>JASAUF010000446.1:7449583-8775000 GCA_030180095.1 Magnolia changhungtana
TTCGATTCATGATGAGTATGATTATGGTTTTTAATTAGTCCATTTACTTGATGGTTGAAACTATTACCTCCTTTATCATTTCCAAACATGATCCAATCTAGGGTCGTGGCATGCATAGTTTTGACGATGGTGTGTTTTCTAGGTATATAATATATGATGCATGTGAACGAAAGGTTGACCACTCCCCATCACCCCTTAAACGATTCATCACTATACTTGGAAATGGATGGCCTAGTTCATACTCTATATATCGCGGCGAACCCTAAGGCAGTAGTAACTTCGAGAATATGCTCGCGGTCACTACAAACTTGTTTACGCACAAGGTTACCACTCCCCCATCACCTTATCAATGTAGGCCGACATCGCGAATATAGTGTCCCATACCACCATAATCGGCTCACGAGTTAAGTTGCTCACCGAAATCACTACGGGAGGCAAGCCCCGGGAGATTGTAAGCCTCGACCATAATGTTTACCAAGCACAGTCTTAGCGGATAGGTACCATGGTTAACGAGAGTTTCATCGGTAAGTTTGGTATCAAAGGTTCAATCATTAGCGACCAAACATGGTGAACATACATAAGACACAAGTTTACTTGACGTGTTCAAGTGGCTAAGCACAACAAGTTGGAAGTTAGAACCAAGCATCTCGTGTGGCCAACCACTATCTAGATCGAGCACGGGTTTGAAGACATCATCTACTAAAATTCCAACCACATCTTCAAGAAGATGGGATGCTCTGGACTATGGACATAGTGAAGCTCGAGTCAAGTCCTAACCATAGCATATGAAATACGGCATGATAACATGGTAATTCAAAGGACACTAGTAATCATGTTACAAAGCATATCATGAAACATGGTAATAAACAAATTACAAAGCATGTTCAAAAGCATGTTATAAAGCATTTATGCAAATAGGAATACAAATACTTATATTTCATAGGTGAGTGGTTAGAGTGAACAACCACATGGAGAGTGTTATGTGACTCTAAGGCCTGAGAATCCCATCTCAGCACCTTCCTAAGATTCTAACACTTAGCACTTACAACAAGTGATTTCACCAACACTTGGAATGCACTATTTCAACATACATGACGTATGCTAGAGAAACGTGTACTAGGATTGTCCCCTTACCAAACTAGTATTTATACATATACATCACATTCATACAACAATTAAACTATGGCAAACATTGACAAATTTTCGACGTATAGGGTACTTCTCGTATACCCAAGTCATACATAGTTTACAAAGGAACATAGATTCTTATTCCTTTCGAAATTGAAAATTTTTTAATCATGTAGTGTATAATCATATATTAAATAAATATGTCAAACATTATTCCAAAAGAGGTTCGTATTCGGTATTTCTAAAAACACGTAATTTCAACATACGTCAAAATACTTTTACAAGTGAACATATATTTTGAAGCCTCTTTCGTAAACTAGTATTTTATTCATATATTATATTCATACATTAAATTTTATCCAAGAAAAATCGTATACGGTATTTAACGTATACCTAGAATATGTGAAATTCCATATTTCAACGTTAATCGAAAAGAAAGAATACTTTGTACATGTTTTGAGATCATGAATCTACCATTATCCGACATTGAAAGCGTTGAAAATTTAATTATACACTTAAAGTCCTCACCTTTTCTTTGGAAACGAAACGAATCGGCAAGGGTAGTGGAATTATAGGAGATTTCTAGCCTAAAGAGCGGAATCGGTTAGTTGTTACACAACCCACATCGATCCCACTTCAAATCGAGACCTAGGGTTAGGGTTTTTACCTTCAAATGAGATGGATACCGCCGGAAAGCGCCTAGAATGTTGGCGAGTGTAGGCCGTGTAAATCAAAGCAGGAGGAGGAAATCGGAACAAACTAAGTCTTTCTCTCTCTTTTCTCTCTCTCCCTCTAGGGTTTTCTCCAAAATTCGTGACCTTGTGAGAGGGGCTGTTCTAAGCTTATTCATAGCTAAAAAAGTCGAAATTAGACTCGTGGTTAGTAATCTAATATAGGAGTCGAGAAAGGAAGTTCTGGTAGCCCTCTTTGACCAAACGTTGTTGACTTAAGCTCACCATCGATGGATCTACGTGGGATTAATTTTGTCGGTCGGATAAGATACGTGGCGGACCACTTTTTGTGGTGAATGATTGTAATTCTTTTACATTAAAGTTGATGAAATTTTATAATAGATAGTGTAATTTACTCTTGCTTAGTTTGGAATTTTGATTCTTATCACATTCGTGAAATAAGGTTGATCCTATTCCAGATAACTTTTTTGGATGGGAATAGTATTTTTCACACCCCTCGCTTTGAATCGAAACGAATGGCCATGGAACATAGATGGATTGAGATTTCTGAGATGATTATTAATTGGGGCGGTCCTAGTTCCTTGATTATTTCGGGTTAATCGGACTCCCGATCTCTAAGACTTCTCAAGCTTTCATTTCAGAAGCGGACGGGAAATATTCTTAAGGGTAACATCAATGATCCTCGCAACATCTTGCAGATCGTATAAAATGATAACGGACATATCAAATGTTTAGTATTAGTTAACTTTGTTAAATTTCTAAAGAATTTAATCTACGTTTTCAAGTTGAGAGGGCTCGACCCAATGTCACAATGCACAAGCATGGCTTCCTATGGAAGCACTAATTCATTCATCATCCCTTTCAACTAAACAACTTCCTTAAATGCTTTCGTCAATCATATATTCAGTTTTGATTGTGAAAAGAGCAACTACATATTGAAGCTTCGATATCCAACTGATAGCTCCACCTACTAACACAAACAAGTAACCAGAAGTTGACATTCTATTATTACATTCTTTGCATAATCTTCATCCACACTACGTATAAGTTTCTCCTCAGAATTTTTTAATGTTAAGACGTAGTCCGTCGTATCTCGTATGTAACAAAGTAACCATTTCATTACCTCCTAATGTTGCTTGTCAAGGTTTGACATGTATCTACTCACAACACGCATTGTATGTGAAATATCCAATCTGGTGCAAATCATGGCTTACATAAGACTGTCAACCACTCTCGAGTAGGCCAGATGAGACATACCGCTTTTCTTCATCCGATGCAAGACATTACTATGAAGAAAGTTGAAAGTAAGTAATGTGGAGTGTACTAATCGATTTAGCCTTTTCCAGTCCAAACTTGACAAAGACCTTCTCAAGATACTCATCCTGAGACAACCACAGCTTGTTCTTTTCCTTGTCTCTATGTATATTGATGCCAACAATCTTTTTTCTAGCTCCCGGATCTTTCATCTCAAATATCCTAGATAACTAAGCATTCAATATGTTGATTTTCAGACATGTTATGGCTAGTGATAAGCATATTATTAACGTACCACATTAGAATAACGAATTCTCCGTCACTAAGTGGTCTAAAATAGACACAATGATCGAATTCATTTCTGATAAATCGCCAACCCAACATAAAAGAATCAAACTTCTTGTACCACTGCCTAGGTAACTATTTCAAGCCCTACAACAACCTCTTTAACCTGCAAACCATATTCTCTTTTTCCTACACCTCGAACCCTTCATGTTACTTTATGTAAATCTACTCTTCTAGTTCTCCATGTAGAAATGTAATTTTCATATCTAACCATTCCAATTTCATATTGTATTGGAAACCAACACAAATACAAATATGATAGATACTTGCTTGACCACAAGCGTGAATATCTCACCAAAATCGACACCTTCCTTCTAAACATAACCCTTCACTACCAATCTAGCCTTGTACTTATATAGTTTCTTATGGAAAATTCACTTGTACTCGATCTCTTTTGGTCCAATAAATAGCTTCACTAGCTCCCACGTTTCATTCTTGTACAGAGAGTCCATCTCATCATGCATTAATGTCATCCACTACTCAGCATCTCAGTCTTCAAGTGCTTCTTGAAAAGTAAATGGATCCCCCTTATCCATAATGAGAGCAAACACAACATTTAAGTCATCCTTGTATCTCAATGGTACCCTACGATCCATCTGTGGATTTCTCTTAACATGTGGTGATACCACCTCTTCCTGTACCTCTATCTGTGGTTCAGCTTCTTCAAGTGTTTCGTCATTGTCTGTTTCTTGCTGATTTTTTTCGTTTCTTGTGCTCATCCTTCCAAAAATAGGAACCTTCATCGAACTTGACATCCTAACTAAATATGATTTTTCATGAAACCGAGTCATACAATCTATATCCTTTCACACCATCACCATAGCTGACAAAAGTACCCTTTTTAGCCCTTTGGTATAGCTAATCTCTCTCAACTGACGGTACATGAGAGTAAGCATCACAACCAAATATGCACAACCACAAGTAATCAACTTCCTAACCACTCCATATTTTTTTTTAGAATTTTACAATCAATAGGTGTAGATGTATATCAATCCACTAAATAGTAAGCCATATTGACGGCTTCAGCCCATAGCTCATTGACCAACCCAACATTACTCAACATACTCCAGGCCTTTTCTAAAAGAGTCTGATTCATACATCCAACTACACTATTCTGCTCTGGTGTATGCTTCACTATTCCCCCCCCCCCCCCCTCATTTTTATAATATTGATTAAAGTCCTTAAAAGTAAATTCTCCATTGTTATCTGTCCTTAAAAATTTTAACTTTCGTCCTGTCTATTTTTCAACCATCACCTTCCATATCTTGAAAGTGGCGAAAATATTAGATTTATGCTTCATAAAATAAAAGCACACCTTCCTAGAGAAGTCGTTAATGAATGTGATAAAGAATAATGGTCATCCTCCAGAAATAATGGCCGACGACCCCCACACATCCGAATGCATATTATCAAGCTGACCTTTATTAACATGTTTCCCACTTTTAAATAATAACCTTGATTATTTCCTGTATATGCAATACTCGCATCTATCAAAATCAAAACTTTTTAAATGAGTAATTAATTGACAATCAAGAAATAACTTTATACTGCGTTCGCTCATATGGCTTAGGCACACATGACACAAATGTGCCGATGTGGACTCTACTACAGTTGTTGTAGCTCTACTCGTTATGGTATTCCCGATCAATCTAAAGAGATTTCTACTCATTTGTGCCTTTATAACAGTAAATGCTTCATTTGAAACTTGCATGACACTTTCATAACCAGTGAACTTACACCCTAGTGCATCTAAAGCTTCCAAAGATATTAAATTCATCTCTAAATCCATAACGTATCTTATGTCAGTCAAAGTATGATCCACCCCATCAAACATTCTGATGTGAACCGAACCAATTCCAATCATCATGATCATTGCCAATAAAAAACAAGCAACCATTATACTCAATATATATGGTGAACTGTAATGAGGGCACATATGGTATGATGCCCCCTATCTAAAATTCGCTCATGATATAAGTGACCCACCTTGGATATTAACAACATATCACAACCACTCAGCTCTTCACTAAATTATATTGAATTGGCTTCCTTTGGTGAATCATTTTATTACTCCTAGGTTTTGAGATTTTGATCATATATAAGTGTTAATGTTTTAAGCACAAAAGTAGTTGTCAAATTTCATTGACAAAATACCATATGGATCTTCAGCGTACTTCAATTCTCTTCGATACTTCAAGAGTGCGACTCAACATCTTGAGAATAGAAGGTTCGGAATGATTTCAACAGAAATATCAATTGTATTCCAACCTACAGGTAAAAATGACCTTAGAAAAGATCCTAGTATATAGTGTATTATCATGGTTTTTCAAACTTTAATTTGTGGAAATTTTACGTGATAAATTAAGGGTGTTCGGCCAACCCAACATCACTTTCGGCCAACCAAATCATCTTGAGTCAACCCGAGATCAGCTTAGGTCAAGTTTCCAACAATAAGTATTGTTGTTTTTATTGAAAATTCGGCCAACCGAACCCAACTTAGGTCAACTAGATCATGACTGGGGTCAAGTTTACAGCAATACAATTGTTCATATTTTTGGGAGCTTAAGCCAACCAAGTCTTGCTCGGGCTAGCTGAATTTTTGCTCGGGCTAGCCGAATTTTTGATAAAATCAAATCCCACGAAATCCAATAGTCGTTGGAACAGTATCTTGGAAATCCATCCAGCCAAAACAATTCTTAGGCTGACCGAAGAACTAAATCGTTTGTTATAGATAAAGACATTTTCTCATTGTTTTAAACATGAAAATGTGAGATAATTCTTCCACAAATTGAGAGAGAAATTCTAATCCCTTCCAAGCTATTTTCTTAGTAATTCTTATTTCTTTTATAGCTTATTCAATTCCCTTCACAAGTAGATTTAAATTTGATACGAGAGTACAATACACTCAACTTGAAATTAAAGAATTGAATCTGTAGCTTTTAGGGTTTTATTCTTTAAGAAATTATATATCCCTAGATCCTTTCTAGTTGAGCATACATTGATTCATCATCATCGAAGAAAAATGATTGCTGCATCAATTGAAGCATCTATGTCTAAAAGGCTTCATCAGTATCTTCTCATCAACATTCATCTTCGAGAAGATAAGTATTTATTTGCAATATATTACTTTTATTTTGGATTTGTTGAGATTGCTTGGAAATCTCATCTGGTTGTATAAGTAGTTAGCTCGTGAAAATCACTTGAAATTTTATTGTGGTAAGCCTGTGAAAATCACAAGAACTGTAGGAGGTTGTTGAGGTGATCCTGTGAAAACCTTGAAAATAGTGAAAAACTAAAATTACGTGGAGTAATAATTTTGGGAGTAGAGTAGGTGTGTGTTAAACACCGAACCACTATAATTCTATATGTATTGTAGTGATTGATAATCTTATTCTCTGCTTTTATTTTTTTGAAATATTGGATTCAAGGACATCGTGACATAAGGTAGTTTTGCCTAAGATTTTAGGTGAAGGTTGTCCTACGACTTAATTGAAATCAATACTTTATTATCTTTTACTATTAAGAAGTTATTTTCCGCGATTGATTATCATGAATTGGTTTAGTCCTATTCACCTCCCCTTTAAGACATCCGTAGTTCATCTTACATAATCCTTCTTCATGTGTCTCACCCTCCACAATTCTAACAATTTAACTTGCCTTTTCCCTTCAACTTGAATGTCGATCACAACTTCCCCTTCTCTCCCTCAGACTGTCTTTTCCCTTTGCAAAACCCTATAAATCATATAGGCTCTCCTTGCTAGAGTTGGGCATCGAGTCGAGTCAAACCAAGTTAGGGTTGACCCAAAATGATCTAGTTTTAAAAAGGCCTAACCCGAACTCTATCCAACTCGATACCGAGTCCAGCATGCCTGACTCGATCCGAGTCCGGGTCTAGGTTGCGTTGATCCGAACCAAGTCCGACCTGGTCTGAAATACTGAGTTAGATCGAGTTGGCACTAAGTCGAATTGGGTCACCGGGCTGGGTTACTATGGCAAGGCCTCAATGGGGTCTTCTTTGCATTGCAAGTTGTAACATGCAAAAAATACGAATGTGCTCATTTTAATTTTTACAAGACTAATCTTATAACACTAAATGGGAGAGAAAATGAGAAGTGGTCGAAAAATGTAGGTTTATTCCATACACATGATTTTGAATCTTTGATCATTGAAACCTAGTAGATCCATGTAACATCCCGAAAATCGGGGGTCGAGCATAAACTCAACTCCCGAGTTCCAGAACATCACTTATGCAACAAAATGAATGATGATTGAATGTTGACTATATTCGTGCATTGAACATGAGTGAGATTAAACCAAAACAACATATCATACTCGAGAGACAGTTAAATTTGCAAGCGGAAGACTGTGATAGACATAAAATATAGAAAATGTGGCGAGTCTCCAGAGTGTGATAAAGTTACCAGGTTAAATAATTACAAGTACAATTCTAAAATTTACCAAATGTGAGGAAGTGTAATGTCTTTATCCCAAGTACCATAGCCCCGTCAATACATTACTGGTCTTCATAGACTGTCGAGAGGAGTTATAAGTAGGAGAACTCCTCAACATCATGGAGTGGTCCGGCTCTACTTCATAAGCATCGCCATCACCTGAAACTCAACAAATCTGGTTGGTGTTGCAAACACCGTCCCGTAACGTGGGAGTGAGTGATCAACTCAGTGGAACAGTAAAGCATAGGTTAACATATTATCAATTCAGTCAAGCAGTAATGATAAAGCAGTAAAATCAAATACTCCTAACTACTCTTATTAATGCAAGTATGAATGTATCATGATGTATGCCCTCACCGACATACTCCTCATGCGACACCATTTTCGTTCGCGGCATGCTTTCTTTCCTCAGTGCTCCACATCTTCCAGGCACATGCAATGCATGATGAGCATGATTACCGAGTTGTTATTAGTCCATTTCAAATAGCAGGTTTAGGAAACTAAGGTATCTCCCTTGTATCATTCCCAAACATGATCCATTCTAGGGTCATCAGTCCTAGACAATCTCATACGATGGTGTGTTTCTAAGTCGCTGCAAGGGCTGCCAGGGCTGTTATATGAAATCGTTGCACCACTCCCCCATCACCTTATTAATACAATTTTAGTTTATACTCTGTTACTACGGGAAGGCTCATCGCCTCACCGCAGATTTAGAGTATGCTCGAGGTCACTACACTAGATACGGTCAAGGCTGCCAGGGCTGTTACATGGAATCGTTGCACCATTCCCCCATCACCCATCAAGTAGTGTAGGCCGACAGCTCGAATATAGTGTCCCATAACACCATAATCGTCTCACGAGTCTGGTTGCTCACTGGTCACTACGGGGAGGCACGTGGCCCCAGCGTAGGCCGACAGCTCGACCACGGTGTCCCATACCACCATGCCCGACTCATAAGTCTTAGTGGATCGAGGTACAATGGTTAAAAGGGATTTCACTGGTAAGTTTGGTACCCTAGGTTCAAGCAGTAGCGACCAATCATGGTGAACATACATTAGACAGATCGGGTTACTTGATGAGCTCGGCTAGCTCAAGCGCACAACAAGTTAAACGATATGAAGCGCAAAAGCACTTCTTGTGGCCAACCACTATCGCCAACCAAAGTATGACTCGGGTTCGTCAAACACATCTCACGTGGCAAATAAATCTCAGCCACGAATTCAATCCCGTTACTGATTGTCTGGATTATAATCATAGCCCCAATCACATTCAATTACAGATAGTTAAAGCAGTAATGGATCAAGATTCAAATCATAAAATCAAAGTATGATATTATCCGTTTAGGGCTGCCACGGCTGTTGCACGGAATCGTTACACCACTCCCCCATCACC
Organism: Magnolia changhungtana; assembly: GCA_030180095.1. Lineage (NCBI taxonomy): Eukaryota > Viridiplantae > Streptophyta > Magnoliopsida > Magnoliales > Magnoliaceae > Magnolia > Magnolia changhungtana. The sequence continues at coordinate 7,458,846 of JASAUF010000446.1, forward strand.
CATGACGGATCATACAACATAAACATGAATTTAACATACGCATTACATAAATAAAGTCATACAAGCAGTTGAGCATGTTAACAAGCATATTAAAAAGCATGTTATAAAGCACTACATAAATAGGAATACAAACACATATATTTCACAAGTAAGTGGTTTAAGTAAATAACCTCATGGAGGAAATCATACATGTCTCTAAGGTACTTGAGAATCCCATCTCAACACCCTCCTAAGGCATCAACATCCAAACACTTACTCACACAAGCATTTTCACAAACACTTAACATACACTATTTCAACATACTTAGTGTATGTTAACAAACATGTATTAGGGCGAGTCCTTTCGCCAAGCAAATATTTTATGCATATATAATATATTTATACAACAAATAATCATGGCAAACACATCTCTAAAATATATATGTATACGGTACTTTCTACAATACAGTAGTTCTACATACGTAGTGCATATTAGTAAAACATGTATTTGGGCGAATCCTTTCGCCAAATAAGTATTTTATTCATATATCGTATATTCATACAAAAAATAATCATATTAAATATATTTTCAAAATTTATACGTATACGGTATTTTCTACGAATACCTAGAATATGTAAAATTCCATAATCTACATCTTTAATTAAAACGAAAAACAGAAAGCACTTTGTACATGTGCAATTGCATGCAGATCATGAATCTATCATTATCTGACATTGAAAGCATTGAAAACCATAACCTATACACCTAAAGTCCGTACCTTTTATCGTAGAATCGAAACGGAGTCGATAGAATTGTTAAGTTTCCGTATTCGGCAGTTTGGCAACCTAGAGAACGAAATAGGTTAGCTATTTCAAAACCTACAACCTATACAACCCCAAAACAGATTAGCGTCAGGGTTTCTTACCTAGAAATGGAGCTGGAATCGCCGGGAAATCGATTAGAACGAAGCGGTGGAGCTCGTGGAGTGGCAGGGAAGCACGGCAGGAAGAAGCTCCCACATCTCCCACACTTTCTCTCTCTTTTCTCTCTATCTCTCCTAGGGTTTTCTCAAATTCGTATGGCTGTAAGAGAGAGAGTTTTAAGGTCCTTATATAGTCTAAAAAGTCTCCAAAATAGACTCCAGGTCAAGGTATACTTGGGTTATAGCCAAAGTGGGCTGGTTTTAGCTCAACGGAGGACTTCTAGCGGACCTCCTTGAGTCAGAGGTCGGACTTAAGCTCACTAACACTGGATCTACGTTTAGTTGAGTTTTCATTTCAGTTGGATTTCCAAATCACGCGTGGCGGACCAGTTTCAGTTCGACAGTCAATGGGTCTCGATCGGAGATTCCGAGTACATGTAAATGTTTATGAAATTTTTCCTGATCCAAGGGTGTAATTTGGTCAGATTCTAACGGTCTGGTTGCTTAATATTGACCCGCAAGCGACGAGTCTCAGATTACTATTCAAGATATTTATTTTATAAAGAAACAAGTGTTCTCACACTCTCTCGCTCCGGACTCAAGCGAACAGCCGTGGGACACTGTCTGCATTTGATTTCCGAGATGGTTGTCAAGCCCAGCGAGGCGGTCCTAAGTCCTTAACCTCGAATTATTCGGACTCCCGATGTGCGGTCTAGAACTGATACGGAGTTTCGAGATGCTCCCGAGAGCAGCCGGGTAATGAGATTGATCCTAGTTTTAGGGTAACCTAGCGTCAATGATTCTACAAGTTTTGGGTCTTACAGATCGTATTTAAAGTGGATCAAGCGGATTTCGTAGCTAATCTCGTTTAGCACTTGGTTAACTTTGTCAAATTTCTAAAGGGTTTAATCCGAAGTGATTTCTGTCTGAGGTGGTACTTAGTCCCTTGTAGTTTGCATATAGAATGATCCAAGTTATACTACTTAGCTAGTTTAAGATAGTGTCTAGGGTAAAAGTACTTAGGAAAATTGGAAGAACAAGGTGGTGAAGGGTGGGATTTATGAAGGAAATGGGTTCAAAAAAACAGTTTTAGACTTTGGGATTGAGTTCTGACAGGTTAATAGGGTGTTAGGATCGACCCATCGCCTAAGGACGTCTAATTCCAGGTTCGGAAAAATCTGGGCTGTTACAATCCACTAGAGTTAAGCATTGAGTTGAGTTGGACTGAGTTAGGGCTTACCCTACTTGATCCTGTTTTGAAATCAAAAGTAAATAAATCATGTCCATAAAACGAATAAAGTAAATAAACACTATAAAAAATTAAAAGTAAATAAACCGCGTTCACATATAGACCAATAAAATTTTCATTTATTCAATATCCTCTGTATGATGAATGCCTTTGTGGCATGTAACCTGAGTTACCTTGTCCATAATAGTAACCCCTTCCTCCACCTTCATCGTCATAATCATTCTTTGCTTCTCTTTTTATGACTTCAACTGTGGGAGAACTCTGGGCTGACTCCAAGTTGGAGGTGTCTAAAAGATGGTTGTTTACCTCTGTTAAATTGGATGGTGGAGAAGCATTTGCATTGTCCTCATTCATAGATTCAACAAGTTTTTGCAGCCTTTTTTTATGATCCGATTTGTATGGGATTCTCAACTGCCTATAGAATGTTGCGAGACTTTTAAGGAAATTTAATGATTTATTGATGGGCTTATGTCTCGTACTTATACCTGCTTCAGCATCATGTTATCTCGAAAAGGGTTGTTGTTGTTGTCTGGTCCTAAATGTCATTTTCAAGATTTCTTTTATAGCTTCTTTATAATATTGTTCTTCTTGTTCCATTAATAGTCTCTATTGTTATTCTCTACTAACTGTGGAGGTGAAAAGGCCTAGTTATATGTCCTAGAGGGGGGTGAATAGGACTATGCCAAATTAAAACTTTAACAGCAGAATTTAAAAGAATAAGATAGCCTTATAAACAATTGAATAAAAGATAAAACTTTAAACAAATCACAGTACTGAAATATAAAGCAATAAAATAGAGAGGTTGAAACCAATGTTGTTTTAAGGACAATCTTGCACCATAAAAACCAAGGATTTATAGCAGGACAACCTTACTAGAACAATTTGAATATCAAAAACTCAATCTGAAAGGAAATAAAGGAAATAACAAGAAATTAAATTCTAAACTATTACAACATTCCCCACAATGCTTGAAATGTAAAAGATTACAACATTCACATCCACATATATATTCCACAGATTTGAATGATAAAAGATAAAGAAATTCAAATAAACATTCAAACCACAAAATACAAAGAATTATAGTGGTTCGCCTGTGTGTATACCAACTGTTAAACAACAACCACACAGATTGCTACTCCACTCCTAATATCCTCACACAAGGGATATCAGCGTTCACTATGAAAATAGGTTTCACAGGTTCACCTAAAACCTTCACAATTGTGTCTTTCAAATGGGCTTACACAATTCAAAAACCCCACTTCTGAGTTTTCTGGCTCTCCTCAGATAACCACTAGATTAAGATTTTTCTAGCTTAATCTCAAACAAAAACCAAAAGCATAGAAGATTTACACAAATGTAAAATACCTGGATTTCTCCTTTTGTAGCAGCCCAGAAGAACCAATCGGAGTAGAAGTTCAAATATAGAAGTTCAATTGTTCAATACTCACTTTGATATGGTTCTAAGTTCTAATTGATTTTAAATTAAACCAGTTGGGCTAGCTCTATTTGATTTTGATTCTAAGAAGAAGGAATATAGCAATTCCTCTTTTCAATTTAGATTGGAATGCAGAAACAAAATCAAATAAATAAATCTAACAAAAGAGAAAAAGAAATATGCACAGCGTAGCTTAAATAACACAAACTTATCTCAGAGTGAAGTCTTGATTATACGTTAATTGGATTCATGAAAAACTCTGAAATTTGTGATTAATTTATAGATGCAGAAATTACGTCTATGACTGGTTGTGTGGCCACCACGACTGGTCCTAGGTCGAACTGCATTTTAAAATTTTAAGCGCGATCGGATAAACCGTTCTACGAGTGGTCTTAGGGTGTCCACGACTGGTTGTGAAACCTCCATGACTGGTCGTGACCATCCCATAACAGGTCGTGAGAAACCAGGAATGGTTGCTGGAGTTTTAGTCGAAGCTGCAGGACTGGTCATGAATGAGTCGACACTATTCCTACGACCGGTCGAGCAGACTCCAGGACTAGTCGAAGCTCAATAAAAAAAAAATTTCAATTTTGCAACAACTTAAAACTGGTCTTGGAATTTCTTAAACTGGTCGAGATAGTTCTAGGACTAGTCAAACAAGGTCCAGGACTAGTCTTAGAACAGACCATACACTTATAAAATAATTCAGTTCGAATTATGTATTCAAAATGACTTACCCTAAGGTCAAACTAAGGTCATGCAAACCTTAAATGTGAAGTATGGGCATTGAGTCTTCACTTCTTATAATGATGGTTGACCTTGAAGATTGTGAAGCTTGAGATCTCTGATGTAGCTTGAACTTGAGATCTTCTTAAGCTTAGACTTCTTCTTATACTCTAGTCTTAAGTTGTACTTGAGACTTGAACAAGAACATGCCTTTTGATGTAGCTTTTGTGAAACTTGCAGAAGTAGTTAAAGAACATGAACTTGAATTTCTTAAAGTAGATCTTCATTCTCAACTTTGAAGCATTGTGACGCAGTGCCTTGAACATACAAAACAACATGCTACACAAGACATAGATTATGTTTTTGGCACCACATAGATTATGTTTTTGGCACCACAAAATTTGACAACAAAAGGAGCAAATAACAATTGCACTTACAATCTCCCCTTTTGTCAAATTTATGACAAAACACATTTAACAAGAATATGATCATTATGAACACAAAGAATCATGCACTAGTTAGTTATAGCATGATTAAAGAATCATGCACCAATTGTCATTCACAAATACTTTCATTACTTACTCCCCCTGAGTAGCATACATAAATCCTTCATAAAAAATGATGCTTACTCTACTCTCCCACAATCCATATTCATCTTCCCCATATAACCATCTCCCCCTTTTTGTCACAATATGACAAAGGAAGAAAGGAAGAAATGATAGTGGAAGACCAATAAGAGAGTAAAGAAAGGAAAAACGAGTTATGATATGCAAGTAAAAATAAGCAAATTCAAAGTTCATATAGCATTAACCAGCTGAATCAAACGTTAGTCATACAAACTGAAGTAAAATCAAAGTCCACACACTAACAAAAGTAGTATAGAAGTTATTACAGACCAAAGATTAAAATATTTAATCAGATCTTGAGGAAGGAGCAGGTATAGTAGGATCAATTTGATGAAAGCCCTTGTTTAAACGCCTAAGATACTTGCGCGTATATTTACATTGCAAGTCATAGGCAACATTCATGTTCTCTACCTTCTCCTCAAGAGCATGAAGACGAGCATCAAAATTTGATGGCTCATAGTCAGGATCATTTCCAGAGTCTGATTCAATTTCATCAAAAATATCGTCCATATTTATATCATCAGGAGGAAGATCGCCACCTTCTTCTTCATTCCCTGCTTCAGCACCACCATCACCTACATCTCTTTGCCCAAGTGTCAGTTCCAACTTCATCTTATTTAAATTAGTATTATTAAATAAAAGATGATGAATAGGAGCCTCTCTGACAGGCATACCAACTAGAATGTGAGTAGCTAACACAGTCATAAGATAAGCAAATGAAATATCACTGTGTCCTTGATGGAGATGAAATTGAATGATGAAATGACATATGAAAGAAGGCAGACAGACTTTAGTACCAGTGACGATAGAATGCAAAACTCAAACCATAAAGGAAGTTAGTTATGTTTTGTTACCAGAACAAGGATACAGATTTGAAATAAAAATTCTATGGAGAACTCTATATTTGGGTAACAAATACTTTGCGGGGAGCGCTTTCCCTTTATGAGTCCATTGAACGTCCATATTACATAAATCTCTGGTTAACATCCGTTTTTCTAAGTCTGAAGGTTTTTCCATTAGATCCGCAATCAAATAACGGTCTACAGTAAATGGACCTTCTCTAGTATCAATATTAAAAGTTAAATTATCAGATGAAAATTCAGAGATACATGCACACATAGCCTATGCAATGGATTGGTATGCAGGCCCACCCTAATGTAGGATGTTATCCCAACCTACAGATTGGAGAAGAGGAAGGATACTAAAAGGAGCAATGTGATCAATAGATACAGTTTTTTTAACAATGACATTGCGCATACGCAAATCCCTAACATGAGCGGGATCATCTTCGGATGACCGAAGATGGCGCCGAGTAATAGAAGTTGATCTAAAGGATTATGGACCACGGACAGTTTTCTTTTTCCCTCTAGCATCCATTTACTTAAAGAAAACTAAAGCACTAAGAAATCACAAAATAAGTATAGATGAGTTTTCTATGATCAGCAAATGGAGTAGAAAAATCCCAAAATCTCAACAAAGCTTGAGATCAAGTACTCAATTGACAAAATGAGAAGAATAGAGCATGAATCTACAAGATTGACTAAAAAAATGTACTAACCTTGATGAATTAAACGGTTAGGTACGACTGGTCGTGCTTATGCCCGTTGGAGAAGAAATAGGAAATAAGAAAGAAGAGTTTTTCCCCCAAATTAAAAAGGTCCAGCGCGCTACATGACTAGTCAAGGACCATTCTCGACCGGTCGTACCACGACTGGTCGAGCACATCCTCAACTGGTCGTGAACCAATAAAAACAGCATTTTTCATAAAAATTTAAAATTTAAACCAATAAATTATCAAACATATATACACTATGATACACATATGCATGAATAGTCAATTTAAATTGCACATTCCGAAATCAAATTTCAATTTATTAAACCTGCTTTTGTCGAGCGGTTTAGTGAAAATATCAGCAAGTTGAGTCTCGGTCGGAATGTAATCTAAAGAGATTATTTTTTCTTCCACTAATTCATGAATGTAATGATACCTAATGTCAATGTGCTTGGTACGAGAATGCTGGATTGGATTTTTTGAAATATTTATAGCACTGGAATTATCACAATATAATATCATTGATTTCTGTGAAATTCCATAATCCCTTAACATATGTTTCATCCAAACAAGCTTAGTACATGCATTTTTAGTTGCGATGTATTCAGCCTTAGCAGTAGAGAGCGATACAAAACTTTGCTTCTTGTTAAAACAATAAACTAAACAATTTCTGATATAGAAACAACCACCACCAGTTGATTTCCTATCATCGATATTACCAGCCCAATCAGCATCTGAATACCCAGCCAATTGAACACTAGTATCATATGGATACCAGAGACCCAAATTAGTAGAACTTGTGAATATCACATAATCCGCTTAACAGCAGTTAGATGAGATTCTTTAGGGTTAGACTGATATCTAGCACAAATACCAACACTTAAAGCAATATCAGGTCTACTTGCAGTTAAATAAAGTAAACTGTCAATCATGCTACGATATAGTGTAGGATCTACATTTTTACCTGTAGAGTCTTTTAAGAGTCTTAAAGTTGTACTCATAGGAGTATCAAAATACTTACCATTCTCAAATCTGAACTTTTTAATTAAGTTCAAAGCATATTTGGTTTGAGAAATAAAAATACCATCAGGTTGTTGTTTTACTTCCGACCCTAGGAAATAATTCAATTTCCCAACCATGCTCATTTCAAACTTAGATTTCATTAAATCTGCAAACTCAACAGTCATGTTAGCACAGGTAAATCCATAAATAATATCATCAACATAGATTTGTACCATTAAGATATGATCGTTACGTTTCTTAACAAACAGAAGTTTATCAACACTTCCCATTAGAAAATTATGACTTAGTAAAAACTTAGTCAATTTTTCGTACCATGCCCTGAGAGCTTGTTTCAAACCGTAGAGAGCTTTTTTAAGGCGATAAACATGATCAGTGTTCTTAGAGTCTTCAAAACCCATTGGTTGCTCAACATAAACTTCTTCATATAGATCACCATTTAAGAAGGTACTCTTTACATCCATTTGATAAATTTTGAATTTTCTAAAGCACGCAATGGATATGAATAGTCTGATTGATTCAAGACGAGCTACTGGGGCAAAGGTTTCATCGTAATCAATCCCTTCTATTTAAGTGTACCCTTGTACAACCAGTCTTGCCATGTTTCGAATAATATTACCAAGTTCATCAGACTTATTTTTGAAAATTCACTTAGTTCTTATAATATGTTTATCTTTAGGTCTAAGAACGAGATACCAAACATCATTTCTCACAAATTGGTTAAGTTCTTCCTGTATAGCAACTATCTAGTTTTTGTTAGAAAGCGCTTCTTTTACGTTAGCCGGTTCAATCTGGGATGTAAAGCACACGTAATTACATGTCTTCTATTTGTCTACGAGTGTGCACACCAATGAGAGGGTTTTCAAGAATTGAGTGGTTGGATGATCTTTAACAGTCCTCAGTTCAGAATTAGTTTGATTTGATGAAGTATCTGGTTTGTTATTTAAAAGAACTTCATCATTATCTGAACTTGGGGCAGGTGTATTCGAGTGATCGTCAATGACCACATTGATGACTCTTGAATAACACTGGTCCTTTTGTTCAATACTCAATATGCACGACTGTTTAAAGAAACCCTAAAAAGATACTTTCCTCACTTTTAGTATTAAACTTTCCCAAATTTTCACGGTCACGTAAAATATAGCATTTACTACCAAAAACTCAAAAGTATTTGATAGTAGGCTTCTTATCAAACCAAAGTTCATAAGCAGTTTTATTATTAGATTTACATGTATAAACTCGGTTGATAATATAGCATGCAGTATTTACGACTTCAGCCCAAAGGTTTCTAGGGAGCTTCATACTATTCAACATTACATTTCCCATTTCTTGAAGCACTCTATTTTTCCTTTCTACAATTCCATTTTGTTGTGGTGCTTTGGGCGTAGAGAATTCATGCAATATTCCCTGATTGCTACAGAATTTCTCAAAACTGCTATTCTCGAACTCAAATCCATGATCACTACGGATCTTACAAACTTGAGACCTTTTTTCAGTTTGGATCCATTTGAGAATCCTCTTTACTTCGTCAAGGGTTTCTGATTTATCCCTTAAGAAGGCTATCTAAGTGAATCTGGTAAAATCATCCACGATTATCAGTATGTATTTTTTGTCACCTCGACTCTCCGTTCTGGTAGGTCCTATAAGGTCCATATGGAGAAGTTCGAGCGGTTTTGATGTGGCATTAAAGTTCACATTTTTATGAGTACTTCTAGTTTGTTTGCCAATCTGGCATTCGCCACATATTTTGTCTACTTTTTGAAGTTTAGGTAGACCTCTTATTAGTTCTCCTTTGCTCAATCTGTATAGATTACAGAAGTGTACATGTCCAAGGCATTTATGCCATAATTCTGTCTCATCGGTATAGACCATGTAGTATGATTGATTAGATGAGCTACCATCGCTTATAATATAGCAGTTTTCAGAAGTCTCATGACCAGTTAATATTACAGAACCCTTTTTGTTTAAAATTTCACAACCTCAATTAAAAAAGTTCACACTGTGATTGTTATCGCATATTTGAGATATGCTTAACAAGTTGTGTTTTAGCCCCTCAACATATAAAACATTATTAAATAAGGGAAGATTATAGAGTTGAACCATACCTTGGCCAATAATCTTGCAGTTGCTACCATCACCAAATGTGACTGACCCATCAGTCATATCTTTAAGGTCGATGAATAAAGCCTTGTCACTTGTCATATGCCTGAAGCACCCACTATCTGGTACCACTTTGTATAGCTTGTTGCTTTGAATACAGTGTAGGCAACCAAGCAAGTAACCTTAGAAACCCATTTCATAACTATTTTGGGTTTAGGAGTATAGTTGGTCTTCTTATGTTTGTAGTTGTTGTAAGACTGACCCACTAAGTTAGATTTTAAGAGCTCCTTAAGTAGATCGACTATTTTCTCAGCTAAAGGGTTTCAGTTTTGATTTTTGTAATTGATATGGTTCCCTTTAGTTTTGAAAGATTAAAAAGTTTTAACATTTTTAGAAAACTTTTGACTTGAACTTTTCTCTTTTGAGTTAGATGATTCTCCTTTTACAAACTTAGGAGAGGTGTTCTTCTGTTTAGGAGGAATATTTTTATCATAGCCCAAACCTGGTCGGTCGCCACATTTTCTTGATCCAGTTAAAAGTTTTTCTAATTTTAGATCACGTTGGGCATATCTCCATGTATCCTTTAAACTCAAAAGGGAAGAGACTTCAAGTTTAAGTTTATCATTTTCAGATTTTAGATTTTCAATAAGGGTAGTTTTGAAATCTAGATCACTTTTGCATTTTTTAAAACAATCTAAAAGATGAGATTTTTCTAAAATAAGATATTCAAATCTTTCTCTAAGCCCTAAAAACCTTTCTTTTTGAAGCTTTAGTTTTACCGCAATCTTACAACTTTCCTTGTATAGGGCATTGTAAGCATCTTGAAGATCTTCTTCATTATCATGATCACTATTCAGGTTTTCTTCACTAGTTGAATCGTCATAATCTGAAAAAGTGAACTTAGCTAGAGTCATAAGGGCTTTGACTTCATTGCCTGACTCGATTTCAGAATCTTCTTATTCAGAAGAGGCTGCAGTGCCAGAAGATTCATCCCAAGTAGCCAACATTCCTTTCTTTTTAGGTTTGTCCTTTTTAGGACACTTATTTGCTAAATGCCCATATTCTTGGCAGTTATAACATTGACTATCTTTCAAAGATTTTCAAGATTTAGATCTGGATTTAGATCTCTTCTTATCATTTAATTTTTGAAAATTAACCCTCTTTTTACTTATGAAAATCTTATAAAACTTTTTCGCTAAGAGAGCCATAACATCTTTAGAATTTTCAAAATCAGAATTTTCCTGAGAAATACATTTGGAAGACTTAAGAGCTATAGATTTACCTTTAGGAGCTTTAAAGTTTAACTCATAGGTTTGTAAAGATCCAACTAATTCTTCTACCCTCATATTGTCCGTATCACAAACTTCCTGGATCGCAGTCACCTTTGAGTTGAACCGTTCAGGTAGTGAGCGTAGTATCTTTACACACACTTTACTTTCTGGGATTTTATCGCCAAGACCCCACATAGAGTTTATAATGTCATTCAGTCTAGTATAAAAGTCCATGAACATTTCATTTTCTTCCATATGTATTTCCTCAAATTTAGTTGTGAGGATTTGGACTTTAGACTTCTTGACAATTGATGTACCCTCGTGTGTCATTTCTAAAATATCCCAAGCTTGCTTTGCAGTATCACAGGATATAATTCTTTTGAACTCATCCAGTGATAGTGCGCAAGTGATTGCATTTAGTGCTTTTGCATTGGCACTACTCTCACTTTTCTGAAGTGTGGTCCAAGAAAAATAAGGTGATATTCTCATTGATTTTGATCCATCGATACCAGTCACTTCAGTGGTAGGAGGGATCCATTCAGTCATTGTGGCTTGCCACACACTCTCATCCATTGATTTGAGGAAAATCCTCATTCTGGCTTTCCAATAGGCATAGTTGGAGCCATCAAATGGTGGAGGCCTAGTGACTGAAAGGCTATCAAAATTTGACATCTTATAAATAGCTTAGATCGATTAGCTCAGGAAATAAATCCAAATAATAACAATTAAAACGAGCTATTAGGCTCTGATACCACTTGAAAAGGCCTAGCTATATGTCTTAGAGGGGGGTGAATAGGACTATGCCAAATTAAAACTTTAACAGCGGGATTTAAATGAATAAGATAGACTTATAAACAATTAAATGAAAGATAGAACTTTAAACAAATCACAGTACTAAAATGTAAAGCAATAAAATAGAGAGGTTGATATCAATGTTGCTCTAAGGACAACCTTGCACCATAAGAACTAAGGGTTTATGGCAGGACAACCTTACTAGAACAATTTGAATATTAAAAACTCAAACTGAAAGAAAATAAAAGAAATAGCAAGAAATTAAATTCTAAATTATTACAACATTCCCTACAATGCTTGAAATGTAAAAGATTACAACATTCACATCCACATATACATTCCACAGCTTTGAATGATAAAAGATATAGAAATTCAAACAAACACTCAAACCATAAAACACAAAGAATTATAGTGGTTCGCCTGTGTGTACACCAACTGTTAAACAATAGTCACACAGATTGCTACTCCACTCCTAATATTCTCACACATGGGATATCAACATTCACTATGAAAATAGGTTTCACAGGTTCACCTAAAACCTTCACAATTGTGTCTTTTAAATGGGCTTACACAATTCAAAAACCCCACTTTTGAGTTTTCTGGCTCTCCTCAAATAACCACTAGATTGAGATTTTTCTGGCTTAATATCAAACAAAAATCAAAAGCATAGAAGATTTACACAAATGTAAAATACCTGGATTTCTCCTTTTGTAGCAGCCCGGAAGAACCAATCGGAGTAGAAGTTCGAATATAGAAGCCCAATTGTCTAATACTCACTTTGATATGGTTCTAAGTTCTAATTGATTTTAAATTAAACCAGTTGGGCTAGCTCTATTTGATTTTGATTCCGAGAAGAAGGAATACAGTAATTCCTCTTTTCAATTTAGATTGGAATGCAGAAACAAAATCAAATAAATAAAGCTAACAAAAGAGAATAAGAAAATGCACAACGTAGCTTAAATAACACAAACTTATCTCAGAGTGAAGCCTTAATTATACGTTAATTGGATTCATGAAAAACTCTGAAATTCGTGTTCAATTTATAGATGTAGAAATTGCGTCTATGACTGGTCCTAGGTCGAACTGCATTTTGAAATTTTAAGCGCGATCGGATAAACCGTTCTACGATTGGTCTTAGGGTGTTCACGACTGGTCGTGAGGCTTAGGGTGTTCACGACTGGTCGTGAGGCCTCCACGACTGGTCGTAACCATCCCACAACTGGTCGTGAGAAACCAAGAATGATTACTGGAGTTTAAGTCGAAGCTGCAGGACTGGTCGTGAATGAGTCGACACTGTTCCTACGACCGGTCGAGCAGATTCCAGGACTGGTAAAACCTCAACCAAAAAATTTTGAAATTTTGCAACAACTTAAGACTGGTCTTGGAATTTCTTGGACTAGTCGAGCCAGTTCTAGGACTAGTCGAACAAGGTCCGAGACTAGTCTTAGAATAGACCAAACACTTATAAAATAATTCAGTTCGAATTATGTATTCAAAATGACCTACCCTAAGGTCAAACTAAGGTCATGCAAACCTTAAATGTGAAGTATGGGCATTGAGTCTTCACTTCTTATAATGATGGTTGACTTTTGAAGATTGTGAAGCTTGAGATCTCTAATATAGCTTGAACTTGAGATCTTCTTAAGCTTAGACTTCATCTTGTACTCTAGTCTTGAGTTGTACTTAAGACTTGAACAAGAACATGCCTTTTAATGTAGCTCTTGTGAAACTTGCAGAAGTAGTCAAAGAACAAGAACTTGAATTTCTTGAAGTAGATCTTCATTCTTAACTTTGAAGCATTGTGATGCAGTGCCTTGAACATACAAAACAACATACTACACAAGACATAGATTGTGTTTTTGGCGCCACACATAAATTGTGTTTTTGGCACCACAAAATTTGACAACCAAAGGAGCAAATAACAATTGCACTTACAAGAGGCCTTCAATTATAATAGGCCTACTTTTATATCTTTTGTGGCTGGTTGTATTGGTTGTAGGGGAAGGAGTGGAGAAAGTATTTGTATTTGAGTCGAGAATGGCTAGAAATAAATCTCGAACTTCTTAAGGTGTAACAACCCGAATTTTCAGGACCCGAGTACACGACCCGTTTCCCAAAAACCCGAGTGTTAACCTTAAAGGATGGTCAAATATATATTTTTCTTTTCTTCTTTTATCAGAGTAAGCAGATGAGCGTAGAGTGGACAAGTAAGCATAAAGGAAAGTTCCATTATCATTTATAATATACAAAAGAGTGCCCATAATGATTTATACAAACCAATGTCCTCATTCTTACAATTACAAAATGAAGTAATATTACATGTGAAATAAAGTAAGTTACAACAAATTTGAGATATGAAATCTCTGTAGCAACCCTTAGAAATATAATCATGCACCCTTATCAACCATAGCCTGCTCCTCATCAATATGAACATGAATGTCGTTGGAGCCACCTGTGCTACCTTATACTTTGAATCACCTTCTAATATCGTTAAATGCTTGCGCCCTTAGAATTGTATCCTAGTCGACTCAGTTCGAGTCGAGTTGACTCGGCTCAACACGACCAACCCAAAAAACCCAACTCTCCTTTACTTTCTCTTCCTCTCCTTCTCTCTTTCTTTCTGCTGGAATATCCAGCCATGCCTGGAATGGACCCAAGCCCAGCTCGACTCGGTGGGTCCCAGCCAAGTCGACTCAGCAGTGACTCGGGACACCACTTCCACTCTCCTTCTTTCTTCCTTTCTTTTCTTCCCTTTCCCCCTTTTTTTTTTCTCTCTCCTCCTGCTGGAACTCCAGCAAACCCCCAGGCACGAACCAGATCCGAGCCAACTCGGCTCGTACAAGAAATCGGAGTTCTTTACCGAACTCAACATCTCCCTCTCACTTTCTCTTTCCTGTTTCTTCTTTCTCCTTTCTTTCTTTCTCATTTAGAGAGGTCCAGCAGCACCTGGACTCGACCCGACTATGACCCAACTGGGCCAGCATCCCAACCCAAAACCGAACTCGGTCGGGTCAGCGTGGTGCGGACCCAGCAGTGTGGTGCAACAGCCACCTCCTCCCCGTTCCCTCCTTCTTTCTTTTCTTTCTGTTCTCTCTTTATTCTTCGTTTCTCTCTCCTTTCTTCTTAGAGATGTCCCACGGGGCCTGGAAGAGGCCGAAAAAGAGCCAGGACCGCCCGTGCTTGATGGTTTCTCGGTGGAGAAGAGGACAGCCATTAATGGCAGATACCTGATCGGCGTCTGTTTCTTCGAAACGAGAGCATGGGATGACTTAGAAGGATGTCATGAAGCTTGAGGAAGAAGGGAAATGAAGCTTCAATGGGGTTTTGGTGATGGGTTCGGAAGTGGAAGGGAAACGGCCGGTTTTAGGTCGAAGCTGCGAAAATGGAAGGTGAGTTACTGTTCATCGATCCGCACCCCTTATATGCTTGCCCTAATCCTTCCTGAACCGTCGGATCGTCAACGAACGTCCCAGATTAAATCTGGTGGAAACCGGTTCTCAAACAGTGGGCGGGAACCAAAACCATCCCTGGTTTTGCAAGGAACGCCCTAAGTAAATCGAACGGTCGTGATCTTTCCAGAATGAAAGGCTGGGATTGAGAGAGATCACCTCACGCGGATCGCTGAGCTGGAAAGGAAGATAGGTTTCCATTTTTGGAAACAGTTGAGTTTTCGAGACCTATTTGCACCTCGAATTGTCTCCATGTGCACGTGAAGAATCAAGTGAGACTCGGGGGTATTTGTTGTGAATTTGTCTACTGTCAGATGGACGGTTTGGATGGTCGAGATGGAGGCTGTAGGTGGGCCACGATCAGACGGAAACGGACGATGTCCGTCTGCTGTGCAAACCGGAGAGAGAGAGACGAGTCTCTCTTTTTATGGAAAATGCGGGTCAGACCCGCTTGATCGTGCTTGGGAAGCCGGTGCATTGCAGGTGCACATCAGCTGTGCACACGCCCAGCACTAGGTGGGGTCCAGTATGATGTTTGTGGGAAATCTACTCCGTCAAATCTTCTTGGGGCCTCAATCAGGTCTTCTGACCAAAAAAATGGGACCGATCAAAGGTCCAGGTGGGCTGTACTCTTAAATTCCACACCCTAATGGTGGGTTCTCGATGATCTAGTGGTCGGATCACTCCGGGATTGAACTTCAACGGTTAAAAGGGCCTAAGGGACCATTTAAGCTAGAGATCAATGGCTAAACTATAGATTGTGCATCCTATTACGTTTTCATAGCATTACATATCATGTTATAATACTTATAATAATATTATTATTTTATTATAATTATTACATTATTATTATTCTTGTAGATTTTATTTTACTTTTCCCTAAGTTGTTGATATGAATCTAAATACATGGGTCTCGATGTATATTCAAAACCCACTATATTACTAGTCTAAATACTAATATTAATATTTAATTCTATTTTTATCATTATTCATTTCTTTATTATTATATTTATTATTTTCACCTGTGTGTGCATCATGTTGTGGGTCCCTCTTTGTGGGTCATTAGGACCATTTATCTCATGATTTTACTTCATTATTATTATTATCATTATTATTACTCATACCTGCTATTACTTATTTATCTCTTTATTTACTTACTTACTTATTCATTGTTATTATTATTATGCTTATATGTAAGACATGAGACTATTTTTCGTGTGCCATTTAGCTACACGCCTTAACATTAGGGTTACTTACCTTAAGGTGGGTTACAAGTCACGAACCTGCAATTACTAAATCATGATTCGTTAAGCGTTCTAACACTCCAGATGATTGAATTGACAATTATTTAATTATCAACAACCTTTGAGATCCTAAGGAATGTCTAAGCATGATCAGGGAGTTGGATGTGAAACTAGACAACTTGATTTGTGCTTTTGAAAGACGGACCGCCTTATGAGATGTTGTAAACAGGGTGAACGGTGGATTTCGTGATTCAGGGTTGTATGTACGTAATTCGGTTAGATTTGTCCATCAGTGGAGTTGGGTTTAGACTAAAATGAACATGAATGTTTACTTAAGACTGGCTTGTATTTATGCTAAGTTTGGTTATACGGTAACACCCGAGTACTGGAAAGTACGGGGTGTTACAATCTACCCCCCTTAAAGAAGAATCTCGTCCCCGAGATTCAGTGCTTTTATTATTATTAAGGACGATGATAAATACCATTGCTTTCCTACATGTACAACGTATGCTACTAGGCGCCCAAAACTGAGGTCGTTACAATCTACCCCCCTTAAAGAAGAATCTCGTCCCCGAGATTCAGTAACAAGGTGTACCCTATTTCATGTATGCCTAAGTTATGAAATTTCAATGCTATATTCCAATCCACCCCAACCCTTAACTTTCCACCCTAGCAATTCAACTGACATGTTTAGGTTCCACTAAAATTTTGAAATTATTTCAGTATTAACTAGAACTAACGCTTGTCAACATCAGGGTCCCTCACAGCACTTACTAAGATTTTAAAGTTCATTTGGGTGGCGAACTCTAATCTCCTAGCTTTGCCTTTACTTTGAATGATAGTTCCCAACATCTAAAGTACATTACAATTTCCTGGTTTTTTTTGGTGTTCGAGCTGTCACGGACAAATGGTTGTAGTGTGTTTGAGTCCGATACATTGATCCTTCGCCTACGTAAAACAAAGGATTTCCTGTATCAATCCCTAATCCTAGTAAATCTCGATCTTCTGCCTGATCAGGGCATTGAGATCCTTAGAATATGCTAGGATATGGGGTTCGGATCAAACCGCGTACACGTCGCATACACATGATTGCATCAGTCCATGATCCCGATTATTCTAGACTCATGAGGAGCATCTTGTAATCATCTAATTAAAGCACCTAAAATTTACGTGAATAGACGCAAGCGATCATCACGCTTCCAGCGCGCACTCTGATTATCTAAGTACTACTTGCAAGTCTCAAGATGAGGATTCCTACATGAAGTTTGAGTTGGCAATTTCTAAACTCACTTAGGATTCCAAATCTAATCCTAATATGTGCAGCCTAAGCTTGAAAACTTACCCAAAATTTTAGAACTTCACCTCTAGTCATTTTTAAGTACTGAAAATCATGAGAGATATCTCCTATAGCTAAAAAGATGTATCAGGGAATTCAAGTTACAATTCCTACGTATAATTTCTAAGTTTAGGAAGTGTTTAAATCTGTTCCAAGATACAAGATGGTGGGTAAGGAATTATCATAAGAGTGTGATCTCTAAAATTTTATTTATTTATTTATTTATTTATTATTATTTTTTTTTGAAAGTTCATGTAGCTTCACCTCTAATTAATTCTTACATGCTGAAATTTGTGGGAAAATCATTCCTAAACAAAGAAGATGTGTTAGAAAGTTCATGTTACTATTCTTAGTACGATTCCTTAAGTTTAGAAAACATTTGTTTTCGATCAAGTGTTCAATATGGGGTTAAGGAAATTTCTACAGGCCTAAATTCAATCCATTTATTGATTATTACAAGAGTGTGATTCATAACTATGAAATTCTTAGGAAAGTTCACATACTAGATTTCTACAAAATTTTCATTTAGAAGTCAAGCAGAAGGAATGTCGTTATGTACTCTTATATACACCATATATGAGTATTTTGTACACATGTTTAATTCCTATGTCCAAACAACTATTTTGGCGGTTTACAAGGGAACTAAAGTCTTCATTCCTAAGTTGAATGGCTAAACCTAAAATCTTCCAAGAGGCCTAAGCTTATTTCTAAGTTCTTCGGTCCTCCAAACAATTTCTAAGGGGCCTAAAATTTTGAGTTCCTATATTCTCAAATTTCTCCTAGCTACAATGGGGGGAAATTTACAGAAGTTTAAATGGTTGCTCTAATAATTGTTAAAGGGGCCTAAGTTTGGGTTTCTATGTTCTCCAAATTTCCCTAAGTCTAGGGGAGATATACCTGAGTTCAAATTTCTACTTTCAACATCCTAACTTGAGACATTTAAGGCTTGTATAAGATCATTTCCCAAGGCCAAGTTTGTCCAAACCATGCTCTGATACCAACTGTAACAACCCGAATTTTCAGGACCCAGTACACATACCGTCGCCCAAAAACCCGAGTGTTAACCTTAAAGGATGGTCAAATATATATTTTTCTTTTCTTCTTTTATCAGAGTAAGCAGATGAGCGTAGAGTGGACAAGTAAGCATAAAGGAAAGTTCCATTATCATTTATAATATACAAAAGAGTGCCCATAATGATTTATACAAACCAATGTCCTCATTCTTACAATTACAAAATGAAGTAATATTACATGTGAAATAAAGTAAGTTACAACAAATTTGAGATATGAAATCCTGTAGCAACCCTTAGCAAATATAATCATGCACCCTTATCAACCATAGCCTGCTCCTCATCAATATGAACATGAATGTCGTTGGAGCCACCTGTGCTACCTTATACTTTGAATCACCTTCTAATATCGTTAAATGCTTGCGCCCTTAGAATTGTATCCTAGTCGACTCAGTTCGAGTCGAGTTGACTCGGCTCAACACGACCAACCCAAAAAACCCAACTCTCCTTTACTTTCTCTTCCTCTCCTTCTCTCTTTCTTTCTGCTGGAATATCCAGCCATGCCTGGAATGGACCCAAGCCCCACTCGACTCGGTGGGTCCCCCAGTAAGTCGACTTCAAGCGGTGACTCGGGACACCACTTCCACTCTCCTTCTTTCTTCCTTTCTTTTCTTCCCTTTCCCCCTTTTTTTTTCTCTCTCCTCCTCGCTGGAACTCCAAAGAAACCCCAGTGCACGAACAGATCCGAGCCAACTCGGCCAAGAAATGAGCCGGGTTCTTACCGAACTCAACATCTCCCTCTCACTTTCTCTTTCTGTTTCTTCTTTCTCCTTTCTTTCTTTCTCATTTAGAGAGGTCCAAGACAGACTGGACTCGACCCGACTATGACCCAATCAAGCCAAAGATCCCAACCCAAAACCGAACTCGGTCGGGTCGGCGTGGTGCGGACCCAAAGAAGGTGGTGCTGTGACCACCTCCTCCCGTTCCCTCCTTCTTTCTTTTCTTTCTGTTCTCTCTTTATTCTTCGTTTCTCTCTCCTTTCTTCTTAGAGATGTCCCACGGGGCCTGGAAGAGGCCGAAAAAGAGCCAGGACCGCCCGTGCTTGATGGTTTCTCGGTGGAGAAGAGGACAGCCATTAATGGCAGATACCTGATCGGCGTCTGTTTCTTCGAAACGAGAGCATGGGATGACTTAGAAGGATGTCATGAAGCTTGAGGAAGAAGGGAAATGAAGCTTCAATGGGGTTTTGGTGATGGGTTCGGAAGTGGAAGGGAAACGGCCGGTTTTAGGTCGAAGCTGCGAAAATGGAAGGTGAGTTACTGTTCATCGATCCGCGCCCCTTATATGCTTGCCCTAATCCTTCCTGAACCGTCGGATCGTCAACGAACGTCCCAGATTAAATCTGGTGGAAACCGGTTCTCAAACAGTGGGCGGGAACCAAAACCATCCCTGGTTTTGCAAGGAACGCCCTAAGTAAATCGAACGGTCGTGATCTTTCCAGAATGAAAGGCTGGGATTGAGAGAGATCACCTCACGCGGATCGCTGAGCTGGAAAGGAAGATAGGTTTCCATTTTTGGAAACAGTTGAGTTTTCGAGACCTATTTGCACCTCGAATTGTCTCCATGTGCACGTGAAGAATCAAGTGAGACTCGGGGGTATTTGTTGTGAATTTGTCTCTGTCAGATGGACGGTTTGGATGGTCGAGATGGAGGCTGTAGGTGGGCCACGATCAGACGGAAACGGACGATGTCCGTCATTTTGTAAAGCCGGAGGAGAGAGAGACGAGTCTCTCTTTTATGGAAAATGCGGGTCGGACCCGCTTGATCGTGCTTGGGAAGTAGGTTTGCACTTGCAGTGCACATCACCGTGCACACGCCCAAAGACTAGGTGGGGTCCAAGATGATGTTTGTGGGAAATCTACTCCGTCAAATCTTCTTGGGGCCTCAATCAGGTCTTCTGACCAAAAAATGGGACCGATCAAAGGTCCAGGTGGGCTATACTTTAAATTCCACACCCTAATGGTGGGTTCTCGATGATCTAGTGGTCGGATCACTCCGGATTGAACTTCAACGGTTAAAAGGGCCTAAGGGACCATTTAAGCTAGAGATCAATGGCTAAACTATAGATTGTGCATCCTATTACGTTTTCATAGCATTACATATCATGTTATAATACTTATAATAATATTATTATTTTATTATAATTATTACATTATTATTATTCTTGTAGATTTTATTTTACTTTTCCCTAAGTTGTTGATATGAATCTAAATACATGGGTCTCGATGTATATTCAAACCCACTATATTACTAGTCTAAATACTAATATTAATATTTAATTCTATTTTTATCATTATTCATTTCTTTATTATTATATTTATTATTTTCACCTGTGTGTGCATCATGTTGTGGGTCCCTCTTTGTGGGTCATTAGGACCATTTATCTCATGATTTTACTTCATTATTATTATTATCATTATTATTACTCATACCTGCTATTACTTATTTATCTCTTTATTTACTTACTTACTTATTCATTGTTATTATTATTATGCTTATATGTAAGACATGAGACTATTTTTCGTGTGCCATTTAGCTACACGCCTTAACATTAGGGTTACTTACCTTAAGGTGGGTTACAAGTCACGAACCTGCAATTACTAAATCATGATTCGTTAAGCGTTCTAACACTCCGATGATTGAATTGACAATTATTTAATTATCAACAACCTTTGAGATCCTAAGGAATGTCTAAGCATGATCAGGGAGTTGGATGTGAAACTAGACAACTTGATTTGTGCTTTTGAAAGACGGACCGCCTTATGAGATGTTGTAAACAGGGTGAACGGTGGATTTCGTGATTCAGGGTTGTATGTACGTAATTCGGTTAGATTTGTCCATCAGTGGAGTTGGGTTTAGACTAAAATGAACATGAATGTTTACTTAAGACTGGCTTGTATTTATGCTAAGTTTGGTTATACGGTAACACCCGAGTACTGGAAAGTACGGGGTGTTACATAAGGAGCTTTGTTACATGGGGCAGCGTCTCCTCCCCGACAAGCCAAATGTAATTTTAACCAATTTATTGTGTTTACAAATTATTTTCCATACAACTTGCATTGCAACTTTATCTTTCCGTCCTGAGAGTAGACTTGAGCTCCATAATCCCAAATATCTGTCGATGGATTATCTTCCGATGACATATTAATAGGTGTGTATTTTGAAAGAAAAAATATTTGATTAGATTAAGACAACATAAATAATTAAGGAATGAAGATGAATAAACACAATCAGCCAACCATGTGAGATTTAAGCAACATTGATCATAGTCCGTACCGTATCATAGTCCGTACCATTTCGTAGGCTTCCGCGGTCCTTCCGGTCGAATTCTGACAATCCTCGACCCGTAATTCGACGTTTGCGCTCGATCCTAAGCTGAGTCCTACATACCGAAGCTGGCTCGAACCACAACATGTACCTTGGCGACCGCGCCGTCGCCGCGGTTCCAACGCCGTGACTCCCACACCGAACCGATACCCAGGCTAGAAGATGTAGACCCACATTCATTTTGAGAGAAATGCCGCGTGTTACGAATTTCGAAGGAATCTCTACGATATGTCTCATCGATCGATCAATCAATCACTCATGTCAAGTACAAGCCATACCCCTAAGTACATCAACCCATCCCTCATTTCCCATAAGTCAACTCTCTCTCTCCTCACCATTCCCCTTTACAAAATTTCAACCAAACCATACCTCTTTTACAAAAAAATCAAACTAAACCATACCCTCCCATCTCCTTCTTTACATCACCCCATCCATATCATTCCCATCACATCACTCTCTCTCTCATTTCTCAAATCTTCCAAGCAACCCAAAATTTCCAACGTCCAACACTCTCTCTCCCAAGCCAAGTGTGGCCCACCCTCTCATCTCTCATCTCTACCATCAAAACCTCATCAACCTCCATCAAAAGAGAAGGAAATGAGCTAAGGAGGCTAAGGGACTAAGGAGAAGGCCTAGAGGTGGGTGATCCACCGTTAAATTCCTTTTTTTAGGAACCACTTGTTGGTGGGACCCATTTTTTATATATGAGTTGTATCATGTGGGGCCCATAGTGGCGGGGCCCCACCATCACCGTCTCTCTCTCTCTCTCTCTCTCTCTCTCTCTCTCTCTCTCTCTCTCTCTCTCTCTCTCTCTCTCTCTCTCTCTCTTTTGCTATGGGTGTGGTCCACTAGATCCACACCGATCGTGGACCCACCATGATGGATGTATTTTATCGACACCGTCCATCTGCCTTATCCATGCCATCCAGTGGGCCTGGATGATGAGAAATCAAAAATATCATGTTGATCCAATAGGTGGGCCACGTCCATGTGGGACCCACCATGATGTCTGTGACTACCTACGTCGTCCAGCGTCCCTGGACGCTGGACATGAGGCAAGGGGCTAACATGGAGCGTGTACTGACATGGGTGTGAAGTAACAAGCTAACTAAAAAAAAATTACTTTTGGGGTGGGCCGCTCATGTAGGCCCCACCTTGATGTATGTAGATAATCCATGCCGTCCATTCCGTTGTTTAGCCCATTTTAGGCATTGAGCAGAAATTTGAGCCCAATCCGACTTTCTGGCGGGCCATAGTGTGGAGAATAGTATATTCACTGTTGAAATACATCCTGATGTTGCGGTACACTAAAACCCATCGAATATTGGACTTGATGGGTTTGTATCAAGCCATAGAGACCAATGGGCAGGGTGGATTTCCCTGATGCAGGCCCCACCTATGCAAATCCTCAAGAAAACCAAAATAAAAAAAATACATGTGTAGCAGTGTCAGCTGCTGCTGTCAAAATGCACGTAGGCAGCTCCTGCGCGCTGACGGAAGGGAGGACGGACTAGGACCCACGGCCTCAGCCGTGGGCCCCAACATGATGTGTGATGATCATCCACTCCGTCCTTTTGATAGGTCCCCCTCAGTGCTGTGGGCCGCCCAAAAATCAGCAGCATACGCGACTCAGGTGGCCCACATCATAGGGAACAGTGTTAGGTTGAATGTCTACCATTGAAACCCTTTCTAGGTCACGGAAGTTTTGTATCAATATGAAATTTGTTTGTCCTCCTCAATCCAGGTCCACGTGACCTTATGAACAGTTTGGATGGCAGATAAATATTACGGTGGGCCCCAGGTCCACGTGACCTTATTAACAGATTGGAGGAAAATAAACATTTTAGTGGGCCCCTGGTCCGTGTGACCTCGTCAACAGGTTGGGTGCAAATAAACATTATGGTGGACCCCAAGTCTGTATGACCTTATCAACAGCATTGGGTGGAAAATAAACATTGTGGTGGGCCCCACGCGGGACCACTGATGTGTGTGCTCCACACCTTCCATCAGTGTGGTCCCCACCATGAGGTATGTGTAATATCTATGCTATCCATCCCTATCGGACCCACCATAATGCATGAGTTGCATCCATCCCGTCCAACCATTTGAAAGCTCATTTAAAAGCTCATTTTAAGGCTTGAAATTAAAAATAAGGCAGATCTAGGATTAGGTGGGCCATATTTCAGGAAAGCAGTGGGTTTGAACGTCCACCATTAAACCCTTGGGAATTTTAATGGTGGAAAATCATTAACACTACTTATCTTTTGTGTGATCCATTTGATATACATACGGCCCATGTGATGTGGCCCACTTGCCATATGGAGGCCCATCTTGATTCATTTGTGGTCGTCCATTGAGGCCTGTATGATAAGGCCTATTTTGATGTAGTTATGGCCATTCCACTGAGGTCCACTTTGATATATGTGAGACCCATGCTAGGAGGCCCATTTTGATGTATTGGAGGCCCATGGGTCGAGGCCCAATGGGATATACATGAGGCCCATTACTATGAAAAATTCCACCATGGTTATGTAATAATGTTCATGGCGGGCCATGCCGTGGGAGCAATGATGGTTTGATGCCCACGTTGTAAGGACGATGTTGGTTAAATGTCTGCATTGTCACTCTCCCTGGGGCCCATTGATAGGCCCATACTTGTACCATGTAGGCTATCTAGGCCCATCTTCGTTATGAATAGAGTCCATCACTATATAACATGTTTAGTATATATCCATGATTCATGATCATACGCATCATATGTATGCTTGATATGAGGAGTGACTAATCATAGCATATGCCCTCAGGCAGATTGTTTTATGGGCTCCCTGATAGGCGGAGTTGTCCTACATGAGTACGTGGTACATGCAGAACTGTTGCATGACTGGTAGTGTGATTCATGCACTTGCATTTGTGTGATTGTGGTTACTATATGCCCTAGCGATATCAGGGTCATAGCCTCCACAGGCACATAGTGGATGGTCATATCAGATATCGGAAATACTAATTCTAGCATCGAGGCGTCATAGATGTTCCTTGGTGAAAATCTCTAAACCCGATGGTACCAGAGGATGACTCCAACGTCTAGACATGATAGATATATGAGCGCAAGAGAGCCGAATACAAGGAGGCCATGTCTCCCACTGTATTGTGGTCGGTTGAAAAGGAATGTGACCTTACTTGCCCGAGGGTAGGGGCACTAGGCTGAGTTTGACCAGCTCGTGAATGGGTCCGCTATCGACGTGCCGGATATGTATTGGCAGACTATTGGTCAAGCGGATAGTGAGGTTTCTTACGCTCACTTAGACTGTGCGGCTGGGAGAGCGGTAGTGCCATTTGGAGTGTACTAAACCCAGGTGATTATCCTGAATGAGAACTGTACTGATATATGATGAGGATTGGCATGCTTGAGCTACATCTTGCATCGCATGGTCTTAACATGACCGATAGCATTCATATCTTGCACCGCATAGCCTTGGTACGGCTGATTGCATTCATGTACTTATCAGTATGATTTCGCATTACCCTGACCTCACATTCTGAGCACGCTCATATTGCGTACACACTTACCCACCCTCTAAGCTTTCTATAAGCTTATGCACGATTGATGGGTGCAGGTGATATCAGGACGCAGCCATAGTACAATAGCAGCAGGAGCGTGCGGTCGAGCTTTTGGAGTTTCCGTTATTTGTATTATCTTGTATTTCCCTTCAGATACATTGTACTCAAAGTTTTTTATCATAGTGGATTTTGTGATGGTGTTTCGTGGTTATTGTTCGTGGGTTATGCTTTTGGTTATGCTCATTATAAATCAAATTGATGAAATCCTCCTTGTAGCAACCCAGGATCGGAACCTGGTGTATGGGTGCCGGAAGCCGAGAATATGGTACTATGGAGGCTGTCGGCGCTGGATTCGACGATCAGAAATTTTGTGAGACTAATTTAAAAGTATAAATGAAAAGAAAAAAATATCCATCCACCCATCAAATATTACAATTTAAGTCCAAAAAAAATAACTATCAAAATCTTATTGTAACTTGTAAGCAAATGCAAGAGAAATAGAAGGCATTATCTTATCATGCTTCATGCAATTGTTATAGATACTGTCTCATCTTACTTGTCGATCTTCCTCGAACTCCTCATTAATAGAGATCCCTTTCCTCCAGATCAGACATAGTCAATCTTGTGTACAAATGAGCACTTTAACTGATTCCGGTGTAAGTGAGCTTCGGTACTTGTTCACAACCCTACTCCCCGTACTAAAAATAGATTTTGACACCACAGTTGAAATTGGAATTGATAATATGTCGTGCCATTAACGAGAGCACATGGTATTGTGAATCACAAGCTTTCGACTTCCACTAATCTAAAACATCAAATTCTTTGCCTTTATACTTTACAAGTGGCTCCTTGAGATAATGGTCAAGTTCTATTTGGGTTATCTACATTTGAGTCTCAACCTATGCCATGAAAGACATAAAATCATCAATCGTATTTCATTATTCATCAACACTAGAACTAGAACTCGGTTCAGAGTCAGACCTGTAGTTACAATATTGTCTTTTACGACACCCAAAGTTTGTTTGTACAAAGAAATTGTACAAATCATCAACTGTATTACGAATCTTATCAACCTCAATGACATTCTTCTCACCATACAACTTATTAAAGATGAATATAACCATGAACATATTGTGTCGAGAATCAAGAACGGTTACAATAGGCATTACCAGACTGCACTCAAACTAATACCTAACAAACTTTAATTGCATATTCATACTCATTAATTGTAAAAAGTCTGGTCTACTATAGCTTCTATACAAAATATCTTTTACCCTCCAAAGTTCTGGCAGAAATATATTTATTGGTGGATACTTCCTGAAAATTTCTTCGTTGCGTCGTAAAAAACTAAAAGGAACTTGCAAACTTCTTCAACTCTTGACCAATCATCATCAGAAGGCAACCAAAGATACGTACAATATCACTCTGCATAGTGAGAGAATGCATCTTTAAAAGCTATCGCTGAATCCAACATTTCAAAAGTTAATTTCCAATATGTTATGACATCCAGCTTCATCGTTCTCTAAGATGATAAATTCAACTGTTTCACTATCTCATTACGTGTATATAATCGTGAAGGTGACCCCCATATATACTTCACATACTCTCTTATGTTCTCGATTATTGGCTTAATTATTTTAAGGTCATCTTGTACAATTAAGTTTAGGATGTGGGCATAACACCTAATATGAAATATCTTTCCACCAAAATACAAGTCATTGGTACCCTAAACTGGTTCTGCAAATTCGTTATCACATTATCATTTGCAGAGGCATTATCTAAAGTTATTGAGGAGATTTTCTTCTTAATGCCCTACTCCATATGACATCTGCAGATGCGGTCTGAAATTATCAATCCAGTGTGAGAAGGCGCAAGATAACAAAAATTTAGGATTCTTTTACAAAGCCTCCATTCGACATTAACGTAGTAGGTAGTTAGTGACATATACCCCTTTCATTGATTGGATGTCATCCACAAATCTGATGTCAGACTGATTCGGGAAACCGATTCCAACTGTCCTTTTAACTTGAACTTATCGCTTGCATACATCTTCATGCACACTCTTTTTATTATTATACGTGAGACCTTATCATATCTGGGGTTAAGGCCTCTGGCTAATTCGACAAAAAAATAACTCTCTACCATCTGAAATGGTATTTCATTAGCAATAATAAATCTAGTCGTCAACTCATTCACATGGTCTCTGTTATACTTATAGATGGACAATGTACCTTGTGACAAACCCACTAAAGATTGAGTAAATGAAAGTGTATGTTGCCCTGAGCTTTGACTTTTCACTTTTTTATGACACTTCGAAATATGTTTCTTCAAAGTTATGGTCAACCCATCAACTTGTTTAGTATATTGATCATTGCAGTACTTGCATTGTATCTTCACCGAGCCATTTTTCAGGGTTACTTTTTCAAAAATCCACTCTTTTTTTTTTGCTTTTTCTATAATCTTTGATTGTGAGGTACTAATATCAATGAGCACCTCTTCATTGGTGATGTAACTGACAAAACACCAGGGGTATTGGAAATTTCCTCACTAGCCATCTAATAATTAAAAGATACTAAATTAGATTAGCATTAACAATATAATGCCTTAAAGATTTATATTAAACTCTAAATTAGTCACCCATCCAAGGTTGAATAGATAGTAATACTTTCATTTTTTCCATTTAAACGCCCACTCCGAAAATCTAGAAGCATTTTCCATGTCTCTCTAGATAAGTTATCTTTCATTACATTCTAATGTCAAATATCTAAATAATGTAAAGATATTTGACATGAGAAATGAAAAAAAGGAAATATATCTAGAGAGAAATGGGGAGATGAAGCGCAGATCAAGCATGAACATTTAAATAGGTTATACGAAAGCATATTATCTATGTAACCTTGAACTTTTCAAAATGAGATAATTTGAGCAATTTTTATGCCACTAAAAACATACTATATCTATGTTTGACCATATTGAAATCCTCAAATGGACAACTAATTATCTAACTCACAATAATAAGCTATGCAAAAAGTAATGTAATCCATACATATTAAGTTAACTATCGAATGCATAATAATAAGCTAATCAAAAAAGCAATGTAATCAATACATATTAAGCTAACTATTTAATGCACAATAATAAGCTAAGCAAAAAGCAATGTAAACCATACATATTAAGCTAACTATCTAATGTACAATAATAAGCTAAGCAAAAAGAATTATAATCCATAATTCACACTAATAAACCACTAATTGTTTAATTCAAATAAATAAAACACATTAGCAATTTAGGATATAAGGTTTAAGGATTAGGTTTAGTCGTTCAAGTCTTATGGTTTAGGGATTAGGGTTTAAGGTTTATGGTTTAGGTTTTAGGACTTTAGGCTTTAGGGATTAGAATTTATGGTTTAAGGTTTGGATTTAGGGTTTAGGGACTAGGGATTAGGTTAGAGTTAGGGTTAATGTTAGTGTTAGGTTTATGACTCTTGAATCGGGTAGCCTGACTGTTGAATTGGACGGGTGGCCGAACTGTTGAATCAGGTGGCTGGATTGATGAATCGAGTAGCCGGATTGTTAAATCGGGCGGGTGGCTGGACTGTTGAATCGGGTGGCTGAATTGTTGAATCGAGTGGTCGAACGCACCCGACCCGTCCTCTTAACATTTAATAAGTAAAAAAAAAAATCCGGATGCGCCTAATCAAGTGATTACCGCTGAGAGTGGAGAGAGAGAGAGAGGAGGGTTGTTACCGCCTACAAGTGGGGACAGGATGAGTTTTTTCGGATCAGGGCATGCGGCGGGTAGGGTAGAGAGAGGGAATTAGGTTTTTTAATACCCTACCCAATAACCTGAGTCGAGTCGGGTTCCAAATTGTGTCGAGTCTAACGGATCGAGTTTTAGGTTGAGTCGGGTCGAGTTACTACGTAACTCGAACCCGACTCGGTATACGTTCGGATCGGGCTACGGCTACTCAATCTGAATTGACTCGGCCATTCAGTTTAGGTCGATTCAGGTTTGACTGAGTCGGACGAGTTGAGTCATCCCTTGCCCAACTCTACTCCTTGCTCTACCCTAATCAAGTTTAGAGACATACTTATATACCCCCATACAAGATTAGAACCAAAACCTATACTTTTAAAAAAAAATTATGCATTCCCCCGGTCACACCTTTGGTCAACCAAGATATCAACTATAACGCCCTGAAAATCGGAGGTCGAGCAAAGCCCAGCTCCCGAGTTCCAACGCATTACTTATGCAACATAAATAATGATGATTATGATAAGAGCATTGAAACATGAATGAGATTATACCAAAACAGCATATCATACTTCCAAGGCATCTAAATTGTGCAAGCAGAAGACTGTAATAAGTATATAAAATATATAAACTATGGTAAGTCTCTAGAGTGTGATGATGTTACCAGGTTAACAATTACAAGTTTAATTTCAAAATATACAAATTGAGAAAGTGTAATGTCTTCTATCCCAAATACCATAGCCCCGTCAATGCAATTCC
This sequence comes from Magnolia changhungtana, assembly GCA_030180095.1. Taxonomy (NCBI): domain Eukaryota; kingdom Viridiplantae; phylum Streptophyta; class Magnoliopsida; order Magnoliales; family Magnoliaceae; genus Magnolia; species Magnolia changhungtana. Next base: position 7,489,015 of record JASAUF010000446.1, read on the forward strand.
AAGTCTACATAGACCCGCCAGAGAGTTACATGTAGGAGAACTCCTCCTCAACATCATAGTAGTAGTCGGCTCTGCTTCATAAGCATCACCATCGCCGAAACTAAGATAGTCCGGGTTTCATGTACAAGCACCATCCCGTAACGTGGGAGTGAGTAGCTAACTCAAGTGGAATCATAGAGCAAAGATTAACAGGTTATCAAATCAATCAAGCGATAATGATAAAGCAAGCAAATCAAACATTCCTAAGTACTGTAATTAATGCAAGGATGAGATGCAATAATGTTGCATGCCCTCACCAACATACTCCCTCATGTGACACCATCTTATGTCCGCGGCATGCTTTCATCCCTCAGTGCTCCACATCTTCCAGGCACATGTAGTGCGATATGAACATGATTACCGAGTTGTTATTAGTCCTTTTCATACAGCAGTATTGGGAAACTAGGGTACCTCCCTTATATCATTCCCAAACAATGATCCATTCTAGGGTCGTCAGTCCTAAATAATCTCATACGATGATGCGGTTCTATGTTGCTGTAAAGGGCTACCAGGGCTGTTGCACGCACACATTACACCGCTCCCCCATCACCTTATCAATACAGGCCTAGTTTATACTCCGTTTACTACTGGAAGGCTCGTCGCCTCACTGCAGATTTAGAGTATGCTCAACGTCACTACACTTAGGTAGCACGGTTAGGTATGTCCGTGGGTACATTACACGCACACTCGTTACACCACTCCCTCATCACCCATCAAAACAGTGTAGGCCGATAACTCGAATACAGTGTCCTATACCACCATATTTATCTCACGAGTCTGGGTTGCTCACTGGTCACTACGGGGAGGCTCGTGGCCCTAGCGTAGGCCGACAGCTCGACCACGGTGTCCCATACCACCATGCCCGGCTCATGAGTCTTAGCGGATCGAGGTACTAAGGTTAACGGGGTTACACTGGTAAGTTTGGTACCCTAGGTTCAAGTAGTGGCATCCAAACATGGTGAACATACATTAGTTAGATCAGGTTACTTGATGAGCCCGACTAGCACAAGCGCACATTGCATCGATCGACATGAAGTACATAAGCACTCCGTGTCGCCTAACCACTGCCGACGACCAACATACGACTCGGGTTCGTCAAACACGTCCTACGTAGCGAATGAATCTCAACCACAAACTCAAGTCTGTTACCGATCGTCTGGACCATAATCATAGCCCCAATCACATTCAATCCTTAACCAGAAGCATGTAGAGTAACGCAGAATAAACAAAGTAATTCAAGCATGTGAATAAGCATGTCATAAAGCACAATATAAACAGGAAAAACAAACAAATATATGTCATAAGTAAGCGGCTAAATTAAACAACCAACATGGAGGAAATCATATACATCTCTAAGTTAGTTGAGAATCCTATCTCAACACCCAAGTAAAGCATTATTCACTATGTATATAATCATGCAAGCATTTATACAAACACTTAGACTACACATATTAGCCTACACATCATATGTTGGCTAAAACCTGTATTAGGGCGACTCCTTTCGCTAAACAGATACTGCATCCATGACTCACATGTATATACGACAAATACTCATGGCAATCACATTTACAAAATTTATACGTATATGGTATTTTCTACAAATATCTAAAATATATAAAACTCCATATACTTTGTATGTATTCGAAATGGAAAACGGACAGCGTGTTCTACATGTGAAATAGCATCCTCATCAATAATCTACCATTAGCCGACATTGAAAGCTTTGAAAAAAGACAACCTAAGCGTCTAAAATCCGCACCTTATGCCGTAGAAGCGTAACGAACTCAACAAAGACTCTAAGTCTTCGTATACGAGGAATAACAACCTGTAATACAACCTAGGTTAGCTATCTAACTACTAGCATCAATGGAAACCCTAAAACAAGTTAGGGTTAGGTCTTTCTTACCAAAGAACGAAGTTAGAATCGTTGGAATGACGATTGAAGATGGTGGAAAGAAGCACGTGATAGTAAGCAAGATAAGTAAGAAGAACAACTCTCACACTTTTTCTCTCTTTTCTCTCTTCTCTCTCCTAGGTTTTCTTAAATTCGTATGGAATGAGAGAGTGAGGGTTTAAGGTCCTTATATAGGCTAAAAACTCACCAAAATAGACCGGGATCAAGGTATACTTAGGTTATGTCCAAATATGGACTGTTCTGTCTCAACGGAGCACTTCTAGAGCCCCCCCTTGAGCCAAAGGTCAGACTTAAGCTCACTGACTATGGATCTAGGTCGAGTTAAGTTTTCATTCCAATCGGGTTTCCAGATCGCACGTGACGAACCAGTTTCAATTCAATGGTCACAGAGTCTCGATCAGGGTTACAAGTACACAGACATGTATGGGAAATGTTTCCTAATCTGAGGGTGTATTTGAATCAAATTTCGATGGTCTGATTGCTTATATTTGGCCGGCAAACATCAAGTCTCAGATTACTTAAATTTAATTTAATTTCTAAAGAAACACAGGCTTTCCACACTCCTTACTCCGGGATCAAGCGAATAGCCGTGGGACACCATCTAGATTTGATTTCCGAGATGGTTGTCAAGCCCAGCAAGGTGGTCCTAATTCTATAACCTCATATTATTCAGACTTTCGATGTGCGGTCCAGATCTGATATGGAGTTTCGTGATGCTCTCAAGAGCAGCCGGGTAATGAGATTGATCCTAGATTTTAGGGTAACCTAGCATCACTGATTCTACAAGTTTTGGGTCTTGCAGATCGGATTTAAAGTGATTAGTGCGGATTTTGTATGTGATCTAGTTTAGCACTTCGTTAACTTTGTCTAATTTCTAAAGGATTTAGTCCTATAAGATTTCTGTCTGAGGTGATACTCGAGACTTTGGTAGTTTGTATAGAAGGTGGTTCAAAGAATTAACACTTAACTAAATCACGCCCTAATTATAACAGAAGAAGGTCCTAGGGCAGGAGAGGCTGATGTTTCTAAATAACCTATTTGTCGATGATTCCATAAGGTTATTTTGAGTTTGAGTATTATTCTTCATCACCTAAACTCTAAGATTTGTGTCTAATGTGAAAGTACTTAAAAAGATTTAAAGAACGAGGTGGTGCAAGGGGAGATTTGTGAAGGAAAAGGGTTAAAAAGTGATTTTAGACTTTGGGATTGAGTTCTGACAAGTTAATAAGGTGTTCGAATCGACCCTTTGCCTAAGGATGTCTATCTCCAGGTTAACAAAAATCTGGGGTGTTACAATCTACCCCCCTTAAAAATAATTTCGATCCTCGAAATTGGCTAAAATGTAATAAGTAAGGATTCTATTATTTCATTACCTAAGACTTATTGGTTTCAAATTTATATGCGTGGTTGGGTGTATCTTGTCCATGCTAGTCTGGTACATTTTAGTCTCTACCCCCCTTAAAAATTATTTCTTTATCTCTTACTTATATCCTGATGGTTCGCCACAATGGATTCCTTTCCCTATTTGGAGTCTTGACGACAGTTCCCAACAATTTAGAGTAAGATATATATTTTCAATGTTTAACCAACACGGAGAGAGTTGTAGTGGGCTTGATCCTGATACATCGATCATCTACCTGACCAGGGTAGAAGGCTCATCGTATCCCTTCCTAGTCCTGGTGGCTCCTACTCTTCTGTTCGGTCAAGCAGTAAGTCCATTGGTAGTCACCCAGGATTGAGAATTGGGTCAAGCGCGAATGGTTCGCAGTTTATATTTTAGAAACTCCGTAGTCCGATCACTCTAAAAGCTTAAGGAATACCCATCACTGAAAGGGTAAAATTGCCTATTTCTAAGGTTGTCCTTTAGGTCTTGGTCTAAGAGAGTCCTCGTTATAATTTATGTCCGAGATAGGGGTGAATCAATATCTTACTAGATCATCCTAAAACGGTTTCTCATAGTAGAACTTGCTAAGGCTTCTATTATGTTCGTATTCAACGAGCACAGTTGTAGATTCGTTGACCTTGGCTATTGTAATTCAGTTCATACCCATTGTTAGGCCCTATCCTGTAATATGAATTGGTTTACTACTTAAACCCTAATGGCTTTCCATTAGTGACGTGCTAAGGAAGAGTAACTCCATTATTGACGTTCTAAGGAGGATTCAGATCCTATTTGGTGACCTAACCTTACATATCCTAGATCAATTTCCATTCGATCCTGGGCTAGTGGGGGGCCAACCACGCTTTTGTTGCGCCACTCTAATCAAAGAGGTATATTAGCCGACCTAACTAGATTGGGCTTATAATGTTCTACCCCCCTTAAAAATTATTTCTACCTTCAGGGTTCAAGATCTATGTCATGTTCCGTATGTCGGAACAAGGTGTAATCTAGGACCTATCCTTGACATGAAATAGGATACGATCTCCCAATACATTGGTCTTCCTTCCATCGATGATGTGTACCATGGCATTGGTACCTATGTTTATAGAAATGAGCTAAAATTGATGGGTGTTGCAGTTGATTTCAGGGACGGGTGTGAATTTGTAGTAAGGTGCCTAACTATACCAGGGAAGGACCTTTGCCATGGTCCCGACTTACCTTATTTAATCATGTCTAGCTTAACAGGCAGGCTATCTTTCTAAGTTCATATACACAATATGTATGCCAACATGACATGCAATTTAGGACCTAATTCCTAACTATCTGTTGCCCATTTGGGAAATTCCTTGGGCCTAAAGAGAAAATCTCTATTGGCTATATGTTCTTAATACTTCCTAAAGACGAAGTAATAAACTTGTGGTTGTAAGTGGTCGGGATAACATGGAAGGAAAGTTGTGTAGTGGGTCTGAATTGGATACATGGACCTTCTGCCTAGCTAGGACAGAAAATTTATCGTATCAGTTCTTAATCCTAGTTGATCTCGACCTTCTGCTTGATCAGAGCATAAAGTTCATTGGTAACTACCAGGATTAAGAATTCAATTCAAACCGCGAATACCTCACTGATATATATAGTTCATCTACTCTGTGGTCCCGATTGTAATAAGTCTTTGGGAAGGGGTGTATTGATTTAACCTAACAGTACATCGAGGGATATATAAATTGTCTCTAAGCGTGACTAGTTATTAATCAAACAACATTCCTAAGAGTTATTAGAGAGGCCTGTAAGTATTAAGGGGTCCGACGAAGGAGTGAGGTCTCACTCCAACCTAATCAAACCAATTAACTAAGTCTATCTTTCAACTATCTTTCAATTATCTTAACATAATCAGTCTTTTACATTCCTTAGTATAACTTGTAGCCTAGTCTTAATTTATGAGTAGTGGTAATCTAATAGTTGAAATCCAAAGTTTATACTCATACGCTAGATGATTTCGTACCATTTCTAATACAAGAAGTTGTTTTATCGCTTAGGGTCAAAAGTTGTCTGATTGGAATTCAATTGACCGAACTACACTCGAGCACTTCACATATGCTCATACCAACTAAGAAAGTCCTAGGGTTCACGTTATCAATTTATTGGATTTCCTATACTGTTAGGTCTTTCGAAATCTAGGAACACCACTCTAGGTCCAAAACTTTAAGGGACTGTTTAGCCAGAGGTAGGAAGTTGTATTAAATGGGCTTGCATTGCTAATCCCACTTCGGGATTTGGGAGTGGCATGTTTGGTAGGAGGGTGGGAGGGGATTAAAATTAATGTCATAGGCTTTGAAAAATGAGTCTTGTGATGGAAAGTGTGAGATGGGATTTCCAAATCCCATGATAATGAATCTCTAAGTGTACTTGGAAAGGAAAATTCTGGGATTTACTTTTAATAGCATACACTCCAAACATGGTATTGGAAAACATGGGATACACCCAATCTAGGGACCATACCTTGCACATGCATTTATTGTTATGTTTACAATTCTATCCACCTTACTCACATAATACAGTTGGCCGAATGGGACCTAAATGTTTCAAATAAAAATTGCGGGTCTTGTGCTCAAATGAAAGGAATTGAAAAAGATAGAAGAGGGATTTGTTAGGTTTCGAAATCTTGAGCCTACATAGGATGTAGCCTTACGTGGACCATGACAGAAGTTGCATGTGAGCAAATACAATTAAGGCATCAAACACTAGTACATACTACTAACGATTACACCACGAGGCCTATCAACATGAAAACACAAAGGTCCTAATATAGCAACAAACAAACTACGAGACAATGATACGGATGACTAGGTATCTGAGTCTGGCGACGGAGGAGGGGCACCCTTTCTTTTTCCCATGAGCGAGAGGATGGTAGAAATTGAGAAAATGGCCGTAATAACCTCGAATAGGGCCATGGAAAAGTGCAGAAAAGGGAGAAAAGGGACGGGTTCTTTGGTTCTCCACGGATTTGACCTTAAAGGAGGTTGTAAAGGCCCAAATGAAAGGGATTGAAGAAGAAAAATGAAGAGATGGGATGGGTTAGGAGGTGTACACGAGTTTGAGCCTCAAATGGGGGGTGTAGGAGCTCAAATGAAAGGAAATGAGAGGGCTGGGAGGTAGGTATTGCTGAACACGATGGAGGTATGTGTGTTTTGACAAAAATAACGAAATGGGTGAATGGAGGGGGGTTTGAGAGAGAAATCAAGAGTTTTTAAGAAAAGGGAGAGCTTGAAGAGGTGCTTTGAGAGGGAGGGGGCAAAACAGACACTAAATAGGGGTCTCCACAAAATTTCGTGGGCCCCACACGTGTCTAGGGATCGGCCCGACCAACCTGGGCAAAGGGGACCACGGTTGACAGCGGTGGGCGCGGCGCCGCCGCTGTCCTCTGGACTGGCCGCGGTGCCGCCAGGGCAGGGCAGTGGCCACCCCATCCCGGGGTGCCAATGATACCCCGGGTCCACCGTGGGTCCCCCGCGGATTGCATCCTTTGGCCCACGACTCTGTTTCGAGTCGTTTCGGGCCCCAACCCATGTATATTTGCGTGTTTCGGGTCGTTGAGGTTGGAATGGGTCAATTCTTCACCTAATCCTGTCGACTGATGGTCAGATCATTTCATGCAATCATTAAGGCTTACGAGTCCAATTTTACGGTTGATCTCAACCAATTATGTTATTTGGCGAAATTAGAGAACCTAAGTTTGTTTCTACATTTCATCACTCTCTCCTAAGTCAGAGTGTGTCAGTGTGCATCATGTTACCATAACCCAGGTCCAGTTTAATCTAAATCATGCTCTGATACCATCTTGTAATGCCCTGAAAGTTGGGGGTTGAGCAAAGCTCAGCTCCCGAGTTCCAACACATCACTTATGCAACATAGATAATGATGATTATGATGAGAGCATTGAAACATAAATGGGATTATACCAAAACAGCATATCGTACTCCAGAGACAGTTAAATTGTAAGCGAAAGACTGTGATAATATATAAACTATGGTAAGTCTCCAGAGTGTGATAATGTTATCAGGTTAACAATTACAAGTTTGATTTCAAAATATACAAGATGATAAAGTGTAATGTCTTCTATCCCAAATAGTATAGCCCCGTCAATGTAATATTAGGTCTACATAGACCCGCCAGAGAGTTACATGTAGGAGAACTCCTCCTCAACATCATAGTAGTAGTCTGGCTCTGCTTCATAAGCATAGCCATCACCTGAAACTCAAACAAGGTCTGGTTGGTGTGTACAACACGGTCCCGTAATGTGAGAGTGAGTAGCTAACTCAGTGGAACAATAAAGCATAGGTTAATATGTTATCAATTCAGTCAAGCAGTAATGATAAAGCAATACAATCAAACACTCCTAAATACTCTTATTAATGCAAGTATAAGATGCAATAATGATGCATGCCCTTGCCAAACCACCCCTCGTGGGACACCATCTTACATTCATGTAAAGCATGCTTTCATCTCTCGGTGCTCCACATCTTCTAAGCACATGCAATGCGTATATGATGACATGATTACCGAGTTGTTATTAGTCCTTTTCTCATAAGCCAGATTGAAAAACTAAGGTACCTCCCTTATATCATTCCCAAACAATGATCCATTCTAGGGTCATCAGTCCTAGATAATCTCATACGATGATGCAGTTCTAGGTTGCTGTAAAGGGCTACAAGGGTTATTACACGCACTCGTTGCACCGCTCTCCCATCACCTTATCAATACAGGCCAAGTTTATACTCTGTTTACTACGGGAAGGCTTGTCGCCTCACCGCAGATTTAGAGTATGCTCGAGGTCAATACACCGGGTACGGTTAGTGTTGTCAGGGCTGTTACATGTACTCGTTACACCACTCTCCCATCACCCATCAAAATAGTGTAGGCCGTCGACTACCGAATACGTTGTCTTATACCACCATATTCACTCATGAGCCCGGGTTGCTCACCGGTCACTACGGGAGGCTCGTGGCCCCGTAGGTCGACAATGCCTCAACCACGGTGTCCCATACCACCATGCCCTGGCTCATGAGTCTTACAAAGCCTTAATCGAGGTACCATGGTTAACGAGGTTACACTGGTAAGTTTGGTACCCTAGGTTCAAGCAAGCATGGCCCAAACGTGTCGTGAACCACCATTAGACTCATGGGTTACTTGACGAGTCTGGATCGAGGTCCCATATTGCGATCGACATGAAGTACATAAGCACTCTGTGTGGCCTAACCATTGCCGACGACCAACATATGACTCGGAATCGTCAAACACGTCCTACGTAGTGAATGAATCTCAACCATGAACTCAAGTCTGTTACCGATCGTCTGGACTATAATCATAGCCCCAATCACATTCAATCCTTAACCAAAAGTATGTAGAGTAAAGCAGAATAAACAAAGTAATTCAAGCATGTTAATAAGCATGTCATAAAGCACAATATAAACAGGAAATACAAACACATATATATCATAAGTAAGCGGTTAAATTAAACAACCAACATGGAGAAAATCATACACATCTCTAAATTAGTTGAGAATCCTATCTCAGCACCCAAGTAAAGCATTATTTACTACGTATATACTCATACAGGCATTTATACAAACACTTAGACTACACTTATTAGCCTACACATCATATGTCTAAAAACTCGTATTAGGCGACTCCTTTCGCTAAACAGATACTGCATCCATGACTCACATGTATATACGACAAATACTCATGGCAATCACATTTACAAAATTTATACGTATATGGTATTTTCTACAAATATCTAAAATATATAAAATTTCATATACTTATGTATTTGAAATGGAAAAGTGACAAAGATGTTCTACATGTGAAATACTATCCTCGTCAATAATCTATCATTAGCCGACATTGAAAGCTTTGAAAAATGATAACTTAAGCATCCAAAATCCGCACCTTACGCCGTAGCAGCGTAACGAACTCAACAAAGACTCTAAATCTTCGTATACGTGGAATATCAACCTGTAATACAAGCTAGGTTAGCTATCTAACTACTAGCATCAATGGAAACCCTAAAACAAGTTAGGGTTAGGTTTTTCTTACCTAAGAACGAAGTTAGAATCGTTGGAATGACGATTAGAAGATGGTGGCTAAGCACGTAGATCGGCAAGATAGAGTATCAGGAAAATGCTCCCACAACTCTCACACTTTTTCTCTCTTTTCTCTCTTCTCTCTCCTAGGGTTTTCTCAAATTCATATGGGATGAGAGAGTGAGGGTTTAAGGTCCTTATATAGGCTAAAAACTCTCCAAAATAGACTCAAGATCAAGGTATATTTAGGTTATGTCCAAAGCGGGTCTGTTCAATCTCAATGGAGCACTTCTGGAGCCCCCCTTGAGCCAAAGGTCGGACTTAAGCTCACTGACTATGGATTTAGGTCGAGCTAAGTTTCCATTCCAAATGGGTTCACTGACTTGATCACACGTATGGCGGACAGACGTAGCATGGATCGCTCAATCCACACGAGAAACTCGATCGTGGTTACAAGTACATAGACTTATATAGAAAATGTGACCGATCTAAGGGTGTATTTGGTCTCGTGAATGACGCAATATTTTTCCCGATTGCTTATATTTGGTCTGCAAATATCAAGTCTCAGATTACTTAAATTTAATTAAATTTCTAAAGAAAGCCAGGTTTTCTCACACTCCTCACTCTGGGCTCAAGCGAATAGCCGTGGGACATTATCTGGATTTGACTTCTGAGGTGGTTGTCAAGCCCAGCAAGGCGGTCCTAATTTTATAACCTCGTATTATTCAGACTTTCGATGTGCGGTCCAGATTTGATACGGAGTTTTATGATGCTCTCGAGAGCAGCCGAGTAATGAGATTGATCCTAGATTTTAGGGTAACCTAGCGTCACTGATTCTAAAAGTTTTAGGTCTTACAGATCAGATTTAAAGTGATTAGTGCAGATTTCGTATGTGATTTAGTTTAACACTTCGTTAACTTTGTCTAATTTCTAAAGGATTTAGTCCTATAAGATTTCTATCTGAGGTGATATTCAGGCCTTTGGTAGTTTGTATAGAAGGTAGTTCAAAGAATTAACACTTAACTAAATCACGCCCTAATTACAACAGAAGAAGGTCCTAGGGCAGGAGAGGTTAATATTTCTAAATAACCCATTTGTCGATAATTCCATAAGGTTATTTTGAGTTTGAGTATTGTTCTTCATCACCTAAACTCTAAGATTTCTGTCTAATGTGAAAGTACTTAGAAAGATTTAAAGAACGAGGTGGTACGAGGTGAGATTTGTGAAGGAAAATGGTTAAAAATCGATTTTAGATTTTGGGATTGAGTTCTGACAAGTTAATAAGGTATTCGGATCGACCCATTACCTAAGGACGACTATCTCCAAGTTAGCAAAAATCCGGGATGTTACATCAACAGTTTTTCATTCAACCAAAATAAACCTCGGTTGACCGAAAATATCACAGCATGCTTCAGTCAACTCAATTGAATGTTTGGTCAACCCAACTACACTGCATTATATTAAAAGCTTTCAATCAACATCAACAACCATAAGATCTTTACATTCTTAGTGTGGCTTGCCGTGAAGATTGAATTGAGGAAGTTGGCCAGTTAGCCCCTAGGCAAAATCAATTGCTTGGTCTACTTCAACTTGCGATGATCTTCAATGAGGTTTATGACTTGCTCCAAATAAGATTTCATGAGAGAGAGAGAGAGAGAGAGAGAGAGAGAGAGAGAGAGAGAGAGAGGAGGGCAATGGAGGGAGGAAGGGAAGCTTTAAAATTGGTGTCCCTCTTCAAAATATGTTTAAGCAATTATTATGATAATGCAAAGGAAATGTGTAATGATCATAAATTTCTTCTCTCACGACAACATCTATATTTGATCGCCGACTCCGATATTTGATTTATAGATAGTAAAATTCTACTTAAGGTATTTTTATGTTAGTTTAATGTCACAATATTACCAAAATACATTAATATCACCATTTAATTTGAGAATTTTCCAATAATACCACGAAAAAGTGTTATGATCATAAAAATTCCTTTACCTGTCTTCTTCATGTATCTCTGCATTTCACTGACAATTAATATTTATTTTGATTGTGGTAAAATTATAATATTGGCACTTTAAAAAAAAATTACAGAGTAATTTGTGAAGTAAAATGTCTCTCCCTTATCGTTCTTATTTTAAGCTTAGCCTATAAAGGGCTGATCTGACTTCATCTAAGGCCCTCATTTCACCCAAAAAATGGACTCCCCCTCTGGAGGCATTAAATCCTTTTTATTATTTGATTAAGAGAGAACAATGACATTTTATTTTAAAAAAAGTGTAAATTAATTATGTAAAGATTGCAGCGACATACTAAAAAGCTTACTTTTACTGTGAAATGTAAGCGATCTGACCACATAATTAAAGAGTTAAGTAACCATTATCCATTTTCTGCTTAGGTTGTAATTGGAAAACGAATAGGACACGAATGTGACTGCCATGGGCTATTGCAACCTTTCTGATTTGCTCTATAGCTGTTGGGTCAGCGAGTTTTGGACAATCCGATTGCGGTACAGTTATTCCGCGCGTACGGTTCAAGTGTCAGTAGGCTTTTATGGTACTAAGTAAATTTTGTTGAGCCTATGGTGAATGTATTTAGTTTATCCACGCCGTCCATCCGTTTTTCCAGTTTATTTTAGGGGTTGAGCCCTAAATTAAAGGATATCCAAAGCTCAAGTGGACCACACCACAAGAAACAGTGAAAATAATGATTTCCACCGTTGAAACCTTCCTAGGGCCCACAGTGATGTTTATTTGTCATCCAACATGTTCATAAAATCACACAGACATGAATGAATGGAAAGCACAAATATCAGGTTGATCCAAAACTTCTGTGGCTCCCAATAAATTTTCAACGGTAGATGTTCAATTCTCACTGTTTCCTGTGGTGTGGTTCACTTGAGCTTTGGATATGTTTAATTTTTGCATTTAAGCACTAAAATTATCTTGTAAACTGTATGGACGGAGTGGATAAAATACATAAATCACAGTGGACCCCACAAGGTTTACTCAGTACGCTATGGGTACTGAGTTAATCAGTACGCAATCCGCCTCCAGTGTCACTACCGTTTTGAAGTGTTGCAGGAGAGTTGCCCAATACATCTCAAAAAGACAACGTAGTCCGGCGCTCTGAGTTGGATCTGATCCGTCCGCTTATTGGGACTTCCTGAGGACTACCTTCCTTGAAAAGCGTATGTGATTTTATGGCATCTCGACCGTCGATTTTAATTCAGACGCCTATCAGTTCGGGACTGTCCACCATATTTGTTTATGAACTTGGCCATTTTTCTGGAGAGGCCGAGTAGATGGACGGTCATGATCCACCACAACACATGACACGTGTCAGCACTGAACGACGAACCTCTCTTCATCCAGCCATCGCGCTGAAGGAAAAATTCCTTTCCACAAGCGAGAGAGTCGGAGAAGAGAGACTCTTTCCACGTCTTTGAGCTTTTCTTCCTTCAAACAGCAGTGAGAGAGAGAGGGAGAGATTCTTTCCTTCTCTGCAGGTGCGTTTTCTCTCATTTTTTCTCGAGTAGATTCCTTCGATTCTTCGAATCCTCGACTACAGTCATCTGAATCCGTACGAAATCGCGTTTCTGAACGATTTTCTGGCATTTTTCTACCGTAATCTTTCCCTATGGTGAGATCTGCTTTCTTCCGTTCAGTTTTCCCCTTTTCCTGCCCAAAAATCCGACGAGTTTAGCTCGATTCTCTATTATTTTATTTTATTTTTCTGATTTTTTTGCTGAATTTTCATTTCTTCCTTTTGTTTCCATTCTCCTCTTTTACTGCTGAAAAATCAGGATTTTTATGTAAAATCTCTGATATTTCTTTTATTTGCCGAGATTTCATTCCTTTTATCGTTTTTTTTTTCTTTCATTTCCCTCTTTTACTACTGAAAACCAGGCATTTGCAATGTAATTTTTTTCGAAAATTTCGAATTCTGATAGCATTATCTCTTCTTTTGATTTGAATTTCTTCATTTTCTACCTTTACTACTGGAAAGATCTGATTTGAGGTATTTTTCTATTTAAGTATGATTGAATCTTTTCACAAGTACTTTGAGTCGTTAATTATTAGTTGAATCTGATGTTATGATGAATTATACGGGCTTTGCATGGTGTACCTAGGTTTACTATTCTGACAAGTGGGGCCCATGTTTCAGCTATCCAGACCATTGATCTGTTTCACACCAGTCTAGATGAATCATGACCCAAAGTCCCAGATTAGAAGGTCATGGCCACTAATCTTGGGTTCATTTTTCAGTTAAGTGTGGACTGCTGCTGTATTTCTCTTGTAAACCATCTATCAGTTGTTCGGAAATTTAAGGGTTGTCATTTTGAGGAGATTCTAAATGCACAATCCATGGAGGGTAGTGCGAGATAGACCAATGAAGTGGATTACTGAACATTCAGTGGGACCCATTCTTCAGAACTGAAAACCAGAGTTAACTGTGCAAAGACTTGGTTTGAGGATCCTGTAATTGTTGAATTTGTTGTTATTTGTCGTCGAATTTATGTTGACTTTGGTAGGTTAGACAATCGTTTTGCTGCATTGTTGGTGTATTTTGGGTGCTTTGCATTGAACCTCTATCTTCAACGGCCACATATATCGTTCCTTTCTTTCACATGAAACATCAGTGATTGAAGTTCCTGGGCACAAATTATTAATAGATATGGCATACTATATTTTGTGAAAGATGACTACTGATTTTTTATTTTTTTTTAAGAGTACATTTTTATTTTTTTTGAAAGATAACGATAGATATATTAAAGGAAAAACTTAAAACAGGAACAAAAAGGAGAGGGAGTCTGCTGAGAAAGCAGACTCAGCTATGCTCCTAAAAAACGAAGGTCGAAGTCCTTCAAAAAAGATACATTAACAACCATTCTATAAGAAGACCCTTAGCCTTAGAAGAAACTATCTCCATTGAGTTTGAGGTGTTCCTAAAGCATCTCCCATTTCTTTCTTCCCAAACAGGCCACCAGATTGCAAGAATAGCCATTCTCCATAATTGCTTTCTTTTCTTTCCTAATCTGACCCCATGCCAAGCAGGAAGGAGGAAATCCACAGAACCAGGAAAACAACAGCTGATGCTGAAGCTCGAGCAAAAATCTGACCAAATTTGATCGATAAAAGGGCAGTGGATGAGTAAATGATCAACCGATTCTTCGTTCTTCATACAGCATAAGTAGAGATTGACTATCTGCATTCCTTTTTTTTTTTCCAGATTGTCCACATAAGGATCTTTTTCTTTCCTACCAACCAACCGAAGCAAACTATCTTTGGAGGGGCCGAATATTGACTATCTGCATTCCTTTTGCATTTAACATTTCATTCTACCTTGCCGGCTGACACAAAGTAACATTCAGCGATGGAAATTGCCTTGTTAGGAGCTAGAAGGAAGATATTAGGAAAACGATTTTTTAAAGGTTCGTCACCCACCCATGGATCTTCCCAAAACCGGATATCATTGCCCTTTTCTAACTCGTAGCCGATACCTGCGAGAACTTTCTTTTTCATACGAAGGATGCCCCTCCAAAGATAGGATGCCCTATGATAGGAGTCTCTTGTCCACCACCCACCTTCAGAAGAACCGTATTTGCTTTTGATGATATTGTTCCAAAGAGAACCTCTTTTAGTCCCTAACCTCCATATCCACTTGCCAAGGAGGGCAAGGTTTTTGACCCTTGCACCACCTCCTTGGAAATGGTTGCAAACCTCTTTCCAATCGAGGAGATGGAATTTCTTCTTGTCCTCCTTACCATACCAAAGGAAGTCGCGTCTTAATTTATCGATAGATGCCAAGACAGAAATTGGACATCTATATAAAGACATAAAATATAGAGGTAAGTTGGAAGGCGCCGCCTTGATAAGAGTAAGGCGACCTCCCAAGGAAAGGTAACGACACTTCCACCTGGCAAGATATTTCTCGAACCTGATAGAGATCTTGTTCCATAGAAGCTTTGGAGGCGGACCTAAGCATAAAGGGAGACCCACAAAGGTGGTCGGGAAGGTAGCCGAAGAACAATCAAAGGACGACGCATAGCTAGATAGCTCTTCTTCTTCTAAATTGAACCCAAACATTTTTGATTTGGCCAAGTTAATTCTTAGCTTAGACACGGCTTCAAAACACCGAATTGTTGTGCGAAGATTTTCAATCTTGTCAGGGGACACTTCCGAGAAAATCAATATATCGTCAGCAAACTGAATATGAGAGATCAGATTGGGCATACCTGGCATAGTGATACCATGAAGAATACCCTCTTGTTGGCCTTTGTGCAACATTCTAGATAAGGCCTCCCCCATGATGAGAAAAAAGAATGGGGATAAGGGATCACCCTAACGCAGACCTCTTGAGCTTTTGAAGAAGCCTTTTGGAGTTCCGTTGAGAAGAATAAAGAAGTGAGTTGAGCCGATGCATTCTCCCATCCATCCTCTCCAATTGGAACCGAAACCCATCTGCTCTAGCATATATTGGAGAAAGTTCCAATCGACATGGTCGTAGGCTTTTTCGATGTCGAGATTGTAGAAAATACTTTTCAGGCCCGATCTGTGGCTAGAGTGGAGACATTCATTTGCAATGAGTGCACAGTCCACAACCTATCTCCCAGGAATAAACGCACTTTGATTTGCTGAAATTATCTTTCCGATGACTTTCTTCAAATGAGAGGTTAGAACTTTGGCTAAGATTTTATATGGGCCACCTATTAAACTGATAGGTCTGAATTCTCTGAAAGAAGCTGCACCTGCCACTTTTAGGATGAGGGCAATGAAGGAAGCACTGAGATCGGGAGAGAGTTTGCCTCTTTTGTGGAATTCATGAACAAAAGCCATGACATCGGATTCGATAACATCTCAAAAACTTTGAAAGAAAGAGATAGGAAAACCGTTGGGGCCAGGGGATTTATCTCCTCCGAGCGAATCTATGGCCATCTTCACTTCCTCCTCAGAGAAGTGGGATTCAAGGGACGAGACATCCGCTTCATCGATTCTGTCCACTTGGAGATTATCTAACCGCGGTCTGTCCCATTCTTCAGACGAGAGGAGAGGTCTAAAGTATTGAATCGTCTGGGCTGCTATCTGATCTTTATCTTCAATGCACTCCTTGTTTACTATGATACTGCTGATTTTATTGGTTCTGTCCTGCATACTAGCAATACTATGAAAGTACCTAGTGTTTTTGTCTCCTGCCCTGATCCACTTGGCTCTAGATTTTTGTTTCCAAGAGATTTCATTTTCCAATGCACTAACAGAAATGGATCGGATAAGCTGAATTCTTCGGCCCGACAATTCGGAGGACATAGGTGTGTTTTCTGAATCTACATCGATCTTTTGAAGCTCTGATAATATAGAATCCATTTCATTTTCCCTTTTGCGTAACATCGAATTTTTCCACTGTTTGAGGTTGTTTTCGAGAAGCCTAAGTTTGGCCAGAAGCCTGTGACCTGTGAACCCTTCCACCTGAAAACTCGACCACCATTCAGAGATCAGTTGGCTGAAACCTTCAATCAATAGCCAAGCGGAGTCGAACCTAAAAGGTTTTGGACCCCAATCGTTGTCATCATCTGATAGCATAACTGGATGATGATCAGAGGTTATTCTCGGGAGAGCTAGCTGAGACACGGAGGGGAATGCTTCCAACCATTCAGGGGAGACCAGGAATTTGTCAAGTCTGGAGAGGATCGGGTTCACTCTCCCATTGGTCCATGTGAATTTAACTCCAAGTAATGGAAGATCAACTACTCCTGCTTTTCAATCCAATCGGAGAAAACTCTCATTGCTGGGGAGAGCTTTCTGCTCTGAGAATGTTCTTCCACAAATCTAGTAATATTGAAATCCTCAACAATGCAGCAAGGGCCAGAGAAGGATTGTCTTGAAACAGCCAGCTCGTCCCAAAACTCTGATCTCCTGGAATCGAGGGAGGGGCCATACACAGCGGATATGAGACATTGAAAATTTGCCGATTTATCTTGCAGAATAACTGAAACCGAGAATACTCCAACCCAGGAGTTCTAAAGATCCCACACAGACGATTTCCATGCAATCAGAATACCTCCCGCACTGCCTGTAGCATTAAGAGACACCCATTTGGCATCTTTAGCCTTCCACAGGGTGGCCAGCAGATCATCTTTGAACTGAGGAACCTTTGTTTCCTGAAGACAGAGGACATCGGGATTTCTCTTCCTCACGGATTCTTTGATAAGTCTTCTTTTCTGCTTTGAGCCCACCCCTCTAACGTTCCACGAAATGATTCTCATTGGGGCACTGAGCTTCCTTGAATTCCCTGCCTTCCTAAGGCCACGGTAGAGTCTATTAATAGGCCGGAACTGGACGCAAGACGTTGTAGCTTTCTATTGCTGACTGATCTGGAGAGAGGCTTTGTCGGAGTTCTGGACGCTAAAAGGGGTCTTCCTCTATTCTCAATACATTGGAATAGCGCTACGTAGTCCTCCAGACGGTCCCCAAATCACAGACCTAAGGATCTACCCACATGGCCGACGACATCTCTGATCCATTTCTTTCACTGGATAGTGTGAATCAAGTTAGCCCTGATTTTTTCTTTTACTGAGTTCTTTTTTAGAGCTTCCTCCTGGATTAAAGAGAAATCAGTGCGCATCTGTAACAGTTTGGCTTCTATGATGTCGACTTCGGATCCTTCCTGAAAGAGAGCAATTGGTTCAAGGTCTGACCAATCGGGGGGAGAAAGAAGAGGAGATAGGAGAGGCGGGAGACGACTGCGAGTCGGAAGAAAGGGAGAGGTTCTCTTTATCCTCTCCCATGTAGTCTCTGTCGCATATGTGGGTTGATTGAAAGATGTTGTTTGGATCTTCGAACGGGAGCACAATCAGGGCACCTTGATGCTTAATTTGAATCAGCAAGGGAAGTTGCCATAATATCTTTGGAGGGTCAGAGATATGGAGTTCGCCAGCTAAAGAGGGGAGCTCGGGAGGTCTGTTGAAAACATTTGCAATCGGGACTAGACTCCGCTCGAGCAGTGCTTTGGGTGTTGATGAGATAATTAGGTTGAGATCGTGGGTTTTCATTGGAACCGGCTTGGAACCCGGGACTTGCGAGTGTTCTGAATCGGGGCCAAACCCGTAGCTGGAATTTGAAAAAGTATTCAGGCATACGTGTCGATGATCGACGTGATCACGCATGTTTGGCAATATGACCTTGCGTATAGGTTCTAACTCTTTTGAAATTAGCGCCATAGGTTGCTGACGTGGCTCAATCTCCGCCCTACACGTTGGCATTTTTGCATCTTGAGGAGCGGCGATATCAAGGCGAGATATCAAAACTTCTGCGAAAGGGCCGCGTGTCCTCTGATTGGACTGCCTAGTGGCACGCTCGCCGAGGGAAGTAGCTGGATTGCAGGGAGAGGAGTTCCGTAGTCCCTGGGAGCATAGATTACGTGCACCTTCATGTACCATCGCCTCCGCATCTAAAATCGACAAGGATGAAGAAGGTTCCTTGGTTCTCCAGAAATCGCCCCACCTGGGGGTTTTGCCATCGCTGTACTCTCTTTGCATCGGGAGATGAATTTGCCTGTTATTTGCGTGGACTTGTATGTGAGACGGCAGTGGGTCTCCCTTTTTCCTTCTAACCCAAACTATGATGACTAATAATTTCTCTCCAAGCTTGGTCTTAGGATCCAGTTCTATAAAGGACCCTAGATTGGCTGTTGTTAAGATGAAGAACTCGTCGAACCAAAATTCTAGAGGGATTCTCCAGATGAGAGAAGCCAAACATCTTCCGTCCCGAAGATGGAAAATTCATCCCACCTCAGGACTTTAGCGACCAGGCCGTCAGTGTGTAAAGCTACCGCCATGATTAGCATGTCCGGATTAAGACTAGGGCATACCTTAATCCATAACTCATTATAACCAATGGGTTTGATATTGTAGTTCCCAGGTTGAAAACCACAGCATTCATCGATCCATTTCTTAACTTGTGAAATGGAGACCCCGTCTTTAGTGATCGCCACCACCGAGTCCAGCAGCTCGTTTCTAGTGCGATTGAAAGTTTCTTAATTAATGCGGACTACGCAGTCCACCCCTTTGATTTTCGATTCTTCTTTGGATGTCCCTTTCTTCTTCTCTTTATCTGTATTACGACAATAAGAGGAGATATATCCCTGTTTTGTCTTTGAAGGTTCTTTTGAATTTAGGAGTGCATCTTTGAATGAGTATCCTTCAGATTGGTGACTTTGGGACTAGACGGTCTTGGTTTCCTTCTTTTTCTCTAAGTTAAGGGATTTTCCTTTGAATGAAAAGCGTTTCGGACCGAACCTTGCCCTCTGAACCAACATGGAGACTCCGCCAAATCTCTCACTGTGTAACATCTGGACTGCTCTGGCCAGTTCTCCCTTTGAACTCATTCTCACCAATGCAAACCCTCTGTAATACCCATTTTTCCGGTCCCTTGGCATGATAACGTCCATTACCGCTCTTGCGCGTCCAAAAATCCTCGAAATATTGATAGGGAGCCATCCATCTGGGTACCCTCTAACGAAGAGAGTAGGGTAGGAAGCTATCTTCCTCACCAGTTTGCTAGCTATTTGCTCTTTACCCTTTCTTCGTGAAATTTGTTTCCATTCGCTCAACACTTGTTCCTCCTTGTCTTTCTCCTCGAAATCGGCGATTCTACATTCCTTAGCTACCCTTTCACCAAAAGAAAACAAAAACCAAACAATCCAAGCTGGAGTGACCCTCTCATCACCTCTCTGCAAAAACACACACACACACAAACCCTAAAACAACATAAAAAATCAGTGCAGATTTAGTCATTCTCTCTATCTTGGACTGTCTAAAGCCTCTCTCCAGTCTCCTATCAAGCCCTTAACTGACCAACCACTAAATTGCCGAGATGCTAGTTGACAAGATCTTCCTCTTTAACAAAGCCGGAAATGGGGGCATGGACTGCTAAAGTTCAATCTAGATTGTCCAAATTGTGTTCCTCACTAGGGATGCAGCATGGATTGAAAGTACATTGACTGGATCATCCTCCCTATTTGGTTCCCCATTTTATTTTGCCCTTAGGATTCAAACATATTATTCAATTTATTGTTGTCATCACCATAGTCATCATCAGTGTTCGAAATATCGGTATCGCGTTACGTATCACATTCTTGGGATACGAATATGTATCGGTTATCGCATGAGATGTATCGGTTGTATCGTGTAATGTATCGTTGTTGTTGGAAACATGGGGAAACATTGGGAAATTGGTTGAATTTTTCAATAAAATTTTAGTGATTATTAAAAAAGACATCAATACATACTTATAAATCAAAACCTTACAAAAAACAAGTACACATAATAGGTTTTCTTTGTATGGGGTCCTAATCTATGCGTTGTCTAACTGAATTGATGCAAGTATATTCAATGTCTATTCATATAATTTATAAATGTAAGAAAACGTGTGGAAACAAATACAATACAGTCACAAGCAAAAGAAGAATCAATAGATTAGGTTACATACATGCTTAATTTTATGTTTGGACACAGATTGCAAAATATTTGCGAGAAATTGGGAATTTTTTATTTTTTCAAATTTTCACAACTCAACATCTCTTCCAAATCTTAAAATTGAAACTCCCAATCTATGATTTTTCTTGCAAAACATGAAAAATCATGTATTTGTATCAATTTGACACTAATTTAACACGATTTACAGAAAATAAAAGGATCGGAATTCGAAAATACTCACCAGATCGAACATGTGGGATATATCGCACTACCTGTGCATTTCATATCGCACAAGTGGGATACAAGATATATCGTGGGATATATCGGCCGATATCGTTGATATTTAAAACACCGGTCATCATATCATCATTGTCACCATTATTGCCATTCCACATGGCCTTTCCTAGCTATTTGATGCATCCAGGCCACACAAGATGTCCAATAAAAGATTGGGCCCGTCAAAGCATCATGATCAAGGATTCGGACCATCCAACAATGTATTTTGAATATTTGAACCACTTTGAGGGTCTAGATTGATCTTATGAAAGGTCAATGATCCTAATTTGCATGTGGACTACATTAGGAGTCATTTACTTTAGTTTTTATTGTTAGAGCTAGAGTTGGTTGAATGAGTTTCTTAGTATTTATGTCACTTATTAGCAGTCACTTAGTATTTTCGTCCTATTTTAGTAACAATAGGAGTGGAAATGAGGAACTAGCTAAGATTGCTGACTAGAAGTACCCCAAAATGGCCATTTCCCAAATTGGGGTCGGTAATTCATGAGAGTTGAGATATTGTTAAGGATGATGCTCTTGCTCATATAGGTAGAGTTGGGTGGCTGAAGTGTAGTTGTGCCTCTAGGATTCTATGTGACCTTGCATACCAATCAAACTGAAGGAGAAAATTTTATAGGACAGCTACAAGACCATCCATGCTTCATGGGATAGAATCTTGACCAGTTAAGGAACATGGTGCTCATAGGATGAGTGCAAGTGAAACGAGGAAGGATTAGAACTGGGAATGAATGCATTGGAAGGAACTTAGGAGTAGCACCAAATACTAATAGATAATAAGATGAGGGTAATGCGGAAGCATTTTCATACCGGGCTCGAGTGGGGTGGCCTGTGGGATGCAGGGGCACACTCGGGGTGGGCGGCCTGCAAAACCCATTGATTTGGGGCCCGTGTGAGGTGAAACCCATGAATTTTTAGGGCCCACGAGGAGGGTTTGGCTGAGGACCTAACCCATGGATTTGGGGCTTTGGCTATGAGGTAAAGGGATTAATTCGCCATGCTCTATCAGTTCGAGCTTTTAGAGCAAGTGGTTAATTGTCCTGCATCAAATTGGTATCAGAGCGGGAAGTCTCGTGTTCGAAACTCCTTAACAGGAGTGATTAATGTGGGGGCATTTTAACACCGGGCTCAATTGGGGTGACCTATGTGATGCAGAGGCACACTTGGGGTGGGCGGCCCGCAAAGCCCATGGATTTGGGGCCCACGAAGGGGCGGAACCCATGGATTTAGGGCCCACGAGTAGGGTTTGGCCGATGACCTAACCCATAGATTTGGGGTCTGAGCTATGAGGTAAAGAGAATAATTCGCCATGCTCTATCAGTTCAAGCTTTTAGAGCAAGTGGTTAATTGTCCTGCATCAGAGGGGGTGGACTTGGATGGTTCGGCCATGTGCAATGGTGACTAAGAATTACACTGGTTAGAAAGAGAGAGTTGGTTCAAGTTGGAGGCTCTATAAGGGCAAGGGGAATGCCCGAAAGGCCGCGTTGAGGTAGTAAAAAAATACTTGTTGACTTTTGGTTTAATTGTGTATATGATCTTTGATAGTGTGTGGAAGCTGATTCATGAGGACAAGGCGTTGATGATGGTGACAATGACCATTTGGTACTAAGTTGTGTTGGTCTAATAGTTGTGACATGCCCTATTCATAGTGAGATCAAGCTATCTGGGTGGTCTAGATTGAAATCTATGTACAACATGTGACATGTGCGTGAGTGCAGTCCACCGTACTCGGCTAGAACATGGTACACTTCACTTATTTTTTGGAATTGTTTGCTTAGAAGTACTCCCTGCAGTTTCCAACACATTTAACACTTTTTATAAGAAACACAAGAAATAAAATAACTTTCTATTCTGATTTCTTGATTTTAGGTTTAGTTTTCTTATGGGCTGTTTGGGGTGAGGAATTTAGGGAAGGGATTTGTGAAATCCAGGGATCTCAAATTTCCTTTTCTTTTTTTTTTTTGGTTGGGGATTTGCCAAATCCATGTATCCCCCAAATACACATTGCCATAAATCTACTGATTTTGGGAAAGTCCAAATCCCTAAAAAACTAAAGACTTGGCAAATCCACAAATGTGCGACTCTCTTAAAAGTTAAAAGCAATGAAAGTTATTCTCGAAATCCAGGGATTTACCAAATTCTATCCTCTTTCCTTGATTCCGAACAGGGCCAAAAGAGACATTGTTTGTCCTGCGTCGAAATATATTTTACTTTGCTCAGCATTTTGTTATTGAATTAAAGCATGAAAGAGATACCAAGATTTGTATCAGCACCACCACCATCACCATCATCTAAGACTTATCCCAACCAGTGTTCGAGTTGTCGGTATCGCTACAAGTTTCGCTGACTAGAGATAAAGATATATTATCGTTATCGCCGATAATATCACCGATAACCGGAAATGCGAAAAAAAAAATGACGAATAATGGGGAAAATGATGGAATTTTTCAGTAAAACTTCAGGTCATGCCTAAATACACATATTTGCATATTTAGGGATAAAAAAATTACAAAAAAAAAATACATTAAATAATAAGTTTTCATTTAAGGGGACCCAAAAAGCATATGCTGCCACAAGAAATCCCTCCAATTGTAATCAAAATGAGTTCATATAATACAAATGTAGTTAACATATAATAATTAGGACATGTAAAAGTTAATGAATTAAAAAAGTACACCTTTTTTGGGACATGGAATCTATATATTGGTGTACTTGGTGATTGATGGCTTGGATATGACACTTGTTTGACATATTGACGCATCCATTCAATTTTCCATATCATTTTATGGTATAAAGCCCAAAAATTAGATAGATCCAAATTTCAAGTGAACCACATCACAGGACAGTGTTGATTGAATGCACACCATTAAAAACTTCTCAAGGGCCACAAATTTTGTATCAAACAAGTTTGTATAACCTAATTAATAGGTTGGATGTCAAATAAACATTACATTAAACCTTGGGAGGTTTTTAATAGTGGACATTCAATTGCTACCATTTCTTGTGGTGTGGTCCACCTAAGAGTTATATATGCCTGATGTTTTGGATCAAGATCTAAAATGATCTGAAAAAATAGATGGATAGCATGGATCAAATAAATACATCATGATTAGGCCCACATAGCACCAACCACTAGCCATCTTGACAGTGGCAAGGTCACTAGCCAAATCAAGTCCTCCAGGTGGTGTAAGGACTTTGTGGTACCCACCGTCTCCCATGTGTTTTATGATGTGTGAATAACGAGGTGGCTACTGGAGAGTGTTCCGTGGGCCCACCATGATATTTGCGAGAAATCAAGTCCATTAATCCATTTCAGCATATCATTTTAGTACATGGTCTAAAAAATGAGGTAGTTCCAAATCTCAAGTGGACCACATCAAAGGGAACAACAGCTATTAAATCCCACCATTAAATTGAAGCGCATTCCGTTCCTTAAAGCGGAAGCGGATTGGCTGGTGTACCACACACCAGACTATATAGCTGTTGCAGGTTCGTGTAGTGCGAAGACGTGCACTGAGCCGCTGCTCGAGCTCCGAGTTGTACGAACGGTTCAAAGGAGATCAAAGTTACATGGGCCCCACAGTGATGTATTTATTATATCTACATTGTTCATCTATTTTTAGAGATCATTTTAGAGCATTATCCAAAAAATGAATCACATCCAAAGATCATTTGGACCACACCACAAATAGTAGCGGAGATAATGATTTTCACCGTTAAAAAATTCGTAGGGCCCACCATAACGTTTATTTTCCATCCAATCTGTTCATAAGGTCACAAAGACCTGAATGAAGAATAAAAACATATTCATATTGATCTAAAACTTCTGTGACCCAAAAAGGGTTTCAATGGTAGACGTTCAATCTCCCACTGCTTTTTGCAGTGTGGTCCACTTGATAGTTAGATCTGTTTTACTTTTTGTCTCAAGCCTTAAAAGAGCTCGCCAAATTGATGGACGGTTTTGATATAACAAATACCTTGAGATCAGACCCACAGAACTTGCTTACGTATACAGCAACTATACAGCGGGTGTGAGAGGACGCGGATTATATGGATACTAATAAGTTGAGTAGCCAGTCGGCTACTGAAGTGACGTCACCAAGTTATGTGGCCCCACTATGATGTATATGTTATATCCACACCGTCCATCCATTTTTAGATATCATTTTAGGGTATAAACTAAAGAATGAATCAAATAAAAATCTTTTGTGGACCCCACCAAAGAAAACAGCGGGGAGAGTGATTCCCACCGTTGAAACTATCCTAAGGCCCATCATAATGTTTATTTAAAATCCAACCTGTTC
Source organism: Magnolia changhungtana (assembly GCA_030180095.1). Taxonomy (NCBI): domain Eukaryota; kingdom Viridiplantae; phylum Streptophyta; class Magnoliopsida; order Magnoliales; family Magnoliaceae; genus Magnolia; species Magnolia changhungtana. The sequence continues at coordinate 7,514,492 of JASAUF010000446.1, forward strand.
AAAAGTTTAAAAAGATATTAAATAAGGGAAAACACAAATATCAGCTTGATCTAAAACTTTTGTGGCCTTTAGAAGTTTTTAACGGTGGGTGTCACTGTCCCACTATTTTCTGTGCTGGGGTCCACTGGAGCTTTGGATTTAACTCGTTCTTTGGATATTGCCCTAAAATGATCTCTCCAAATGGATGGAAGGTGTGGATGCAAAACATACATCATGGTGGGGCCCACAGAACTTGCCGACGTTACTTCAGTAGCTAGTCTCGCGACTCAACCTATGAGTATACTCAACCCGTCAGTAGCTAATCCCCTCCCGGACGCAAGAGAGATTTCGTTTTTACGAAATTCTCTCCGCTTCTCCGGAAAATCGCAATCAATCTCATCTTCCGTAAAAAATCTTTCTAGAAATTTATCTTTTTCTTTTTCAAATCCGAACCGAAATCTCCATAAATCTCGGTGAAATCAAGTTCTCTTTCAAATCTCTTTCTTTGAAGAAAACAAAAGGGTTTTTTAAAAGGGTTTTCTTATCTCGGATAATTCAGAGCTATCAACAGCGATTTGCCAACTAAATCTAGCCGAAATCCACTTCCGCGGGTAGATTGGGAGAAAAAGAAGGTAAGAGATCTTTTTTGTATATATTTTTTGAATTTATTTTAATTTTTTTCAATAATAAGGAGAACGATAACTATTTTTTCGATAAAATCGAAAATATCGCCGATATTTCGTCGATATTTGGAAGAGAAACGAAAACTTGGGGTTTCGGTATCACCGGTTCAACGACACCGATAATATTGCCGATATTATCGATTTCTCGTCGACAATTCAAACACTGATCCCAACTATCTTTTAGTTTCAAGTAACCCTCAATTTACTTGTATGGCCTCGCATCAAGAATAGCAAAGTCTATCTGCCTTTTTATTCTTTGGATATGAAACGCCACTTGGTTGGATCAATTTCCACCAGGCACACCAGAAAGCATTGATGGAACAACCTTTAGTGCCTATAGTAGCATCTGTTGCATCTAGTTCCGCAACTTATATACTGATTAGATTTCCAACATATGCATGCCGACACTAAACAGCTCCCTCTTTTGTGAGGATACTCTCAAAACCCCTGATCACCTTTATTAATTCCAACACATGAACCTTGCTATGCCCATGGGTCAATGGACTCTAGATTTATTCAGCTTGTTTGCAAGGTGTTTTGTAATGGTAACGGTGGTCGTAACGACCACCACCGTTACCTTTACAATACGGGTCGTAACGGCTGTTATGGCTCTCGTAACGGCCGTTACGGTCTCTCTCTTTTTTCTTTTTTTAATTGAAAAAAAAAATCCTGAAAAACATGTATTTGCCCCGTAATGTTGATTAAAAAGTATGGAAACTTGTATTTGCCCCATAATAGACAATTACGGGGCTGTTATGGCCTTTATATGGTGCACAACGTGCCATTAACAATAATTACGAGTCATTTTTTCCATAACGGCTGTTACGGCCGTTACAACCTTGTAACATGTAACGGTTGCCACCATTACCTTTACATAATTGCCTTTACGGCCCCGTAACGGCCTTTACAGCACACCATGCTTGTATGGGCATTCACATGAACTGATTATCTACTCCAAAATCAGTAGCCAGTATCAACTAGAATTGTGATCTAGTTAAAATGCCCATATAACATCCATTTGTGCAATTCGCTGGTTGGTAAATTTATATCTAATTGTATATTCCTCATCACTTACAAATGCTCGCTTACTTTCCTACAATGAAAAGCTTTCTTTGCAGCTCTACAGTCTCTCTTTCCTAGTGTTTCGTGTCAGCAATATTATTATTATTATTATTATTTTCAATTTTTTTTTTGCAGAGCTTTTATTTCTCTACCCGTTTCAGACAATGTTGTTAATGTATTTGATAATCAACATGAGTTGTTGGATTGGCTGTATGCTTGCCCATTCTATATCTTTCTTCTTGATAAATGGTCGTGTTGATACTATGGCTTCCTTTTAGATATATATATATATATATATATATTATTTTTAATTTTTAAATATAGAAGTTCAGGAAAACATGTACGGTTGGTCAAATGTTCTTTGGTTTTTGTCTTGCCAAGGGTGGTGGGGATTATCAATGTTAGAGTTCGTTTGGCATCTCTACTTTAATCCAATAAAAGCTACTCTAATATGCTTTTTCGTTTCTAGCTATTCTTTTACAATAATCTCATTTGGTAAAATCACTTTCTCAAAACTGAAAAAAGCACTTATTTGAAATGGGCACGTTTGGTAAAACGTTCAAATAAGAGCTTTTTTAGGGGTAGTTGATGTCATTTTTAAAAATTACAACTATATTATAAGAGCAATCCAGATGATTGTTTTAGTGGATCTCACCATAGATGGATCGTGCCCCAAATGGCAAAAGAATGGATGGCTACAAGCTTCATGTTTTAAGACATTTGAGCCGTTCATCATGTCAGACATTGGATGTGGACCATCCATTGTGTGGGCCAAACCTTCAAAATGGGTGATGTAAGGCCCGTCTTGGATGTGGACCATTCATCATTAGGAGCTGACCTTTGATGTGGACCGTCCATTATGTGGGGCCTGACTTGATGTAGGCCATCCATCATTTGGGGCGCACCATCAACGCTAATTGTCCTTTATGTGGGGCCCTTCAATGTTCACTACCCATCACATGGAGTCCACATTTGATGTGCCATCATGTGGACCCCACCTTCGAAGTGGGTTGTCCATCTATGGGGTCCACTTTTGATGCCTGTCATCCATCATGTGGGGTGCACCTGCTATGTGGATCATCCATCATGTTAGGCCACTTTGGATAAGGGACCCCCATCATGTGAGACCCTGGATTTGGACCATCTCTTAGGTGGGGCCATCTTGATGTGGACTATCCATTATGAGGGGCCACACTTTGATGTGGGTCATCAAATCATGTGAGGCCCACTCCGTTCATCTTGTGGGCCTACCTTGATGTGGACCATTCATTATGTGGTGCCCCACCTCTAATATGGGTTGTTCATCATGTGGGCCCACCTTCAATGTAAATTGTGCATCATGCTAGGCCACACTTTGATGTGGACCATCCATCATTTGAGGCCCACCTTTGATGTGAACCATGCATTATGTGGGCCCACCATGATGTGGACCATTCATCATGTGGGGCCTAACCTTCATTATGGGTTGTTCATCATGCGGGCCCACCTTTGACATCCACTATCCATCATGCATGTCCCACCTTTGATGTGGATCGCCCATCATGTGGGGCCCACTTGATGTGGATAGTCCATCATGCGGGGCCACGTTTTGATGTGGGCCATCCATCATGTGGGACCCACTTTTGATGTGAACCATGCATTATGTGGGTCCACCTTGATGTGGACCATTTATCATGTGGTCACCTTCAATGTCCACCATCCATCATGTGGGCACCACCTTTGATGTGGACTGTCCATTATGTGGGGTCTGCTTGAAGTAGATCGTCCAACATGTGGGGCCACACTTTGATGCGGGCCATCCATCAAGTGGGGCCCACCTTTGATGTGAACTGTGCATTATGTTGGCCCACCTTGATGTAGACCATTCATCATGTGGAGCCCCTCTTTCCATATGGGTTGTTCATCATGTAGGCCCACCTTAGAGAGATTGTAAAGTGAAGAGAAGAGGGCAAGATGGGAATTATTTAAAAAGTTTTAGGACAAACTTGTCCCAAAATTAGCCAAAAATGTCTACGCACTTAACTTATGCCAAATAAGCTTTTTTTTTAAAAAGTGACCTCTCCATCACTTATGTTTTAAGAGCTTCTTTACTGGTTTCTAAAAAATTAAGCGGTAAAATCAAAGCTTTACTAAATGGTATATTTTCAAAATAAGAGCTTATTTTTTTCAAGGTGTTCCATAATGGTAATAGTGGCCGTAATGGCCACCACTGTTACTGTTATGATATGGGCGGCAACGGCCGTTACGAGCCCTTTCTTTTAAAAAAAAATACTCTTACATGATTGTTACAGGGCCTTGCGGTCCTGTTATAAGGCCGTTACGGCCTCTTTTTTTTTTTGGTAATGACCGTTACGGCTGTTTTGGTCCCGTAATGCGTAACGGTTATGACCATTACCGTTACGTAACCAATTTTGAATACTTGATCTTTTTAGAATAAGTAAATAAATTCTTACTAGTAGAGATGCCAAATGGCCCCTTAGTTTCATGTCTCTCTTGCTGTTTTTCCCTTTACTTTTTTAAAAGATGTTTCAAGGTCTCACCCTTGTTGGAAGCTGTTAAGAATTGAGCTTGGGTCATACCTGGCAAGAGAGTAGGCGTCATAACCAGCTGTCACTATGCTGCTGAAGACTCTTTGGGCCAAAGTTTTGATGTGGATATCCATATAGGGTATTCTATTTGGGAAGTTTCTGTTCAATGACATGTTATTTGTCACGACAACTTGAATTTCTTATGATTAAGGTAAAAAAAGAAGACATGGATCCATTATTTCATGGCCCTGGGGGAACAAAAGAGGAAGGAAGAGTTGTTTTAGTGATGTTTGGTTTTCTTTTATTTCTAGAGTGTATCTTCAAAATTTTGGATCGGGCAGTATTTTCTTGTTGAATTCGAAACTACCTCAATTTTCTCTAGCTTGCTGTAGAAATCAGGGGTTTGCTTTGGGCTTGTAGGATTAAAAGATCCATCCATTGTTCTTTGCCCACCATTACTTAAGTCTGTTGGAGTTTTGCCATTTGTGTTAAATCGTATTATTTGATTTCCTTGCAGAGCAGCTCTAATAATTAGTTCTATTTGATCTGCAGATAATTTGGCTATTCTATGTGCTGGCTGTGTTAAGTGTTTGACTCTTGGATTTTCTGATTGTTTCCTTTCAGAAATTTGCAAGAAGGTCCAAGCTTGATTGTTAGATTCTAATGGCTATCGATTGCTTCCATCAGTAGTGACCACTGTCTCATCCCCCATGAGCTCAACGGTCTCAACATCTCGGGCAATACATCCGCCAAAGAGGCTTGGCATGAGTGAATCACCACCAGCACGCACTTCGCATTCTTTTAGTCAATCTGACCCAGAGCTCAGTGACAATGACGAGGCAGAACTACTGTCTGTATCTTGGAACCAGGACTATGGATGCTTCGCTGCCGGCACAAGCAGTGGTTTTCGAATCTATAATTGTGACCCTTTCAAGGAGACCTTCAGAAGGGATTTGAAAAGTGGGGGATTTGGAATAGTGGAGATGCTGTTTCGGTGCAATATTCTGGCACTTGTTGGCGGCGGAGCTAATCTGCAATACCCACCAAACAAAGTTATGATCTGGGATGATCACCAGAGTCGTTGCATTGGTGAATTTTCTTTCAGATCTGAAGTTCGTGCGGTGAAACTAAGACGTGATCGCATAGTTGTGGTTCTTGAACATAAGATCTATGTGTACAACTTCACGGATCTGAAGCTTCTTCATCAGATAGAGACCCTGGCTAATCCGAAGGGACTTTGCTGTCTTTCACATCATTCAAATACCTCTGTGTTGGCCTGTCCAGGTCTGCACCGGGGACAGGTTCGGATTGAACACTTTGGTTTGAAGATGACAAAGTTCATTAATGCACATGATTCTACAATCGCATGCTTCACTTTGACTATGGATGGGCTTCTTCTTGCAACTGCTAGCACAAAGGGCACTTTGATTAGGATTTTCAACACAATGGATGGGACCCGCCTGCAAGAGGTATCATTAGTTAACAATGGGTTTTGTCATGGAAGTCACCAGTCTTACTTATGGTGTCTTGATTAGTTACTTGTTTACATGTGGATTTTCGGAATTGATTGAATAATTGAATTTTATTTTCCAACAAAATATTATCCTTGAAGTATGTTTCCTGAAAAAAAAAAAGCACTCGTTGATTGTAATCAACCTATGTAATAGACTACTGGATAGTGTTTGATTGTAAGGAACCTATGTAATGGTCTTACATTGCGCCTGCTAGACTTTTGTGCTCTCATTGCCATTCCCCAGCCTAGATAAAGGAGGGCTGTGTCAGGTTGGCAGCAGGCATCAAACTTATGCCATCACTTTCGTCATGAATCTGAACAATATGATGTTGATGATGATGATCTGATGAGACCATTGTAGGTTTCTATTATTAAACCTTAGTTTCAATTTTCGGTTGAAATTAGTTTCCATTTTTGAAGTCTTTTAGGAAGTGAAAACTTGAGAGAAAACTTGCTCATCATCATCATCATCATACCTTATCCCAAATAAATGGGGTTGGCTACATGAGCCCTTTTCCGCCATTCCACTATCAAAAGCCATAACTTCTGTTAGACCATAGCTTGTAAGTCTTTTCCACTACCTCGACCCATGTCCTTTTGGTCCTTCCCCTTGCTCTTTAGAGCCTTTAACTTGTACCCACTCACTCCTAATCGACGTAGTTCTTGGTCTCTGTTGCACATGACCAAACCATCTAAGTCTACTTTCTTTTGTCTTATTACCTATTGGTGCTACTAAATTCCCTCGAATGCATTCATTTCTAATTCTATCTTTCCTTGTCTTGCCACTCATCCATCTCAACATCCTCATTTCAGATACACTAATCCTATGAACATGTTCCTTAACTGCCCAACATCCTGTCCTATAAAGCATGGATGGTCTTATAGCTATCCTATAAGGTTTCCCTTTCAGTTTGAGTGATACACAACAATCACATAAAACTCTAGAGGCACATCTTCGTTTCTTCCACCCTGCTTGATTTTCATGGGAAACATTCTTCTATCCCTCCGCTCTTATGAATTATCGATCCAAGATATCAGAAATGGTCCTTTTTAAAACTTCTTGGTTAGTAATCGTAACTAATTCCTTGTTCCTAGTCCTATTGTTACTAAAATTGCACACCATATATAGTATGACTAATTTTAAATTAGATTCTAAAGCACCTTCCATAAATCGAGCTTTTTGTTTACACGCCTTCCCTCGTCTTGTTAATCAAAACTATGTCATTTGCAAACAACATACACCATGGGATCTCTTCGTGAGAATTCCTCATTAACTCGTCCATAGCCAATGCAAAAAGGTACTGGCTCAATGTTGATCTTTGGTGCAAGCTGATGCAGGACAATTAACTACTTGCTCTAAAAGCTCGAACTGTTAGAGTATGGCGAATTAATCCCTTTATCTCATAGTCCAGGCCCCACATCTCATGGGTTAGGACCTCGGCCGAACCCCTCTCGTGGGCCCCAAATCACATGGGCCGCTCACCCCGAGTGTGTCCCCGCATCTCACGGGCTACCCCACTCAGCCTAGTGTGAAATGCCCATTAATCACCCCCGGTGAGGAGTCTCAAACACGAGACCTCCCCCGTGGGCCCCAAATCACATGGGCGACCCACCCCGAGTGTCCCCACATCCCACGGGCTACCCCACTCGAGCCTGGTGTGAAAATGCCCTTACATTAATAACTCCCGGTGAGGAGTGTCGAACATGAGATCTCCCGCTTTGATACCAATTTGATGCAGGACAATTAACCATTCGCTCTAAAAGCTCGAATTGTTAGAGTATATGATGAATTAATTTCTTTATCTCATAGCCCAAGCCCCACATCTCATGGGTGAGGACCTCAGCCGAACCCCCCTCGTGGGCCCCAAATCACATGGGCCGCTCACCCCGAGTGTGTCCCCACATCCCACGGGCTACCCCACTCAAGCTCGGTGTGAAATGCGCATTAATCGCCCCTGGTGAGGAGTCTCAAACACGAGACCTCCTCCGTGGGCCCCAAATCACATGGGTCACCCACCCCGAGTGTGTCCCCGCATCCCATGGGCTACCCCACTCGAGCCCGGTGTGAAAATGCTCCTGCATTACAAGCCTACAGTAATTGGGAACTCACTTATCTCTCCACTAGTGGTCCTCACATATGTTACTGCTCCCTCATACATTTCCTTAATCATTTTGATATATCCTCTTGAAGTTCCTTTCCTTCCCAACACCCACCAGATTAACCCTCTAGCAATGTTTTAAATATCGACGATATCGGCTAATATATCCTACAATTTATCTTGTATCCTACCTATGCGATACGAAACACACAAGTAGTGCCGATATATCTCACATGTTCGATCCAGTGAGCATTCTCAATTTCCTATATATATATTATTTATTTTTGTTGAAATTTGTTAAACGGTTACAAATCCATTGGTTCATCATGTTTTACATGAAAAATCGTAGAGTTGGCTTTTCATGTTCTCCATTTTTATTTTTATTTTCAAAATTTTCCTTTAACCCGCTGTCAATCAAGACTAATTTCGAAGTATTTGATGAAATGATAATCAATTACAATTTTGAAAATTGAGTGTGGGTGGTCCGATTTGGGGAAATTTAAAATTTCCCCAATTTTCTCCCAAATTGCTTACAATGTTGCACTCTAAACATGAAATCAAGCATGTATGAGGGCTGATCTACTGATTTGTCAAGTCCTTGTTAATTTTCGAAAAATAAAATTTTTATTAAAATATTAATTTTTGTGGACATTTCCCTTCAAACAACTGTCAACGAGACTAATTTCGAAGTATTTAGGAGTGATTGATGAAATGATCATTATATACACTTATGCATTCAAATTGAATATAGTTGCATTGTTCAGTTAGACAACGCATAGCTTAGGACCCTATACAAAGGAAACCTATTATGTGCACCTTTTTTTTCTTTTCTTTTTTTTTCTTTTTTTTTTTAGATGTTATGATTTAAAAGTGTCTATTAAGGTTTTTTTTTTAACAATCTCTGAAGTTTTATTGAAAAATTCAAACATTTTCCTAATGTTTCCCCATGTTCTCCAAAAAGCGGTTTAAATTAACCTATACAAACAATGTATCCCATGCGATACCCGATACGTATCTGTATCCCAAGGATGTGATACGTAACGCGATACCAATATTTCGAACACTGCTCTCTAGGGACCCTATCGAAAGCTTTCTCTATGTCAATAATGACCATGGGGACCATTCCTCCTCTCCTAATATTTCTCCATCAATTTTCTAATATCCTTAATCATTTTGATATATCCTCTTGAAGTTCCTTTCCTTCCCAACACCCACCAAATTAACCCTCTAGCAATGTTTTAAATATCGACGATATCGGCTGATATATCCTACGATTTATCTTGTATCCCACTTGTGCGATACGAAACACACAAGTAGTGCCGATATATCTCACATGTTCAATTTTCTTTTTTTTTTTTGTTTTTGTTTTGTTGTTGTTGAAATTATGTTAAAAAAGTGTCAAACGGTTACAAATCCATTGGTTCATCATGTTTTACATGAAAAATCGTCGAGTTGGTTTTTCATGTTCTCCATTTTTTTATTTTTTTTTCAAAATTTTCCTTTAACCCGCTGTCAATCGAGACTAATTTCGAAGTATTTGATGAAATGATAATCACATATAGTCTAATTTCGAAAATTGAGTGTGGGTGGTCCGATTTGGGGAAATTCAAAATTTCCCCTATTTTCTCCCAAATTGCTTACAATGTTGCACTCTAAACATGAAATCAAGCATGTATGAGGGCTGATCTACTGATTTGTCAAGTCGTTGTCAATTTTTGAAAAATAAAAATTAATAAAAAATTTATTAAAATATTATTTTTTGTGGACATGTCCCTTCAAACAACTGTCAACGAGACTAATTTCGAAGTATTTAGGAGTGATTGATGAAATGATCATTATATACACTTATGCATTCAAATTGAATATCGTTGCATTAGTTCAGTTAGACAACGCATAGCTTAGGACCCTATACAAAGGAAACCTATTATGTGTACTTTTTTTTTTTCTTTTTTTTTTGAGATGTTATGATTTAAAAGTGTTTATTAAGGTTATTTTTTAACAATCCCTAAAGTTTTATTGAAAAATTCAAACATTTTCCCAATGTTTCCCCATGTTCTCCAAAAAGTGGTTTAAATTAACCTATACAAACAATATATCCCGTGCGATACCCGATACATATCTGTATCCCAAGGATGTGATACGTAACGCAATACCAATATTTTGAACATTGCTCTCTAGGGACCCTATTGAAAGCTTTCTCCATGTCAATAATGACCATGGGGACCATTCCTCCTCTCCTAATATTTCTCCATCAATTTTCTAATATCCTTAATCATTTTAATATATCCTCTTAAAGTTCCTTTCCTTCCCAACACCCTCCAGATTAACTCTCTAGGGGCCCTATCGAAAGCTTTCTCTAAGTTAATAATGACCATGAGGAGACCATTCCTCCTCTCCCCATATTTCTCCATCAGTTGTCTAAGTAACAAATAGCTTCACTGGTAGACCGCCTTGGCATGAAACCAAACTAATTTCTTTTTATGCATTCGTCTCATGCCTTAGTCTTTGTTTAATCATTCTTTTTCAAAGTTTTAGAGTATGGCTCATAAGTTTAATCCTATGATAGTTAGTGTAGCCATGTTTCTGGTAATTCTTTATCTTGCAAATGGATACTTGGAAGTCACAGTTTACTTGAGCACTATTTATTTACTAGAAATAATGTTTTAACACACTTCATGATTATTTCATACATGTTACTAAAGTTATAGCCTTTTCATCTGTCAAGGTGCTTCAAGGATCCTTTGAATTTTCTATACCATGGTATACTTAGAAACATAAATAAATGGCTAAAAGATGGATAGTGTAATCGTTGCTTCCATGACTGAAATTATCAAGTTGTAACTAAGCCCTGAAATATGCTGTTTATCATTCATATGACTATAATGCACATAATGTTCTTGATTGTAGCAATAAACTTGTCTAATACGTGCACAGTTTGGACAAGGCTTTTGGTGCAAACTGGAAGTCAAGACAGGAACATCTCAATCCAATTTGTCAATTCAATTCAAGAAACAGGATTTTCAAGTTTTGTGTTTACGCAATTCGATTAGTTAACATGTACCAAGAAAACACTGTAGAGAAGGATGACAATAATAGGATAGTGAAGCTCAAAATTTGAAATAGAGATGAAATTCTGGCAACTCCTCGAATCCAGCAAATAACATAGAATAGAAAACCGGTTCAAACACTCCAAACACCCATTCACATAGATTCTCTAGAAAACCACAAAAATACGCTAAATGCTTGTTACATGTTGAACCTCCATTTATATCCTCATCCATTTGTTTAAATATAAAATAACTCTAAACAAACCCTAATTAAAAAGAACCCCAGCATGTAATGTAGGGTACCATATTATTACAATGCAGCTCTATGACATGTTATGTCGCACACCTCTTTTCATATCTTTTGTTTTATTCGTTGATGCTCACCACTGGTGTTATTTGGTGGACACCTACCTATAGCTGCATCGTCTTTATAAGGTCACCAATGTAGGGAATGTGAATGTATATGTAACTATGTGCAGTTGTGTATTCTATTGTTGTGCTCCTGCAGATCACTATCTTTTTTTCTTATATTAATATGTGTGCGCGTGTGCTGGTCAAGAGGGACTAACACAAGTGTTGCATTTCTCCTCCCTTTTCCTTCTTTCTCTTCTTCTTGACTCCCACTCTCCCTCTCTCTCCTATCTCTCTCTTGTTTCTACTCTTTCTAGTTGGTATCAGAACGGGATTCTTGTGCTGATTGAAAAACTTTTAGGCCCATTGCTGACACCATCATTTGTATGGGTGATGTCATCATTTGTATGGGTGACGTCTCACATGTACAGTCAAAGGGCCCCATGGTGATAAAAAAAAGTATGGGATGCATCTAACAATCATGTAAAAATCGTGAATGGTTCCTATACTTACGTTGAAGGCATTGGAACCATCAATGCCTCACCATCCTTCCAATTATCTTCTGTTCTTTGCCCCCAAGTTGTTTTCCAACTTATAATCTGTTAGTCGTTTTACTTGGTCTCTTAACTGTAGCGCAACTTCCTTTCATTCTCACTGTGTTTTATATGACCCAATGACTGGACAGGATTAGGCTGGTCGTGATGGACTTTATATTTTTCAACCTACGAATAATGTTGGATTGGCTCTCCAAACCTCAAGTACATCTCCTTCAGTCACCTACTAATTGGCTTTTGTATCGTATCCTTGTCTTGGCCATATACCAACTAGTAGTCTCAAATTGTTACTCCCGGACTTAGAAGTGTGAATAGATTATCTCGTGAGACATGTCAATTGACTAAACATTGCTAATCATCCTATATAGCTAGTTCTAATGCAAAGTTTGATGTCCCTTTCACTCTTATACACACTAAATGTTTGGGTCCTTTCTCTAGTACTTTGTGTTTAGTTATGAATACTATGTTTCTTTCATAGATGACTGTACGCGAGCTACTTAGGTCTATCTTTTGAAATCCAAAGATGAAAATTTCTCCCTCTTTTAGATATTTCATAAGATGGTTGCCAACCAATTCACAATTACAATAAAAATCTTTCGTTTTGATAATGGTGGCGAATATATCTCATATGCTTTCCAAAACTACTTGCTCAAAAATTGTATAGAATCTTAAACCGGATGCACTTATACTCTCAAACAAAATGGAGTGGTTGCGATGAAGAATAGACATCTTCTTGAAGTAGCTCGTGCCTTCTCCTTGAAATGAATGTTCTAAAATAATTATGGGTTGATGCTATGTTAACTGTTGCATACTAGTTATAGAATACTCCCTAGAAGTTTAGGGTGAAAGGCTCCCATTCGAGTTTTGCAACCAAACCAATCCTTGTTTCCTATTCCCCTTAAAGTGTTTGGTTGTATTTGTTTTGTTCATGTTAGTAAGTTAAATGCCAAGGTCATCAAATGCATCTTTTTTGGTTTTTCTTGTAACTAAAAAGGATGCAAATGTTATGCCCTAAAGCATCCACTGAGACAAGCTAGATGTGAAGGCTATCAAATATATCTTTGAAGATATTTCATATTACTCCTTAGTCTTCTCTAGGGTAGTCTCTCAATTCTCCCCCTGAGGGGGAAGTCTCTAGTGGCTCAATGCTTGCCTCTTCCTATATTTAATTGTTCCTTTCCATTAGCTAGTGTTGAATCATTGACTATCTCCCCATCATGCTAGTCTATTCTTACTTAGTAGACTGGTGGCCTTAAAGCATATATTGGGAGGAAGAAATAGTGTAATGGTTGTCTGGCCCAAGGTATTCCGTAACGGTCATGGTGGTCGTAACGGCCACCACCATTACCTTTGCGATACGGTTGTAACAACCATTATGTTCTCTCTCTCTCTCTCTCTCTCTCTCTCTCTCTCTCTCTCTCTCTCTCTCTCTCTCTCTCTCTCTCTCTTTTAAATTTAAAAAAAAAAAAACACCGAAAAGCCTGTATTTGCCCCATAACAAACCATTATGGCCGTAACAGCGGTTGCATGTCATTTTTCCATAACGGCCGTTATGATCTCATAACGCGTAACAGTTGCCATCGTTACCTTTACATAACGGTCTCTTCGACCCTGTAATGGCCATCATGGCACACCATGGTCCTGCCAGTAGCCCTATTCACTTAGCTATGACTTCTTTTCTTATTCCTCTTGATTTTCTCATTGCTTTTGCGAAAAAGGAAAAAGGTGTTCATGTATTGCTCATACCTTACCAACTTTGTTTCATATAATTCTCTTACATCGTTATACCATGCGTTTTTTCATATATATATATATATATATATATATATATATATATATATATATATATATATATATTTGTCATAGTTCCTTCGAGTGTTTGTTTGGCTTTTCAACTTCCTTTATGGAAACAGGCCATGTTAAAGGAGATGCATGTCTTGGAAAAAAAAAGAGTTAAAAATCTGATATTGTTGCCTCTTTGAAAATGGTAGTTGGATGTAAATGGGTCTTCACAATCAAACATAAACCAAATGAAGAGGTTGAGTCCTACAAAGCTCGTCTTGTGGCCAAGGGATTTTGTCAGACCCGAGGGTGGAATTCCACAAGACTTTTGTTCTTGTTGCACAATTTTATTTTGTGCGTATGCCACTCTCCTTAACTACTAATTTCTTATAACCTTTCCATTAACTTGATGCCAAGAATGCCTTTTTCCATGGGGACATGCATGAAGAAGCGCATATGTTACCTCCAAGTTTTCTACTAGCTGCGGGGAGTGGTTCTATTTGTAAGCTCTACAAAGCTATATATGGTCTTAAGCAATCTTCATGAGCGTGGCTTGAACGCTTTCAACATGCATTAGTGAAATAGGATATTTGCCCAATTGTGATAACCATACTCCGTTCTTTAAATGTGTTTTTGGTCTCTCTATATTGTTATTGCATATGCAGATGACATCATTGTCACTAGTGATGATAGTGAAGTGATGCATGATACATGATTTAATGCTAACATGCATCGTGGAGATTATGAAAGAATCCATAAAGTAATTCAATTAACAAAAGATGCCAACCCATCAAGTAATCAAGAGTAAACAATAGGCAATAAAATTTGATTTAACCTAAATCACATGCCCGCATGCTAAGAAATCACATAAATCAATTAAAAGTAGGCCCGATGGAAGGATAGAACTTCCAATTTAGCATAGGCATGTTCTACACCAAGGGACAGATTTGTAGGTTTTATGATTAGGGTTAGGAAGGGGAAAATCTGAAATTTGGAAAATTAGAGTTCATGGGAATTGGGAATTTTGGAATTAGGGTTTTTAGAAATTGGAGAAAATAGAAAATTGGGGATTTAAGGTTTAGGGTAGGGTTATGGATGGGGAATCAAGGGGTTTCGATGGGGAAAGTAATGGAAAATCAAAGGATTGAGCAGTTGTTCATACAGTTAACAACTCGTACGTGTGGGTCGTTAACTAGGGTTTTTGGGTCCTCAATGGTTTATTTCGGCTGGGGTTGAAGTTGGATGATGAAAAATTGAAGAAAAAAATGATTTAGATGGTCTTGGATTGGAAGGGAAGAAAAGAGATGAAGTTTTGGGGAAAATACCTCTTTTGCATAGAAAAGAAGAGAGAAGGAAGATGATAGATGGAAGCCTCGCACCTCCGTTGAATGGGGAATGGAATCACACCACACCCAAGCTCTAAATCACAGGGAGTATTCTTCAAATTACATGAGGAAGAGAAAACACAGAGTTTTTTTTTTCTTTTCAAAATAGTGGCATTTGGGCTTCACATACCCATCTTTCTCTTTTATTGTATCAGAAAAGACCTTTTACAAAAGACGCTCTCAGATAAGGTTCTTAACATAATGACACTTAATAAATTAAAAGTTGTTCCTAACTCCCTAATCTTAACACAAATATTAGGTATACCAAGATAATGAAGCATGTAAACAATCTAAACAACTAAGTTATTTCGTGGCCCATGGGGGTCCACGATCAAGATATCCGATGATGATCTAATGGTTTGATCATTGTGTCCACTCAATCCAACGGTCCGATGTGTCCATCAAGCTCCTATGTGGAGCCCATGTGCATCTTCCCAGTGCGGGGTCTTCAAAGATGCAAGAACATGCACATGGGATCTTCAACGTGGCTACGAATGTGAATTGGGCCAAGTGGGCCCCATGTAATGGACATCTAGCCATAAGGAGACTAGCTCAACCCTCATCTAGTATGGTTCTCGGATGTCCTCATCATGAAGCTATCCAATTGTTAAAGGCATTCTTCAATACATAATTTAATATTAAAAATCTTGGGTCTCTTTGATATTTTTTAGGGATTGAAGTTGCAGGATCTTGATGTGGTATTGTCATCTCTGAGAAGAATTATACCCTTAATCTTCTTGATGATCGTAGTCTTCTCATTGCCAAGCTTATAGGCACTTCTACTGAACAAAACCACCGACTCTAACTCGATAGTCATGATCCTTTGCCTGATGTTGGCATCCTCGTTGACAAACTCATCTATTTGACTATTACATATCTTGACGTTGCATATGCAAATAGTGTAATCAGTCAATTTAAGCATGCATCTACGACAATCACTTGAATGCAGTTTACCATATCTTGAAATATCTCAAAGGTTCATCTGGATGGGGAATTCTTTATTCTCCACATAGTTCACGTTAAGGCCTATACTGATTTAGATTGGGTTGGCTCTCTTGATGATTGCTGATCTACTTGCGATTATTGCACCTTGGTTGGTGGGAATCTAGTGATGTAGAAGAGCAACACGCAATCTGTTATGGCTTGCTCCATTGCTGAAGCGGAGTATTGGGTGATTGCTCATGATGTATGTGAGTTACTTTGGTTGAAGAACCTTTTGATTGAATTAGGTCTCCCAGTTTCTTCTCCTATGATGCTACATTGATAATCTTGTATCTATTCACATCTCCTCTAATCCAGTTTATCATGAGCATACCAAACATATCGAGGTTGATTATCATTTTATCTGTAAGAAAATGGCTTCAAAGAATGTTTGTATGTTATATCAAAAGTTAGATGATTGAAATAAACTAGCTGATTTTCTAACCAAGGGCATTTGTCATTATCATCTTCTTGTGTTCCAAGTTGGGGATGAATGATGTTCATGCTAGCTTGAGGAGCATAGGGTTTGTGAATGTATATGTGAATGCGTGCGCATGTGTATTTTATTGTCGTACTCCTGCAGAGCACTATATGTTTTTCTCATGTTAGTGTGTGTGCGCTCGCGCGCGTGTGTCGAGAGGGACTAACACAAGCGTTGCATTTTTCTCAAAGCCATCTCTTTCTTTTCCTTCTTCTCTCTCTTCTTCAGTATCACTCTCCATATCTCTTTTATCTCTCTTCTTTCTACTATTTCTACTGCCATATCTCTTGGAGGGGCAGGGTCACTGAGACTTCTTTTGAATTTTTATTGTAAGTACTATGTCGATTTTTATTATTATTATTTATTTCCGAAACAAAGTACTGTGTCAAGACTGCAGCTTCTTTTTAGCACAAGGGAACTTTCTCAGCTCGTATTGAATACTGCATTTTTACCATGATTTCATTACAGGCAGTTATGAGTTGATGCTAGGGTAAGGTGTAGCTCACATTGACCAGGCTGTGTCCTAGCTGGAGGTTGTGTTTGATCCTAGCTTACCTACCAGGAAATAACAGTGCTTTAGTGATATTAGCAACACAAACTTCAGCTCTTCCACATAACCTTTTGATCTCAATTTTTCGGTTTAATACAAATTTAGTCATCTTAGACACCAATTATTGTTGGTTTAAATAATCTTGATAAAAGTGTCAGACATGGCAATCCATGTCTTTTCTTAGAAGATTAATCATGCAGTTATAGCTGAAAGAGAAACATTCTCACCCCTCTCACTGCCCAACTAATTGGACGGGGGGTGTTTGGACGGAGGAAAACACAAAAATCTGGACAGGAAATGTTACTTGGAATCCTCAGAAAATGGAAAACCATGAATTCCGATTTTTCATCTTCAGTTTGTCTTGGATTCCAGTTTCGTATGGATTCTACATACAGTCACCTCAAACAGTTACCTTGTGTTTTTTCCTATACCTTTTGAAAATCGATTTAATGTCTTTTTTTGAAATCCATTTCCAAGGCTACTTCCCCCCCTCCCCCTCAAATGGAGGAGAAGTGGGTTTTTCAGAGAAGCCAATTTCATTTTCAGGGTTTTTGATGTTCCCAAACACCCTCTTAGAAATGGGAACTGCAGCAAATAATCTAAACTCTTGTCAATTATTAGGCTATGGCCTATATGTTACTTGCATGGGAAATGGTGGGTTGTTCAGATAATGCCCTCAGTAAAATCATATTTTTTAAAGATCTTTATAAACATCAGCTGTAGCCTCTATCTTCTCCCAGTTTGCCTTATAAGGCATCCTTTCTAATCAACCATTCATCTTAAATAAGCAGTGCTGATGCAGTATTCCTCAAGTCATTACAGACCCCAAACCTGCATAGGGTCTTGGAAGAATTATACAGTCATGATGAATCAGGACATTTATGGTCTCCTGATGTGCCCTATCGGTACATGTGAGCCCATTTTTAGTAATCCAGATTGCTTATTTGAGGAGCCCAAACATGGATGGCGGTTGCCTCGAAAATCCCAGATTGCTGATTGACGTGCCCAGTCTGTACAAGTGGGCCCGTGCTTTAGCAATCTAGATTACTGATTTGATGAGCCTGAACATGGATGGTAGTGCCTAGAAAATCTCCCAGATTGAAATATCCTAAACACTGGCCACCGAATAGATGGTCAAGAAAAATAAATACAGTGACAGTTCTCGGAGAAAAAGGCCAAAAGATTGGATTGGCTAGGATCTTTCCATTCTTGAAGATTATTGGGGCATCAACTATCCAATGTGGTTCCTGTTAGGTCGAGTGCCTGGATCCGCACACCATGGGCCCCACTGTTCCCAGCTATGTGTGTCATTACCCTATTCATGCCTGGCGCATCAAGACCGTACTATTCTGGTTGTGATACTTTTATATTTAGTTTAGAGGTAAGAAAGTTTTCTTGTTGTCAACAACGTTCATGATCTGGCCAACCTAGAAATCAGTCTTTGGAGATTCAAGATCAACTAGGTCAGGTAAAAAAAGATGCATCAATTTTATAAAAGAACAAAAGGAAAAAAAAAAAACATAGTTGATCATTCATAGGGCCAATTTTCCAGAAATAGCATGTTGGTGCAGGTACAGATTTTATGCTTCAACTTGTAGCATCAGACAATATATGATATGGATGCATTACCTATTTTGGAGTGTAGATTGGTATAGAGATGCAAAGAGAAGAAAGGAAGAGAAAGGAAGAGAGGAGAGAAGAAAAGATGACAGGAAGAAAGGAATGGGTTAGGGTTGCACGCGGTGTTCAAAGTATCGGTATCGCTACAAGTTTCTCTGGCCAAGGATATGGAAACAATATCGATATCGTCGATAATATTGCTGATAACCGGAAATGTAGGAAAATATAGGAAAAACGGTGGAATTTTC
Organism: Magnolia changhungtana; assembly: GCA_030180095.1. NCBI lineage: Eukaryota > Viridiplantae > Streptophyta > Magnoliopsida > Magnoliales > Magnoliaceae > Magnolia > Magnolia changhungtana. The sequence continues at coordinate 7,533,355 of JASAUF010000446.1, forward strand.
GGTGAAACTTCTGAGATGTTAAAATGTACATATTTGTATATTTAGAAATAAAAAAAATTGCAAAAAAATGCATGCATAACAAGTTTCCATTTAATGGGGCCTTGAAAGCATGTGTTGTTGTGATAAATCAGTCCAACCATCCCATCCTGCCTATTTAACCATCCAACCTTCCATCCAAACATCCATCGATATTGCGAAATATCAACAACACATGATATTTCACCAAGAAATCATCAACAATTGGAAAGGAAACGAAAGATTATGCTCTCAATATTGTGCATATTGCGATATCGATAATATCGATATATTATCAATATTATCAATGACAAATTGAACACTACATAACAACCATGTGCCCATAAATTTTTTTTGAAATAAATGAAATTTTGATGATATCAATAAGTTCGTGATATTATTGAAATATTATTGATACACTTATGATACAAGCATTACCTAGAATTTACATAGTCGAAAATATTAGCGATACATTAGCAATATTGATGCATTGACAATACAAGCGACACCTTGAATTTACATAGTTGAAAATATTGGCGATTATATTAGCGATATTGATACGTTGGCGATACTTAGCGATACATTGCTAATACCTAGAATTTTTTATACTACTAGCGTTATCGATATCGTTGAGCTGGAGATAAAGATAGTATCAGAGATATTTCAATAATATCAGAGATAATTCAAACACTGGTTGCATGTCCCCACCCCCTTTTCTCTTGTATTAAAGTAATAGAAGGAAATATGACAAAAATAACCCTATATAATCAACTTTATGTCCGACATATTCCAAGACTAAAACACTAAGAAACTTGTGGACCATAGGCCCATAACCAAAATCAAGAGAGCCATAGGCCCATGCCCAATTGTTAACACTCCCCCTCAAGCTGGAGCATAGATGGCTTGCATTTCTAGCTTGGAAACAAGTTTATTGAACTGAGATTTTCCAAGAGCCTTGGTGAATAAATCTGTGATTTGATTATGAGATGAAATATAAAGTCTGTAGATCTGTCCCTAAAATATCTTGTCTTGAATGAAATGGCAATCAACTTCTATGTTATTCGTTCTCTCATGAAAAAATGAGTTATTGGCAATATGTATCGTAGCTTAATTGTAGCAATGTAAAGACATTGGAACGTAAACTTTGAAACCTAATTCTTTAAGAAGAGATTTCAACCACACAAATTCACAAGTTGCATATCCCATTGGCACATATTCAACTTCAACACTTGAGCCGACAACCACGTTCTATTTCCTACTCTTCCAAGTAACCACATTATCGCTTATGAAGGTGTAATAACCCGTAGTCGACCTTCTATTATATCTCGATCCTGGATAATTTGCATCTGAATAACTGTCTACCAGAAAATGACTATGAGCTCTTTGTAAGATACCCTTCCTAGGGGAACATTTCAAATACCTGAGGGTCCTTATAACTGTTGTTAGGTGTGGTGTCCTTGGACTTTGTATGAATTAACTCACCATATTAACTGGAAGGGCCAATACCTGACGTAGTGATGGTCAAATAGATGAGTCCGCCAACAAGTCTTTTGTACATACTAGGGGCTTCTAACAATTCTCCTTCTTCAACTTCTAGTTTGAGATGAGGGTCTATTGGAGTATCAAGTAGTTTGGCTCCCAACATCCCTGTCTCTTCTAACCAGTGTTCGAAATATCGGTATCGCGCTATGTATCGCACCCTTGGGATACAGATACGTATCGGTTATCGCACGGGATATATCGTTTGTATCGCATAATTTATCGCACTTTTTGAGAAACATGGGGAAACATTGGAAAAATGGTTGAATTTTTTAATGAAACTTCAGGGATTGTTAAAAAAGGCTTTAATACACACTTTTAAATAATAACATCTCAAAAAAAAGGTGCACATATCCTAAGCTATGCGATGTTTAACTCAACTAATGCAAATATATTTAAATTGAATGCATGAAATTTATGAATGTATCAAAGACAAGTATAAAAACACAACCAATTCATTGAGATCATATCCTAAAATGATCTTTCAAAATTGTTGGACGGTGTAGATTTAATACAAATACATCACCCTGAGTCCGTACCTGGATTTCATGCAAAAGCCTTGGCAGAAGTTCGTGTGTTGGGAACCTAGGTGGGCTCATAGTGATGTTTGTGAGCAATCCACTCTGTCCATACGTTTTATGAGCTCATTTCAGGACATAAAACCAAAAATGAGCAGATTCAATACTCAAGTAGGCTAAAAGATGGAGGATTGAACGTTCACAGTTGAAATATTCATGGGGCCACGAAAGTTTTGAATCTGGTTAGTATGTGTTTTCAGTTCATCCCAGTAGGAATGATATTATGAACAGTATGGATGGCATGTAAACATCACTGTCGACCCCAAGAAGGTTTTAACGGTAAAAATTTCCCTACCCACCTTTTCCTTTAGTGCGGCCCACTTGAGTCTTGGATCCCGTTCACTTTTTGTTTGAACTCATAAAATGAGCTAACAAAATGGATGGACGGAGTGGATTTCTCATGAACATCATGGTGGGCCCCACCTATGTTTCTTGCTAAAGGTAGGAAAGGCGCGTGGGAGTCTCACCTAATCCCTCCCATGCGTGGACGGAAACGGTTGGCTGGTGCGTTGACGTCACCAAGTTATGTGGGTCCCATCATGAGGTATGTGTTATATCCAAACCGTCTGTCCATTTGGTAAGCTAGTTGTATGGCTTGAGCCAAAAAATTAAGGTAGATCGAATTATCAAGTGGACCACACTGCAAAACGTAATAGGGGATTTAATGTCTACCATTGAAACCATTTTGGAGTCACAAAAGTTTTGGATCAATACGATATTTTTTTTCCCTCTTCATCTAGATATGTGTGACCTTATGAATAGATTGGATGGAAAATAAACATTATGGTGGGCCCTACAAACGTTTTAATGGTGAGAATCATTGTCCCACTGCTATTTATGGTGTGGTCCACTTGAGCTTTGGATATGACTCATTTTTTGAGTTCATGATCTAAAATGATCTCTCCAAATAGATGAACAGGGTTGATATAATACATACGTTATTGTGTGGCCCATGTAACATTGATATCCTTTGAACCATTGGTACAACTTGGAACGTCAGCGCTCGTCTTTGCACCACACGTAACCACACATTGAGTAAACTCTGTGGGGTCTACCGTGATTTATATATTTTATCCACTCATTTCATCTGTTTTATCAGATAATTTTAGGGCTTGAGCCCAAAATTGAAGTATATCCAAATCTCAAACGGACCACACCACAGAAAACAATATGAATTGAACGTATACCATTGAAAAATTCTCGAGGGCCACCGAAGTTTTGGATCAAAATTAAATTTATTTTTTACAATCATTTTTTTTTTTTTTTATTTGATGAACAGCTTGGATGACAAATAAACATCACTGTGGGGCCTAGCAAGGTTTCAACGGTGGAAATCATTATTCCCATTGTTTCCCAGGGTATGGTCCACTTGAGCTTGGGATATGCTTCAATTTTGGGCCCAACCCCGTAAATGAGATGGAAAAAATATTGGACGGCGTGGATAAACCACGTACATTCGCAGTGGCCCAACTGAGTTTTCTCAGTACAATGAGAGTGTACCGGACTCGATGCATTTAAATCCAATTTCCTTGGGGGAAGCCATTTTCGAAGAAAGGGAGGGTTCCGGAAGGTCCGGAACCCTAAAATCCCCAAATCCTTCTCAATCAAACCCAACTTTCAAAAGTTTTTACAGATTTTTCGCCGGAATCTCTGTGGATGTATCTGCGATTACGTAATCTTCATTTCCAGGTACCGAAATCCCTTTTTCCCTTTTTTTTTCGATTTTTTCAAGGAAATCGCACGATATCGTCGAAATATCGTGCGATATCGACGATATATCGGCCGACATCTGAATTTGGGATTTTTTGGTATCTTCCGGGAGTTATCGGGGGTGTATCGTCTCGCATGGGTGCGATAACGATAATATCGGCCGATATATCGGCCGATAGTATCGATATTTCGAACACTGGTTCTAACAAGTCTCACAAGTATATTTTCTTTGACATAGATTTATTCCAACTTTTTATCTTGCTACTTCAATGCCTATAAAATGTTGACGAAGACTAAGATCGTTGATTTGAAACTGAGTTTGAATACATGCCTTCAACCTTTTAATACCCTCGAAGTCATCACCAGTCACTATAATATCATTGACATACATAGCCAGAAGAATGTAGCCAGAGGTTGAGTGCTTTGAGAAGACTAAGTGATCTACTTCACTCTTTAATCCAAACAATACAACTACACTACTAAACTTCTCAAACCAAGTCCGTGGTGATTTCTTCAACCCATATATTGACTTGTTTAACATGCATACTTTAAACAACCTCCCTTGAGCAACATACCTAGGAGGTCGCTCCATATAAACTTCTTCATGTAGGTCTCCATGCAGGAACACGTTCTTCACATCCAACTGAAAAGAGACCAATCATGAATACATGCCTTCAACCTTTTAATACCCTCGTAGTCATCACCAGTCACTATAATATCATTGACATACATAGCCAGAAGAATGTAGCCAGAGGTTGAGTGCTTTGAGAAGACTAAGTGATCTACTTCTCTCTTTAATCCAAACAATACAACTACACTACTAAACTTCTCAAACCAAGTCTGTGGTGATTGCTTCAACCCATATATTGACTTGTTTAACATGCATACTTTAAACAACCTCCCTTGAGCAACATACCTAGGAGGTCGCTCCATATAAACTTCTTCATGTAGGTCTCCATGCAAGAACACGTTCTTCACATCCAATTGAAAAGAGGCCAATCATGATTCGCAAAGAGTGATATAACAATCCAAACTGAATTAAGCTTAGCCACTGGGGAAAATGTATCCACATAATCTACCCTACGAATCTGAGTATATCCCTTGGCAACCAACCTGGTTTATAATGATCAATTGACCCATCTAGCTGACTGGAATCTTACCTAAAGAAAGATCAGTAAGCTTCCAAGTATCATTAGAGTACATGGCTTTCATATCTTCATCCATAGCTTGTTTCCAATTTTCATTGGACAATGCCTTCTAGACTAACTTAGGAATGGGTACACCAGACAAGGTAAGTGCTAACTTATGATAATTTGTGGATAGATAGGTAATAATGACAAGGTTGGAAATAAGATGAATAATGCAAGAACATTTACTTTTCCGAACGGCAATAAAAAGATCATTTGCAACCTCAGGAGACTTAGAAGAACTAAGAACCTCAGTAGGTGCAATAACGACTGTGTGGATTGAAGAATAATAGTATTTTTCTCTTTTTTCTGTAATAAGTCTGTGTGAAATTCTTCTTAGGTGACAAAGGTATCTCAACATCAAATTCTGAAGGAAATACCTTTGGCAAGGGAGCTTCCATAGATTTGGCTTCGACAATACGATCTTCTTTAATGTAGAACGGAACATCTTCAAAGAAGGTTACATGAACATTCACAAAAGACTTCTTAAGAGCTGAGGAATAACACCAATAACCCTTTCGAGTAAGAGAATATCTCAAAAAATAATAATAATAAAAAAATACACTTGGCTGAAAGAGGCAAGAGTTCATCTCAAGTTGATACAAATATATGAGCAAAGCAAATACAACCAAACACTTTGGGAGGAATAGAAAAAGCTAGTTGATCAGGAAATAACATAGAGAACGGTGTTTTGCCATCTAAAATTGATGAAGGCATCCTATTGATCAAATAACATGTAGTAAGAATCACATCACCGCAGAAGATTTGTGGAATATTCATTCCTAGTAACAAGGCTCAAGTCACTTCCACCAGATGTCCATTCTTACGTTCAACCACTCTATTTTTGTTGGGGTGTATAAGCACACGAGGTTTAGAGGATAATGCCGTGACTTTGTAAATAGGTTTGAAATTTAGAAACAAATTCTAGGGTATTATTTGACCTAAATATGCACAATTTCGCACCAAATAAATTCTTTATTTCATTATAAAAAATTTTGAAATACATAAAAGACTTTCAACCTATGCTTTTTAGATATAACCACATCATCCTAGAGTAATCATCAACAAAGAGAATAACGTATCTAAAACCTAACAAACTTGGGACTCGAGCCAGTCCCCACACATCACTATGAACTAATTTAAATGGAACATCACTTCTTGAATCAATTCTAGATGGAAAATGAACTCTATGATGTTTATTCAGTTTGCATGTTTTACCGTCCAACTTTGACATCTTAGGAAGAGATGGGATGAGAGTTTGTAGATTCTGGAGAGGGGGATGTCCCAAACGATGATGTCACTGAATTGCCAAATCTAAAACACTGTCGCATCTACTGGTTCTCTCTCCAAGTAATACAGACCATTCCTCTCACGACCTCCACTAATCGTCCTGCCCATCTTGGGGTCCCAATACACACAGTAAGGAGGAAAGAAGGGCACAGAACAATTCAAGGACCTTGTTAGTTTACTTGCAAATAAAAGGCTAACTGGAAACTTGGGTGCATATAGAATTGATGATACAGAGACTGATGCATTAGGCTAAGTGTACTAACTCCAACAACATTAGACAATGTACCATCAACTAAAGTAACCGACATATTTGATGAAACACAATCAAAAGAATAAAAGAGATTACGATTACTAGAAATATGGTCGAATGCCCTAGAGTCGATGATCCAAGTGGAGGTAGAAGATGACAAAAGACATGCTTTACCTGATTGAGCCAAAGTAGTTGTAGAGGTAGATGTAGCATTGGTGTTGGATGTAGAGCCATTAGAAGATAGACAATGTGCATATTCCTCTTGTGATAATGAAACAGTGCTCTGTTCACAACCAGGATTAGACGAAGCAAGAGTAGTGGGTCTACCGTCAAAAGAAGCATCCTCTACCATAAGGGCTTGATTAGTCCTTGGGGGTTTTTCATGAAGATCCCAACAAAAGTCCACAGTATGATTTGTTAGGCCATAGTGAGTACATGTACAGTCTCCTTGACCACCACGATCACCTCTTAACTCCCCTGGGAATTAACCATCCCTTTCACCATGGAGAGCACCACACCCAATACGTCCACCATGACCTCCAAGTAAATTAAAATAATTGGAAAAAGAAGCCAATGCAATTTTATCAGATGCATTAACAGTAACATTATCAAATTCGCTTGCCAAGGAAATTCTCTAAAGCCTTGCATAAACCTATGCCACTGAAGAAATAAAAGCTTCTTCCAAAATCTGATCCTTTGTCGATTAGTACTCTTTTGGAAGTTCAGATGAAAAATTTACTACTTTAATATCTTCTCACTGCTTCTTCATGAGGGTGACGTCTGACGTAATAGGATGACATATGGCAAGCTCTTCCCACATTCCGGTTAATTTTGTGAAGTATTCACCAAGGCGTTTATCTCCCTTTTGAAGAGAGAAGATCTCATATAATAAATATACACGAGAAATATTTTGTTATGAGTACATCATCCTCACAGTATCTCAGCCATCTTTTGTCGTGTTTAATAACACCAAATTAGAGCTTACTTCAAACTCCATGCTATTCCATAACCATGATTGATTATGGGCATCCTCACGCATCCATTGTCTGTATTTAGGATCATATTCCTTTGGTTTACGATCCTTGAGATATTGATCCATTTCTTGGGCTAAGAGAAGAACCTTGATGGACTTGGCCCATAGAAGATAATTATTCTCGTTCAATTTGACAGAGGTTATTGACGCATTGAAGGAGGGACCTGTCATTTTCCTAAGAGATGAGGAACCACCTACTACACGTTTGGGCTTCATAGACCTTCCACAATAAATTTACTTGAACACCAATGAAGAACACTAATTTTAAACTCTAGATACACACACAACTTTATGTCCAAAATCACATAACATAGACATTTCTTACCCAAAATAACTCAAATTCATGTCAAAATCATTCCCACATCACAAACGACTTTTCGGGTAGGAATATTCAACAAAAAACTACATCTACATAATGAAACCAAAATAAAAGAACAACTTTAAACATCATGATGCAGGAAACATGATTTGAGATTATGAAAGAGTCCATAAAGTAATTCAATTAACAAAAGATGTTAACCCGCCAAGTAATTAAGAGTAAACAATAGGAAATAAAATATGATTTAACCTAAATCATATGCCCGCATGCTAATAAATCACATAAATCAATTAAAAGTAGGCTCAATGGAAGGATGAAGCTTCCAATTTAGCATAGACACCTTCCACACTCAAGGAACAAATTTGTAGGTTTTATGATTAGGGTTAGGAAGGGGAAAGTCCGAAATTTGGAAATTTAAGGTTTATGGAATTAGGGTTTTTAGAAATTGGGGATCTAGGGTTTAGGGTAGGCTTATGAATGGAGAATTAAAGGGTTTTTATGGGGAAATCAAAGGATTGAGCGGTTGTCCATACGGTCATCTTTGGGGCTCGCACTTGTGGGTCGTTGGCTAGGGTTTTTGGGTCCTCAATAGTTGATTTCGGTTGGGGTTGAAGTTAGATGATGAAAAGTTGAAGAAAAAGATGATTTTGATGGTCTTGGATAGGAAGGGAAGAAGAGAGATAAAGTTTTGGGGGAAATACCTCTTTTGGATAGAAAGGAACGTGGTAGGAAGATGATAGATGGAAGTCTTACACCTCCGTTGAATGAGGAATGTAATCACACAATACCCAAGCTCTAAATCACATGGAGTATTCTTCAAATCACATGAAGAAGAGAAAACACAAAGTTTTATATATATATATATATATATATATATATATATATATATATATATATTCAAAAAAATGGCATTAGGGCTTCACATACCAATCTTTCTCTTTTATAGTATCAGAAAAGATCTTTTACAAAAAGACGCTCTCAGATAAGATTCTCAACATAAAGACGCTTAATAAATTAAAAGTTGTTCCTAAATCCCTAATCTCAACAAAAATATAAGGTATACCAAAAATAATGAAACATGCAAACAATTTAAACAACTAAACTATTTTGTGGCCTATGGGGTTCCATGATCAAAATGTCCGATGATGATGATCCAATGGTTTGATCATCGTGTCCACCTAATCCAACTGTCCGATGTGTCCATCAAGCTCTTATATGCAACCCATGTGCATCTTCCCAGTGTGGGGTTTTCAAAGATGCATAAATATGCACGTGGGGTCTTCAACGTGGCTAGGAATGTAAATTGGGTAAGTGGGCCCCATGTAATGGTCGTCTAGCCATGAGGAGACTGGCTTAGCTCTCCTCTTTGGTATGGTGCTCGGATGTCCTCATCACATCACCTTATGAAAAATCAACAACCCTTCATTATCCATCAAGGTGTCTAACCAAAACCAAGAAACTTGTGGGCCGTAGGGCCATAACCAAAACCAAGAGGGCCATAGGCCCATACCCAACCGTTAGCATGGAGTATTTTATTATTCATAGCTTCGAGGCTGGTCAAGTGAAGTTGATTTGCCAAGTTTTGTTTCAGTTAGCAAGTTCTTGAACATTGGCCATCAATAGTAGCACTCAATTTTCGGTGAATGTGATTTGATGTGAATATAATTCTGACTTTTAATAATTCTAGAATGCAAAACAAAACTTTTATAGCTTCCAATTCAAAACATCGTTGCATATTTCTTTAGATAAGGAACTTGAGATACTACAAAAAAAAAATTACAATATAATTTCATTTTTGTCTTCAATAATGAACTCTTAAAAAAAAACACCCGGATCCATAGCTCAAGTGGTAGACTGAGTGAAAGATACTTGTTTCAACACTAAGATCTTGGTATCGATCCCTAGTGGGGGTGGCTAACAGTGAAGTGTGAATTGACAGTAGGGTGTACTAACAAGCTAACAAAAAAAATAAATAAATAAAGGAACTCTTAAACAAATTGCATTTCTTGGAGCGTTTCATTTTTGCCTCTTAATACAATCATGGAAATTCCCAAGATGTTTTGTTTGTTTTCTACAACACTCGCCACATTAAAAAACTCACATTCAACTTGGGATCAACATTTGATTTTCACATTCATTACTTCGAATATTTGAAAAACTCTACTAAAAGTAGTCAGCTTGATATTTTGCAAAACCACAGCTTGGTAGGATTCTTAAGTTAATTGGATTTGCGACAGTAGGAATGGCACCTTGATGCAACTAATGTTTGAAATATTGGTATCATGTTACGTATCGCATCCTTGGGATACAAATACATATCGGTTATCACATGGGATATATTGTTTGTATCGGGTAATTTATCGCACTTTTTGGGAAACATGGGAAAACATCGGGAAAATGGTTGAATTTTTCAATGAAACTTCAGGGACTGTTAAAAAGACCTTAATACACACTTTTAAATCATAACATCTCAAAAAATAAGTGCACATGATAGGTTCCCTTTGTATAGGGTTCTAAGCTATGCGCTGTCTGATTGAACTAGTGTAATTATATTCAAATTGAATGCATAACATTTAGAGTGTATGTGATGATCATTTCATCAAACACTCCTAAATACTTCGAAATAGTCTCAGTTGATAGAAGGTTGAAGGGAAATTTCGAAAAAAAAAAATAATATTTTGATAAATTTTAATTAAAAATTTAATTTAATTATTAAAAAATTGACAAGGACTTAACAAATCAGTAGATCAACCCTTATACATGCTTGATTTCATGTTTGGAGTGCAACATTGCAAGCAATTTGGGAGAAATTGGGGAAATTTTCCCAAATCGGACCACCTACGCTCAAATTTTGAAATTAGAGTGTACGTGATGACCATTTCATCAAATACTTCTAAATATTTTGAAATTAGTCTCAATTGACAATTGGTTGAAAAGGAAAATTTTGAAAAAAACATGGAGAACATGAAAAACCAATGGATAGTTGGATATCGAAATCAAAGCTCCAACTCCATGATTTTTCATGCAAAACATGAAGAACCAATGGATTTGTAACCATTTGACACTGATTTAACATAATTTCAACAAAAAAAGGATCGGAAATTGAAAATGCTCACCAGATCGAACATGTGGGATATGACCGCGCTACCTGTGTGTTTTGCATCACACAAGTGGGATACAAGATATATCGTGGGATATATCGGCCGGTATCATCGATATTTAAAACATTGGATGCAACACAGGCAAATTTGGAACTCCAAATGATTTAAAGGAATTGACTAAAAAAGACCAGGAACGTGGAAACTTTTGCAGAATTTCATCCCAAGAAACTCACATGCAGTAGCAAACGATTAAATCAAATAAAGGAACTGTTAAAGGAAGCTCCAACAGGCTTTTAATGGAAGAGAAGAAGAGTCACACTTCTCAAAATCATTTTTGAATGAATTTTGAAAAGAGCTTTTTTGAATAAGAAGCAATTATTCATACGGATAGGCCTGATCATACAAGCTCATTATACTCTTTCCTCTTCTGACTGCAACATTAATTGTCTTTAACTTGCTAAACAAGTTTCTTTAAAGAAATAAAAAAAGGAAACTCATAATTTGAAACAAAATAAGGAACCATTATCCTAATTTTCTTACTATATGACCATAGTAGGATGAAAGACTAAATAACCATCTAATTGGTCTTGTAGGCTGCCTGACCAATCGGTCCACTATAACCAACTGATTAGTCCTGTGGGACTGATGTAGGACAATTAACTGCTTGCTCTAAAAGCTCGAACTGATAGAGCATGGCGAATTAACCCATTTATCTCATAGCCCAGGCCCCACATCGCATGTGTTAGGACCTCAGCTAAACCCCCCTCATGGGCCCCACTTTACATGAGCCACCCACTTCACACGGGCTGCCCCTCCATTAATCACCCTCGGTAAGGAGTCTCGAACACGAGACCTCCTGCTCTGATGCCACTTTGATGCAAGACAATTAACCGCTTACTCTAAAAGCTCGAACTGATAGAGCATGACGAATTAACCCCTTTATCTCATAGCCCAGGCCCCACATCGCATGGGTTAGGACTTCGGCCAAACTCCCCTCGTGGGCCCCACTTTACATGGGTTCCGCTTCACACAAGCCACCTGCTTCACACGGATGGGGCCCGCCTCACATGGGTCACCCACCCCGAGTATGCCCCTACATCCCACAGGCCACCCCACTCAAGCCCATTGTGAAAATACCCTTGCGTTAGGGCCCCACAGACCAATTGGTTCCCTGTCTTGGTACTCAATTGGTCATGTGGACTAAATAGTTCAATTAGATGTCCCCTTTGGCCCTATTTTTGGCCCTGTTTTTTGTTGGGCCAGATATGGGACCCTCCTTGTGATTTTTCATTCGGTGGTCTTGATGCAGCACACCTGAGTGAAATCCAGGCCATTCGTCAAGTTGGGCCCACTGTGTATGTTCTATGGCCCGAAAATCGGGCTGGTGCAGTCATAAGGTGGCCACACATGCAAATAGGGACAAAAGACTGATGGTCCACATCTGATGAACGCTTGTGGCCCCTGATGAGAGGACTGGCCTTATTTTAGGGTAACAACACATACACAATGGGCCCATCTGATGAAGGCCTAGAATTCTCATCCACGTTGGCACGTCTGGCTAGCATAAGTAGGATTCAGATTCGTACTTGTGCAAGTAGCTGTAGCAGGGCTATTTGGACATTGATTTCTATGATTGCTTATCTAGCTGTGGTTCTGTTCTCGTGTAGATAACTGATATTGATGCCTGTGCAGGTCCGTAGGGGAGTAGACAGAGCGGAAATTTATAGCATTGCTCTGTCGCCAACTGTTCAGTGGCTGGCAGTGTCTAGCGACAAAGGTACTCTTCATATATTTAGTCTCCGAGTTCGAGTGGTGGGGGAGGACTCATCAAACCATCCTACCAATGATCAAGGACCAGCAATGGTCTATCAGAACTCGTCGAATTTTCTCGATGCCCTCATATCTCCAAACACGGGTGCCAATCAAAGCTCTTCATTATCATTTATGAAAGGTGAGAGGACATTGTTGTCATTTTTTGTTACTTGTACAGAATTGAAAAACTTAACCAGATCTTGATTTGATCAAGAGACAAAATACTGTGGTTAAGGGGCACCATAGTTTTCATACAACTGGAGGAACTAGATTGAGTTTCCAAAATGCTGGATTGACTGTTTGGGAATCTCAATCAAGTGCTCAACGAACTTGAAAAATTAGGCTAAAGCGTAAGTTTTTTAAAACTGAAAAAAATTCAAGCTGAGTACTCAACTGCTGGAATTCTCAACCCAGTCTTGACTCTCATCTTGAACTCGGGCTTCCATCGAGTCTCACCCGAGTTTCAAGTTTTAAACCTTAGTCTGGGTCTCTGAATCTGCAAAATTCTGTGGGCAGTGAATTCTTTGGTCTCCTCATTTGAAAACCCAAAATTATTTTTGGAATAATGTAATCCTCTGTTTGAGATATGCAGTGGCATGTAGTCGCATTGCCTCTGATTTCATGCAACTGAGTCCATGGTTAGTGATCTGGACTGTTGATCTGATGGTACCCTTCTTGGATGTACAATGCCCCAAAGATCTGCCAGACTGGAGGATTCTCACCATCGACATCCAATGTTGTCTTTCTAACATTCAATGTGGACCTTTGCAGACCATTTCCTAACCATCAATTTTCACACAATTGATGGAAGGGGTTACCGTTATGGAGATTTTTGGCGCATGGTCCGTCCATAGTGGGTCTTGTCAGATCAATGCCCTGATCGCCAAGCCATGGGCCCAACTCGTATGGATTCAATTCATGAGGAGAGTATACATATCATTGGGCTGAGGTTCAGATATTTATTCTTTAAGAGCTGAGGAAGTGCGACATAACTTCTTCACAGGATTTCGTCTTACCCATGTTTTTAAACATTGCTAGGGGTGTTGCCAAAATATTTTAGTTCTGAATGGTCATTTGCTCAGTTCCGCTTACCTGAAGACAGTCGATTTATCACTGCATTTGGATCACAGAACACTGTCATAATTGTTGGCATGGATGGAAGGTACATGTTCTTTTGCTCTTAATTTTTTTTCCCTTTCTTTTTCCCTATTCCTTTCCATGATAGATCATTTAGATTAGCACATGCATTTTGCTCTATATGTTAGTTATGTAGTCTTTTGACTCCTCTAAGGCCTGGCTTTCGATTTTTGAATCCAAGTTCTCACATGTGGTGCTGATCATTGTGTGGATCACTGTTATCAAACAGTAGCAACGGATCCACTGTAAATGTGGCATATATGGATGTCAATCCAGACCAATGTTTTAAATATCAGCCGATATATCCCACGATATTGTATCCCACCTGTGCGATACGAGGTAGTGCTGATATATCCCACATGTTCGATCCGGTGAGCATTTTCAATTTCCAATCCTTTTTTTTTTTTGGTTGAAATTATGTTAAGTCAGTGTCAAATGGTTCGATCCGGTGAACATTTTCAATTTCCGATCCCTTTTTTCTTGAAATTATGTTAAGTCAGTGTCAAATAGTTATAAATCCATTGATTCTTTATGTTTTGCATGAAAAATCGAGTTGGAGCTTCGATTTCGATATCCTTTGGTTCTTTATGTTCTCCATGTTTTTTTCCGACATTTTCCTTCAACCAGCTATCAATTGAGACTAATTTCAAAATACTTGGGAGTATTTGATGAAATGATCATCACATACACTCTTATTTTGAAATTTGAGTGTAGGTGGTATAATTTGGGGAAGATTAGGAAAAATTCAAAATTTCCCCAATTTCTCCCAAATTGCTTGCAATGTTGCACTCCAAACATGAAATCAAGCATGTATGAGGGCTGGTCTACTAATTTGTTCAGTCCTTGTCAGTTTCGAAAAATAAAAATAAATTTTTAATTAAAATTTATTAAAATATTAATTTTTTTTTGAAATTTCCCTTCAGCCAGTTGTCAATTTAGACTAATTTCGAAGTATTTAGGAGTGTTTGATGAAATAATTACATACACTCTAAATGTTATGCATTCAATTTGAATATAGTTGCATTAATTCAGTTAGACAACGCATCGCATAGGACCTATACAAAGGAAACCTATTATGTGCACTTCTTTTTTGAGATGTTATGATTTAAAAGTGTGTATTAATGTCTTTTTTAACAATCCCTGAAGTTCCATTGAAAAATTCAACCATTTTCCCAATGTTTTCCAAAAAGTGAGATAAATTACACAATACAAACGATATATCCCGTGCGATAACTGATACATATCTGTATCCCAAGGATGCAATACGTAATGCGATACCGATATTTCGAACACTGATCCAGACCACTCAAATCATGCGCCCAATTGTGGATTGACATCACACTGAACCATAAATCTAGACTGTTAAGGTGCAAGTGGCAGATACTATTTTTCTGCCTTAGTTTTGTAGGTCTTTTAGGCTGGACACCCTCTTTTCCGATCTTCCCTAAAGTTCTTGCTGCACCTTGTGAGGTTTGGTAAGTTCTGATATCATTACCATTTATTGATTGGTTCAACCCATCTACCATACATGTATGTCAATGTAGGCCATTCAAATTGTGGGTCCTATGGAGGTTCATCAATCCAAACTGTAAACCTAGGCCATTAAAAAATTTCAAATGCAAGCAGCAGATACTTCGTTATCTATATTAATTCTATATTCTTCTCTAAGGCTGAGGGTCTCATTTTCTATTTTCCAGCTGTAGTTGTCACGTACATTTTAAAACCCACTCCAGACCATAAACCCAGAATGCTTAAAATTTTCAAATGATACTTTGTGGTTCAAATTAATTCTCTGATTCTTCTCTACAGCCTGAGGTTCTCATTTTTCTATCTTCCAGGCTGTACTTGCAACCAGTGTTCGAAATATCGATACTATCGGCCGATATATCGGCCGATATTATCGTTATCGCACCCATGCGAGACGATACACCCCCGATAACTCCCGGAAGATACCAAAAAATCCCAAATTCAGATGTCGGCCGATATATCGTCGATATCGCACGATATTTCGACGATATCGTGCGATTTCCTTGAAAAAATCGAAAAAAAAAAAAAAAAAAAAAAGGGAAAAAGGGATTTCGGTACCTAGAAATGAAGATTACGTGTCATGAGATACATCCACAGAGATTAGGTGAAAAATCTGTAAAAACTTTTGAAAGTTGGGTTTGATTGAGAAGGATTTGGGGATTTTAGGGTTAGGACCTTCCGAAACCCTCCTTTCTTCGAAAATGGCTTCCTTGATCATGAAATTGGATTTCGCATCGAGTCCCAGTACACTCTCATTATCTTGAGAAAACTCGGTTGGGCCACTCTGAATGTACGTGGTTTATCCTGTTGTCAATATTTTTTCCATCTCATTTACGGGGTTGGGCCCAAAATTGAAGCATATCCCAAGCTCAAGTGGACCATACCCGGGAAACAATGGGAATAATGATTTCCACCGTTGAAACCGTGCTAGGCCCCACAGTGATGTTTATTTGTCATCCAAGCTGTTCATCAAATCAAAAAAAAAAAAAAAATGATTGTAAAAAATAAATTTAATTTTGATCCAAAACTTCGGTGGCCCTCGAGAATTTTTCAATGGTATACGTTCAATTCATATTGTTTTCTGTGGTGTGGTCCGTTCGAGATTTGGATATACTTCAATTTTGGGCTCAAGCCCTAAAATTATCTGATAAAACAGATGAAATGAGTGGATAAAATATATAAATCACGGTAGACCCCACAGAGTTTACTCAATGTGTGGTTACGTGTGGTGCAAAGACGAGCGCTGACGTTCCAAGTTGTACCAATGGTTCAAAGGATATCAATGTTACATGGGCCACACAATAACGTATGTATTATATCAACCCTGTTCATCTATTTGGAGAGATCATTTTAGATCATGAACTCAAAAAATGAGTCATATCCAAAGCTCAAGTGGACCACACCATAAATAGCAGTGGGACAATGATTCTCACCATTAAAACGTTTGTAGGGCCCACCATAATGTTTATTTTCCATCCAATCTATTCATAAGGTCACACATATCTAGATGAAGAGGGAAAAAAAATATCGTATTGATCCAAAACTTTTGTGACTCCAAAATGGTTTCAATGGTAGACATTAAATCCCCTATTACGTTTTGCAGTGTGGTCCACTTGATAATTCGATCTACCTTAATTTTTTGGCTCAAGCCATACAACTAGCTTACCAAATGGACAGACGATTTGGATATAACACATACCTCATGATGGGACCCACATAACTTGGTGACGTCAACGCACCAGCCAACCGTTTCCGTCCACGCATGGGAGGGATTAGGTGAGACTCCCACGCGCCTTTCCTACCTTTAGCAAGAAACATAGGTGGGGCCCACCATGATGTTCATGAGAAATCCACTCCGTCCATCCATTTTGTTAGCTCATTTTATGAGTTCAAACAAAAAGTGAACGGGATCCAAGACTCAAGTGGGCCGCACTAAAGGAAAAGGTGGGTAGGGAAATTTTTACCGTTAAAACCTTCTTGGGGTCGACAGTGATGTTTACATGCCATCCATACTGTTCATAATATCATTCCTACTGGGATGAACTGAAAACACATACTAACCAGATTCAAAACTTTCGTGGCCCCATGAATATTTCAACTGTGAACGTTCAATCCTCCATCTTTCAGCCTACTTGAGTATTGAATCTGGCTCATTTTTGGTTTTATGTCCTGAAATGAGCTCATAAAACGTATGGACAGAGTGGATTGCTCACAAACATCACTATGAGCCCACCTAGGTTCCCAACACACGAACTTCTGCCAAGGCTTTTGCATGAAATCCAGGTACGGACTCAGGGTGATGTATTTGTATTAAATCTACACCGTCCAACAATTTTGAAAGATCATTTTAGGATATGATCTCAATGAATTGGTTGTGTTTTTATACTTGTCTTTGATACATTCATAAATTTCATGCATTCAATTTAAATATATTTGCATTAGTTGAGTTAAACATCGCATAGCTTAGGATATGTGCACCTTTTTTTTGAGATGTTATTATTTAAAAGTGTGTATTAAAGCCTTTTTTAACAATCCCTGAAGTTTCATTAAAAAATTCAACCATTTTTCCAATGTTTCCCCATGTTTCTCAAAAAGTGCGATAAATTATGCGATACAAACGATATATCCCGTGCGATAACCGATACGTATCTGTATCCCAAGGGTGCGATACATAGCACGATACCGATATTTCGAACACTGCTTGCAACCATGGCTTGTGCACCTCCAAGAAAGAAAGAAAAGAAGAAAAAAGTTGTGACCACCGTTTTAAATCCTGGGTCAGACTTTGACCTGTTTCTATCAGTAGTTTGGTCCAAACTGACACAGCCGGCAGTCTGACCTGTCCATTTATAAGTATATAAAACTGGCAGTCTGATCGCTCTGACCCTTGACTTGTACAAGTGCATACTTGTACAAGTGCATAAAATGATAAGAATGTATCAGCTATGCACCTATAGCATGGTTGGTAGTTTTTGGTTTATATGAGGTTGGTTGTGGTTCAAACCCCACACGACTCATTTTAAATTTTACCCTTAAACATTTGAATGAGGCTCGTCCAACCAAGTAAAATGCTGTCTAGACATCCCGGTTCAAACAGTTTCTTTCCAAAAAAAAGATAAGCAGTCCAACCATTGCGTACAGTCTGGGTTTAAAACACTGGTTGCCACCAATTTCTTTATGAGGCTAACTATGATGTGAGTTTTTCACCATTGATTAGACTGGCAACCCATTCACCATAAACATATACATGATCAAGACCATTCAAATCATTGGCAGCATTAAGGGTGTAAATCAGTGCGGACAATCACCCCAGACTGTTTTATAAATGAATATCCAATGCTTCTCCAAGGCCTGGTGTCCTTGTTTCTCAGCTTCCCATCTGAAGTTCTAGCCATTACTTAATGAGTCTATGGTGTGAGCTTGCCACTGCTTATTAGACACTGTCAACCCACCCACCATGAAGCATACATATACGTCCAGACTGTTTAAATTGCGGGCCCATTGCTAATGGAGCTAAGTTAATGAACAACTTGTTGATTTTCTTCAAAATCAGAGTTCAACTACGTAATTAAGAGTGGGTTTGACGAGAGTATCTTTCAACATTGAGGTCACAGGTTTCAGCCCAGTCTACATGTCAAAAAAGAGAACTGGGAACAATGTGGCTCATCAGATGAACAATCTGTAATGCCAAAATGCAGCCCCCTTGTTTACAGTTAATGGGTCACGGCAGTCAAATCTTCTTAGGAAGAATTCACCATTAATTCCTTTTCTATTTTCCTATTATTATTGCTTTTATGGCATCTAATAGTATTTTAAACTTCATATTATAATGAGAAATGAGATTACCCGCCAAGTAGGATTATGCCCCAGCATGGTGAGCCACTTCTCAGGCAGCGTCTGACCATTTATTTGTCTGGTCCAAATCAGGCTGGTCTGTGCAGGTAGGGTCCACACGTGCCTCCTGAATGTGAACCGTTGGTCACTGTTACAGTCCATTCTTTCATAAAATTTTGGTCCACCAGATGAATGGCCAGCATACTGCACACGTGCCTGTTGGTAGGATTCTGATCCTACTTGCAGGAGACCAGAGCTCTCATTTCATATATCTAAACAGCTTACTGCTTCTCTGTTTTTATTCTTCATTTCCCGTTTTATTTCCAGTTTCTATAGGTGCAGCTTCGATCCTATAAGTGGAGGGGAGATGACACAACAGGAATATGTCCGGTTTCTTAAAACCGATAACCGCCTGAGGCCTGCCCCAACCTAAAATTTGCAGAGTATCCAGATGCTTTTATCCATGTATATATGGAACTGAATAATGTCCCTGTATATTTGCACATATCTCTCTTTTTTTCTTCCTGTAACTCTGTATGACCGAATAACTGTGATCCATCTCCTTGGCTCTGTTGTTCATCTAATGTCTGTCACTGCATGGTTTGGATCCTTTGGCTGGTGTGCGTTATGTGCTGTGATCCATCCATGGGCGGTGTCAGTGTGGCGAGTATTGCTGAGATTTTGAAAATCTCGTGATAATTTTAGAGAATTAAAAGAATTTTATTAAGAGACCCAGAGGCTCAAAGAATACAAGCGGCTAACTGCAGCAAGCAAAGAGCACCTAAATCAGGAACCCACTCCCAGACGTGCATCAAGGCCCCATAGAGAACTGCCAGAACGGACCCACATCCAAGGTATTCCATAATGGTAATGGTGACTGTAATGACCACCACTGTTACCTTTAATGATACCAGGTGTAACAGCTGTTACCGGGGCTATAACGGGCTGTTATGGTTTTTCCTGTTTTTCCTGGTTTTTTTTTTTTTTTTTTGACAAAAAATCCATAAAAACCTGTATTGGCCCATAATGGCCTTTATGTGGAGCATAATGGGCTGTTACAGAGGCTGTAATGGCTTTTACTGATCATTTTTATTTTTTTTACTGTAATGACTGCTAAGGCTTTTACGACCCCATAACATGTACCTTTTATGTAATGGCCTTTACGGTACAATGCCCACAATGTGTATAAAATATTGATGGTTCCTCTCACCCCAAAGAGTACAAAAGGCCAACGAGCAAGCAACGCCAACCACCATCTCAACTTCTTCTTCCTATGGTCATCTTCTAAGCCAAAGCAAGGAACATCCCATCCCTTCTACGGAACCCCCGGTGTCACCCAAGGAATTTTAGAAAAGTCTAAGGTGGCCTCCCACTCTCTAGTAAAGGTGGGTAAAAAGATTGTCTATTGATTCTACGCATGTACTGGAGACATTAAGCACTATAACCCGATGGTGAGCACTCTTTTCCTTCCAACAAGCCACGTGAAAGCTGCTACCATAGGACTAAATTGGACCTGCATGGCAGCACCTTACCTCGGTTGAGTACTGTAGAAGATTTCATAGAAAATCTACTCAAATCATTCTTTCTGCCAAACCAGCGAAATTATTCACACCTGGAGACGACCATATCCCTTGGCAACGATCAAGGAAGGAGCTGTAGCAATTCAACTGTCTCAGTTTCAGATGGATAACCCCTACAAGGAGGGTCCCAAACACCACTATATATCTTTGCTGCCTTTTTAACCTTGTTCCATCCTTCAGGGATGTTCTGTTCGTGCACGGGTCTCTTTAAAATTTCTTCAGACAAAGAATGACTTGTTGCAACCATGGATGTTATTGGTTTTCAGAATTACTCTCTTGAAAGGTATGGGTATGTGCGAAAGAGAAGTAATTCGAAAATGGATTTGAAATGTATAGGAAAGAGCATTGGATTAACCATGAAAGAATTAATCCAAAAATGGATTTGGCCTAGAGTTTCAGGTTATGTCCAACTAAAGATTTTACCCACCCAATAATGAAATTCTGCAAATAAAGAAAGAACAGCTGGCTGGCTCCCGTAGAAAGAACATAATGGAAATGTGCAACTACATAATAAGTAACATGCTAAGGAGGATTAGGGACGAGTGCATCATGCATCGTGATCTCTCTGAATTTGTTCCCATGTTTATGTTTATGAACTTTGCATCTTTTTGACAATTACCAGTGGAATGCTCATCCATATAACAGTGCAAAGCATTTGTATTGTATCTCTGGATGAATTTGGTGCCATTCATTCTAATTCTTCTCTGCACACAGCATGTATACCAACCTCGCAAGTGTTTAGTAGATCACAGACATGATGAAGACCACCATTATGTAAAAATTGGAAAGCTATGCTCATCAGTCCTGACTATCATTCTTTCCATACAAGGTGTGCCCTCCCATCCCCCTGTTGAATGGACCAGTCCCACATACTTTAGAATAATAAGCAATCCATGATGATGAGACGTTTCCAATAGATGGATCGAATTGTTGGTTAGATCTATTTCGTACAAATGATGATGACTGACTGTATTAGAGGCCATTGAACATACCGTTAAGATCATCAGATCAGTGATATTTTAATGGTAGCCCATAAAATGTGTGTTAGACCTGATGGACAGTCTAGATCAATCGATGGGACTGTTTAAGTGTCTCAATGCAACTAAGAGTACTCTTAACGTTTAGTGCTCTTGGAGCACTGGAGCATGGTTTGTTAACGTCCCTGCCTTCATAGACATGTTAGCAATGTCCCCCAAAGCTTTTAATTGATATGTGGGATGCCTAATATCAATCTGAACCGTCTACACTTTCATGCAACAAGGGAGAAGTCATGGTGCAAAAATCACGACCAATAGCATGGAAAATGGGCTGTCAAGATTGAGGGGAGAAACAAAATAGATCCAATCATCATTTGAAACATTTATTTGATAGATCCAATTTTGTATTGCTTGTGATTTTGGTTCGTCTATGGCTCTTAAATAATGGACGGTTCTAACAAATAGGCTCCGTTCTAAGGGTTAGGATTATCCAACTGGCATGATTCTTGTACCATGGCTTGCTCCCCAACAGTAGTATTGAGTGTACCATCCTCACATGATTGCATATCTCACGTGGTATTCAAAAGGTTACGGAGCCTTGCTAACATCACCACAAATGTGGGATCGTTTAGAAAATTTCTCACAAACACACATATATAAACTTAGTGCAACACATAATAATTGTAGACAACGAATCAGCCGAACAACTAGTTAACAGACTAGTTAATCTTTCCATAAGGACTTGGTAGAAAACTATTAAATGCTAATGCTCTCACCCCAAGAATCTACCAAGTGACTATGATCTTCTAAATAATTTATCAGAATAGCTTAAAAGAGTCTTCATCTATCAATTTTGTTTATAATCGTAATTCAACAATGATGTTATCTTGCTCAATAAATTATCATTTTAAAAAACAAAAAATTACTATAGAAGACCAACCGTAAATTTATAGTTTGAAGAAACTCTTAAGTTTATCATTTCAATTATTTAATAATGGGTCGCCCCCTCCGAATGCTGGATAATGCAACTGCTTTGAATATCTTTATTCTCACCAAAGCCTATGGAATAAAATAAAAGAAAACACTTAGCAGTAGGTCCAGCTCGGTGGACCCATCACGATGTGTTTTGTACACCCACACCATGCATTTGGTGGGTCCCCTCTGGGTTATGGGATGTCCCAAATATCAACTGTATTCTGGGTTATGGGATGATCCGACCTTCCATCCAGACACTAGGATGTTCTGGCAAAATATTAGTACGAAAATGACTTTTACCTGGAAAAATGCATCAAAATAGAAAACATACATGGTAAAACACTTAAAATGGTAATAACAATTCACATGCAAATGGATGAATTCCAGAATATTTAACATTGTAAAGCATTTGCAGATACAGGCCCTCGGCAAAAGTGCACTTTGTGGCCCTCAGCCCTTTTCTTTCTTTCGTTGATAAAAATGACTACCTTCATGCATCATAACAAGCTAATTGAAAATTAGGAATTACTAAATCATGGGAGCACCATCCACTGAAATTTCTAGGTATTTAAACAGATCAATGTCAAACAAAATAGGTCCCTTGCATTACATATATTCAAGCCAAAATCAAGGAACGAGAAAGCTTGTGACAAAACTTCTTATGACTATGCCAGAATTTTTTCTTTTTGAGAAGTATGCCAGAATTCAAATATAGAAGCTATTGTAACACGAAATAAATTGCTAATCTATAAGTGAACCGGTGGAAAAAGCAGACCCTTCTAAATTGTATTGGGTGTCCATGCATCATCATACCCCAGAATGAGTTTCCTCAACACCTAAAATCCACATAACCACATTTAAGTAGATCAAGCTCCATAGATTTCAAAATTGTGGCGTATGGCTTCCTTTAATCAGCAATGCACTTGACAAGCTCCCCACATATCAGACCTACTGATAGTCTCTGTTTGGCATTGGGGGCAAATCTCTGCCTGGAATATCCCTTCCCTGGTACGCATTGCCGCTAGGTGGCGTGTAGCTATTCTGGTAATCTCTGTTCGGCATCTCCCTGCTTTGCTGAAAATCTCTGTTAGGCATATGCCCTGGGCTGCTGTTAGGCAAGTTTGAATAGCCTCCACTTGGGCCACCGCTGCTAGGCATGTTTGAATAGCCTCCGGTTGGCCCACTGCTGTTGGGCATGTTTGAATAGCCTCCATTTGGCCCACCACTACTGGGCATGTTTGAATAGCCTCCACTTGGCCCACCGGTGTTGGGCATGTTTGAATATCCCCCACTCGGCCCACCACTGTTGGGCATGTTTGAGTATCCTCCAGTTGGCCCACTGCTGTTGGGCATGTTTGAGTATCCTCCAGTTGGCCCACCACTGCTGGGCATGTTTGAATAGCCTCCACTCAGCCCACCAGTGTTGGGCATGTTTGAATATCCCCCACTCGGCCCACCACTGTTGGGCGTGTTTGAGTATCCTCCACTCAGCCCACCATTACCTGGCATGTTTGAGGATCCCACACTCGGCCCAGCTCTACCTGGCATGTTCGAGTATCCCCCACTAGGCCCACCACTACCAGGCATGTTTGAGTATCCTCCTCCGCTTGGCCCACCACTGTTAGGCATGTTTGAGTATCCCCCACCGCTCTGTCCACCACTGTTGGGCATGTTTGAGAACCCTCCACTAGGGCCAGCATCTCTATTAGGCATGCCCCCTGCATCAGCATTGTATGTGGAAGGCATTGAAGTCTGCACATTTTGGAAATCCCGATTAGGCATTGGAGGCACATCTCTGCTTTGGAAGTCACGGTTCTGCATATTTTCTCTTCTTCGTTCAAAGTTCCTAGATCGATCAAAATTGCGAGGCCTATCATTGCGCCTGGACCTCTCATTTGCACGTTGATTGTTTCGAACCCATTCTTCATGGTATTTAGGATCATATGGAACAGCTTTCCCATCTATGAAAGGTTCCCCTGCCAAAGCACAACCATATAATAGAATAATACATCAACACATGCAGAGAGAGAGAGAGAGAGAGAGAGAGAGAGAGAGAGCTTGCTATAAAAACAGCTAGGTATGGTGGGCCACAGGAATGAAACCAAGGAATCAAAATGGAGCCTGGTTGGACAATGAGATCAGACCACCCCTTCTGTTTTCCAACAGCTCAAACATTTCAAACTATTGTAACCAATCTTTTTCTTTCCCCATTAAGCAGTTATGGATAGATTTGAATGTATTTCAAACTAACTATAGTGTATATAGTTAGATAATTCGTACATAATGTGTTGAAAGAATAAAAATAAAATATGTTTCCCTTCCACTCAATTTGAATGTATACATTATGTAGAAGCAAGATGATGCACCCAAGGTTTTAAATCAGTGTGCTGGGTGTCATATTGTTCACCACCATTACAGCCCCTTATCTCCCATGTATTGGGCTGTTTCAAGTGATCATTCATGGGCGACACAGATAAATATGCAGTTTCGTATGATACTTCAAAACCTTGGATGCGCCATGATAAGCATCCAAACTGACCTCAGTCAAAGGAGATTAACTTATAAAACCAACAGTTTCTATTATTACCTCCATAATCTTTATTCTTGACATCCAGGTAAGAATCAGGAAGAACCCACCTAACTCTTGGCAAAGCTGCATTTAAAATCGAGATAAATACAAACTGCATTCTCAAATCTAAACAGAAAAACAATGATAAGGGAATCAAGTATGGGCATACGCTTTATCTTGTAAGAAAGTTCCTCCGACACAATGCATCCAAAAGCATAGTAGTGCCTAGTTGATACCGAGTAAATTGACTTCTTTGCTTCTTCTTCGCTGTAGAACAAAAAGGGAAAAATGGAAGAAGGTTAATGAACAGAAAAAGGAAAAACCACAAGAACAATGAATTAGCAGACTATATAGCAATGATTTTATGAATAACAGAAACATTCAAAACTTGGCCGGCGTCATGGTGCATTTCTCTCTTGTTGCTTTTTTATATCTCATAAATACAAGAGAAAGGGAACATATGCAGTTGAGGAGATTTGATTGCTCAAGACAAAACAAATGTAAAGGTCTCCTTGCTCCCTTTTCTGCTAGCTGGTCAGCAGCAGATTCACCTCACAACAGCATGATTGAAATTAATATCTAAGGGTGGTTGCACCAAATATCATGAAATTTCATGATCAATCAATTACTATGGTGCAAAATATCATAAAATTTGATTATATTTGGTGCAACCAAACACTCCTTGAATCCTACGCTATCACTATAAACAACTCAATGTCCATGTTAAAATGACCCCCAAATTCGCCTCAACAAACTTCGAAGGCAATAATATGGCTAAGATGTAAACAAATGTATTCTAAAAATGGTCAGAAACATCACAAGAAGAAGCCATCACAGATTGCACAACAGGATTTCTTCCGGATCTTTTCTCAGATTTGGAATATTCTTTTCCTTGGAAAATGCCCAATCAATTCATGTCAGACAAAAAGTCCCAATTGCAAAAGAGAAGAAGAAAAATAAAGATAAGAGCATCCAAAGACAAAATCCAAACCAATTCCTGCTTACCAGTAAAAAACCTGAGGCCATGTTTGGAAACTATGGATTCCATGCCAAAGAGTGGAAAAGGAAAAGGGTTTTTGTTTGATGTAATGATGATTTGTGTTGTTTGTATAGCAAAGAAAATGATAGCTTCCACTAAGAAATCATTACACTTCTTAATAATTTGCATTCTTGGCATAAGAAATTAGGTGAGTATTGTGAAAGGAACATGAGATTTCCGCTCACTACCTAAACAAGAACTCAAAATTGGAATTTATGTTTCAATAGTTCTTATGGAAATCATCAGAGCATAATTATTGTTTTCCCCCCTTCATTTGCCTCAGCTTCCAACACAAACATACAACTTTTTTTCGATTGCACACGACAACACTGCCTGCCATTAAGAACCACCCAGATTGTGTGTGGGGCCCACTGGGGTGGGTGCAAGAAATTCAATATGTCTGCCATGTGTGTACTTTGATGCTTTCCTAGGGCTGCAAAAAAGGCCCTTTTTATGTGTTTTGCATATTTAGAAGGATTTACGACCCCAAGCTCTAGCTGGCGTGGATATCTACTTTATACATTGTAAACACTTTACAAATTAGCCAAACACACCGTTTTTACATGTAAACAAATTACCACTTGAAAGTCAAACAGAATAGCATGTCAGCACCCAGCATTTTACACCTAAAAGTCTTTCAGGTGTAAAGTGTTCACAACTTAAAACTTTACAGGCATCCAGACAAACCCTAACTTTTTACCAGGAATATTATATTAAAAAAAAAAAAAAAGAAGAGAGAGAAAAGAAAAAAAGAAAAAGAAGTTAAGTGTTTAACTTGTGAAGTGTGTTTATTGACTTGTAAACACTTTACAGGCAATTTTTGCCATCCGAATGCCTATATGTTTAGTGTTTACCTGTAAACCCTTACAACTGAGGATTTTACAGGCATCTAAACAGACTATGAGATCGAATATTTAAAGAATTTGATTATACGAAGGCTATGACTGCTGTCCATGTTCAACCTAAGGAGTCAAATGATCCAACTTAGAAGATTTTATTAACTGCTATCCACCAGACAACGTGTGAGACCCATCATAAAATCGGTTCGGATCAATGGAAGAAAACCCACATTTGAAAGCTAAAGCCCTGATATGTATTGTATTACAAGAAGTCATGATGAATTCTAGCAAAACCCAACTAACAACACATAATTAATATAAACTAAATTGAGATGAACTCATTTTGAAGTGGCAACAAACATGCCCTAATTCTTGAAGGGGGAAAAAACGAAAATCCAAAACCCTAAAATCATCAATCAAAGCTAATAATGACCAAAAAAGGGAAATAAAAGAAAAGGATGAGGAGAACAGAAACCCTAACCTCCCGACGACCTGGGCGAGCGTCTTAATGTAGCTATCGATGATCTCATCCCTTGTGGGATTCCCCTCGGGCGGTTCCATCACGATGAGCCAGTGCTCGAAATCGCAGCCTTCCAGTAGGATGGTCTCCTTCGGTGGACGGTTGCTCCAGTTCGGCGACGGGTCGTTCAACGACGATGTCGTCGGGCGCGTCGAGAAGCATCGGATTCCGGATGCAGGCGCCGGAGAGCGGCGTATGTTCGGTAGGGATGCGAGGGGGCGGAGGCGTAGGAGAGGGGAAGGGAGAGAGAGGGAGAGAGAGGAGGAAGAGAAGAAGCGAGAAAGGGAGAAGGTGGGCTTTGAGATTAAGCTTCGACCCAAAAACGCCAATGCCATTTCTCTTTCGCTCTGCCAAAACCCTAGAGCGATAGCGCTGTAAAACCCTGAGAAAGAGAGAGTAAAGAGAGTGGGGTCTTGGGAAGCGGCGGATTACATGGACCCACTACCCAGGGCACAGAAATCTCTCTCAGCACCTCTTGTTGGAAGCTGTATGGGCCCATATAGATTCCCATGATAAATCCACTCCGTCCATCAGTTTTGCAAGATCACATTAGTATATGATTAAAAAAAATCAGATATATCCAATACTCAGATGCTTCACACCAAACGAGATAGTGGGAAAGGAAACATCCACCGTTGAAGCCTTCGAGGAGCTGACTACGATGTTTTGTTTATATGCCATTGCCATCCAAACCGTTTATAGAGTTATTACCACTCAGATAAACTATAGATACAAAATTTATTTCTATGGTCTCCATAAAGTTTTTCCAACGGTGGATATTCAATCGCTGCTGCTGTTTCGTGTGTTATATCCACGTGAGCTTTGGATCTTCCAAATTTTCATATTCCGGTCTAACTGCGGTCTTGCAAAACCGATGGACGGAATGGATTTGTCACGGTCATCACTGTGGCCCTACACAGTTGAGAGGTATATAAATCTCAGGTACAGCACACCACATGAAAACAATAGTGATTGGCCATCATTAAAATCCTCCAAAGGCCTATTGTACTGTTTATTTGACATCTAATATGTTAATTAGGTCATACAGGCCCAGATGAAGGGAAAAAACAAAAATCAGCTTGATCCAAAACTTTTATAGCCCCAAAATGTTTTTTAATGGTCTACGCTCATTCAACACTGTTTCCTGTAATGTGGTCCATTTAAGATTGGGATATACCTCCGTTTTGGTCTCAAACCTTAAATTGATCTGTAAAAATAGATTGACGGCATGGATGAAACAAATACATCATGGTGAGGCCCACGGAGCACCGACCACCAAAAATTGGCTGGTGTCAGGGGAAGTAGCCAATCCGTTTCGCTGGCTTCGTGGGATTTTTTTTTAATGGGCCCAGCAGTGAGCACGGAGATGTGTGGGGTCACATGCATGTCCATGACAAATTCACTCCGTTCATCTGTTTTGAAAGACCACAATAGAAGAATATTCTGATTTAGATCTAAAACTTAGGTGGGCCACACATTAAAAAAAAAAAAAAAAAAAAAAAAACAATTTGAAGGGAAACATCCATCTTATTACCGATGAGATAAACTGGAGTTCACAAAATACCATCCTCATACAAAACTTCTGTCACCTCCGGGGTTCAATCCCCCACTGTTTGTTTCGTGTGATATGGCCCACATGTGTTTTGGATCTGCCTTATTTTTTAGCTTTCTTTTTTATTCTACTGTGGTCTTGCAAAATAAATGGACGGAGTGAATTTTCCACTATAATCTCTCTAAATCAATCCCACGCAGCCCCGGGCAGCTTGGTTAGGTGGAAATCTTGCAACCCAAGTACTAAGTGGCCCACCTTGTCATTTCTGTTATATCCACTCCATCCATCAGTTTTGGAAACTCATTTGAAGACATGGCTACAAACAAGAGGGAGATCCAAAACTTAAGTAGGTCGCACCGGAATAATAAGTGAGGATTGAATGCTCACCATTGAAATCTTCACGAGGCACAAAAGTTTTGGACAAAGCTTATATTTCTATTTTGACTTCATTCATGGAGAAATGACCTCATGAATGACATAGATTGCTTATAAGGTGGGCCCATAAATTTGTCAACCGGGCCATTTTCATCCCCTCTAATTCCTATGGTATGGCCTACTTGAGTTTTCAATCTCTCTCATACAATGAAGTGTATGGACGAGTAGATATAACAGAAACATGACGGTGGCCCAGTGCATGGGATCATAGGAATCGGTCTTGTCCTACAACCCCAACCCCACCTCCCCTGCGTTACCCTCCGGGCTTGTCCTCTAATGGTTTAGGATGCTTATGAATTTGACACTATATCGATTTATTCCCAAATCTAGTTCTCTCAATCTCTTGATCTCAATTAAACTATGGTCATGGGATTAGATCAATCGTTATCAAGGTGAATCCTTTGTCTCTTCCAATCGAGGTGTTGGACAGTCCAAAATACCTGATACCTATTTGTTATTGAATGAGATCTAATCCATTTGATGCGTCTATCTTTCCTAATTTGCATTCAAGCCATTACTGGATTTGACTTGAATATCCATTCGATCTTTCGATGTTCATAATCTTCTCGAACGCTACAAACCATCCTAACATCTCTTGGAATATCTCCCATTTTAAAGGTTTTCTCTTAGCATATCATATTCAGTAGACATCAAGCATGCTACCTCATTAATTGATACGTTTATCATGGCCTCCATCACGGGTTTCCCCATAGGCATGTGTAATGTTATATGCCTCTGTATTAATAACATAAAGGGTAATGCCCAAGGATCACATGAAGATATTATAAGACGTGAGTAGAAATCCATGGTGTCAATACGTGGCAGTCTTTTATTTTCATTGGTCCATGTCATTGGGTAAAAAAATGTGTAAAAACATTCTTTCTCATTTTTATTTTTTTTTAATTTTTTTTTATTTTCACTCAGGATCCCTTAAAGTGAGGCAATTTCTCTACGTTACAAGTGACAATTGGATACATCAATCACGACCTTCCATCTAGTGGGCCTACTACAGATGCCAAAAATAATAATTAAAGACAGATTTGACAATTAGCCTAATCAGTAGCCATCAATGCAACCATCTGAAAACAAAAAATGGCTAATGGTCAGCAAAGTGCTGAAAGGTGTTGAAAAATAACGGCTAGCTTTGTCTAATAGGTGTGATTTTTTTAAAAAATGAGCTGTCCATGGTCACTCCCTCACTTGTTGGACTGCCCAGATTGATGCGTAAACCTGCCACAGTTAGACAAAATAAATGGAAATTGGGTTTTGGATTTTTCTTACAGGACATGGAGTTCCTTTTTTTTTTCTTTTTCTTTTTTAGCATGGATCCATGGACCCCTTATAGGATGTGCACGCTGGTTATACACCGTGGGCCCACTGATTCGTCGATTGTGGATTGACCGGACCTATGTCTTTATGCACAATGGTGGCATATCATGAGAGTGAGAGGGAGAGGGGCGGCAAATGACTCACTGATCCGCTCAACTCGCCATGATTTCAAGCTAGTAGAGTTTTTGAGTTTTTAAACACTGCTTTTGGTAGGTTTTGAAGGCTTTCAAAAGGGATTTACCAGAAATTGGATACAGGTTAGGGGCCATAGTTAGCATTAGAAGTAAGGTATTTTGTAACAATAACAGTGGCCGTAATGGCCACCAATGTTACCTTTATGATATGGGTTGCAACAGCCCTTGTAACGGTTGTTACGGTCTCTTTTTTTTATTATTAAAAAAATAAATAAATTCAAAAAGCTTGTATCGGTCCCATAATGGACCATTATGGAGCTGTTACGGCTTTTACAGGGAGCGTAACCGGCATTCTGCAGTTGTAATAGCCGCTGTGGGTCATTTAGGCAGTTATGACCCCATGGCATGTAACAGTTGCCACCGTTACCTTCACATAACAGCCTTTACAGCCCTGTAATGGCCATTACAGCACACCATGATCAGAACCCGTGTAATTAACTTGAAAGGAAAGGAGGGGGAAAAAGGCACAAGAGATTTGGATCAAATAATGTAGACCACCTATAGAAAATGGGGTGTCTGCAGCTCTTTTATGCTCTCCCTTCCACACTATATACTAAACAAACTCCAAATTTAAGCCAAATCTCGAAAGGACAACATTAAATTGAATAAAGAAGATGGCCAAAAAAGAGATGTACATATGTTGGGGGCTTGGAACCATTTCTTACAGGTCTCACCCACCAATTTTAGAGGGATATGATACAACAGTTCCCGCCAAAATGATGCTATGACGTAGGATTATCACCTGACTGATTCGTAATATCATCTATACCAGTTGCTTCCGTGCTGTTGAGGCTAGGAGTATCTGAAAGTTTATAAGAGGGTGGTACAATCTTATGTGCCTGCAATCCTGTTAATCGTGCAAGATCGATCCATTGCTGCCAGCATTGGAAAAAAGAAGATGCGTTAATGCAACGAAAATTTGTGTTGGTGGCGGTTTTAGTAAGAAAGAAGCTGCATAATAGGACTACATTTAGATGCAATACTGAATTGAATTCCAATATTAGTTTAATAGAGAGGAAATTGATCATCATCATCTAACCCTCATCCGAACTAATTGTTACATTCCTTAGCATTCATAATTAAGTAGTCCCACAAAAAAAAGAAAAAAAAAGAAACACACAATTCAATAGTACACCCTAATTGACACTAGATTTCATTAAATCTGCCAAATACCGTATTTCTCCCATGATAAGAAGGCAAGAGATGACAAATAAAGATCCCTAGAATAATGCAGGGGCATTTTCACATTGGGCTCGAGTGGGGTCGCCTGTTGGATGCAGGGGCACACTCGGGGTGGGTGACTCATGCGATTTGGGGCCCACGGGGGAGGACTCGTGTTCGAGACTCCTTACCAAGGGTGATTAATGCGCATTTCACATCAGGCTCGAGTGAGGTAGCCCGTGGGATGCGGGGACACACTCGGGGTGGGCGGCCAATGTGATTTGGAGCCCACGAAGGGGGTTCGGCCGAGATCTTAAAACCTATGAGATGTGGGGCCTGGGCTATGAGATAAAGGGAATAATTCGCCATACTCCAACAGTTTGAGTTTTTAGAGCAAATGGTTAATTGTCCTGCATCAAATTGGTATCAGAGCGGGAGATCTCGTGTTCGAGACTCCTCACTGGGGGTGATTAATGCAGGGGCATTTTCACACTAGGCTCGAGTGGGGTCGCCTGTTGGATGCAGGGGCACACTCGGAGTGGGTGACCCATGCGATTTGGAACCCACGGGGGAGGACTTGTGTTCGAGACTCCTTACCAGGGGTGATTAATGCGCATTTCACACTGGGCTCGAGTGGGGTAGCCTGTTGGATGCGGGGACACACTTGGGGTGAGTGACCCATGCGATTTGGGGCCCACGAGGGAGATCTCATGTTTGAGTCTCCTTACCTGGGGTGATTAATGCGCATTTCACACCGGGCTCAAGTGGGGTAGCCCATGGGATGCGGGGACACACTCGAGGTGGGCGGCCCATGTGATTTGGGGCCCACGAAAGGGGTTCGGCCAAGGTCCTAACCCATGAGATGTGGGGCCTGGGCTATGAGATAAAGAAATTAATTCGTCATACTCTAACAGTTTGAGCTTTTAGAGCAAGTGGTTAATTGTCCTGCATCAAATTGGTATCAGAGCGGGAGGTCTCGGGTTCGAGACTCCTCACCGGGGGTGATTAATGCAGGGGCATTTTCACATTGGGCTCGAGTGGGGTCGCCTGTTGGATGCAGGGGCACACTCGAGGTGGGTGACCCATGCAATTTGGGGCCCACAGGGGATCGAGACTGTGGGTGATTAATGAGGGGCTCGAGTGGGGTAGCTCATGGGATGCGGGGATACACTCGGGGTGGGCAGCCCATGTGATTTGGGGCCCACGAAGGGGGTTCGGCCGAGGTCCTAACCCATGAGATGTGAGGCCTGGGCTATGAGATAAAGGGATTAATTCGTCATACTCTAACAGTTCGAGCTTTTAGAGCAAGTGGTTAATTGTCCTGCATCAAAGAAATGCACTTAAAAATTATCCTCTTTTTTACATTTCATATAAAGACTTTCTGTTCATGATTCTTTTGTTGTTTGTTTTTTGGGTGAAAGTGTACGAGTACACATTCACCCCAAATATCTTTTTTTTTATTTTTACACACACTCACACAACCACCCACACCACATGGTCACTCGATCCCTGGTCTCAGTGTTGAAACAAAGTCTGTCTACCACTGAGCCATGGAGCTAGACCCCCCAAATATCATTTGATTGGGTTATAATAACTAATATTCAATCTTTTCGACGACTAAGTATTGAGACTATGATGACAATTCAATCTTACTATTAGAAGGCAGGATATTGCATGTGAAGTTCATGTTACCAGTGTTGAGTTGTGCCCCATGAAAGCCAATTAGGCTATCCATAGCTTCTCGCGTTATAGTAACCTGAGTATATTTGATAATGCATGATGGTCAAGTATGCTCTCATTCCAATGAATCTGCATCTTAAGAGTTATGTGACCATCAAAGAAATCGATTAAATTCAACGAGTCTCCTAGTGGCATTGTAGCAATCCAAGTGCACTAATTTGGTCAATGACACTAGGAGAGGAGGCCCTGACATCAAAGGTATTTGCAACGGATGACGTGGTTGGGAAGTACATCAATTGAGGTTGTCATTGTACTGGATGACTGCTCAAAAGTGATAGTCAACATGAGTTGATACAGGATGACTGGACCTGACCATGCAGAGTCTCAACTTGAAAAAAGACAAAACCAGTCAGTCCCCGAGTCATAAAACCATGAATTCAGTGAAGGGCTCTTCTTCCTTAAGGGTTATGGCTAGATCCCTCCTCCAATGTGTTAGCTTCTTTTTTTTTTTGGGCTTGGATATCATTTGTGTGTTTTTGAGTTCCTCCTAGGATGTTGTTAATTTGTTCTAACCTGACAACAAAATTAGTGTCAGAGTTAGGTTCTAGGGCACACTGAAGTCCGCTTGAATAGTCTTGCATTCTACAATCTCTGCTCTGTTGTCCCTTTTATCAATAAAGATTGCTGCTAATAAAGAGAATGCAATACGAATAGACGTTATCAGATTTCAATACACATTGTCTTCGAAGAATCATGGGTAAGATCCAGGTTGGATAATGTTGTCAGATCTATCATGACGTTAGCTGTATACCATGGAAAAATATAATCTTGTGATAGACAACCAAATAATGCCGCAATTTCAAAAGTTGAAACAGATCTAACCTGAGTTCCCCAGTATGAGTTAATAGTGCGAACAATGAAAGATAACATATTCACAAGTAATGGTTGAGATGATAGCAAATGATCGGATATCCGATGTTCCACTATTCCAGCAATTATCTGCATTACAGTACATAATGGTGTTAATAACACAAATCTCTCAAAGTGAAGATGAAAAAGATAATTGGAAATGAACATTCAAGATTAAAAAGATGTATCGTTAAAAGCGTGGATCAAATTAACAGTTGAACGTATTATATTGAACGCTCAGCTCGTACCATATATGCATCCAATATACAGCTTGTAAGATTCATTTTGCTTTTATTAAGAGTGCATTTGGTTGCACCAAATATCATGCAATTTCATTATATTTCATGATTAATCAGTCTAATTTGGTGCAAAATATCATAATGTTTAGTACAACCAAACACAACCTAAATAAAATCCAGAAAAAAAAAAAAGTATGAAAATGATCAAAAATTGAGAGGACCCAATGCTGTCAAACCTGTTAGTGCACCTATTTCTCAATCACGTGGGTCATGTATTAGTGAGTCGGTTGAGCCCTTAGAAGCTGAAGACCGAATACACAAGAGGACATGAAGCATCAAGAAGTAAAGAACAGGTAAATCATGAGGTGCCTTGGTTATCCTAACCTTAAATCCAAAACAACCTAACCTCTAGATAATCCATTCCTTAAATAGGTAAACCATTGTTTGATCATCCCCTAGATAATCCATTCCTTAAATAGGTAAACCATTGCCTAGATCTCATACATCCATCCCTATGTGTGGAGATAAAGTGTTTGAATCTTGATGAGCAACTTAGATATTAGCCTTTTGCTCCGGAATTTGGATACTCTCTTTACAAATTCCACAAAAATGGGATGATTATAGAGAAATAAGAGTTATGAAGTTAGTGACAAATTGGCCTTTAAAACAATAAATAAGTATTTAAATTAAAAGTATGCTAAATTCAGAATGCAAAACCAACCCAGCTAGTTGGGACAAAGCCTTAATGATGATGGCGGTTAAATTCGGAATGGATCTCCGATATAACCAAAGGCATTTATCGTGATGCGTGCCTGACACAAATTGAAGCATCTCGATACTACAAAATGTATGTTTATCGTGATGCATGATTACAAAATTACAAATCAGTTCAATCCAGTACCTTGAACATCATTTCAAAGATTGGTGGTAGATCTGTGCTCATCCATGGAGGATTAGTTTAATATCTTTGGAAGCTTCACTGTTTGTTTTATGTTTTGATAAACCTGCTTGCAATGTATAGCACACATAGGATAGTGGAATACAGAATGCATCACCAGGTATCAGATCCTCTTACTAATTTTCAAAGACCAACTCAAAACAATAACCTCACAGAGTAGTTGGTTTTGACAAATATTTCAGTACATGTGGGCTAATACCCAGGATCATTATGATCATCATCACCTAAGCCCTATCCCAATTAATTGGGGTCGGCCAATACCCAGGATGTTTACCAAAAATCTCTAAACTATGCAATATTAGAGAAGGGAAGAAGGATATATTGACAGTCCTGTGAACACTCCTGATTGGTATAAGTGCCAAAGTAAAAGATGATTAACAAATTATTCATGCATATTCCTGTACCTGATACCGCAAATTTGCTGATGTCCCAAGAAAAGATCCATACACAACTGCTGTCTTAAGTATAGGAGATCTTTTATGTCTTTCATTCGCAATCAATGAAGGATTCAGTAATCTACGAACAGCAAACAAAACATTTGAGGCTGCCACAGCCCCAATGCTGGAAATAAATCCAACACCAGCAAGTTTCAGACCCCCAATGAGCACGGAAGCAAGCCTATGGATGAGATTCCAGTCCTTCCCAACATTATTCCTTTGAAAAGCATTGTCTGGAACAGATCCTAAAAGGCCCTTTAATAACTCCAAGTTCTCAGGGACATTGACCTCATCAGCATATGAAAGAAATGATAAAGTTGGGGCAGGAAGCCACACAGTAAAAAAGTCAACAACTGAACCCCTGACAGTATCAGTAACAACATAGTCAAGCTCTTCAAAAAAATTTTCTTTACGCCTTTCATACTGAGCCAAGAGAGTTGTTGTCATTGATATAGCTTCTTCTATAGCTAGCCTATGTAGGAACTTGGGATCTGCCAGTAATCTTTCCCGGAAACCCTGCATGAAAATGATTTGGGAAACAAATGTCAGCACCACTGCAAATAAGATTTCCATATCGTTAACACCACTTCTAATCAAAGTTCATCCCAACCTATCCATGGCCACCACCACCACTAGTGCTCTAACTACTGGTGCTTGTCATTTTCAGGACATGGAACAGAGACTTAAGAAGAATATGATGACGTTAAATGCCTCTAAATGCCCCATTTAACAACAAGATGCTGAGATATATATAGGATAAGGCACCAAAAATTAAAAGAAAGACAAAATCTTCATGCACACTTCTCACCTGGAACCTGTGAGTAAGTTCTGCAATAAGAGGATACTGCTCCAGATCAAAGAAGTTCTGTAGTGCCTCAGGTGATACCAGACCGAGATCAAGTCCTTTTTGAAGGTCCTGATTAGCATATCAAAAAATATATATCATTCATCATTTCAAAAAGAAATATTCTACAGTACAGTCTGCTCATGCAAAAAAAAAATCATAGCAAACCTGGGGTAGAGCATCTCGCCTCCTACCAGCTGCATTCATGACTCGAGCAATTTCAGCACGATCAAAGCAATTCCTACTACAAGGTCTAGCAGCAGAGTACCACAAGAAATCGGCGACTGGGACTTCCCCCTCTCTACGTATATCCTGCCTTTCAGGATTAAGTAATATAACAGCCTGATTTTTCTTCTGCAACTTCTTTGATATTCTTGCAGGCAAGCCAGTCCCTCTTGATCCATATATAACATGGCTTGCACCTGTTACCACTACTAGCATACCAGAAGAGTCCCCATCTACCATTTCCTTCATGATAATCTGGGACATATTGAAATCTTCAACGACTCTTGCCTGAGCAGATAGATATGAACTTGGACCAAAAGAAACAGACTGATTTGAAGAAATCGTGTCTACTGATGACCTTTGAGAGATGGACTTGAATCCGGCAATAAATCCGGATCCAGCAGGAGGAATATATAGTTTACGTTGTTCCTTGGAAAGACCACGAATGCCTTCAGCTTGAACAGTCCTTAAAACCTAGACACCTAAAAAAGTTAAAAAGTGAAAAAAGAAAAAGAAAAGAAAGAAACATGTGTACTTCCCAATTCCCATATAAGTGCATAAACAAACAAATCAATACTAATAAAAAGGACAGAAGAAAATCCAAGATTGGATTTATGTCAAGCTAGAAAGCAAAATTAATTTATAATTTTCTTTCTTTCTTTTTCTTTAAAAGAATATGAACAAAAAATCACTATTCTACATTTGATGCACACCAACAATAAAGGCAAAGAAACAGAGAATAAAGGAGACTCAATAACTGAAAAAAAATGGAAGCAACCAAAAGAAAACTAGAAATCCTCACCATTGGATTCAGCGGAAGCTATAAAGCAAGGAACTAATCTTACTTGTCATTAAGATTGAAGCAGCAAGTCTCCGGATAAATTTGTATAAAACAGCATTTATAACTCATAAAGTGTTTCCATCATATATGTTAGACTTAGAGCTACAAACTCATCACTTTCAGACGTTCAGAATAAAACATATCAACACAATACATGAGTATTGTGCTTTCTACATCAGCCTCAAGTTCTGATTCCAAAACCAAAGGCAAAAGAATTAGCAGCTAGGAAACAATCAGAATGCAACGGAAAAGAGAAAAGTCACGATCTTGATTCTCTTTGTTCCCATGAATATTGCCATTGGTTAAAACATACGCCTAATTCCAAAAATCATTATAAAACAGATTATGGACCTTTTTCCATTTACCCAGCATTCCTAGTGCAGCCAAATCTGAGAGTTTTCTCTTCCTTTTTCTTTTGTTTTTTTCTTTTTGGAGTTGCATTTGTTTCAATCTTAGATGTCCATGGATAAACCTCCCCCCCCCCCCCCCCCCCCGATTTAATTCTCCAATACAAGTAGCAGATGGTACAAATGCTTTGAATTCATCAACCCCCCAAAATAAACACACTTGCAAACTTAGGAAATCAGAATTTAGATTAAAAATAAAGAAATAGGGGATAGAAGAAGATAAAATCTAATGGGGTCTGCAAGAGAAAAAAAGAGAAGACTAAAGTCACAATCTAGGTTTTCAATATCAATCTAGCTGATATGGTGTGGCCTTATAATGACAGATTTTTTCCTTTTATTTATTTATTTTGAGGGGGGGATAAAATGTAAGGATCTCAAATATGTATTCTTTTTTGGTTTTGGACATCTATTTTATGGTGTGACGTAGGCATTCTTTGGTAAGAATGTTGTCTGTCAAGCTGCCTATTAACCCACTAGGTCAATCGGGTTCGGGTTGACTAGGTGATGTAGGACGGTCTAAATTAGAATGCATGTGTAAAAAATTATCCAGCGAAATAAACTAAGCCAATCGATTGAAATATTCAACATTCCACATCATAGTAAAGATCATAATAAAGGAAACATGCAATGGTTGAAGACCATCATCACAATCCTGCAGTATCATATTCAAATCATGCGTGGATTGGATCCGACAAGGGATGGGACCTCCCAATCTTGCATGGTTTCAATCCAATAGTCAACGCAGCTTTTTTAGTCCAGGAAATCAAAGGATTTTTGGAAGAGGGACGGCTGGAAAATCTGAGAGAGGGTTGGGATCAATCTTCAGATTTTTAGGGTAAGGGGACTTCAAAGAATCTAATTGTAAACAATAACAATCAAAGAATACTAGGTATAAAAAAGAAGAAGAAGGTTGGAGTGTTAGAAACAAAATTTAGAAAAAGGGAAGAGATTAGGGGAAGAGAAGAAATTACCACAGAGAGAAAGGGGAAGGAGGCACCAAGCTTTCATTAAAAAAAAAATCATTAGGTTTAGGGTAGAAAACACCCTATTTATAAAATTTGGATTTTAAAAAATGACTAAACTACCCCTATAACAAAAAAGACAAAAACAAAAACAAACAAAAAAATGCGCAAAACAAAGCTTTCTAAAAACATCCCACGTAACTGATCAGTCTCCTAACTCATCCTACACGTGTGTCCTCCTAATGTGTGGCCTTCAATTAATCCAGGGACATGTGTAAGGTCTTCAAAATCCTCCTTGGTTGTGCCACAAACTATCATCGAGCCATAAAGATGTATTTGTAAGCCGCCTTCATCTTTGATAAACTTTGAAGGGATTGATGTCCTCATCACTACAGGTGCAAATGGATTGGGTCGACAGTTGACTCGATGGATCATTGGACCTAAGCAGAAAAATAGTAGGTTTGGGTCCAAAATTTAGACCCATGTCGATGTAGGTCTAAAAGTTCGACCTAAATTACTAAATGGGTCCTATCTGAGTCCTCTTAAAAGCAACCCAACCCAAATCAAGTTTTTAATGGGTGTAATTTGGGTCATGCTGAAATAGACCCAACTCGGACATTCGCCATTTCATTTTTTTTACCATTAAAACTGATAACCATCACTAATTGGATGGTATGTAACATTGTTGCTGGGAAAACTCAATGGTAATTTCCATACCCAACCTAAACCTGACCCAAATCCAACCCATTAAATTAATGGGTCAACTATTTGACTTCCAAACAACCAAGACCGACCCGAGTTTCAATGGATTGGGTCTAGACCAACCCCCCCCCCCCTCTTTCCGTCTGTACATCAAGGTTGACCCAAACCCAAGCTGCATGCTCAACTAAATGACCCAAAAACAGCCCAAAATTGTGCAAACTAATGCATATATCTAATCTATATACACCATTTCCCTTAAGAAATTTGAGGGAAAAAAAAAAATTTTAAACCAAAAATCATATAAATAGCATTGACCTGATTTGGGTAAAATTAAATGGTTAGGAAGTGGCAAAATGTGTACAATCCTTGTGATTCATCCCATTAATGCATATCTCTAGTCTATAGTACACCATTTCCCTCAAGAATTTCTAAGAGTATTTTACAGAAAAAAAAAATCTAATGAAAAGTGCCAAGTCAATTTCAGTACCCTTGAACAACTCGAAAATAGCCCAAATT
The DNA here is from genome assembly GCA_030180095.1 of Magnolia changhungtana. NCBI lineage: Eukaryota > Viridiplantae > Streptophyta > Magnoliopsida > Magnoliales > Magnoliaceae > Magnolia > Magnolia changhungtana. Next base: position 7,574,577 of record JASAUF010000446.1, read on the forward strand.
TTGTGTAATCCATGGGATTCATCCCACTAATGCATATCTCTAATCTATATACACCATTTCCCTCAAGAAATTTTAAGCAAAAAAAAAAAAGACGAACAATGCTAGTGCAACTTGGGTATAGTTGAACGACCCATAATTTGCGCAATCTATGAGAATCAAACCACTAATGCATTTCTCTAACCTATATATACCATTTCCCTCGAGAAATTTGCCGGGGGAAAAAATCCGAGGAATAGTACATGGTTACTATTCATCCCCTTAAGAGCCTTGAAATAGGCCTCAATCAAACACAAATCAAGCATGATATTGGGGACTATTATGTTTAAATCCAACAAAAACAAGTAGTGGTTTATCAAATTTTTTATTTTTCCTTACATGGACCAAAACAGCTTCATGCCCTCCAAATCACACTCAAATCCCCTCTTTTGATATTGTATTTAAGCAACAATGTGGTCAAATCCAACAAACAACTACTCCTCTTACATTTTTTTTTCTTGGAGAAAAGAGGTGAAAGAAATGGAAAAAATAGATGAAATGAAATGGGCCCTACTGGCATAACTGATGCACCTTTACGCCTAGTGTGCAACGGTGCCGATACACCCCATATTGACTGATAAGGGAGCGTTACAGCCCTTTTTTAAGTGCAGCCAGTTCACCCTGTACCGTGTAATAAGGGTGGCCAATATGGTTACGTAACATAACCATTTTTCGAAACCATGGTCGCAAACCTAACGTCTAGAAGAGTCTCATTTTAGAGATTCCAATCGCGAGAATTCAAAATAATCTCTTTTTTTCTCATTTGACTAGTTATGCTTTCAAGAACATGTATGTCCTATTAAAAAGCCTTAACATGCCCATGAAACAAGCGATACCAACTAGAACTATAACTAAATAAAGAAGACTATTCTAAAAGATATTGTTGTTTAGTTTATTTTTGTTATGTTTTTAGTGATTAGATTTTTTGTATACAAGAAATAATCAAGGTATTTTATAATGGTAATGGCAGGAGTAACGGCCAAACATTGAATCGTTACCTTATGAGCTGTAATAATCGTTAAGGTCCCCATGATAGTTAATTATTTAAAGAAATGAGAAAAAATATTAGAACAATTCAAAAAATGGAAGGATTCAGTTTTGAAAAAAAAAAAAAAAAAGAACCAAAAGGGGACTTATATTATGCAAACTCATAACGGATCATAACAGTCCAAAATTTCTGGCACGGGCTGTAGTGACCCCATATAACATAACGGCCCATGCTATTTCTATTACCTTACAACTAAATAAGTAATGTAGGTTATTGTATTTCTTTTTTACTTCGGAGGTTTTTTGCATATAAACAATAGTAATATACAAAAACAAAAGATAACATTTATTTAGCATAATTGTGCGGATATGTAGGCAAATGTGACTTTTAAAAGTTATCATATCCAACACCTTCCATCATGTTAGCATCCTAGTTACATATATGATAATCACAATTAAACAATAGTTAGTGTTTTTTTTTAATTAAACAATAGTTACTGAATTGTTCCTAGAGCTCATATTCAAGGAAGAAGAATAGCAACAATCCCTTGAGTGGAAATAGGAACAAGAAGACAAAGTCATCTCTATGGGAATTGAAAACATCAGCGTGGAGTGAATGTTGACATTTAATGATCCTTACTCTAGAATCTATCATACGACTGAAGACACCCAGATTGAAAGAAACTATCTTTCACAACAATGAGGTCAAGATTGTAGTGGTTTTTCACAATACAATTGTGGCATGGGGAATATATGAGGGACACGTTGAAGGATCTCAATAAACTACACAGATTACAAAAGAAACAATCAAAGATGGCTACTCAATCTTACCAAAGTTGTCCCGGAAAAAGTTCAGATTTATCAGCCTGCATGATTCAATATCTTTCTATGGGATCATGGAGAACATGTCATATCTTGTATTAATTATCAAACAGGTTACATATTTCTTGGTTGGAGTCATTAGAACATACCATCCAGTTGCTTAGGAGCCCAAATAGTTGAGAGTTCCTTGTTCAAGCTCATGAATAGGGCTGTCGGTGACTGGGTTTCCCCATGAGCTTTGAAGGGCCAGACCTTTTGTAAAGGCCTGAAATGGTAATCAACAGGCGAGCCTAGACCTGACTTAGATTATATTTATCAGTGTTAGCTAGTGTCATACATGTCTCTTATTATTATAGCATGATTTTTTCTAAATTGGCAGAAATAAAATTAAGTTCCAGTTTTATTTCTGGTTATATAGTCATAAAATCATCATGGTTATGGATAACTTCTCCAAAAGAATAGAACTAGATAGTAAATCCTAAGTCCTAACCACAAAAAATTAAATTTAAATGAATAGAAAGATTGGTTTCAATAATGACAGAAGATACTGACTTTTGCCGAGAAAAGGTTATAATCTTTCCAAAAAACCTAGGTCTGTGACTCTACAAACATGCTCTCTTTAAGATGGAATTAAATTGCTTGTGTTACATTTCATCATCACCATCATCTAAACCTTATCCCAACTAATTGGGGTCAGCTACATGAATCTTTTCCAGACATTCCACTCTATCAAGAGCCATAACTTCAGTTAGACCATAGGTCAACTAGTGTTACATTTATAACTTAATAAAATAAATGTTTGTCCAACTATTTGCACTTTGAATCCTAAAAAATATCCAATGGAGAAAGTGCCAGATCTGCATCATTTATTTTGTTCTTTATTTTTTTTTTACTAAAAGCAAATACAAAAAACCATGAGCTAGGTACAGATCTCTAAGTCCTTGTCTGTTTTTAGCAAAATTATTTCCCTAACACAAAAGAAATAAGGAAATAATTTACTTTTTCTTTTTACATATGAGAGACATTCCAATCTTTGCACGAGATTTTGCAAGTGTCTTCCTGCTAACAAAAATGTGATCCGCTGATGAATAGAAATAGACAACCAAGCCAAGGCTTGCAGAAGATGAAATTTTTGCTCTCATTTCCTTCAGCTCTTTTTACTTCTTTTATTTTTCAAACTGAGGCACACGTGCTGGACATCTGTCCTTAAATCTATGCTACTAGCTGCTGATAAGAAATACCTCAAGTGGAGTACCACAAGCAATAAGCCGGACTCCAGTATCACGACAATAACTTAAAAGAGGTTCGTACTCCTGCCAGCGTTGAGGTGGCCAATGTGTGGTATAAGACCTTAAGCTTTCACCATCAATCCTGTCATGTAATATTGACTTTACAATGGGAATTCAAACATTATACAACAAAATTCTAGGTCTAAAGAGAATATCTAAAGAATCTTCTTGATTATACGTAAAAACATAGTTAGGACATTGAGAAAATGTTATCATTATCATCATCAAGCCTCAGCCCAACTAATTGGGGTCGGCTACTAAGAAAATTTTATCTCACATACATATCACTGAGCAGTTTATTGAGAAAAGGAAAAAAGAAAAAACATGTCTCTGAAATTCCTCAGAAAAATAAGAGAGCATTCCGAACAAAATTTCATAGATATAGTCTTATAACTCTCGATGTATTGGGAAAACTGTGCACCTTATCTTGTTTGAGATTTTCCCTTTTTAAATAGTAATAACAGTAACAACAATGATATTTAATAAATAATTATATGATTATAATCACCCTTGGTTTGGGCAGGAACCAAATATATGCAAGTCAATAAATAAATAAATAATGAGCTTCAAATAATGAGCTTCTATGTGAAAGTAAATACCCAAGATAATAAGGAACTAAAACAAGGATGGTAAAGCTCCGAGCATGTTATTCCCCCCTTTTTCGGAATGCATTCCTACTCTCAAGGCTCAACTCACCATACATGCATGTGTTTAAATGATTCTAAATAATAGTTTATAAGGATTGTGCAATGATCCTATCTTCATGGACATAAAATGCACTCTGTCAGCAGGGAAGGCATCAGCAAGCCCAAAGATATGGGGTCAACAACCACAAGGGAACGCCACGAAGTGGCATCATAACATAGCCGATGCATGGAGAAATGGAAGAAGATCAATAATGTCTTCTCTTAATTCTCATATATGGTACTCCACGTGTGTGCATAAATCTACGTACACCAACATTCCCCCTCAAACTGGTGCATGGATATCATTCATGCCGAGCTTGATAATGATGGTCTGAAGGCGGACTGCTGATGTGGCTTTTATGAAGACATCTGCTAACTGATCTTCTGAACCAATAAAAGGTGTATGTAGAAGAGGTACGACCAGATTCCGACAACATCAGAGGGTTTCTGGTTTAGATTCGAGGACAACAACGGTGATCAGAGGGAATCGAAGGATTTGGGATACAAATACATATTGATTATCGCATTAATAGGAACTCCCCAAAGGTTTTTCGGCAGCATCAAACACTTTTCAGCTTATTTGGTGCTTGAGAAATATTGGAACATTAGGGAGACCTGAAATCTGGAGCTGAAAGTAAGGCCGAACTGTCTTTTTTCAATGAAACTATCGCATAATGTATCGGATTGTACAAAAAGACATCATGGGATACATACTGAGAAATAGAAATGGGAAAAACATTAAAAAAAAATACATACTCAGAAATCAAAAAAAAAGAAGGTACACATAATAGGAGTTTCCTTTGTATGGGGTCCTAATATATGCGTTGTTGAACTAAACTGATGCAAGTATATTCAAAGTTTATTCATATAACTTATAAACGTAAGAAGACATGTATGGAAACACAAAAAATACATTCAAAAGCAAAAGAAGAATCACTAGATCAAGTTACATACATGTTTGATTTTGTGTTTGGATACAAAGATTGCAATTGATTTGTGAGAAATTGAGAAATTTCGATTTTTCCCAGTTTTCTGCAACTTGGCCCGTCTCCCTAAATCTCAAAATCGAAGTTCCAAATCCATGATTTTTCATGGAAAGCATGAATAATCATAGATTTATAACCATTTGACATTGATTTAACGTAATTTACAACAAAAAAAAGGGTCGGAAATAAAAATTAGATCGAATAGGTGGGATATATTGACACTATCTATGCGTTTCGTATCGCACAGGTGGGATACAAGATATATTGTGGGATATATCATAGGATATATCTGCCAATATCGTCGATATTTAAAACACTGGTTTCAACTAAAGATCCGGGGCCAGAAAACCTACCGGAACTGGATTTCGTTACAGATAGATGCTTGAGATTGCTTCGACAGGTGGAGAAGTCTCTTATAGATGCATCAATGATGCATTAAGCTTGTGTCTATAGGATGGTGATGGACAAAATCTCTCTTTCACCATGTTACAAGAAGAAGCATAAATTTGATGGTGGACCTTCAGAATCTGAGAGGAAAGAGGAAAAAGGAATAGGGTTTAAGGAGGAAAGGAAGAATAGAGAAGGAAAAGGAGACGAATATGGATCATTAATTCTTTGATACCATGATAAGTAAGAAGAAGAGAAGAAGAACATGAGAAGATTGAGTTATCCCTCACCCTCACCTTAAAGTTCTATTTGAAAACCAAGAGGAGCTGAAAGCTTTTCTGTATTTGAGACAACCCAAAGGGGTTGAATATATAGAGATTACAGTCATCTATACAAGGAAAATAATAAAATCAGAATCCTTTACCTATGGAAACGAACTATATAAGGTATACTAGCTATACAAGGTATGTGAGCCTGTCTAACATCCTCCCTCAAATTAATGCTGGTCATCGACAAGTAATAGTTTGCCAACTAGAAATGAGTGACATGCTGGTTCTCATGAGACAAAGTGAGAATGTCGGCAACTGATCATGGGATGCAACATGTGGAAGAGAAATGAGCCCAAACTGAAATTTCTCGCAGATGAAGTGACAGTCAACTTCAATATGCTTCGTCCGTTCATGAAAAATCGAGTTAGAGGCAATCTGAATGGCACTTAGATTATCAATATGGAGTGGGGTAGGATTCTGCAGAGGAATGCCCAAGTCGTAAAGAAGTCCACATAACCAAACAAGCTCACTACACGCAGCGGACATCGCCAGATATTCGACTTCTGTGCTTGATTTGAAAACAGTGGCCTGCTTCTTATACTTCCAAGAGATGAGAGAAGTGTCGAAAAAAACACAGTAGCCAGTGGTAGATCTTCGTGTGTGAGCGCAACCGGCCCAATTAGCATCCGAATAAGCACGAAGGTCCAGAGTCGTCGTGGAGGAGAAGAACAGTGATCGATCTAGAGTTCCACGTAGGTACCGTAGGATGCGCAACACCTCCTCTCCCATATGAAGAGTCCGAGGAAAAAACTAAAGCCCGATCGACGACTTGGGACATAACAGTAGGAAATATCGTATGCGGCGAGTCATAGTTAAGTAAAGTGTGACTCCCAACCAAACGGATGTGATAAGTCTGGGCCGTGAAGTAGATCACCATCGTCACGACCATATTGAACGTTAAGTTCTAAGGGAATTCGAATGCGTCACTCGATCCGTCAATGATGCCAAGGCGAGAAGATTCTTGGTATATTTACTTGACCTAGTGTTGACCAGATCTCACGTTTAGAACGTGAAATTTCAAGCCCAAGAAAGTATGTGAGATGGCCGAGGTCTTTCATCTTGAAGGAGGATTGCAAAACTTTCTTTAAAGCCAAAATGCCAGTAGCATCGCTACCAGCCAGAAGTAGGTCATCAACATAGACGAAAACAATGACAATTTCACGAGCAGTGGTGTGCAAAAATAAGGATGGGTCATGACTATTTTGAGTAAAGTCAGCACCTGTAACAACATCGTGAAAGTGTTAAAACCATACCCGAGGTGCCTGTTTGAGGCCATACAAGGCTTTCTTTAGGCGACAGACCTTATTGTCAGGGACTAAAGAGCCAGGAGGAGGTTACAAATATACTGTTTCTTGAAGGTCTCCATGAAGAAAAGCATTTTTCACATCCATTTGAGCAAGTGGCCAAAAGCGAACGGAAGATATTGCTAGAAGAGTACGAACAGTTTTCATCTTGGTCACGGGAACAAATGTCTCATCATAATCAATTCCGTATTTCTGTTTGTATCCCTAAGCGACAAGTCGAGCCTTGTATCGATCCAATGATCCATCAGATTTGAGCTTGACAGAATAAATCCATTTGCAACCAATTAGCTATTGGTCAGCGGGTCGAGTGACAATGTCCCACGTATGATTATCATCCAATGCCGCAAGTTCTTCTGCCATAGCCTTCTTCCAATAATCATAAGTGCTTGCTTGAGAGTATGAAATAGAAATAGGAACAGTATCTAAAGTAGCATGCATGGCAGACATAGAGCATATCAAGCGATCAGGAGCTCGATGTACACGATCGGAACGACGTATCGAGGTAGGTTCAGATCTTCAACAGGTACGGTAGGTTCGAGTTGAGTAGTAGGGGGTGAGGCTGTACGTGGTTGACGCGAGTAAACCTGCAACGGGCGAGGGAGAGTACTCGAGGCAAAAGAGGAGGCTGGTTAGACCAGGAGATTTTGGGGCGTGCGGAGGAGAAAGAGATGAATGAAAGGCAATATGTTCAAGAAAAACAACATGTCGTGAAACCTGAACACAACAAGAAACTGGATCATAACATCGAAAACCCTTCTGAGTTTCTCCAAATCCCAAGTACATACATTTGATCAATTTTGGAGATAGTTTGTTATGCTCACGTGAAGCCAGGTGAACATAACAGACACAACCAAAAACACGAAATGTGGAATATGCAGGAGGTAAGCCGTTGAGAACAAAGTATGAAAATTTACTGTTCAGAACGTTGGTTGGCATCCGGTTAATCAAGTGGACTGAATGTAATATTGCTTCCGCCCAGAAAGAACGAGAAACACTCATAGTTGTCATCAGGGTGTTGGCAGTTTCAACAATATGACGATTTTTTCGTTCAGCCACCCCGTTCTGTTGTAGAGTATCAAAACAGGTGGTCTAATCCCATGACGCTGAAGAAATGTACGAAAATTGATTGAGAGATATTCCCCCATGAGTCAGAGCGGAGAGTTTGAACTGGAACCCGAAATTGAGTCTCCACCATAGAGTGAAATATCTTGAATTTTTCAAAACCCGTCAGACTTTGAGTGATTTAAACCAAGTAGTAAAGTAAATACAGAGTAACGTGGGAAATCATCAATCAAATATAACACAGTATTGTAACCCAGAGAGAGACATAATTGGTGAAAGACCCCAGACATCCGTATGCACTAGTTCAAACATAGAAGATGATATTGTAATACTTAGAGGAAAAGGAATACACTTACTTTTTGAAAGACAACAAGATGAACAAAAATAATCCAAATCTTTTTTATTAAGAGAAACGTTCCCTAACGTGCCAAAAGAAAATAACTGAATTAACCGATCGGAATGTGGATGACCCAGCATAAAGTGATGACCAACGTTGATGAGAGTTTCCACAATTTATTTGCCGAACAAATATCTGATGAAGATGGAGAAAAGAAACAATGAGCCGGAGTGACAGATGGATCAAAATCCAGCACGTACAAACGACCATGCCGCCTACCCATCCCGAGTACCTTCCCCGTTGCCAGATCCTACACAAAACAACAGTTGGGAAGAAATATGACTAAACAGTTATTGGATGTGAGTTGACCAACTGAAATTTAAATTGGAAGAGAGGTTAGGGACATGAAACACATCACGAAGGGTGAACTAGCGATGAGCAGAAGGAGAGAAAGTCAATGATCCAACGAACTGAATAGGTAGTCTAGTGCCATCCACAGTAGAAATAGCCTGATTTCTAGTGTAGGGACGAATGTCACGAAGATGGGATACAACACCAGTCATATGATTGGAAGCACCCGAATCGAAGAATCATGTAGAAGATGGGGATATACCTGACATACCGGTCGCAGAAAGGGCCTGAACGATTTGCCGGAGCATCGCAAGAGTCAAAGGTGATGAAAGACCTTCAGCAGAAACAGTAGATGCAGAATCACTAACAGACAGCTCGGAAGAAATAGTGGCAGCAGTTGCAGAAAGAGTACGACTACGACCACGGCCACGACCACCACGTCCACGACCGAAAGAAGATGCATAGGCACGTGTACGGCAATCCTAAATACCATGACCAGTCCATCGACAATAAGCGCACCATTCTTTGCATTGAACGACAACATGACCCACCTTGTTGCAGCCGCGAGTAGAACCACGTGTTGGTGTAGTGGTGGACATAGTAAGTACCATATCAAATGATCCCGGAGTTGAGGAAGGAAGAGAGAGAACTTTCAGTCATTGTTCCTCAGCCAATAAATCATTAATAACTGAATTCAATGAAGGAGTAGGGCTACGGTTCAAGAGAGCAGCCCGACAATGCTCAAATTCCAGACATAGCTTCATAAGAAATTGTCGAACTTGCGCACTCTCGCGCGTAGTTTGAAATATCTTATTGTCATAAGGAAATGTTGGATCCATCATAGCCATCTCTATTCAAATTGTGACAATTTTGGAGTAAAATGATTAAATACTGTTGTCACCCTGAGTAAGGTTGACGAGATCCTGTTCCAAGCTGTATAACCGGGCCGCATTACTCTGTTAATAAATTGTTTGAAGATGTTCCCACATTGCCTTAGCAATGCGATGAGGTGTGAGACCAACAACAATGGATCGATCGACTGAATCGAAAATCCAGGTAATAATCCGTCCATTATTCATTTCCCAATCAGCTAATTTGTCGGCATCTGTAGAAGTAGGAATAGGAACAGATCCATCAATTAGTCCCCACAAACCACGACCCTTGAGGAAGTTCTGAAAATGGATGGCCCATAGAGAATAGTTGGTACCATCAAAACTACAACGTGGGGCTTCTGTACGTGATGAGTCCTTGTCCATTGATCTGAAGTAATGTAAAGCATGCAAGGAGTTGCAACAGAAGAAGGTTTTAGATGTACCGTACAACAGGAGATACCCAAGGGATTGCAGTTTTTAGATCTGGCGAAATAGCAACAGCAACAGGGGCTCTGGATCGGGAAAAGCTGGATCTAGCTAACATCAACTATTGACTGTGCACTGAGATTAAACCGTTCTTAACCACTAGATTGTTGTTAAAAAATAAAATATAAATCGAGAACAACTCATTTTTTTGTGGAAACTAACCCCACAGTCCACTTACGTGTGGCCCACCTGAGTTTTGGATCAGCCTCATTTTTGGCCTTATATCTTCTCTTGGCCTGGCCGAGATAATGGTTGGAGTAGATTTATATTATCACAGTGGGACCCACCATATCTTAAAAAAATAATAAAATAAAAATAAAAAGTTAAATCTTCCACACGACTAAACCACTTTCTCCACTTTCCTTCCTTTTTATACAGTAATGGCTGCCGAACCTCCCACTAAATGAAACCGTCCCATAACCCACACTCCTCCATTCCATTACGCACTCTTTTATAATTTTATTTTTTAAAAGAGAGAGAGAGAGAGAGAGAGAAAGAAAACGAAAGAATCAATCAAATCAAATTAGAGAGAGGGAGATAGTGAGAGCTCTGTAGATCAAGAAAGAGATTAAAGCGGAGCCGGATCATCGGACTTTTAAGGTAGGTGATCTTAACTTGAAATTTATCATTTTCAGTTATTTATTATGTTTATTTAATCCAAAATTTTCGTAGAAATATTATTGTCAGTTGAATTTTTATGTAGGGAATCTACTCATTTATGAATATTTATTTTTTTTCTAATATTTAATACTGAAATAATTTATATATAAATAAAATAAAATAAATTTACAGAATAAAATAAATAGTTTATTTAATAAAATAAATAGTTTATTTAAGATTATTTTATTATTTCTTAAATGTTTTGTTAAAAAAATAAATTAAATTAAATTAAATTCCAAATAAATTATGATACCTTACATATATGTATAATATTTTACAATACAAACAGAATATATAATTAATTATTTAAAATATTGATGATTCATTATGCAGAATTGTGAATATAAGTGATGTAAAATTGATAAGTATATATAAACAAATATGATTATGAAAATAAAATAAAAATATATAATAATAAAAACAAAATATAAATTATAAAATTGTAATATGTAAACGATATTAATATGATATATAATAATATATAAAATAAAATAAAATAAAAGGGTTTATAAGATCATTAAAGTATAATAAAATATAAATATTATGTTTTATAATAATATAGTAGTAACACAATATAATTGTAGGTTAAAAAAAAAATAATGACAAATATATAACATAATAAAAGTAAACATGTGTAAGATAACATTATATTACATAATCAATACATAAGTATTTAATGTTATTTATATGATTATGTTATAAATAACAAAATAGAAAAGTTTTATTTGATAATATATAAAAGTTGTAATAAATATAATTTATTATTTTTAAAAATCATGTAAATGTTAGCATTAACAATTTAACATAAAAGTAATATAATAAATATATTAAATATATCAAACATCAAACAAAAGTAAATTTATTAATTTAGATAGTCAATTATAAAACAAGGTTATTCATATTGATATAATGTTGTAACAAGTAATTTATATAATAATAATAGTATCCAAAGTCCAAATTAATATCTTCTTTAAACTTATTCGATTTATATATAAAAATAAATAATAATAAAATTCTGAATTTAAATTTAAATAATTAGATAAAAAATTTTAACTTAAATTATCAAATAATAATTTAATTACACTATTAATGCTATATTATAGAAATCAGTGTAATAATTTTTGTTTCTGTAAAGATTAAAATCCAAATTTTAATTCTAAAATTTTGAAGAGTTAATTAAATTAAATTTAAATGAACTTAAGTTTAAGAAAATTTTTAAAATTTTAGAATTGAAACTAAAAATTTCTTGTACATTATTTCACAGAAATTCCTAAATTAAATAATAGTAAAAATAATATTTTATTTAAGTATTCGAATTATTAAAGTTTCAACAACAGGATAGCTAGAATTATTAATTAGAAATAAAAGTTTATATTGTTGATATTTTCGATTGTGAAACAGTGATTCATCTTACATACCATATCAGTCCAACAACACGAACAGTAGAAAACCTTAATTGGAAACGACCATGGTAAAGCAGACTAACCTGAAATCCAAACCATTCATCAAATAAACCACTTATGTGTTATTTTCTTTTGGTAGATGGTGTCCTGAAACTCAACTTCTCACGCATCCAACGAGTGTAGACAGCATGTTAATGCTACGTGTTGCGTTAGCAAGAGAAACTCGTTGAGAGCATAAGCGTAGGTCAAGTCTAGCATGCGACGCTAAGTAGGTCGTGGGCATATGGTCTAGTCCAAAAATCGACGGTCCAAATATCAGGTGGGTGATTCCCCTCCATTTATGAACTTTCTGATTTTTGTATTTTTAAAATTTTATTTTTTTTTTACATAATGACTTTAAATTAATATCGTCAAATTCTTTTATAGCTAATATCTACTTTTCTAAATTTTAGCATATACTGAATCTGATTAACTTGTAGAGTTAGATTTTAATCTAACTTTTATTTCTGAAATCAGGTGTTAAGATTTAGACCTTAAATCTGAGTTAAAGTAATTGACTTAAATTAATTGGTTTAAAATAATATTAATTAATTTGATTCTAAATTTTGGTTTTTTTTTTTAAGACAGAAAATAGCTTGATGTTTCAGTAAATTTCAGGAATTGAATTTTTACGACATCGAATTTCTGTACATTTTGTATAGAACTTGCATTGTTGTATGGGGATTTAAACGATTAAATTATTTCGCTACTGATTTTGGAATAATTCATGACATGCAGTCATCTCTACTGATTACAGAATTTTGGAAAAAGAATGAAAAATGAGGAAATAATTGTGGTATTAGCAAGTAAGGCAATCGTGTCCCTTGGGTGAGAGACCCTAAAGCTAGCAAGTAGGGCAATCGTGTCCCTTGGGTGAAAGACCCTAGAACCCGTTGGATCCTTCGGAGTCTCCTTTGTGTACAACGTATGAGTACAATTGTGTGCGCGGACATACCTCAGAGGTACAACTGGAGCAGTAGTATGACCAGCTAACGTATAAATGGGTCCCTCACCGCGAGGTACCAGTGTGTGGGCATTAATGCAACGTGACCATAAACCTAGGTACGATGTTGTAAGATGTGATGATTATTTAATTTTATTATTGAATTCATGATAGTGTAGCATTTAGTATGTCTTTATGACTCCAGCATCGCATTCATGTTATATTTAATATTCAATATTTTGATTCATGTTTTGAATTCCAAGAAAGTACTTTTATTATTTATTTGTTTGATATAAATCTAGAGATTTCAGATTTGATTGGATAAGATCCCACGAGCGGTTGTGCTCATACCCAAAATAACAGTGTTTCAGAGCATCAAAGTTTAGTCAATGGCAAAGTGGAGTGAAGATCCAATCATCAATTTACTTATCTTTTATTTGTACCGATGGAAAAAAAAAAAAATTTGTCTAATAAGAATTTAGAAGTGAGTTTAGGCTGTAATAGTTAAAGTTTGTATTTGATGAACGTTGTTAATGTAATGAGATTAATTAAGTGCGGTTGTGAATGTTTAATATTAAATCATGACCCGAGATTAGTTGAGTCGTCCCGGCCAACTCATGGTGGATAAATATAGTATGTTAGTGTTATTTCGTGGCATGACACCAAGTCCCTCACTTCTGCACGTCGTTCATTTCTAGTTGGCAAACTACTACTTGTCGATGACCAGCATTAGCTTGAGGGGGAATGTTAGACAGGCCACATGATGTTAGACATGCCACATGCCTTGTATACCTTGTATAGATAGTATACCTTGTATAGTTCATTTCCATAGGTAGAGGATTCTGATTTTATTATTTTCCATGTATAGATGACTGTAATCTCTATATATTCAACGCCTTACGGTTGTTTCAAATACAGAAAACCTTTTGGCTTCTCTTTGTTTTCACTGTTTTCAGAGATAAGGATAAGACCGGATAATTTCTGGTCTTGTCCAAACTCCCCATCATTCACTATAAATGAGAAGAGGCTCTCTCACGAATTACACATTAAGCAACAACAAGAGGAAAAAGAGGAAAGTGATAGATTGATGTTTGTCCATTTAGCTTGTTCTTGGGACGATCTAAGCCATAGATCATAATCCGAGGCCATCTATACCATAGAATCAGAGGGGTGATTAGACCCATCTGCTCCAGTAGTGGTTAGGCAGACTGCTAGATCTGGACCGTTCATCTTCGGCTTTGTAGAGGTCTCATATAGTGTAGATCGTCAGATCTTGAGGGCTCACTCTTCCGTGGAGACTTTCATACTCTTCATTTATTTATTTATTTAAAGGAAAAACAGATTCGTATATTGAACTTCATCAACTGGACAAAATGAAATGAATCAGTAAAAATCTGACCTTCCATCCACGAATTGATCTAGCTGCTCCTGCAGATTGCACGGAAAGGCTTCAATTGCAACAGAGGTGGACCGCTGCTGCTCCAAACACCTGCACCTCAAATTCCTCACAATCTCCAGCTCCAATTCCTTGTCTTCCCTAACCGGGACCTGCTCCGCCTCCCCAAGATATACGATCCGACCATTCATCAGCTTCTCCCAGACCCTCTTCTTATCCTTCCCCACCGCCAGAGGTTCTCCAATCACAGCCGCGTCGTAAATCCTAGAAATTATCTCATCCTCCACCTTCTCATCTGCAGCCACAGCTGCAGTGGATGTCGCCACTGCCGTAGCAACAGGCTCCGGAGGCTTGTCCTCAGCATGGGCGATGATTGAATGAACGAATGAAGATCCAACGATCAGAAAAGGGGTGATGAGGATATTCCGGCGGTTTGTGGCTAATGAACGATGGGATTTGGTCGGGGTATCGGAATTCTCGGCGGGATTACGGCAGTATCGGACGGTCAGGGGCTTCTGGAGGCGATTTTGAGATGGGATGGACCGGAAACTGAGTCGTTCCGAAGGGATTTGGCGAAGAGGAGGTGAAAGAGGGAGAGAGGCGGCTTTGAAGCCGCTTCGGGAATTCATTTCCCGCCGGTGAGAGAAACGTAAGAAAACGAGAATCGCCTGTATATATATTTGAATAATTATATGATAGGCTGACAGATGATGGTGGATTATACGCCTACGCACGCGCACATCCGATCTGGACCGTCGACTTTCCCCAGCCAACATGAAGTTCTTGTAGGTGGAGTTACATGGGACCCAATGCAATGTCAGTGACAAATCCTATCCGTCCATTAGTTAATCAGGCTCACAATAGGAGAGAAGAACAAAAATGGGGCAGATCCAAAACTCAGGTGGGCCACACATCTGACAACAGTGAGAATGGAAATGCCCACTGTTAAAACCTTCTCGGAGCTTTTATATGTCATCCAAACCGTTCATAAGGTTATCCCCACTGGGATGGCTTGATCCAAAACTTTTGTCGCTCCATGAAGATTCAATGGTGTCTGTTAAATCCCACTTTTTTTACTGTAGTGTCATCCAACTGAGTTTTGGATCTGTATCAAATTTTTTAGCTGATGTTCTATCGTGAGACTGTAAAACTAATGAATGGAGTGGATTAATCACTGGCATCAGGGCAGGCTCAACAGAGCTTCCGCCTACAGAAACTTTGTGTTGGCTGGGCAAGGTGTTGAGGACATACCTGCACCCCCGTGAACTAACATATCATTTAATCAGGCACACACACGCAATGTACGCCCCCACCATATTTTATATGTACAATCCATTCTGTCCATCAGGTTATATACTAGGTACTTAGACTTTAGGATAAATTATCAGCAAGATCCATAACTCGAGGGACCCACACCACGGAATAATATGGATTGAACGGTTGACTAAGGTTTCTGCCTCGGGTAACCATGGTATCTTTCATCAAACCAGTTAATCAGGTGTAACTCAACGAGATGAAGAGAAGATACAGTTACCATCATGATCAAAAAGTCAACCAGGCCACACCGCGTTGAATTATTGGTTTTATGCGAAATTTTATATTGTTTCCATTGGTTTGTGCTCTATGAGTCTCTTAGTTGGATGATCTTCTGTATCTACGGTGAAAATAATATTTCCTGCCTGATGGACGGGGTAGATTTTAAATACATAACATATTAGCCTCACCAGAGCTCGGGTGTTTTACGCGCCACCTAAAACGGGTGTTGTTGGGGATTCCCGTTTATTTGAATTCCATATCAAATTTTCATTAAAATAAAGTTTTTATACTTTTTTCTCTATATTATATTATTATTACGTAATGGGTCTAAAGTTTGGACGGTTTCGATTGAGAAAATTCATAACATATTAATAGGTATTCATGAAAGTGTATGATACACTACGTACTCCACCAGAGTATCTGGTAATTCCTCTTTTAAGTCTGGATAAGTCCATTTCGGTGGTGAAGAAGCTGGATGGCGTGTCGTCGTGCTGGCAGCCCAATCGTTTTTAGGGACGCGGCTTCGGTGGATACCTGACAGTGGGTCCCACCTTGATGTATGTGTCTTATATCCATGCCGTCCATTGGTTCTTTCAGATAATTTTAAGCCGTGAACGAAAAAATGCAGAAGATCCAAATCTCAGTTGGACTACATTACAAGAAAAATTGGTGATTAATCATTAAAACTTCTCATGGGCAACAAAAGTTTTGGATCAAGATTATATTTGTGTGGTCATTCCATCCAGGTGTTTTTGACCTTATCAGCGGGTTGGATTGAAAATAAACATCCTAGTGGCCTCCTATAAGTTTTTAATGGTGAAAGTTCAACTAACATGTTTTCATGTAATGTGGTCCACCTGAGAGTTGGATATGCATGTTTTTTAAGAATTCATATCTCAGACTAATATGGAGCAATGGATGGACGGCGTGGATATAAGAAAAATATATCAGGGTGGGCCCACGGGATACACCGATTACCAGTCGACGAACCCTGCAACTGCAGTGCAGGGCCTCTTGCACCGGGCAAGAGGGACGAGGATTGCATCCTACCCCCGCCCCAACAGTAATCCGTCCGGGCAGGGCTCTGTGGGGCCCACTGTTATGTAAGTGTTTTATCTACGCCGTTTAACGATTTTTTCAGATAAATTTAATATATAAGCTAAAAAATGAAGCAAGTCCAGGCTTGAGTGGACCACAAAGTGGAGATTGAACGTCCACCATTAAAAGCTTGTGGGGAGCCAGAGAAGTTTAAGCTGATATTTGTGTTTTCACTTCATCTACGTCTACATGACCTTATGAGTAGGTTTTATGGCAAAAACAAAAAACATCACGTGGTCATTAGAAAGGTTTCAACGGTGGATGTTATGTTAGTGTAGGTTCCTTTGTTGTGGTCCACTTAAGTCTTGGACTTGCCTCATTTTTTCGTTAATATACTAAATTTATTTGAAAAAATCGTTCAACAGCGTGGATAAAACACTTACATAACGGTGGGCCCCACAGAGCCCCGCCCGTACGGATTAGGGGTAGGACGCAATCCACATCCGGGCAAAAGGCACTGATTCACGAGAAATTTCCAACTGTACGACCAGCGTGGATAAAACACTTACATGACGGTGGCGCCACGGAGCATCGCCTGGACGGATTATGGGTAGGACGCAATCCACATCCGGACGGATTATGGGTAGGACGCAATCCACATCCGGGCAAAAGGCACTGATTCACGAGATATTTCCAACTGTACGACCAGTATATGGCGCACAACCTTTTAAGCCCACACGCTTTTTACCTTCCAAGAATAATCTCCAGCTGTATGGCCCCATTTCTCAGGTCGAAAATGCCCTGCTTTCCTTCCTGAGCCGGATCGGCCAAGCGCTTACGCTCCTCGAACTCCGAGTTGTACGAACGGTTCAAAGAGATCAACGTTACGTGGGCTCCACAGTTAGGTATTTATTATATCCACAACGTTCATCCATATTTCGAGATCATTGCAGAGCATTATCCAAAAAAATTCATATCCGAAGATCAACTGGACCACACCACAAGGAGCAGCAGAAAATTGATTTTCACCGTTAAAAATTTTGTAGGGCCCACCATAACATTTATTTTCCATCCAATCTATTCATAAGGTTACAAAGACCTGGAAGAAGAGGAAAAACAAATTTCATAATGATCAAAAACTTCTGTGACCCCTAAAAGGGTTTCAATGGTAGACGTTCAATCCTCCACAGCCTTTAACAGTGTGGTCCACTTGATAGCTAGATCTGTCTTATTTTTCATCTCAAGCCTTAATACGAGTTTGCCAAAAAGATGGACGGTTTGGATATAACACATACCTCATAATAGGACCCAAAAATAGCAATGGGATAACAACAGCAAAAAATTAAAATAATAATAATAATAATAATAATAAATAAATAAACCAGGAACTTTTTGCTACGGATAATAACCGTAGCCATAACCCTCGCCCGTGCCATTTCAATGTCCTTTTATATGTATCAAAGGTCTTTCAATTAATCGAAAAAGGTCCAAAACTGTCCAGCGAGTTTACCTCAAAAATCCTGCAATTTTTTATTAATCGAATGTCTTTTGATTAATCGAAAAAGGTATTTTATCTTTAGTTATGGATTATAATCGTAGCCATAATTGTAGTCTGTGCCAATCTATAAAAAATTTTATTTTTTTTATTTTTATTTTATTTTTTACATGGAGAACTTTATTCTACCTACAATTTTCTCAAATACATATTTATATAAAAAAAATTCTCTCTTTTTTTCATTTCTTTTTTTATTCATTTAACAAGAATATCTTGTAAACCAAACTTAGTTACTTGATGTACCCTATATGATTTTGGGGTAAGAGAAACTACTTTAACCAACTAACCTAGTTATTTTCCAAGATTCCATCAGGCCGATGGTCGAAAATCCATTTCATTCACTTTGCGGTCAATTTCATTCACGGAAATTCACAGTCATTTCCGTGCATTTCACTTCACGGTCACTTCCGTGCATTTCGCGGCCCAATCGCTTCACTTCACCCTCATTTCCATGCATATCACGGTCATTCCTGCATATTCCATGTTGATTCACGGTCATTTCGACACATTTCGCGGTCCCGTGTCTTCACTTCACGGCCATTTTCACGCATTTCGCGGTCCAATCGCTTCACTTCACCCCCATTTCCACGTATATCACGGTCATTCCTGCATATTCTGTGTTGATTCACGGTCATTTTGACGCATTTTGTGGTCCCGCGTCTTCGCTTCATGGTCATTTTCGTGCATTTCGTGGTCCAATCGCTTCACTTCACCCCCATTTCCATGCATATCACGGTCATTCCCACATATTCCGTGTTGATTCACAGTCATTTCGACGCATTTTGCGGTCCCGCGTCTTCACTTCACAATCACTTCTGTGCATTTCGCGGTCCAATCGCTTCACTTCACCCCCATTTCCATGCATATCACGGTCATTCCCACATATTTCATGTTGATTCACGGTCATTTCGCGGTCCTGTGTCTTCACTTCACGGTCATTTTCGTGCATTTCGCAGTCCAATCGCTTCACTTCACCCCCATTTTCATGTATATTACGGTCATTCCCGCATATTCCATGTTGATTCACGGTCATTTTGACGCATTTTGCGGTCCTGCATCTTCACTTTACGGTCATTTTTGTGTATTTCGTGGTCCAATTGCTTCACTTCACCCCCATTTTTATGCATATCACGGTCATTCTCACATATTTCGTGTTGATTCACGGTCATTTATTCGTGTTGACGTCATTTAAACAACGCATTTCGACGCGTCTTCACTTATTTTGTATTTTGGTCCAATCGCTTCACTTCACCCCAATTTCCATGCGTCTTCACGTGTTGATTCACGGTCATTTAAAGCATTTGCATTTCATGCATTTAGCCAATCGCTTCACTGCACCTCCATTTCCATGCATATCACGGTCATTCCAGCATATTCCGTGTTGATTCACGGTCATTTCGACGCATTTCGCGGTCCCGCGTCTTCACTTCACGGTCAATTTCGTGTATTTTGCAGTCCAATCGCTTCACTTCACCCCCATTTCCATGTATATCACGGTCATTCCCGCATATTCCGTGTTGATTCACAGTCATTTTGACGCATTTCGCAATCCCGTGTCTTCACTTCACGGTCATTTTCGTACATTTTGTTGTCCAATCGCTTCACTTCACCCCCATTTTCATGTATATCATTATCATTCCCACATATTCCGTGTTGATCACAGCCATTTCGATGCATTTCGTGGTCCCGCATCTTCACTTCACGGTCATTTTTATGTATTTCGCGGTTCAATCGCTTCACTACACCCCCATTTCCATGTATATCACGGTCATTCTCCGCATATTCCGTGTTGATTCTCGGTCATTTCGACGTATTTCGCGGTCCCGCATCTTCACTTCACCGTCATTTTCGTGCATTTAGCGGTCCAATCGCTTCACTTCACCCCCATTTCCATGCATATCACGGTCATTCTCGCATATTCTGTGTTGATTCATGGTCATTTCAACGCATTTCGCGGTCCTACGTCTTCACTTCACTGTCATTTTCGTGCATTTCGCGGTCCAATCACTTTACTTCACCCCCATTTCCATGCATATCACGGTCATTCCCACATATTCCGTGTTGATTCACGGTCATTTCGGCGCATTTCACGGTCATGCCCCTTCACTTCACGGTCATTTCCGCGCATTTCCTGGTCCAATTGTCTCACTTCACGGTCATTTCCATGCATATCACGGTCATTCCCGCCTATTCCGTGTTGATTCACGGTCAGTTCGACACACTTCACGGTCAATTCACTTCACTTCACGGCCATTTCCACGCACTTCACGGTCAATTCACTTCACTTCACCGTCATTTCCACGCATTTCACGGTCATTCTCGGCAATTCCGTGTTGATTCACGGTCAATTCAACGCACTTCACGGTCAATTCACTTCACTTCACGCCCATTTCCACACACTTCGCGGCCAATTCACTTAACTTTAACGTCATTTCCATGCATTTCACGATCATTCCCGACGATTCCATGTTGATTCACGGTCATTTCCCTTCACTTCACGATGAAGTGAAGCGAATTGACCGTGAAATGCGTGGAAATGATCGTGAAGTGAATGGAAATGACCGTGAAATGCATGGAAATGACAGTGAATCAACATGGGATCGCCGGGAATGACCATGAAATGCATGGGAATGACTGTGAAGTGAAGCGAATTGACCGTGAAATGTGTGGAAATGACCGTGAAGTGAAGGGAATTGACCATGAAATGCATGGAAATGACCGTAAATCAACATGGAATTGCCAGGAATGACCGTAAAATGCATGGAAATGACCGTGAAGTGAAGTGAATTGACCTCAAAGTGCGTGGAAATGAGCGTGAAGTGAAGTGAATTGACCGTGAAGTGCATCGAATTGACCGTGAATGAAGACGGAATTGTCGAGAATGATCATGAAATGCATGGAAATGACGGTGAAGTGAAGTGAAGTGAATTGACCGTGAAGTGCGTGGAAATGGCTGTGAAGTGAAGTGAATTGACCGTGAATCAACACGGAATCGCTGGGAATGATTGTGAAATGCATGAAAATGACGGTGCAGTGAAGTGAATTGACCACGAAGTGCGTGGAAATGGCCGTGAAGTGAAGTGAGTTGACCGTGAAGTGCGTCGAAATGATCGTGAATCAACACGGAATATGCAGGAATGACCGTGATATGCATGAAAATGGGGGGTGAAGTGAAACGATTGGACCGTGAAATGCACGAAAATGACCGTGAAGTGAAGACACGGGACCGCGAAATGTGTCGAAATGACCGTGAATCAACATAGAATATGCGGGAATGACCGTGATATACATGGAAATGGGGGTGAAGTGAAGCGATTGGACCGCGAAATGCATGAAAATGACCGTGAAGTGAAGACGCGTGACCGTGAAATGCGTCAAAATGACTGTGAATCAACACGAAATATGCGGAATGACTGTGATATGCATGGAAATAGGGGTGAAGTGAAGCGATTGGACTGCGAAATGCACAAAAATGACCATGAAGTGAAGACGCGGGACCGCGAAATGCGTCGAAATGACCGTGACTTAACACAGAATATGTGGGAATGACCGTGATATGCATGGAAATGGGGTGAAGTGAAGCGATTGGACCACGAAATGCACGAAAATGACCATGAAGCGAAGACACGAGACCGCGAAATGCATCACAATGACCATGAATCAACACGGAATATGCGGGAATGACCGTGATATACATGGAAATGGGGCGAAGTGAAGTGATTGGACCGCAAAATGCACGAAAATGACCGTGAAGTGAAGACGCGGGAATGCGAAATGCGTCAAAATGACCGTAAATCAACACGGAATATGCGGGAATGATCGTGATATGCATGGAAATGGGGGTGAAGTGAAACGATTGGACTGCGAAATGCACGGAAGTGACCGTAAAGTAAAATGCACGGAAATTATCGTGAATTTCCGTGAATGAAATTGACCGCAAAGTGAATGAAATAGATTTTCGACCATCGACCTGATGGATTCTTGGAAAATAACTAGGTTAGTTGGCTAAAGTAGCTTCTCCTACCCCAAAATCATATAGGGTACATCAAGTAATTAAGTTTGGTTTAGAAAATATTCTTGTTAAATGAATAAAGAAAGAAATGAAAAAAAAAAAAAAATTAGAGAGAATTTTTTTTTTATATGCTTATATATACATATTTATATAAATATGTATTTGAGAAAATTGTAGGTAGAATAAAGTTATTCATGTAAAAAATAAAAAATAATAAAAATTTCATAGATTGGCACAAACTACAGCTATGGCTATGGTTATAATCCGTAGCTAAAGATAAAATACCTTTTTCGATTAATCAAAAGACATTCAATTCGAAAATTGCAGGATTTTTGAGGCAAACTCGCTGGAGTGTTTTGGACCTTTTTCGATTAATCGAAAGAACTTCGATATATTGAAGTACATCGCTGTTACAGCTATAGTTACGGTTACAATCCGCTAGCCAAAGATAGTCCCAGCTCTCATGAAAAGCAGAAAAGCAGGGGCATTTTCGACCTCAGAAATAGGGCCATACAGCTGGGGCTTATTTTTGGGAGGTGAAAATCAAGTGGGCTTCAAAAGGTTGATGGGCCATATATATGGGTCGTACAATTGGAAATTTCTCCTGATTCACGGAGGAAAGCGAAAGCCTTTCGCAGGAAGTTCCAGCACTGGTAAGCCAGTGGGACCCACTGCCACATTTTTTAGAAATCCTTTCCGTCCATCTATTTTTTGAGTTTATTTTAGAATATGAAGCTAAAAATGAACCGTATCCAATGCTCAAGTGGGCTGAAAAAGTGATAATTGAACATCTACGGTTGAAATATTCACAGGGCCAAAAAGTTTTGAATTATGGTATTATTTGTGTTTTCAGTTCATCCCAGTACAAATGATGTTATTTACTGTATGGATGTCATTTAAATGTCACTGTCGAACCTAGGGAGGTTTCAACAGTAAAAATTTTCCTAACCACCTTTTTCCTTTAGTACAGCCAACTTGGGTCTTATATCCCACTCAATTTTGGTTTCATCTCCTAAAATATCTCAAAAATCGGATGGACGGAGTGGATTTCTGAAAATCATCACGGTGGACCCCACCTAAGTTTCAAGCGCAGGAACTTCCTGCGAAAGGCTTTCTCAGGAAATCCTCGTCCCTGGTTCATCTCTCCCTACACGTGAGGCCCCTGGATTGGTGATCCAGAGATTCCGGATCGTCCACGGATGGTGGACCAGGATTGCCCCGGTATATTCCAAACAAGATCCAAACCGTTCAATCCTTAGGTCGCTGTTGTACTTGACGCGGATTGCAGACTGACAGAGCCTGGCGATTTCGCTACTGGAAGG
The DNA here is from genome assembly GCA_030180095.1 of Magnolia changhungtana. Classification (NCBI taxonomy): domain Eukaryota; kingdom Viridiplantae; phylum Streptophyta; class Magnoliopsida; order Magnoliales; family Magnoliaceae; genus Magnolia; species Magnolia changhungtana. Next base: position 7,598,415 of record JASAUF010000446.1, read on the forward strand.
TTCTCTGTGAGCCCTATGATGATGTATGCGTTTTATCCACACCGTCCATCAGTTTTGGATTATTACTAAAGGGCAAATTTAGTTAGATCCAAATCTCATATGGACCACACCACGGAAAAATAGTGTTTCCTGAATGCCCAACGTTAAAAACTTACTGGGGCCCACTGTAATTTTTATTTGACATCCAACCCGTTGATTACGCGAAAAAGACCTCGATGAAGGAAAATACAAATATCAGCTTCATCCAGAATTTTCCTGGCATTCAATCATCACTATTTCCTGTGGTGTGGTCCACGTGAGATTTGGATCTGCCTCGATTTTCGGCTCAGTCCCTAAAATTATCTGCGAAAAATGGCTGGACGGCATACATCATGGTGGGGCCCACAAAGCTACTGTCAGTGTCATATGAAATCCACGATCAACTGTTGCTTTTTGCTTCTTCTTTTTGTTAATTCTTTCTTTTCAGTTTTTTTTTTTAAAAAAAAAAAAAAAATTATTCGCTTGGCCTCGAATTGGCTGACTAGCATTTTGTTTTTTTTTCCTCAAGGCGAGGATTTGGAGAATTCCTAGTCACATATTCGACGAGTTTCCTCATCATATATCTCCCCGAACGAGAGAGAGAAAAGAGAGAACGGAAGCGAATTATCTAGAAGCGTTTGTAAAATCATGGTTTTTGTCTTTTTGACATAGCAATTCAGAACGACTCGTTCGGTCCTGAATCGGGTTGAGTCACATCTACTCTGGCTGCTGATTGTTGAATGGTATTGAACTCAACCGAGTCGAGTGGACTGAAACAGGTCAATCCATGGTAAAAACAGATTTCTTCTGCCCCACAAGAGCCCGTGATAGTTCAACGTATACATGGTAGTGACTCACCAACCTTAGGCATGGAAATTTAGACCATTCAAATTGATTATCTAGTGGCTGGAGAAGCATAAAACAATTAGGGTCAGAATATTTACCATCTGATTCCGCTCTTGGGGTTTGGACAACTCGCTATTTTAATTTTGAATCTGGAGGCATTCTCCATCCATAATGCGCCACGCAATTTGGCTGCTGTGGATATCCTTCTTGGGTGCTACATGTGCGCACGCATCAACCATTTGCACCTAAGGGTTGAAAATGTAGAAGTAGAGAAACTAGATAAATCGCATTTAAAGATAATCTGAAGGCACGTTATAATTGTTGGGGGAACCACGGAAGCAAACCTCAAATTTAGATTGCACAATAATAAGCAAATGCTAACAAAGCATATACAAGTACACATGAATTTTATGTGGAAAACCCTCGCAGAAAAAACCACAGCACAAAGCGACAACAATCACTGTGAAACAAAAAAAGTACAAGAGATGAATGCACTAACAATCAAAAAACCCTCATTTCCTCGTCTCCAAACCCTATAAAAATGTTTAACCCCTGATCGAAATACCATGATCCTACAACTACACCCATATATATAGCATAACACCCAAAATAGAAAACTAATCGTGCAATTATGCATAATTGTCGTCAATCTAACCATTGATCGATCGATATCGATCGAGTAGTCCTTGATCGATTGAGCACTAAAAGTGCACTTGTTTGTCAATATACGTGAGTGTTGAGTCTGTCAGTCCAAATGAGATCTTAAATGAAGACATCAAGATTAAGCCTCAACAAAGATGAAGGTCATGATTAAGCTTAAACTAACAAACCTTATAAGGTATATGTCCCCATATAATCCCAACTTACTCTATAAAAAAGAATTAAAAATCTTCTAGTTAAGTTGGTATACAATGCGTAATGAGTATAAATGGAAGAAAGAAACAAAACTGGAAAAATCATAAGCTCTGGTCGAGTACATCGAACAACAATTGAGGGAATCTTCGATAACATCGAACATCGGTCGATAGTATCGAATGTACACGCATTCTATCCAGTAATAAAAAGAAAGATATACTGGAAACCTTGATGGCATCGATAGCTATTCGATATCATCAAAGTCCATGCTTTGATATCATTGATGCTGGCCTTCAATTGCTTCAACTGTGGACCTCGTCCAAAAAATCAAAAAATACTCTAAGTGCTCCTCGATGACATTGAAGTCTCCTCGATTTATCGAGAGTGATTTATCGATGGCATCGAAGTCTATTTGATAGCATCGAAACTAACTCGGTTTTGTCCAACAAGCTTTCAAATAAAAACTATTTTCTTCAAGTTCATCGAAGACCATTGTCACGCCCCAAACCCAGGGACGGACAGCTTCCGTGATACCCCGAATCCGGCACTTGACTTCCACTCACCAAGTCTTGAGTTCAGCGCACCACAAGGAAGATTTTTGACTGATTTTATATATATATATATATATATATATATATATGAAGTAATACCTGAGCATAAAGATCCATGATCAAATTATCAAGCGACACTCTCTAATAGAAATCCTGATGGTTACAAGTACAATGCTTTTCAAAAGGTACACAATGCCAATATTGCCAAATCGAAAAATAGATGCAATGCATCGAGAAAGCAAAATCTTTCAAGCTACTCCAGCCCTGAAAAAATTGGAAAATAGGTGGCTTAGGCAAAAAGCCTAGTGAGTACACACGTGTGTGCAGTGTGTCCTACAAGCAAGTATGATAAATATGTTACAAGGAAATCATATATGTGAAAGGCATGTAGCACGTAAAGTATGATGTCAATGCCAATACAATGCATATGCGTCATAGTAATACTCCAAGTCAATGCTACCAGCATCACCAAGTTATATTTTCATTTATCCTATACCACAACCATAAACGTATTGCACGCATCCGTAATCACATCATCATCATCATATTGTCATGCCATAATTATACAATATCAGAAATACTGACAAGTCCATGAGTCAAACAATATCAGAATACGCAATACATGAGATCAACTATACAGATGAGGAGTCATAAAGAGTCAAATATCAGATGTCGTATCTAAATCATATAAATGCAGAAACACGGGTAACCCAAAATGTCATATGCCGCGGTTGTAATGCAATATACGGTGCGAACGGAATGACCATGCTGGAGTGTGAAGTCGGGATGATAGTACGTAGTATCGCAAGCTATGGGGTCTATTATAAGGGACTTCTATCCAAACCAGTCCCATACCTAAATTTGGATAGTCAGACTCAATGTGGTAAACTCCTGATCTCAGGTTAGTCGCGCGCATGTTATAAGGTGATGAACTATCCGAAATGGGCCATTGCGAAGGTACACGTATAAATAGTTGTGCACCACCAGCCCGAGTGGATAGTGAATAAATGAATGAATGAATGAGTATGCAACTCCTACTCAATAAATCCACATATCGGAATCACATTCCTGGCCTTGGGATCATCCCTATTGGGCCTCGACCCATTACATTTTACGCCTCACTTGGGCCTCTATCAACATAGGCTCATGTATATCAAGGTGGGTAAGTGGAAGAAACTCACTATAAATATGACCCGGCCGTCGATGGGACCCATTCCTCAAGGTGGTCAAACTCAACCTAGACATTGCCCCCTCACTCGGGCATAAGGTCACACCCCTCCCAACCGCCCTGACACACATCAAGGTGGGCGTCGACCGGGTCTAACCATATCAAACGGCCTCATGGGCTCATATACATCTACTCGGTCTCGATGTTGGGGCGTCTAATCATACATCGGCCTCGGAGGTTTAAGGATTTTAGGGTCATTTGGACATATGACGCCCAAGTATACTAGAACAAATTTTCGATGTCCCAATAGGGGCCACCCACGATTATTGTGGAGGCCAACCCGATATCACTAGGGCACACAATGCAAGATGTACGAGTCATACAATTCAGTCATGCATCAATCCTGCACATACAGTGCACTCATGTGAGATAAAATCCGCCTATTAGGGAGTCTTATAACAATTTGTCTAATGACATATGCAATGGTCAACCACATCTCATAACAAACATGCAGATGATGCGTATGGGCATGTATCAAGATGCTATACAGTCACATAATCATGATCGGTATCATATGGCCATCCAAGAAATTTGAACAATGTGGACATTTAACCACTGACATTGTCCACAATGTGGACATTTCTATCATTGCTCCCAAGGAGTGGTCCACATAGAGCCAACATCATAAAGGACGGTTGGCCCCAACACAGGCCTAATATAAACCACAATGGCCTCCACTCAAGGGCCACATATACACCACGTTAGGCCTCGTCAAATATACAACATATGCATCATTGGGCCTTACCACCAACCGATATGATATAATACATCACAATGGACCTCATCATAATGGATAATATATTACAATGGGCCACTCACGCACGGGCCTAATATACATCACTATGGGCCATGACCCATGGGCCCCAAATACATCACAACGGCACAACATATGAGCGGAAATACATTATAATGGACCTCGTTATTGGGCCATAAATACACAATAGGTGGGCCTTGCACATGGGCCTAATACATCATTACTGTGGGTCCACATCATGGGCCGCACACAAATGGGCCTCATACTCATCAAGTGGGTGCATCAATGGGCCGCACTAATGGGGCATCTTCCATCTAAACTTTCACATAAGGTCAGGCAGGCCTGGACCACAATGTCATATAATTTCAGCTTGATCCGAAACTACCTAAGCCCACATAATCACATGGTAGACGGCACATTCCTCTCATACCCACATGATTGGGACTATCCTCATCACGCATGATCACAAGATTTATGCAGCTATATATTGAACACCATTTTGCCAAATCTAGCTGTTATTCATCCCATTAATGATCATATGGTTAAGGGCCACAACAATCATAAATCCACTTAGACAAGTAGTCACACAATTGCTCCAATTTCATACAGTTGGATGGGCTATAAAAATCACGCACTCACATGGTGTGGTGACCCACACAACTTCCACCAATTCACACGACTAGTTGGGCATACCTAAAATCCCAAATTCCTATAGTGTAGTGATCCACATGATTCACCGTGTAAAAAGGATCGGACCTAAATGAGGAATAACCATTATAATGGGTACCATGAAAATGATTTAGATTGGATCAGTAAATATATATCGGCTCCACACTCTAAAATGATCTAATCAAAATAGATGAATGGCGATGGATAAACATGTATATTAGGTGTAACCATGATCGGTTTAAAGAGGATTGATGGATAAATTTCTCACAAGCATTCTTTGCACTCTTGAAAATAATTAATGGTGGACAAGTGATCAATATTGTTCCCATGGAATGAGATTTGGATCTAATTAGTTTATGGGACCGTATCTACAAAAATGATAAGGATAAGCCGATGATGACATAGATAAACATCATACTACAAGGTGGAGTCCATGGTCAAGGATGCGTTCCATCACACAAGAAGGGGCACATAGAGCCTAAAAAGAATTTCCAATGGTTGTTACCAGGCTTTTACACACGTGTGATGGAGGTAGCCCACCTAAAATTAAGTTCTACTTCATCTTGTGTCCATGAGCGGGAGGTGGGCTCACTTCCCAAGTTGGAAAATATATAGGTAGTGTGGGTATACAACACATGCACCTAGGTGGGCTTCACATGCATCACATTATGTCCAAGGAAACTTTAATTGGTAAGCATGCAATTCCCTTTCCTTATTATTATTATTATTATTATTATTATTATATTTTGTATAATTGTGGGTCCCATTGACACCCATGAAAAATTTGTACAACAAATAACATCATAGTTGATACTACCCACTAGATGAATGGCATGGATATGTACATCTCTTGGTGGGGCTCATGAACACATGGATGGTCTAAATGATGGATGGCTTGGATATAAGGAAATACATGTATGTGAGTTGGCTCCACGGTGATGGTGACCCAACTTTGGTGGCATTCACACATGTAACGCATGGGTGAAAATCGGGGTCGAGCATAAACTCAACTGGGTTGAACATCACTTATGCTTGACAAAATGAATGATGTTTGAATGATTGATTGATGGGATTGATTTGCATTGAACATGAGTGAGATTAAGCCAAAACAACATATCATACTCCGAGACAGTTAAATTTGCAAGCGGAAAAGCGTGATAGATAGATAAAATATATAAACTATGATGAGTCTCGAGTGTGATAACATTACAGTTAAATAATTTCAAGTACGAATCTAAAATATACCTAAGGTGTAAGTGTAATATCTTCTATCCCAAGTACCATAGCCCACGTCGAAATGCGCAGGTCTTGAGAGACCCGTCAGAGAGTTACATGATAGGAGAACTCCTCCTCATCACCATAAAGTAGTCCGGCTCCGCCTCAATATAGCGTCGCCATCTGCAATCAAGACAAAGTCGGTGGGTCTTAAATGAACATCAAGATCAAGCCGTATCGTGGAGTGAGGATGATCAACTCGGTGGAACAATAAAGCATAGGTTAACATGTTATCAAATCAATCAACAAGTAATGATAAAGCAATACAAATCAAACATTTCTAACTACTCTTGTTAAGTGCAAAATGATATGACATGATAATGAGTATAAATGCCAAACCACCCTCATGCGACATCATCTTACGTTCGCGAATGCTTACTCCCTTAGTGCGCCACATCTACAAAACATGCGGTGCATGATGATCATGATTCGAGTTATTATTAGTCCATTTCAACCAGCGGTATTGGGAAACTAAGGTACCTCCTTGTATCATTCCCAAACATGATCCATTCAGGGTCCAATCCTTTAATCTCATACGATATTATGGTTTGAGAAGCGTAGTGAAGGCATCGAGAAAATACTCTAAGCTGGTCACCGTCGGCTCGGATATCGATCTCACCGTATGCGGCTCAAATTGGTGGCCGTCAAGCTTCAAGTACATATCTCACCATACCTGGCTCAATCACTAGCCGTCACTCAAGTACTGGGTCTCACCGTACTCGGCTCAACTCATACTCTAGTTCATTCTTGTGAAAGAAGTCGCCAATCAAGACACTTGAGTACACTCGAAGATACTACGGAGGACTCGTCCGTCGGCACGAGCACGTGTCTCACCGTACTCGGCTCTCGCCAAGTATCGACAACTCGAATATAGTGTCCCATACCACCATAATCGGCTCACGAGGTTGGTTGCGCAATGGTCACTACGGGGAGGCACATGGCCCCAAATCGAAAAATGAGGCATGACGGCTCGACCACGGTGTCCCATACCACCATGCCGGCTCATGCGTCTTAAGCGGATCGAGGTACCATGGTTGGATTTCACTTGGTAAGTTTGGTACCCAGGTTCAAGCAGAGGCGACAAACATGGTGAACATACATTAGACAAATCGGGTTACTTGACGAGCTCGGCTAGCTCGAGCGCACAACAAGTTGAACGACATGAAGTGCATAAGCACTTCGCGTGGCCGACCACTATATAACCGAGAAGTACGACTCGGGTTCGTCGAACACATCTCACGTGGCAAATGAATCACAACCACGAATTCAATTCATGCCGATTGTCTCGGACTATAATCATAGCCCCAAACACAATCAAGTGCAGATAGATAAAACAGTAGTGAATCAAGATTTCACTCATACAATCAAGGTAGGGTACTTTCCGTTTAGGAGTCGCTAAAGAGTCAACGTTGCACGATCGTTGCTCCGCTCCCCATCACCCATGACGGATCATACAACGTAAATATAAATTTAAGCATATGCATTACATAGTTAAAATCATAAAGCGAGTTGAGCATGTTATGAATCACAACACAAGCATGAGTTTATACATGTTCAATTCCTAATTACACAACAATCCGAGGAGATCATACACATAATTAAAAGAGGTTGAGAATCATATCTCAACACCCTTATATATTACACTTTGCTAACTACTACTCATTCAGACATTTCAAGAAACACTTAAACAGAGTGAATAGTGAATGACAAACATACATCGACATACATGACATATGTCGATCACATAAGCATTAGGCCAAATCCTTTCACTAGGGAGTTGTCCCAATCATAACACGCGTACACCCACGACGGATAGTCATGGCATGAATCAAGTTCTATATTCATTCGGTCATTCCCACAAACACTTGGGCCACACATTTTAGCATATATGGTGTATATTGGCCGTGGCGTGATTTAGGAAAATCCTTTACGTCAAAAGGGTATCGCCAATACAACAATCATGAATCCATGACAATTAGTCATGGCGAGCACGAATGAGAATTCTATACTCATTCAGTCATTTTCACAAACACTTAGAATACACTATTACAACATACGTGGTGTATGTTAGCAAAACATATATTAGGGCTATCCTTTAGCCAAGTGAGTATTTTATTCATGTATAATATATTACTACAACAAATAATCATGATAAATGCATCTCCAAAATTTATACGTATACAGTATTTTCTAGAATACGCATTTTTCAACATACATAGTGTATACAAGCAAACATGTATTACGGCGATTCCCTTCGCCAAATAAATATTTTATACGCTACATAATATATTTATACGACAATTAATCATGACAACACATCGCTAAAATATACATGTATACGGTATTCGCAATATCGTATTTCTACATACATAGTGTTTATTAGCAAACATGTATTTAGGCGAATCCTTTCGCCAAGCTAGTATTTTATTCAAATATTGTATAATCATATATTAAATAAGTATGTCAAACATTATTCCAAAAGAAATACATATACGGTATTTCTAACATACACAATTTCAACACACGTCGCATTTACAAGTGAACATGTATTTTGGCGATTCTTTCAAGGGCCAAACTAGTATTTTATTCATATATTATATAATCATACATTAAATAAACATGTCAAACATTTATCCAAAAAAAATACATACGACATTTCTAATATACTTAGAATATGTGAAATTCCAATTTCTACTATTAATCGAAACAGGAAACGGAAAGCACTTTGTACATGTGCATTTGCAAGCAGATCATGAATCTACCATTATCGACATTGAAAGCGTTGAAAACCGTAAGTAACTTATGCACTTAAAGTCCTCACCTTTGCCTTTGGAATTCCAACAAATGGGCAAGGGTAATAGAGCTCCGTATGGGAGATTTCTAGCCTAAAGAGCGGAATCGGTTAGCTTTTACACAACCCACGACGATTCTACCTTGAATCGGACCTAGGGTTAGGGTTTCTTACCTCCAAATGGGCTGGATACCGTTGGAAATCACTTAGAACGGAGCGAATGAAGGCCGTGTGGTGATCCTCCAATGCAGGTGGAGGAAGATTTATGACGATCTCCAAGTCCTTCTCTCTCTTTTCTCTCTCTTTTCTCTCTCCCAAAACTCAAATTCGTATGGAGAGAGGGTGCTCTAAGGCCCTTTTATAGCCAAAAACATTCCGAAAATAGACTCAGGTTCAAGGGGTACTGCTAATATAGGATTTTCGCCGCTTTTCCGCACTCAAAGGGAAGTTGGTGGCCCTCCTTGAACAAACGTCAAACTTAAGCTCACCATCGATGGATCTACATGGGATTACGTTTTTGACTCGATCGGATACCCAGATCGCACGTGGCGGACCACTTTCAGTTCGACGGTCAGTGGGCCACGATGAGGAATTCCAAGTACATGTAAATGTACCTGAAATTTTTTTAATCCGAGGGTGTAATTTGGTCCGATTTCGACCGGGTTGCTTAAAATGACGCGTCAAAAAGGATGCCGCTGATCACTATTCCAGATATTTATTTTGGATATGAATAGTGTTTTTCACACTACCTCGCTCGATTGAAAATAATTAAACGAATGACCGTGGGACATCGGATGGAGCTGATTTTTGAGATGATTGTTAAGCCCGGTGGGGCGGTCCTAGTTCCTTAACTTCGTGTACATCGGACTCGATGTCCATGATCAAGGAGACCTAATACGAAGTTTCGTTTCATTCCAGAAGCAGACGGGAAATGAGTTTGGTTCTAAACTTTAAGGTAACCTAGCGTCAATGATTCGCAAGTTTTAGGTCTTGCAGATCGTATTTAAAGCGATCCTAACTGGAAATTTCATGGCTAATTGAGTTTAGTACTTAGTTAACTTTGTTAAATTCTAAAGGATTTAATCCTAAGTGATTTTCATCCGAGGTGGAACTTAGTCCATTGTAGTTTGTATATAAAGTGATCCAAGTTATATACTTAACTAGTTTAAGATAGTGTCTGGGTATTGAAAGTTCTTAGAAAAATTGGAAGATCAAGGTGGTGAAGGGTGAGATTTGTGAAGGAAATGGGTTCAAAGGCGGCTTTAGACTTTGGGATTCAGTTCTGACAAGTTAATGAAGTATTAGGATCGACCCGTTGCCTAAGAACGTCTAATCCCAAGTTGGCAAAAATCCGGGGCGTTACAACACATCAATGTAGAATTCAAAGGATTTAATAGTAGGGATTTTTATTCCCATTGTTTCTTATAATGTGGTCCACCTAAGGTGTGGATTTGTCTCATTCTTTTACTCATGTCTTAAAATGGTCTGAAGGGGTGGATGAATGGCCCAGATATACTTTTCATCACCAAGGTGGGCCCTAGAAAAAATCTAAGTATTTTGAGTACAATTTCCACGGTCCAAGTGGCATGGCTTACATGAACTTCTAATCAGCCTAATTTCTGGGACCATACAATAAATGAGGCTAATAAAATGAATGAATGGTGTAGATCTAGCACATACATCATGGTGTGACCATGATCAGCTCACAAAATTTTACCCAAATGTGGACGTCCAGGGAGGACACCACCGCCTTCACACCCATTGTTTTATTTTAATATTAATATTATTAGTATTTGTATATTTCTTATCAAGGTGGGTCACTTGAGGAATCCAGTCCATTCATTGTGTGTGTCCCACTTATGGACGGGTTAGTCCAAGTTTCAAATGCATTCAAATTTCAGGTGGGGGCCAGCAAGTGCTTTTATATGTTTTAGCCATGTCTGTACATTATTTTAGATGATGTGGGCCACCTAAGTTCTTTATACGGTTGATTTTTGGCATGACCCATTTTTAAGAAGGGATCCATCAAATGCACAGTGTTGATGCTCGACGCACATCAAGGTGGGTCCTATGGTGAGGCCCCTTTCTCAAAGCGTCGGCACCCAAGTGGCACTGCTGCGCAGCTGCAATGTCAATCTTGTTTCCTGTTTTTTTTTTGTATATTTTTTTTAAATATGGGCCCACAATAGGATGATCTAGTCCGTCTATTATGTGTGTCCCACTAGGTTAAGGGTCGGTCCAATTTCCAGATGCATCAAAATTTCAGGTGGGCCCTAACAAGTACTTTTATATGTTTTAGTATGTCTTCACATGAGTTTTGGTGGTGTGGCCTACCAGAGATTGGATTATCTTCATTTTTCGGTTCCATGGCTAAAATGAGCTAGAAAATTAAATGGACGGCGTGGATTGAATACATACATCAAGAGTAGGGCCCATTGTGGGCCCACAGCCCCCCTTTCCAATTCATGCAGTAGGGAAGCAGCGTCCCTGTACGCTGGGCACCATCGCCTCTCCATCTCTCTTATTTTATTTAAATATATATATTTTTTTATATGTGCACGTGTGTGTATGGTGTGCATGCGTGAGTTTGGCCACCTCAATGGGCCAATGTTTGGATGATTTGGATGTCATATAAACATTTTGGTGGGGCCCACAAGAAGTCTAGAATAATTTGAATTTTCTTTTTCTTCTTCTTCTTCTTCTTCTTCTTCTTCTTCTTTTAAAATAATATATTCTCCTATGCATCCACACCATTAATAGCATCATCATCATCATTATAATTATCTCCACCATCATTCATATTATGTTCATCATCCATATCATTCCTAACATTAGAGTGTCATCTTCACTATCCATAAACACAATGAAAACAAAAATAAATATAAGTGGAGAGGGTGTACTCACCTTAATGAATTGGATGGATGGTTGAGATGGATGGAAGGGATGGGATTGATGAAATTGATGGCCCACCAAGATCACTCCTCTCTCTCTCTCTCTCTCTCTCTCTCTCTCTCTCTCCTCTCTTGTAGGAAATGGTGAAAATGATAAGGGATGGAGGGGTATTTGTAGAGAAATGGATAAAAATTTTGGTTAGGTTAGGCTAATGTAATTAATATTAGCTTAGGTTAGGATTATGGTAATTAATTCATGCTTTGTAATTAATGGTGGATTAAAGGAGTATGGGATGACATGGTGTGATGATGTCATGTATAGTGTATGGAATGGAGAGGTGTTGACTTGAGGTGTACATGAGAGAGGGAGGGGTATGGGTGTGTGACATCACACACATGGGTAGAGATTCCCTCACCCATGTGTGGCATGTACATTTGTGTATTACATGTGTTGTGCACATGTGTGGAATGAAATATATAGCGCCATACGCACATGATACACTTATTATTCTTCACGGCGTATCTCACCAACGGAGCATCATACCGACGCACGGGTGGTACCTCTTGATCGTGGTGACGGGGCGGTCGATATGAGATAGGTTTCGAGGTCTTGGGGTTCCGGTCAATCGGGTATGTACTATGAACGACCAATCCAAGTCTAGCTAAGGGCATCGATTATCATGCACATATGCATGGAAAATGGTACGGAATGGATAGGGTCTTTACAACCATTGAATACCATTAAAATTCAAACTTCGATGGATCGAAGGACTCTTCGATGGAATCGAATAAGGGACAAATTTGTCCAGAAACTTTTGTGTATTTTACAAAAGAAATCTCAATGGAATCGAGCGCCCCTCGATGAATCGAAGTGCACGTCGATATCATCAAAAGATGCTTGATGAAAAACAATCAGAATCGATCCTACTCTTAAATGAACATCTTAAGTAGAGAATCGATGCCATCAAAGATAGTTCGATGATATCGAAATTCAGATTTCAATAACATCGAATACCCTTCGATGACATCGACAATATTAAAATTCTGCCCATTTTTTTACCGTTGGGATTTCAACTCTATAAATACACTAGTGTTGCTCTTTGTAAAATGAGCTAGAATCCAAGAGAGTTTGAGCCTGTTATTCCAATATCTACATTTGGTTAAGTGTGAAATATTGCATATTTTTCCTATTTATACCTTTGTTTTATAAACACGATAGTACTTAATCAATCTAATTATGCATGTTTTCATGTATGAGGTGATTTCGAGAGCTTAAGGTGAAATCGATGTCAAAAAGAAGATTTATACTCAAAAGATTACTAAATGAAGATTTAAAGATTTGGAAGTTATTAATGAAGAATTCATATGCCAAAGATCCAAGGAAACCAACTGAGGAATAAGGAGAATCGAAGATTTGAAGCGATGAAAAGGAATCCCAAAAATTATCTTGAAAAAAGAAGATTCCTGAAAATTGCTTTGAAAAAAATATAGTATGGAATTCTGAGTCTAAAGTAGAATTTTCCTGAAAACAGACTTTCGGTTAGACCAAAGTGCAGTTTCAGTCCGATCGAAATTGCACAAAATAGTCCGGTGAGAAATATAATTTTTAGCCTTAATTCAATCCAACCGAAATCGCGCAGATTCATCCAGCGAGAAAGTGCAATTTTCAGCTTTAATTTGGTTTGACCGAAGCGCAACTTTTTACGCAAATTTGAGGTGATTTCAAAGTCGGTCCAAGCAAATACCATAAATATAGATCGTTTAATTGTTTCTAAGCATGAATTAGGGTTGGAAGAGTGAAACAAAATGTTAGAGAACTTCAAGGAGTCATTTCTTCTTCTTCAATCTTCTTCTTCTTGTTAGTTTTTATGCTTTATTTAAGAGTTTTTAGTTTAATCATGTCTATGGTTAACTAAACCTCTTAGTTAGGGCTAACAGGTTAAACTTGTAGTGTATTGGGATGTTTATTTTGCTTTGATTCTTATTTATGTTGAACTTCGTTGGATTTTAATTTAATTTTAAGGAATATTTTTAGTTTTCTATGATTTATTGTGACTCAGATTACAATAGATGTTGTGATAGCTTCAGATATCTTCTTTTCCTGTTTTGAGATTGTGAGATTGGTAAATCCTGTTGTTCACCGTCCTCTCCTGGGCATGGTAGGGTGATGAAATCCCTTCCACTCATCACAATTCTCTTCAATTGAGAATTTAGTCAATGAAAAGTTAATATTTGATTTAATTGTTTTATCTTCCAATTGAATGGGATAGGACGTACTCTAATTCCAATTGTGTTCCTTGAATCAAGTAAAGTAGAATCTTGATAGCTACAAGTGGATCCTTGGCACCCTAGTTTCCACCTTTAATTGTTAGTTTAAACATTATTTATAATTACTCTCATTTATTTCATATTTAGATTTAGATCTTTTTTCTAGTTCTAGTTTTAGTTATTTTAGAATACGTATAAGTTTAGTCCATGTGGATTCAACCTTGGTCTTACCGAGTTATTATTACATCACGACCCTACACTTAGGGTTGTGAATAAGTTTTTAGTGTTATTGATGGAGACTACAGCTGCATTTTTCTAGACTTGATTGGTATTAGAATTAGGCTAAGATTATGGTTTATTTTTCTGCTATATTTTTATGTTATAATTTTTTTTGAAACTAACATTGTTTTCTATTTTGTAGGATCCTAACATGGCAACTCTTATTCGGTAATTTTGTTCCAACCTTCTCTCTTATCTTTATTAGATATTTTATTATTTTATTATTTTAGTTTTTATAGTTTTCTTTTTTAGATTTAGTTGTTTAGTTACTTGAGGGTTGAGAGTGTTTCATGCCCAAACGGGTCCGTGATAACATTCTACGTCTTTTGAGTGAAGGAGGATTAGTTGAAGGGTTGCCTATCCATCGCAAGATTAGATACCACTTGAGACCCTCTGAGTCAATAGAAGTGATGGCTGTAAATCAACCTCAACCTCCAGTTAAGGAAGTTCAGGATGAGAATGAGGTGCATCATACACTCCCGCCTCGTACTTTACAAGATTATTTATAATTGGCAGGGGCGAGCACACCTTCCTGCACGATTTTTTCAAACAATGCAAAAAATATGAATATTTAACCTGAGGTGATCCAACTCTTTCCGAAGTTCCATGGACTTGAATTTGAAAGTCCATGTATACACGTGAAAGAGTTTGATGAGATAATAGCCACTGTACACTTTCCCAACGTGTCTGAGGACACGATCAAGTTAAAACTCTTTCCCTTCTCCTTAAAGGAAAAAGCTAAGACTTGGTTGCATTACTACGACCACGATCCATTGGCAGATGGAACGACATGACAAGGGAGTTCATAAAGAAATTCTTCCCACACCATAAGACGAACACCATCAGGAAGTCGATCATGAACTTCGCCTAAGAGGAAGATGAGACATTCTTCCAATGTTGGGAGCGGTTCAAGGATCTTGTCAGTTTATGTTGACAACATGGCTTTAAAATGTGGCGCATAACAAATTTCTTCTACGATGGACTGACATCTTCCATGTGCTAATTAGTCGAGATGATGTGCAATAGGGAATTCATGAACAAAAATGTCGATGATGTGTGGGATTACTTTGACAAACTTGCTGAAAACGCACAAGCATAGGATATCCCCTAAGACCTAACACACTTATAAGCTTACTTAATAAAATGAGAGGGGTGGAATATATATTTTGAAAAAGGAAGATGATATAAATGCTAAAGTGGTTAATATCACAAGGAAAATTGATGCCATGGAACTTAAGAAGGATAAGGTTAAAGAAGTTGTTTGTGTTATTTGTGCTTGCAATGTTTATATAAATAAAAATTGTCAACAATATCTGCTTTTCAAGAAATATTAAAGGAGCAATCGAATACCATGAACAACTACCAAAGTCCTTTTAGTAGACCCGCCTCAAATACATATAACTCAAGTTGGAAGAATCATCTAAATTTCAGTTGGATGAACGGAAAAAAATGCTACTCTTCAAGAGGATCCAGTCTTGAAATATATTCAAAATAAAGAGCTTTTTAATCAAGGTATGTTACAAGCCTTTCAAGGCCATGCAAGGGCTTGAGATGAACAAATCGATTGGGGAGAAAGGGATCCTTTCGGCCCAGCCTCTCCCCAACCCTAAACCGCAATATGAAATAAGTGACCCAAGCTCTCTAAGTTAAATGGAGCAAGCTAAGTCTATCACCACTCTTAGGAGTGGAAAGATTATTGACAAAACCATTTTGGCGAGGGCTGAAAAGCCTAAGGACCTGGAAGGAACTGAGAATGATGGACCTAGCAATGCCCCACATGAGGAAGAACAAAAAAAAAAGTGAGTAAGCCGATTGCGCCATTCCTCCAACGGTTGATTGCACCAAAACCTCTAGCTAACTCACAAGATATTCTAGAGGTGTTGAAACAAGTGAAAGTTAACATTCCTCTGCTCGACGTTGTGAAACAAATCCCCTCTTACACCAAATTTTTGAAAGATTTATGTACAACCAAGAAATGACAGACTATTCAACAGAGAATTTTGCTGACAGAAAAGGTGAGTGCACTACCAAAAAAAGGGGGCAAAGGATACAGACCACGCTAGTTTTTTGCTATGAATATCAACCATAGCTACAATTACTATGGTTTTAATTAGTAGCTAAAATGTTGCTACACCACTAATAATTAACGGTGGTGTAAGGGGCCCTATAGGGCCTAAAAAATATATATATGTTATATCTAAGCTGTCCATCTATTCTGAAATATTATTTTAGAATAGGAAATAAAAACTTAGCTAGATCGAAGGCTCAAGTGGACCACATGGTAGAAAACATGGAGATTAAATCACATTTGCTTCCTATGGTGTAGTCCACTTAAGCATTTAATGTACTTTAAGTTTGGGATCATGAACTAAAATAATTTATTAAAATTAATGATTGGAATGGATAACCCAAATACATCATGGTGGGCCCCACGGAGCTCTTGATAGGACTACCAGGTTCATCCGCCCAAAATTTACTCTCTCTCTCTCTCCATTCCCTAATACTCTATCCCTCTGTTCCCCTCTCCCTCCCGATCTCTGCTCCATCTTCTCATTCTCCTCCCTCTCTCTCCAATGCATCTCCGTCCTCTCTATCTCTATCCATTGTAGCAGTTGTGAAGCTCCTACCCGAAGAAACCCATGCCATTCAAAACCCTTCTCATATCTTTGAGGTATCTTTTAAAACCGAATTTTTAACATTTTCTATTCCCCCCTAAACTATTTGAAGTGAAAAGGTTTTCTGTTTTCTTTTTCCCAATTTTTAACATTTTCTATTCCCCCTAAAAATCCCTGATTTTTGTTGCACGTATCATTGAATCACATGTATTGATCGATACACTGTAAATGTATAAAGGCCCTGAGTGTGATATATCATGATACACAAACGATATCTGTAATATTTTTGTGGACACGAGGGATTTTTACATATCCCCCTGGTTTCACGTCACACTCGTGTGATATCGATTGTATTCTTTCCCAAGGCTAACTTACATACAAGCATTTAGCACTTTCCTTTCCCGTCTTAGTTCCTCTTGATTGGTTTCCTCAAAAAAAAAAAATAATAAAAATCCATTTGAGTGTAGAATATGTGATTTGAATGTACGATTTGAATCATACACCCAATTGTATGATCAGTATCATAAATTGTTGGATTCTGAAAGACATAATATCACTTCTAGATGTTTGGGCATTATGTTTTTAAAACACCAAGGTTTACTTACATGCTACTTAACTTTAGATTGTTTATAACTTATAATCGAGTGTAGACATGAATATTACTATCATGTCTGTCATTGTTCATTTTAGTGGTTATATTATTCATGCTTCCTGCTTGTTAGGAATACTAGGCCTTTGCATGCTTATTTCTTGGGTGGTTGAACTCCTCAATTCTCAATAGTATTAACAATCTTAGATGCATACAACAGAATGAGGTTTTTGCTATATGTATGCATTCAAAATGGTTCAAAAGGCGCGCGTGCACACACACACACACACACACACACACACACACACACACACACACACATATATATATATATATATATATATATTCCTGTGAGAAAGTTTTGTACATCATCTGGTTATTTTTTATAATGACAATGGCCCAAAAAAGTATTGAACCTCTTTTCCCTTTCCTTTGTACTTTGCAAAACATTCCAGGCAGAGAATACATTTGGAGATATAAGTGGCAAGGTAGTAGCAGACTTTGGTTGTGGTTGTGGTACATTGGGTATTGCAGGTGCTCTTTTGGGTGCTAAGTGAGTACCTTCTCTCCCTCGTTTGGTTAGAATCTTTTTTGTTTTTCAAGTAAATTGCTTACTCTCTGCTGGAATGTTTTCATTTTGATGCCACCCATTGGTACAAGTTTTGTTATAATCCAAGGTGATTTTGCACTTTTTACAATTTTCAACTTAATATGTGAGAGCCAAACAGGATTTTTCAGTATGTAATTTTTTATGAAATTTCCTTTCATGAACTTATTCTAAATTGATGAGACGTGCTTATATGATGTGACAAACATGTGGTTGGCATTGACATTGATTCTCAATCTTTAGAAATTGCTTCATTAAACGTTGTAGATCTTGAGGTATAATATCATGTCCTCCACTTTTGTGTTTTGTCATGATATTGATCAGCTTCATGGAGTCACCATCACCACCACCATCATCCAAACCTTATCTCAATTAATTGGGTTGGCTACTTGGACTCACTATATATTATATTTGATTTTTGCGATGAAGTCATGCTTATTTACATTATTGACCATTCACAAGGATGAAATGTGAAGATATTGTTCTTTTTATACATTTTTTTTCTAAACCACCCGGTTGCTATGTTACATATTTTATGATATCTATGTGCAGGACATATTTGTAGAATAGAGATGTTTCACTGACACATTGCTTCTTGGTTACATATTTGCATGGGCAGTTGGACATAAATCTTATCTAGTGTGACATCAAAAATTTAAAATGGAGAGGTAAACATTTAATCCCTTGTCTTGTTCTTTTGTTGAATACTGAGGACAGAAAAAGGGTGCATTTGGAAAAAAAAAAAAAAAACTATTTGCATTGAACAGAATGGGTTTTGATGGAAATGGTCATTGTGCTCAATTTGCCACTTGCTGCACTTGATGGATTTTTTTAGCAGAATAAGTTTTCCACACTTCTTGAAGAAATGCATATTTCCAAATGCAAGCTGACACCATTTAAATAGCGTCAACTGGGAATTTCCAAATTCGGCTAGTATTGTTGAACCCTTTTTTGCTCCCCTGTTTTAATACAGTTGTGATAATATGCCTTCTCCACAAGAGTATTTGGTGCTGCATGTAAAGATCAACTCATGAATTTTACCCCAATGGGCTGCTCCTATTTTCAGTTATTTGTTTGAGATAAGTAGTTTTAACTGATTCAAGTTTCTCCTCATTAGGCAACTCAACTACCCTTGTAGAAGTAAAAGGCTACAAGCTTCAGTTCACTCTCCTTAGATCTCCTACGTGGTTTAAGAACCTGAAAACTTGACTCGGAGGTCCACTGGGTTGAGTCGACTTGAAGACTCATTTGAAAATTCAAAACACTTGAAAGCAAGAATTCAAGAATTAATATTTATTTTTAATATAAAATGTATTATAAAAATGCATAAATTAATAAAAATATGAAAGCCCTGGAAAAACTTGACTAAACTTGGTCAAGTTTTCAACTCACTCAGAAGGACGATGAGGAGAAGAAAAAGAAAAGAAAAAGATGTAGGCAAAATAGTCGACACTGTTGTAATGAACCCTCCATTCGGGACTCGGAAAAAAGGTTCCGACATGGATTTTCTCTTTACAGCTTTGAAGGTGAGAGCTAACTATTTGTTCAATGACTTGGGTCATGCTTGTTCTATTTACCTGGTCCTAAGTTCTCTCCTTGCAATTGTCATTGTAGGTTGCCTGTCAAGCAGTCTATTCATTGCATAAGACCACAACAAGAGACATAAGTAATTTTCATTACCAGCTTTGGTCAATGCTGTTTTATGATGGAAATTTGCTGGCATTCAAAAAAAAAGAGAGAGAGAGAGATGAAAATTTACTCTCTTCTTCAACTCATAGATAATGTATACACAATGTGGCAATGCCACACACTTTCTCTCTAATATAAAAACAGCAGTCAATGAGAACTTTGAATTGCTGATAACTGGATACTTCAAAACAGGCAATGTATCTGCACTGTCCTATTTCTGGAACTTCAATCTTATGTGAAGAATCCATATCTATCCATGTCCATTCCACATCCGTAATATCACATTCACTGTTTATATTTATATGTTACTATTTTTATTTTATTTTTTCAACGATGCATCGCACATTATGGTGTCCAAATACTTGTATTTGTTCAAAGTATCCTCGTAGATAAAGTAATAAGAAAGGCATTTTACATGGCTGGATACTTCTCTTTTGTACACCTGTTGTGTTCTCTCAGCCCTCTTGTCCATGGTTTTGAATGTCGGTATCGGTCAACGCATCGGCCTGATGGAAAAATGATACGATACAGCGCTGCGTATTGGTATCGGGGCTGTATCGGCCCGTATCGGTCAAATTTTTTTTTAAAAAGCAAAAAAATATGAAAAAATAAGGAAAAAAAGATATCCAATAATCTATTATTATTATTATTTGGTATTTTGACGAGGTATTTAAGGGTGTATTTTACCTCTGGGATTTGATAATCATACTCACTGTAGGAGAAAACTCTTCTTTAATAGAAATCCAAAAAGGATATCAGTAGCACTACAAATCCAAACCCAGGCACATCCCATACATAACACCAAATCCTACTTACATCTTAGCTCTTCGTTTGTTTTCAATCTCATCTATCTAATCTTGTGTATGAGCACTTAAGCACTGTAGCGCGTGTAGTGCATTACTTTCTCTTTCTCTCTGCAAATGTAGGTGATAGGTCTCCATGATTATGTGAGGCCCATCCACGACTACATCATCCACCTAATGAATGGACAAGCTTGATCTCTGTGTGTGCGCGACTGCGCGTGTGCACGTGTGTGCAAATATAGTTGATGGGTCTCCATGACTGTGTGATTGTATGAGACACATCCACAGCTGCATCATCTACCTGATGAGTGGATCAGCTTGATTTTTGTGCATGCTCATGTTGATGGGGAAGGCCAACTTATGCACTGTTTGATGTCCCACTTGCTCACCACAATGTCATGTATACTTTGTGGGGTAGCCGGGCTAACCCCTATCTATCTGGTTTTGTGAGTGCAGAAATTTATCCGTTCAACAGTGTTATGTCCTTGAGATTCATGTTGTTATAGGATATTTCTCATGAATGATCTGATCTTGAGATTCAGGTTTAAGGTATCGAGCAAGGTTTTAAAAACCCTTAACTCAAATGGGACTTGATATGGACCCTATAACAACTCCATATTTGATTGAGCACTCAATGTGGGCTTTTGTGTTTAAGGAGCCAATTCTCTAGTCTGATTTGTAAGTTTTCTACATAGTTGAACGTGTGACCGAGTCATTCCTTGTTTATTGATGCAAGAACTTGATTGAGTTTTAAACTCCACTGCTGAGTTTTAATCATGCTATCCAATGTTTCTTTTCTTGTTGTTGCTGCCTTGCGAGTTTTGTAGCATGTGAGACGAGCAGCCTTACGTGATTTCAATGCTAAAAGTGCCGAGGCTTTGTGCAAGGTAAGTGGCAATTACTTTGCTTCAAGTTGTCTTTTTTTAATCAGTAATTTTAGGCCCTCATCTTCTTTCACCTTAAAAGAGTGAAAATGCGTACTATTTTGATAAAAAAAATGGTCAAAACGCTTGGGAATTTGGTGATGCAACCAAGACAAATACCCATGTTTCAAATTAGGCACACCACTTCTTGATGATCAACCACAGAATTTCTCCACAAGTAGAATTTTATGCGTTCTAGAACAAGTAGCATGGGGTTCTTCTCAGTGTCATGAAGGCTTTTTTCCTTTCTTCTTAATCAATAACCACATTTTATTAAAAACATGAAGAAAAGCTCTTATCAATTTACGAGCGGATAATATTATGGGTGACAATGAGGGGTACTGAGCTGGGTGTTAATGCACTGTGGCCACTATTTGCACATGCATGCTTGCTAGGTGACGATGCGGGGTACTGGGCTGGGTGTTGATGCACTTTGGCCACTATTTGCACTTGTATGTTTGCTAAGGTTGTGTGCTTATGCTACGTAGCCAAACCATAAAAAGGTCCCAGGTTGCACTGATTAGTTTGTGGTGTTCACAGGACCAATTGGAGATCCAAAACAGTCAACCAATTGTTTTCTTGGTTCCATAGGACCCATCGGGTGTGGCCTATATAGTGGATCAAGTGGTCTGTGAGACGAATGGAACCATTTGTCCAAGTTTGAGTTCCAGCCATGGGTATAGCCATATCTAGCCATATCATGTAGCTAGGGCTCGTTGGGATGACTGTAAATTTTGTAAGTGGTAAATGATTTGTAGGTGTAAATCATTTACGCCCTGTCTTGTTTGGCTTTAAGTTGTAATATGTTTACAAGTAAATAATTGTCTATGTTTGGATAGCTTGTAATTATTTAGAGGAATTTCATTTGCTGCTAAAAGTTCAAAATTGTAGCTTCTAGGCTGTAAATGGTTTGCAGGTAAATGAAATCATGGCTTTACAGAAAGATCTCATTTACAGCTAAAAGCTGTAAATGATTTACAGTCTAAAAATTATTTACAAGCATTTCGCAGCATCCAAACATTACCTGTAAATCATTTACCTGTATTTCATTTACAGCTAGCCCAATTTACAGGTGTTCAAATGACCTCTTAGGTTGATTTAGTTTTAGGAGTTTCCAGTAAATTGTTTAGCAGCAGGCTTCCTTTATTTAGAAAGTTTTCTTTATTGTTTATATTTGTTTTGAACCTAAATTTAGAAAGTTTGGTCATTGTTATTGCCATTTTTGTTGAACCTAAATTATGAAAGTTGGGTAGTGGTAGGAAAGTAGAAGCTAGCCTGCCTATATAATACAAGCCTTGTGTCTTGAATGGGGGCATGTGCGAATCTTTGCTTCCAGAGATAATCCATTTGTTGGACATCATGGATAAAATACACACATCATAGGTGGGCCATGATCATAGAGAGAGAGAGAGATCGGAGATAATGGAGGGCCCCCGCCACTATGGGCCCCTCTTGGATACAAGTACACATCAAAGTGGGTCCCACCATATGTGGGCCCTTAGATCTCAAAAGACAATTACAAAAAAATAAAAATGTGGGTCCAAGATCACCCACTGTCCACTTTTTCTTGCTCCCTTGGCTTCCTTTTCTCCTTAACCTCGATCCTAATGGAAGCGATGGAGTTTGTAAGGTTGAGATGGGAGATAAGAAGGTAGGAAGTGGGCCACACACAAAGCTCTCTTAGAAGTTTGAAAGAGCTTGGACGTGTGATTTTTTATTTTATTTTTGCTTGGGAAAGTGAGTTTGAGAAATGAGAGATAGAGCGTTGTAGAGAGAGAGAGAGAGAGAGAGAGAGAGAGAGAGAGAGAGAGAGAGAGAGAGATGGGTGATGGATGTGGTGAGAGAGGGGTGTGTAAGAACTTTATTGACTTTAGGGGTAGATGGTATAAGAAGGGTATGGGGTGTGTAAGAAATTATTGACTTATGGGGTTGCTTGAGGATGGGTGTGAGGTGATGGTGTACTTGGCTTTTTATGGGATTGAGAGATTCTCTTGGGTTTTGCAACGCGAGGTGTTTTCCTCGAACTGAACGCAGGCCCACATCTCCTGGCCGTGAAATGCGACATCGGAACCGGGACGACGGCGCGGTCGCTAAGGTACAAGTTGAAAAGGCCAAGCTATATGTCCTAGAGGGGGGGTGAATAGGACTATGCCAAATTAAAATAAACTCAGTGGAATAAAATAAATCAATAGCCTTACAATTATAAATCAATTCACAATGCTGAAATCAAATTACCTTAATAAATAAGTATTCAGAAATTGATACAAATTCAGTTCTAAGGACAACCTTACACCATAATTATAAACAAGGGCTTATGGTAGGACAACCTTATTTCTAGAACATCTTTTGGATCAAGAACTCAATTTTAATATACATAAATGAATAGCAGAGAATTGAAATTAAATGCAGAAATATAGATCTAATTTATTACAACAATCCCCACACTTGCTTGAAATGTAAATTGTTACAACATTCACATCCACATGTACATTTCACACAATTAAATGATAAAAGATATGAAAATTAAGCAAGCATTCAATCCACAAGACAAAGGACTATAGTGGTTCGCCTGTGTGTACAACAACTGTTCTTCAACAGCCACATAGAATGCTACTCCACTCCTAATATCCTCACACAGGGGATATTAACGTTTACTATCAAATAGGTTTTCACAGGTTCACCCAAAACCTTTACAATTGTGTCTTTAACTTGGGCTTACACAATTCAAAAACCCACACTTCTGAGTTTTCTGGCTCTCCTCAGATAACCACACAAATTGAGATTTTTCTGGCGAATCCCAAACAAAACCAAAATAGAATGGAATTTACAGAATTGTAAAATACCTGGATTTCTCCTCTTGTAGCTGCCCGGAAGAACCAATTGGAGTAGACGTTCGAATATAGAAGTTTAATGTCCACTACTCACTTTAATATGGTTCTAAGTTCTAATTGATTTTAGATTTAAACCAGTTGGGCGTAGCTATATTTGATTTTGATTCCAAAAAGAAGGAATAAGTCAATTCCTCTTTTCAAATCAGATTGGAATACAGAAACAAAATCAAATTAAATAAGTTATCAAAAAGACAAATAAATTATGCACAAAATAACTTAAAAATAAATACAGACTTATCTCAGAGTGGAGCCTTGAATTCACTTAATTATTCAATGAAAAACTCTGAAATTTGTGTGCTATTTATAGCAGAAGAAGTTCGTCTTCGACTGGTCCTAGGGTCACCACGACTGGTCTTGGAATAAACTGATTTTTGAATTTTTGAGCGCGATCACATCAGACCGTTGTACGACCGGTCATAGGCAGTCTACGACTGGTCGAGACCCTTCTACTACTGGTCGTGCAACAATTGATTTAGTTGCTGGAGTTTGAGTCGAAGCCTTACGGCTGGTCGAAGGTCGAGTCGAGACCATCTCACGACCGATCGAGCAAACTCCAGGACTGGTTGTAGGCGAACAAAAAAATCCGATAAATTGCAACCATTTTAGGACTGGTCTTGGAACTTCTTAGATTTGGTTGAGACAAGAGTCTTGGAATTTGGTCGAAGCAGTCTGGGGATGGTCTTAGAGTAGACCAAAATCATGTAATAATATTTTTTTGGATTATGTATCCAAAGTGACCTACCCTAAGGTCAATCTAATGGTCTATCAAACCTGGAACATGAAGTATGAACATTGAACACTTCATTTGCTTAGACTTTGATCTTTACGAAGCTAAATTTCTTCTCGATGTAGCTTGACTACTTCAGAAGCTTCAATGTTACTTTAAGTTATACTTGAGTCCCGCATTTAGTTTTGAATCTTGAACTTCGACTTACACTTGAACTTGAGTCTTGACCCTGAGTT
Source organism: Magnolia changhungtana (assembly GCA_030180095.1). Taxonomy (NCBI): domain Eukaryota; kingdom Viridiplantae; phylum Streptophyta; class Magnoliopsida; order Magnoliales; family Magnoliaceae; genus Magnolia; species Magnolia changhungtana. Next base: position 7,623,920 of record JASAUF010000446.1, read on the forward strand.
CTCTCTTAATATTGTAGCTTGAACTATTATGAAGCTTGAAGAATTCTTTGAACTAGACTTCAAGTGTTGACGAGGTGTCTCGAACAAATTTATCAAGATATAAACACACGACATACGGAGAAGTTTTGACACACAAAATTTGACAATCAAAGAGGAATCAAATCATAGCACTTACACAAGTCTCGGGTTGAGCAGACTCTGGTTTGCAGGACTCGGCTTAGGATCGTGGGCAAACGTTGGATACAGGTCAATGGTTGCCAGAATTCGATAGGGAGGATCGCGGGAACCTACGGAATGGTATGGACTATGATGCGGGTCTTACAAGGACTATACGATTTTCATCCGTCAATGGCCTACACAAGGTGTAAGACCCGTATCCTAGACCGTACCGTTCCGTAGGTTCCCGCGGTCTTTCCGGTCAAATTTCGGCAACCTTCGACCCTTAACCGGCGTTGCGCGCGACCCTGATTCACACGCTGTCAACCCGAGTCGACTCAACCCGAGACTAGTACCCTTGCGACCGCACCGTCGCCGCGGTTCCGATGCCGCGACTCGCGCGCCGAGGCGATACTCTGGCCAGAAGATGTGGGCCAGCGTTCGGTGCGAGGAAAACGCCGCACGTTGCGAAACCCAAGAGAATCTCAACGAGATGTCACATCAATCAACCATCAATCAATCCCATCAAGTCAAGTACACATCACTTCACACTCTTCCCCAAGCAACCTCAAAGTCAAAAAGTTCTTACACAAGCATGCTTCTCTTACACAAATGGCCAACAAAGTCAAAAAGGTGCTCTTACACACCCATCACCACCACATCCATCACACCACATCCATCACCCATCTCTCCCTTTACAAGTCTTTCACTCTCTCTCTTTTCCAAATCTCATTCCAAGCAACCCAAAACCTCTCACACGTCCAAGCCTCTCCCATTTCTCCAAGAGAGCCACAAGTGTGGCCCACCTTTTCCACCCTCTCATCTCCCATCCTAGCCATCCATTTCTCATCTCATCCGTTGGAATCAAAGCTAAGGAGCTAAGGAGGCCTATGGTGCAAGAAGAACGGTGGGTGATTTAAAAATTTTTGTTTTCATCCATTTGTTGATGTAAGGGCCGCATGTAGTGGGACCCGCCTTGATGTAGGTTTTGTGTTTAAGAGGGGCCCATAGTGGCGGGGCCCCTCCATCCTTGCCAATGTCCCTTTTTTTTTTTCTCTCTTCCTCTCTTTCTCTACGATGATGGCCCACCTATGATGAGTGTATTTTACCCATGCCATCCGAATAGTGGGCCACCTTGCCCTTTTGTTTTTGGTGTGGGCCATCCAAATTGTGGGTCACCTGGATGTGGGGGAAACACAAATAGCCGCTTGATCCAAAAGTCAAGTGGGCCACGTCCCTGTGGGGCCCACCATGATGCGTGTGCCATACCCACCTAGATGCTGGACGTGTGTAGAACGAAGGGTGCACTGCCAGGAGTGGCTAACAGTGATGTGAACTTGTGGTGGGACCATAGGACCCACTCCTGTCCTCCACCACTCCAATGGACCACACCATGATGTATGTACTATATCCAAACCGTCCACCGTTCTGGCTGGTGGGCCATGTTTGTGTGGGGCCCACTTCCACGCCCAAATCCCTTGCTCACTGGCAGACTGAGTAGGGATACACCGTTTCAACGGTGGGTTCCCATAGTTCACGTGGTGGACTGTGAAAGATACCTCGTTTCACACTGGGGTCTTGGCATCTATCCCTGGTGGCGGTGGCTGACAGGAGGTGCGCCCAGACGTGGGGTCCACGGGACCCGTCCACACCGTCCACTCTTTTGATGGGGCCCACCATAGTGTATGTGTCTCATCCAGCCGTCCACCCTTCCGGACGGTGGGACCCAAGATCGTGTGGGGCCCTCGTTGGGTACCCAGATCCATAGCTCAACTGGCAACAGAGTGAGGATACCTCGTTTTACACTGAGGTCTTGGTACCGTCCCTGTGGGATGGCTAACGGTGATGTACCACTGACGTGGGGCCCACCTGACCCTTGGGTGCGGCTGAAACTTGGTCGGACCCTTCATTCAAGTGGGACACCCATGATGGGTGGGCTGGATTGGTGGACCCCATCTCAGTGGGCCTGATAAATGATCATGAATGTTTTAGATGGAGAGAAACCCTCTCAACTGTTGTATTTGGTGCGGCCCACACAAGTCGCGGATTGACTTGATTTTTGAGACCTAGGCCCACCCTGGATCGGTGCATCCGCCCGATGGGTTGGATGTTACTGATGGGACCCACACCCCACGTGTGGAGCCTCCCCTTGATCACGTCACTTGCCAGTAGCCGTGGATGGCCTGGACGTGTGTTTTAAATATTTATTATAATATATATATTGTATATTATATTATATTATATACGTATGATATGTTATATTATATAATATATATCTTATATAATAGCTAACGAGCTAAGATAAGGTGGTGGACCCTACGTGGGACCCACCTCTGTGGTGTTGTCAGGATAGAAAAGAAAAGAAAAAGAAAGAAAAAGAAAAAGGAGAGGGGCCACGTGCCCTCTCGCCCTACATCTCTCTTAATCTCTCTCTAAACTCTCTCTACTCCCTCTGTCTAAACTCTCTTTTTCTCTCTCTAACGCTCTCTCTCTCTACATCTCTCTATCTCTCTCCATGTGTGCGTCAGCACGGTGTAGGCCCCACTTAATGTATGCGTTTTACTACAGCCGTCCATTCATTTTTATAGTGGGACCACCTCGGGGATGCGCTGCATCTACCGTCCAGCCCATGGACGGTAGATCCCAGCTATGATGTATAGGTTTTTGACATGCAATACATCTATTTTGATGGTGGGACCCATCATGAGGTATGTGTTTTATCCTCGCGTGGTTCCCCTCCCGGACTTGGGTGCGACACCGGATCACAGTGGTCCACCGATTGATGTACGTATTATATCCACCCATCCGTTGAGGCTCACCTTGATATGCATGAGGCCCACATGATTAGGCCCATTCGTTGTATTTGTGGCCCGTGGTTGAGGCCCACTTTGATATATAAGGTCCAGGGGTTATGACCCATTGCAATGTACATAAGGCCCATTGATGTGGCTCACTTGATTTATATAAGGCCCATATGATGCGGCCCATTTGATGTATCCAAGGCCCATGAGTCGAGGCCCGACGGGGTGCCCTTAGGGTCCATTGCAATGTGTGATTTCCTCATGGCTTATGTGTTGATATTAGGCAGGCCATGCCTTGGGAGCAATGTTGGTTTGACGTCCACATTGAAGAATAATGTTGGTTAAATGTCCGCATTATGACTCTCCCTAGGGCCCATTGTTAGGTCCATACTTGTAGGCCGTCTGGACCCATCTTCGTTATGAACAACATCCATTACCGTATAACACGTTTAGTATAGTTCCATGATTCATGATCATATGCATCATATGTATGCTTGATATGAGAAGTGACTGATCATAGCATATGCCTTCGGGTAGATTGTTTAGGGGCTCCCGGTTAGGCGGTGTTGCCCCACATGAGCGCATGATACGCGCAGGATGTGCCGCATGACTGGATAGTGTGATTCATGTATTTCGCATTGAGTGATATGATTACTGCATACCCTAGCAACATCAGGGCCGTAGCCTCCACAGGTGTATCGTGGTTGATAGGATTGGATACTAGAAATCTTGTTCTACATGGGGTGCTATAGATATCCCTGGGTGAAAGTCCCTAAACACTTATGGTACCAAGAGGTTGCTCCAACGTCTAGACCGAGTGGGTGCATGAGCGCCGATGGCCGATTACCAGGAGGTTGCGCTTTCCACTGTGTCGTGGTCGGTTGGAAGGGGGTACGGCCTTACCCGCCTGAGAGGAGGGGGCAATGTTAGGCTGAGTCTGACCAGCTCGAGGAATGGGTTCGCTATCGACGAGCCGAGCCGATATTGGCAGGCGCGTAGTGAGGTCTCTTCCACTTACCTTATTGCACGCGATGGGGCGACAATCTGGTTTAGAGTGTACTAGACCCCGGTGATATCCCAGATTTTGAGCTATACTGATATGTGGACTTAGATGAGGATTTATATGCTTGAGTTGCATTTCGCACCGCATGGCCTTGGTATGGCCGACATCATTCATGTTTTGCATCACATAGCCTTGGTACGGCTAACGGTATTCATGGATTCACCAAAGATGTTCGCAGAGACTACTCGATCATCAGTATATTTGCATTACTACCTTGCGCACACACTTTCACCACCCTCTAAGATTTTTTTTATAAGCTTATGCACTGACCGTTGCGTGCGAGGTGACGCGAGGGGAGCAGAGAGAGAGACGGTGATGGAGTGAGGAGCGCAGAGTGATGGGTGTGTAAGATCTTTTGGAGCTTTTTGTCCATTCTCATTGTATTTCCCTTTATGCTCATTGTACTTGTAAAGTTTTTTATCATAGTGGAAATGTGATGGAGTTTTTGGTTGTTGTTTGTGGGTTATGCCTTTGGTTGTGCTCATTACGAATTAAACTGATGATTGAAAATCCTCCTCGTAGCATCCCAGGATCGGAACCTGGCGTATGGGCGTTAGGAGCTGAGAATGGGGTTCTACGTAGGCTGTGGGCGCCGGATTTGGCGATCGAGAATTTTGTGAGCCCGGTTTCCGAGTTTGGGGCGTGACACAAGGTCTTACGAAGTCCTACACAAGGACTATGAACGTACTCTCCCATCGGAGACCTACATAAAGACTTGTTGAGTTGGGTATTTTAAACTCCGAAATCCAATCCTACAAAAGGAATGGTTTCCAAATATAATAGACTCAAAAATACTTTCGTACCTAAAGTAGATGAGCCCTATTGAAGCACATTTGATGAAAATCTTCTCGAATCATGAAGCATCTTCAGCTCCCTTGTACCACAACCGGATTGATGATGTGCCTTTGGAGGTACTGAGGTTTGGGTTAAGGGTTTGGTAAATCTTAACTTAATAATGATAAGTTTTTATGGTCAAGTCTAGGATTCCCATGGCTGAGCATTCGATGTTATATAGCATAAATGATTTACTAATAAGTGTGGTTGCTAGAGAATTAATGAATGTTGGAGTTCATTCTTCAATCCAAGCTTTGAATGCTCAATGAATGTCTCTATGACATGAATTAAATGATGAACTCCATAAGGAAAGAGAGCTTGGAAAGTAGGGTATTAACTAGGGTTACTCACACACACAAGACTCTATTTCTCACCAAATTTCAAAGAAAACCCCTCTTTCATATACGTAAAGAAGTTTTACAATGGTAAAAAAATGGGCAGAAAACTGTCAAAATCGATGTCATCGATTGGTCTTCGATGGCATCAAAGTGTCCCTTCGATACCATCGAAGGACGTTCGATGTCATCGAGAAAATCAGGATTTTTTCAATATATTGCTGAACAGTTCTGTCGATGCCATTAAGTGACCATCGATGTCATCAAAGTGTTTCTTTAATGCCATCGAAAAAATCTGGTTGTTTTACCTAAACTTACTGGATAATTTGGTGTATGTTCGATATCATCGATTGGGATTCAATGCCATCAAAGGTATCCTTCGATCTCATCGAAAAATTTTAGAGTTTTAACTTTAAGTTGTTGGACATATTAGAGCTTATGTTCGATGTCATCGACAGGGTTTCAATGCCATCGAAGCGATCCTTCAATGCCATCGAAGGCACTTCAATGCCATCGAAAAAATCCAAAATTTTGATTTTAAGTTACTAGACAGTTTGGGCTCCAAGTTCGATGCCATTGAGTTGTCTTCAATGCCATTAAAGACAGCTCGATGAGATCAAAACTTACCCATTTTTGTGTTTTTCTTTTTGAACAGGTTTCTTCCCACAACTTCTTACTAGCACTCTTTGATTAGGTTTTTTTTATAGGGTTTGGGCTAGATGGAAGGTCAAGTTTTTATAGTATGGGTATAGGTTACCATTTCCTTATTTTTCAGTACTTTTGATGCATTCTATCTTTGAGTATTTAGTCCTGAATCTTCCTTAGGGCTCTTTAGACTTGATGACTCACAACTCACGCTAATTGACAAACTAGGGCACTTACAGCTTTAAATAGTTTTACGAAAGTTTTCAACCATTAAAGTTATATTGTAATTATTAAAATTATTTTGATCGCAATTAGTGATGATATGATGGTCTACAATTTAGTCAACATAAGATATAGATCTTTTGTAAACAACCATGATAATGAACGAATTGGATTAGAGTACATAAATTGATAATGTAAATTTCGAGACTTCCTTCATAGTATGTTACACATAAGTTTAAAGGATAGTTGAGCACTATAAAGTGTGCACTCCTGAAATCTAAGTATCTCCCTATAAATATAACTTATATCTCAGAAGGGTGTAAGCCAAAGAGAGCCCTAAACATCCTCCCCATTGGGCATCACCTTGAGAGAGAGAGAGAGAGAGAGAGAGAGAGAGAGTATGTGTAGAGAGAGAAACATTTCTCTTCACTTTTTTCTTCACTTTTTTTTTCTCTTTCTACCACACGTACGTGTAGGGTCCACCTTGTGGACAACAGAAGTCAACCCTTGGCCCTTGTCAAAGGAACTAATAGTAGCTCTCCGCTCTCCTTCACTTAAGATAGATCAAGCATAAACCTCTTAAGTTAGAGGATCTACATCAGTAATTCATAATAATAAAAATTGTGTCATGACTTTCATCATGCAAATGTATGATTTGAACCGTTCTTCATGGTTTAAAAGTGTAGAAACTCGATGGGAGATCTGGGAGTTAATTAAAACTAAAAAATCACTCTTTAATTCCTTTACGTTTCTGTTAAAAGTCCAACATGTAGTTCCAATGCATCTGTGTAATTCTTCCATTTTATATGATTGTGTGGCCAATATGATTGCTTGATATGTGGTGACGAGTGCACATATTAAGCACCTGACCATAAACATCCGCCTCATCACATCTTGTAACTATGGTAATTGAAGGTATCATGGTGAGTTGAGTGGTCGATCCAGTTTCCTACAGGAAAAAGAATTCTTAACAAAGAATCCATGGCACTTACAATTTTAGCCTTATATCAATAATTGGAATGATTATCAACATGAGAGAGTAATCAATTTTTTCTATTTATTTTAGTTTATTAAGCAGAGAAATTTTAATTTGGTCCTAATTACCACCCCTCTCCCCCCTAAGGACTTAGTGATAATTCTATAGCTCCGCCAAGCTTCTGCATGCGCTGTGATAAACTTTTCCACATGCAATTTCAATTGGTATCAGAATGGGTAGCTCTTGAAGGGCGTAACCACCTAGAGTTGATCTAATAAGATCTTTTGAATTATGTCTACCTAGGACGTTTATGATAGCTTAATAGTTATATCAGAGGAATTAAGCCTCATTGTTGAGCCATATTGGAAAATATGAGGATTAGAGCCTCATTTTCGAACACTATAGGTAAATTCGAGGATGTTAGCCTTATTATGTGGTTAATAGTTAAACCATATGATTATAGCTTCATTGTTATTTGTTAGGCCTATGTCCTACCGTCCATTCCATTCCGTAAGATCCCGCTGTCCTCTCGGTCGAATTCCGGCGACCCGTGACCTGTACATTGCATTTGTGCGCGACCCTGAGTCACATCCTGTAAACCCGAGTCAACTCAACCCGAGATCTGTGCCATTGCGACCGCGCCGTCGCCACGTCTCGTGCTCCAATCCGACGCTTAGATCTTAAGTTGTGGATCGCGCATGGTAATGGTCGTGGACGGCGCGTTGCGGGACCCACCTATCCCTTATGACACATTTCCCTAGGCCATTATGAGGGTGACATCACCCCTACATCTAGCCACCCTACCACCCCTACTCCATATCCTCATGCCTCTTAGAAGGTAATGATGATTTTAGCCATGCCATCTTACAACAAATCATTCCTAGCTAAGAGAGAGAGGCTAGCTATCATCATTACCCCCCTCTCTCTCTCCTTTATCTCTCTCTTTCCCTCTTTCATTTCCCATTTTCCTCCATTGCAAGAGCTCCCAACGTCCCAACCCATCAAAAAATTCCAGCCATTTCCTCTCCCTAATAGTCCCAATCCAACCATCTAGAAGCCATCTCAACCATTGAATCTTGTTCCCTTGGAGCATTAGAAGCCATTGGTGGAAGAAGTCCAAGATTTCAGGTGGGTGCTCCTTAGCACTTGTTTCTTTATATCTTTGCATGGATCTTCATCCTTTTTAGCATAGGGTAAGTGGGACCCACCAATCAATGGTGGAGATCCCATCTTGGTCCCTAGATGTGGCCCTAGGCCCATTGCACCTTACATGTATGTATCCATGGTGGGACCATTCTCCATGGATCTCACCATGAAGTTTTCATGTTATGTACATGGTATGGCCACTTTGGCCCTGATTTATGGTGGAAATGGGATTTCCACCCTTGATATTTTTGTGATTGAGGGCCCACACAAGGAGGGAACCCATCTTGATGTATGCGTGTACATGGAGGAGCTCATAGCGGCGGAGCTCCTCCCATCTCCACCGATCTCTCTCTCTCTCTCTCTATCTCTCTCTTTCCCCTGTGTTATGGACACCATTGTGATGTGTGTACCGACGCTGTCCAACAGTGGGCCGCCCAATGTCCAACAGCAGCGGCCCACCTTGTTGCTGATCGGCCTGGATGGAAGGAAAACACAAATATCAGCCTAGTCCAACACGTGAGCCCACCTTGATTCATCCAAACCAGGGACGGTGGGTCTTACGTAGCACGGTGCTACTGTGACTGACATTAGTAAGTTATGTGGACTAGACCATGAGGTATATGTTATATTCAAACCGTCCGTCCACCTGGCAGCAGATGTGACCCACCATGAGTAGTGTTGTATCGACATCGTTCAGCTTACTGGACAGTGGGCCGTAGCTATATAGTTGCTGTTTGACGTCAGCAAGCTCTGTGGTTCGATCACGAGGTATGTGTTATGTCTATACCGTCCACCCATTCAGCAAATGTGTGGGGTCCACCCTACACGTGCTGCATGTGTGGGATGGGATGTCAGGCCCGTATCTTAGACCGTATCATTCCGTAGGCCCCCGCGATCCTCCCAGTCGAATTCTGGCGACCCGCGATCTATTTTCGGCATTTACGCGTGACCATGGGTCGTATCCCGTATTCGAGAGTTGGCTCGACCTGGGACTTGTACCCTTGCGACCATGCCGTCGCCACAGTTTCGACGCCGCGTCTCACACGTTGATGAGATGCCCGGGCCAGGAGATGTGGGCCTGCATTCAATTCGAGGAAAACGCCGCGCATTGCGAATTTCGAGGGAATCTCTATAACCCCTCACATCAATCAATCAAAGTATAAGCAAGTACTTATCTCATCACTTTCCCACCAACAAAGCATGACACCCCTCTCTCTCCCATCCCCAAAGTCAACCCTTCCTTACAACAACCCATTCCTCCCATCCCTCTCTCCTTACATCTTCTCTCTCTCTCTCTCTCTCTCTCTCTCTCTCTCTCTTTCTCTCTCTCATTTTCCACTCATTCTCCAAGGCAACCCAAGCACCCAACGTCCATGGCTTCCATGGGGAAGCTAGGTATGGCCCACCTTCCCACCTCCTATCTCCACCATCCAAAGAACATCACGACCATTGAAATTGTCCCCTTGGAGCTCTATATTGCATAGACAGAAGGAGTTGATCTAAAGGTGGGTGCCTCTATTCTTCTCTCTCTCTCTCTCTCTCTCTCTCTCTCTCTCTCTTTCCCTTGTTCCTGGATTTATGATGTGTGTATTTGATCCAAGTTGTCCACCTTCGTGGGACCCACTTGTGGACGTGTTGGATCTACACCGTCTAAGCCATATGGGCCCTACTTGGTAGTGATGAGAAAACACAAATATTGGATTGATCCAAATCAAGTGGGCCATGCACACATGGGACCCACCTTGCATTTGTGTTGTATTCGAACCGTCTGGGCACGTCCATGAAGTGTGAACAGACAGTGAGTTTCGTACTCACAGCAACTAACAAAAAAAAGGAGACTTTTAGATTTTTTGGTGGGCCGCTCATATAGGCCTCACCTTGATATATGTATTAATCAATCCATGCCATCCATCCCACTCAGCAGATCATTTTAGGTGTTGAGCCAAAAAATGATGCTGATCTGAATTTCTGGTGGGCCGTAGCATGGCAAACGATATTTTCTAACATTAAAATCCACCTGAAGTTTCCACACACCAAAACACATTGAATATTGGACTCGTTTGGTTGGTCTCGAGCCATAAAATCCAATGGTTAGGGTGGATTCCACTGATGCGAGCCCCACACATGAAAAACCATAAAAAAACACAGTTTCAAAAAAAAAATGCAGTAGACGCTGCTGCTGTCAGAGGCGCAGGCGGCGCCTACGGCATGTAGGAGGGCGGACCACAGGGACCCACGGTCCCAGCCATGGGCCCCACCATGATGTGTTTTGTATATCCACACCGTCCATTTTGTGGACCCCTTAGGGCTGTGGCCATCCCCAAGAATCAACCCTATCTGGAAATCAGGTGGCCCACACGGCAGGAAACAGTGGGATTTAATGCTTGCCATTGAAACCCTTTTTCTGGGTCATAGAAGTTTTAGAACATTATGAAATTTGTTTTTCCTATTCATTTGGGTCTGTGTGACCTTACCAACAGGTTGGATTGAGGATAAACATTATGGTGGGCCCCACGTGGGACCCACAGTGATGTATGTGTTTTATTCCCACCGTCCGCAGCTGTGGATGGTGGAACCCACCATGTATGCGTTGTATCTATGCTGTCCAACCATTTTGCTGGGTTGCTGGACGGCCAGTGGACCCCACACTTGATGCAGGGTTACATCCAAACCGTCCATCTAGTGGCGAGCTAGCCTTAAGGCTTGAGGCAAATGAGGCAGATCTGCCTATCAAGTGGACCATGCAGTAAAAATCAGTGATGATTGAGTGTCTGCTATTGAAACCCCTCTGGATTTTCAGGAGTTTTGGATAAATATAAATTCTATTTTATTTATTTTAAAGGGTCCATGTGACCTTATCAACAGATGGATGGATAGAAAATAAACGTTATAGTGGGCCTCATGTGGGACCCACCTGTGATGAGTTTGGATTGGCGGGTGTGCCACACACACTAGCCATATGGCTGTTGTGACGTGGCAGGTCATGTGGAGCCCACCTTGGCGACATGTGTGGGACCCTCCTTGATGTATGTGTTCCCTCCACACCGTCCATCCTTATGGGACCCACCATGATGCATGTGTTACATCCAAGCCGTCCAACCATTTTGAAAGCTTATTTTAGGTTTGAGACAAAAAAAATAAGACAGATCTAGGATCAGGTGGACCACACTATAGAAATCGGTGGGTTTGACCATCCACCATTAAAATCCCTTTCAAGTCATTGTTATGATCGGATTGGATGGGAAATAAATGTTATCGTGGGCCTTGGGAATTTTAATGGTGGAAATCATGTCACCACTTATAATTTGGGTGTGGCCCATTTGATATACTTGGGGCCCATTTGTGTGGCCGCTTGTTGAGGCCCACCTTGATATTTATAAGGCCTATTTGAGGAGGCCCACCTTGATATTTATAGGGGCTCATTTGATGAGGCCGATTTGATATACTTGGGGCCCACTTGATAAGGCCCGGTATGATGTATTTTGGGCCCACGTGATGTATATATTTTGTATCCAGGCTGCCCGTCCAGGGCTGGGCGCTGGTCAGATATAATGATAGTATATTATTATTATTATTAAATATTATAATACATATATACATGTATATGTTGTGGGACCCACGTGGGGACCACAGTGATGTATTTGTTTCATGTCCACACCGTCCAGAGTGTTTGGATGGTGTTGGACAATGTCTGGAAGGTGTTGATTCACATGGGCAAAATTTGGACAATGCTGATTACCATTAGTGAGCCATGTACCCCATAGAGTGAATGTGTACAGTGATGCACATGTTGCACCTACAACTATTGAAATGATTTTACATGTAATCCTAGCTCTCATCGTGATCTACAAACCCTCCACCTTCCTGGGAGACCCATATCATAGTGGGACCCACCGTGATATATATGTTGTATATTCACACCGTCCATTCATGCGACCCCCACGTGATGTATGTATTTAAGGCCCAGATGGCGAGGCCCAATGCGATGTATATATGGCCCATGTTCGAGGCCCAATATGATGTATACCCGGTCCATGTGTTGGGGCCCATTGGGATGTATCTGAAGCCCGTGTATTGCGGCCCACATGATGTATATGAGGCCCATGGGTTACGGGCCATTGCCATGTATATTGAGGCCCATGGTTGTGGTCCGTTATGATATGTTAGAGGCCCATGGTTGAGTCCCATTAGGATGTGTTTATGGCCCATTTGGTAAGGCCCACTGAGATGTATTTTCGGCCTATGGGTCGAGGCCCATTGTGACATATTTCCGGCCCGTATGTCGTGGCCCATTGTGATATGTTCCCAGCCCAGTTATCGAGGCCCAACTTGATGTGTATAAGGCCCATTAGTGCAGCTCGTTGATACAACCCACTTGTTGGATATGAGGCCCATTAGTGTGACCCAATGATGCGACCCACCGTGATGTGTATATTCGGCCAATGGTGCGGCCCAATGTATCGACCCGCCGTGATGCATAGGCCCACGTGCTGCATGTGTAAGGTCCACCTGTGATGACTATTTGAGGCCACTTGTTGGATATTTGGGCCCACCTTATGTTTGACTCTATGTGGACCACTGCTTGGGAATAGTGTTGGTTGAATGTCCACATTTTTGGGTAATGATGGTTAAACGCCTGCATGGTGACCTTCCCTTGGGCCTAGTTAGGCCCATTCTCATCGATATCGATTGTATAGGCCGATTTGTCGAGGCCGATTCTGATTACCAAGTCTGAGTATCGAGGCCGGTTCCGAGTGTCGAATCCGATTGTTAAGGCCTATTTCATTTGCCAAGGCCTACTGTTGAGACCCATATGATGTACATGCGAACCGTAGTTGAGGCCCATTGAGATGTGTATTTGGCCTGTATAATGTATATGCAGCCCGTGTTTAAGACCTAATGTGATGAGTAGGAAGTCTATGTGATGGGGCCCATTGTGATGTACCTGAGGTCCATGGGCAAGGCCCATTGTGATGTATTCGTGGCCTATGGGCAAGACCCCATTATAATATGTAATAGGCCCATGAGGTATGACCCATTTGATGTATTCGGGACCCATGAGCAGGGCCCACCTGTTGTGTATATGTGGCCTTGAGCAAGGCCCATTGTGTTATATATTAGGTCTTTGTGTGGGGTCGTGGGATGATATGTTTGGCTTTATGTGGGCCATTCCCTGGGGGCAATGTTGGTTAAATGTCCACATTGTCGAGGCCGATCGTGGATACCGATTACGAGTATGTGACAGCATAGCATCATGATACATGCCCATACGTATCATCTGCATGTTTGTTATGAGATGTGATTGACCATTGCATGTCATTGGGCAGGACGGTATGAGACTCCCTGATAGGCGGAGGTTATTTTACATAAGCGCACGGTATGCGTAGGATTGATGCATGATTGGATTGTATGACTCATGCATCTTGCATTGTACTGTGATTACTGTATGCCCTAGCGACATAAGGGTTGTAGCCACCATAGGCGTATCGTGGATGGCCATATGGGACACTAAAAATTTGTTCTAGCATCGGGCTACCATAGATGGTCCTGGGTGAAAATTCTTGAACCTTCTTGGTACCAGAGGACGCCCCAACGTCGAGACCGACTGGACACATGAGCGCTTGAGTGCCAAATACCAGGAGGCCACGTCTCCCACTGTGTCGTGGTCGGTTGGGAGGGGGTGTGGCCTTACCCACCCGAACGTAGGGGGTGTTACTAGGCTGAGTTTGACCAGCTTGTGAATGGGTCTGCTGTCGACGTGCCAGATAAGTATTGGCAGACTATTGGCCAGTCGGATAGTGAGGTTTCTTACTCTCACTTGGACTATGCTGCTGGGAGAGAGGCAGTGACATTTGGAGTGTACTAAACCCCGGTAATGATTCCAAAGATGAACAGTACTGATATGTGGACTTATTGAGCAGGAGTTGCATACTCATTCATTCATTCATTCACTATCCACTCAGGCTAGTGGTGCGCAACTATTTGTTACGTGTACCTTCGCAATGGCCAAGATTTTGGTTGGGGTGCACAACTAACCTGAGATCAGGAGTTTACCACAATGAGTCTGACTATCCAAATTTAGGTATGGGATTGGTTTGGATGAAGTCTCTTGTGATGGGCCCCATAGCCTGCGATACTACGTACTATCATTCCGACTTCACACCCTAGCATGTTCATTCCATTCACACCGCATATTGCATTACATTCACGACATATGACATTTTGGGTTACCTGTGTTTCTATGTTTATATGGTTTAGATATGACATCTGATATTTGACTCTTCATGACTCCTCATTTGTATAGTTGATCTATATCGCGTATTCTAATATTGTCCCTCATTTGTATAGTTGATCTGTATTGCTTATTCTGATATTGTTTGACTCATGGACTTGTTAGTATTTTCGCTTACTCTGATAACATATGATTCATGACCTTGCGCCTATTTCAACATTGTATAATTATGACATTGTGTTAAATACTTGACACTTACCTTGTGCACACACTTACACCACTCTCTAAGCTTTCTATAAGCTTATGCACGATAGATGCATACAGGTGATGTTAGGTTGCAGCAGTGTTGAGCTTGGAGTGTGCAGCGGTCTTCTGAAGCTTGATTTTCGATTTATGTATTTTCCTTTCAGCATTGTACCCAAATGATTATATTAGCGGATATGTGATGATGATGTTACTTTTGTGAATTGGGTAAGCTTGTGGTTATGCTTATTACGAGTCAAATGTACCAAAAAAAAATCCTCCTTGTAAGATCCCAGGATCGGAGTCTGGCGTATGGATGCTAGGAGCCGAGAATGGGGTACTACGGAGGCTGTCGGCATCAGATTCGGAGATAGGGATTCCTGTGAATCCGATTTCCGGATATAGGGCGTGACATGGGACCCACCTTGATGTATATATTCTATATCCACACTGTCCATCGCTGGACGGTGTGCTGCGTGGAGCCCAACCGTGATGTATTTGTTATCCAAGCCGTCCATCCCATTTTTCTTGACGGTGGGACCCACCCACACGTGCTACACGTGTGGGGTGGGGCCCGACTTTGATATTATGTATTTTGTATCCACACCTTCCAGATCTGGATGGTGCGGAGTGGGCAGACCATGATGTATGGGTCTGATCCACACTGTCCAACACTCTGGATGGTGGGGCCCACCTTATGTATATACTGTATAACTCGTCCATTCCAGCTAGACGTGGGACCCCCACATGATGTCTGTGTTTTCATCCACGCCGTCCATCTGATTTCTGGATGGGTGGGGCCCACCTTGTGATGTGTTGTATACTCTCACCGTCCATCCTCGTGGCCCCTGCATGATGTACGTGTTTTATCAGCGCCGTCTAGCCCGTGGACCCCACATGTGATGTATTTAAGGTCCATCTTGCAGGCCCACCTTGAGGTTTATGTTGTACATGTGGCCCATCTATTTTGCTAGATTATGGGCCACCCCATAAGGCCTGTTATGATGTATATGCTGCCCGTTTGTGAGGCCCAACATGAAGTTTGTGTGGCCCATATGTGCGGCCTAATATGAGGTTTGTGTGGCCCATTTGTGCGGCCCATTGTAATGTTTGAGAGACCCATATGATGAGGCCTGATATGGTGTGTGTGTGGCCCATATGTGCAGCCCAATGTGATATATATGTGGCTCATTTGGTGAGGCTCATTATGATGTATATGTGGCCCATGAGTGAGGCCTAATGTGATGCATATGTGGCCCATGAGTAAGGCCCATAGTGGTGTACATTAGACCCTTTGTGTGAGGCTCATTATGTTGTGTATGAGGCCCTTGTGTGAGGCCATGGGCCCACTATATGTTAGGCTCTATGTGAGCCACTCCTTGATAGCAATGTTGGTTAAATGTCCACATTGATGGGTAATGATGGTTAAACGTCCACATTGTAACCTTCCCTTAGGCCTTTGTTAGGCCCATTCTCATCCTTCTCTAAGTGGGTTAACCCTAACTATTTGTAACACCCCAGATTTTTGCCAACCTGGGATTAGATGTCCTTAGGCAATGGATCAATCCTAACACAGGTTTAACTTCTTAAACGCTCAATTAAAGCCTAAAATCGCTCCTTAACCTATTTCCTTCACAAATCCCACCCTTCACTACCTTGTTCTTTCAATTTTTTTTCAAAGCACTTTCGCCCTAGACACTATCTTAAACTAGCTAAGTAGTATAACTTGGATCACTTTAGATACAAACTGCAAAGGACTAAATACCACCTCGACGAGAAATCACTTAGGATTAAATCCTTTAGAAATGAGACAAAGTAACTAAGTGCTAAAGTAAATTAGCTACGAAATCCATTTGAATCTCTTTAAATACGATCTGCAAGACCCAAAACTTGTAGAATCATTGACGCTAGGTTACCCTAAAATTTAGGATCAAACTCATTACCCGACTGCTCTCGGGAGCACGTTGAAACTCAGTATCGATCCGGGACCGCACGTCGGAGTCCGAACAATACGAGGTTAAGGACTTAGGACCGCCTCATTGGGCTTGACAACCATCTCGGAATCAAATCCGGTAGATGTCCCACGGCTGCTTCGCTTGAGTCCGGAGCGAGAGAGTGTGAAAACACTTGTTTTCTTTAAAACTAAATATCTTGAATAGTAATCTGAGACTCGTCGATTGCGGATCAGTTTTAAGCAACCAGACCGTCAGAATCAGACCAAATTACACCCTCGGATCAGGAGAAATTTCATACACATTTACATGTACTCGGAATCTCCGATCGAGATCCGTTGACCGTTGAACTGAAACTGGTCCGCCACGCGTGATCTGAAAATCCGACCGAAACAAAAACTTAATAGAATGTAGATCCGGCGTTAGTGAGCTTAAGTCCGACCTTTGGCTCAAGGAGGCCCGCCAGAAGTCCTTCGTTGAGCTGAAAAAGTCCCGCTTTGGTTATAAACTAAGTATACTTTGAACAGGAGTCTATTTCGGTAAATTTTTAGGTTATATAAGGACCTTAAACCCTCTCTCATGGTAGCCATACGAATTTGAGATTGAGAGAGAGAAAAGAGAGAGAAAGTGTGGGAGATGTGGGAGGAACTCCCTGCTGCTGTTCCCTACCGCTATTCGGGCTCCATCACCTAATTCTTATCGCTTTCCCGGCGATTCCGACGTCGTTTCTAGGTAAGAAACCCTAACCCTAACCTGTTTTAGGGTTGTATAGGTTGTAGGTTATGAAATAGCTAACCTATTTCATTCTAAAGGTTGCCAAACTCCCGTATATGGAAGCTTAGCGAACCTATCAACTCCGTTACGATTCTACGACACAAGGTGAGGACTTTAGGTGTATAGGTTGCGGTTTTCAACGCTTTCAATGTCAGATAATGGTAGATTCATGATCTGCATGCAATTGCACATGTACAAAGTGCTTTCCGTTTTCTGTTTCGATTATAATTGTAGAATTTGGAATTTCACATACTCTTGGTATTTGTATAAAATACCGTATACGTATTTTTTATGGAAATGTGTTTGACATGTTTAATTGTCGTATGGATATATGATGTATGGATAAAATACTCATTTGGCGAAAGCGTTCGCCTAAATGCATGTTTACTAATATACACCATGTATGTAGATATACGGTATTGTAAGAAGTACCGTATACGTGTATATTTTAGCGATGTGTTTGTCATGATTAATTGTTGTATAAATATATTATGTGCGTATAAATTAATTGCTTTGGCTTAAAAGAATCGCCAGTATTACAAGTTCCCTTGTAAACACTATGTATGTTGAAATTGGGTATCCTAGAAAATACCCTATACGTATAAAATTTGTTGATGTAATTGTCATGATTATTTGCTGTATGAATATGATGTATACGTATAAAATACTAGTTTGATAAAGGGACAACCCTAGTGCACTTTCCTCTAACATACGTCATGTATGTTGAAATAGTGCATTCCAAGTGTTGGTGAACTTGCTTGTGAGTGTAAGTGCTTAAGTGTTAGAACCTTAGGTAGGTGCTGATATGGGATTCTCAACTACCTTAGAGTCACATATGATACCCTCCATGTGGTTATTTACTCTAACCACTCACCTATGAAATATATGTATTTGTATCCCTATTTGTATAGTGCTTTACAACATGCTTTTGAACATGCTTTGTAACTTGTTTTATTAACATGCTTTATGACATGCTTTATAACATGATTGCTAGCGTTCCTGAATTTCCTTGTTTATCATGCTTTACTCCACATGCTATGGATGACAATTGATTGTGCTTGGGGCTATGATTATAGTCAAGACAATCGGACTAGATTGGAGATCGTGGTTGAGTTTCATGTCGCCACGTGAGATGTGTTCGACGAACTCGAGTCGTACTTCGGTTGACGATAGTGGTTGGCCACACAAAGTGCTTATGCACTTCATGTCGTTCAACTTGTTGTGCGCTCGAGCTAGCCGAGCTTGTCATGTAACCCGATTTGTCTAATGTATGTTCACCATGTTTGGTCGCTACTGCTTGAACCTAGGGTACCAAACTTACCAGTGAAAACCCTTTTAACCATGGTACCTCGATCCGCTAAGACTCATGAGCCGGGCATGGTGGTATGGGACACCGTGGTCGAGCCGTCGGCCTACGCCGGGCTACGTGCCTCCCCCGTAGTGACCGCAAAGTGAGCAACTTAACTCGTGAGCCGATTATGGTGGTATGGGACACTATATTCGCACGTCTACCACATTGATAAGGTGATGGGGAGTGGTGCAACCTTTGTGTGTATGTGACCTTAGTAGTCCTTTGTAGTGACCGCGAGCATATTCGAAGCCGCAGTGCGCCTTAGGGTTCGCCGCGATATATAGAGTATGAACTAGGCCTGTTTTACGTATAGTGATGAATCGTTTAAGGGGTGATGGGAGAGTGGTGCAACCTTTGTGCGTAATGTGCCACAGCTGGCAAAACCTCTGCAGGTGACTCCAGAAAACACACCATCGTCTCGATATTAACTAGGATTGACGACCTTAGAATGGATCATATTTGGGAATGATACAAGGGAGGTACCTTAGTTTCCCAATCCTGCTGTTTGAAATGGATTAATTAAAAAAAACTCGGTAATCATGCTCATCATGCATCGCATGTGCCTGGAAGATGTGGAGCACTGTGGGATGTAAGCATGCCGCGAATGTGAGATGGTGTCGCATGAGGGAGTATGTCGATGAGGGTATCCATCATACCTGCATTCATACTTGCATTAATCAGAGTAACTAGGAGTGTTTGATTTACTGCTTTATCATTACTGCTTGACTGAGTTGATAACATGTTAACCTATGCTTTACTGTCCCACTGAGTTGATCACTCACTCCCACGTTACGGGACGATGTTGTACACACCAACCAGATTTGTTGAGTTTCAGGTGATGGCAATGCTTATGAAGCAGAGCCAGACTACTTCTATGATGTCGATGAGGAATTCTCCTACATGTAACTCTCTGACGGGTCTCTGAAGACCTGGTACTGTATTGACGGGGCTATGGTATTTGGGATAGGAGACATTACACTTCCTCACATTAGGTATATTTTAGAACTGTACTTGTAATTATTTAACCTAGTAATGTTATCACACTCTGGAGACTCATCATAGTTTATATATTTTATCTATCTACCACAGTCTTCCGCTTGCAAATTTAACTGTCTCTGGAGTATGATATGTTGTTTTGGCTTAATCTCACTCATGTTCACTACTCCAATACAGTCAACATTCAATCATCATTCATTTTGTTGCATAAGTGATGTTCTGGAACTCGAGAGTTGAGTTACTACTCGACCCCCGATTTTCAGGGCGTTACACTATTGGGCTCCATTGATATGTGTATGATCCATCTATTCATATTGGGCTAACCCAAGATATTGGGCCCTCATTGGTTGCTTGTAGGATTATTTCTTTTTAATCTTGGAGTCCATCTAGGACTTATTTGGGCCCTTAGGGCATCTAGCGGACTATATGATAGAAAAGTGAAGGAAACCTGTTCCGGATCCTTATGATTATAAGTAGGTCACCTAGGCTCAACCTTGAATTGAGGAGAGTTCACCATCACCGTAGACGAAGGGATCCGTGCTATCGGATTTGGTATATCCACAGTTGAGGGCCGATCTTTATGTTATGTTTAAATTGGTTGTCCTTCTATGGACCCCGCCTTGTATATAGGCCGATTATTGATACCGATTATGAGTATGCCATAGCATAGCATCATGATACATGCCCATACGCATCATCTGCATGCTTGTTAGGAGATGTGGTTGACCATTGTATATGTCATTGTGAAGGTTGTTTATGGGACTCCCTGATAGGCGGAGTTGTCCCACATGAGACACGGTATGCGCAGGATTAATGCATGATTGGATTGCGTGACTCATGCATCTTGCATTGTGTGATTATGATTACTGTACGCCCTAACGACATCAGGGCTGTAGCCTCCATAGATATAGCGTGGATGGCAGGATTGGATACCGAAAATTCTTGTTAAGCACGGGGGCGCAAAGGATGTCCTAGGGTAAAAGTCCCCAAACCCTTATAGTACCATGGAAGATGCTCCAATGCCTAGACCGAGTGGATGTATGAACGCATGAGGGCCGAATACCAGGAGGTCGCGTCTCCCACTATGTCATGGTCGATTAGAAGGGGGTGTGGCCTTACTTGCCCAAGGGTAAGGGCAATTACTAGGCTGAGTATGACCAGCTCGTAAATGGGTCTGCTATCGACATGTCAGATAGATGTTGGCTGACTATTGGCCAGGAGGATAGCAAGGTCTCTTCTGCTTGCACGGTTGTGCGTCCAGTGTAGGGCGACAATGTGGTGTATAGTGTATTAGACCCCGGTGATTATCCAGAGAGAATTGTACTGATGTATGATGCTCTAGAGATGAGATGGATTGATATGTAGATTGGTATGCTTGAGTTGCATCTTGCGCATGACATTTGCTATGTAGGCCTTGCATCGCATGGCCTTGGTGTCGCCGATAGCATTCATGTCTTGCATCGCATAGCCTTGGTACGACTGTTAGCATCTATGGACTTACTAGCATGTTTCTGTATTACTCTGATATTGCATATTTGCATTGCTAGCTTGCGCACACACTTTCACTACCTCTAAGCTTTTTATAAGCTTATGCACGAAGATTCGTACAGGTGACGCCAGGACGCAGTCGTAGTTGAGCAAGAGCAGGAGCGTGCAGCCAAGCTTTTGAAACCCTGATATTATCATTGTATTTCCTTTATGCGCATTGTACCTTAAGGTTTTGATCATAGTGGATTTTATGATGGTGTTTTGGTTATTGTTCGTGGGTTATGCTTTTAGTTATGCTTGTTACAGATCAAATTCATGTTGAAAATCCTCCTTGTGGTATCCCAGGATTGGAACCTGGTATATGGGTGCCGGGAGCCGAGAATGGGGTATTACGGAGGCTGTCGACACCGGATTCGGTGATCGGGGATTTTGTGAGCCCAGTTTCCAAGTTTGGGGCGTGACATTATTGATAGTTCAGCGTTAAAGTTGGCTGATTTTAATATCACACGTTTAATGTTAGACTATCATTGGTCATTTATATTTCTGATGATATATCTTGTTAAAGGTCATATTGTAAGTGGCCCACATTCCAATGGGAAAATAGATGAGTTAGTGCCATTATGTCAATGTAATTTTTTAGGTTGAGCTCTATGTACACTTAGTTCAGCTATTGGAATGGTGTACATTACTTTACAACAAAAATTAAAGACAAATTGTAACCTAAGTGTTAAAACTAGAAGATTGCATGAAAAAATGTCACCCGCGCATACCTAGGTGTTGATGCTTGCAGAACTTGATTGAGTCCAAGTCAGCGTAGTGAGTTCCCCGTAGGGCCGCAGAAAGCACATGGTACCTAATTACTTTGACAATCAAATAAAATAAGTACTCTCGGGGTAATCTGGGAATTAACAAACATTCAATTTGGGTCAGTATCCCTATAAGGTCATAGAAAGCCCGATGGCTCTATTGTACTTTTTCGATGTTAGTACCGATCAAGAGCGAAATGGTTGTGATTTGTTTCCCGTAGTGCCACAGAAAGTGCATGGGCAATCACAATATTTTCCTCGAACCCTCGTAATATGTGTGAGTTATATATATTTCCAGGCAACCGACTGACACAAATACAAAGGCAAACAATGAATCCAGACCATAATTCATGACTAACTGGTAAAGATGGGGGTATCCACTCGCTTTGGCATTCGGTCGCACACAACCTCTGCCGATAAAGGGCATTTGTAGACACTCCCACCCCAGGCCGATAGGATGATTGAGTTTGAACTAATGGACGGTTAACCAAAACCCTAGTCTTAAGCCCTAACCCTAAAGGCCTCAATCCAGTCAATCTAGTCGATTTAATCTTAAACCCCAGACCCTAAAATCCTATAGCCTTAGTTAACTTGACGAGTCAACTCACAAAGCCGACTCACTGAGTCAAATCATCTGGTCAGCCTACCCAATCCAACAACCTAGTCAACTCACCTAGTTAAGCCCCAAACCAAGCCCGAATCAAAGCCCAAAACCAAGTCCTATTGAAGTACAATGTGCAATAGCAATGCGGCGCCCTTCACAACAGAGCTTCCACGCAAGTGAGGGAGGTGGCATGCCGAAGGAGGAGTTCCAAGTAGAGGTGTACACGAACTGAGCTTGCTCGGTTAGCTCGCTTGACTTGACTCGAAAAAGCTCGATTTAACTTGGTTCAAAGCTGAGTTCGAGCCGAGCCGAGCTGATTTTTTAGGCTAAAAAATGAGTTTGAGCTAAGTTTGAGCTAGCCCCAGCTAGACTCGACTTGGATCGAACTCAGATCGAACCAGTTCGGTGACTCGGTTACTTTGATATTAATGTTGCTCATCAAGTGTTTGATGAAATGACTCAAAGAAGTGTGGCTGGTGGCAAGGAAGGTATGTATATGAAACCAACACCCTTTTTTTCTTGATTTTTATGTTGCTTAGAAGGTGTTTGATAAAATACCTGTAAAACCATTGCTGCTATGTCAAATATAGTGAGATTTTGAAGGTACAGTCTAGGTGTTTGTGAAAATTCTGCAATGGCAAACTCGACTCGATCTTGGCTCGAACTAGCCCGAGCTGTTGACCGAACCGAGCTGAGCTGGCTAGCCAGGCTCGAGGACCGAACCGAGCTAAGTTTGAGCTGAGGCCAGCTAGTGGCCGAACCGAGTCGAGCTGAGGCCAGCTCGACTTAGTTCAACTCGATGTACATCCCTAGTTCCAAGTGTGGACCGGCCGCAGCCTGGTTACCGCCGGCGACGTGACACTCCTCTTAAGGCTAGTATCCCTTAAGCATGTGGAGAGCCTCTTTTTCAGACTCTAAGTGTACAACTAATGTGTATTTACTTTGATGCCCATCTCCTTACCCAAATTCACTCTTTTACCACCTCATCCAACCCATGGGATGATGTCATATGACAATCTCCAATACTAGCCCTTCAACCATCTTTGCCCCTGGACTTTACATGAATTATAAGAAAATCGAGTTTGAGGCTATAAATAACCCTCTATCATTCTCATTTCGGGCATCCGCTCCCATTTCAAAGCCTCTTCATCCCTTACAGATTTAGCCATCTAGTCATCACATCCCTCCACCGAAGAGAGTGAGAGTGAAAGAAAGAGAGTCCATCCCTGGTCTAGCCCAAACCTAAGTCTCCTAAGCCACCTAAGTCCTAGTCCGATCCACTCGATCTCGCCTTAGCGACATTACCGTCTATCCAACCATTCAAGTTTCAATCAGCTGCATCTAAGTTAGAGCATTAGCATTGTGCAACACTCATTTCCTTCTCAACCCTCTGCTCCTCAAATGCATCATCTCTGCATTGCATTTCATCATTTCTTCGTATCTAATCGGCGGGCGTATGCTCTGTGGCTTGCCATATCATCGGAGCCTGCCCACCATAAACCCAGCCAGTTAGCCGTCATTTTGTCATAAGCATAAACGTATAATCGAGCATCCAACACATCACGTTTCTATATACTTTGCACCCTACACTTAGTCGGTTCGAATGTATGCTCTCCGATTTGCTGATATAATCGGATCGTGCCATCAGAAATTCGGACTAATTAGCCATTATTATTGTTTCATTACATTTCAAATTCTTGTGTGAGAATTAATTTTATTTTTTGTAAATTGGTTAGATCTTGTAAAGTAAAGACCGTACGTTCGTACGGACAAAGGGGGTACCTTACACATTCCTTCTCTATAATCATGGTCCCATACTTAGAATATCTCGAACGTAAACCCAAGAGTCATCTCGGGACTAAGAATCTTCGAATTCTCAATCCTATATATTTCTACAGGATTTAACCGAATGTAGGATTAAAATAATTGATTAGTGGTGTGACTTTGGTCAAACATAACACCTTCTTGACCTCGAAAAACTATCAAGAGAGGTAACTTGTGTAAAGTGAGTCAATCCCTCCACCAGTGATCCCATGTCCATTGGATCATGACCTAAAATGGGTTTTGAAAATGGATGAACGACATGGATATAAGGTAGGTAGATCATGGCGAGACCCCACCACAAGGGGTCCCATCCACCTCGGTCCACCCAAGTCGTGAGCCACCTGTGTTGATTTTATGTACGCCATTAGAGCTGGGCAATGGTCCGGGTCAGATCGGACTTTGACAAATCCGACCAGGTCCGAAATTTGGGTGTCGTGATCCGAATCCGATACAATCCGGGACCGGATCCGAGTCACCTGACCCAATCCGATCCTAAAAGTACATTGAATAACCCAATCCGATCCTAAAAGTACATTGAGTAAGGTGGGCTCATCAAAACAACAAAACCTTTTCCACCTTTTGAAATCTTCTCTCTCTCTCTCTCTCTCTCTCTCTCTCTCTCTGAAATGCCGTTTTCTCCCTCCTTTTCTCCAAATTCCCCAAATCTCCCAAACAATAAGCAAATCCCATCTCTATCCCTACTCTTTCCCTCTCTCTCTCTCTCTCTCTCTCTCTCTCTCTCTCTCTCTCTCTCTCTCGATATATATATATATATATATATATATATATCCTGTGGGCCCAAAGAGAGCCATGGACCAGGATCTGGACCGTACAATCCTCGAACGAGTTGATGAAGTTTCATGTGGGATTTCAAGATGGGCTGGGTGGTGGAGAGTTGGCATGATCAAAGCCCTAACTACCGGTACTCTTTCTGCCTTTTGAAATCTTCTCATCATTTCTTTTTCGAAAATTCTATTTTTATTTATTTATTTATATATACATGCAAATGTTTTTAATTAACGGTGTTGAAAAAAATGCCTTTTTCTTAATTTAGACGTGGAAGAATTTTATATAAAAGTTCAAATGCGATCCAGGTTAGGGTTTTAATTTCCTTCCCTTTTTTAATTATTTTTTTTTTTGTAATTTTTATTAATTATTATGATATTATTTGCATGCTTTATTTTTGGGTTGATTTTTGTATTTTCTCGGCAGACGGATGTGACAGGCTACAAAGCTTTGTGTCCTCAATTGTAACCATACACGTGGCGGCCACCAAACGATTCAGATTTCGGTTCAGGTCGGTCGATTTTGTTGCTTATCCGCATCCGATCCTAACTGCATTCGGATCTGCCCTTTTGTACCTGAACCTAACCAATCCAACCTACCGGTCCTGTTCGAATCAGGGCGGATCCGCCGGATCGGACCCATTTTACACACCTCTATACGCCACCAATGACATACATACTGGTTGGTACTTTATAGGCCCACCACAATCTATTTATTTTATCTATGCTGTCCATCCATATTTTCAGCTCATTTTAGGGCATGAGGTGGACCACACCACAGGAAACAGTGGTGATTGAATGCCCACCGTTAAAAACTTCCTGGGCTCTATTGTAATTTAATTTGCTAACGAACTAGTTGATCAATTCACACTGACACGGAGCCTTTAAAATTTTAATGGTGAGCGTCCAATGGTCACTTTCTTATGGTGTGGTCCAACTGGGATTTGGATCCGCCTCATTTTTTGACTAATTTCATAAAATGATCTGGAAAAATAGATGGAGGGCGTGGATAAAACACATAAATGGTCGGCCCACGCGGCTTTTCTAGCACCGGTAATGAGACTCCTTTGATAGTTGACCACTGTTTTAAAATGGTTGTGCATTTGGCACTCATGGAAGGCTATCTGGACCATTCAAGTGATGATCAAAACTAGATGGATCATGTATGTAAATTCACCCTTTAAAAACAATCTTAGTCATCAATCGATGGCTACAAATGGACGGTTAAAGGTGAAATTGCAGGTGGTCCACATTCCAAGGGAAAAATAGATAGGTTAATGCCATTTTGTGGGTGTAATTTTTTAGGTCCAGCTCCATATACACTTGCTTCAGCTATTGGAGTGGTGTAGTTTACCTTACAACTATGCCATGTAATCGGCTGTGCGGTGGGACAGTAACCATCATTTTCAAATAGTGGTGAACCGTCACAGGAGTGTAGTGTTTTGACGTCTTCGATTTCTGTGGTCCCCGTTACAATGAATATGTTATTTCCAAACCGTCCACCCATATAGCAACATCATTTTACAGCATTAGCCCAAACATAAAGCAGATCCAAGGCTCAAGTGGACCATATAATAGAAACAAACGAGGTTTGAATGCTTATCATTTAAAACTTACTAAGGGATACACAAGTTTTGAATCAAGCTGATATTTGTTTTTTTCCCTGCATGTAGGTCTCTGACCTCATGAACCGGTTGGATGGCCAATATCACTATGACAGGCGCTTTGAAGGTTTCAACCGTGTGAGCATCATTGTCCCATTGCTTTAGGGAGCGGATTGCGTACTGAGTAACTAAGTACACTTAGTGTACTGAGTAAACTGTGTGGGGTCCACTGTTATTTATTTATTTTATCCACTCCGTTAATTCATGTTAACAGATAATTTTAGTGGTTGATTCCAAAATTTAAGCAAATTAAAATCTCATGTGGACCACACTATAGGAAACAGTTTTATTGAACCTCTATCATTGAAAATTTTTTGAAGACCAAAGAAGTTTTGGATCAAGCTGATGTTTGTGATTTCTCTTCATTCATGTCTTTGTAATCTTATGAAGAGGTTGGATGACAAATAAAAATTACTTTGCACCCTAGGAAGGTTTCAACGGTGGCAATTATTATTCCACACTGTTTCCTGTGTAATGGTCCATTTGAGCTTTGGATTTACTTAAATTTTGGGATCAACCCCTAAAATTATCAGTATAAATGGATGTACGGCGTGGATAAATCATACACATTCACAATGAGCCCAACTGAGTTTACTCAGTACGATAAAAGCATACTGAGTAACTCAGTACGCAATGAAATCAAAAGCATACTGAGTAACTCCGTACGCAATCAGATTTCATTGCTTTACTTGAAGTGATCCATTCTGGGTTTTGAAGGTTGAGTAGCCAGACTCTACCACTGAAGTGATGTCGCCAAGTTATGTGAGACCACACTAATATATATTGTATCCAGAAGGTCTACCCACTTGTAGATACGAATTTATTGAATGACACGCGGGATGAATCGGATAAAAAAAAACTGGAGTGGAACCAATCACAGAAAACAGTGGAGAGAGTGACACCGGCCATTAAAAAATTCTAATGGCCACAAAAGTTATGGATGAAGCTGAAATTTCAGTTTTCTCTTATCTCATGTCCACCTTAACTTATGAATACATTGGATTTCAGATAAACACCATAATGGACTTTAGGAAGATTTCAACGTTGAGCGTCACTCTTCCCACTGTTTTCTGTGGTGGAGTCCACTCCATATTTGGATTTGACTCAGTCTTTATCTCATGCTCTAAAATGATCTCTCCATATAGATGGATGGTGTGGATACGGCACATACATCATGATGGGTCCCACGTAACTTGGTGACGTCACTTCAGTGGCGAGTCTCGCGAGCGTCAACACACTACGTAGTGGGTGATGCGTGGCACACCACGCAATCCGCTTCCGCTTCAGGCATTGGACCAGACCGTAGCGGAAAGATGATATGATCCCGTGAATACAAGGAAGCGATTCCGTACGATTATTTGGTCAATTTCAGGGTGCAATTTTGTCTGTGGGACCTTAGATTGTTGACCTATGACAAATGAAGACCATTGGATAGGGTGGACCAACACCTTCGATGAATTCTGGCCTAAAAAATTACCATGATTGGATGGTTAGATTCATCGGAATATGGGCATGCAAAACAGACGGCTAGAATAAAATGGTCGCAGCGTCCAATTTTTTTGGGCTCTTAAAGTCTATAAGAATCCTATTCCTATGGAGATATTTATAGGGTATATACCTGCAATCTGATGGTCTACGTTGATCGTAGGTGGGCTTACTTGGGCCCACGGTTGAATGTGCACCGTAATAAGGTAAGACGCACTCCCACTGGATCCTCTCTCTCTCTCTCTCTCTCTCTCTCTCTCTCTTCACAGAATATCGTATCCTCTTGAATCCTCGACCAGAATCCCCATTTCCTCTCTAAATCTCTCTCCAAAAACCCTAATTCGCAAAACCCTAATCTTTCATTTCTGGAAAATCTACATCTCTCCGATCTCAGGTCCTCTCTCTCTCCCTCTCCAGACTTCTCGATTCTACATTCGATTCTGTTCCTTTTGTGGGGATTTTCGATCTTTCTGTGGTCGGAAGCTGCAATTCAAGAAACCGTTCTTCATAGGCTCTTTAATGGACGAAAAGGGTATGGAAACTGGAAAACCTTTGCCGATCAGGGAGAATTGGAGCGTTGATCTCTCTACTTTTGGTAAATTTCCGTTTCGGTTTCGTCCTTTGTCGATTTGAAGTTTTTCATTTCACGAATTTGATGTGATTTTTTAATTTATAGTTTGAAGTATGATAATTTAAGTTTGTACGAATATGTCCTTGCATCTCGTTGTATTGTGATCCTTTTTTTTTTTTATTTTCCCTGTTGTTTCGGCAGATTCTGTTGTGTGAAATCATGAACTGTAGTGAGATGTTTGTGGAACGTGTGCAGGACATCTGTGCTGTGGAAAATGTGGGTCCCACAAGGTCACATGGTTAAAAAATCAGGCTGTTCCACTCAGAAGACGGATCATCTAGTATGAAACAATGGACGGTTTAAATCAGACGTGCTAACAGTATGAATCAATATACTAGCATTGACTGCCTGGTGAGTGGACCAGCCTGACTTTTTTAAGGCTGGTGACCTTCAAGAAGGGACCCATGTTTTGCATCACTCAGATGTCTTACTACACAAGTGACACATTTGCTTATTTGAATGCATTGCGTGTGACTTCATGTGCAACTTTTGTAGGTGACCATTTTTAAGATAGATTGAGTGTAGATTGTGATGTGTTTTCTATCATTTATTGAACGGTGGCAATTCATCAAATGACATTGGCCTATAACAGTAACCTGACCTGATATATCTGGGTATTGAAAAGGTCAGAGATACGATTAATTTTTTTTTTTTTTGAATCTGATAGCCAACTGTAGTGTTTCACTTGTATTCATGTTTGTATGCCCCAATTTGTATTGGCCAATACAGCAATAGCATATGTAGTTTTCCCATAGCATATTTGTACTAGCCAATACTCTACTAATGTGAATGTGTCCTAAAACTTGTTCATGTGATGCTTACCAAGGCTTTGGTGTGCCTTAAAATAATTCAAATAACTAGATGAACTAAGGCTCCCTTTTGGTGTCTTCTAAAATTTTCTCAGATGATATTCATCAAAACTCAAGAATCAAGATGGGCATTTTTCATTTCCATCTGTAGTGCCCAATGTTCCACAACCAAACCTACAGATGTTCAAGTCCTTGTTTCAGCTTTTCCTTTCAGCATGGAGGATTAAATATAAGTGTGCAAATGTTGTGGTGATAATGACCTAAGGAGAATGATGTGAAGCACTCATCGGTCGCCTGGTTTTGGCACACTGTATGATTATTATAGACAGTACGTAGGTTGTGGATGAAAAAGAAGACTAGATGAAAAGAGAGAATAGGAGATCGATTCGTTGATCATTAGTGAGTGACTAATCCTTTTTATCATAAAGAGGGGTAAAATTATGCAACTTCACTCCCTATAAACACAAGCCAAACAGGTGCACACACCAAACTTCTGCATGCCCTGTACACTTTGATACTCCACAATAAGTTGGAGTGTATTGTCAATCATGCCAAACTTGGAGACATAATCTTCAGCAGATCTTGTCGTAGAGAACATGAATGTATCAATCGATCACATGAATGGATATATTGTTTAACAGTCTCTTGTTCACCATTTTCTCCCTCGTAAGTGATAGTCAACTTCTGGAAGACAAGATTATTTGAATGTGAGCAGCCAGCTGATTATCTTAATAGAGTTGCAAGATCTACTAGTTGGAAAACACGTTCCCCATAAAATTGCTTGGAGCTAAACGAGTTTAGGTAGAATGTGCCATGGCCCCATGGCCAGACATTCTGCCTCTTACTATACTAAAATAGGTTATTTCTTACTCTTCTAGGTGACTGAATTTCCTCCAATGAATGTACAATAGCCTGTAGTAGAGCGATGATTGATAAGGGGGTGTTTGGGAATGTGGAAAACCTTGGAAATGAAAGCGGCTTCCATGGAAAGCCTACTTGTTCTTTGTTTGAGAAAAGTAGCCTTGGAAACAAATTTCCATTTCTCAGCTTTTCCTCAGTAACTATGGACATTTATTTCCTCCAAAAAAGACATTAAATTGATTTCAAAGGCAAAGATGACTTGGCGACCATGGATGTAATTCATGTAAAACTGCAATCTACAATCCAATGCAAACAACACAAGGGAAATGGGAATCCATCGTTTTCCATTTCCTAAGGATTCCATGTTACATTCCATATCCACATTTTAGTGTCCTTCCCAAGGCGTACCGTATCTGTGATGTAATGGAAATGGTTTGGGCTATCATGCATTACAGGGTTGTAACAGCCTGTTCCAAAAAAGGGCCATAACACAGTCCTGTAAGGGCCATTACAGCCCAGCTGTAGTGATTAAAAAAAAGGGGTTTTCCCCGGTGAAAAAAGTACCTGGGATTAAAAAAAAAAGGGTCTCCTGCTCGGAGCTCCTCTTCTTCTTCCTTGCAACGTCTGTGTGTGTGTGTGTAAAACCCTAGTTCTTACAATGATTCTCTCTCTTTCTCTCTCTTCCTCTTCTTCTTTGCAATGTCTCTCTTTCTTCCTCTCTATCTTTTGTCTCTTCAAAGTATGTGTCTTCATATCAGCTGCAGTTTTATAAAGGCACTTATATGACACCCTAGTGGCGTATGACGCCCGATACACTTGTACTAGTAAGAAATTGTAGACATGGCATATATTGAATCAAGCCAAACCATTTAAAATGTGTGACCCGGTGTTGATTAGTCAGTGTGCCCAAATCAGATTGTTTGAATGATATTAACCGTTGATTCGCGGACACTCGTTTGTTGAAATAGGACCACTGGATATTTTTAATTCTTCATTGTCCAATAAATGTCCATTGATTTGATAGTTGGATGATGAAATAAGTACAATTTGGGGCCGATTGCATTAGTGGGATGAGTGCCATAGATTTCATGATTTTTAGGCCAATTTGGGGGCATTTGAGTGGTCCCTAAATTGGTGACACTGTCCATCCGAACTTATTTTGAATTTTTTCTTAAAATTTCTTCAGGGCAATGATGTCAAATGTTTAGGGATATACTCTAGTGGGAACTGTATGATTTTGGTGGCAGTTGAGTGGTCTCCTATATTGGCAACACTATTCATCTAAGTTAATTTTATTTTATTTCTTAAAATTTCTTTTGGGAAATGATTTCAAATGCGTAGGGATATACATTAGTGAGATGAGTGTCATAGATTGCATGGATTTGAGGCCTATTTAGAGGCATTTGAGTGGTTCCCTATATTGGCAACACTATTCATACAAATTTACTTTCATTTTTTTTTTCTTAAAATTATTTTGAGGAATGATGTCAAATGCTTAAAGATGTGCATTAGTGGGATGAGTGTCACAAGGGTCAATTTGGGGTCAATCTAAGCCTATTAGGTTAATAAATCATCATATAGGCTGAGACAACTTTCTAACCCATCATAAACATGTTCAAAACCATAAAAGAATACATATTTGGAATCCTCTTAATATTCCAGAAAATTTCTGATTTTTTTGGGATTTTTTCTTAAAAAAATTGACCGTTACAGGAGGCCTAACAACCACTACGTATAACAGTAATGGTCGTAGTCGTTACACCCACTGCTACTGCTATGGCACATCTTGGGTCCTCCCAAACACTCCCTAAAAGATTTGCCCAATTAGCTTGATAATATTAGAGAAACCCCACATACAATCGGGGACCATGCCTAAATTGACTGACAACACCTCTCAATATGCAAGATACTAGATATGATAATAATAAGATAATGATTTTTCATATTAGACATCTATACATCATTAGGTCTTCTAGCAGGTCTCTATCATCAATGCCTATCATCAATGTGCGATTTCTGATTATGATCCATACGAAAGTAAATCAGGTTACGACCTAACGTAAAATCAATGACATTTTTATTGGGAGAGAATATCACCAGCTTTAGAACATGTTACCTCGACCCAAGTAGTGAAGATCCCCAAATCCTTT
This sequence comes from Magnolia changhungtana, assembly GCA_030180095.1. Classification (NCBI taxonomy): domain Eukaryota; kingdom Viridiplantae; phylum Streptophyta; class Magnoliopsida; order Magnoliales; family Magnoliaceae; genus Magnolia; species Magnolia changhungtana. The sequence goes on from JASAUF010000446.1 coordinate 7,656,753, forward strand.
TCTCAAATCTTTGTTGCAAGAAAATCTTTGAAGCTTGTATCTTTTATGGTGTTTTTAGTGCCGTTTTGTATCTTTTTGTGCCTATGGTGCTTTTAATAAAGGCTTCATTGCCTTCCAAAAGATATATATATATATATATATATATATATATATATAGAGAGAGAGAGAGAGAGAGAGAGAGAGAGAGAGAGAGAGAGAGAGAGAGAGAGAGAGAGAGTAATGGTCTCCTGCGAACCATCCTGCTGGCTACCTCGGTGCGGTCCAAATTCCTGCTTCAAAGAGGAAATCGGATTGTGTACTGAGTAAACTCTGTTGGGCCCACTGTGAATGGATGTGGTCTATCCATGCCGTCTATCCATTTTTCAAGCGCATTTTAATGGTTGAGACCAAAATTGAATCATTTCCAATGGTCAAGTGGACCATAGAACAGGAAACATTGGGAATAATAATTTCCGCCGTTGAAACCTTTCTAGGGTCTATAGTGATGTTTATTTGTCATCCGACCTGTTCATAAGATCACACAGATATGGATGAAAGGAAAACACAAATATCAGATTGATCCAAAACTTGTGGACCCCAAGAAAATTTTCAATGGTCGACATTCAATTCACATTGTTTCCTGTGGTGTGGCCCACTTGAGCTTTGGATATACTTCATTTTTGGGCTTAAGCCTTAAAATTATCTGTTAAAATGGATGTAAAGAGTGGATGGACTATATAAATCACGGCGGGCCCACAGAGTTTACTCAGTACGCAATCCGCTTCCCCGCAGGGTGCGGATTGGCTATTGACAGGTTGAGAAGTGACGTTGCCAAATTTTGTGGCCCCACCATGATATATGTTTTGTATCCACGCCGTCCATCCATCTAGAGAGATCATTTTAGGGTAATATCTAAAGAATGAGTACGTCCAAAGCTGAGGTCCACCACAGAAAACAGTGGGGAGAGTGACGCCACCGTTAAGTAGGGATTAGATACTGACAAAGGGTATGCGGATTAGATACTGACAGGTTAAGTAGGGAGACTGGCTATTGAAGTGACGTCACCAAGTTCTGCGGACCCCATTATGATGTACGTGTTGTATTTACAACGTCCATCCATATGGAGATATTATTTTAAGCCATGAGCCAAAGAATGAGGCATATCCAAAGCTTTAGTGGACCCACCATAGAAAACAGCGGGAAGATTGGTGCCCACCGTTGAAACCTTTCTAAGGCCCACCATGATGTTTTTTTTGAAATCCAACCTGTTCGAAAGTTAACAAAGACATTAAAGAAGGGAAAATACAAATATAAGCTTAATCGAAAACTTTTGTGGCCTTTAGAAGTTTTTAACGGTGGTGTCACTCTCCCCACTGTTTTCTGTGGTGGGGTCCACTCCAGCTTTGGATGTGACTCCCACTCCAGCTTTGGATGTGACTCATTCTTTAGATATTTCTCTAAAATGATCTCTCCAAATGGATGGACGGCGTGGATACAAAACATATATCATGGTGGGGCCACAAAATTGGTGACGTCACTTCTCAACCTGTCAATGGCCAATCCGCACCCTGCGGGGAAGCGGATTGCGTACTAAGTAAACTCTGTGGGCTCGCTGTGATTTATATATTCCATCCACTCCTTACATCCATTTTAACAGATAATTTTAAGGCTTAAGCCCAAAAACGAAGTATATCCAAAGCTCAAGCACAGGAAACAATGTGAATTGAATGTCAACCATTGAAAATTTTCTTGGGGTCCACAAGTTTTGGATCAATCTGATATTTGTGTTTTCCTTTCATCCATATCTGTGTGATCTTATGAGAACAGGTCGGATGACAAATAAGCATCACTGTAGACCCTAGAAAGGTTTCAACGGTGGAAATTATTATTCCCAATATTTCCTATTCTATGGTCCACTTGAGCATTGGAAATGATTCAATTTTGGTCTCAACCATTAAAATGCGCTTGAAAAATAGATGGCTGGCGTGGATAGACAGCATCCATTCATAGTGGGCCCAACAAAGTTTACTCAGTACGCAATCTGATTTCCTGTTTACGGTGGGAATTGGACTGCACCAAGGTAGCCTGCGGGATGGTTTGCAGGAAACCATTACTCTCTCTCTCTCTCTATATATATATATATATATATAGAGAGAGAGAGAGAGAGAGAGAGAGAGAGAGAGAGAGAGAGAGAGAGTCTTCGACACATAAATCCCCAAAAAACATACTACTGAGTACTATATCATCCAATAAGAATCACCATAGCTTTCTCCATCCATTTGACAAATGAGTGATCAACATTGATGTTAACAACTTCCAGTAATGAACTTTTAAAACAATGTATGAGAAGATTGTTTGAGACCATGTAGGGATTTTGATGTAGGGACATGTGATGACCTAACCCTAGATGCATGTATAATTAGGTTAAAGAATGTTTGAATAAATGCACGAATCAACTAATCGTTTAGAATCAAAGGGATTAGGTAAATTTCAACACAAAGATGAGATTATTCCGTCAGGATCATGCCCCTTAGCATAAAATCGCATAAACAGTAAAAATGGACCTAGGGATATATATGAGGATATCCCAGATCTAGCATAAGTCAATCCACGGTCAAGTTTGGATCTGATTCTACTGACTAACCATCCCTCTTTTTTTGTTCAAACTAGAAAGGGGATATCTAGAGAGGAACGAAAGGGGTGAAGAATGAAGGGTTTGAGATGAAGAAAGTACAGGTCCTTTTGTCGTCAAAAGAAAAGGAGGTTGATTCTTACCTTTTCCTGCACCTTGAAGATCTAGAAAGAAGGAAATCTGAAATCGGGGTAGAATCCTCAACACCCAAGGGCCAATCCTGAAACCCTAATCTCTTGAATAAAGAGGAAAAAAAATATGAATTTCTATTCATTCAATAATAATGAAAATAGGGTTTCTCACAACGTATATATAAGTTATGGAAAAAGTAAAAGTGCATTAAAGCCCTTGAAAATAAGAATAATAATAAAAAGATGAAAAAAAAAGAAAAGTGCAATAAAGCCCCTGAAATAAGAAAAAAAAAAAAACGCCTAAAACTAAAACACCTGTGCGAGAGGCTGTGAAATCCGCCCCATGGGCCTGTGGTCAGGGTGCGGTTATGCCGCCCCTGCACTTGTAGCGCGTCAGAAAATGGGTCCGATGGATGTAACGTACATTCATATCAACTCCTCTGCTCCGGTACTCTGTCAGCGACGCTTCCTCCTCTGGTACACTTTAAAGGGAGCACCACTGATGTATGCATCAATTCTCCCCGGGTAGGAAGAATTCGCCACTGGTGAAAGTGAACTCTTATCTCTCGAGCAAATCAGGGTTGATGCATTGCAGATCTGTCTCTGTGATCCAAGAGTTATCTGTAATGAGCTTGTTCCTCCATTTGACTAGGAATTTCTGGAAACCTCCGGAGCGAGTGGAAACCGCCTTGGAGTCCAAAATTTCCTCTATCTCGTCTCTTGTCGGTGCAGGTGGAAGAGAAGGTAAGATGGGTACAAGAAGATCAGGCTGTGGCTAAGGTCCATATATATGGGGGTCTGAGAAGAAACAAAGGAACCAATGGATAGAGGTAATGGCTCGTGAAAGGGAACTAGATCATCCACATTAAATGTGGAACTGATGCCCATGGTAGCAGGGATATCAACAACATAAGCATTAGACCCCAACCTTTTCACAAATTTATGTGGACCTCTGCTACGAGCATGAAGCTTCTTTATGAATCCAGGTGGAAACCGATCAGACCTAATACGAACCGTGACGTCATCTCCAGGTTGAAATTCCCTAAATCTCCTGTGAGTGTCAGTAGAAAGTTTATAATGTTCATTACTTGAATTAATCTTCCTCTTGTTCTCACTATGCAATATATGTATATGCTGGGTGAAGGACTCTCCTAACTTTGAAGGATGCTGTGGGGTAGCCATGGGGATCAAATCTATGGGGGCTCAAGGTCTAAGACCTGAAACAATTTCAAACGGGTTCATTCCTATAGACCTGTTCACTGAAGAATCATACGCGAACTCTACTGTGGGAAGAACAGCGTCCCAGGTCCTGTGGTGGTATCTAACCAGACATCCTAACAAATTCCCTAGGCTACGGTTAACACTACCTCTGTTTGACCATCTGACTGGGGATGATATGCTGAAGAAAACTGGAGCCTCGTACCCAAAAGATGCTAAAGATTCTTTCAAAAATAACTAGTGAACGTAGTATCTCTGTCAGACACGATGGATCTAGGTACTCCATGGAGTCGCACAACCTCTTGAAAGAATAACTTAGCAACGTGGGAGGCATCTGAGGTCTTTTAACAGGGTAGGAAATGGGCCATCTTAGAAAAACGATCAACAACCACGAGTATGGAGTCGTGCTTACGAATAGTCTTGGGAAGCCCGAGCACGAAGTTCATACTGACATCTTGCCACGAGGCATGTGGAACTGGCAAATGAGTATATAAACCTGTATTTTGTTTCTTCTGCTTTCCCAGTTGACATGTTCGACACTGCCCTACAATCTTAGCCATGTCCTGCTGGCGATTAGGCCAATAGAAATGATTAAACACAAGGACAATTGTTTTATCTCTACCAAAGTGACTTGCCATCCCTCTAGCATGTTGCTCCAAAACTAGAAAATCGCGGGGGGATGTGCGTGGGATACAGAGCTTTTCCCCTCTAAAAAGATATCCATCTGTAAGGACAAACTTCGCACTCCTCGAGGGCGGGTCACTAGACAATGACACATAAATGATCCCAAAATCAGGACAGTTTGAGTACTTACCCTTGAGTTGCTTAAAGCTTTTAACTTTAATACTCATGGACCGCAGTGTCATGATATAACGGCTAAGTGCGTCAGCAACCTTATTCTCTTGTTCGGCCTTGTACTTTAGCACAAACGTGTGCTCTTGAAGAAATTGTGCCCACTTGGCTCAACTTCTTTTGATAGCTCAAATATTTTAAGGCCTCATGATTAGAGAACAGGACGAATTCTTATGGTAATAAATAATGGCACAATGATTCCACAACCGTATAAAACTCCTTGTCATAAGTGGAGTAGCGTTGTTTAGCCTCATTCAACTTCTCACTGAAAAAGGCCACAATGTCCCTTTTGGCTTAACACTCCGCATATGACAATTCTTGACATGTCACATGCTACCTCAAAGGCTTTGGTAAAGTCAGGTAAACGGATGACTGGTGTTTCCATCATCTTCTCCTTAATTTTTGAAAAAGCCCGCGTCATAGCTTTACTCCATTGAAACTCCCCTTTTTGTATGCAATTTGTGATAAGAGCCATAATCGAGCTAAATCCACGGATGAATCGCCGATAGAACGTAGCTAGGCCGTGAAAGCTTTGCACGTCGTGTATGGTATACGGCTCAGGCCAATTGACAATGGTCTTGACTTTCTCAGGGTCTCCAAACATACCTTCTGACAATACCACGAACCCCAGGAAGATAACATGGGAGGTCAAAAAGAAACACTTCTTGAGGTTCGCATAAAGCTTTTCTTTGCGTAAGGCGTTGTAGACCTGCCTCAAGTGCTTGATGTGCTGGCTAGGGGACGTACTATAGATGAGGATATCATCGAAGTACACAACTAAAAACTTGACCATAAAGGGTCGCAACACCCGAGTCATCACCCTCATAAACGTACTTGGGGCATTGGTTAACCCAAAAGCCATAACCAGCCACTCGTACAGCCCATCCTTCATCTCGAAGGAAGATTTCCATTCATCTCCTGGGTGAACATGAATTTGGTGATAACCACTCTTGAGGTTAATTTTCGAAAAGATAGTAGAGGTGGCCATCATGTCAAGCATGTCATCGAGCCTCGGGATGGGAAACCGATACTTGACAGTGATCTTGTTTATTGCTCTACTATCCACATACATGCGCCACGTGCCGTCTTTTTTGGGCGTAAGAAGCGCGGGCATAACGCATGGGCTCAGACTCTCACGAATGAATCCCTTTTTAAGTAATTCATCCACCTACCTCTTCAACTTAGCATGCTCTGTGGGGTTTATTCTGTAATGAGGGAGGTTTTGTAGGGTCACCCCTGGGATGAGATATATCTCATGCTGAATGTCTCGCATCGGTGGAAGTTCGTCTGGAAGGTCCTTAGGGAAGACATCCTGAAACTCCTCTAGGACTGGACGAGCCTCCTGGGGTATCTCCATAGCAACCTCAGGTGTACTTTCCCTAGCCAGCAGGCTGTACACCATAGTCCCCGCCTTGGTCTCTTTCTCAAACTCCTTAGCATCTATGATGTGGAGAGACTTCGACTGAGGCGCCCTTTGACTCTTAGGACCGCCTGGGGACGTAACATCTTTCGCTCATGTTGACGATTTGGGAGGGAGCGGGCTCAAGACAAGCTTCTTTCGTTCATACTTAAATACACAATTATCCATACGCCCAAATATTGTGATATCTTTGTCATAGAGCCATAGTCTTCCCAAGATGATATGCCCAACGTCCATCGTGACCACATCACACCACAACTTGTCCTTGTATGGTCCAAACTCAATCGGAATAAGGCATTGCTGGGTCACAGGGAGGGATGTCACATTCACCCAAGAAACTCTATATGGGTTGGGGCGAGGGACTGACTTTAACTCTAGGCGACTCAAAGTAATTGGGGAAACTACATTCTCACAATTCTCACTGTCTATGATCACTTTGCAACTCTTTTCTCCACACTTGGCGTGTGGAAAATGGTGGTTCTACGCCAATCTTCGCTTTCCTTCATATGGGTCAAGGCGCACCTCACAACTGCAAGTGGGATAGTCTCCACAGTATCATCCTCGGCATCACTAGCCGGGTCAAGGGAGGGGATAATGATCTCCTCATCATCCTGGTCACCATCAACTTTATTTGCCACTTCTTACGTGGAGTGTTTGGAAACAAAGGCAATGCGCCCACCCTTATTTGAACACTCAGTAGCGATGTGACCCATGCCACTACAGTGGTAGCACTACCCTGGCATCGCGGGCCGAGTACTTGGTTCAATCATATTATTACTGCGATTTATGTTGACTGGCTGGGTACCAGGTTGAGCTCTAGGTTGAATTTCGACTTGGGGTCTCGCTCCTTGCGAAGCTACTCTAGGCATAGTAGGTCGAAAATCAATCTCCCTCACATTGGACTGACGCACACAGTGCTTCAGTTCCTGCACCACCTGGTAAGCATGTTTTAGACTGGTGACTATGTGAAGCGTGAGCTCCCGCTGAAGCTCAGGCCTGAGGCTCATACGGAAACGGGAGAGAACTACAGCAGGGTCCTCATCCACATCGCACCTCGTCATATATTCATCGAACTTGGCGATGTATTTCGTCACCGTCATGGATCCTTGGCGCAAAATGTGCCATTGATCTAACAACCTTTGCCTGTAAGAAAGGAGAATATGCTTCTCTCTCAACAACTCTTTCATCTCAATCCAAAAGAGAACTGGTCCCTCTCCAGATCGCTCATGGCGACGCTCCACATTTCCCCAATATAGTTTTGCTTGGCCCACCAATTTCATCTTGACGAACCGGACTCGTGTGTCTGGTAGACTGTGCCACTCAAAGAAGTGGTCCATGTCTGCTAACCAGTCGGAAAAAACTCTGGGGTGCAATCTCCCATAAAAAATGGGGGCCTCAACCTTAATGCCCTTCATGACCCTAGAAACAGGGTTCTCGTGCTCATGATATCTCTGAGGGTGCTGACGACGTACCCCATCATGGCTCTCCCATTGGGCGGGAAGAACAGGATCACGATTGTGTGTGAGTGGTAATGGACATACCCCATCGTGTTTGTTGCCAGGGCCACGAGCTTGGCCTGCTCCCAAACCATCCCTAGGCAGATCAGGGCCCACAACTTGAGACTGATCAAGAACTCCGGTGTCGGGGGTTGTCCAGGCTCCACCTACAGTGGCGGTTGGAATATCAGCCTCTAGATGCACAACTCTCTCTTCTAGACGCGTGAACCTACCATCCTGATGCGCAAACTGCTGCGCGATATCATCCCTCAAGGTTCGAAACTGTTGATCCATTCTTTTAGTTTGGCCCTCCATAGCCTTGGCAAATTGATCGAAGTCCATGGTGTAATGGAGACCGAATCCATGACCAGTGCGCGTGGGCATATACCAGGAATGACAAGTGAATGGTCCTCGGTCTATATGCAGGAAAGGGTAAAAACGATGATACCAGTGCAATACAACTACCCTATATGGCCTAGATCTATATGGGGACTCAACAAAACCTAGGAAAAAAAGGCTAACTAAACTCAACAAAATGTCCTCTTCGCAGAGCCAGTCACGCGGGTATAATTAGGTTAAAGAATGGTCAAATAAATACATGAATCAACTAACCGTTTCCAATCAAAGGGATTACATAAATTACTAAATTTCAACACAAAGATGAGGTCATTCTGTCAGGATCATGCCCATTGGCATAAAATCGCGTAAACAGTAAAAATGAAGGACCTAAGGATATGTGGATATCTCAGATATAGCATAAGTCAGTCCACGGTCAAGTTAGGATATGATTCTACTGACTAACCATCCCTCTTTTGCGTTCAAACTAGAAAGGAGATATCTAGAGAGGAACGAAAGGGGTGAAGAATGAAAGATTCGAGATGAAGAAAGTACAAGTCCTTTTATCGTCAAAAGAAAAGGAGGATGATTCTTACCTTTTCCTGCACCTCGAAGATCTATAAAGAAGGAAACCTAAAATCGGGGGTGGAATCCTCAACACTCAAGGGCCAATCCTGAAACCCTAATATCTTGAATAAAGAGGAAAAAAATACGAATTTCTATTCATTCAATAATAATGAAAATATGGTTTCTCACAACGTATATGTAAGCTATGAAAAAAGTAAAAGTGCACTAAATCCCCTTGAAACAAGAAAAATAATAAAAAGACAAAAAAAATAAGGAAAGTGCAATAAAGCCTCTAAAACAAGAAAAAAGAACAAAAACGCCTAAAACTATAACACCTGTGTGGTAGGGTGTAAAATTCGACCCATGAATCTATGGTTAGGGTGCGGTCATGCCGCTCCTGCACTCGTAGCGCGTCAAAAAATGTGTCCGATGGACCCAACGTCCATCCACATCAACTCCTTTGCTCCGGTACTCTGTCGGCGACGCCTCCTCCTCTGGTACACTATAAAGAGTGCACCACTGATGTCCACATCAGATTTCCATAATATACACAGAATTCCTTCTCTTGTAATTGAAAACCAAGAGGATTCACATAAAGTTCTTTCATCGTATACATTTGAAAAAATGCCTTCCACACCATCTCCCAAGTGTTATTTTTTAGTGCACCCACCTCTTCTACCCTTGCCCTTTTCTAGCAAAGATATCTTTGAGATTATTTGGTATTCTCAAAGAAGAATGGCAAGAGTGAAGGACCTGTAGAAAACCGAGAGACGCTCAAAAGGATAATAGTTAATTGGATGAGAAGTACAAGTACACTTTTTTAAGAGCAATGGGAAGAGGCATTGGAAGGCATAGTGAAGGCTAGTGCGAAAGGAGAATCAAAAGAGGAAGACACACAACTGTGAGCACCATTTGAAAAAAGCTATATTAGTTGTCAGTTATTCTAGAAGATTGTAATGTCTACCTTTTTTCATAGACAATAATTGGTGGTGTTTTGTGCTCTCATTTCTAGTCCTAACCTTGGATTAAGGAAGATTGTTTTGTCGAGTTGGCAATTGGCGTCAAACTTTGGCTACGCCTTTTTCTCATGAATAATCGACCCCATTTATTTGGCATAAGGTTTTGATGATAATGATGATGAGATGGTGGTGGACATGGTGGCAGTAGGTTAGGCTAGGGCTGGGTGAGTGTTGGCCTTCTCATCTTGGTCCTAGACCAATTGGACTAAAAAGGCCCTTGCCTTGGCCTGACCCTGTAAGAAAAATATTTAGTGAACAAAGGTTCGAAATCGTCCAATCGAAGAATTTCTTCTGGTTGTCTTCCATCCATGATGATGATAGAGTGGAATAGTAAAAACAAGATTCATGCAGCTGACCCCAATTAATTGGGATAAGGCTTAGATGATGACAATGATGACTTTGACAGTGACGATTTTCCTCCATGATGAATCCCACATAAATGATTTGGATCATAGAAATATAACCTGTGATGCGGACACAAGCGCATTCAAGGTGTACCAACGAAGAAAGCGCTAACCACAAGTGCCGTCCTTGTGGATAGGCGACTATTGAGGAGCTGAAGACCTTTCACATGTGATTGGACATATAGAAGACTCCACTCAGGGTAGACACATGTGAAGGAAGATTGGAAAAAGAAGATCGAGCGCCTGAACTTTCTCGTACTTATGTTATTTGCGCGTTTTTGCTTAGGGGTATTTTAGTAAGTTTATGTCTTTATTTGCTTATTTTATGGGTATTTTAGTAAGTTTGTCTTTATTTGCTTATTCTAGGGGTATTTTAGTAATTTTATGTCTTTATTTGCTTATTTAAGTGGGCTAAAGCCCTAAATCCGAATTTCAACTATTGATTAATGAAAAGCAAACCCTTTGGTTGCCTCTTTCCTCTCTTCTCTCTAATGGTGCTTCTTTTCTTCCCTTGATCTTCTTTTTCTAATTTCTTCTTGTGCCCCTCGAACTTCTTCAAGGTAATAATTTTCTTCCTTCTATTTTCCAGTTTTGGCTAATCCTTCTTCGATCAAAATCTTGAGAACCGATCTAAACCCTAAATCCCCAAATTCTCAAATCCCTAATCCGAGAAAATTTTTGGTTCTTCGGACTAGTGATCTTCATTGATCGATTGAGTGTGACCATGCAAGATCGGGAGGTCTCATCCCTCGCCGGATCCAACCTAAGTAGTAATTGAACTCCATACTCCATGGTTGTGGTGATGGCCCGCTCCATTGCATGTTTCCTTTATGATTTTCTTAGTTATGATGATTACTGCTAGAATTTTAGATCATTTATTCCTTTTATTTCCGCTGTTTAATTATGTTCATGAGCATGCATCATAATTAGGGTATGTCCTGCATCAAATTTGGTATCAAAGCCTAGGCTTGCATGGTTTTTTTGTCTAGATCAAGTTATCAAATTAGGGTTTTGATTTTTAGGTTTAATTTAGAAAGTTTCCAGATTTAGAAAGTTCCAGATTTAGAAAGTTTTCAATTTTAGAAACTTTCCAGATTTCCAGATTTCGAAACTTTCCAGATTTAGAAAGTTTTCAGATTTAGAAACTTTCCAGATTTAGAAAGTTTTCAATTTTAGAAACTTTCTAGATTTCCAGATTTCCAGATTTAGAAAGTTTTCAATTTTAGAAAGTTCCTAATTTGAAAAATTTTCAGATTTGAGTTGTTTCCTGTTTCAACTTAATTGTGTCAGTTCATAGTAGTTTTGCATTCATCTTGAAAGTCATAACACCTAGTAGTCTAGTTGGGTAGAGTGGTTCAAGTCTTCATTGTATGCTCACGAGAAGAAGTAGAGGTTTCGGACTTCAACCTACCATGAATAACGAGCAGTTATCTGAGCAACTCGCTTAATTGATACAAATGATAACTGCCCTAGAAGCGGGTCAAAAGCGTGAGTTTGCCCCCCTTGAGAACCAAATTACCACTACCATGACTAAGGTCGAGCAACTAGAGGCGTCCCAAAAGGAAAACGCCGCTGTAGGGGATGATGCACACTCCTAAGTGGGAGGAATCATTGAAGAACGCGCTACCACGTGGTGGTAGTGAGGATAGAGATCGTGGTAATGGTCGTGGTGTGGTGCGAGAGGCACGAGTCACATGTGATCATCAAGACCGCTATGATCTAGATGAGCGTGTGATGAAGAGTGTGAGAGTTGAGGCCCCGAGTTTTGATGGGCGCTTGGATCCCAAGGCATTCCTTGACTGGGTTGCTGATATGGGCCACTACTTTGAGTGGTATGGCATGTCGGAAAACCGTCAAATGCGGTTTGCTAAGATGAAGCTTGTGGGTCAAGCCAAGCTCTTTTGGACCAACACCGAGCGTAGGATAGAGAGAGTTGGTAGAGCCCCTATCACACATTGGTATGAGATGAAAGAGAAGTTGAAGGAGAAGTACCTTCCTTTCTCATACCGTCAGAAGCTCCTTGACCAATGGCAATCCTTATGCCAATGGTCAATGTCTGTCGCTGACTACATCGCTAAATTTGAAGAGTATATGATGCAATGTGATATCCGAGAAGACCCTCTAGTAACGCTCTCGCGTTTCAAGACGGGCCTTTATGCGGATCTTCAGCGCGAACTTATGACTCGGCCCTTAACGGACTTGGATGAAGCATATCAAGTCGTGTAAGAGTTAGAGCAATATATGAAGGCTCTTGTCGTTCGTCGTTTTGAGTCCCGAGACTCCAGTGCTAGATCTAGTTCACAGGGAACTAGACCTAATATTGGCAGTCAACCTAGGGCATAGGCGACCATTCCGCCTAGGCCTAGGGAGGACAAGGGTAAAGGGGTTCTTGGTGCCGGTCTTAGTAACATGAGCCAAGTGAGGTGCTATGAGTGTGGCAATCTTGGCTACGTGTCTAATCAGTGTCCTACGAAGAGCCGTGGGAGAACCTTAGTTATAGGCGAGTCCCACGAGGGTGGAGATGACCAGGGTGACTATGAAGTTGAAGAGTATCACCCTGAAGGACTTATTGATGAAGAAAAAGTGGATGGAGAAACAACGCTTGTAGTAGTAAGGCGTGTGCTAGCTCAGTCTAGAAGTAGTGCTGACTGGCGTCGAAACACTATTTTCTATACTATTGCCAAGTGTGGTGAAAAGAATTGTAAGGTGATGGTGGACAGTGGAAGTTGTCAGAATGTGATTTCCACTAGCACCTTAGATCGCTTAAAACTGAAATCCACACCTCATCCTGACCCGTATAAAGTTTCTTGGGTTGACAAGACATCCCTACCTGTCACCCAGCAATGTCTAGTCCCCAACGAGTTTGGGTCATACAAAGAGTCCCTGTGGTGTGATGTTTTACATATGGATGTGGGACATGTTATCCTAGGTAGACCGTGGCTATTCGATAATGATGTCACGATCTTTGGCCGTTCGAATGCGTGTACTTTTATGTATAATGGTAAAAAGATCAAACTTAATCCCATGCCACCTGAGAATACACTAGGGAAGAAAAAGGATGAGAAGACAAGTGAGCTTAGAGGAATGGGGAAATCCAAACCTAAGTCTCTACATATAATCAGCGTAAGAGAGTTTGAAAAAGAGGCTAAGGAGGATTCTATGGTGTATGCCCTTGTGGCTAGAGAGATTACACCTGAGGTTCCATTAGAGTTGTCCCGTGAGGTGACCTCGGTCCTGAAGGAATACAGTGATGTATTTCCTAAAGACTTACCGAATGAGTTGCCACCTATGAGGGACATACAACATGCCATTGATCTTGTCCCAGGGTCTACTTTACCGAACCTTCCTCACTACAGAATGAACCCTGCAGAGCATGTAGAGTTGAAGAAGCAAGTTAATGAGCTTCTGCAAAAGGGTTTCATCAAAGAGAGTATGAGCCCATGTGCCATGCCTGCATTGTTGACGCCAAAGAAAGACGACACGTGGCGCATGTGTGTGGACAGCCGTGCCATAAACAAAATTACTGTTAAATATAGGTTTCCTATACCTAGACTTGATAATATGCTTGACATGATGGCCAGGTCCACTATATTCTCTAAGATAGACCTCAAGAGTGAATATCACCAAATCCGTATACGCTCAGGAGATGAGTGGAAGACGGCGTTTAAGACGAAAGATGGGGTGTATGAGTGGTTGGTCATGCCCTTCGGCTTGACTAACGTACCCAGTACTTTCATGCGGGTGATGACACAAACTTTGAGGCCGTTCATGGAAAAATTCCTAGTAGTGTACTTTGACGATATTCTTATTTATAGTACCACTAAGGAATCACACCTTGAACATTTAAAGAAGGTCTGTAGTGTCCTTAGGAAGGAAAAGTTGTACGCTAATCTTAAGAAATGTGCATTCATGTCTAGCCAAGTTGTGTTCTTAGGATTTATAGTGTCATCTGAAGGGATGTGCGCAGACCCTGAAAAAGTCAGGGCTATAGTTGAGTGGCCAGAACCAAGGAACATTCATGAGGTGCGAAACTTTCACGACCTAGCAAATTTTTATCGTCGGTTCATTAGGGGTTTTAGCACGATCATGGCTCCCATTACCGAGTGCATGAAAAAGGGAGAGTTCGTGTGGTCTAAAGCCGCAGTCAAGGCTTTTAAAGAAATTAAGGGCAAGATGGTGGAAGCTCCTGTCATGCGTCTACCTGACTTTTCTAAAGTCTTTGAAGTAGCGTGTGATGCGTCTGGTGTCGGTATAGGTGGAGTGTTGAGTCAAGAAGGACACCCAGTGGCCTATTTCAGTGAGAAACTGAATGAGGCAAAACAAAAATACTCCACTTACGACAAAGAATTTTATGCGGTAGTGCAATCCCTGAGACATTGGCGACACTATCTCCTACCGCAAGAATTCGTTTTGTTTTCTGACCATGAGGCTTTGAGATATTTGTATTCTCAGAAGAAACTCAACCCAAGGCATGCCAAGTGGGTAGCGTTTCTTCAGGAATATTCGTTTGTTTTGAAACACAAGGCCGGGGTTGAAAACAAACCAGCGGATGCCCTTAGTAGGAGAGTGGCGTTGTTCAACTCCTTGAGTGTAGAGGTAGTCGGATTTGAGCAACTGAAAGATGAATACCCCATATGTCCTGATTTTGGGGGTACTTACGCGTCGCTCTCTAGTGACCAGCATATTATGGGTGAATATGTTCTTAAAGATGGCTTTCTTTTCAAGGGAGACAGACTTTGTATTTCCCGTATGTCCCTTCGTGAATTCCTCATCTGGGAGCTTCATTCAGGAGGGATAGCTGGCCATTTTGGTCGTGATAAAACCATTGCCCTCGTGGAAGATCGTTTCTATTGGCCAAGCCTCAAGCGAGATGTAGCCAAAGTTTTAGGGCAGTGTCGAACATGTCAGCTGGCAAAGCAAAGAAAGCAAAATACCGGGCTGTACACGTCATTGCCAGTGCCACATATTCCGTGGCAGGACATTAGTATGGACTTCGTGCTTGGGCTTCCCAAGACTATAAAAAAGCATGATTTTGTTTTTGTCGTTGTGGACCGTTTTTCTAAAATGACGCATTTCCTCCCATGCTCGAAGACGTCAGATGCGTCTCATGTTGCTCGTCTCTTTTTTGATGGTGTGGTGCGTCTCCATGGGTTACCTAAAACCATAGTGTCTGATCGTGTTGTTCGATTTACTAGCTATTTTTGGAAGACACTGTGGCACATTATGGGAACTCGTTTGCAATTTTCTACTGCTTACCACTCACAAACAGATGATCAAACTGAAGTGGTAAACCGTAGCCTTGGAAATCTTTTACGTTGTCTAGTGGGTGAACATGTTAAGACTTGGGACCTAATTTTACCAACTGCTGAACTTGCTTATAATGGGTCAGTTAATAGATCTACAGGATTGAGTCCTTTTGAAATTGTAAGTGGTTATAAACCTAGAATGCCCATAGATCTCTTACCTATGTCTGTTACCCAAAGGTCTTCTGAGTCAGCCGATGCATTTGCACGCCATATTCATGATTTGCATACACATATTAGACAGCGGTTAAATAAGAGCAATGATGATTATAAAGTTTCAGCTGATTCTCATCGTAGAGTGCAAGAATTTCAAGAAGGAGACTGTAATGGTGCGAATAAGGCCAAAACGATTCTCTCAAGGATCTGCAAAAAAATTACAAGCACGTAGTGCTGGACCATTCAAGATATTACAAAAGGTTGGGTCCAACGCGTATCGGGTTGACCTTCCACCTGAAATGAGCATTAATCCAACTTTTAATGTGGAAGATCTAGTCCGTGCCCATACTCCCATTGTTGATATATCGTCCCTTTCATGACCTTTTTCTGAGTTTGCTACCCAACCCCTTCCACCCCCTCCTCCACTCATTACCCATAAAGAAGAAATTGAGGAAATCTTGGATGACGAGATAGTATCCACAAGAGATGGAGGTTTCCAAAGGTATCTTGTCAAGTGGAAGAACAAACCATCGTTTGAATCTACGTGGTTGTCGGGCGACGCATTGCAGGGTATTGATCCAGATTTACTAGAGCGCTACAAAAGTTTCAACTCGTCGGAGTCGAATTTTTCTCACCCGAGGGGAATTGATGCGGACACAAGCGCATTCAATGTGTATCAACGAAGAAAGCGACAACCACAAGTGCCGTCCTTGTGGATAGGCGACTATTGAGGAGCTGAAGACCTTTCACATGTGATTTGACATATAGAAGACTCCACTCAGGGAAGACACATGTGAAGGAAGATTGGAAAAAGAAGACCGAGCGCCCGAACTTTCCCGTACTTATGTTATTTGCACGTTTTTGCTTAGTTAGAGGTATTTTAGTAAGTTTTGTCTTTATTTGCTTATTTAGAGGTATTTTAGTAAGTTTATGTCTTTATTTGCTTATTCTAGGGGTATTTTAGTAATTTTATGTCTTTATTTGCTTATTTAAGTGAGTTAAAGTCCTAAATCCGAATTTCAACTATTGATTAATGAAAAGCAAACCCTTTGGTTGCCTCCTTCCTCTCTTTTCTCTAATGGTGCTTCTTTTCTTCCTTTGATCTTCTTCTTATAATTTCTTCTTGTGCCCCTCGAACTTCTTCAAGGTAATAATTTTCTTCCTTCTATTTTCCAGTTTTGACTAATCCTTCTTCGATCAAAATCTTGAGAACCGATCTAAACCCTAAACCCCCAAATTCTCAAATCCCTAATCCGAGAAACTTCTTGGTTCTTCGGACTAGTGATCTTCATTGATCGATTGGGTGTGACCATGCAAGATCGGGAGGTCTCATCCCTCGCCGGATCCAACCCAAGTAGTAATTGAACTCCATACTCCATGATTGTGGTGATGGCCCGCTCCATTGCATGTTTCCTTTATGATTTTCTCAGTTATGATGATTACTGCTAGAATTTTAGATCATTTATTCCTTTTATTTCCGCTGTTTAATTATGTTCATGAGCATGCATCATGATTAGGGCTGTCCTGCGTCAACCCGAATCCAAGGAGTGTATCTAAATTACACATGTATATTGAATGTGAACTGCTAACAAGTGTCGTTAAACCATCCACTCTTTCCATATAGCAGTGGCCCATCTGATGACCGGACTGGGTCATTCATCATTTGCCTGTGCATTGGACTTAGATTTCAAGCCCGGTCCTTGTCCTTGAGCCAAGCTTAGAGGCCTAGGCCATGGCCCTACAAGGTCGAATCACGCCACCCAAACCATTGCAACCTCTAATGTTGGAGATCTTTTGATATCCTGGTTGGTATCACTAAGAGAGGACTAGATAAGGCAGATTGTTACAAGAACCAGCATAATAAAGACTAGATTAGTTTGATCAAACAAATTCACACCTTTGATCACTATGGTTCTATGGGCAAGATCGAACCAGCATGGTTGAGTTTGCTTCAGATTCAAAGCTCATGCGATCAAGTTGGCTAGTTGAATTAATAGAGGATGAAGTTTTGAAGGAGTTTATTGTTATGGTGGTCGTGGTACACTGAATGTGTATAGTTGAGAAGAGGAGGAAGAAGGAAGTCATTTAAAAAAAAATAAAATTCTCAAGCAACTTATGATGTTAGGCACGTAGGTATTGTAATCTTGGCATTCAAGTAAATCATACAAAATCGGCCAAATTGTGTGCCTTAGTGCAGATGGGAAAACAAAAAAGTACTTAGTTGGTTATCTATCTATCTATGTAGTAATTGGACATTTCATCATCATCAAAGCCTTATCCCAACTAAATGGGGTTGGTTACTTATGAGGAAAAAGATGTGGTCAAAGTTTGACACCAGCTACCGACCTGATGCAACGCCTTTATTTGGGATTGGGACTGGGACTGGCAATGAGGGTGCAAAATACCATTAGCTATTGTCCATGGAAAAAAGGTTGACATTACAGTCTTCAACAAATTGGCCATTAAACTCGCAACCAATATGGCTTCTTTAGATGATGCCCATGGAAATATATATTCCTTAAATAAAAAATAAAAAAAATTCTCCTTCTACACTAGTGGACTGTTTAGTGAGAACAAGCCAATGGTCCCCCCCTTTTTTTGGTTTATTAGTGAAAAGCCAATGGTTCAAATACTGAAAACAATTGTCCAACAATCGTTGAACCCATCTGATTTTTGGATGATGACTTATCTATAGTGTTTCCTGACGTTTGAATGGTGTCATTTGAGTTAATGTTGCAATTTGTACAATTTTTAAGAATGCCTACTATCAAGCATCACCCACCAGATTATCAAATAACTGCACAGATAGAAAGCCCTAAAACTTGAGAATGGATTACATACAGTTATAGGTGGACTTTCACATACGACCATTTCTTTCCCACCAACGTGTCAATGTATAGAATATCTGATTTGTGAGAAAGGTGGGCCATGCCTTGATGATCAACTGCTATGAGATAAAAACGATCCCCTTATTGGCTAGGCCACACCAGTAGACTCATTGATAAAAACGATCCCCTTTCGACGTTATGTCCTGCTTGACGAGTGGCTAGGCCTGATTGAACCAACAACCCAAGTACTGATTTGTAATTGTAACCAAGTACCCCATGCGTGCAAATAGCCACTACACAGGTGGAATAATTAACCAGTCCCAACTATTTACATTGTGGGTCCCACTGTAGATGATGAGTCATGAATCATGACCCTTATGGATTGCAAGAGTAATTCTTTATATCTTGGTGAGCAGCCATCAAAAGAATAGTTAAGATGAAGAAAAATCATGATCCAACAAGTGGGACAATTTAAATTGTCATGGCTATCGACTACGATCCATTCAAGAGGTTGAGTTCCAGATGAGCATATGATGGATTGTCAAGTGAGCATCTTCATCCTTATCTGTTTCTTCGACATTGGTAGGCCCTGGATGGAACTTTCATAGTCCAAGGCAAACCATCAATCCACCCACCCTGAGTGTGCCCCCGCATTAATCACCCTCGGTGAGGAGTATCGAAGACGAGACCTCCTGCTTTGATACGAATTTGATGTAGGACAATAAACTACTTTCTCTAAAAGCTTGAACTGATAAAGCATGGCAAATTAATTCCTTTATCTCATAGCCCAAACCCCTCATCCATGGGTTAGGTCCTCGGCTGAACCCTCCTCGCGGCCCCCAAATCACATGGGTTCCGCAGGACGCTCACCCCGAGCGTGCCCCCGCATCCCACAGGCCACCCCACTCGAGCCCGATGTGAAAATGCTCCCGCATTAATCACACTCGGTAGAGGTGGGCACGAGACGACTCGATTCGGCTAACTCGACTTGTCTGACTTGTTTCGATTCGACTCGAACCCGAACCGAATGGGTGAGTTGATCCGAACCGAGTAAGCTTCGCCCAATGCGAACTCAAACCGAGTCGAGTTCGAGTTACCTAGGAACTCGACCCGACTCGACCCGAAACTTGATCTGGTTAGACTCGACTCGATCGGAAACCTGACTCGACCCGACTCTCTAACTCTACCTCGACCCGATCCCAACCTCTCTCCCTCCCTCATCCTCCTCTTCCAAGCCCGGCAACCACGCACCACCATCACCCTCCTCCTCCTCTCTCCTCTCCACTCCCTCCCTCCCTCCCTCATCCTCCTCCCCTTCCTCTTCCAAGCGTGGCAACCACCCACCACCATCACCTTCCTCTCTCTCCTCTCCATTCCCTCCCTCCCTCATCTCTCAATCTGACTCGATGCCAACTCGACTCGACTCGACTCGGTACTTTTGACCGGATTGGATGCAGTTTGGATCAGTCCAAGCCAGACCGAACTCGGATCGAGTTAGGCATGTTGGACTCGGTATCAAGTCGGATCGAGTTCGGGGTAGGCCTATTTCAAAACCGGATCGAGTCGAGTCAACCCTAACTTGGTCCGACTCGAGTCAATGCCTAGCTCTAACCCCCGGTGAGGAGTCTCAAACACGAGACCTCCTGCTCTGATACCAATTTGATGCAGGACAATTAACCACTTGCTTTAAAAGCTCAAACTGATAGAGCATGACGAATTAATCTCTGTATCTCATAGCCCAAGCCTCACATTCATGGGTTAGGTCCTCGGACGAACCCTCCTCATGGGCCCCAAATCTCATAAGTTATTTTGTAACGTTTGTCTCAAATATATCACTTTACTTAAAGACATGTGAAATCTAGAACTTCAGATTTGTATATGAGACGATCCTACTGAATTGTTATACTCGCGTTAATTTAAACCATACAGGTGCCGAGTTGGAATATTTCGACCAGGCTGGCCTTTATGATTAGTTTGCATTGTTATTAGGCTTTGTTTGAAATTTTCAAATGTTAATGTAACAAGTTAAGTGATTTAATTTAATTAGCCACTTAAGTTATAGATGATATGGTACAATATTATTTCATTAAGTTTGGAATTAGTAGTTATCTTCATTTATTTTAAATGTACATAGCCTTGTGGAATTGAGTATTTACTTGTGCATTGATAATAATATATTAATTTTAGCTCACGTGCTTGGAATTTGGGTATTGAGTAGCTCTACTTGGGTACTCGAATTATGGGGCGTGACACCACGTGCCATTATACATTTTCAAGCACCATGCGTGTACCAAAAGTAGAAGCGTGGACATGCGTCACATGCGATCGATGATTCTCTGTCCTGGGTGCTTGACAAACAACAACAGTTTGGGTTAGCTTGACTGTGACAACACTGTGCTTGCTTCCAAACAGTCCTATTTGAACTGAAACCATCTGCCACTAACTGCCTCATCATCAAACAAGACAAGTTTACATGGCTACAGTAGGTAACTTGAAGCTGGAATGTGGTTCCCAAACAATCCAAAGACAATTTTCTCAAACCAACACGACAGGAACTTGAAGGGAAACTAGATCAAACCAGTATTTTGAATAGCGTCCGCAGTGTAGCTACGACGCTACCCAGCATTAGCAAATAGCATAAATCCCCTATATAGAACGTTATAGGGGTCATAGTGTATGCGTTGCGTACGTTCTATATATATGATAATTGTATTTTATATTTTGTACTTATACTCTCAACCTGTGGGATTTTAATTTCTTTTCGTACTTGTCACTTATGGTTTCTATTAGACATTATTAATTGAAGTGTTTTGCTTAGAAAGTTATTGATGTGATAATGATTTGATTGGGTTTATATATGTGAATTGGCTTTTGATAAATGATAATTAATAACTTGTTTGAACATGTTTATATTTGAAAAAAAGAATCATCTTTTAGGCAATTATATATATATATATATATATATATATATATATATATATATATATATATATATATATATATATAAACTATTTACTATATTTTACCTATTTTTAAATTGAAAAATAGAAGTATCGTGTAGTTTACACTACATGCCATGCTACTTACACTACACACTACAGAGGGCTGAATGCTACGCTACATGTTACTGCTATTTAAAACATTGGATCAAAACGAATTTACCCCAACACTTCACTTGGGCCAGGAAGTTCACTAGCTGATTGAAAACTAATTCCTCCATCCAGAGAGGTATGCACCTAAAGTTGGTATTGTTGATTGGTGAGGCACCAATTTCCATGAACTTGAGGGGGCCATAGTAGAACCACAGGCTATCAGAAATGGCTTCCCCACTAACCAGGCTACTAGATCTGCATTTTAACTGAAAAACGAAAAGAAAAGTGGGTCCCGTGGTTATATGATGCAGGACAATTAACCACTTGCTCGGCCACCCCACTTGAGGCCGATGTGAAAATGCTCACCCATTAATTACCCTCAGTGAGGAGTCTGAAACATGAGACCTCCTGCTCTAATACCAATTTGATGCAGATCAATTAACCATTTGCTCTAAAAGCTCGAACTGATTGAGCATGTCGAATTAATCCCTTTATCTCATAGCCCAGGCCCCAAATCCATGGGTTAGGTCCTCGACCGAACCCTCCTTGTGCCCCCCCCGCACGGGTTCTGCCTCATACGAGCCACCCGCCTCACAAGGGCCCCAAATCCATGGGTTCAGTGGGCTGCCCACCGCGAGTGTGCCCCAACATCCCATAGGCCACCCCACTTGAGCCCGGTGTGAAAATGCCCCCGCATTATTATAGGACCACAAAGATCTTTTGCACTTGATCTTGCCACTTGGTCACCAAAACTAGAGATAGAAGCTGAACTTCTAAACAGGTGATTGGGTTCCATGGACCAAGGTTGTTGTTCCTGATGCAAGACATGAAATTCAAGTATGATGTGCAAGAATTCAAGCTTAGATCATACCAATTCTGAAACAATTACACAAATTCCACATCCCACATGATAGTCCAAACATTCAATGAAAGGGGAATCTATGCGGGTCCAGGCTGACACAGGCTAGGGCTGGACCAATAAAAATTATAAGCCAAACGATGTCAAAGGGAAATAGAAATCAACCACACATGCATAAGAATCAGTCCCTAATCCAAGGGATTCCCCAATTTCAATTCAAGGAACCCTAGGGTGAAAAAAAAGAGGCAAATAAATTATGGTTAATGCAAACTAAGGCTAGGGTTTAGGAAATAGGAATGAAAAGAGGAAAACCAGAGGAAAAACTGACTCGGAGAAAGCTTCTCCGTGCAGATGGTGACTCAGAGCTAACGCATGTGCGCGGGTGGGCTGGCTGCACGTGTGATGGAAGCCCACCTTTCCAAAGTGACACCTAGGCCGTGGTCGGCCAGGGGAGACCTCCAATCTCTCCAAGTTTGACGACAATCCGACGTAAGGTCGATGTGTAGTGCTCCGCCGAAGTTTCAGCCCTCCTACAGGTCCAGATTATGGAAACTGCCTGTAGGAGGATGAATAGCTGCAAAGGCTGGGAATTTCAAAGCAATAATGATGATAAAAGATGATGTATATGGATGGGAGAGGGTATGGATGAATGGGGATAGATGTGGCTTCACACCACGTAGTTAGCCCTTCGAAAAGGGATAGATAGGCCTTGGTTGGCTAGGGGAGACCTCCAATCTCTCCAAGTTTGACGACAATCCGACGTAAGGTCGAGGTGTAGTGCTCCGCCGAAGTTTCAGCCCTCCTACAGGTCCAGATCATGGAAACTGGCTGTAGGAGGATGAATAGCTGCAAAGGCTGGGAATTTTAAAGCAATAATGATGATAAAAGATGAGGTATATGGATGGGAGAGGGTATGGATGGATGGGGATAGATGTGGCTTCACACCACGTAGTTAGCCATTCGAAAAGGGAGGGCTTTGTACCCACTCTTGAATTCTTCCGCAACTCACAAAGAGAGCAAAAAATAAAGCAAGAATTTTTTTATTAAGCTAGAATGAATGAAAAAAACTACAAGGGGTGCCTATTTATAGGGAAAACCCTATACCCCAAAAACTTGCACCATGTACGCAACCTATTACTTGGTGATGAAGTAAACTAAAATAAAAATCAAACAAAGAAATCTAAAGCGTTCACGATATTCTAAATAATAACAATAAGCAAAACCTAAAATATGAAATCAATCCGACGAGTGGGCCACGATCATGAGATCCTATGACGGGCTTTTCTTGATTATCGGGCTCACCCTTTTGAACCAAAACTTCGTCTTCTAGCTAGGAAGCCCTCCCTGGACGTCGTCATTGAGCCAGATCAATGGTGGGGCCCTCCTGCGTATGTACGTGCGTAGAGGGTGGTGTGCGCGCGCGTGTGCACATGATGTCCCCATCAATTCTCCCCGACTGCGAAGATTTCGCCACTGGCGAAATAAAACTCCTGAACTGATCCAAGATATCAGAATCAAGTCTCTGAAGCTTCTCCTCAGTGAGCCACATGTTGTTTGAAGTTGGGCGTGACTTCCATTTAACTAGGTACTTCTGAAACCCGCCGTCCGACGTGGATATTATCTGATGGTCCAGAATATCTTCTATTTCCTCTCTAGGTGTGGGAAGGGTAGGTATGTGAGGTAAAGGTTGAAAAAATGGGTCGGGTGGGGTAGGTATGGGACATAGTAGCTGGGAAGATGGGTCAGGACAGGTAGGTATGGGAGGTAGAGGCTAGGAAAATGGGTTGGGATGGGTAGGTACGGGACGTAGAGGTTGGAAAAATGAGTCGGGAGGGGTAGGTATGGGACGTAGTAGCAGGGAAGATGGGTCGGGACGGATAGTTATGGGAGGTAGAGGCTGGGAAAATGGGTCGGGAGGGGGCCATGGGTCGAGGAAAAGGTCTGATGAATCAGGATGGTTATGCGAAAGGCTGGACAATGCATCAACGGCCCCTTGAAATGCAACTAGATTCTCCACATTGAATGTGAAACTAATTCCCATGGAGGGTGGAAGATTTGCCACATACGCATTGAGACCGTTTCGTTTTATAATTTTGATAGGTCCAGCGCTAGGCACGTGTAACTTATGAATGACCCCCGGAGGATACCGCTCAGGCCTGATGCGGACCATTAAAGAGTCCCTTACATTGAATTCCTTGAAACATTTATGATGATTTGCGTGCGCGTGTGCGCATGATGTCCGCATCAATTCCTGTATTTATTTGTGGTCTAGAAATTTTATCGGCTGACCAATTATAGTGTGGTTTCAGTTCACACTAAAGAGGGTAAAAAATTGACATCATTGCTCAAAAAGAAGCATCAAGCGGCTGCATTTGGGGCCATGGCATCCTCTTCTCCTCTTTTTTTTTTTTTTTTTTTTTTTTTTTTTTGCCAGAAAGTCTCATGCTCCCATATGGTGTAACAAACTCACAACAGTCTTTCCTTTATGTAGGAAATGACTTTTTAAGGCCACATTTCTGACAGATTTTGAGTATTTTTATTTTAGGTTTGTAACTGACAATTTGCTTTTCCCTTTATGCAGATTTTAGTCTATTGATCAGTCTTGCTGGAACATTATTTATTATCTATAAATTCTATTCCATCAAAAGTGGCGACTGTGCCCAATGAATTTCCATGTATCAATCTGATATAGCATTCCACTTTTTCATAATCCTCTACTTATTTTGGCAGGATAATTAAGTTAGTCCAACCTGCTTGCCCGAGCAGTCTCTTTCCAAGTCATCACAGCTTCCACTTTAAGGTATTCCAATTCTTGGTACGTTGTACTTGTTTCATGCTATCCATTTTTGTTTTTCTGTCTAAACAAACCAAGCCTTTGTTTCTAATATCTAATTATTTTCCAGAAGATTTCCATATGGATTCAGAATCACAATGGATATCTCAAGGGTCCCTTCAGTCAGCAAATCATGCGTTGGCGAATGACAGTCCAGTTCACCATCCTGACCATCCAGAGGCACATTGCATCCTATGCAGAAGAGTCTTTCTGCAGGATAATGAGGAGAACGAGGGTTCTGAAGCAATGCGCATATGCAGGGAATGTAAAGGTATGTTTTTCAATGATCTCGAGGCAACTGTGCGGGACTCTCATCCGAGAAGGCTGCGTAGGGGGCGATCCAGGTACAGGAGTTCTGAGTCGATCGAGGATCTGTTCTCGCAGCAGTTCTCTCACTTGATTAATCTGGTCAGGCAAAATCAAAATACCATCACAGCATCTATCCCAGAGCCTGACACCCAACCAGATGGTGATGCTGCTTTGGCAGTGCTGCATCGTTCAGCCTCTCATACGCCTCAGAGCAGGTCTAGGAGATGGCGGAGGGCGTCGCTTTCTGACAATGAAAGCGAGGGTGTAGATAATTTGGATTCTCTTTTTGGTGAGAGTGACTCCAACATCAGTTTTGGTGGGTATGGCCCATTCACTGGTGAGAGCGATGGCTTTTCTTTCAGTGCATATGGAGGGGAGTCAGATGCTTCGGTGGATGTGCACAGTTTGCTAGAAAGGGAAATGTTCATGCAAGCAGATGATGGGAGCAGCATGGATAGCGATACGGACATTGACCCGATGCATGTGGGCATGGACCGGTGGAATTTGGATGACGAAGACGAAGACGGTGAATGGGAAGAAGCTAATGCTGAAGAAGATGCAGCTGACAGTACAAGGGTGGACGGTCAGATCGTAGATAATAACATCACTGGCGTAAGTAGCGGCCACATGGACTACCAGATTCAGTTTCGATTTCCCGGGAATAGTGGTAGAATCCGCTTGAGAATGCAGGAAAGTAGGGGCACATATAATATCCCCAACGTCTTTGCTAACTTGGAGGAACCGGAGATGACACCACCTTACGTCGGGAATGCTGGTGACTACCTTGACACGAGAGGGTTTGAAGAATTGCTCGAGCAGCTTGCAGAAACCGATGCTTCGAGGCGTGGGGCCCCTCCAGCAGCTGCGTCTTTTGTTGGGAGCCTGCCACGTGTCATCATCCAAAAGGAACACGAGAAGCACGGTGGCTTGATCTGTGCGGTCTGTAAGGATCCTCTGGCCTTAGATAATGAGGCCAGCCAGCTGCCCTGCTCACACCTCTATCACCCTTCCTGTATCTTGCCATGGTTGAGTACGAGGAATTCATGCCCAGTTTGTCGATATGAACTCCCAACGGATGACAAGGATTACGAGGAGGGGAAGCGCAACTTGGGCATTAGAACTGAAATCCATGAGATCTGGCCACAGCGGGATCTAAGTGAGGACGACAGTTCATCTGATATCTCCAGTGATGCCGGGGCAGTAGAAGCGAATGAATCTACCCACAGAAGAGTGGAGCAGGGGAATTTTAGTGAAATGGGCCATGCTGCGGGCAGCTCGGATGGAGAAGGTGGTAGGAGACACAGGTGGTTTTTTCTCGCTGCAGCCCCAATTGTCAGCATTGTTGGTATTGCTTTGGTTCTGTGGTTCCGGAACCCTGTCTCCAACAGGCAGGCCCAATGTGGTTTTGAAGGAGGACCGGAGCGCCAGCTGCTTCCGAGATCTTCAGGGAGCTCTGCTGGATCCCCAGAGCGTAGGGAGAACAGAAGCAGGAGATGGTGGTCTTTCTTCTGAAGGTACATTGACCTCATGTTCTCTTACACGTTCTGATTCCAACAGTGGAATTTCAGGTTCTGCATCACTTCTCTTATTGTTGCTATGGATTTGTTTCAGATAAAAAGGGTGTTGGATTGAGGCTCCATTTTCACAATAGCTGATTTGAATATGTGTGTGTGTGTGTGTGTGTGTGTGTGTGTGTGTGTGTGTGTGTGTGTGTATATAAGTTAAGCTGGGGATTGTTCATGGCATTGTCCCTGTCTCAGAAGTGACAGTTTGAGGCGAATTTCTTCATAACCATTTGCTAATATTTCAACTGTCTCCTCTTGTATCCAGTGGCTTTGTATAAAAGAGAGATTTGGGTTACCCATCCATTTAACCCCGTTGGACTTCCCTCTTTCTGCAGTTGCTGCTGATTTCCCCTCTGATTGGTCCAACGGAGCAGTGGGCTCTCGCGCCCATGGGATGACTGAAATTTTATTTTCAATAGGAAAATGTAAGTGACAAAGCCAGTTTCAATAGGTATCATAATGGGGCCGAATTATTGGTGGACCAATGATCATTGAGTGTGGGCCACCTTTGCTTTTCTTCAACTTCTGTTATGGTGTTCAACTTGTGAATCATGATGATGGAATAAAAGCTTGTGACCAGTGATGGTGAGTTACTATGCAGTGCTTGCGCCAAAGGTTATACTCTTCATGTTCAATTTGTATGGGTGTGGTTTGTGATTCATTATCGGAACTGTGAATACAATGGTCTGCCCAGGAATCTCCCAGACATTGTTAATTGTGTTAAATATTGTTTGACTTTTTCTCCAACCGTTGATGTTTTGAGAGGTCAGTTGCTCTACACGTCCTTGTAGAAGAAGCTTCTTCTACAAGGGTCCCACAGGGGCTTGTCAGTATGGCATCCACTTGTTTAGAAGCCCTCTCGCCCTCAATAAGAAGCTATCAACAATAAATGGGCTACCATGTGAATTTGGAGGCTTTCGGGTGGTTTTTAATTGTTTTATATAACGTGGCTTACATGATAATTGGATTGGTCTATTATTTTTATAGCATCCCATCATCATGGTAGGGCTCTCAAGAGGCATGGGAAGTACTATATTCATGAGTATCATGTCATCGCAGCACGTGGTGTACATGGACTAGATCAGAACCTTTCATTTGTTGGGTCAAATGGTAGGAAGCCCTTTGCTCTGGTTCTCGACATTGGGTTGCTCACTCACCCATGCAAATGGGCACTTGGTGCAATAGTCCCCAACAGCTCAGATTCAGTGAGAGAGGCCCATTTATTGGACGGCGAGGGCAGTCCAATCTAAGCAATTTTCATTAGCGGCCAGTTACTAACTTACTAGCCTGCCGGATGTGCGGTTTCAATCATAGATACAAGTTTCACACGTGCATATCTGGAGGTACCAAGATGCCCTCCCTTCTGACTGGAATTCAATTAAGACATGCAAAAAATGAATTTCTTCTCCCTACTTATTTTGTAACCTA
Source organism: Magnolia changhungtana (assembly GCA_030180095.1). Taxonomy (NCBI): domain Eukaryota; kingdom Viridiplantae; phylum Streptophyta; class Magnoliopsida; order Magnoliales; family Magnoliaceae; genus Magnolia; species Magnolia changhungtana. The sequence continues at coordinate 7,685,180 of JASAUF010000446.1, forward strand.
TTGGGTATTTGGTTGCTGCTGTATTTTTTTTTTTTTTTTTTTTTTTTTTTTTTTTTTTGTTACAAAAATAATACTTGATTTACACTAAATGTTCCAACTAAATGTTCCCAAGATTTCCATTTGGCAAGCTTCTAAAAAAACTTGGTCCAACTAAATGTAACCTGAGGATTTAAAACAGAATTTTAGACTAGTGCCATATTCCCCATGAAGCCCGGTGTATCAACTAAACTAAGTATAATCATTTCCCAAGAAATAGTATTCTAATCCTCCCCAGGAAACATAATAACTCGGGAAAGAATTCCAGAACAACCAAACAGACCCGTATAAACTTCAATAGCTTGTTAAGGTACGTGTAGCCGATTATGAGAGTGATAATATACAGGCCACCGTGTGCTTAGCATGCTAATTTTCAAGTGTGCAAAGTTGCGCCCCATCACAAAGATCACCGTGTACTCTACTCATCAGGTGGGCCACAACTTTACAGAGCCATCCATTCAATTCAATGGTGATGAGTGTTTCAGCCTAATTGTCATGCCAGGTGATCTTCATGATGGCTCTTAGGTCTTGCATGTAAGCATTGTAAGTAGAGCTGGGCATCGGACCGAGCCGGATCAGATTGGGTCCAACTTGACTCGGTCCGAAATCTACAAGGGCTTGACCCGAACTCGATCCGATCCGGACCGAGTCTAGGTCATCTGACTCGAACCAATCTGAACCCCTGCTGGACTAAACCGATCTGAGTCCGACTCGGTCAGGAAAACCGAGTCGGATCGGATTGGGCAAGGTTCGGATTGGGCATCAGATTCTCAGCGACGTCCGCAGGAGTGATTTTGGCCTCTTCCAGCAATCGACGGATGTCCTCGAATAGAGGGTGCGAATCAAGATCCAGGTAGTTCTTGGCAAGCACTTTAAAACCTTCAAGCTGCAGTACGACAACTCGATGTGCTTATTCATCCGGCCTCTTCGTATTAAGGCAAGATCCAACTTTTCCAAATGGTTGGTTGTGAAGACTACAAGCCGTTCTCTGCAGGCCGATCATATCCCATCGATGAAATTGAGAAGCCAGAGTAACTTTGCTACTGCTATCTTCCTTATTTGCTTCAGGTACAAGTTTCTTCATGTCTAGATCATCCTCCTTTGGCTTCTTGAATTTCTTCTCTTTTCCCAGACAGATCCAAAGAACAGTCGATATCTTCGATGGCGATAATCGACTTGTTCGTGGTATCTATCAAGAGCTTCCGCAGCTCTGTATTGTCCTTCACACTTCCTCACTCTTTCATTTGCTTGTTGTTCTGCATCCGCATCTTTTAAGGACTGCATCCACTCCAATTCTGTTTCAATCCATTCGACTTGATCATGCAATCCAATCAGGGAAATAGCTTTCTGAATGAGCTCATCGCTGAGCTTTCGACCAGGAACGAAACCACAGGCTTAGCAACAACTTCCATCTTTCTTCTCTCATTTCTCTCGCAAGAAAATTCAGATTGGAGATTCCTTCTGCAACAAGGTTGGATGTGTTTAAGAAACAATAGGCGTTTATACACCATGCAGGGCCCAGATCGGATCGGATTTCGGATCAGTCTGGATTGACATTGATCCGAGCCCGATCCCATAAACGGTCGGATCTGCCCGATCCTACTCGAACCACACCAATCTAGGCGTCGGTTTGGTTCGAATCGGGTCGGATCCACCGGATCAGGTCAGACATACCCAGCTCTAATTGTAAGCTAAGTACACTATGGTTGTGCATCATCATACCTCATTAGCAGTCTGTATTTTTAACAGTAACTTCCAAAGTTAAAAGTCCCGTGTATTGATATTACATGCCTTGGAAAGCCTATAATGATTATGCATGTAGATGACAACGCCTTTAGTTTTACCAATGATGCCATAATTAAATGTGGGAATTGCAAAACTAAGAATTGGATGTGGAAATTGATCAAATACAATTCTCCCTTTGTAAGTGGCCATTGTGTCCAAAGTCATCTTTCCTTAGCAATTCTTATAAAAAATAGAGCTAATCCTTAGACCTAAAGATCATATGGAGTACGAGCACTTGATATTCACACTTTGGCTTTACCTTGTAAGGTTACATAAATGGCTGACACACGAATGTGGTTATGGTCTACATGCTCCAAAAAAGGATCCATTGGGTCCATCATGTGGTTTTCTCACTGGGGCTGACCCTTACAAAAGGTTTTAAATGTTTAATAGAAGATTTCTAACTATTTGAACTTTTATTTTAATTGTTACAAGTGATTTATCTTTCTTGATGGGACATCTCATGGTTGAGATCTTCGGGTTCACCTCTTAGACCAGCATGGGATTTTGGTCAACAGTAGACACCAATGAAGAATGGAGATGTTTGGCATTTGATGAGCATGGGCATAACAAAGTTTGCAGGGTAAAGTTTACGTTATACCATAATTAATGCTCCCTTTGAAACCATGATTTCTCATCAAAAATAAATCCTCCCAAAGGAAATAGCACAATGGAGAGCTTTGAACGTCCCCAACCCTAGGGACGTCTAGTGCACCAGAAAAAGAAAGTAAAAGAGAAGAAAAAAAGAAGTGAGAATCATCTCCTTCATCATAGGTCCACGTGTGAGGCCCATCATCTGCGCAGCTCTCAAGTGCACATGCCCAACCCTACCGCAAGCATATGCCGTAGCTTTCTGTGAATTAGATCAGGTAAAAACTTTCTACATTGGAAGATCGTATCGTACTACTGTAGCAATTAAACAACACAAATCAGAGGTAAAATTATTGCCATGGGTTCTTCTTCTTTTTTGAACTTAATATAAACAAGACGGGGATCCTTTCTAAGATTTTAAAATATGTATTTTTTCTTTTGAAAATTTATGTTTCCGTGTCTTTTGAAATATCGCCAACACTGCATGTGATCATCTCTTCTACGGAAAATTATAGCATGTCTTCTAGGATTAATACAGTTTATAAAAATAAAATCTCTAAATTAATATGCTGTAATATCTAATAAAACTTCCTTCCATGGCATCATCCATTCTCTCTATAATGGCATACATATGATTGTTTGGTAAGATGGGACCAGATCCCAATGTTAAAATTGCAATACAATATCGTCAGAATGAGCCCAGGGAGCCCCAAAAACAATACATTTTTTGTACAAAATTAAAACCTTGTTACAAATAACTTTTTTTTAAAAAAAGAACTGTTCTACAAGGTATGTAATTCTACGTATAAACAATTGGGACACAGCTCATTGAAATTCTAGATGCCTCACATTTCTGATTTGATGGTTTATGTCTCGGTGTTATTTTGTCTAGATGTATCACATTTCTGATTTGATGGTTATGTCAATTCCATCAGTGTTATTTTGCTGTCCCCATAGCTGGGCATATCTTCCTACCCTCGACAAGAGAACTTCATGCGGGCCCTGTTCTACTACCTTGCCATTCTCCAAAACAATGATCTGAAAACCCCAATAAGAGAGAGGGCACAGGAATCAACAAATTGTGAGAAATATGGACAAAGAAAGACATTGCAGTAATGGGTTAATCTAGCTTAAAACACATGAAACTATGAAAGTTTTCTTTTTTGAGCGATTAGAACAAAATTTTATTGCAAGAAAGGCCAAGGCTAGAATATACAAAAAAAGCAAAAACTATAAATCCACCCAAGAGCCTTTATAAGTCTACCCAACTGGCCAGAAAACAATCTATGATCTTCGTGGCAACTGCCCATTCTATAACATGAAATTTTGCTTTTGAAAACACTTCCTCAACTAGACCCGACCGATTTCTGAAAGATCTATTATTTCTTTCCAACCATAGGCCTTTATAGCCTTATGAAACTATGAAAGTTATGCAGATCAAATTTAAATCCCAGTAAAATGGAATGAGAAATGCCCCCAGCCATGAGACAAATATGCATGACGGTTGAGCAGGTGGAACATCGCACAGGCCATTGGCCAAAAATCATAGTGACAGCTGACCATTGCATTGTTGTGAGCTTTGCTCGTTCAATGTGGACTGTTGCTCATTTTTTTGAGTTATTCTCCCTTTTATGACCAGCTGGCTAGAACATTCCACTCACCTTGCTGGTGACCCAACACGTCCGCAGTTCTGAGCCCCACGCAAGTAAGATGTACACAGGAGATGGTAGGTGTGCCCTTCATGGAACTCTGTGGAGAGCACATCACAGTTCCTCAAAATGGTAATATAGTATCAGTGTCTTTGGGCACTTTTTCGAACATGAAGGTCCTTTCGACTTTCTACTAAAAACAGAGGGACTATTTCATTGAGTTTTTAAAGTTTCGCATCTCATTCCATCTCGTGAAATTAAATGCAAGGATGACAAAACCATGGTATGACTGAGAAGCCTTCAATTTTGACAGTTTGCTTGGGGTTTTCAGTTCCTATAAATGGGGCCCATTTTCAGCGATCCAAACTCACTCACTCCTTCCCCCCCTCCCTCGCGTGCGTGCGTGTTTTCTCCACTCACCTTGCTGGTGACCCAACACGTCCGCAGTTCTGAGCCCCACGCAAGTAAGATGTACACAGGAGATGGTAGGTGTGCCCTTCATGGAACTCTGTGGAGAGCACATCACAGTTCCTCAAAATGGTAATATAGTATCAGTGTCTTTGGGCACTTTTTCGAACATGAAGGTCCTTTCGACTTTCTACTAAAAACAGAGGGACTATTTCATTGAGTTTTTAAAGTTTCGCATCTCATTCCATCTCGTGAAATTAAATGCAAGGATGACAAAACCATGGTATGACTGAGAAGCCTTCAATTTTGACAGTTTGCTTGGGGTTTTCAGTTCCTATAAATGGGGCCCATTTTCAGCGATCCAAACTCACTCACTCCTTCCCCCCCTCCCTCACGTGCGTGCGTGTTTTCTCCAACAAGTCCATTAAGTTAATGATTGAGTGGATCATTTTGCCTCACAGAATCTGCCAGTTTTTCATTGACTCAAATTCAAGTCAAAACCATATAGGAATACCACCTTTGAAGTAGAGTCCAACTGTTTAAACATATGCGCTGCCTTTTTCAGAAAGACGTCAAGATGTGTCTGCAAACTGGTAAGCAAGGTTTAGCGGCCATGTTTGACTTGTGAGAACTTAGTCGGAACCCTTTTGGTTCATTAAAAAGAAGTAGGGGCATTTAGAGCATCCAATAAAAATAATGTGTATTTTTTCCTTGGAAAAAGAAAGACAGGCATTGAGATTTTCTTTTAGAAGACATAACTAATCCCACAAAACAAATGCATTCTCATAATTTTCTGTGCAGAGAATCCAAACCTCGTCACATTGCATTGCAGTTGTAAGCCGATGCGCAACAAAGATCGAAGTCCGATTTTTTGCTAGAGACTTCAATGCACTCAGTATCTCAGCTTCTGTTGTACTATCAAGAGCACTTGTAGCTTCATCACACAACCTAGCACCAGAAATGAAGATTACTAAAGAAATTCGGCATTTTCATTAAAATCCTCATGAATATATGCTGATATTATCAACCAGGTGCAAAAAATAGCTTTCTTGGACCTTTTAACTTTTTCATTTAATTGCTTAATAACTCTGATAATCCGTGAAGTAGAGTCCCACCATTTCTCATCTTGCTTATATACTGTTTGTAGTTTTGATTTAAGTCAGTTTAGCTGGATACAGTCATTATCATCATCATCATCATCATCATCATCATAACCAAATCACAATTAATTGGGGTCGGCTACAAGAAGCATGTTCCGCCGTTTCAAAGGTTTAGATAGATATGATTTTTTTCTTCTTCTTATTCTTCTATGAACTAATATTCATAGTGGAATGATTGCCTACAGGTGGGTGTACACTCCAACATTTCTAATCTTTTTTCCATCAAAGCTTCTGTTTCCAATTTTGCTATTGAAAATATGATCCATTTTCAAGGGCAAAATGGCTGTAGAAATGGGTTGTAGGCAATTGGTCCTCATTCACCATGATGTCTTTCAGTATTTCAATTACAATTTTGAGAAAGGGTTTGACCGTAGAACAGAAAAAAAATGATGTTAATGGTCGTTGGTCTCACAGTGCTTTCTGTGCTAGACATCAGATCTTGTACAGAATGATTTCATTTGCTATCATTTAGGAGATATGGAAGACAAGGCATAGAAGAACTTCCGAAGATGAAGAGAGATCCATGGAGACCTTTAGTGAGACTGTTAATGGACTCCTTGATCGATGGGCATTGGTAATTGTTGAATTCCAGGGGTGGTCGCCCATGATCTCCTTATGGATTGGAAACAAGTAACCACTTCCAGTGTAAGGCTATTAGAATCCGGTGCTAAATAGAAAACATTTGGCAAGTCATGAAGGAAAGACAGTATTGGTTTTAACAGGCTCAATTCTGATAGAATTACTCTTGGTCTCTTTTGAGACGAGGGAGACTAAATGGTCTTTGCCGGTCCTTTGGAGGTAAAGGCTTAGTCAAGGCAAAATCCAGATCCCTTCACAAAGGGCTTCTCTACTTTGCACTCTCAGAGCCCACTAATAGTATAAGGCAACTCATAACATTATCAAATGGGCATCTTCATTGGATCAGAACCATGGAAGCTTTTTATTTATCCCAAGCAACATTTGAAATCTCTTACCATTTCAATGTATCTTTTTTAATGTACCAGAAGGGTTGAATGGGATTGCCACTTCTTGTGCTGGCTTTGTAACAAGGAAACTCTAGTGCTAAACTAATGAATCATGAAGTGCAAAGCCTCATCAGAATGGCTTTTAAGGAAGAACGGTGACTCCTTAGTTCTAGTATTATCATCATCATGCACCTCTCCTTTTAAAAAGAGCTTTTGGAAAATCTTGAAATGATTGCTGGATTCCCATCAACATCTCTAGAAGTGAGAATTCTGAACGCACAACTTGCTTGGTGCAAGTTGTGCCCGAAAACAATTTATATTATCCTTTACTGTTGTCCCACGTGCATATTGCGTTAGAATGCTAATATTTTCATATTGAGGAGCAGCACCTAATTGCAAAATTGTGGATGTAAAAAGGTTTTTTTTATTTTTTTATTTTTATAATTATTATTTCCTCTCTCATGTGAGAGAGAGGAAAAATCACTTACATAATTGAATAATTTTATTTGTTCTATGAGAGTAGAAGAACAAGAATCACTTACAGAATAGAAGGCCCCTTCAAGAAAGTGCGGGCAAGTGCTACACGCTGCTTTTCTCCACCACTTAACTGTAAGAAAGCAGCATGGTTAATAGCTGAATATTACAAAATTTCTCATACCCTGGCATGATAGAGATAATTAAAAACGCTTATATGGTACCTAGCATGATCAAATTGCCACTGATGGAAGTAGAATACCATTGTTTTTAGGCATGATGTGAATCCCTCCATCCCACAAGGACAATCTTTGTAGTGATAGAGAAAATTAAAAATGTGTCTAATGATACCTCTCCCTCAATGATAGAATGCGAAACTCCTTCCCTCCCTCTCTTTAGAGAAATCATAAACATTCATATACCCAACAGATTGCTACTATCTAACAATGATAAGGTCCATAGAATTGATTTGGGGAAAAGGTGCGGCCACATGCATACGAGCTACACAGAGAGAGAACAAGAGAAGGGTTTCAACGGTGGGGGCAACCCATCCCACTTTTTCCAATGCTGTGACCCACTATAACTTTAAATCTGTCTAGTTTTTGGGCTGACATCCTAACATGATCCAGCACAACAAATGTACAGTGTGGATGTTGTAGATTCATCCTATTGGGCCACACGTAACCTATAACATGGGCCCTTTAATGCTCCATCTTGGGAAGGGAATTGGGTGTGGGCTACTCCCATGAAGGAATTGAAAGGACAAAACTGCCCTTGGATTGATGGGCTACAATGATGAAAAAACCAAACATTTTCCCCTCACCACGACTAATTATAGGGGCAAAAATGTCCAAACTACTCGTGTTATATATAGTATATATCATCTTCTAAACCTTATCTTAATTAATTATTTGTATGTGTGTTTGTGTATGTGCTTGTGCATGTGTATGCATGTGTGAAATGCTCACTTGCGAGCAATATCGCACAAATGCATCCATGCGGTCTGCTTGGAGTGGGCCCACCTTGCTTTGTTTCTCAAATCTGAGCCAACCATCAGATAAGTCACTTGATGTTAGCCTAGGGCCCAAAAATCAGTCTGATCCATCATTCATGCAGGCCACATGATAAGAAATAGTTGGTAGGAGGTAATCCGTCCTTGACTTTTCACGGGCCCATTATATTGTGGATTTGACATCTGCTCCAACCATCAAAGATGCATCACCCCATTTTAAGCCTTGAACCTAAAAATCAGCCCCATCTGTGATTCAAGTGGGCCACACTAAGGGAAACACTTGGAAGGGCGGACATTTTCAGAAATAATCATCCACACATGCATAGTAATCAATCCCTAATCCAAGGGATTTAAAAATTCCAAATTGGGGAACCCTAGGGTAAGAAAAGGGGCATAAAATTGGAGATTTGAGTAATTTAGGGTTAGGTTTAGGGATTTTAGGTGAAAGCGGAGTGAAAGAGAGGAGAGAGACAAACCAGAGAAGTACCGCATGCGTGGACAACAACAATGGCCCAGACGCACGTGCGTGTGATTCCGGCCGCACGTGTGGGGCCCATTATTCAGAAAAAGGCCACCTTGGCCCTAGTAAGCCAGGGATGGACTCCAAAACTCCTAAATCTCAGTTCGATCCGATGTACAGTTTGTGCGTGGTGCTCCGCCAAAGTTTCAACCCTCCTGTAGGGCCAGATTCTCAAATTCTGATGTAGGGAGGAGAATTGCTGCAATAGATGATTGATTTGAAGTGTAGATGATGGGGTAAGGTGAGAAGAATGGATGATAGAAGATAGGTAGTAAAGATGACGATGGATGGGGGCGAATCGGGATAGATGTGGCTTCGCACCACTGTAGTTAACCCTTCGATGAAGGGAGGGCTTTGCACACAATTAGGCTTCACAACTTAGAGAGTAGGAAAACACACAATTTTTATTAATCTTCAATGAATGAAAAAAGCTACAAGGGGTGCCTATTTATAAGAAAACCCTATACCCCAAAACTCGCGCCATGTGCGCAACCTATTACTTGGCGATGAAGTAAACCAAAATAAAAACTAATTAAATAAATCTAAAGTGTCTATGATGTTCTAAATAACATTAATAAGCAAAACCTAAAATATAAAATCAATCTGACTAGTGGGCCACGATCATGAAATCCCATGATGAGCTTTTCTTGACTAACAGGCCCACTCTTTTGAATCAAAACTCCGTCTTCTAGCTAGGAGGCCCTCCCTGGACATCGTCATCGATTCAGATCGACGGTGGGGCCCTCCTTCTGGCGTACGAGTGTAGGGGGGTGGTGTGCGTGCACGTGTGGACGGCGTGCGCTGGATGTCCCCATCAATCTGTTCAAGAGACCAAGTAGAAAGAGGCCAAAACTAGAGAAATTGATGGATATAAGCTTTGGTACATAAGAAAGAACAATAATAGAAATGGGTAGGGATAGTGGTAGATTAAGATTTAAAGGATAAAGTTGTACATATAATGAGATAATGTTATACAGAACTAAATCAATGGAAGAGGGAAAGTCGAATGTCAAGAAGTAAATGTTATGTGGTCAAGAAGTAAATGTTATGTGGAATGAGATGGCCAAGTGCGTTAAGAAAGTGGCAAAAGATGTTTTAGGAATATCTAGAGAGAAAAACCAAACATATAAGGAAATTTGGTGGTGGAATGACGATGTACAAATATATGTTCACGAGAATCGTTCATGTTTTAAAGGCTGGCAAGGGAATATACATGATGAAAATTTTGAACACATAAATGCCAAAAAGATGCTAAGAAAGTAGTAAGTGAGGCTAAACTTAAGGCTTATAATGATCATACAATAGATTGGAGAGGCAAAGATGATAAAGATGTCTTCAAACTTGAAAAAATGAGAGAGATGACGGGTAAGGACCAAAATCATGTTAGATACATTAATGGACAATGAGATTAATAAAAGGTGGAGATGCTATTTTTCAAAACTTGTTAAATGACAACCACTCTAAGAGCATAAAAAATAGACTATAAACTCAAAGGTCATCAGAGACCATAGATACATTCATAGGATTAGGATATTTGAAGTGAAAGAAGCTTCAAGAAAGATGAAAATAGAAAAGGCCCTTAAGCCATATGGTATACCCAGTGTTCGAAATATCGGTATCGCACAATGTATCACACCCTTGGGATACAGATACGTATCGGTTATCGCATGGGATATATCGTTTGTATCGCATAGTTTATCGCACTTTTTGGGAAACATAGGGAAACATTGGGAAAATGGTTGAATTTTTTAATGAAACTTTGGGGATTGTTAAAAAGGCCCTTAATATACACTTTTAAATCATAACATCTTTAAAAAAAAGATGCACATAATAAATTTCCTTTGTATAGGGTCCTAAGCTATGCGATGTTTAACTGAAAGTGATGTTTACATGACATCCATACCGTTAATAACGTCATTCCTACTTGGATGAACCGAAAACAAAAATATTAGCCTGATTCAAAACTTCTGTGGCCCACGAATATTTCAACTGTGTACGTTCAAGACTCACATTTTAGGTCCACTTGAGTGTTGGATGCGGCTCATTTTAGGCCTATTATGTTAAAAATATCTCAGAAAACGGATAGCTGGAGCAGATTTCTCAAAAACATCACGTTGGGCCCCACCCATGTTTCCAACGCAAGAACTTCCAGTGAAAGGCTTTCGTAGGAAATGGGCGTCTGCACGACACGCGGATTGCGTCCTACCCCTGCCCATCTCTAGCCCCGAACGGGCAGTTTTGTGGGTGGGCCCACCGTGCAGTATCTGTACATCCAAGCCATCAATCCCTTTTGCTCATATCATTTTAAGGCTTGAACACAAAAATGAGGTAGATCCAACGATCAAGTGGACCACACCAAATACCAAATAATAAGCTTGGTTGCATTTAATAACCATGTGTGTGGTCCATTTTAGCGTTGAATCTGCCTCATTTTTGTTTTCATGCTTAAAATAATATGATAAAAAGGGATGGACGGCTTAGATGAAGGAAACAGACAAAAATCAGCTTCATCCAAAACGTTAATGGCCCCCCAAAACGTTTTTAATGGTCAACGCTCATTCAACACTGTTTCCTGTAATGTGGTCCACTTGAGATTTGGATATACCTCATTTTTTAGTTTCACATTGTAAAATGATCTATAAAAAATAGATGGAAGGCATGGATGAAACACACACATCATGGTAGGGCCCACAGAGCACTGACCACCAGCGAAAGGTTGGTATTGCGTGGAGTACCCAATCCGTTTCCTCTATAAATCCTGGCGAGGATTAGATACCGACTCTAAATCGCTACTGAAGTGACATCACTAAGTTACGTGGGTCCCACCATGATGTATTTTTTCTATCCACACCGTCCATCCATTTCAATAGATCATTTTAGGGCATGAGCCAAAAAATGAGTCAGATCCAGAGCTAGAGTGGACCCCACCACAGAAAACAATGGAGAGTGATGTTCACCATTAAAAATTTCTTGAGGGCCACAAGAGATGGATGGTCAAGATGATATTTGTGTTTTCCATTATTCCATCTCTTCCTGGACTTATGAACAGATTAGATCACAAATAAACATTATGATGGGCCCTCAAGAATGCTACGAGTTTTAATGATGGGCTTCACTCTCTTCGCTTTTTTCTGTGGCGGGGTCCACTAAAGATTTAGATCTACATCATTGCTTGTGTCATGCCCTAAAAAATTATTTCCAAATTAATGGACGATGTGGATACGACACACATTACCATGGGACCCACAGAACACGGACATCACTTTATGCGATTGTATAGTAACTCACTACGCTTAGTGTACTGTGAAACTCATGTGAGGTCCACCACGATTTATGTATTTTATCTGCTCGGTCCATCCATTTTACCAGATAATTTCAGGGCTTTAGCCCAAAAATAAACCATATACAGTGTTTAAATGGGCCACACCTTTCAAAACAGTTGAATTGAACATCCACCGTTGAAACACCCTTTTTGGCCACAGAAGTCTTGGATGATTGGATTAATCTTAAATTCGTATTTTCCCTTCATCCATGTCTATATGATCTTATTAACGGTTTGGATGACCGATAAACATCACTGCAGGGCCTAGAAAGGTTTCAACGGTGGAAATCAGTATCACCATTGTTTCTTGTGGTATGATCCACTGCCCATCTCTAAGTTTTGGGATCAACCCCTTAATTTAGATGGGAAAACAGATGGAAGGCGTGGATAGACCACATACATTAAAGGTGGGCCCAACTGAGTTTACTGAGTACGATAAGAGTGTGCTCAGTAAACCAGCTCCTGCGCCGATCCCCATTTCACCCCTCCCGCGTCACCTCATTCATTTTCCCTCTCCGTCACGAGCGCTTTCCCTCTCCTTCACGCAGCGAGGGTTCCGGAGGAGGATTTCTCGTTTCGTTTCCTCAAATCCGGCCTGATTTCTCGCTGAATCTCCAAGAAATCCGCACAGGCACACTCCAATCAGCGAAGAAAGAGAGAAATTGAAGAAAATAACGAGAAAAATTCGAAGAAAGAGGGATACAGATACTTACCTGTCGAATGGCCTACCTTCGATCACCGCTACAATCTACAGCTACAGGTAGTCTCCGATTTCTCTGTTTTTTTTTTTTTTCTAATTCAAAATTTTTTAATTCTCCACAACCTACGACATCGGCTTTTTATCGTTGTGGGTTGTTGGCTACAGTGGGACTCGTGAGTCCCCTGCAAACGCACTCGTGAGTGTCCGTGACTCTGTTTATCGATTTCCTCCAATAATGGAGGCGGAAATACCGTGATATCGCACGGTGCGAGTTGTATCGGCGATATTGACTATATATCGTGCGATATCGACCGATATATGGATTTTTGGATTTTCGGATTTTCGGTATCTTCCCGGGGTTATCGGAGGAGTTTTGCTGGGGCCTGATACCGATAATATCGGCCAATATATCGGCCGATAGTATCGATATTTTGAAGACTGGGTATACCAATAGAGGTTTGGAAGTGTATGGGAGATAATTGACTATTTTAGTTGACAAAATTGTTCAACAAGATTGTAAGATCAAAGAAAACGGCAAACGAATGGAGGAAAAATACAGTGGGACACTATGCATGATATTGTAGAACGAACAAACTGAAACTGACTTGATCTCTCCCCTCATTCCATAACATACATCTCTCTCATTGAAAAACAGGTGATAGACATGAAGAAGCCCCAAAAGTTGGATGAAGTTAGCCACTTCCATGTCTGATATGTTCCTCCGAGAAACAAATCCTCTTCCCATCCCCCTATACAACGAGGAAACTTTTGTCCACTACCCACATTCCTAGGTTCCATACTTGCAAGCAATCACTTGTCTGCACTGTCGTCTTTCAAAGCAAAATGCCAAAGCCACTTGCCTAGCAACACTGAAGCAATGAGTTTGTACAAGTTGAAGGCTCCAAAAGGGCAAGGGGAAGACCAAAAGGACATGGACGGAGGTAGGAAGAAAAGGCTTGATAATCTATGGTCTCAGTGAAGGTATGCCCTTGATAGAATGGAATGGTAGGATTGGATTCATGTAGCAAAGCCTAATTAATTGGGATATAAGGCTTAGATGATGACAACGGCGACAATGATGATGACACACACACACACACATGCACACAATCTTTCAAAAGATAATGATGTCTTACCTTAAGTCCTCGTTCCCCAACTATGGTTGAATATTTCTCAGGGAAATTCATGATAGTATCATGTATAGCTGCATGTCGAGCAGCATTGAACACCTGAACAATGGAATGGAAACCAAATGGTTTAGGCGTCATTTCATACAGTTAATAAAATTAGAAGAAAAAAAAGAAGAAGAATTCATCAACCAACCTCCTCTTCGGTAGCTGATAATTTACCGTAGTGTATGTTATGAAATATTGTGTCATTGAAGAGTACCTGCTCAAGAATGGTCAAGCATGAAGGTTGTTATACAGCTGCCTAACCTTTCCTGAATAAATCATCTACAAACTAGTATGAATAGGAGAATTAGAATGCGTATGGTGCTCCAGCTTACATATTCAAGAAGGATTATAAAAAACAATTTAACGCAATTGTACAAACTTACAGTATCCTGTGGTACAACACCAATAGACTTCCGAAGACTCTCAAGTGTCACACCCCGTATATCTTGACCATCTATTCTTATCTGTCAAAGAGTTGTTTATAAAAGGTTTGTAGGGAGCAATATTAGTTGTTTATCAGAGGTCAATCACTGTTAGAAATCTTAGCTTGCAAGTGGCAATATAAATGAAGGTAAGAAATAGTTGAAGACAATTCAATCTCACCATCAATGGTAACAGCTATAACGAAAGTGGCAACAGCTATAGAGAGCGAGTTCGATATCACCATCAATGGAAATTTCTATCTTTGGTTTCGAATATTCAATTATACAGACCATTTTTGTCATTAGATACATTGATAATTTTACTGCAGTTAACCTGATATAACTCCAAAAGGTCACAGGTAATGATACTTCCATTTTCAAAATAATTCATAAAGATAAGAGAAAAGAGTGCAAACATTACATCCATCACCCAAAACTGGGTCAGTTTCTAATCTGCCTACCATCTTGATCATCATTTCCTTGTTTCAGCTATTTGCATTAGTTCCCCCCCAACAAATAGTATCGTAATTTCATTACAACAACCAAAAGAACAACACGGAAAACTACAAAAGCAGACCAAACCTAAACATCTAAAATTTTCAATTCCAAGAACGTGTTTCATTTGCTGGAAGATGAAAGAATCAGTTGACCATCTTTTTAATCATCATGATTAAGCAAGAGAGGTTTTTTCTTCTACAAACTCTGGCATTTTGTGGATGTTACCCTGTATGGCTGCCAACTTCTTTAAAGGGTGGCCCCCAGCACATTCAAACCATGAACAGAAACTATGGAGCTTGCTTCCTTGTACCATCATGTGGAGTCTTTGGAGAGAGAAGACAAGGCGTATCTTTGGCAACAAACAGAATTAAAGGATAAAATTTTGCCAAAGATCCATCATCTCTTGGCAACTCAGGGGATCTCATCAGCTGATTTTGTTGAAGTTTCAAGTCGGACAATAGAGAGATTGGAAGGTGGTTACTGAATTGGGTGTTAGTCCTCCAAAGAAGGTTGCAAAGTGGAGTGTGCCGAGTCTAGGGATGTGAAAACTCCAAATGGATAGTAGCTTGAAAAGGCTCAGAAGGAAGTTACAAGGTTGGTATTGCTATTAGTGTTGGTAAAAGGAAGATTTCAGTTTGCCTTTACCAGGCCCTCTGCATAAAATTCTCAAAAGGAGAAAATTGGGCTACTTTTCCCATTGGGGGCCAGTCAACACCCAGCTCGATAGTCAAGTAGGCAGTGTACCCGCTCTCTTAAGGCATGGCCTGGATTGAGTCTCCTTACTGGGCATTTGTAGAGCAGTGGCTCTGACACCTACAAAAGTTTGTGTGACACGTGAACTCCCAATTGTAATAAGCCTTCGTCAAAATTAAGCTTGACCTTTTTGTACTTTTTATAGGTGAATGAACGGCTAGAGTCCAGGATGAAGCCCCCTTTGGTATATGTTGTTTGCAGATGATGTAATTAGTGTTCAAAGTATCAGTATCGCTACAAGTTTCGCTGGCCGGGGATACAAAACAATATCCATATCGCCGATAACAGAAAAATGTGGCAAAACATGGGAAAATGGAGGAAATTTTCAGTGAAACTTCAAAGATGCTAAAATACACACATTTGCATATTTATGACAAAAAAAATTGCAAAAAGAATGCATACATATAAGTTTCCATTTAATGGGGGGGGGGGGTTTAAATCATGTGTTGAGTGTTGTTGTAAAAAATCAGTCCAACCATCCCATCAATCCCATTCATCCATCCAACCATCCTACCTTCCATCCAAACATCCATTAGTATTTCAGAATATCGATACAACATGATATTTAGCAGAGAAATCGTTGACAACTAAAAAGGAGACGAAAGAATGTGTTCTTGATATCGCCCATGTTGCAATAATGATAATATCATCAACAATTTGATCATTGTATACAACTATGCACCCATAAAAAAAATTTGCAATGGAATTTTTTTAATAAACAAAATTTTGGCAATATCAATACATTGGCAATGTTATCAAAATATCACCGATATATTGGCAATACAAGCGACACCTGGAATTTACACAGTCGAAAATATCGGCAATACATTGGAGATATCGATACATTGGCAATACAAGTAACACATGGAATTTACATAGTAAAAAATATTGGTGATACATTGGTGATACCGGGCCCTTCAGGGTAAACCGGTTTCGGTGGTAACATCTTGCATGCAGGCAGGAAGTCTTAACGATGCATTGCCGATATCTGGAATTTTTAATACTACCAGTGTTATCGGTATTGCTGCGCTGGAGATAGAGATAATATTGGGGATATTTCGATAATATCCAGGATTCTTCGAACTATGAATGTAATGTTCATCGACGAGACAATAGGGGTAATTTCTAAATTGGAGGTTTGGAAGAAGTGCCAAGGGTCTAGTGGCTAAAAGTTAAAAGGACCAAGACCGAGTATTAGGATGCAACTTTAATAGGAATAGTTATATAGGGGAGAGTTTGGTGTAAAATCATTGGTTAAAAGATCCCTCAAAGCAATTTGTTTTGCCTCAACTCCATTATCCAAGGATGGAGAGTACAATGAGAATGTTTTGAATAGAAGTAGGGCTTGGGGCATGAAGTGGAGACGTTCATCTAGAGTGCTATGTGATTGTCACATGCCTATGAAACTTACGGGAATATTTTAAGACAAATATTTGATAGGCAATGCCTTATGGGGCAGACTGTTCGGTAGTCAGAAGAAACACATAAGCAGAGGTGTGTAGGAAGACAAGGATAGGAAATATGAATGAGATTGCCTGAAGCAAACTAGGATAGTCTCAATAAGGTAATAAGAGAAATTAATGGAGAACATAGTGAGGTGGTGGGGTCATGTGCATGGAAGCACGATGACAGATCAATGAGGGGAACTGTGATTGACTTGAAGATCCTAAAAAGGGATGGGAAGACCTAGAACGAGTTGGATCATGGTGGTGAGAACTGAGAACGTATGAAGGCTTGTTCACTACTGAGCATAGGGCTGTGAATGATTGGCGAAAAAGGATCAGCGACCCCAAATAGCTAGAACAAGATTATGATGATGATGAAGGTGAAATCTATGAGCTAGCTTCAATGTTAGGCATTTCCATTAATCCCATTCCATGAGAAGCCACTGATTTGTCCAATAGCCCATCCTAAAGAAGGGGTTTCCCATCCTTCTTTACGTGTAGGCTCTTCATTTACATTGCCTTGATGAGTTATACATATTTCATGTACTTTCAACTTTCAATACATATTTCTTGACCATTAAGAAGATAGAGATTGAGTCTCATCTTTAGCCAAATGCTAATTTAAATATTCAAAAGAGTAAAAACTTCAAGAAATAAGAAAAGGCATACTAAAATGTATCTCTACATGTTCTCCAAAAAGGATTGTAAGATTCTGAACAATTAGGTAACCAGATCAACGGTTGTAGGGTTTTAATTGCATGGAATCAAATATCATATCACTAAAGGATGAAAGACTTGCAAATAAAATATAAGCTAGATCATATGCAACTAAAATTGCAATATTAGAAATAATAATGCAAAAAAAAAAAAAAAAAAAAAAAAGGAAAAAAGAAAAGAAAAAAGAGAGGATAAGATTAGTGAAAAAAGGATAAGGTCATTGGTTCTTACAGTTCCAGATTGAGAGTCAAAAAACCTGTAGAGCAATCTGAGTATGGTTGATTTACCTGCATGCACATGAAATGATGAATCAATTAATGGCACTCCTGAACTGAGGGAGAACATATCCAAATGAAGGAAAACCATTCAAAGATAATCTTGGGTATTTAATTCTTTCAGTAAGAAGAATATTAGATGTAACCAAACTGAATATCATGCCATTGTTCGCTAAACAAATAACAGCAAGCCTTGTTACATAGATACTGGTACATGTGTTAAAAGTCAGAACCTGCTGCTAACACGGAATGTCAGATTTGCCAAACAACAAAAAATAGGGTTCAGGGATTCCACAGTATATTTATTTAACTTAAAAGAGAAATAGAAATGGGAAGTTTCCAATAGAGCATGGTATAGCTCCTCAATAACCAAATTTCCTTTCTTAATAAGGAGTTATATAATACTTGGGTTATTAACCAGCTGAAGTTTTGCTATAGTGACCACAGCATGCCACATATTTGGGTGCATCCGTAAAATCCCTTACACTCAGTGGGAGTATCACTTAGTTCCACCTTTTTTTGTTTTTTTGCTGAGACTAAAAGAAACAAAACAATGCTTGCAAAGTGTTTATCGTTTCCTTTGACATGAGAGATCAGTATTCTTACTCTTATTAATCTAAAAATAAATAAGGAAAGAAGACATTAAATATATAGGAAAATTTTAAAGTTTAATCGGTAAAAAAGCATATAAAGTTTTAAATGTTTTAGCCAACCCCAACTAGTTGGAAGCTTAGATTATGATGATGATGAAAGTTTTAAATGTTTACCTTCAACTCTTCCTACACCAAACCAATCTTCATTCCTTGATGGGAAATGAGCAAGACATGTAAGGTTAAAAACATCCTTACCCAATATGTTGAATTCGCCATTCTTATTTTAAACAATCAAGTTGAGAAGTGATTATGAAAATGAATTAAATGATTATAACTTCTATTGACTACTCTATTCTAGCACCTACTTGTGCCCTGTCTTTGTTCTTTTATCAGGAATCCCTTTGACCTTATCTTCTCAAAGATAACCTAACAATATTATCTTTTGTACAAGTGGTTTACCTTTTCAAGAGGAATTAATATTATCTTTTGTACAAGTGGTTTACCTTTTCAAGAGGAATTAATATTATCTTTTGTACCTTTTGAAGAGGAATTCTCTAACAGTTTCTTCTATGTTTTAAATTCAAAGTACAAGATTTAATTTTTACCTTATTCAATACAAAGAATTCAGTTAAGAACCATCTGGTTAGAGGATTCCCTTATGTTCAGGTGTCTAGATGGCTGGATCTGGTTACAAGAAGAATCTTAGAGTATTGTGTACTCATTAATGTCAGATTCTTGTGACATGCGTTGCTACTGCTTTGAAAGATCATGTAACATAGACTGCAGGACTTGCCAACTAAAACTGTGAATGTACTCCAAACTTTTGAGTGGGGTATGAAGACATGGCTCAGCAATATGTGGTTCTGGTAATGAAAGGCACTCCAGCTAGATTGACTACGTAAAATTTTTTTTTTTCTAGATATAGGTTTCCATGTTGATGCACCATATAGGGTGAGAGATGCATTTGGCAACAATAACAATGATTTTCAATCATGATAGAGTGATTAAAACTCAAATCTGGTGTCCAATTTTCATTTGGTGGCCCTTGAATATCTTCTCAGAACTCCAGAAAGGGGATTAAGCTCAACGTCCAGAAAGCTAAGTATGGTCCAGAAAGGAAGAATAGAGAACAGAAAGAAGGGTTCACCATTGGAAGATCTACACCGACAGTGAAGGACTCAAAGATAGAAGGGAAGAGAGGTAATCAATCAGGGGTTTGAGTTCGGAGACTACTTTGTTGGGTGTGGAAAGGAAATCCTACAAGGATGTGGTTTTCAAAAGATGGAGAAAGAGCCTTCAGCTATAGAGCAAACGAAAAACCCAGAAGAAAAGTGGGTTTGGAGGGAGTCCTCATTTGAAGGACCAGTTGTGAGTATCCACAACATAGTGCTGGAGGATTCAATGAAAACTTTCGAGTTTTCTTTTGTTGTCACTATGAAATCAGGAATCATGGGACAGATGGTGGTGGAATGGTTTACAGAGAAATGTAAAGATCTCTCTCTAGAAGACATTCTGGTATCGTTGGGAAGAGAAGAACACGCTGGAGAGGTTTTTACAGCTGTTGGATCTTCTCCGAATGATCTGATTGCAGAGATCCAAGCATGGGAGAGTTGGTCAGTTTTTGGCTGGGAAGAACATTACTATCAGATATGGAATATACCGCTCGAGTTCTGGATTGATGATATTTTCAAAGAAATAGAAGCTTGTATTGGGGAGATTACAGAGATTGATAGACGAATGGAGGACAGTGAGGAATTGCGTTTTGAGCGATTAAAGATTAGAAAGAAAAAGCTATTCCCTTTTCTGAATCAGAACATTCTAAGGGTTGATGAAGTCAAAGTAAAAGCAATAGTGATCCAGGAGAAGCAGCAGCAGCAGCCCTATGAGGAAGTAGTTGGGAGAGATTCGTTAATGGCATCCACAGCTCGCGTCGAAGGACTGGGAGTACTGGTGGAGTGCTCCCATGAGACTATGAAAGGGCCTAAAGAACAGTGTCGAAAGGTGATTGGTTTTGAAAAAGTTGTTTCAGCAGAATGGGATGAGATGTTGATGCGTGGAGCTAAAGAAGTTTCAGTGGCTACATGTGTCGAGAGCTTGGAAGGAACCGTATATCTTGCGCTTCAATCACTTTATGAAGAGGAGATGTGTGGCTGTAGTTATCAACGATGTGGCAAAAGATTTTTTTTTCGAAAAGGGTAAGAGTACCGAAGCTGATACCCAACCACATGCATTGGAGTTCTAACGTGCGGCTTTAAGTAGAAAATTGGCATGCATGGACTTTACTAAAAGCATTGACATGTGCATCGATTCGATCCCTAAAATCATTTCTTTCGAAGACGCCGGGTAGAATTCCCAAGAGGCCTGTCTCAGGAGAACTCGTAGGAAAATGAGATGGTGCCTCAAAGTTCTTTCTCTGGGCTTTCGACTTCACTTTATGAGAAGGCGGATCGTCAAACTCTGGGAAATGCGCATCCATGCCTTGAAGAAGAATGCTTTCAGACCTCACTTCTCAACGCGGGGGAAGCTCTATCTCAAATCGAAGGCTGGGAACGGGAGAAGACGGAGTGATGTAGGACATGAAATTAAATATGGAATGCAAGAGATCAAGCTTGAGATTATACCAATTTTAAACAATCACAAAATTCCACATCCTACATACTATCAAATATTTAAAAAGGGGAATCTATGGGGGTCCAAGCCTGCACAACTTTAGGGCTGGATCAAACAAAATTATAAGCCAAACAAGCCCAAAGGAGTGTAAAGGATTGTTCTTGCAAAGCATTGTTGCAAAGGATTGTTCCCAACTCAAGAGATTCATTAAGTTTCAATTTGGGGGAAAATCTAGGGTTTGAAAATTGGGGATAATTGAAATTTGGGACTCTTTAGCGTTAGGGAATTGGATGAGGAGGTTTATTTAGACAAAAGGAAGGAAATAGAAGGGAAGAGACCACCTGGGATGGGTTGCGCATGCTGGGCAGCCAAGGGGCTTGGACGCATATGCGTGACAGGTCGTCCGCACGTGTGTGGGGCCCACAAAATCGAGAAATGCCTTCTAGGTTGGGATCGGCTAGGGATGGAACAGGTTCCATACCAAGTTTCACATCAATCCGATGCACGGTTTGCGCGTAGTACTCCGCCAAAGTTTCAGCCCCTCAGATGGGCCAGAATTTGAAAATCTGCTTGTACACTGCTGTAGGAGAAAACTTGGATGCGAAAAGAGGTGAATCTAATGATGGAAGGGGTGTTGAGGGAGATAGAATTGGTGCGTAAAAAGATGGAGATAGTTTGGAGCAGATGTGGCTTCGTACCACGGTAGTTAACCCTTCGAGGAAAGGAGGGCTTCGTACCCAATTCGATTCTTCAACCCAAAGAGAGAGAAGAAGAAAACGTAAGAATTTTTATTCATAAACATCATTGCAATACCTACATGGGATTGCTATATTTATAAGAAAACCCTAAACCCAAAAAAAGACAAAATTACCCTTGCGCCATGTGCGCGCACTAATACCAAAGCTTAAAGCAAATAAATACTAATCTAAGCAATCCAAGCCATTCATGAAGTTTTTAATAACAAAAATAATCAAAACTCCAAATCCTAGCTCATCTAAAGTAGTGGGCCACGATCATGAGATCAGATGGTAGACTTTATATGATGATCAGGTCCACTCCAATGCTCCATAACGCAGCTCCCTAATTATGAGGCCCTCCAAAGATGTTGTCGTCGATCCAAATCGAAAGTGGGGGCCCGCCTCCTCCTCGAATACGTGCGTAGAGGGGGCATGTGATGATGTCCCTATCAACTCTCTCCAGCTGCGAAGGTTTCACCACTGGCGAAACAAAACTCCTGGACCGCTCCAAGATGTTTAGATCAAGTCTCTGAAGCTCTTCTTCAGTGAGCCACGTACTGTCTGAAGCTGGGTGCGACTTCCACTTGACAAGAAACTTTTGAAAACCACCATACAGTGTCGATACAATCTGATGGTCTAAAATATCCTCTATCTCCTCTCTGGATGTGGGAAGGATAGGTATAGGAGGTAAAGGTTAGGAAGATGGGTCGGGAAGAGTCCATGGGTCAAAGGAAAGATCTAGGGAACTGGGATGATAAGGTGAAAGGCTGGACAATGCGTCAGTGGTCCCTTGAAATGAAACTAGATCCTCCACATTGAATGTGGAACTAATTCCCATAGAAGGTGGAAGATCTACCACATACGCATTAGGACCGTTTCGTTTTATAATTTTGAATGGTCCAGCGCTACGTGCGTGTAATTTCCAAACGGTTCCCTGAGGATACCGCTCTGGCTTGATGCGGATCATCACAGAGTCCCCTACATTGAATTCCTTGAATCGTTTATGTTGATCTAAAGAAAATTTGTATTGTTCATTACTAGTATTGATCTTTCGCTAGATTTCTTAATGTAATGAATGAATATGATGTGCAAAGGATTCTGCGAACTCTGATGGCCTATGTGATAGGGACATAGGGACAAAATCAATAGGCTTTCTAGGTTTATAACCAATAATTACTTCGAAAGGACTTAAACCTATGGATTTATTGACAGAACTATTAAATGCAAACTCGGCGATAGGTAGTGCAGTGTTCCACGTTCTGGTGTGCTCCCCCACTAAACGCCTGAGCAAATTTCCTAGGCTCCTATTGACCACCTCAGTTTGACCATCAGTCTGAGGGTGGTAGGCAGAAGAAAATTAGAGCCTAGTACTCATCATATGCCATAGTGTCTTCCAAAAATAACTCATGAACCGCATGTCATAGTCAGACACTATGGTTTTGGGTAACCCATGAAGTTTGACAAACCTCACTGAAGAACATTTTGGCAATATGGGATGTGTCAGAAGTCTTCAAACAAGGGATGAAGTGGGCCATTTTAGAAAAACGGTCCATGACAACAAATATGGAATTGTGTTTTCGAATGGTCTTGGGAAGCCCAAGCATGAAGTCCATACTGATGTCCTGCCAAGGAGCGAATGGACCTGGCAAAGGTGTGTATAGCCCCTGTATTATGCTTTTTCTGCTTTACCAGTTGACAAGTATAATACTGCCCTATAATTTTGGCCATGTCTTGCTTGAGGCTTAACCAATAGAATCTATCCTCCACTAGGGCAATGGTCTTGTCTCGACCAAAATGACCTGCGACCCCTCCTGAATGTAACTCTCAGACAAGAAAATCGCGGAGGGAAGTGCAAGGTATGCACAAATGGTCACTTCTGAACAAATATCCGTCTAATATCAAATACTCACTGCTAGCTCCTGACGGACTCTCTAACAACGATGCATACACAACTCCAAAATCGGGGCACTCAGAATAATCCTCTTTAACACACTCGAGCCCTGTGACTTTGACACTCATGGAATTGAGTAACACGACTCAACAACTCAACGCGTCGGCAGGCTTATTCTCTACATCGGGCTTGTGCTTAAGCACAAAAGTGTACTCTTGAAGGAACTGGACCCATTGGCGTTCCTAGGGTTTAATTTTTTTTGAGAGTTCAGATATCTCAAGGCCTCGTGATCTGAGAACGAGAAGAATTCTTGCGGCAATAGATAGTGACGCCAGTGGCGCAACGACTGCACTACCGCATAGAATTCTGTCATAGGTGGAGTATTTTTGCTTCGCCTCATTCAGTTTCTTATTAAAAAAGGTGACGAGGTGCTCTTCCTGACTAAGTACTCCGATACCAACTCCTAACGCGTCGCATGCGACCTCAAAAACTTTCGAAAAGTACAGAAGTCGCTTGATTGGAGCCTCAGTCATCTTAGCCTTTATCTCGTTGAAGGCCTTCGAGGTTGCCTTCGTCCATTGAAACTCTCATTTTTTTATCCGATCCGTGACGGGAACCATAATGGAACTGAAGCCTCAAATGAACTACCAATATCAGGTGGTCAAGCCGTGAAAGCTGCGCACCTCGTAAATATTGCGGGGTTCGGGCCAATTGATAATGGCCTTGACTTTCTTGGGATCCGCCGACACACCCTCAGCCGACACAACAAAACCTAAGAAGATAACACTGCTAGACATAAACGCACACTTCTTTAAGTTGGCGTACAATTTTTCGGCTCTAAGGATCCCACATACCTGCCTCAAATGGTTGAGGTGTTGTTCCTTGGTCATGCTATAAATCAGGATATCATCAAAGTAGACGACCAGGAACTTCCCGATGAAGGGCCTCAACACTTGGGTCATCACACGCATGAAGGTACTCAGGGCATTAGTCATCCCAATAGGCATGACTAGCCACTCGTATAGCCCATCCTTCGTCTTGAAGGCCGACTTCCACTCGTCGTCAGGGGTAATATGGATTTGGTGATAACCACTTTTGAGGTCAATTTTTGAGAAGATAGTAGCGTTGGCCATCATATCCAATATGTCATCAAGACGTGGTATGGGAAACCGATACTTGCTTGTGATTTTGTTGATGACCCTACCATCAACACACATCCTCCATGTGCCATCCTTCTTAGGTGTAAGAAGGGCGGGCACGGCACATGGGCTCATGCTCTCTCGAATGAAACCCTTTTTTAGGAGCTCATCAACCTACCTCTTTAACTCTGCATGCTCCTTTGGGTTCATTCTGTAATGAGGGAGGTTTGGTAGAGTCGCCCCATGGACTAAATCAATAGCGTGCTGTATATCCCTCATAGGGGGGAAACTCGTCTGGTAGATCATCAGGAAAGACATCACGAAACTCTTCCACTATCAGAATGGCCTCAGTAGATAACTCTACACTAGCCTCTGGTGCACTCTCCCTAGCCACAAGGGCGTACACCATCGAGTCTGATTTAGTCTCTCGCTCAAAGTCTTTGGCATTTAGAATATGGAGAGGCTTAGACTTGGACTTCGATTCCTTCAATTCCTTCGAGCCGCTCGTACCACTCTTTGTGGTGGACTCCTTTCCAGTCGTGTTCTTGGGTGGAAGAGGATTTAACTTGACTTTCTTACCCTCAAACCAGAATGTACACACATTCGAACGACCAAATATGGTGACATCCCTGTCATAGAGCCAGGGCCTACCCAAAATGATATGGCCAACATCCATGGGAACAACATCACATCAGAGTATCTTTATATGATCCAAACTGAATGGGAACAAGACAACGGTGCAAGACTGGAATGAAAGTCTCATCATCCCAAGACACTATAGAGTTGAGGATGGGCTTCAAGCTTCACGCCCAAACAGCTCACACTGCCAGTGGATGCTACATTGGCACAACTACCACTATCCATGATCATCTTGCAACTCTTGTCACCACATTTTGTATAGGTATAGAAGATCATGTTGCGGGGCCAATCATCGGTATTCTTTGCTCGTGCAAAGGTGCAACGAACAACTGCAAGTGTCGCAGTCTCTTGCGCTCCCTCTTCCTCATCATTAAGGATCTCCGCTGGCTCGTATTCTTCCTCCTCACCGTCACTTTCTGAGGCCACTACTACTTGCCCATCAATAAGGAACACCTTGGTGCCCTCTTTTGTGCCACACTGGTAAGCAAAGTAACCAAACCCCTGACATCTAAAACACCCAGTCGTATCGCTTCTACACGAGTTCGACCCAACAACTCCTTTACCCTTATTATCCTTGGGCCTAGACTGAGAATTGCTGGAAGGCTTGTATTGATATCTAATATCAGGCTTAGCCTCAGAAGGGTTGGCCTTAGCGCCAGAATTACGGGACTCAAACCGCCTTCCCACAGATGCCTTGAGGTATTGCTCGACCTCCAACAACACTTGATACATTTGTTCAAAAGTGTCCATGTCTTTGGCGAGCAACTCTCCTGATGTCAGAACAGAGGCTTGTCTTAAATCGAGCAAGAGTGAGTACGGGGTCCTCTTCAACCTCACACAGGGTCAAGTACTTTTCGAATTTCTCAATGTACTCAGCCACACTCATGGAACCCTGTTGAAGAGATTGCCTGATAAGAGAAAGGGAGGTACTTCTCTTTTAGAATTTCTTTCATTTCTTCCCAATGGACTATTGGGGGTTCCCTCAATCTTTCTTTCTTTCGTTTTACAGTAGTCCAAAACCTCTTTGCTTGGCTCACAAGCTTTATCTTAGCAAATCGGACTTAGCGAGCATCCGACATGTCGTACCACTCAAAATAGTGGTCCATATCTGCCAACCAATCTAAAAAAGCTTTAGGGTCCAAGTGACCATTAAACGTAGGGGCCTCTACCCTAACTCCCTTGAGGAGTTGCGCAGTTGGGTCATAATGATCATGACGCCCCTCGCGGGGTGGGTGCACGGGTGCGCACCCACGACCATTTTCTTGGCCACTTTCATTCCCTTGTCTATCCTCCTAACCACCTGCCTGAGATTGGGTATCTTTACCAATGGTGGTGTTTGCTCGGGTGGAGGTTTCAACTTGATGGACACGTGCATCTAATTGGTCCAAACGATTATTAACTTGTTGCGAAAATGCTTTGATGTTTGCATCCATGGTGTATAACTTTTGGGTTATTCTCCCGAGAGACTCGGTAAGTTGCTCGGTGTTCATGATGGGGTGCAGACCAAGGCCGTGTCCAGTACGTGTGGGCATATTTTATACAACTCAAGGGATCCTAAGATGCAACTATACGTGCCTAGACTTCACTATATGCACCCTAATGACATTAGATGAACCTATGTGACGCTATATGAACAAAATTACGCAACTTTACAAAAATCCAGCAATATGGCTGTCAAAATAAATGGATAACAGAAAATTCAGCAATGTGAATTGCTAACTTTTTGACAACAGAAGTTTCAGCATCTTATATTATGAATTATGGACCTCTAAACAGCCCTAAATGAATGGGTGTGGTGAATTAAAAAAAATAAACTAATCCCTAATCATGTATTGTATTCCCCTATGACAACCTTGGGCTTTGATACCAAATTTGATGTAGGACATGAAATTAAATATGGAATGCAAGAGATCAAGCTTGAGATTATACCAATTTTAAACAATCACAAAATTCCACATCCTACATACTATCAAATATTCAAAAAGGGGAATCTATGAGGGTCTAAGCCTACACAACTTTAGGGCTGGATCAAACAAAATTATAAGCCAAAAAGCCCAAAGGAGTGTAAAGTCACTCATTCTTGCAAAGGTTTGTTCCCAACTCAAGAGATTTATTAAGTTTCAATTTGGGGGAAAATCTAGGGATTGAAAATTAGGGATAATTGATATTTGGGACTCTTTAGGGTTAGGGATTTGGATGAGGAGATTTATTTAGACAAAAGGAAGGAAATAGAAGGGAAGAGACCACCTGGGATGGGTTGCGCACGCTGGGTAGCCAAGGGGCTTGGACGCACATGCGTGATAGGTCGTCTGCACGTGTGTGGGGCCCACAAAATCGAGAAACGCCTCCTAGGCTGGGATCGGTCAGGGATGGACAGGTTCCATGCCAAGTTTCATGTCGATCTGATTCACGGTTTGCGAGTAGTACTCCGCCGAAGTTTCAGCCCCTCGGATGGGCCTGAATCTGAAAATCTGCTTGTGCACTGCTGTAGGAGAAAACTTGGATGCGGAAAGAGGTGAATCGTGATTGGGGCCCTAAGAAGATGGGGATAGTTTGGAGCAGATGTGGCTTTGCACCACGGTAGTTAACCCTTCGAGGAAGGGAGGGCTTCGCACCCAATTCGATTCTTCAACCCAAATAGAGAGGAAGAAAACGCAGGAATTTTTATTCATAAACATCATTGAAATACCTACATGGGATTGCTATATTTATAAGAAAACCCTAAACCCAAAAAAAAAACAATTACCCTTGCACCATGTGCGCGCACTAATACCAAAGCTTAAAGCAAATAAATACTAATCTAAGCAATCCAAGCCGTTCATGAGGTTTCTAATAATAAAAATAATCAAAACTCAAAATTCTAGCTCATCTAAAGTCGTGGCCCACGATCATGAGATCCGATGGTAGAATCTATGTGATGATCGGGTCCACCCCAATGCTCCATAACGCAACCCCCTAATTATGAGGCTCTCCAAAGATGTCGTCGTCAATCCAAATCGAAAGTGGGGCTCTCCTCATCGAATACGTGCGTAGAGAGGGCGTGCGCGTTATGTCCCCATGATGATCAGGTCCACTGGAGGCCCTCCAAAGATGTCGTCGTCGATCCAAATCGAAAGTGGGGCCTGCCTCCTCGAATATGTGCATAGAGGGGGCGTGTGCATGATGTCCCCATCATAGAGCTCTCGTCAAGTCTGGAGTTTGTAGAAGCATCTCAGGTGCTTTCAAGCACAAAGATGGAGAATAATCCCTTTCTTCGACAATTGCTAACATTCATAGATCAGGGCCCGATCGCTTCAGACATTACTGAAAGAGGTCACTCCACTCGTGGCTATAAGGTTGACTTCTAAGGCGGAAGACCTTCAGACCCTTGTTATACCGACTCCTTTGGCCATTGCGGGGCAATAAAAAAATGTAGGTAGTGCAAGCCAGTGTTTCAAATATCGAGGGAGACGATATACTCGCGATAACCTCGGAAGATACCCCGGATATCGGCCGATATTATCGACAATCAACGATATATAGTAGGATATCGCCCCATTAATCATCGTTGGAGAGGTTCGTAATTACCAAAAAAAAAAAAAAAAAACATAAAGAGGAAAAACTGGAGGGAGGATTTTAGTACATAAACATCATTGAAATCTTACATGGGATTCGATTTCCCTCTTGATTTTTTCTTTGAATCCAATTTATAAGAGATTTCGCCTAACCCTAAGATTTTGATGAGAAATCCCGTATTAAAGACAAGGATTTGAGATTTTTAAAGACCCTCTTCCCTCAATTACCCTTGCACCATGTCGTACGCTTTAACGCATCTTGATAATACCTTGTGAATGTATGTGGTTTATCCACGCCAGTCAAAAGATCAAGGGGTTGATCCCAAAATATCCAAACTAATCTGAAGCAGTGGGAATAATGAAGCCGTTCATGAGGCCCACACAGTGATGTTTTTCTAATCACAAAAAAAAAAGGGAAAACAGCTTGATCCAAAAAACTCAAAATGTTCTAGCATGGTCATCCATTTGAGCTTTAAATGTGCTTCAATTTTGGATCAAGCCCAAAATATCTGTTAAAATGAGTCGATAAAATATATAAATCACGGTGGATCCCACGGTTTTACTAGGTGCATAAAATAAAATGCACCCGTAAATGCACTTGTGGACATGAGAAACTAACTTATTGGGTGGTATGCTTGCTATAGGGACCATGTTGATGATATGTTGTAGATCCCTGTTCATTGTTTTATAGCCCATTTTATAATGTCATGCCCAAAATAAAACACCCTGGAATTATGAGGAACACTTACCATTAAATGATATGGATGTGGTCGTCCACCCAAGAATCTTAGTTTTGGAATAATATCGAAAAAATAAATGGGGCTCTCCTCAACAAGGTGGACCCCATCGAATACTGATGTACCACATAGGTAGTAAGAAGAGGGCGTGCGCGAGTTAATACAAATGGTTCAAATGAGATCAAAGTTACACGGGCACATGATTTGGCGAGATCATTTTAGATCATGACCCTAAAAATAAGTCATATCCAAAGCTCCAATGCTCGCCATTAAAATGTTTGTAGGAACCACGTAACATTTATTTTCCATTCAATTATGAGGCACCTCTGGATCAAAGATGTCCAAAACTTTTGTGACCCCAAAATGGTTTCAATGGTAGACGATTCAAATCGAAAGTGTGGTGATAATGGGATCGACCTCAAGTGTTACGACTAGCTTGCCAAATATGTGCGTTTGGATATAAAATATACCTCATGATGGGACCCACAAAACTTGTGATGCATGATGTGTGGTACACAAGCCGATCCATCTGCGATTTCTGGGAAAGCCTTTCGCAGAAATTTGTTGGAAACCTAGGTGGGCCCACCATAATGTTTGTAAGAAATCCAAGTCCATCCTTTTTGTGAGCTCGTTTTAGGACTTGGGACCAAAAGTGAGCAAGATGGACTAAAAGGAAAAGGTGGGTAGGGAAATAAAATCCTCTTTCATTTATAACATCATTCCCCTCTTGAGATGAACCTGAGAAGACAAATAACATTCATAGAATATTTCAATTGGTACATTCAATTTTCACGTTTTTAGCACACTTGAGTATTTGAAAGAGGTCCTAAAATGACTCACAAAACAAATAGGTAGGATGGATTTCTCACAAACATCACGGTGGGACCTATCTAAGTTTCTAGCGCATGAAACGGTATAGGCCACAACGTCCCTATCATTTATATGTATATTTATCCACTTTTATTTCTTTTGCTTTTCAATAAATTGGTTGTGTTTTCATACATGTCTTCCATACATTTATAAATGTATACATTCAATTTAAATACAATTGCATTAGTTCAATTAAACATCGCGGGACTTAGAACCTATACAAAGAAAATTTATTATGTGCACCTTTTTTTTTGAGATGTTATGATTTAAAAGTGTGTATTAGGTCCTTTTTAACAATCCATGAAGTTTCATTGAAAAATTCAACCATTTCCCCAATGTTTCCCCATGTTTCCCAAAAAGTGCGATACATTAATACAAAATATATGTGCGATAATCGTGCAAGTATCCCAAGGGTGCGATACATAGCGCGATACCGATATTTCGAACACTGGTGCAAGCAACAGTTGGTCAGATCGGACAGATCAGATCGCGATCCCAGTGATTCAAGAATTAAGTCAGTTGTAGAATAGGAGGGTCTCCATGGTGCAAGGAATGAAAAGAATCAAGCTTGTGACAATGGAGGTGGCTCGTTTAGTGGAGGGAAGTTTTGGATCCAAATATGAAGGCATCTAGTTGTTTTTCATGGAGAGGCGACAAAGTAATATGGGCTCATCCATGTAGGAATATGGTAGAGGAAGAAATTCTAGAGTTTGCAAGGCTCCTCTAGGTGTTGCAAAGGTATCTCCAATAGCTTCAAGTATGGATTTGTTAAGATAGTTAAAAGTTCAATCCAATAAATTTTCTGTCAAATCCCTCCATTGGGCTCTAAGCGAAGGTGGGGCCAATAGCGTTTCAGCTCTAACGTCCAACATTTGGCAATATGGCGCCCTGTTGAAGGTGGTGATTTTGGGTGGATGGTTGGGAGGAATAAGGTGTTAACAATTGACAATCTTAGCAAGAGAAACATGGTTATTTTGAATGTGTGCCTTCTTTGTTATAAGGATGCAGAATCGATGAACCACGTATTCCTTCATTGCTCTTTTGCAAGGGAGGTGTGGGGGCTTTTTAGAGTGTTATTGGTGCTTCTGGGTTCAATAGGAAGTTTTCTTTTAGCAAGGCATGGAGGGGTGATGGGATATCAGGGAAAATGATACAGGAGTTGAGTATGCTAGCGGGATTGTGGGATTTATGGTTAGAAAGGAATGATCATTGTTTCATAAATAAAAAGGGGGAAGTGGTTGATTTTTTTAGGAGGGCTAATTTTTTTAAAAAAATTTTTGTAATAGAGTGGGTATCAGGCTTGAACTCCTTGTTCCAATTCCCGAAGGGTTGACTATAGTTTGTTCTTTTGTATATTTAATTTCTTTTGTACATTTGGGTTGTGGCCTTTTTTTATTTATTTATTTATTTATTTTTATTTTTTAAATGAAGATTTTATTTATCTCTAAAATAAAAAATAAAAAAAAATCTTCTCAACAAGAACTAGATTTTGTTTTCATTTAAAAACCCTCAAAAACCTACAATCAACAACTCTCTTTCGATTCACAAAATGATTAATTTTTCTTCTGAACCTACCCAATCTGAACAAGAGGGAAAAATCCAAAATGACTGGTTTGGTGTTTTGATTAAAAAAGACATGCTGAATTGAACGACAATGAAGGATGAAGCTTTCCTTTCATACCATTTGTCCACCCCCCGAAGGGGCTTATCAGTTTAGGCTTCATTTTTTAATAGTGCTTATCTCCCTTCAGTTGCAAGCTACGGCTTTGCCTACTCTTGCAGGGGCTTACACCTTGTTGTTAAAATCTTCTCAACAAGAACTAGATTTTGTTTTCATTAAAAAACCCTCAAAAACCTATAATCAATAATTCTCTTTAGATTCACAGAATGATTAATTTTTAAAACTAATTTGGGGTTTAATTTTAGATACCGGATTAGGGACCTAGTTGTCATTTCGTAAGTTTCTAGTTTTAGTTATTAAGCCAGTTCCTAACTTTCTTAGGATTTCTTTAAGTTAAGAGTTAATTACTGCTTTCGTTTTTTTACTTCTTGCAGGGTGGATTTGCCTCCGCAAGTGAGGGGTTTCCTCTTCCTTGACAAGGTTGGTCTCGGGTCAATCAGAGAGGAAGAATTAAGGCCTCAGTCTCTTGGGTTGTTCCTTTGTTTTGTATCTTTCGGCCAGGGGGTCTCGACTTCTTTACGATAGGTCTTCTATAGGTCCTTTTTTCCTACGAAGACCCGAAAATCTGTAATCTTTTTGTCCAGAAATGATATATACCTTTCTAAAAAAAAAAAAATAATAAATAAAAAAATAAAAAAAATAATTACTACTTTCGTTGGTTTCCTAATTCACTTAGGTACCGGATCTGAGAAGCCTTTCAGAGTACTTTATTAGATTTCATTTTGGATTAAAATTAGATTTATGAAGTCTATAATACTTATTAGATAATCTGAAGATAGGGTTGTTTGTGCACTAGAATGTGGTTAAGAGAAAGTCAACATGCCCGTACTTAATGGGTCAATGCATTCAAAGGGTTCCCTTTATTGAATGGCGAGCGTGAAGAAATTCCTTCAATCATCAGGAAGTTTAGCTTGTTACCCTTTATTTGAAAGACCATGCTTTAATTTGGTATAGTCAATTGGATTCAATGCAAGAATGTAACGGGAGGGAAAAGATTGCAACTTGGAACAGGATGTACTATGGAAAACCATCATACTATCGGACTATGCACAAGCATTATTTCACAAGTTCTTCACTTCTAAGGGAAGAAATGTGATCAAAATTACAGAGGAGATGGCTCAATTGCAAATGAGTAGAATTGTCGAGAACATTGAAATGCCTGCATTGATTGAGATAACATAGCATTTGAACGAACACATTGCAATCAAGAACTTTTCAACAAGATCACCAAGATACCAAGGACTCTAAATTGATGGATGAAAATCACAACAGCCTATTAGGGTTTGTGGCAAAGAGAGATGTTTGCCTTCAAAGAATTGACTGATCAACATCTCTTATTCATGTAACATTTCAAATTGAAGTAATTGGTAGTGCGATTACATCTAGACTTTTGAAGTTCCCATATCCAGTCATGACTTGGAAAAATTGTTTATGCTAGCAATAAAATCAAAGCACAACAACATAAACAACATCAAAGTTTTAATGAGCACAGATCTTGGTTTTGAATGTCAGTTTCAACACAGTTCTTAAACCTAGTGACTAGACTTAAAACTCAGCCGACTCAACTAGACGAGATTTCAAGCTGCCACTGGGAAACTCACTACTAGGACTAACTTGGTCTAGACTCATCCAGTCAGCTAGTTGACTCGATTTTCATTTACTTGACATGCTTGGAGAGACTTGAACCCGAGTCCCCGATTTAACGAAACATAGCTCATCAACTGATCAACTATTTGGATGAAAAAGACGTGACTGATGAGAGTTGAACCAAGACCTCCAACAACAACCAAACATCCTATCCAACATAACATTCACAACATATTCAATGTCATAAGTACTTTATAACTACTTCAGCCATTCAAAATAGAGAGAGGGAGAGGATTTGGGGATTTTTTATATTAAAAAACCCAAAAGAAAAATCCTTGAAATGAGAGGGAGATCAAGGTTGAGATTTCAGGGGCGAGAATGTTCCAACGGAAGATCGAGGACACAGACAGGACGGAACCTGGTAGGCATGGTGAGATAAGGAAGAAGATTCATCTAGTGATGCAAGGTGATGAAAGCCGGAGTAAACGAAACCGACTGGAAGTTGGGGAAGGTCAGGAGAAGACGAGGGAGCCATGATTGAGGGTGAAGATGGTCCGATATGGGATGGATGTTATTAACAGGGAGACTGTTGAGTTAGTGGTAGGGAAGGGGTAGTGGACGACAGGATGGGCAATGCGAGTAGGGTAGGGAAGGGGAAGGGGAAGGGGAAGGGAAGGGAGAGGGAAGGGAATAGAGAAGGTAGGGCTGTCAAAGAAAGGGGGGAAGGAGAATCTACAGAGGGTAGAGACAATAGAGTTGGTGGTAAGCAGTGGTGGGTCTTATAGAGATATGGTAATGTGTTGTAGGGTAAGGAAGGTAGACAAGGTGGTATAGAGGAAGGGGAAGAGGTCGAGCACTTGGTGGCAAGGAAGGAATAGGGGGAGCGAGAAGGGAGGGAGTTCACTGGGGAGGGGGGCATTGGGTGTGTACAAAAGTACAAAAGGGAAGAGGAAAGGGGAGCTTAAGGTCGAGAGAAATTGCGATGGACATGGTGGAGCTAAGGGGAAGGAATGCAAATGGTGACAATCAACCGATAGTTGCTTAAAGGGGTTGGTTGGTCATTTCAGTGGTTCTTGGTGGCTTTGGTCAATGATGGACTTCATAGACAAAATCGGGCAGTGGTTGGAATCCAATTGTGGTGTGATTGAAGACGACTGAGTGATGAAGACTCTTAATAGCTCAGAGGTGCTAAATTCATTATGATTGAAGACAAAGGTGGGCAAAATGTTGCTGGTGGGAAACTTTTACAAGGATGAGGTGGTTAAAGGGTCGTGGAGGTGGGAGTAACAGTCAGTGATAGGGGTCGAGGAGGATTGGTATCGAAGATATCGGGGGCTGCCATTGGAGCTCTGGGTGAGGGATGTTCATGTGGAGGTGGAAGCATGAGAGGTGGTGGCGATCAATCTGTTGTTAGAGAGTTATGCGGAATTTCGAACGTCATGGATTCAGATATGGAGATGGAGGATGGTGCCAGCTTCAGAGGAGGTTACAATCAAAGCAAGAGGGGTGAGGTTATTGGTGTGGATCAGTAGAGAGGTGCAGACGATAGTTCCTCCATTGGCAGCCTGTAACGGAGGAGAGAGTGGGGGGAGTAGAGGGTTGAGAAGGGAGGACGAGCACGATTTGGGTACTTCAGTTGAACACTAGAAGACGAGAGGGTACGTGGTTACAACTGAAGAAGGTGGGTTCAGGAGTGGGAATGTGGCAGAGGGCGAAGGAAGCCCACCTCTTTCAATGACAATAGCCGGTGTGATGGAAACGACGTGTGACGGAGAGTTCTGAAGGCATTAAATACCAGTCAGATGTGTGGTCTGCCTTCAAATAGTGTGGGATGGGAGCCTACACCAGAAGTGGACGTGTGTCTAGGAGAGAACCAAGGATGGTAAGGAGAAGCAAGCGGTAGCAAGAGGCGGTGAAGGTACTAATAATGGGGGATGTGGCAAGGTCTCAGGTGCTAGGGACCTAGATTTGTATTTTTGAGATGACATGTGTGAGATGTGGCTAACAAGGCACGTGGACCGAAGAAGGGTCTTGATCAAAAGGTATTTCATAACGGCCACCACCTTTACCTTTATGATACGGGTTGTAATGGTCATCATGATCTCTTTATTTTTTTATTGGAAAAAAAAAAAACACGAAAAACCTATATCACCCTGTAATGGACTATTACAGCCTTTATGGGGGCGTAACAGGCCTTTACAAGTCATTTTTTTTGTAACAACTGTTACGACCCCATAACATATAACGGTTGCCACCGTTACCTTTACGTAATGGCCTTTACGAACATGTAATGGCCATTATGACACATCATGGTCTCGATGCTTGCAAGGAGGGTGGGTTGGCATGTGCAAAGGTATTCACATGTGAAGAAGGGAAGTCTCGTGCAAGTCCAACAACAACTGAGGGTCGGTTGACATGTGCAGAGGGGGATGTCCAAGTCACACATGCCTTGGTTACTCACCTCTCATATGTGTGATATTGGGAGAAGGTGGGCCTTATATAGAGAAGCAATTGACAGTTCCATCAATAACATGGGAGACTTGACCCTGTTAGCCTTAGTAACTTCTCCTCGGGAGGAAAGGGGCAATCTGAGCTCACAAGTCCAAGCAAGAAAGGAGGAAAGGGACAGTTTTGAGTTCATATGTCCAAGCCAGAGAGGAGGAATGCTTCAGGATAAAGGACTCGTGATGTTGATAGCTTGATACAGGGGCCCCAGGAGATCAGCAGTCGAGAGCAGTGGTCTCCAGTGCGCGGATGGAGGCTCGGTTGGAAGGAGCCCTAGAAGTTTTGTTGTTGCAAGTCTCATTGGAAGACTGCTTAGGGAATATAACAATAGAGGTATGTAACCAACCGAGGGTTTTAAAGGACAGAGGCGAACTGAGGTCATACTCCAATGGCAAGAGCCATGAAATGGGATAGGGAAACATCGTGGAACATCGGGAGGATTTTGATGTTAACTTTTGGGGATTGTGAAAAGGAGTTGCTTTGTTTCAATTGATTCAAGAAATGGGAGCTTAGAAAGAGAAGGTGGTTATCTAGGTGAGATAATTAAAATCTCCAGAGAGTCCCAACCCAGATTCAGAACATAGGCAAGAGATACGAGGCCTAACTGGTTGCTTTACAAGGGTTGAAAGTGAATTTGATGGACCAAGGAATGATGGATGATATATGGAGAGGCAAAACGAAGGAATGAGTTGTAAGGGAAGCATTCTTATAGCTTGGAATTCAACAATTTGAAATAAGGAAGATTGTTGGGAAGGGGAATTCTCCATGAACATAGTGCCACGGGAAAGGTCATCAGGCTTCAAGTAGGTGCTTTCAACAGTTTATGGGCTAAATGACCTTGGTAAAAGGGATTCTCTATGATTGGAATTGGACTCAGTAGGAGTAGGACCAGCTCCCTTGGTGCGTGGGAGGGGACTTTAACGTAATGAAGTTCTCTTTCAAGAAGCCAATTCAATTGAAGATAGACCGATTCTTGGTGTTGGCAAACTGGGTAGGAAAGTTCCCTTTAACTAGCCAGCATGGTTTGTTGAAGCCAATTTCAAATCATTGTACAATATTGCTCGAGGTGGGGATTGAGAGTTGAGGACCGAGACAAGTTGGCATGGCTTGAAGTGGAGGGCCTCGTTGAGCTTGTCAAGGAATGTTGGTGGGCTTTTTGGATTTCATCCTTTTCCAAAAAAAAAAAAAAAGACTTCTAAAAGGGAAGACAATGCGTTGAAAGGAGGTTTTAGGCAACACGGAGGTTGAGACGGGAAGAATTTTGGATGAAATTCAAGTGCTTGATATCAAAGAAAAGGGGGTAAGACTTGTTAGAAGAAGATACGAATCGAAAGGAATCACTGATGGTAGATTACAAAAATCTGCTAAAAGGAAGAAGAGATTAAATAGAAACAACACTCGAGAGTTACCCGGCTCAAGCAAGGGGATAGCAACACCAAATTTTTCCTTGGACTAGCTAGCGCAAGAGCCCGCACTAATAGAATACAACGAGTGGTGGTGGATGGGGTATGAGTGGAGGGCAAAACCAAGGTTTGCAAGGCTGCTGTGGGATTCTACAAGGACTTTTTCAAAGGACCAAAACTAACAAGACCAAGGTTAGATAACTTAGGGTTTGAGGCAATGTCAAAGGAGGCTGCTTCACTGGCAAGGCAATCATGAAGGAGGAGGTTAAGTCAACAATCGAGGAATTGGGGGAGGGATAAAGCAATGAGACTCGACAGTTTCCCCTTAGCATTTTTTTCAGATTTTTTGGGACTTGGCAAAAGAAGATGTGATGGGCTTCATTTGAGAATTTTGTGAAAATAGCAAGCTCTTCACGGAATTAGGAGCATATTTTATCATGTTGATCCCAAAGAAGGAAGGGGCAGATTGATTGAAAGATTACCAGCTGATTAGCTTGATACATGCTCCTTACAAAATACTTGCCAAGGTCTTGACATCTAGGTTTCGGGACCGGGTGATTGAAAAATTCAGGAGAAAATTGTCAGCACGGAAGAGAAGGCATCTCTCTGAGGATAAGATAACATTAATAAAAACATCCCTCTCTAACCTCCCAGTATATTTTATGTCCATCTTTAAATGCTCGCAGGGAGTGTAAAAGAAATTAGAAAGGCTTAGAAGGGACTTTCGATGGCAAGGGTCTGAGGAGAAAAAAAAATTCATCTTAGGAAGTGGGAAGATGTGTGTAGGCCGAAAGAGGAGGGAGAAGTAGGGATAAGAAGCTTGGAAACAGTGAGCATGACTTTTTTGGGGAAATGAATTTGGAGATTTTCTTTTTAGGAGGGAAGTTTATAGAAGGAGGTAGTAGTTAGGAAGTATGGGGTAGAGAGGTGGAGACGGTAGCCCAAGAGAGCATCATGATATAAAGTGATGAGGGTGTGGAAGGAAATTATGAGTTTGGGGAATAAAATCAAGGACGGGGTAGGTTTTGGGGTTGGGATGGACGAAGGACTAGATTCTAAAAGGATGTGTGGTTGGAAGACCAAAGGTTGCAAGACATATCCGAGACTAGCCAAAGTTACCATCGATCCAGACATCATAGTTGCTTAATGCTTCTCATCCCAAGGGGCTAATGGGGCTTGGACATCTACGTGTTGAAGAAACCTACAAGACAATGAATTTGAGGAATTTGTGGCCATATCAAAACAGTTACCGGGGGTTGACCCTATCGACGGAGGCTGACACGTTGCATGGAGGGAGGACAAGTCAGGTACATTCTCGGTGAAATCTCTCTACAAATTGTTAAGTGGTGCTTCTCACGAAACCGATTGAGTGCATACCTCATTTCTTTGGTCCTACGGTGCTCCTTCAGAGGTGGTAGCTTTAGTGGGGCTAGAACAGGATGTTAATGATTGATAACTCGAGGAAGAGCAGTTTATACATCGTCTATGCTTGGTGAGGAGACAACTAGACATCTTTCATGCATTGCCCATTTGCAAGGGAGGTGTGGGAAAGCTAGAGTGCCATGGGTGTCGCCAAGGACAATCGTGGGATTTTTTAGGCAATGGCATGGAGGGGTCATGGTAAGATGGGTAGAGGAGTGTAGAGGATGACACTGCTAGCTAGGCTAAGGGGAATATGGAGGTGGGGGAGCTTCCAAGGTGTGTTCGAAAAGCCAACGGGGTTATTTTATAGGGAAAAATTCAATGTAATTAAATGGGCATCAGTGTCCGTTAAACTATGCGGATGTAGCTTAGCTGGACAGAATTGGGGAGCACTGTAATTTTTTCTGTAATTCTTTACAGCATGACCATCTCATAAATAAACAACTACCTTTCAAAAAACAATTAGAGCAACAAAGAAAGAAGAAGAAGCAACAATAAATTGGAAACAAACTCCCGAGAGCACATTATATTGTTCAGTCAAAGGAGAACAATAACAGTTTGAAGTTTTTGTGTGTCCAATTTTCCAGGTATCCTAAGATATCTGCTTAACAAGAGCTATGTTTTGTTAAGTTATTTTCACAAACTTCATTTCAATCCAACTTTTAGGGTTGCTATATTTTGTTAAGTTATTTTCACAAACTTCATTTCAATACAACTTTTAGGGCTTTAATTTTAGTAGCGAAATCACATATATTTATAATTTTTGTTGTTTGTATAATTTTGGTAGATTAGAGTTTGTGCTTAATTGCATATGCCAGTTTCATTAAGGGTGTATTTTTATTTAGAAAGAGTTTCTAATTTCAAATTGGGTTTAGACTAATGATTTCAAGAGCCCCAAGGATTAGAAAGTACTAACTGTATTAGGTTTCCTATTTGGATTGGACTTAAATTTCTGCATTGTCTATAACCATTTCTTTTGGGTATTGGTATCACAGAGTTTCAATTACTAGAATAGAACTCAATTTATTCCCATTGTTCTGTGGAACCATGTCACTAGAGAGATCTTATGCATCAAACAATGACCACCAGATAATTGTAGAGAAGTCCTAAGAATTTTATTTATTATTTATTTATTTTTATTTTTTATGTATGACAATTTATTTATAAGGCGGCAAAGCCACAAGAATACAAGGACCAAAAGCAAAAAAAGATATTATAATGCAGACCAATCCTGGCCAGATAACACTCCCTGAGGAAAAGAGCGTTATCCCGGAAGATAATGGAATCGTATCAAGACATTACCAGAAGACCTTAAGGTGATATAAATTGGGATGAAAATAAACACGGCAGAACCAATCTTAGAAACAACTAGCATGAGATAGAATATCCAAAGAAAGACATGGACACCACGAGCACATTCATCAGTGTCACCGACAGAGAACAACGAACAAGACAAATGCTTTATCCAGACGTTGGACTGTTTAATACCAGGTAGATAACTTGGGATAAATCTAAGGAGCTGTTGATTGAGGTAAAAGGCTCATAGAACATGCATACTACTAAAGCTAAATAACACACATATAGCTAAGGATCCCACAAGTTATCTCCATATGGATACATCCTTTAAGTAACATCATTATACTAATAAATCACTTCAAATCAATATGAGCTTTGAAACAGTTCGACATGAATAATAGACTGAAAAAGGATGATTAATAGACAAGAATATTTAAAGATGGAACTGGAGGCTAAGATACAAAACTTCAAACAAGGTTGATATGTGACCAAACCAAATATGAATTGTAAGACCTCTTAAATCTTACCACTGCCACTAGTTCCAACAATAGCCACACTTGTTCCTGCTGGTACAACAAAAGATACTCCATCAAGAATCTTTCGTTCTGTTAGGTATCTGAAATAAGAAAGAAAGAAAGCAAAATGTGTTGACAACAAACAAAGCTTACAAGTTACAACATAATCCATAGATGGGCACAACAATAAAGTTATGCAGAAGTGCGGAAATGAAAAAAGAAAATCAGGCCATATTTTTAGTCCAAAGAAGATGCCTATTAGGCCACTCATCCATTAAACAAATAAATGAATATATTGAGTAACAGTATTTAAGCATCTAAAACAAATTAACATTTTTGAATATGATTGAGCAGAAATCCAATCCATGCAATTGAAAATAGGAACTCCATCCAGTTTTGGAAGTTGGAACTAAGACACTATGGAGATTTTTTCTTCTTCTTTTCTTTCTGATGATATCTAAAGCAAAATGTAAGAACATGCGGAATAAAGAAGAATAAGAAAGAAAGATAGCAATAAAATGCCTGATCCAACGAACAATGAGAAAGCAGTCTTTGTCATAAATCGAATTTCCTATTAACTGCCAATAAAAAAATATCCCGACTAATAATTTGTTCTTGTTAGCTATAAACCTACTCCATACGGGGCCTTACCTGTAGATCAATGGTAGACTGGGTGTGTTTGATCAGAGAGCTTTCATAAAAGAACTTCCATCTTTAAACTGGTTTGTGCATAAAGGCATGTAGATCAATACAGAGATGGAAATGAATCTTTCGAGGAGATCATCTTCTAAAACGTGGGATAGGCAACGAAACGTAGGCCAATGGCCAAATGAGTGATCTTTACGCAGTTCGTACTCTTTCTTCCCAAAAATAAATAACCTTCCTATACAAGAATCTTTTGAAATAAGCCCAAATGAAGATTCCACTTAGACTGTCATGTTGAGGGTATCCAATCAGAGCAACAAAGAAAAGAACCCATCTTGAAGGAAGTCCAATTGCATGGTTCAAACATTTTGCAGGGTTCTTCTTGAGAAGCATAGGGGCACAAAGGTTAGAATAGATTAAGTTGAACCAAGTTTAAGGAATTTGGGCTAGAAGCCAACACCTCAATGTTCAAACACGCCTAGTCTACCATTGATCTACAGGCTCAAACCCATGTTAAATTAAGTTGAATTCACGACTTAGAGTACAAAAGTAGTACCCTCATAGGTTTCCAATTTAAGCTTACTAAAAACCACAAACATGTTGCATCTAATGTTTTTAGTATCGATGATATCGGCCAATATATCGTGTATCCACTTGGGCGATATGAAACCCCAAGATAACATTTGGAATTCTTCGTATTGCAGAAGATATCGCATGATATCACAATGTATCGCATAATATCACATATATCGTGAGATATCACAACTAGACCCTTTTATAAAATTCTTGATATCGACAATATTAGTCATTATCAATCGATATCACACAGAAACATAAGAAGCTCAAGGCTTGCTTCACAAACTTGGAAGAAACCCATCTAAATCTCATTTTCTTGATTCCTCTCCATTTGTAAGTTGATCTATTGTGGATTTCAACCCTTTCTCTTGAATCCCTTCGAAGAAAAACATAAATTTCGAGTTGGAATCAAGATCAAAGCCAATTTGGGGTGTTTCCAATCTGGTGAGCATATTTTCAAATTTTAATCCTTTTTTTTTTTTTTTTTTTTGTAAAATCGTGTGAAAACAGTGTCAAAGGGTTAGAAATCCATGATTCTTCATGTTATGCATGAAGAATCATAGATTTGGAGCTTTGATTTAGAGATTTAGGAGAGTGAGGCCAATTTGCCGAAAATTGGAGAAAAATTGATATTTCCCTAATTTCTCCCAAATTGGTTATAATCTTACTATCCAAACACAAAATCAAACATGTATGTAACCTGATTTACTGATTCTTGGTAATATAGGGATTTATCAAAAATAAATAAATAATTAAAAAATAAAAAATGATTTTTTTCTTTAAATTCTACTTTGATCAGTGGTCAATTGGTCCCCCCATTTCAGAGTATTTAGAAGTGTTTGATGAAATCATCATCACATACAGTCCAATTTTGGGATTTTGTGGAAGATTAGCTAATTTGTGGAAATTTAGCAAAAATTTGAAAATTTCTCAATTTTTTTCCAAATTGGTTGCAGTCAGCGTTCGAAGTATCGGTATCACTACAAGTTTCATTGGTCAGGGATACAAAAACAATATCGATATCGCTGATAACCAGAAATGAGCGGAAACATG
The DNA here is from genome assembly GCA_030180095.1 of Magnolia changhungtana. Lineage (NCBI taxonomy): Eukaryota > Viridiplantae > Streptophyta > Magnoliopsida > Magnoliales > Magnoliaceae > Magnolia > Magnolia changhungtana. The sequence continues at coordinate 7,728,540 of JASAUF010000446.1, forward strand.
GGGAAAACGGTGGAATTTTCAGCGAAACTTCAAGAGATGTTAAAATCTACATATTTGCATATTTAAAAATAAAAAAATTGCATAAAGAATGCATACATAACAAGTTTCCATTTAATGGGGCCTTAAAAGCATGTGTTGTTGTTAGAAATCAGTCCAACCATCCCATTTGGCCTATTTAACCATCCAACCTTCCATCCAAACATCCATCGATATTGCGAAACATCAACAATTGAAAAGGAAACGAAAGATTGTGGTCTCAATATTGCGCATGTTACAATATCAATAATATCAAGATATTATCAATATTATCAATGAAAAATTGAACACTATAAAACCATGTGCCTATGAAAAAAAAAATTGAAATAAATTTTTTTCTAATAAACAAAATTTTGATGATACCAATACGTTGGCGATATTATTGAAATATCGTCGATACACTTATGATACAAGCATTACCTAGAATTTACATTGTCGAAAATATTGGCAATACATTGGTGATATTGATACATTGGCAATACAAGCGACACCTAGAATTTACATAGTTGAAAATATTGGCGATTACATTAGCGATATTGATACGTTGGCGATACTTAACGATACATTGCTAATACCTAGAATTTCTGATACTACTAGCGTTATTGGTATCGCTACCAGTGTTATCGGTATCGCTGAGCTGGAGATAAAGATAATAGCGGAGATCTTTCTAGAATGTCGGAGATAATTCAAACACTAATTGCAGTCTTTAGTATCAATACATGAAATCAAACATGTATGTAACCTGATCTAGTGATTCTTGGTAATTTGGGATTTTTTTGAAAAAAAATAATTTTTTAATTAAAAAAATATTATTTTCAAGATTCCACTTTGATCAATGGTCAATTGGTCCCCATTTCATAGTATTTTTCTTCAAATTTCACTCTTAATGTATGCATGGCTCTAGGTGGGTCTAAGATATAGCTACGCACATCATTCATAGGTATATTTCTCATTTTCTACTTCTTTTGCTTTGAATGTACTGGTTGTGTGTCCATACGTATTTTCTTGCAGTTGTAAATTATATGAATTAACTTGAATATACTTGCATCAGTTCAATGCGCACAGGTTAGGACCTTATACAAAGGAAATCTATTATGCGCACTTTTTTGTGATGTTTTGATTTCGAAGTGTGTATTAATGTCTTTTTTAACAATGCATGAAGTTCCATTGAAAAATTCAATCAATTTCCCAATGTTTCCCCATGTTTCCAAACAACAACATTACATTACGTGATACAACCAATATATCCCATGTGATAACTGATATGTATCCATATCCCAAGGGTGTTATACATTACGCAATAACGATACAGAAAACATTGGTTGCATTGAATGATGAATGAGGAAGAAATAGGAAAAAAAAAAAAAAACTAAGCAGATAGGAGGATATAATTGGTTGATAAAATCTATTCTACTCCTTAAAGTCAATTACTACTCGAATTTTTCCTGCTCCTTTAGGATTACAGAGATCATTTTTCATGCTTCAATGCTCCTATGATAAGACAAATACTCCTAAAAAATGATAACTCATAAACTTTTTCTTAAGGACATTTAACTTATTGAGTTAGTGTATTTATATCTTTCAGGTTCAAGATATACAACAATGAAAGGGGCATCATAAGAGGCCAACTACTCTAGAATTCCTTGTAGCATATTCTACAAGTGTGACACATGGGGCCCACCAGGGATGTGTGCATGTATCTCATCCAACAAATACAGAAGGGTTGCCCCAAAACATAAGTTGGTCGAGCCAACAATAAGGCTGATCTAGCCATCATGTGGACCTACCAAATGATGGTTGTCCATTGCTTTCAATGTGTGGCCCAACTAATGATTGTATGGACTAATTTTTGTGTAATCCCAATATCACGTTGGGGATCACATAATGCATGGTTGGAAGGTTTAGACACAAATCAATGGGCCCCACCACCAAAAAAAAAAAAGAAAAAAAAAGAAAAGAAGGATAACCATCCAAAAAACCCCAAATTCATATGGGGACCCACATGATAGTTGGATCGAACTGATTTTTTGGGTGTCCATCTTTCAAGATGGGCCCACCCAAATGAACAACTTTGATGACATGCACACACCTTGTAAGGCCCCACCACAGCACTTGTAGAATACATTATGTAAGATGAGTTTTTGAGGAATGAGCCTGCATTGTGAAAAGTATTTTTCATTCGAGAAATGATCACCTACAAGAAACTATACCACAACTTGACATATTGTGTCATCTTTCGCACCAACATACCACTCTTTTAGGAATTTAGTGTTTGAAAATGATAGGATCTACCATGAGCATCCCCTTTCTTGAAAATCAAGTGGATCAACTCACTAAGTGGGCCAAGCCTGTAACGGTCATAAACGGCCAGATTTTGTCTTTTTAAGTTGCGATTTTTCTCATTTTTTTGGCACTATTCTCTTCCAAATTCTTTCGTAAACTATTCTACTACAAATTCCGACCACTCCTAGCTTAAAGAACAAAACAAGTTATTTCAAGGATTTTGTTGAATTGATGCTCCGTGGGCTATTTTTCGGAAAATCTTCAAAAACAAGTATATATACCCCTTTTTTTAAATCTTTGTTGTTATGATTGAATATGATGCATTAGTTAAATTAGAACATATGAATGTGTATTTTACAAATTATACAACTGATTTATTTTTATTTTATTTTATTTTATTTTATTTTTTTGTATTTTCGAAATATTTTCGGTCAATTTTTTTAAAATAGCAAACACCTATACATGTGAGATATTTTAATATTAAATTCATTCCAATATATCTATCATTGGTATTAGATAGTTAGAAAATTAAATCTATGAGCTTTGCAGTCAATTCTAGGCGGTCAGGTTTATAAAATCATCAAATCAGCCGATACATCTTTCTCACCAAAGAGTGGACCATTACACCACCATAAACACGTTCAAAATTATAATTAAATTCATATTTGAAATATTTAGAATTTTCTGAATTTAATAGATATTTTTTTGGATTTTTTTAGAACAAAAAAATAAAATAAAATCTAACCGTTTCAGGGGGCGTATCGGCCATTACGAGGCTGTAACAGCTGATACGGCTCGTAACCGTATCAGTAATGGTAAGCACCGTTACGCCCACCGTTACCGCAACGGTACACCTTGCCATTTATAGAGGGGGGCAAAGGGAAAATATAACCTATCTTTGGAATTTTTTGTGATATCCACCGGAGAGATTGAAATTTTTTTTTTTTTTTTATAAAAAACAAAAACTATGGAGAGAATGACAAGAAAATAGGTAAGTTAGGGGTTGAACTGGATAGCCAACATCAAGCCATGTGGGATGTGACACAAGGCATATGAATCTCAGGCACACCAAGCTGAAAACAGAAGATCTCGTGTACATATTGATACAGGATACTTGATACCCACGATGTAACGACCTGAAAATTTCCGTACATTGGGTCGAGTACCACCTCGACCAGAAATCACGTAGGATTAAATTCTTTAGAAATTTAACAAAGTTAACTAAGTACTAAACTCGATTAGCCATGGAATCTATTAGGATCGCTTTCAATACGATCTGCAAGACCCAAAAGTTGCAGAATCATTGACGCTAAGTTACCCTAAAGTTTAGAACAAACTCATTTCCCGTCTGCTTCTCGAATGAAACGAAACTTGTATTAGGTCTAGATCGCACATCGAGTCCGATTAACCCGAAGCTAAGGAACTAGGACCATTGCCCAGGCTTAACAATCATCTCAAAAATCAGCTCCATCCGATGTTCCATGGCCATTCTTTTCGATTCGGAGCGAGGAGTGTGAAAAACACTATTCCCATGCCAAAATAAATATCGGAATAGTGATCGGCATCATTCGTTTTATTAAAGCAACGACCGTCGAATCGGACCAAATTACACCCTCGGATTAAGAAAAATTTCGGGAACATTTACATGTACTTAGAATTTCGATCGTGGCCCACCGACCGTCGGCGAAAGTGGTCCGCCACGTGCGATCGGGTATCCGATCGAGTCAAAAACGTAATCCCACGTAGATCCATCGATGGTGAGCTTAAGTCGACGTTTGGTTCAAGGAGGGCTACCGAACTCCCTTTTGAAGTGGAAAAGCGACGAATATCCTATATTAGCAGTACCCCTTGAACCTGAGTCTAATTTCGTAATGTTTTTGGCTATAAAAGGGGCTTAGAACAGCCCCTCTCACAGCCATACGAATTTTGGAGAAAAACCTAGAGGAGAGAGAGAAAAGAGAGAAAGACTTGGAGTTTGTTGCCGATTTCCCTCCTCTGCTTTAGCTTGTTACACGGCCTACACCGCCCTATTCTAGGCGCTTTCCCTGCGGTATCCATCTCATTTGAAGGTAAGAAACCCTAACCCTAGGTCTCGATTTGAAGTGGGATCGATGTGGGTTGTGTAACGACTAACCGATTCGCTCTTTAGGCTAGAAATCTCCGTATACGGAAGTTCTTCTACCCTTGCTTGATTCGTTTCGTTTCCAAAGGCAAAGGTGAGGACTTTAAGTGTATAAGTTACGGTTTTCAACGCTTTCAATGTCGAGATAATGGTAGATTCATGATGCTTGTAAATGCACATGTACAAAGTGCTTTCCGTTTCTGTTTCGATTAACGTTGTAGAAATTGGAATTTCACATACTCTAGGTGTACGTAGAAATACCGTATACGTATTTTTTGGAAAAACATTTGACATGTTTATTTAATGTATTATTATATGTTATATGGATAAAATACTAATTTGGTGAAAGGAATTGCTGAAATACATGTTCATGTGTAAATGCTACGTATGTTGAAATTGTATATTCTAGAAATACCGTATATGTACTTTTTTGGGAAAATGTATGACATGTTTATTTAATGTATGATTATACAATATATGTATAAAATACTAGTTTGGCGAAAGGAATCGCCAAAATACATGTTCCCTTGTAAATGACAAGTATGTTGAAATTGCGTATTCTAGAAATACCGCATATGTGTAAAATTTGGAAATGTAATTGTCATGATTATTTGTTGTATGATTATGATATACGCGGGTAAATTAACCACTTGGCAAAAGAATAGCCCTAATACGCAATTGCTAACATACGTTATGTATGTTGGAATCGCACACTCTAAGTATTTAGTGTACATGCTTGCGTGCGTAGAAGCTTGGGTGTTAGTGCCTTAGATAGGCGCTGATATGGAATTCCCGACTCCCTTAGAGACATGTAGGACCCCCCTCCATGCGGTGGTTAGCTATAACCACTCACTTGAGAGGTGGATGTAATTGTATCCATATGTGTATAGTACTTTACAACATGCTTTACAACATGCTTTACAACATGCCTTATTTCATGCTTTACTTCATGCTTTATAACATGCCTGCTAACATGCTTTACTTCATGCTTTACAACTGTTTGAGTTTGGGACTATGTTTATAGTCCAGGCATTCGGTACCAGACTAGAAATTGTGGTTGAGATTCATATCGCCACAATGGACGACGTCTGGCAAACCCGAGTCGTACTTCGATTGGCGATAGTGGTTGGCCACACTGAGTGCACTGCGCTCCATATCGCTCAACTTCAGTGCGCTCGAAGCTCCTGGTCAAGTAAACCGATATGTATATGTGTGTTCACCATGTTTGGTCGCCATCGCTTGAACCTAGGGTACCAAACTTACCGGTGGCGATCCCGTTAACCATGGTACCTCGATCCGCTAAGACGCATGAGCCGGGCATGGTGGTATGGGACACCGTGGTCGAAATTTGTCGCCTACTTTGGGGTCATGTGCCTCCCGTAGTGACCATTGCGCAACCAAACTCGTGAGCCGATTATGGTGGTATGGGACACTATATTAATTTGTCGATACTTACTGGCAGAGTATGAGTGAAAACATTGCTCGTCTTGACGTAAGCGACGCAGTCCTCCGTAGTATCTTCGAGTATACTCCAAGTGTCCGTGATTGGCGATGAGTCTTTCACAAGAACTAGAGTATGAGTTGAGAGAGTACGGTGAGACCCGTACTTGAGTGACGGCTAGTGATTGAGCCAAGTACGGTGAGATATGTACTTGAGTGACGGCCAGCAATTGAGCCGCATCACGGTGAGATCTCGTATCACCGACGGGTGACGAGCCCTTTGCGATGCCTTCACTACGCTTCTCAAACCATAATATCGTATGAGATTAGCTAGGATTGACGACCCTAGAATGGATCACGTTTGGGAATGATACAAGGGAGGTACCTTAGTTTCCCAATACTACTGTTTGAAATGGACTAATAAAAACTTGGTAATCATGAGCATCATCGCACCGCATGTGCTTTGTAGATGTGGCGCACTGAGGGAGTAAGCATTCGCGAACGTAAGATGATGTCGCTTGAGGGTGGTTTGGCAAGGGCATACAAACATCATGTCATATCATTTTGCATTTAACAAGAGTAGTTAGAAATGTTTGAATTGTCTTGCGTTATCATTTGCTTGATTGATTTGATAACATGTTAACCTATGCTTTATTGTTCCACTTGAGTTAGCTACTCACTCCCACGTTACATGACGGTGTTTGCAACACCCACCGGACTCTGTCGCAGTGTAGATGGCGCCACTTCGGGAGCCGGAGCTCGACTTCGAGGAGGATCGGGAGGAGTTCTCCTTTATGCAAGACTGACGGCTATGCTTATTACGCATCGCGGATTCTGGAGGCCTCTTTCGAGGATTGTATTTTGATTTTTTTGACTTAGAAACAATACGTGTATATTGGTACTCAGTTAGTACTCATACTCGAAGTTCACAAAATTCGATACTTTACATATTTTGAATATAAAATTTCGATCTTCCGCTTGCCTTTATACAATTGAACTGGAGTATGAATTACTGTTTTGGTATAATCTCATTCATGTTTATTGCGCTAACTCAGACAACATTTAACCATCATTGTGTATGTTGCATAAGTGATGCGTTGGAACTCGGGAGTTGAGTTCATACTCGACCCCCGAATTTCAGGGCGTTACACACGAGGTTAGACTTTGGATGGTAAAGGTCATATATTAAAGGCCCGGTGCTTCTATGTATGTTTCATGCTTAATGATGTTGAGTTGTGTTTGATACGATTAAGAATTCCTCCTAGACTCGCCTTTGCATCACTACAATAAAGGTCCCTAGAGTGCAAGTTAGACCTCCATAGAAGACCCTATGAAGTCATGATTTCCACAAGATGGAAGAAATACATTCAGTTTTTGTAAGTATTCATTAGAAACCAGCTACGAGCAATGATCAACAAGATATATTACTAACCTCCCTAGACGGTACTATATCCTACAAGTTACTCTTGAATATGAAAACCTAAGGTATCTTGCAATGTCATGTCCAAGAGTAGAATGTCAATGTCATCTTTACATAGTTATTATCCTTCCACCATTTCTTCGGGAAGACTTATCAAACACATGTAAGAAATAGCTAAAATGTTTTGTGGGTCTACTCATTATAATAAAAGGCACCCTTACATGGTTCAAGAATTGAATATAAAGCCATGCAATGAAAACTAGCAAATTCCAGAGGACTAACAAAATGAACTGTCAAATAAAAGAGTTATATCTACCCGAAGTGTACATTGTCAAATTGAATGCTTCCTCCACTTAACACTAAAGGCTTGGTGTCAGGATCATCTCTTACTTCAGGTTTCTCCTGCAAAAGTTGTCAAAAGAAAAAATTAAAAAAAAAAGAAAAAAACTTAATGAATCAAACAAAATATACAATTGAAGGGATGAAAATACAAATTTAAAAGGTGGAGAAACAACAGTTTGCAATGCAATCTAGAAGTACTTGAACAAAAAAAATAATAATAATAACTTACTTCCTTGAAAGGAATATGATTAATAGGTAGATTCAACAATAGCGACAAGAAGCAAAGATCAGTACTAGCAGTGTTCAAAATATCAGTATCGCGTTACATCTCGCATCCTTGGGATACAAATATGTATCGGTTCTCACATAATGTTTCAATGTTGTTGGAAACATGAGGAAACATTGGGAAATTGGTCGATTATTTCAATGAAACTTCAATGATTGTTAAAAAAGTCATCAATACACACACATATCAAAACAGTACAAAAAAAGTGCGCATATTTGGTTTTCTTTGTATGGGGTCCTAATCTATGCGTTGTGTAACTGAATTGATACAAGTATATTCAAAGTCTATTCATATAATTTATAAATGTAAGAAGACATGTGGAAACACAAGCAATACATTCAAAAGAAAAAGAAGAATCACTAGATCTTAGGTTACATACACGTTTGATTTTATGTTTGGACACAAAGATTGCAACCAATTTGCGAGAAATTGGGAAGTTTTGATTTATTTATTTTTCAATTCTCCGCAACTCGACTCATCTCCAAATCTCGAAACCGAATCTCCCAATCCAATTCATGCAAAACATGAAAAATTATGGATTTGTAACAATTTGACACTGATTTAACATTATTTACAGAAATAAGGATTGAAATCGAAAATGCTCACCGGATCGAACATGTGGGATACATCCCACTACTTGTGTGTTTCGTATCGCATAGGTGGGATACAAGATATATCGTGGGATATATAAGCCAATATCGTCAATACTTAAAACACTGATTACTAGTTCCTCCACATCGATTTTTAAACTGGGAGGATGATTGACTGGGAAAAAAAGCTTAAGATGATCGCATAATCAAGTATACCCATCATGGTGACACACGAAACTATTCTAGTACCAGAACACATACGAACATACATCTAATTACAGAACAGACATCTTGGGCATAGACTTGGAAAAGAAAGCTATGACTAGGAGACAAGTTTGTTCCTATAGACGATGAACAAGTTTAAAAATAACAGTAAAGGATTGAATTAATTGATATCATTATCATCTTCACCTAAGCCTTATCCCAACCAGCGTTCACAGTATTAGTATCGATGCATGTATCACATCCTTGGAATATGGAAACATATCTGTATTGCAATGGAAATATTGCATGTATTGGGGAACATATCATCGTCTAAGAGAAACATCAGGGAAACAGTGGGGAAATGATAGAATTTTTTGAATGGATTTCAGGAGATGTTAAAAGAGATGATAACACACTTCCAGCTCAAAAAATTACAAAAAACAAGAATGCATGATAAGTTTCCATTGTATGTGGTCCTAAACTATGTGCTGTTTGACAAAAGTGATGCACTTATATACAAAAAAGAGTTCATATAATTCAATCAATAAATAGATAAATAAAAAATAAACAGAAAGTATACAATATATTAGCACTAACTGTATATGTATCAATTAATTACACTAAATGTATACTAAAATGCATTTTCTAAAAAATAATTTCAAAATATTCTTCATCGGCAATGAAGATATTTTATTAAAAACAGAAAGGCTCAAAGGCCAATGCAGCCCAACGATATCAACAAAGAAAGCTGATCAAGAGGGAGAACTTCCCCAATACAAGATTAGGGTTATGACCCCCGCTTTCACCCAACAATAAACAGTTTGACTCTAAATGAAACATCAAACGCGAATGAGCATATTCCATCAAATGTGCAGTTGTTAAATTCCTTCCATATTCCATCAGTGCATATATGGAATCTGACCAATGGATGGCTCTATATAATGACCAGTTGGACTGCGGAGACCACATGCTTTATAATATACAAGACAAGAGTCTTTCTTGTTGGTTTTGTACAATTCGTATGTAAACAGTCCATATGGTCGTATATGAACATTGAATTAACAAGCCTTTACTTTCCTGAACAGTTTCCTTTATTGGTATGGATCCTTTTCTTTTTTTTTTTTTTTTTTTTTTTTTTTTTTTTTTTGTGCACAGTGGAGTTGTTGTGGGCCTTAGGAGAGTAGAAAACAGGTCTTTTAGAAGCTTCTTCATAGAAACATGCTAGGGTGGATCAAAACATATATATGTCTATTCACTATTCAACCATGCATTGGAATATATGCATATTCAATTTAATTGACTTTTTAAATAAAATTGAGTTTATCTCTGCAATTGTGGAAGATTGTTAGTGATTACTGGTCTAGCATCAGTAGGGCCTTGGATCCATCCAACTGTCTTCTTCATTGCTTTATTATTTATCCTTTGGCCTATCTTATCTACTGTATGGTAATCATGAAGGAATTTATCGCTGAAGAAGTGTGTATCTCCATCTATTCACTTTAGTTTCAATTCCTTTCTGGTTGACTACATTACATGTGATCAAGAAAACACTGAAAGAAGAAGAAGAAGAAGAGATCTCTGCCATCAAATATACCTCAAGCAACTGAAACATTGATTTCATGTCAATAAGACTCTGCCTAGTCTCACGATATACACTTCCGAGGAAGTTGAGGGGTACAGACAGTTGAAAGAGAAGCCCATTAATCATAACCTGCTCAATTCCAGATATCTTTTCAGTACCATGATAGCAAGTTGTAATACCAAACAGAGCAATTATGTGAACTTAACATGCATCTCAAAGAAATGATTTTTTTTAAACAGTACATATTTTACATTTGCATATAAATATGAGCTACAGCCTATAACAAACACATCAATGTGGCAATCAGTCCCTATTTCTTAACGTCCTTTGACCAATACTAGAATGATAAATAAGAAAGAAGAAGCACCCACAGAAAAAGTTTAAAACCTCTACATTCATGTGGTGCATCCCGCATGGATTGATTTTTCATCTTTGTGGTGGTGCACTTTAGGTGAATGGATTGGATGGCAAATAAACACCACACTGAACCCTAGATACAATGTGCAAGGTTTTAATGGTAGCAATCCCCTTCCCAACTATTCCTTGGACCACCTGAGATTTGGATCGGCCTGAATTTTGGGCCTCATGAGAAAATGAGGGGGTGCGATGGATGGGATGGATCCCATGCACATAAAGTCCCCCCCCCCAAAAAAAAAAAAAAAAAACCAAGCGAATCATGCTTCGGGGGTATATTATATGTACAATTCTAGATAACCATATTGTCCAAATTAAAAAACTACAAATGCATACCACATTGTTATGAAGCCAAGCAAATTGTAGAAATCAAACTTGAACAATAGTTCAAAGTGGACCACCATCTAATTGCACTGTTTACCCTATATATATCTAGAGGGCTTGAGTAGCTCTTAATGTACAAAAAGCTTGTGCATGAGAAAAGCTCTTGTTGAAGTTTCCTGAGAGATTTGTAATATTGGTGAACCCCAAACATGTAGAAATGTATTTGTTAAGCAAGTTTAAAAAGGACAAACAAATGATGACATGGGTTTAGGGGGTCTTTGGTTGATGATCTCATTATGGTAGGTCCCACATGTGTATTACTTGATTTTCAAGCTAAAAATTCCTCAGCGGCAATTATTTGAGGGGACAACAAGCTTGATGCAATATAGAATATTTTGTGTGAATTTTAGTTTAATGTGCAGTTTGGAAGAATTTAGGCTAGCACCACCTTTCAGGAATTAAAAAACCAGAACGTTATAGGAATTAGAGGCTGAACTTTGATTCAGTAGCATTTTCGTCACTTATTTGGTCAGCTACTTTTTTTCTTTTTTTAAATTAACGATATTCATTAAAGAGTAAAGACTTAAGGATAATGTCATGGCCAAACAACATCCAAATGGCAAAAAATGGTATTGCTGGATAGCCATTCAAATTATCTTTCCAACAGGTCCAAGATTACACAATCCAAAAAGTACTAAAAAAGTTATGGGCAAATTATAAATAGGATATAGGATTAAGACAAAAAAAAAAAAAAAAAAAAAAACTAGCATTTTTTAATTTCCACCGACGGTTAAATTGGCTAGTCCATGATTTAGAAGTTTGCATGTTGGGATCTTAGAGTTAAAAACTAACCATGGTTCGATTAGTTAGTGTTAAACAACTACATTGTGCCAATCTTGAGGGCCTATGAGAAGCTACAATGAGAAGAAGAATAAAGATGGAAGAGAAACAATGAGAGAGAGCGAGGAAAGTAAAATGCTTGGGGGTCTATTGAAACCCCAACCCTCTTACTTATAATAGTAAAAATCAAGGTGTCCCGTATCGGTATCGATTGGCGTAACGGTGCCCTCCGAAACCGATACGGATACGGGGGTGTAACGGTCCGTAACGGCGTAAATTTATTTTTTTTGGCCAAAAAAATATGGATTAAATCCAGAATATTCTAAGCATTCCAAATATGCATTCATTTATAAATTGGAACATGTTTATGGTGGTGTAACGGTCCACTCTTTAGTGAGAAGTTGTATTGGACTGTCTGATGAATTTATGAACAAGATAACCTGAATTTGACTACAAAATTCATATATTTAATTTTCTAAATATCTAATTTATATACTTAACAATTTGATATCATTTCTCCCAATAGTTCATTTAAAAAATGAAATTAAATTTAGGTAGATCGCGTTGCCAATTTGGGGCTGACTTGGAGGACCAATCCATGCCCCAAATCAACCTCAAATTCATGCAATTTATTGGCATTATCCCACTTGTGAATTGGTGGGATAATCAACCTCAAATTCATGCAACGGGCGATGATTTCCTTAAAGTCAACATTCTCCCGAATAAAGTGACAATCGACCTCAATATGCTTGGTGTGCTCATGGAAAACCGGGTTACAAGCAATATGGATGGCCGCTTGATTGTCGCAATGAAGAGGAATAGGAGGTGAAGGAGGATAGACAAGTTCTTTAAGAAGGGTGCAAAGCCACACGAGCTCACACGTCGCATGAGCCATAACACGATATTCTGCTTCAGCCGAGGACCGAGTAACAACTAGTTGCTTCTTGCTCTTTCATGTGACAAGATTGCCACCTAAGAAGGTAGAGAAGCCGGATGTAGAGTGGTAATTATAAGTACTACCTGCACAATCGACATCAGAATAACCACAAAGATGAAGATGACCATGCGACTGAAAGCGGAGGCCAAGACTCGGGGCTGATTTTAGATACTGAAGTATGTAGTATATAGCCATGAGATGTGAAGAACATGGAGCTTGCATGATTTGGCTAACAACACCCATCGCACAGGAGAGATCTAGGCGAGTAATAGTCAAGTAAATGAACCGACCTACAAGTCGTCGATACATTCCAGGATCAGAAAGAAGAGCATCATCATTTGGCTGAAGCATCTGAGAAGTATCCATAGGGGTGGTAGCAGGAATTCATCCTAACACGTCAGTCTCCATGAGAAGATCAAGCGCATATTTTTGTTGTAATAAGACCACCCGGGATGAGCGACCAACTTCAATTTCTAGGAAGTAATGAAGAGGACTAAGATCCTTAATCTCAAACTTGGTCTTCAGAAATTCTTTGACCTCCAACATTCCGACTGAATCACTGTCGAATAGAACAATATGATCTACATACACAATGAGAACCATGATGCTCGTCGATCGACGACATATAAAGAGGGAATGATCAACATGACTACAAACAAAGCCGAACTCCATGAGAGCCTACCTAAATTTTTCGAACCATACACGCGAAGACTGTTTGAATCCATAAAGAGTATTCTTCAACCAATATACAAGTGTAGGGTTGTGGGAAGCAACAAAGCCAAGAGGTTGATGCATGTAGACTTCCTCCGCAAGGTCCCCGTGGAGAAATGCATTCTTAACATCAAGTTGAAACAAGGGCTAGGATAAATTGATGGCCAAGGAGATCACAACACGAATAGAATTAAGCTTAACCACCAGAGAGAATGTCTCGAAGTAATCCACACCATGAGTCGGCATGTATCCCCTAGCAACAAGACGGGCTTCATGACGATCAATGGAGCCACCTGGAAGGAACTTGATCGTGTAAACCCATCAACATCCAATAGGTTTATCCCCTGAAGCAAGAGGCACAAGCTCCCAAGTATGATTCTTCTCAAGAGTAGACATTTCTTCTATCATCCCTTCGTCCAGTCAAGACTTTGAAGAGCATGTGAAAGAGACTGAGGAATAATTTGTGATGAAAGGGATGCTGCAAACGACTGCAAGGACGGTGAAAGATGATCATATGAAACGAAATTAATAAATATGTGTTGAGTACAAGATCGAGACCCTTTGCGTAAGGCAATGGGGAGATCTACACTCGAGGTAGGAGAGTCGCTTGAGCAAACATCCAAAGTGAGTGTTAGGGTGGATGGCTTAGCATATGAATATTGATCTTAACGATGATACACCCATAGAAGCTTAGGGTCACCCAAATCACCAATAGGATGTTGAACGGAGGGGAGATGAGTTTCCCCGTGATCACTAGAGAAAAGAGGAAGAGGATTAGAGTCATACTCCCTTCGAAGACACGTTTAATTAACAGAGACATTTCTTGCGGGTCATAACATATATACCCATTCTGACTCCAAGTGTACCCTGAGAAGACATATTTAATTACCTTGGGGCTAAGGTTATCATTACTTCCATCCAAATTTTAAACAAAGCATGTGCAACAAAAAACTTTAGGTGGTAGAGGAAAGGGATTATCATGAGGATACAATATAGTAAATGAAGATTTGTAAGGCAGGATACATGAGGATATACGATTAATAAGAAAAGTGGCAGTTAAAAGGGCATCACTTAGGAAAAAAAAATGTTTAGGTAGGTGCATTCCAAGGAAAAGGGTGCGAGCAACTTCAAGAAGATGATGATTCATTCGTTTTGCAATACCATTTTGTTGAGATATGCGAACACACGACGTCTGAGACAAAATACCATGCTCCTACAAGAATGACACAAAAGCAGTGGACATGTCTTCCCCCCATTATCAGAATGGAGGGTTTTGATTGAACATTGAAACTAAGTGGCCACTTCATAATAAAACACTTTAAACAAATCAAATACCTCACTTTTAGATTTCAAAAGATAAACACAAGTCATGCGTGAATAATCATCAATAAAGGTGACAAAATATCTAAATCCAAAAGTAAAGGTAACTGGGGCTGGTCCCTAGACATCTGAGTAAACCAATGCAAAAGGTTGAGGTTTCCTCCTAGAAGAGCTAGGAGGAAACGTAGCACGATGATGTTTACACAATTCACAAATATCACAGCATAAAGGTTTAGTGACAGATAAGGAAGGAAACAAAAGTCTCAATCTAGCTAATGATGGGTGGCCTAAGTGGTAGTGCCACCGTGTCATGAACTCTTGATTCAAAGAAAGGGTAGTAGAAGCGGCAACGGGTGTATCATTGAAAAGATAAACGCCTCCTCGTTCATGCCCCCACTAATCACTCTCTTTGTCTGTAGGTCCTGGAACAAACAATGAGAAGGGAAGAAGGTAATGAAACAATTCAATGATTTAGTAAGAGAGCTAACAGATAATAAGTTTAATGGAAAACGAGGCATATGCAAGATTGAAGACAGAGGCAAGGAAGAAGAAAGAGAGATGGAACCAATCCCAGAGATGGGAGTTTGGGTTCCATCTACGACTGTGACATACTGAGAGTGGGGAGGAAGGAGAATAAGAGGAAAAGAGCAGTACCTAACTAGGTTGAAGCTGCGTGAGGAGGCTAGGAACATCACAAACATGAAGCCGCATTGGGGCATCATATGTAGCCCGAGAAATGATGAGAGACTCCCCGGAATAAACTGCTCAACTATTGGGGTAGAAGATTGTCCCTCGGGAGCAACTGTGAAGTAACAGAAGTAGTGGCACACGTAGGACGACCATGGAGCGGCCAACAATAATCAACAATGCGATTGGTTCCACAGCAATGCGAACAAATGCGGGAACCATGACATCCTCGTCCACATCCACCACAACTACAAAGATTACGACTGTGATCTCCCTCACGGCCTCTACCACGATCACTATAAGCAAAAGTGTGCCCTAAATTCAAGGATGGTGCCCGGAGGCCAGGAAGAAGATAAGATTGATCACTGGCAAGATGTATCGAATGCTCTAGTGGCATAAATGAATGGGAACGAAGAGCAGAGACAGTAGCGCACTGGCACATGGCATAGACTATTGTCAATAGGGGAAGATGATCCTTCACAACAACCTAATCCCAAACATTAAGATAATTGGAGTTCAACCCAGCCAGGAATAGCATGATACAAGTATCATCTCGCTACTTATGGACATGTTTATGATCGTCTTTACATTTGGAAGGAAGAGGTTGATACAGGTCCAGCTCATCCCACATGCCCCGAAGTGTCAAATAGTAATCTTTTAATGATCTTGAGTTTGTTGGAACCAACCAATTTCTTAAATAAGCTGGAAAACCCGGGAAAAATTATGAGACTTCGAGAATATATCATGAAGCGTATCCCAAATGTCTTTAGCCAAGGACAAAAACATCACTGAGTGGCTAACCGAAGAATCCATACTATTCAACAACCATGCAATAACTTGATAGTTCTCCTTTGTTCAAGACTTGAAGGTAGCATCTGTAGAGCTTGGAGGATCATCCAAAATATACGACAGCTTCTCACGAGCTCCCAAGAACACTTTCACATATTGCGCTTATTGAAGATAGTTGTCACCACCATTCAACTTAATGGAGATAATTTGCAGGGGGTTGGATTTAAGAGAGCCCATGCTAAGAGATACGGGCCTTTTGTCATCCATAGGAGACTCCAAGTAAGAAAGACTAATTTAAACAACTCTTTCTCACTCAATCCTTCAAGGGAATAAGAGATAAACCCCAAACAATCAATAAGCCTCCAAAATAACAACAAATCCAGTCAGATCTGACTCAAATGAGTGAAAAATGGCCTGGCCGCACGTCCATTTGGGTTTAAAACCCACTCAAACATGAATCATAGCTAAAAAAATCCTCCATGATTAGCTTGGGAAGAAGATTTCGATCCATTTTGAGTAAAGAAACCAAAGAAAAACTTACTGGTTTAAGATAGATCGAAGAAAATCTTATTAGGGGCCCAGTTTTCGAATTTCTCTATTTCGGCCAAAACATTGTGAAAGGTCTCAAAAAATCATGACAAATATTCTAAAATCAATATCTATCAAACACTTTTAGCTCAAATGGAGTCCATGTGTCCAAACAACAATGACGTTAGCCATATGGCTGCTGACGTCAGCCATATGGCTGCTGACGTCAACAAGTTAACGTGTCGCCTCTCAACATGTTAGATGCGGAATGCCCTGATACCAAGTAAAAGATGATTTCATGATTATGGTGTGGAGAAAAGAGGAGAAGAATGAGAGAGAAGAAGAGGAAAGAAGAGAGTTTGGGGAAGTGTTGTGTTAGCCAACATGCCCTAATACAATGTTTTGTTAAAATATAGCATATAGTACACTGCACAAGGAAAGTGTGCAGATACGCTTACATTAAAAGAGCCACTAACCACACATACTATACACTAACACTCTCTAGAGATTATAGGTAAAAGATTGCTTTAATTGATTTCTAATTTAGATTTGGTTGGTTTAGGAATAGTTTTAGTTGGAGGCAAGCTCTACCATAATTACCTTTTCCACAATCGATAAAGATTGCCAAAAAGATTTGAGCATGGCTAGCACACTAGACATCCTCCCAAAAGGAATTTGAGACTCATTCTCAACTCCATATCTGACTCTTTCCTCGAAAAAATTTTCCACCTATTAAATGGTCTTCCAGTTCTTGATAGTATGTAGCAGCGAGGGACCTAATCGAGGTCGTAAAAACCAAATTTGGCACTTGTAACCTTCATCTAGAAGTTGTCCTCAATTTGTGGAAACCTCTAAAACAATTTCCCAATCAATGCCACATTCATAGCCTTTAGCTTTCTTATACTCAAACCTCCTATTTTATTTGGTTTAGACACTTACTTGAATTACACCACATGGTACTAGTATTTTCCTCCTTAACTTTGCACAAGAAATCTCCATAAAGTATTTCCAATATGTCCATAAAGTAGCTAGGCATTGGTACAAGGACATGAAATCCTGTTGAAGAGGCATGATTTTACTAGTAATCATGCCAACAAATGACATTTACTTACTTTTCCAAATAGATAGGCTCCTCTCCAATCTTTCGACAATCATATCCCATAGGACTTTGGGTAGTTTGCCACCACAAAGCAGGAGACGCACATAGGTCAATGGAAAAGAACCCCCTACATCCCAAAAGTCAATGTAATACCTGCCATCATTTCTTTGACCGAAAGGAAGAATCGTCATCTTCTCGAAGTTACTCGTGCTCTCCTCCTTAGAATGAATGTTCCGAAACGTTTCTAGAATGGTATCTTACTTATCGTTGCTTTTCTTATTAATAGACTTCCATCTCGAATTCTATAAAATAAATCTTCATTTGAAATTCTCCATCCTCATGACAACGCATTTCCATTATCCCTCAGAGTTTTTGGATGCACTTGTTTTATTCACAAACTTGATGGTAGTAAGGACAAGTTAAGTCCTCGATCGGAAAAATGTATATTTCTGGGATATTCTCGATCTCGGTAAGGCTATAAATGATATAATCCACTAACTTGCAAGAAATATATGTCAGCGGATGTCACTTTCTTTGAGGATGTTCCTTACTTCTCATCTAAAGGGAATTTGCTGCATGATCTCTTGCAAGTCAGGGGGAGACTTTGTTGAATCATCCCATTCCTCTTCCGATTCCCTCTCTTAATGAAGATTCCCATCCTAGTGAACCTCTCAAACCATTTCATGTGTATCAACGGCGGAAGAAATCCCCTACCACTCAATACTCCCATCAAACCATCTACTTCTCATGAAGATCCTAGTACAATTCTTCCATCTTTTGATGATCGTCCTATTGCTTTATGTAAGTCTACTCATGCACGTACTCGTCATTCTATCAATCATTATGTCTCTTTTCAGCGTTTGTCTCCTACCTTCAAGGCCTTCGCTACCACGATCTCATCTTCCTTTGTTCCTAAGACTCTCAGGTAAGCCCTCAATAGCCCTGACAGGAAGCAAGCTATGATAGAAGAAACGCATGCCCTCGAGAAAAATGATACCTGGGAATAGGTTTCCTTGCCTGAGGAACAAGCATACTGTGGGGTACTGTTGGGTTTATTCTATTAAGTACCTCCCAAATGGATCGATTGAGAGATACAAGGCTTAATTAGTAGCCAGGGGCTACACTCAAACATATAGTGTGGACTACTTTGAGACTTTCTCATCCGTAGCAAAGCTCAACTTCACATGATCACCTCTTTGGTTGCAAATTTGTCTTGGTTGTTATTCCAGTTGGACGTGAAGAATGTCCTTCTACATGGTGAGCTTGCCGAGGAGGTTTATGGATCCACCACCAGGTTTTTCTTTAACCAATAGCTCACATCCTCAAGAAGTCTTATCTATGGCCTTAAGCAGTCTCCTCGAGCCTAGTTTGACAAGTTTATCCGTGCATTGTTAGACTTCGACTTTGTTCGTAGTCATTCAGATTACTCTCTTCATCTATCAACGTACTTATGGGATTATAATGCTGTCATTCTACGTCAATGACATCGTCTTGGTTAGTGATGATGTTGCGAGTATTACTGACCTCAAATCCTTCTTTCAAGCTCGCTTTGCAATAAACGATTTGGGTATTATTCACTATTTTCTTGGTATTGATGTGGCTAGATCTAAATCTAGCATTGTCCTATTGCAGCGAAAATATGTTCTCAACCTCTGAATCTGAAACCGGAATGCTTGGGTGTCGTCCAGTTACCACCCCTATGGATGTTGCTCAAAAGCATGGTATTGATGATGGTGAACCCCTATTAGATCCGGCCATGTATCGTTGTTTGGTTGGTCAAATAATTTACCTGACTATTACCCAACTTGATCTATCATATGCAGTAGGGGTGGTAAACCAATTTATGCATGCTCCTTGTACAGCACATTTCACTGCCATATATCGGATCCTTTGTTACATCAAACTAGCTCCCAATAAAGGCTTATGATTTCATCGACATGGTCATCTTCATATATCTGGTTACTCTGACGCTGACTGTGTGATTAGCCTTTATAATTAGAGGTCTACATTTGGTTATTGCACTTTTCTCAGTGGGAATCTGGTCACCTGAAAGAGTAAGAAGCAATCAGTGGTTGCTTAATCCTATCCAGAAGCTGAATATAGGGCAATGGCACATGCAACGTGTGAACTTATGTGGTTTCGGACGTAGTTACAAGCAGTGTTCGAAATATCGGTATCGCGCTATGTATCGCACCCTTGGGATACAGATACGTATCGGTTATCGCACGGGATATATCGTTTGTATCGCATAATGTATCGCACTTTTTGGGAAACATGGGGAAACATTGGGGAAATGGTTGAATTTTTCAATGAAACTTCATGGATTGTTAAAAAGGACCTTAATACACACTTTTAAATCATAACATCTCAAAAAAAAAAGGTGCACATAATAAATTTTCTTTGTATAGGGTTCTAAGTCATGCGATGTTTAATTGAACTAATGCAATTGTATTTAAATTGAATGTATAACATTTATAAATGTATGGAAGACATGTATGAAAACACAACCAATTTATTGAAAAGCAAAAGAAATAAAAGTGGATAAATATACATATAAATGATAGGACGTTGTGGCCTATACCGTTTCATGCGCTAGAAACTTAGATAGGTCCCACCGTGATGTTTGTGAGAAATCCATCCTACCTATTTGTTTTGTGAGCTCATTTTAGGACATGGTACCAAAAATGAGCCGATCAAATACTCAAGTGTGCTAAAAACGTGAAAATTGAATGTACACAATTGAAATATTCGCGAGGCCATAGAAGTTTTGAATCAGGTAATATTTGTCTTCTCAGTTCATCTCAGTAGGAATGATGTTATAAATGGTATGGATGGCATTTAAACATCACTGTCGACCCAGGGAGGTTTTAACGGTAGGAATTTCCCTACCCACCTTTTCCTTTAGTGCAGCCCACTCGAGTCCTGGAACTTGCTCACTTTTGGTCCCAAGTCCTAAAACGAGCTCACAAAAAGGATGGACGGGGTGGATTTCTTACAAACATTATGGTGGGCCCACCTAGGTTTCCAGCGCAAATTTCCTGCCAAAGGCTTTCCCAGGAAATCGCAGAAGTGGATCGGCTTGTGTACCACACATCACCTTGGTGTGTTGACATCAACAAGTTTTGTGGGTCCCATCATGAGGTATATTTTATATCCAAACTGCCCGTCCATTTGGCAAGCTAGTCGTAACACTTGAGCCGAAAAATAAGTCAGATCCCATTATCAAGTGGTCCACACTGCAAAACGTAGTGGAGGATTGAACGTCTACCATTGAAACCATTTTGGGGTCACAAAAGTTTTGGATCAATATGATATTTTTTTTTTCCCTCTTGATCCAGGTATGTGTGACCTTATGAAGCAGATTGAATGGAAAATAAATGTTACGTGGTTCCTACAAACATTTTAATGGCGAGAGTCATTGTTCCCATATATTTGTGGTGTGGTCCACTTGAGCTTTGGATATGACTTATTTTTAGGGTCATGATCTAAAATGATCTCGCCAAATAGATGAAGGGAGTGGATATAATAATACATCATTATGTGCGTGTAACTTTGATCTCATTTGAACCATTTGTATTAACTCGGAGCGTCGCTGCCGCTTCTTACCACATCACCTATGTGGTACATCAGTCAATCTCGTGGGGTCCACCTTGTTGTATATATATTTTATCCAAGTCAGTCCATTTATTTTTTCATATAATTTAAGAATATTATTCCAAAAACTAAGCTGATTTAAATCTTGGGTGGACCACACCAGAAAAATTAAGCAGATCCATATCATTTAATGGTAAGTGTTCATTAATAACTGTTTGATGTGGTGCGGTCCACCTGATATTTTAATGTGTTTTATTTTGGGCATGACATTATAAAATGGGCTATAAAAACGAATGAACGGAGTGGATCTACAACATATCATCAACATGGTCCCTATAGCAAGCGTACCACCCAATAAGTTAGTTTCTCATGTAGCACCAATCCACCAAGTGCATTTACGGGTGCATTTTATTTTATGCACCTAGTAAAAACCGTGGGATCCACCGTGATTTATATATTTTATCGACTCCTTCAATCCATTTTAACAGATAATTTTTGGGCTTGATCCAAAAATTGAAGCACATTTAAAGCTCAAATGGACTGCACCATGGGAAACAGTGTCAATTGAACATATACCATTGAAAAATTCCTGAGGGCCACTGAATTTTTGGATCAAGCTTATATTTATGTTTTCCCTTCATCCTTATTTTTGTGATCTAATGAACAGGTTGGATGACATATAAACATCCTTTGTGGGGCCTGGAAAGCTTTCAACGGTTGAAATCATTATTCCACTGTTTCATATGGTGTGGTCCACTTGATTTGGATATGCTTCAAATTTGGGATCAACCCCTTAAATGATCTATAAAACGGTTGACGGCGTGGATAAACCACATACATTCACAAGTGGGCCCCACGGAGTTTCATCAAGATACGTTAAAGCGTACGAGCAACTCGAAGACGTAATCGGATTTCTAAAGGGATTTAAAATGGAGGAAGCCGATTTAAAGAGGGAAGAGGGTTCGAGATTTAGAACCCTAAAAATCTCAAATCCTGTCTTTAATACGCCCGATTTCTGTCGAAATCTCGGTTTGCAGAAATCCCTTTGTCGAAATCTTCGTTTTGATGCGAAATCTCCGTTGGATTCAAAGAAAAAATCAAGAGGGAAATCGAAATTACCTTTGTTGATGGAGTGGCCCATCAAATTCAACCTCCGATCATGCAATCTGAGTCTACAGTACTAAAATCCTCCCTCCATCTTTTCCTCTATGTTTTTTTTTTTGGTAATTACGAACCCCACGGATCCAACGATGAGTGATGGTATCGATGATATCGATCATAATGGGGCGATATCCTACTATATATCGTGCGATATCGTCGATAATATCGGCCGATATCTGGAGTTGGGATTTTTTGGTATCTTCCGGAGGTTATCGCGAGTATATCGTCTCGTAGTGGTGCGATACCGATAATATCGGCCGATATATCGGCTGATAGTATCGATATTTGAAACACTGGTTACAAGAACTTGGCTACTCCTCTCTTGATCCTATTCCTTTGCACTGTGACTATCAAGCTGCTATTTATATAGCTAGCAATCTTGTGTTTCATGAGCACACGAAATATATTGAAATAGATTGTCACTTCATTCATGAAAACATGGTTGCTAAGGAAATTTCCACTCCATTTATTCGTTTCGGTGGGCAACTAGTTGATATGTTCACTAAATCTCTTGGTCAAGATGCTTGTGTCATATAGTGGACAAGTTGAGCATGATTGACATTTATGCTCCAATTTGAGGGGGGAGTATTGAAAGTGTATTATATTCTTTTTCTTTCTTTCTTTTTGAGTGTATGTATAGTCTGTATACTCTACAGTGTACCATATCTTTATTTCAATATAGGTTAGATGGTTGTTGTTGAGAGGAATACAACACAAAAGCCCTAGCCTTTTTCTTTCCCTTTGCTTGTCTCTTTCTCCCCTCTTCTTCCTATCATCTCATTCTCCTACAATCTTCATCTACTCCTACATGGTTTGGTCACGTGCAATGGAGACCAAGAACTACATCAGTTAGAGTGCGTACAGGTTGAAGGCTCTAAAAGGGCAAGGGAAAGCCCAAAAGGACATGGATGGAGGTAGTATAAAAAGACTTGATGACCTATGGTCTGACTGAAGGTATGACCCTTGATAGAGTGGAATGGCGGAATAGGATTCATGTATCCAACCCCAATTAATTGGGACAAGGCTTAGATGATGATGATGATGATGATTTCATTAAAAAAAAAAATTCATGGGTTTCTAATTAGTTCAAGTTATCCATTCAAACCTTCCATTGTGACAATGAAGACTACCTTTCCGATGAGTTTAAAAAATATAGCATATGCCCATACCTAGATGCATTAGCTTCTCTATCATCTAGATGTCAGAAAAGCTTTCCTTCTTGGTGACCTTATTGAAAAAGTACACATAACTCCTCTCAGGTTTACTCGCAGGGGAGAAGCACTTGGTTTGTTGTCTAAAAAAGGCTATATATGGACTTGAACAATCACCATGCACCTGGTTTGATCGCTTTAGCATTCGTCTCTTCAACTTCAGGTTCTCTCAGTGCAGTGTCGAACATTCTATGTTCATCAAACATTACGGAGGCAAAACCACAATCTTGATTATATATGTTTATGATATTGTTTACTCTAGTAATGATGAAATCACCATCAAGGAACTCAAAACTTATCTACAGAGATGTATTGACGTCAAAGATTTGGGTCAGAATACTTCTTGGGCATGGAAGTCTCCTGATTTAAACGAGGGATTGTCCTTTCTCAAAGGAAATATACCCTCAATGTTTTTCATGATACTGGCAATTTGGGATGTGAACCCATGTACGCCTCTCAATGCTAATTGTAAGATTCGTCTAAATGATGGGGACCTACTTCCTGATCCAGGAATCTACAAAAAAATTGTTGGGAAGCTGATCTATCTCACGATAACTCATCCTGACATAACCTATGCTCTAGGTGTTATCAGTTAGTTTATGCATGCTTGCACAGTTCATCTTGATACTGTTAAATAGATCTTGTGCTATCTCAATGGATCCCCGAGGCGTGATCTCTACTCTCATCATGGGCATCATGCATACTCCTCACACAGTTCATCATGATGCTAATAAATGGATTTGGCATGATATCAAAGGATCCCCAGGGCGTGGTTTCATCCACCCTCGTCATGGACATCTTCATGTCACAACCTTCTCAAATGCACACTAGGCTGGAGTCCTGATGACCAGTGTTCCACTTCTAGTTACTGCCAGTGTTCGAAATATCGATACTACCGGCCGATATTATTGTTATCGCACCACTACGAGACGATACACTCGCGATAACCCCCGGAAGATACCAAAAAATCCAAAATCCAGATATCGGCCGATATATCGTCGATATCGCACCAAAAAACCCAAATATCGATCGATATATCATCAATATCGCACAAAAAAACCCAAAAATTTGAATAAGAAAAAAATAAATAAAATCGGAGAGTACCTGGCTGTAGGGTGATTGGAGGTGGGCCATTCGACAGGTAAGTACAATTTTCTTACCATTTTCTTCTCTTTCTCGGAGATTCCGGCGAGGAATCAGGCCGGATCGACGAACCGTTCCTTCCAAAACGAGATTTGAGGGGTTGTGTGCGTGAAAGACGGATCGGACTGCGTGAATGGGGTTAAAAATGGAGACGGAAAGTGAAAGAGGGGCGCGGATGGGGAAATTAGAGAAACAATTAGGGTTCGGAAGTTGCTATTTTGAACAGACGAGTCCATACGATGCCTTTTTTTATTTTCGCTAGCCGGAAACTTATTAGGGTTCGAAAGCTGCTATTTTGACCAAAATACCCCTTGACTGTTAGGGTAAGTAGTTGTAGAAGGAGGGGTATTTTGGTCTCAGTAAACTCACTTGGGCCCACCTTTAATGTATGTGGTCCATCCACGCCGTCCATCGGTTTTTCCATCTTATTTTAATGGTTAAGCCCAAAATTTAATCATACCCAAAGATCAAGTGGACCATACCATAGGAAATAGTTGGAATAATGATTTCCACCATTGAAACCTTTTTAGGGCCCACAGTCATGTTTACATGCCATCCATACCGTTAATAACATCATTCTTACTGGGATGAACTGAAAACACAAATATTAGCATGATTCAAAACTTCTGTTGGCCCATGAATATTTCAACTGTGGACGTTCAATTATCCCGTTTTCGGCCCACTTGAGTATTGGACAAGGTTCATTTTTGGCCTCATATCCTAAAATGCACTCACAAAACGGATGGACGGAGAGGATTTCTCACAAACATCACAGTGGACCCCACCTGGGTTCCTAGCGCAAGAACTTCTTGCTAAAGGCTTTCGCAGGAAATCCGCGTCCGAAACGGATTGGCTACTCCCACGGGCACCAGCCAATGGCTGGTGGTTGGTGCTCTGTGGGCCCCACCATAATGTATGTGTTTCATCCTTTTTGTCCACCTATTTTTATAGATCATTTTATGTTATGACAGAAAAAATGAGGTATATTGAAATATAATCTGGACCACATTACAGAACAGTGTTGAATGAACGTTGACCATTAAAAATGTTTTGGGAGCCATAAAAGCTTTGGATTAAGCTGATATTTATTTTTTCCCTTCATTTGGGTCTTTATGATCCAATCAACAAATTGGACGTCCAAAAAACAGTGCAGTGGGCTTTAAGAGGATTTAAATGGTGGATATCCAATCATTATTGTTTTCCTGTGGTGTGGTCCACCTGAGATTTATATCCCTATAATTATTTTTATTAAATTCTAAAATGATCCATAAAAATGGATGAATGGAATGGATGAAACAAATACATTATGTTGGGGCCCACATAGCACCGACCGTGGCTGGTGTCGAGGGAGTTCTCCCGCGTAGGACGCGGATTAGATACTGACATGTTGCGTAGCCAGACTGGCTACTGAATTGACGTCACAAAGTTCTATAGGGCCCACCATGATGTATGTGTTGTATCTACACCGTCCATCCATTTGGCTAGATAATTTTAAGGCATGAGACAAATAATGAGTCAGATCCATATCTGGAGTGGACCCCACCACAGAAAACAGTGGGGAGGGGGACGCCCACCGTCCATCCATTTCTCAAAATTTACTTCTTCAATTCTTCTTTTGCTTTTCAATGAATTGCTTGTGTTTTCATACATGACTATGATATATTTATAAATATCATGCATCCAATTTAAATATAGTTGCATTAGTTCAATTAAACATCGCATAGCTTAGGACCCTATACAAAGGAAACTTATTATATGCATATTTTTTTTGAGATGTAATGATTTAAAAGTGTGTATTAAGGGCTTTTTTAACAATCCCCAAAGTTTCATTAAGAAATTCAACCATTTTCTCAATGTTTCCCCATGTTTCCCAAAAAGTGCGATTAACTATGCGATACAAACGATATATCCCGTGCTATAACCGATACGTATTTGTATCCCAACGGTGCGATACATAGTGCGATACCGATATTTCGAACACTGGTTACTGCATATTTGTTAGGGGGAATTTAGTTACTTCAGAAGGGCAAAAAGAAAACAGGCCAACAGCTCAATGAGTTCTGCCATTTTGCAGTTTTCTTCCCACAGAGTAAATTTTTTAAAACTGGTTTTGCCTGTAGATGCACACAAAACATCAGGCTCAGTTCTTGTTGTGAGCACTACGTGTTTCTAGAACTCTTGAAAGTTCAAGTGCCAAATGAGCTCTAAATTTTCACAAAGATGGTAAACAAGGAAAAATCAAGGAAAAGGGATATGTAATGGAATGAAATTTGTAAGATATAAGAGAGAAATGTCTAACGAGCACGCCTAAGGAGTCATACCAAATCCCCAACTGTCATCGTGCCACTCATAATACAATGGGAACTCAAAACCATGGCTGTTGACAGAGCCGTACTAAATATCGCATTTTGACCAAAGTTTAAGTACGCAAGACTGCTTTGTGTTTTCAAAGCAGCATCTTCGTATCCTGAAAACAGCACACCCACCATGCATCAGCCAACATGAAATAAAATACCAACAAGACTACAAAGCTTGATCATGTTTCATTGAAGAGTGATGTGGAGTGAAATAAGAATCTGCCAAAGGTATCGGATGTAGCTTCAACAAAATAATGAAACATGGAAAGCCATCTCACATGAAAACTTCAAATTCAATGCAATCCTATAAAAACTCTTTAACCCCAAGCATTCGATGCAGACATTACTTCAGTGCAAAATAATGAGGTGAGAAAATTAGAATTACATGGGGGTGAAAAATGTCCATTTCAGGCACACGCATAATGGTACCACATGAAAGGAAGTAATCAGCCTAATGGCTATACCATCTCAATTTAATAAGCCATTCCCCCAGAAAGAGATCAATAACATGCAAAGTGTGTTCCATAACACATTCCTATGACACAGTGCTCTAGAAAGAATGTCAGAACAGTAAGATATCTATTTCTGTGATGGAGTATGGAGGCTGAAGCTGAGTCAAAATCTAGGACATATATTGGAGTCATATAATCACATCAATCATTGAGCATGTTCAAGTGTCAGTCCACACAAAAATAGAGTAACAAGCAGAAAATTGTCTTAAAATAAAAATAGCAAAAAAGTAGCTTTTAATAGAAAGTTTAATCCGAAAAATAAAAATTTAAAATTTAGAGCTGCCAGTTTTGACCCCCAATGCTTTCTGCAACTAGATAAGGTCGATGGAGAATTGCTTTTGATGGTTACAGATGTCAAAAGACGCCCAGCTACATTTCATTAAAGCTCAAGGTCTCAGTTAAGAATTGGTGCCATTGTGTTGAGTCAGAATTTTGGCATAGTAGTATTCTCCTGTATCTAATTCGAAGGATATGAGAAAAGACTAAGACGAAGGCATGAGATGAATATACCAGAAAATCAGTTGGGTTTCATGCTAGGGAGGTCTACCATTGAAGCTATTTTCCTATTCAGACAATTGATCGAGACATATAGGGAAAGGAGAAAAGGATCTCCACATGGCCTTTATTGACTTACCGAAAGTTTATATGAAGGTCCCTAGAGAGTTAAGTGTTGGGAAAGAAAGGAGTTTCAAGAGGATATATTGACCAGTGTTTAAATTATCGGTGACAATATCGAATTGTCGCCGATAATATCAGTATCACTGGCTCAACGATACCAAAAACCCATTTGTTAGTTTCGCTGCCAGATATCGCCGATAATGTCACCGATAATATCGGTTTGTCGATATTTTCTAAATATCGTCGATATTTCACTGTTCCCACAAACCACGAGTGGGAACTGTAGCCAACAACCCACCTTTATCGATAAAAGGGAGATGTTTTCGGTGAAAAAATCATCGAAATCAAAAACAAAAAACACAAGAAAATACCTATTTTTCGCCCAGATCTGTTTGAAGACGCGAATTTAAGAGCTTCAAGGCTGTTGAGTGCAGATTGGCAACCTTTTCGGTAAGATTCAACCCCAAAAAAATCGATTTTTCTATTGAAAAATCCTCTGCAACTTCTCTAGAAAAGAATTGGCTTGCGGGCTATGAAAATCTCGAGATCTTGTTGGAAAATAGAGTTTTTTTTTTTTTTTTTTTTAATTTGGGATGAGGGAGAGGGATTTTCAGGTTGAAAATCCAGAGATATTGGTGGGAAGGAGAGGATTTTTTGAAATTTTGGGATGAGGGAGAGGGATTTTTGGGGTTTATAAAAAAATTGGGGATCGGATTTCAATTTTAAGGGGGGTTTGGCTTTGACGGTGCAGGTCGGTGCTCCGTGGGCCCCACCATGATGTATCTGTTGTATCCATGTTGTCCATTCATTTTTAAATATCATTTTAGAGCTTGATCCAAAAAATGAGGTAGATCTAAAACTCAGGTGAACCACACCACGGGCAAACAGTAGTGATTAAATGTCCACCATTTAAAACCTCTGGGGCCCACTGTAATGTCTATTTGATATCCAAGCTGTTGATTAGGTCTTACATACCTGGGTGAAGGGAAAAAAGAAATATCAGATTGATCCAAAACTTTCGTAGCCCGCAAGAAGTTTTTACTGGTAGACCGTAGACGTTCAATCAACATTGTGTGGTCCACTTGAGATTTTGATCCATCACATTTTTGGACTGTTATCATAAAATGATCTAGAAAAATGGACCGATGGCATGGATGAAATAGACGCATCATGGTGGGACCACAGAGCATGGACCACTAGCGACGCTTTTTATCATAAAATGATCTAGAGAAATCGGATTGCGTACTGAGTTACTTAGTACGCTTTTATCGTAGTGAGTCAACTCATTTGGGCCCACTGTTAATGTATGTGATTTATCCACACCTTTTATCCATTTTTTCTGCTAATTTTAGTGGTTGAACCCAAAATTTAAGTAAATCCAAAGCTCAAATGGACCATACCCGGGAAGCAATGTGGAATAATAATTTCCACCATTGAAACCTTTTTAGGGCCCACAGTTATGTTTATTTGTCATCCAACCTGTTCGTAAGGTCGAATGGACCTCGATGAAGCGAAAACACGAATATCAGTTTGATGAAAAGCTTCTATCGCCCCCAAAAAGTTTTCAATGGTAGGAGTTCATTTCACTCTATTTCCTGTTTTATGGTATAATTAAGATTTTTATATACTCCAATTTTCATTTCTTGTCCTATAATGAACTGATAAAACAGTTGAACGGCGTGGATTAGACACATATATTATGGTAGGCTCCCAATCATCACATGGATGAAGAGAAAACACAAAAATCAGCTTGATCCAAAACTTCTCTGTGGCCTCCATGAATTTTTCAATGGTAGAGGTTCAATCACACTGTTTCCTGTGGTGTGGTCCACTCGAGTTTTGTATATTCTTCCGTTTTGTGGTAAATCCATAAAATTATGTCTTAAAATGGAGGAACGGAGTGGATGAAATAAATAAATAACGGTGGACCCCACAGTGTTTACTCAGTACGCTAAGGGTACTGAGTAACTTAGTACGCAATCCGCTTCCCACCAGCCCATCTCGGTGCGTACGCAGGGACGCAGTTTAGCCAGTAACGCTAATCGATGCTCCATGGGCCCATTATGATCTATGTGTTTAATCCACACCGTCCATCCATTTTTACACATCATTTTAATATTAAATCTAATAAAATAGGTAGATCAAAATCTCAGGTGGACCACACCATGGGAAAACAGTAGTGATTGAATTTCTACCATTAAAAACCTCCTAGGGGCTAGGGCCCACTGTAATGTTTATTTGACATCTAACATGTAGATTAAGTCATACAGTCCTAGATGAAATCAAAAAACAAATATCAAGCCAAATATCAGCTTGATCCAAAACTTTTGTAGCCCCAAGAAGTTTTTAACGGTGAGAGTTCAATCAACACTGTGTGGCCCACTTGAGATTTTGATTTAACTCAGTTTTGAGTTCATACCAAAAATTATCTAGAAAAATGGATTAGACGGCATGGATGAGACACATACATCATGTTGGGGTCCACATAGCACCACATGTAGCATCCTGGTGCAGTAAAGGAAGTGGATTAGCCACATAACAGGTTGAGCAGCGGGAAGCGTATTGCGTACTGAGTAACTCAGTACGCTTAGCGTATTGAGTAAACTCTGTGGGGTTCACCATGATCTATGTATTTGATCCACTCCGTCCATCTATTTTATTAGATAATTTTATGGTATGGGTCCAAAAGTGAAGAATATCCAAAGCTCAAATGCACCACACCACATGAAACGGTGTGAATTGAACTTATACCGTTGAAAAATTCTTGAGTGTCACAGAATTTGTATTAAGCTTATATTTGTTTTTTCCCTTCATTCATGTCTTTTTGATCTTATTAATAGCTTGGATGACAAATAGACATTACTGTAGGGCCTAGGAAGGTTTCAACGGTGGAAATCATTATTCCCACTATTTCCTGTGGTATGATCCACTTGAGATTTGGATATGGTTCAACTTTGGGCTCAACCCCTTAAATGAGCTGAAAAAACGTATGGACGGTGTGGATAAACCACTTATTTTCACGGTGGGCCCAACTGAGTTTAATCAGTACGATAAGAGCGTAATGAGTACGCAATCCGATTCCTGAGCAGCGAGACTCACTCCTGAAGCGACGTCACCAAGTTCTGTAGGCCCCACCATGATGCATGTGTTGACCCTCACCATTAAAACATTCGTGGGGCCCACCATAACGGTTTGGATATAATAAGTGGACCCCACCATAGGAAACAGTTGGGACATTGACGTCCACCATTGAAACCTTCTTAGGGCCCACCATTGAACTATGGATCTACCTCATTATTTAGTTCGTGACATGAAATGATCTCTCCAAATGGATCGACAGTTTAGATATATAACAAATATTATGATGGCTCCACATAACTTGGTGACATCCGTAGCTAGTTAACTTTGATCGTTCCAATGTTCTCATACTAAGATAACCTTGATCTGTAGTTAGCAGATAAAGTACATAAATCACCTTGGGCCCACGAAATTTACTCAATACGCAATCTACGGACACTTTCCTCAATTGTAAGTTACATGAAATTTTGATTTGATTTAACATCCTAGCCCTTCAACTGATCGGGGCTTATTACACCGAATATCAATCGACGCTCTTTTTTGTCAATTATTGCAAATTTGTATGCTATTAGGGAGCAAAATGTGGTCAGGATCGGGAAAAGGAGCAGGGGACATTGGGTGGAAGCATGGACGGCCAGTGGAGGAGAATAAATATGGAGCCATATGCAACTATTTTGGCCAAGTGATACGGAGTGGGGGAGTGTCTAGGCTAAAGGAATATTTGGTAGGGGGATACAAGAATATGAAAGCCTGCCCAAGTGTAACAAGGCCAGTGAGAGAGGAGATGAGAAGAGTGTTGATTGAAGCGAAGTCACACAAGCTGCAGCAGAAGGATTGGGAGAAGGATCTGAGGGAGGAGCTACGAGGCACTGGACGGGGCCTAAGTGCTATCGATGAGCAAGATGAAGATGACGATGAGGGGATCACATATCCCGATGACTGTGTTACGGCTTAAGAAATGAGAGATTTTAGACAAGTGATTCGTGAGCCTCGGGCTTCAGAGTGGGAGGGGGAGCAAAAATGACGGTTTAATAAGAGTAGGTCGTCGTTTGGGACATCCCGACATGAGGCTGGTGGGAGCAGCAGACGATTTGAGGGAGGCAGCGAGAATGGCCTACAATGCATGCAAAGCGCTCGTGTCCCAGATGCACCCATTGCAGGCGTTAATCAAAAGAAATTAAAAAATATGTGGAGCAAGGGGCTCGGGGAGAAAGTGGGGGGGCGCTATATCTAGGTGGTTCATCTCGAGCCATGTACCAGCAAATGCAGCAGCCAGTCCTCACTTCAAAAATATGATTGAGGAGGTGTAGCATGCTGGGCCCATCGTGAAGCCTCCCACGCCATAGGAGATTCTTGGCGTCTACCTCGATCAGGAGCACGAGGAGATGCAAGCTTGGGTACGTGGACTTAAGCCGAACTGGAAGTAGTACGGGGTGACAATCATGTGTGATGGGTGGACGGGACCCACGAAATTGTCCATTATCAATTTCATGGTGTACTGTAGAGGGCAGCCCGTTTTTCTCAAATCCATTGATGCATCAGCCAAAATAAAAGATCACGAATATATATATATGATCTCCTAAAAGGAGTGATTAGAAATGTTGGGTCCCAGAATGTTGTCCAAGTTATGACGGACAATGGCAGTGCGTTCGTTAAGGCGGGGAAGAAATTGATGAGGAAGTACAATCTTATTGGACCCCGTGTGCGACACGCTGCATTGATTTAATGCTCGAGGAGATAGGCTAGAGGGATTCTGTCTGGAGGACCATCTAGGATGCGAGGAGAGTGACAAACTTTGTATACAATCAATCATGGTTGTTGGCTGCAATGCGTGTGTTGAGGAGGGAACATCATTAGGCCAGGCACGACACGGTTCGCCACGAACTTCATTGCACTCGACAGCTTATACAGGCACCGTGTGGGTCTTAAAAATTTCTTCAGATCCGATAGATACTTCTAGTGGAATCAGAAGAAGACTGAGGGTGTAAAGAATGTTTCGAAGATAGTGCTTTCCGATTCCTTCTGGGATAAAGTTCACAACGTCGTTTCCTTCTTGCATTCGATCTACAAGGTCCTACCGAGCCGTAGATAATGAGATGTGGCCTTCGATGGGGTCAATATATGAGCTTATGAGAATTATGAGAGGGGATGATGACTGTAATCCCCAGTTCGTATCAATGGGTGATCAATATCATTGATCATCGATGGACCAGGACTCTCGAGCATCCACTCCACCAAGCTGGTAAGTTTGTTATGTTTACCTATCTTTTTTATCACTTGCACTTGCACTTTAAGCATCACTTCTGTTTGTATGTTAATACAACTGAGTAACTAATATTTAGGTTTCAGCATGCTACCTGAATCCCAAATTTCATTATAAATGCCAGCTCCATGAGAATAGTGATTTGACGATGGCCGTCCACGAGGTGTTCGAATGATTGTTCCTAGAATCGACTGCACAAGCAGATTTTGGTAACCAGGTAATGCAATAAATTTTCTTCCTTATAGCCTCTAGAAATATGGGTGATAAAAAAGAATGACCTGTGAATCCGTGTTTACAGTTGTTGCGGTTTAGGGATGCGAGGGGTACGTTCTCATCCGCACTAGTAAAAGCATCGACTGAAATGATGATGTCATGTGAGTATGGTAACATAATTAGGTAATTGCATTTTTCGTTTAAACTTCAAACTAAAACAAGCTCCTCATGGATATATAGGTGAGTAGTGGGCGATGTACGGAGTCAACACGCTCGCACTGCAGTTATTGGCAGTCCATGTTCTCGCATAGACTGTATCCTCTTCACCGTGTGAGAGGAATTGGAGCACATGGTCACTCATACACATCAGCAAGAGGAACAGGCTGGCATATGAGAAGTTGCAGAAGCTCGTTTACTGCCACTACAATATGAAGTTAAGAGAGGCAGTTGCGGGTAGACCGAGACATGGAGGAAAATCTGGACCCGCTGGACCTGTTGTCTACAGGTACCATGGCACAGATAGGTGATGATAATGAGAACCCACTTTATGAGTGGGTCAAATCAACTGATTTAGATGATGCGGAGGGAGGCCCTACTCCACAGGTAGCTGAGGGAGCAGCGTCTCTGGGTATCAATATAAATCAGGTAGTAATCCAATAGAAGGCGGATACAGACTCCTTTGATCCTTTGGTGAGGAATTCGGCACGTTCCAATGAAGGTGAGGAAGCATCTTTACAGCCCCCTCCCCATCATCAAGTCATAGTTAGTGATAATGATGATGAGACTCAACCCCCACTCGACACTGGTCCTAGGGACGGCGACGATGACGATGACGACAGTGATGAGGGAGGGGACGGAGGCACTGACACTAGTATGGGTGGTACTAGTGGGGGTGGGGATGGCAGTGGTGGGGGGTACACGACGGCTCAGAGCTAATGATCCGTTGGCCAGTTTATTGAAGAGCAGAGCTTTTGACTATGCCACTCGGGATGAGGACAATGGATCTCGTCAGCCTTCCAGGGTGAGAGCATCAGAGCCCACATAGATGTTCGAGCGTTGTTCAAAGAAGAAAGCCAGACGCGTGCTAATGCTCTCACACGCAGCTTGTCATCTATGGACATAAGTTCATATCAGGGGAGCTCCACCACTGTCCCACCTTATGCTCATGGGGGATATCACGGGTATGGCCATGACAGCTATGACATTCAGTCATGCTCATCTACCCATGAGTACAGGGAGCCGGAAGATAGTTCTTCAAGTCATGACCATTTGACAGGAGGATATTTGAGGTACTCGTATGACTGGCAACAATACTATCAAGGAATCGGGGTTGGACTTGATATGTTCCCTCAGCAACCTGCTCAGCAAATGTCGTCGATGTATGTCACGCAATACCCACGTCTAGGGGTACTCATACAGTTTGGGAAGGATGACTATCAGAGGTACATAAGAGAGTTCCTCAATTGGTACGAGCAGAGGATGACCTGGGAACAATACTGCCAACATGTTGGGCAACAGTACTACTCTCAACTGTCATGGGATCCAGACAATGATCACAGGCCACCTCGTCACTCTGTGGGGATGAAACTTATTATTTAATGCATTCTTTTTGCAATTTTTTCATTCCTAAATATGTAAATATGTGTATTTAGGCATGTCCTAAAGTCTCACTGAAAAATTCCACCATTTTCTCCATGTTTCCCCATTTTTCCCTGCATTTCCGGTTATTGGCGATAACGATATTATATCTTTATCTCCGGCCAGCGAAACTTGTATTGATACCAACGACTCGAACACTGATATTGACATATTAAGGATATGTATGAGAGAACAGTAACAAATGTGAGGGCCACTAGTGGAGAGAGAAATGAGTTTCCAATTACCGTAGGCTTGCACCAAGGGTTGACATTGAGACCAAACCTTTTCGCATTGGTTATGGACAAGTTAACAAGTTACTTGCAGGAGGAGATCCCATGGTGTATTTTGTTTGTAGATAAAACATAGTTTTGATTGGCAGGATGGTGGAGGGCGTAAACATAAATCTAGATTGATGGAGGGGTGCTTTAGAATCTAAAGGATTTAAAACTAATCAGACTAAACCAAAGTATATGGAGTGCCATTTTAGTAACAACAGGAGAGAAAATGAGGAATTAGTTAAAATTGTTGACCAAGCAGTTTCCCAAAATGACCACTTTCAATATCTTGGGTCAGTAATTCATGAGTGGAGTGATCAAGAAGGATGTTGCCCATAGAATTCAAGCAAGATGGAAGAAATGGAGATGTGCCTCCAAAGGTTTATGTGATCGTCGTCTACAACCTGAACTGAAAGAGAGATTTTATAGGATGGCTATAAAACTAACCATGCTTTAGGGGGCAGGATGATCGGCAGTTATGAAACACCATGTCCATAGGATGCGTAGCTGAAATGAGGATTTTGAGATGGATGAGTGGCAAGACAAGGATAGAATTAGCAATAAATGCATTTGAGGGAATTTTGGAGTAGCACCAATAGGTAACAAGATGAAGGTAAGTAGACTTAGATGTGTTCATGTGCAAGTGCAATAAAGGCCAAGATCTACCCTGGTTCGAATAAGTTTAGTTCGGGAATGGGAAGGCCCAAAAGGATATGGGTTGAGGTAGTACGAAAAGACTCGCTAACCTATGGTCTGACTAAAGTTATGGCCCCTTATAGAGTGGAAGAGTGGAAAAAGATTCATGTAGCCAACCCCAATTAGTTGGGACAAGGCTTAGATGATGACAACGACGAT
This sequence comes from Magnolia changhungtana, assembly GCA_030180095.1. NCBI lineage: Eukaryota > Viridiplantae > Streptophyta > Magnoliopsida > Magnoliales > Magnoliaceae > Magnolia > Magnolia changhungtana. Next base: position 7,765,412 of record JASAUF010000446.1, read on the forward strand.
GACAACGACGATGATAATGATGATGATCTAATTGGGAGGATAGGAAAGCAAGAATGAAGCGGGGGTTCCTACCTATGGACTATGAGGCTAGCTTATTTACAGGCCACCTTAAAATCCGATTGTCAAAGAGTAGAAACAAAAATACTATGATTCAGCTACAGCTGGTATAAGGAGGCCTGTTCTGGTTCCGGTTCCTAGTGGGTGTTTTTAATAAAACTTCTTTACTGAAAAAATAAATAAATAAATTACTATGATTTGATAGTTTGACAAAAATTAGTTGAAAAGGCTACATTACAATGCTCGGAGGACGGATATATAAAATGAAATGGTCTCATATGGTCGAACAATGTGAGCAAGGCCTACTTGATAGCACTAAAAATGTGAGCAAGGCCTACTTGATCGCACTGATGCATGGACTCAAATATTGTGTGAGAACAATCAGCAAATTAACTTTTAAAAAAAAAAAAAAAAAAAAAGACAACTTGCTATCATCATCACAAATATTAAAATCCCAAGAAAAGATCATGCATGATTCTAACCTATGTTAACAAGCATCATCATACAGGGCCATTAAATAAAGGAAACTAGGATTTAATGGATATAGGGACATCTAAATAGCATAGGGTAAAACCCGTTTCAAAAGATAAGGCCTAATACTATCTAGGGTGAAATTAAGGTTTAGGGAAATTAAGGTTTAGGGAAAATTGGGGAAGACCTAGAATTAGGGCTAATGGGGTAAATTGGGTAAGAAGGCTTAAAGGGTTTAGGTAGTAGGATAAGGGAATTAGGGTTTTGGATGGAAGGATTGCAAGGATTTGGGCTTAATTGAAGGATGTGTCGAATTAGGGTTTGGTAATTTGGGGAAATAGGAAAATTAGGAATTTATAGGTTTAGGTTTAGGGTTAGGAAAAGCGAGAGAAGGGTTTTGACGCAAGTTTAATGGAAAACTAATGGGACGAGAGGTCATATTGCCAACCATATGGATTCACCCGTGTGGCCATACGGTCACGCGTGCCAGCTAGGTTGTGAGGGTTTGGGTCTTCAGGATTTGGTTTGTCGATAAGTGTGGAAGGATAAGGATTGGAAGAATGGGAATGGTTTGGGATGGAGAAAATAGAAGAACTTGAAAAACACATCGATGGTTGATAAAGGGATGATAATGAGAGTGATAGATGGAGACCTCGCACCTCTGCTGATGAAGATTAACTCTGGACCAATCTTCCTTCCAAATCACATGAAGATGGAAGAAGAAGAAGCGAGGAGCTTTTCCTTTGTTTTTTTTTTTTTTTTCTCAAATAACCCCCAATGACGAGTGGTCCCCCCCCAGACAACTTCGAAACTTTCAAAAATTACAATTTTAACGATCTTATGCAATTTGATGAAGATGACCCTAGTCAAAAGAAAATTAAACTAAAATCACTCATGAGGTGTCCAAACATAAAGTAATTATAAACTAAATCCTAAAGAATAATAAAGTCTAAAAAATGATGAAGATGGTCCACGATTAATGGGCGAATCATGTGATCCATGCGATTCAACGGCCCGATCATCACGTCCCTCGAATCTGACAGTACAAATCACTCCATAAAGTAGCCCATGTGCATCTTCCCATTGTGGGGTCTTCTAAATGCTCGCATATGCATATGGGGTCTTCAACATGAACAAGGGTACTCGCCTAGCCACAGGGAAATTGGTGTGGCCCGCCTCCTCTGATACGTACGCAAATGTGTACATGAATTGATGTCCTCACCAGTGTTTTAAATAGCGGTAGTGTATTGCGTAGCGTTCAACCCTCCGTAGCGTGTAGCGAAATAGCGTAGCGTAAGCTACACAATACTTCTATTTTTTAATTAAAAAAAATATTATATATATATACATATATATATATATGATAAATATTAAATAGTAAGAAAAAACAAAATATTTTGACATTTTGAGTTAGCAATTACAGTCCATAATTTAATTGGTAAATTTTAAGTTAATACATGTCTCGTGTACAATTTTTTAAGGGCCCGAATTAGGTAGGACTCATATTGTGAAGTGTAGCACACGAGTGTCAAAGTTTTTTAGACCCCACTCGTGATGAATGTGTTATATCCACACCGCCCATCCATTTTGCCAAATAATTTTAGGGCATGAGCCCAAAAATGAGGCAGATCCAAAGCTCAGGTGGACCGCACCATAGGAAACAATGATAATTAAACGACTATCATTAAAAAATTATCGGGGCTACAAGAGTTTTAGATCAAGCTGACGTGTGTTTTCCCTTCATCCACGTTAGTGTGACCCTATTAACAGGTTAGATGGAAAATAAACATTACAGTGGACCCTAAGAAATTTTTAATGGTGAGCATTTTATAACCACTGTTTCCTATGTTGTGGTCCACCTGAGATTTGGATCTTACTAATTTTTTGAATCATAATCTAAAATGATGTGGCAAAATGGATGGACGGCATGGATAAAATACATACAGTATGGTGGGGCCCATGTGGCACATATACATTTTATTAAAATTTTGCAACGTTTGCGTAACGCCTACCAGTACATTCATTTGACGCACAAAAGTCCTGTGGGTCTGATCATGAGGTATGTGTTATATCTAAACCGTCTATTCATTTGAAGAGCTCGTCTTAAGGCTTGACACGAAAAATAATACAGATCTAATTATCAAGTGGACCACACTGCAAAAAGCAGTGGGGGATTGAACGTCTACCATTGAAACCCTTTTTGGGATCACAACTTCTGGATCAATATGAAATTTGTTTTGACTCTTCATTCAGGTCTTTTTGACCTTTTGAACAGATTGGATGGAAAATAAACGTTATGGTGGGCCTATGAATTTTTTAACGTTGAAAAATCATCATCTCGCTGCTATTTTTGGTGTGGTCCAGACGATCTTTGGATACGATTCATTTTTTGGCTAATGCTCTAAAATGATATTTAAAAATAGATTAACGGTGTAGATATAATAATTATATCGCTGTGGAGCCCATGTAACTTTGATCTCCTTTGAACCGTTCATACAACTCGGAGCTCGAGGAGTGTCAGCGCTCGTCTTAGCTTGACACGTACCTACAGCAGCTATACTACACTAGTCAAACCGCTTCCGATTTCAAAAAAAAAAAAAACGGGAGAGGGAAACCGAAAAGAAAAGAGGGAAAGAAGAGGGAGGGAGAGAGAAAGAGAGGGAGGGAGAGAGAAGAAGAAGGAGGAGGAGGAGGCCTGGGCCGCTGGCATGAGCAGACATGACGTGGCCGCAGCGGGCCATAGGCAGCGGGGTGAGTGGGGGGTGAGAAGAAGAAGAGGAAGAAGAAGAAGAAGAGGGAGAAGAAGAAGAAGAAGAAAAGGAAAAAAAAAAAAAAAAAAGGTACGTTTTTTTTCTTTTTTTTTTTTACCAATTTTTTTTTCTTTTTTTTTTTAACGCTATTTTATACGCTACGTAGCGTTTTTTGTACGCTACGCTACGTAGCGTACGCTACGCTACCACGCTATTTAATACACTGGTCCTCACCAACTCTCCTCGGCTAAGAAAAGTTCACCACTGGCGGACTAAAACTCTTGTAGCGCTCTAAGATGTCTGAATCCAAATGTTGTAGCTCGTCCTCTGCAATCCAAGTACTATCTGAAATTTGCCTGTGCGTCTACTTAACGAGGAATTTCTGAAATCCCCCAAGGCAAGTGGAAACTGCTTGTGCATCTAATATGTCTTCAACTCGTTCACTTGGAGCAGGCAAGGAGGGTAAGGGTGCAAAGGCCAGGATGATTGGTCAGGTACGGGCCATGGGTTAGGGACTAGGCCATGGTCTGTGGGAGGGCCTGAGAATGGATCAGAAGGTGAAGTAGCAGGACCCTTGTATCATACTAGATCTTCCATATTAAAGGTAGAGTAAACTCCCATGGTAAGTGGAAGGTCTACTACATGTGCATTAGGACTCAGTTTCTGCAGTATTTGGTATGGTCCTGCACAACGCACATGTAACTTTTTAACGGCCCAATGTGGGAACCGTTGACGCCTCATACGAACCATGACGTAATCTCCTACTTGGAATTCATGAAACTTGCAATGAGAGTCACAAATGCTTTGTATTTTTCATTACTTAAGTTAATTGGCTTCCTGATCTCACTATGCAACTCATGTATGTGACGTGCAAACTCATGTGCTTACTCAGATGGCCTATGGGACACAGACATATGTATGACGTCTACAGGTTTCCTAGGTTTGTAGCTAGGCATAACCTCGAACGGACTCATGCCTATGGACCTATTAAGGGAACTATTATATGCTAACTCATCTATAAGCAAAACTGTATCCTAAGTTCGGACATGATCACTCACAAGGTATCTAAGCAAGTTTCCAAGACTCCTATTGACAACCTCAGACTGACCGCCTGTTTGAGGATGATAGGAAAATGAAAATTTAAGCCTTGTCCCCAACATGTGCAATAGTGTCTTCCAAAAATAGCTCATAAAGCATACATCACAATCAGACACTATGGCCTTAGGTAAACCATGTAAACGCACTACCATCTCAAAGAAAAGTTTAACCACATTGGAGGCTTCTAACGTTTTCGAGCACGGAATGAAATGGACCATTTTGGAAAAACAGTACACACACAAATACAGAATCATGTTTCTTGATAGTTTTCAGTAAGCCCAACACGAAATCCATACCAATGTCCTGCCACAAAGCATAGGGTACTAGCAAAGGCGTATACAATCCTGTATTTTGCTTTCTCTACTTCGCCAGTTGACAAGTCTTGCACTGCCCAACATTCTTGGTTACATCTCGCTTGAGACTTGGCCAATAAAATCTATCCTCAACTAGGGCAATGGTCTTGTAATACATGGGCATTTTCACACCGAACTCGAGTGGGGTAGCCTGTGGGATGCGGGGACACTCAGGGTGGGCGGCCCATGTGAGGGGGGTGGCTCATGTGAGGTGGTACCCATGTGATCGGCCGAGGTCCTAATCCATGCGATGTGGGGCCTGGGCTATGAGATAACGGGATTAACTCGCCATACTCTATCAATTCGAGCTTTTAGAGCAAGTGGTTAATTATCCTGCATCAAAGTGGTATCAAAGCAGGAGGTCTCGTGTTCGAGACTCCTCACCGAGGTGATTAATGCAGGGGCATTTTCACACAGGACTCAAGTGGGGTAGCCTGTGGGATGCGGGAACACTTGGGTGGGTGGCCCGTGTGAGGCGGGTGGCTCGTGCGAGGCGGTACTCAGGTGATGTGGGGCCCATGAGGGGGGTTCGGCTGATGTCTTAACCCATGCGATGTGGGGACTGGGCTATGAGATAAAAGGGATTAATTCGCCATGCTCTATTAGTTCTAGCTTTTAGAGCAAGTGGTTAATTGTCCTGCATCATCTTGTCCCTCCCCAAATGACCGGCTACCCCTCCTGCATGAGGTTCCCAAACTAGGAAATCATGGAGGGAGGTACGAGGAACGCAAGAGTCTGCCATCTTTAAATAGGAACTCATCAATGATGACAAACCCACGACTGTCGATCGATTGACCGTCTCATAATGATGCATACAAATCACCAAAGTCTGAGCATGTATGATACTCTTCTCTCAGCCGATCAAACTTAGTCACTTCCACTCTCATACTTTGGAGTAACGCCACACGACGACTAAGGGCATCAGCAGGTTTGTTCTTAACCCCAGCCTTATGTTTCAGAATGAAAGAATATTCCTGAAGAAATTGGACCCATTTGGCATGCCTAGGGTGTAGTTTCTTCTAGAAACTGAGGTAGCGTAAGGCCTCGTGGTCAGAGAACAAGACAAATTTTTGCGATAATAAATAATGCCACTAATGGCGCAAGGATTGGACAACAGCATATAACTCTGTCATAGGTGGAATACCATTACTTTGCCTCATTCAACTTCTCACTAAAATAAGCAACGGGGTGCCCTTCCTAACTAAGCACTCCACCTATACCTACCCCAGATGCATCACGCGCAACCTTAAAGACTTTAGAAAAGTCTGGAAAGTGCATAACGAGGCTTTGCTCATCTTGCCTTTAATCTCCTTAAATTCCTTAAAGACAACTTTAGTCCATACAAACTCCCCTTTCTTGATGCAATACGTGATGAGAGCCATGATGGAGCTAAATCCTCTGATGAACAGCCTATAAAGAGTTGTTAAGCCATGAAAGCTTCACACCTCGTGAATATTGCACAGTTCAAGCCACTCAACTATGGCCCCGACTTTCTCAGTGTCCGCTCTCATGCCCTCAGATGATACTGTAAACCCTAAGAAGATAACGCTTTTTGACATAAATGTGCACTTCTTAAAGTTGGCGTATAGCTTTTCAGTTCTGAGGACCGCGCAAACTTGCCTCGGATGGTGGAGATGTTGTTCCTTTGATGTGCTATAGATAAGAATGTAAACAAAATAAACCACAAGGAACTTACCCATAAAGGGTCTCAACACCTGGGTCATCACTCTCATAAATGTGCTTGGGGCATTAGTCAAGCCAGAGGGGATGACTAGCCACTCATATAGCCCATCCTTCGTCTTGAAGGCTCTCTTCCACTCATCTCCTGAGTGTATACGTATTTGCTGATACCCGCTCTTGAGGTCAATCTTCAAAAAGATTGTGGCACCCGCCATCATGTCTAACATATCATCAAGACGCGGAATGAGAAACCGGTACTTGACCGTGATTTTGTTGATGGCTCTACTGTCTACACACATGCGCCACGTGACATCTTTCATGGGCATGAGAAGCGTTGGCACGGCACACAAACTCAAACTCTCCTGAATGAAACCATTTCTGAGGAGTTCTACTTGCCTCTTTAACTCTGCATGCTCCGTAGGGTTTGTTCGATAATGAGGAAGGTTTGGTAGAGTCGACCCATGGACAAGATCAATAGTATGCTAGATGTCCCGCATGGGTGGAAGCTCATCTAGTAAGTCCTCTGGAAATACTTCGTGACACTCATCCATAATCGACTTCACCTCAAGGGGTCCCTCTGCACTAACCTCGGGTGTAACCAGTGTTCGAAATATCGGTATCGTGTTATGTATCGCACCGTTGGAATATGGATACATATCGATTATCACATGGGATATATCGGTTGTATCGTGTAATGTATCGTTGTTGTTGGAAACATGGGGAAACATTGGGAAATTGGTTGAATTTTTAATAAAACTTCATTGATTGTTAAAAAAAAACATCCATACACACTTATAAATCAAAACATTACAAAAAACAAATGCATATAATAGGTTTTCTTTGTATGGGGTCCTAATCTATGCACTGTCAAACTGAATTGGTGCAAGTATATTCAAAGTCTAGTTCATATAATTTATAAATATAAGAAGACGTATGGAAACACAAGCAATACATTCAAAAGCAAAAGAAGAATCACTAGATCAGGTCACATACATGTTTGATTTTATATTTGGGCACGGATTGCAACCGATTTGTGAGAAATTGAAAAATTGATGCAGGACAATTAACCACTTGCTCTAAAAGCTCGAACTGTTAGAATACAGCGAATTAATCCCTTTATCTCATAGCCCAGGCCCCACATCTCATGGGTTATGACCTCGGTTGAACCCCCCTTGTGGGCCCCAAATCACATGGGTACTGCCTCACACAGGCCGCCCACCCCGAGGTGTCCCCGCATCCCACAGGCTACCCCACTCGAGCCCGATGTGAAATGCGCATTAATCATCCCCGGTGAGGAGTCTCGAACATGAGACTTCCCCCGTGGGCCCCGCCCACCCCGAGTGTACCCCTGCATCCCACAGGTGACCCCACTCGAGCCCGGTGTGAAAATGCCCCTGCATTAAAAATTTTGATTTTTTTTTTTTTAAAATTTCTGCAACTAAGCTCATCTCCTCATAATCTCAAAATCAAAGCTCCCAATCTATGATTTTTCATGCAAAACATGAAAAATCATAGATTTGTAACAATTTAACATTGATTTAACATGATTTACAAGGGAAAAAAATGATCGAAAATCGAAAATGCTCATCGGATTGAACATGTGGGATATATCCCACTACTTGCGTGTTTCGTATTGCATAGGTGGGATAAAAGATATATCGTGGGATATATCGGCTGATATCGTCGATACTTAAAACATTAGTGTAACTTCTCTAGCCACAAACCATTGAATCCATCGTTGTGTCTCTCTCAAACTCCTTGGCGTTGATAACATGGAGAGACTTAGATTGGAATCTCCTTGTATCCCTAGGATTACCCAACTTCCCCTCAATTTTCTTCTCTACATTGCTTTTTGGTGGGAGGGGAACTAGAGTGGTCTTCCTGCCTTGATGCATGAATGAACACACATTTGAGCGGCTGTATATCGTCACATCGTGGTCAAATAGCCAAGGTCGTCCCAAAATGATGTGTCCAACGTCCATAGTTAAGACGTCACGCCACAACGAATCTGAATAGGATCCAAATTTAATGGGCATGAGACATCGTTGGGTAACAGGCATTAGAGATGCATCCACCCATGACACTCTATAAGGCTGAGGGTGCGGTTCAAGTTTCAAACCCAAACGGGACAAAGTGCTAGTGGAGACCACGATGGTACAGCTACCACTATCGACAATCACCTAACAATTCTTCTCTCCACATTTTGCATAGGTATAAAATATCATAATCCAACGCTAGTCATCATTTTCCTTAACATTGGTCAAAGTGTACCTGACTACTACAAGCGGTGTGGTCTCCTCGTGTTCTACTTCCACATCACTAGCACCATTGATATTGGGCTGATAGACTTCTTCAAATTGCCATGTTCATCTCCTTTTTCCTCACCATCATCAATCACCAAGGCATTGTTCCGATCTTTCGAGGGACACTAATGTGCAAAGTGACCGAATCCTTGGCAATTGAAACATCGCGTTTGTTCACCTCCCCTAGAGCTAGCACTTGTTATCCATTTTCCTTTGACATCTCTAGGGTTGGACTTGGAACCAATTTGGGGTCTGGGCTGACTCCCCATGTTAGGCTTAGCCCCTTAAAAGTAAGTCTTGACACTTGGATCCCAAGAGCCATAACGCTTACCAACTGGTGCGTTGAGATGGTGTTCAATGTCATGCACCACTTGGTACATGTACTCCAATGTGCCAACGTCATGAGAAAAAGTTCTCGTTAGATCTCGAATCGAAGGCCCATCCTGAATTTGGACAATGTAATCATCGGGTCGTCCTCAATGTCGGAACGCATCATCTACTCCTCGAACCTGGCGATGTAATCTGGCACAGTCATGGATCCCTGACGCAAGGCCTGTCACTGGTCTAGGAGCCTCTACCGATAAGAAAGAGGGAGATACTTTTCTTTAAGGACCTCCTTCATCTCAGCCTTGTGCACAACTGGGGGTTTTCCTCTCCTTTCAATTTTATGCTCCATGTTGGTTCGAAAAAGTTTGGCATAACCCACCAGCTTCATCTTGGCAAATCTCACTCGAAGGGCATCAGACATATCTTACCACTCAAAATAGTGGTCCATGTCTGCCACCCAATCAAGGAATGCTTTGGGGTCCAAGCGACCACCAAAACTGTGAGCCTCAACTTTGACACCCTTCATGACCTGTGCATCTGGATCATGACGATCATAATGTTCCTTAAGTTGTGGTGGCACTTGTGCTCTACCACAGCCCACGCCCTCGCCTATCAACTTGATCTCCAACCTGAGATCGAACATCTTCCCCGGTGTCGGGGTTTGCCTATAGGGAGGCCTTAAGTTATTGACACACACGTTAGTCGGGGTTAATTGAGTGGCGGTGGTTCTACTGTGCGCTTCAATGGTCGCCAAATAGTTATTGATAGCATTAAGGGCCTCGGCAATCTGCTCTAGATTCATTATGGGTTGTAGACCAAAACCACGTCCCGAACGAGTGGGCATACACAAGGATATTCTAAAAGGAAACCCTAGGTCCTAGGACAGTGTTATGACAATGATAAAACCAACCTAGAGGTCAAGCTAGACACACTAACCACAAAATTCAGCAAGCCGCTATCCTCAAATATTATATTGAAAATTCGGCACGATAGTGATCAGAGATTGCCGAACTGAAAATTCAGCAAGTGTAATATGAAAATTACAAACTGAAAATTCAGCAATGTGACAGCTTGAGATTACAATGATGAAATTTCAACAACTGTATAAGTGGAAATGATAACTAAAAATTCAGCAATAGGATAATCCCAAAAAACAAATTCAGCAATATGATCCTATATGCAACGAATGCTCTACTAACCCTACATGTGACTCTAACCTAGATGCAACACAAAACTCCTATGCTAAACCTATGGGCTCTGATACCAAATTTGTAGGACCGATGCATGAACTTAATTATGGCGTGAGATCAAGTAACAAAATTAAAGTAATTAAAGAAAAGCATAAATTTTGCTATTATCATCACAAATATTAAAAAACTCAAAAGAAGATCATGAACAATCCTAGCCTAGGTTACCAAGCAACATCAAACAAGATCATTAAATAAAGGAAACTAGGATCTAATAAATGTAGGAACATCCAATTCAAATAGGGTAAAGCCTATCTCAAAGGAGAAGATCTAATAATACCTAGGGTGAAATTAGGGTTTAGGGAAATTGGGGAAATCTAGGAATTAGGGTTCATGGGATCAAATTGGATGAAAGGGTTAAAGGGTTTAGGTATTAGGATAGGGAAATTAGGGTTTTGGATTGAGAGAATGTTAGGATTAGGGCTTTGAAGAATGGGAGGATCTAGGGTTAGTGATTTGGGAAATAGGAAAGTTAGGGATTTCTAGGATTAGGGTTAGGGTTTAGGAAAAAAGAGGAGGTTTTTGATTCAAGGGTGATGGGAAACCAAAAGGGACAAAAGGGTGTCCATATGGCCAACCCGAGGGGTTCACACGTGTGGTCATACGGTCACAAGTGTAGCTAAATTGGGAGGATTTAGGTCTTTTAGGGTTTGGCTTGTTAATGGGTAGGGGAAAGTGGGGATTAGAAGAAAGGTGAAGGCTTGGGATGGGGAAGATCTAAGAACTTTTTTAAAAAAAATACATTGATGGTGGATGAAGGGATGAGAATATAGGATAGATGGGGACCTCGAACCTCCGTTGATGAAGATAAGCTTCACACCAATCTCCCTTCCAAATCATATGGAAGACATCTTCAAATCACATGAAGATGGAAGAAGAAGAAAAGCAATAAGCTTTTTTTTTTTGTTTCTCAAAACCTAATGGGGAGAGAGGTCACACGAAACTCCAAGAACTTTCAAAAATTACAATTCTAACCGTCTTGTGAAATTTAATGAAATTGGCCCCAGTCTAAAGAAAATCAACTAAAATCACTGATAAGGAATCCAAACATAAAATAATCAAAAACTAAATCCTAAAATATGATAGTCTAAAAATTGATGTGGATGATCCACGATCAATGGCCTGATCATATAATCCATGCGATCAAATGGCCCGATCATCACGTTCCTCCAATCCAACGGTCTAGATCACTACATAAAGCAACCCATGTGCATCTTCCCCGTGTGGGGTCTTCCAGATACTCGCACATGCACATAGGGTCTTCAACATGATCAAGGGTACTCACCTAGCAGGGTGCCCAAATCGGTTACATATCGACCGTAACGGCCGATAAGTAACGGTAACGGCGGTTACCGTTACGCAATACGGGGGGCTAAATCGAGGAGGTCCACAAAATGAAACCAAAACTACCATTACGGGCCCGTAACAGTTGTTACGGGCAGCTAACTTGAACGCTGCTACAACTTCTTCTTCTTCTTCCGCTGCAACTCCCCGCGGTACTGCTACAGCTACTGCTTCTTCTTCTTCTTTCCCCTCTAGTGCGGCTCCCCCTATCGTTTTCTCCTTATCTCTCTTTTTCCCTTTCTTTCCCTCTCGTTTTCTCCTTCTCTCCTTTTCCCTTTCTTTCCCTCTCATTTTTTCTTTTTCCCTCTCATTTCTCTCTCTCTCAGTCTTGAAAAAATGAACGGGTGGTGTGGTTGTAAAATAGCCACGCACCTTATTTTTTTAAGTGGTCTGCGGCGCACACCACGCAGTGCACTTGCACTGTTTTAGTGCATGCGGCCCACCTTGATTTATGTATTGTATTATATATCCATGCCACCCATCAGTTTTTCCTGATCATTTCAAGGTATGGTCCCTTAAATGAAGCAGATCCAGATCTCAAGTGGACCGCACAGTAGGATTGAAGGCCCACTATGCACTTACATTGTTTTAGTGCATGTGGCCCCACCTTGATTTATGTGTTGTATTATATATCCATGCCACCCATCAGTTTTTCCTAATCATTTCAAGGCATGGTCCCTAAAATGATGCAGATCCAGATCTCAAGTGGACTGCACAGTAGGATTGAATGCCCACGGTAAAAAACTTATTATGACCCACTGTAATGTTTATGTACCATCGAAACTGCTGAAAAGGTTGCATGAACCAGTTCGCAGCTTAAAAGTAAAAAAAATAAAATAATAATAATAATAATAATAATAATAATAATAATAAAAGTTTTAATTGTGGGAATTCAATCCCTACTGTGTGGTCCACCAACGATTTGGATTTGCCTCATTTTTTGGACCATGCCCTAAAATGAGTTGGCAAAAAGGATGGACAGCATGGACATACAACAAATGCATCAAGGTAGGTCCTATGTTTAGGGCGTCATTCACTAGCAGTCCACCTACGATTTAAATTTGCATGTTTATTTATTTATTTTTTTATCATGCTTTAAAATGAGCTGGCAAAATAGATTGATGGCACGGACATACAAATACATCAAGGTGGACCCCAATTTCAAGGCCTCACCCACTAGTGGTCCACCTTAGATATGGATCTACCTCATTTTTAGACCATGCCTTAAAATGATTTGATAAAACGGATGGATATCATTGACATACAATACATGCATTGTGGTGGGCCCTATGTACATGGCCGTAAAATTGTCCATGAGGCATACATTAACTCTAAATTAATAAATTAAATTACGGCACTATTGTTGCCATGTCGCAATTCCAAAATTAAATTATTTAAATGATTTTCACTGTTAATTTGCAAACACTCGTTTTTCTGAAATAGGATCATTTGATATTTTTCATTCTCCACTGTTCAATAAATATCCACCAATCCATTAGTGCCAATAGATTGCATGAATATAACGTTGATTTGGGTCATCAAGTGGTCCAACAAATCAGCTTTAAATCGACAACACTATTTACTTGAATATAATTTCAATTTTTTTCTTAAGATTTATTGGGAAAAATTATATTAATTTGTTAGATATATGAATTACATGATTGGACATAAAAGTCCCTAAATTGTATGTTGAAATAATCTGTACACAAGTCACAAGGTATGTAATACACCAATACCTACAAATATGAGATATTTTGGTATTAGATTCATTCTAATTAATTCATATTGATATTATATAGTTAGATAATTAAATATAAAAGATCTATAGCCAATAATAGGTTGTTAAGTTCATAAATTCATCAGGCAGTCCGATACAACTTCTCACGAGTGGACTGTAACCAAGGTAGCCCGTATCGGTATCGGTTGGCGTAACGGTGTCCTCCGAAACCGATACGGATACGGGGGTGTAACGGCGATACGGGGGCGTAATGGACCATAACGGCGCAAAAAAATTTTTTTGCCAAAAAAATGTATTAAATCCGGAATATTCTAAGCATTCCAAATATGCATTCATTTATAAATTGGAACAAGTTTATTGTGGTGTAACGGTCCACTCTTTGGTGAGAAGTTGTATCGGACTGTCTGATTAATTTTTGAACCAGGTAACTTGAATTTGACTACAAATTTCATATATTTAATTTTCTAAATATCTGATTTATATACTTAACTTGATATCATTTCTCCCAATAATTCTTTTAAAAAATGAAATTAAATTCAGGTAGATGGCGTTGCCAATTTAGGGCCGACTTGGAGGACCAATCTATGCACCAAATCAGCCTCAAATTCATGCAATTTATTGTCATTATCCCACTTATGAATTGGTAGACATTTATTGGATAGTGAATCATGAAAAAAATCAAAAGGCCCTATTTTAAAAAATAAAAGTCCACAAATTAACAATTAAAACTATTCAAACAATTTGATTTTGGCATTGTGAGTTAGCAATTGCAGTTCATAATTTAATTGCTAAATTTTAAGTTAATATGTCTCGTGTACAATTTTTGAAGGCTCGAATTAGGTGGGACTCAGATTGTGAAGTGTATCACACGTGTCAAAGTTTTTTGGGCCCCACCCGTGATGAATGTGTTATATCCACACCATCCATCCATTTTGCCAAATAATTTTAGGGCATGAGCCCAAAAATGAGGCACATCAAAAGCTCAGGTGGACTGCACCATAAGAAACAACAATAATTAAACGTTCACCATTAAAATTTTATTGGGGGCTACAAAAGTTTTAGATCAAGCTGACATGTGTGTTTTCCCTTCATCCACATCAGTGTGACCCAATTAATAGGTTAGATTGAAAATAAACATTACAATGGACCTTAAGAAATTTTTAATGGTGAGCATTCTATAACCACTGTTTCCTATGGTGTGGTCCACCTGAGATTTGGATATTATTAATTTTTTTAGATCCTGACCTAAAATGACGTGGCAAAATGGATGGACAACATGGATAAAATATATACATCATGGTGGGGCCCACTTGGGTCTGCTTAGATTAGATTGGATGGAAAATAAACATTACCATGGGCCCTACGAATTGTTTAACGGTGAAAATCATTATCTCCGCTGCTATTTTTGGTGTGGTCCAGATGATCTTTGGATATAATTCATTTTTTGGGTAGTGCTGTAAAATGATCTCTGAAAATAGATGAACGGTGTAGATGTAATAAATACATCACTGTGGAGCCCATATAACTTTAATCTCCTTTGAACCGTTCGTACAACTCGGAGCTCAAGGAGTGTCAGCGCTCGTCTTAGCGTGACACGTACCTATAGCCAGCTGGTGCGTGGTACACACCAAAAAAAAAAAAAAAAAAAAAAAAAAAAAAAAAAAAGAGGGAGGGAAACCGAAAAGAAAAAAGAGGGAAAGAAAAGAGAAGAAAAAAGAGAGAGAGAGAGAATAGGAAAGAAGAGAGAGAGAGAGAGAGAGAGAGAGAGAGAGAGAGAGAGAAGGGGGCCACGGTAGTATTTTTGAGAAGAAGAAGAAGAGGAAGAAGAAGAAGAAGAAGAAAAGAAAGGAAAAGAGGTAAGTTTTTTTTTTTTTTTTTTTCTTCAAGGCCGTAATAACGGCCAAGTTTCTGGTCGATGCTGACCATTACGCCCGTAACAGCCGTTACGGTTGCAAAATCGGCCCATTGCCCGTTATGCCCCCGTATCGCGTAACAGACCCCACCATTATCATTATCTATCGGCCTTTACGGCCGATACGTAACCGATTTAGGACACCTTGACTGTAACACCACCATAAACATGTTCCAAATTATAAATGAATGCATATTTGGAATATTTAGAATATTCCGGAATTAATGGATATTTTTCCATAATTGTTTGACCAAAAAAAAAATTTTGCACTGTTACACACCCCGTATCAGCCGATACGGGCCGTATCCATATCGGTAACGGTGGGCACCGTTATGCCCACCAATACTGCAATGGAACACCTTGTCGCCTAGCCACAAGGAAATCGGTGTGGCCCGCCTCCTCTAATACGTACACAAAAGTGTACGTGATGTCTTCATCAATTTACATGCTTCGTTATTTTTTGTATACCTTATACTTGTGTTAAGATTAGGGAGATAGAAACAACTTTTAATTTACTAAGCGTCTTTATGTTGAGAATCTTATCTGAGAATCCCTTTTTGTAAAAGGTCTTTTCTGATACTATAAAAGAGAAAGGGGGGGTGTGTGGAATCCTAATGCCATTATTTTGAAGAAAAAAAAAGTTTTATGTTTTCTCTTCTTCTTGTGATTTGAAGAATACTTCATGTGATCTGGAGCTTGGGTGTGTTGTGATGACATTCCCCATTCAACGGAGGTGCAAGGCTTCCATCTATCATCTTCTTTCTCTCTTCCTTTCTATCCAAAAAGAAGTATTTTCCAAAAACTCCATCTCTCTTCTTCCTTTCGTATCCATAACTATCCAAATTTTTTTCTTCAACTTTTCATCATCTAACTTCAACCCCAACCGAAATCAACCATTGAAACCCCAAAACCCTAGCCAACGACCCACACATGTGAACGTATGGCAACATGTGCAAGCCGTTAGGTTAAGCACTGAAATACCCCCCCCCCCAATCCTTTGATTTTCTATTGCTTCCCCCATCAAAACCCTTTGATTCCCTATCCATAACTCTACTTATAAACCCTAATTCCCTAATTTCTCCAAATTTCCAAACCCTAAGTCTCTAATTTCCTTAATCGACCCAAAATCTCTTACTTCCCTTCAACCAAAACTTTAATTCCCCTCTATCAATACCTAAATCCATCAATCCCCTTAACCAATTCACCGAATTTAAATTTAGCCTTAATTTCATCTTTTCCCTAACTTCTATAAAAAAATTTAAATTAAATTTTAAAAAAAATTAAAAAAGAAACTAGTTCCAAAATCCCCAATTCCCATGAACCCTAATTTTCCAATTTTCATATTTTCCCCTTCCTAACCCTAATCATAGAACCTACAAGTCAGCCCCTTGAGTGTAAAACATGCCTGTGCTAAATTGGAAGTCTTATCCTTTTATCAAGCCTAGTTTTAATTGATTTATATGATTTCTTAGCATGCGGGGCATGTGATTTAGGTTAAATCAGATTTTATTTCCTACTATTTACTCTTTATTACATGGTGGGTTAGCATCTTTTGTTAATTGAATTACTTTATGGACTCTTCCATAATCTACACGTTGCATGCTAGCATTAAATCATGTCCTACATCACATATATTGCATCTTCAATCTCCCACACTTTGAATACAAATCAGTAAGAGCGTTTTGCAGGCATTGCATCAAACACTCGGCAAACAACATTAAGATCAAGATATGAAGGCAGTCCTACAATGTAAAGCTTTTTTTTGTGAGGATTTGTTTCTTCAATCTTCCCTCAAATACCCATTTCGAGAATACCCTGATATGAGGACAGTCCAAGAAACAACCCTTCGTTGAGCCATTTCATCAAACACTCGGTGAGTAGCATCAAGATCAAAATGACCAAGTTACTGAGCTTATTCGATCCAAGTCGATTCGAGTTGGGGTTGAAGCCGAGTTGAGTCGAGCTCGGACATGCTCGAACTCGGCTCGAAATTTTTTTAGAGCTCCAAAAACCAGCTCGACTCGGTCCGAATCCAGTTTCGAGACACGACAAGTCGAGCGAGCTGATTGAGCTAACTCGACTCGTGTATAGCTCTAGCCACACTAGATCTAATCCATCAAGAAATTTAGTCCCACCTTGTACATGTTTTCTGAAGAAAAAAAAAAAAAAAAAAGAATCTGATTCAACTAGCATGTGGGCCCTAATATTGTTTTGCAAACTATAGCACATCTAACAGGTGGATCAACCTGATTCTTGGGCTAGACAATCAATATAGTGATCCCATTTATGATGGATTGATTGGATCTTGGACCTATCATTGATTGGACAGTTAGAAATGAAACATAAAGTAACTTTTTATCACAATGGGTGTGTACTCACATAGTGTAGATATGCTAATGCATACACAGTCCTTGTAACTCTCTGCAATGCACCACTCGCACAACCATGGTAGTCATAAAACTTACCAAGCGGTTCACATTTTATGTTCTAGTGCTGCCCTTTGATGAGTAGAAGGGCTTGATCTGAAGCATGTAAAAAGTGAATTCTTATTGATGCATGGCTAGGATCATCCTTGGCTTGGCATATTAGTACTTTGGGTGGTTGCGGATTGCGCCTTGCACCTACCAGGACGGACTCGATCCGGACAGGGGATCTATGGGACCCACCGTAATGTATATCTTTTATCCACCCCATCTAACCATTTTGCTATATTATTTTATCGATGAGCTCAAAAATGAGTTAGATCCAAAGCTCAACTAGACCACACCACAAGAAACAATAGGGATAATGATGCGCATAGTTGAAACTTTCCTAGGGCCCACCATGATATTTATTTGCCATCGAACTTGTTGTTAGGGTCATTCTAACCTGGATGAAGGGAAAACAATATCAGCTTGATCCAAAACTTCTCTAGCGCCCAAGAAGTTTTTAATGGTGGGCATTCAATCCCTATTGTGTGGTCCACTTGAAACTTTGATATGCATAATTTTTGGGATCATGCACTAAAATGATTTGTTAACATGTATGGACAGTGTTGATAAAACACAGATCAAGGTGGGCCCAACAAAGCTCCTAGCTAAACCAAGTCCGTCCTGGACAAAATCTGCCTCAACATTTGGATGTGGATTTCTTGGGAAAGCCTTTCGCAAGTTCTTACGTTGTAATGCTAGGAGGGTCCCGCCATGATGTTTGAGAGAAATCCAATTTGTTCATCCGTTTTGCAAGCTCATTTTAGGACATGCAACCAAAAATGAGCTGGATCCAAAACTCAAGTGAGCCACATAAGAGGGGAAATTGGGAAAGAAATGCTTACCGTTGAAACTTTCCTGGCCTCCACCTTTATGTTTATATGCCATCCAAACGGTTTATAAGGTCATTCCCACTAGGATGAAGTGAAAGCACAAAAAACGTAGCCTGAATCCCTGATACATAACTTTTGCAGCCATACAAACGTTTCAACGGTGGTCATTGAATCCCCACTAATTACTCTAATGTGGCCCACTTGAGTTTTGGATCCACCTCATTTTTTTTGTCGCATGTCCTAAAATGAGCTAGACAGGGTGGATTTCTCACAAACATCACGGTTGGCCCCACCTAGCATCCCAACACATGAACCTCCTCTGTTTGGCAGGGAACCCATCGTCAAACTTAGCAAAGCTTGGGGAGCGAATTAGGTGAGACCCCAGACTCACCGAAGACGGTGCGGCCCTAACAGTGGGGCCTACCTTGATGAATGTATTTTGTACCAACACTGTCCATCCATTTTTTTCAAATCATTTTAGCACATTATCCTAAAAATGAAACAGATCCAATTATAAGGTGGACAATACCATGGGAAACAGTGGTGACTGATCATTAATGGGCCACAAGTTTTGAATCAAGCTGATATTTGTTTTTTTCTCTTCATACAGGCTTATGTGACCTTATCGACAGATTGGATGGAAAATAAACACTACATAAACATTAAGGTGTGCCCTAAGAAATCTTAAATGGTAGGAGTTCAATAACCACTGTTTCCTATGGTATGGTCCACCTGATTATTGGATTTGCTTCATTTTTTGGGATAGTGTCCTAAAATGATATGGAAAAACGGATGGACAGTGAGGATACAGAATAAATACATCAAGGTGAGCTCCAAGGTAAGGCCTGCACCATCTTGGATGAGGGGGGTCGCACCCAATCTGCTCACAATCTTTCCAATTTGAGAAAATCTTTGATACTCTTGCAGGGCGCAGCTTTGATGGATGGGATCACTAACTGTGGGGCCCGCCCTGATGTATGTTCCTTACATCCACGCCGTCTGACCATTTTGAAAGCTCATTTTACGGCATGATCCCAAAAATTAAGTAGATTCAAATCTCAGTTGCATCCAAAACTTTTGTGGTCCATAAGAAGTTTTTAATGGTCAGTCGTCACTGTTTCCTGTGGTATGGTCCAACTGGGATTTGGATCTACTTAATTATTGGGATCATGCACCAAAATGAGCTGTCAAAACGGTTGGACGGCACGGATGTAAGGAACATAAATCAGGTAGGCCCTACGGTCAGGGATCCCACCGTAGGTTCCCGGATCAACCAAGTTGCGCCTATCCTTTTCCGCATCTCTATGTTCTTAAAAATAAGGGCAAATCAGTCTTTTTACTTTCATTAGTTGATTTGGAAGCATGCTCTCGTGAATACGAAAGCTTAAGGAATCTTTTGGGAAAATCACACCTAGGAATTTTCGGGTAAAAATCCCATTAATCAATGGTATATGGAGTCTTAATCAATAGTATATAGAGTCCAGATAAAATTTTCACATGAACATGCACACCCAAAGGTAGCCATCTAAAAATTCATGACTGAAGCAACTTTCAGCTATCAACACCCTCATGCTATAAATTATCCAAAAAGAAAAAAAAAAAAAAAAAAAAAAAAACAATTGTACCAAAATGCATTACAAGAAGATATCAGTGCTAAAACTTAAATCAAAAGGGAACTATAGAGTGATTAATAGAGAAGCAAAACATTAAAATAAAATTAGAGAAAAAAAACTCTGATGTAACAACAACTTACTCTTTAAAAACTTGTCATATTTTTGAACTTCAAAAGACTCATTGTTGAAATACTTGACAGTCTGCAAAATGAAAGACATATTGAATGACAAAGGAACCACATAAAAAGGGAATCGTCCCTTGGATGCAGATGGGAGCATGGCTCAACTGCCCAAAATTACAATGGAATGATAACAGACACCTTAAAAGGTGCCTTTTTGAGACAGTATCCTACACATAACACCATCCCAATTTTGGGGATGCACCAAACTGCACAATTTCCCAAACATACAGATTTGGGGATGTGAAATGCTGCAGTCAGCATTCTGGGATTCATCCGAACAGCCGTCAAATCTAACGCGGGAAACCAGAAACCGAAGTCGGTTGAGAACAAGTATATGGCAAAATAATAAAGATGTGGCCAAAACTCACCTCATAATTTATAAGTGAGTCAATTGCTCTTGAACTTGCATCATTATCAGCTTTGTTCATGGCCTGCCTAAACTTAGTTCGCCACTAGAAAAAAGAAAAGAAAAACAAAACAAAGAGACCATATAAATTATATCCTAAAACTTCTGCCTTTCCAAAAAGGAAGAAGAAATCAGTCAACTACTAGGGAAGGTCAACAGGCCACATGACTATCAGCAAAAAAATTAGCTGGCAAACACCAATTCATGCATAGAGAAGTAAATAGAGTTTACAATGATATGGATAATTGATGGGAGGTGCTCCATAAACATCTTACCTGCGTCACAGTCAATGTGAAAGCAACATATGCAGCAACAGATAAGGATGTGATCCACGCAAAAGACGCACCATAGTTGTATGCAAGGATACCTGACACCATAGATATCTGATGAAAACGTGTTAAATTTTTTTGTAAAAAAACCACTAAACGAATGTAAGGACCACAATCTTGCGTATTAATGAAGATGTTTTAATAACAACCATATTACCACAAAGGAATGCAACCCCAAGCATCAATGAAATATAATCTAACAATGGTGAAGATTAAAGACAATAAACCCAATGAACCATACCTCTAAAACCGTTGGTACAACATTGAATACCATTGATGAAAGAATAAAATTAATTGCCCGGCTACCACGATCAATTATGCGATTCAATGCACCTGTTTGCCGGCTGGAAATATAAAATTCGGTCAGAAAGATACCCACAGGTTACCAAAAAATCATAAAAAACAAACATTGCCTCAGAAGTTGTTGCTAGTCTTCACATTATGATCATAAAACTGAATACTTGCAAATAAATAAATTGTGCACATATTGGCTTCTTTTTTTTACAGACGCACTCACACGCCACACACACCCACTCACTCACACCACAGTGGGATTTCACCACGATGGGTACTCGAACCCATGACCTCGTGTTGAAACTCTTCTAAGTCTACCACCGAGGCATGAGTAAGATGGGACCAACTACTTTGTTTAATTGGTCAGTGTGTAGAGATGTGTGTGCTTTTTAGTTTCAATGCCAGAAACCTTTGTGATACTTAAATAACATTTCAGTGCTTCGAGGGTCAGAGCACACTGCCAATGCATGCCATAGCATTGCCAAACAAGGTAGGAGTGTGCTTATGATCAAAAGATGGCAAAAACAAAAAAACAAAACAAAACAAAATAAAACAGAAAAATAAAAAATAAAAATAAAAAAGATCCGTTTGATATTTCACAATAGTTGGATGCTACAAAGACTTGAAATCAAAAATTCCTATGCAAGATCTCTAAAAGTGGTGTCCATTTTCATGCTTCCTATACCACCCATTTAGTACACCCATTCGGTAATTAAAAAAACACAAGATCTCCCTCCCTCACAAAACGAAAAAAAAAAAAGGCCCGCAAGACACATACCCATAATGCCATCTTTACAACAAAAAACAACGAACAAAAAACCATCCCATCTCCCTAGCAAAAATTGATCCCAGTCATAGTTAAGAGAGTCCATCAAGATTCCCCTAGACTCTGAAAAAAAGACTTGATGAGTTGACCAACAAGTGTGGTGGATGCTTTGTTTGGCTGTATCACCAAACCGTAGTTTGCAGGGCTTCAAAAGCATACTGAATAAGCTTGATGTTTGGGAAACTGCAAAGAACAGAACTTCATTAAACATTCTGTTTACTGTTTTTGATGCTCCGAATCACAAGTGAGATAGAATGGATTCTTCCCATTCTTATCACAGTCCTGTTCAGGGCATAGCATGTCCCATCTAGCTTGGGAACCAGAATTTGAAGGTCCATTTCTTTGGTTTCCCCCACAACCTTTCCACTTCAAGAGGAGATCCCACTTTAACTTGAACCTGGAACACACCCTAGGAAGTTAGGCATAATAACCAGCTGTGTGATCCAGCATCCTGTTTACCTAGGGAATCTGGAATTTGAAAAACCAAAATGTGCAAGATTTATGAGGTGAATCAGTTTTTTTTTTTCCTTGAAGTAAAAGGATCAGGTACTTAAAAAGGTGATCAAGCCTCCAAAGCTTTAACTGATTACTAGAAAATGCAATAAAGTGCTCAAAGACCAAGCATGCAGAAGAACTAAAAATATGAAACTATAGGATAAGCTTTCTTTAAGTCAAAAGAACTCACAAGCACTCAACCAAAAGCAAACCAGCAAAGAATCAGGTTCTCAATGAGTCCAAGGTGAGAGTTTGACTTTAAAATTCTTATGAACAAAATTGGCTTGTCTAACTTGTAATCATTATTCCACAAAACCATATAACTACAGGCAATGATCCTTGAAGTCATCAGATCACGGAAATCTAAGCAAACATTGTTGAACAGAATGATGATGTCAGCAGTTCAACACAACAAATACTCCACAATGAACAAAATGTTACACTAATAAAATTCAGTTGCTGAACTTAAGATTGACAACTTATGGTTCAATATGGAATTAATATCCTCACAACTACACCAAATAGATTCAACCAATCATTTCAAATATTTGGGACATGCATTAGAGCACACCTCCTTGGAGTCTGAACAAGAAAGTATCAAGGATTAGTATCAAGAATTTATTATTATTATTATTTTTTTTTTTTTGAGAGAGAACAAAAATTTATTAAGAAGCCCACGCAAAGGCAGGAAAAGAAAACAACCCAAAGCAACTAAATAAAAAAGGATGAAAGATCAACATGATTTCCTGCTTTGACATAAGCAACCCATTCCAAAACAGCAAACTCCACTTTACATATAACCTCTTCCACAGAGGAACACTTGTTCTGAAAACACTGACTAGTTCAATTCTTCCAAATAAACCAAAAGATTACCATTGCGGTAAGCCTCCAAGCTGCTTTTTGAGATCTCCCAACTCTGCCCCCATGCCAAGGCCACAGAAGATTATCAACCGACTTTGGCATCACCCAAGAAACATGGAGAAAGACTAGGAAATGCTCCAAAATCCTAGAAATGAAAGGGTAGTGAATAAAAATATGATCGATCCACTCTGCGTTTCCCATGCACATCAAACAAATGTTGGGAAGGATGAGGGATCTCTTTTGGAGATTATCAATGGTTAAAAATTAACACTCATGTTCTTCTCACAAGCCAAACAATGGATGCAACCCTAGGAGAAGTTCCATATGACCAATGCTGGAATGGATAGGAAGACAAATTGGGCAGCTTGGAAATCAAATTGTAGAACGAATGTACCGAGAAAATACCCGAGCTATGCACTTTCCAAACCATCAAATCTTCATCTTGAGGCGAAGGGATGACAATTTTCAAAAAATCAACCAAACTTACTAATTCATCGAGTTCCTCCAACATAGAGGAGACCAAACCACCGCCCCACCGCATGTAGAATAGCAACTACCCACGAGAACAAACCAGTCCGAAGATAGATTAGCAATTCTACGGAAGAGATCAAGCAATGGTCGATCTCCACACAAAACAATCATCCAAAAAAAAATACAGTTTCCCTTTCCAACCAAAGAAGAGACTCCTCTACGAAACATTTGTTTGAACACAATCGCCTTCCAAACATTCGAAGCCCGATCGAGAGATGAATTCTTTATACTCCAATCACTCGTCTGAGTACTGTATTTGGAAACAAAAAGTTCCCGAACCATAATTTTCTGACTTCGAAACAAACCACCAGTGTCATTTACTGAGAAGTGCAACATTCATGAAACCCAAATCTTTCAAACCAGCTCCTCCCTCGTTTATTGGCCTGCAAACATCTTCCCATTTTAACATATTAAACTTCCTATTTTCCACAGCTTCTTTCCACAAGAAGTATCTCCTCAATTTATCAAGCCTATCTGAAACTAATTTTGGGCATTTGAAAAGAGACATAAAGTAGACACTAGACAAACATATTAGAGAAAGCCTCTTTAATGAGAGTTAACTGACCCCCCAAGGAAAGATAGTGATGCTTCCACCTAGACAACTTTCTGTCAATTCTTTCGATGACTTTATCCCATAAGTGCTTTGCAAGCTTTCCTATACAAAGAGGCAACCCAAGATAAGTGGATACGAAAGCTCCATCTTTGCACCAAAAAACATTTGCTAGCCGCATTAAATCTACACTGTCCACATGAACCCCTAACAATTCACATTTAGAGACATTGATATTTAGGCCTGAAACCACTTCAAAGCAAAACACAACTTTCGGAAGATTATCTACTAATGCCATGTCCGCGACGAAAAAAACAATCGGGTCATCCACATACTGGAGATCTAACTCGCGTCCCCACATTCGCCACTTGAAATCCATTTTCCTCGACTTCGTAAAGCATCCTACTAGAAGCCCCAACCACGACAAAAAGATGTAAGGATAAAGGATCATCCTGCCTAATACCACAAGAAGCCTTGAAGTAACCATTTGGCGGCCCATTAGTCAAGACAAAAAAGGAGATTGAATACAAGATTGAATCCAACCTCTCCATTTGAAGCCACATCCTATCCTCTCGAGCATTTAGTTCAAAAATTCTCAATCCATGTGGTCATACACTTTTTCAATATCAAGCTTGCAAATTAAACAGCTTTTCCCTTCCTTGTGCCTGGAGATGATACATTCCGGAGCAATTAAAGCGCAATCCAAAATTCTACCTACCCGCAATAGTCACCTTGATTCTTTGGAATGACTTGACAAAGAATCAATTTTAATGTAGAAGCTAATAATAACTTGGCAAGAATTTTGTATGGGCTCCAAATCAAACTTATAGGTCTAAAGTCTTTCAACATCTCTGCCCCCTCAATGTTGGATTTAGGGCTAAGAACGTCTTGCCGAGGTCCTCGGAGAGGTGACTTCTCTTGAAGAATTCTGAAATAAACTCCATCACATCCCTGCTAGTGCTAACCTTCGACCAAAGAATCTAAAAACACTTCATCGAGAAACTGTCTTGGCCAGGAGCCTTATCTCCACACATGGATTCGAGAACGACTTCGACTTCTTCTTGTAAAAATGGCTTTTCAAGAGAGTCTGCTTCCTCATAAGACAGATGTGGAAAAACTAAATTATCCAAACACAACCTCCTCCAATGATCATGTTAGAGTAGATTTTTATAAAAGCGAACAATGGAGTTAAAAATTTGCCCCTTTTCCATGGTTCTAGATCCATCCACCACTAAACTACTGATTCTATTGACCCGAACTCGAGTGCTAGCCATATTATGGAAAAATAAGTGTTCGTCCCCCTTTTTCAACCACAGAGCTCTAGATCTTTGCCGCCATCTGACTTCCTCCTCTTTAGAGAAATTAGAGTACTTCACAAATAAAAGCGGATCTTTCGTCTCTTTCATCTTTTGTTAACTAATCGGCCTCTTCCTCAATATCTAAATCATGAATCTTTGACAAAATAGACTCGAATTCAGCTTCTCTAGCTCTTAAAAAAACTTTTTTCCAAATATTAATTTTGTCCTCGAACATCTTGAGCTTACAGCTCAATCTAAAGCCCTCATAACTATCCACTTCGAACAAGGACCCCCATTCCATAACTAGTTGCTTGTCTTCAATTTCCAACCAAGCCAACTCAAATCTAAATGGTCTAGGCCCCCAATGAACATCATTCACCTCCAGAACAATCGACCTATGATCAGATATTGGATGCGGTAAAGCCCATTGATTAACTAAAGGAAATTTCTCAAGTTAATCAGGCGAGACTAAGAATCTATCAAGGCGCAAAAGAAGTTTTATAGTTTGGTTATTAGTTAGGTGAATTTTGCACCTCCTAGAGGAAGATCAACTAAATCATGAGAAGCCACCCAATCCAAGAAATTCTTCATGCTACGATTGATACAGCCCCCATTAGACTTTTTATGTGAAAACCACACCACATTGAAGTCTCCACCAATACAAGGGAGATTTCAGCGTTGCCTGATAGATGAGAGATGAGTCTACAATTGATCGTACTTGAAAAGGACCATAAACCGCAATAAAAATCCATTCAAAATCAAAAGCACATATCCTAAGGACTACTAAAACCGAAAAAGAACCTACATGATTGTCTTCCTTTCACCAAATCTGTATCCTATGAGAATACCATCTTTATTATAAATAGAGATTAGTGTACCTCTATAACGATTTCTTGCACATTTTCCTCACCTACTTCGACACCTAGGAGAAAACTAACATTGATCACTTGTCTTGCCCCCTCTTACCATAAACCATCAGCATTCTAAAAAATCCAGTCTTCAAAATCATGAAAAGCATCCTCGACAAAGAATGATCATGCAAATCTTCTTCTTGAGCCCCAAAAGACGAGCCTACCATACGCCCTACTTTTTCCAACACATCCTGGGACCACCGGATCTAAGCCTTGGAAAGATTTTGTGTCATGCCCCGAATCCGGCACCCGGGCATGCTCGACCCTAATCCCGCACCCGAGGATATGACTATATATTATATGCTCACAAACATAATTTCACAAAACCATCCCATAATACCATCCCATTTAACATACACTTCCATAAAATAAAGCAAATAACCATTAATAGAAAATATCCAAGTCATCACACCATTCCATAAAAATATGCATGTGCAATGCAAGAGTTTACATATGAAATTCTAGAAAATTACCTCTTTCCATAAATCTTGATTTAGATAGAAAAACAAGAAAGAGAATCTTTAATTTTCAAGAATTAGAAAACAAGAAACCAAATCTTGATTTTTTTTCAAGCAAGAAAAGAAAAGAATAAGAATCTAAATCTTGATTTTCAAGGGAGTAAAGAAAGAACAAGAAACTAGGTTTAAATTCCAAGAAAATAAAGGAAGAGATAAAAGATTTAACCTTAGAAGATGAAGGAATGATCCCCGAACTCGAAAGGGAAGGAAAAGTAATCTTCCCAAAAAGGGATAGGGATACATGGGGGAAGATCACTTACCTTGGGAGATTCCTGCAATATTTCAGTTAGAGGAATTCTTTATTCAAAAGAAGAGGAGGTCAACCCAAGAGGAAAAGGGCTAATCTCAAAAGGGCACATATATTAAATTTAGAAAAAATATATGTGGACCAAAACTAAATATCTCTTGATCAACAATAATAAATAAAGTGACTGACCAGATAATCAGTGCCCAGAGTTAAAAAGAATCTGCTATGAAACACAAAACTCGACCTTAACATGTAAGTATTCCTCACCATCAAAGGGAGTGGTGAAAAGAAAAGTTGGATCATGATGGTAACGAAGACCTCTTCCAACAGGTCATAACATCATTGGTAGACATGTTCAAAGCTCTTGAAAGCATTACAAAAAAATCACCACTAGGAATTTACATCTAAAAACTAAAAGCCATCATCAATGAATCAACAAAAGCACTTAAACAAGTTTTTGAAATCCCCTCATCACCAAATTTAGGATTTCATACCTACAGACTACAGTCACTGCTTGCAGGATCCTTCTAACTAGGAGTGCTCCTACTTCGAACTCTCTCGCTCTCGCTCCCATTTCCTACCTACTTGTTTACACTTTGAAACATATGCTTCCAAGCTCTCACACTCGATTTCATGCCGCTTCACTTCATGCTTGTGCGACTAGTGTTCCAAATATCAACGACAACATCGATAATATCACCGATCATATCGAGAATATCGGCGATATTTAGTGATATTGTCAATATCAGTGACCTTTCAAAATGAATCCTCATAAAAGTTCCCTAGTATCCGTCATACCACCGACAATATCCCTGATACAAGTGATAGTATCCCTAATACAAGAGATACATCCGTAAATAGGTGAAAATTGATATAACAATTGGAATTTTTCCAAAAATCTCCATTTTTTAGGATATTTTAATTTTAGAATTTTGTTCCCTAGGTGATTTCTTTAACTCTTGGCTTTTATTGAATCAGAGTATAGATTTAGGGAGAAATCTCAACTTGAAACAAAGATGAACTAAAACTCAAAGGTGACGAAAAATCTATAGAAACTACTTTTTTTTTTTCAAATATTAGCATGGATTGTAATGGAAATCCATGTCCATGCACAATTCTCATGCATTAACACGGATTTGTAGCAAAAAAATTAACAATTAAGTGAAAAGGGGGGAAAATTGGTCAAATCCTAATTATTTCATCTTTATATTGTAATATATGTGTTTTTCGCTATTAATTAATGTGGAAATCTTATATATTAATGAGTGTTCACCAATCTATTGATTGGCTACATTTTATATATTTATTTTATATTGATTTTCTAACAACACGTGGGACCCCTATAAAATGGAGAATTATTATATATGGTTCTTTTTCTTCTTTTTTTTGCAATATTTTATTTCTTACATGTGTAAACATGTGCCTTTTAACATCTCCTGAAGTTTCACAGAAAAATTCCACCTTTTAACCAACGTTTCCCCAGTGTTTCCCTCAAATAGTGATATTTTTCCTAGTATCAGCGATACCAATACATGTTTTCGTATCCTAGGTCATCAATACATGTAACAATACCAATACACTGAACACTGTGTGTAACTATACCTCAAGTAGCCCCAAAATATTAGCCCTTCCCATAGGCATCATCTACATGAATCTTCTTGATCTTCACCAATGACATAAACTTTTGTTTCTCATAGTTGGATGGCAATGAAATTTCCTTTTGAGAGTTAATACATTCAAAACAAACATTTTTTACTCTTCATTGCTAGCCTATACATAGATGTAGGCCTATACATTTCTTATCAAACAAATATAATCATTCTTTTGACCAAAAAGGCAACCATGATATTGAGTTCAGTCCAATTTTTTATGTCCATTGAATTTCCAAATTTCAATTTTTACTCAATGTTCTTCTTTATGCTTTTAAAGATTAATAGTAAAATAATAATAATAATAATAATAGTTACAGAATAAAATCAGATGAACTCCTAATGCTTTTAATACATACTACAGTTAGACACTGACTTATTGAAATATGGGTAGGACAAGGCCCGGGAGAGACAAAACAGGATTCCTAAAGCGACCCAAAAGGCCAAAATAAAAAGGACAGTGCTATGATGATGATGATGATGATGATGAATTGAAAATGGCATAAATTTAGCATTTCTAAAATGTCTGAAATGACCATTTTGTAAAAATGAAATTCCACACAACTGCACTGAATTTGATCAAATAGACATAATCAGAATTTGCTAAGACAGAGACAAGCATATGATCTAAAAGAAATTAAGAGTTTGAGAATGCTTTTGCTTGTTGGTATTTCAATCTAGCCACTAATGAGTCTCTGTGTGTGGTAGGTGGGTCAAGAAGGGCATTGTCGAAAAAAATCCTTAGCAAATTGAAGAGCATGCTTTCATTGAACAAATACCTCAAATGAAATTTAAGATCAAGGTCATGCAGGTGCGCAAATACCTGCAAAATTGACACTTAATTAAGACGATAGAAATAAGAAACTAAATCATGTCAATGTGCCAGGTCATATGTTAATGAGGTCCTAGATTAGAAGCCAACCTGGCAGATGATAATGGTAAGAGATACAGATATAGATTGGTATAACGGAAACTTCATGTGCTTTCTAGTAAAAACATAATAATACTGAAAGGAATTTGTTTGTATTTGCATATAATATCGTCAAAGAAGCCAACATTCATTCCTATTCACTAGATCATAATGTTGAGGAGGTTTGAGAGTGGCGTGAAATAAATCTGGTAAACTACGTGACTCGATGTTATAAAAAAATAAAAAAATAAAAAAATAAAAAATAAAAAAGGAGAGAAGAATTATATGCATCATTAAAATAGCATGTTGCCCAGACCTAACATGAAGATTTAATGAAATCTAAGGTTTGTACTTCAATCATTTCCAGATTATGTTAGCATGTTAAGAAAGAAAATAAAAGAAAAAGTTAGACATGACCAACACCAACATCACTTTCATGTTTTTAATGAGATGATGTCTTCACAACTGACAACTCCAATGGAATTGCATAGTGCCCCAAAGGCATGGCATACCCCAACATAAGGCTTGACTAAACTTGCTTCTTTTTTTCTTTAAGAGATTTCACTGAGAGTTGTCGAGGCGTTGACATGGGATTGTGAGGTTTGCTATTTTAATTCAACTTAACCTATTACTTAGGGGCAATCACAAATGTGGGATGATGACGCAACCATATTGTTCACAAGTTAGGTTGAAATTCCATGCTAGCATCTTTCATCTGTGACGTCTTTTTGTATTCAAACCTTTACGTCGTCATCATCACTTATCTTCCTGTATAATAATAAAAAATAAAGTGCACCTTTTGATATAAAAGTTATAAAAGAAATTAAAAACAAAAGGGGCTGATGCAGGACATGAAATTAAATATGGAATGCAAGAAATCAAGCTTGTGATTATACCGATTTCAAACAGTCACAAAATTCCACATCTTACATATTATCAAACATTTAAAAAGAGGAATCTATGAGGGTCCAAGCCTACACAACTTTAGGGCTAGATCAAATAAAATTATAAGCCAAACAAGCCCAAAGGGGTGTAAGAATCATCTATTCTTGCAAAGGATTGTTCCCAACTCAAGAAATTTACTAAGTTTCAATTTGGGGGAAAATCTAGTGTTTGAAAATTAGGGATAATTGGAATTTGGGACTCTTTAGGGTTAAGGATTTGGATTAAGGGGTTTTTTAGTCAAAAGAGAAGGAGATAGGGGAAAACGAGAACCTGGAACGAGCCACACACGCTGGACAATAAATGGGCCTGGACACACGTGTGTGAAAGGTCGTCCGCGCGTGTGTGGGGCCCAGAAAGTCAAAAACCGACTTCTAGGCTAGGATCGGCCAAGGATGGGTTGCCTCCATACCAAGTTTCATGTCAATCCGTCGCAAGGTGTGTGCCCGCCGAAGTTTTAACCCCTTAGATGGGCCAGAATCTGAAAATTTGTTTGTTCACTGTTGTAGGAGAAAACGTGGATGCGAAAAAGGGTGAAACTGATGGTGAAAGGGGTGTAGAGGGTGATGGATGTAATGAATAAGAAGATGGAGATGATTTGGAGCAGATGTGGCTTCGCACCACGATAGTTAACCCTTCGAGGAAGAGAGGTTTCGATTCTTCATCCCAAAGAGAGAGAGAGGAAGAAACCCAGGAATTTTTATTCATAAAATATCATTGCAATACCTACATGGGATTGTTATATTTATTTTAAAAAAAAAAACCTAAACCCAAAAAAGACAAAATTACCCTTGCGCCATGTGCGCGCACTAATACTAAAGCTAAAGCAAATAAAATAACTAGTCTAAGCAATCAAAGTCGTTCGTAATGTTTCTAACAAAAATAGTCAAAACTCAAAATCTTAGATCATCTAAAGTAGTGGGCCACGATCATGAGATCCGAAGGTAGAATCTATGTGATGATCGGGTCCACTTCAATGCTCCATAATGTAGCCCCTAATTATGAGGCCCTCCAAAGATGTCGTCGTCGATCCAAATCGAAAGTAGGGCCTGCCTCCTCGAACACGTGCATAGAGGGGGCGTGTGCATGATGTCCCCATTAGGGGCTGATACAAGTAGCACCTGGAAACAAGAGAAAGCAGGTTCTTTTGCAAGGAAATCAAATGGAAACAAGGATTTTGAAGGCTTGTATAACGCTATAGCTTGATGTGCGCATGTGCGGGGCCCATTAATGCAAAACATTGGAGCCCACAAAAGAGAGTAGTGATTGCCATTGACGATTGAAAGAACACTAGGAGACCATTCATGTAGTCCACGAGTTCTCTCCAAACTAATCAATAAATTGAAATAAGGATACTGAAACAAAAGGTGAATTCTACAAAGAGCAAGAGCAAGTAGGGCCCCTATCATGTTTTCCATCCAAAGGGATGGCAGAGAGGGAGCAGCGAGTCAGGAGGGAAGGTGAAGGAGCACGTCCACAATGCTCCGACGTTCTACAGACATTGGGGGGGGGGGGCACGTGGCATTGTGGCTTCCTCCAAGGCATGACGGGTCAACACCTTGTGACGTGGCAACGGGAGATGGTGCTCTCTCTCTCTCTCTCTCTCTCTCTCTCTCTCTCTCTCTCTCTATGTCGAGAGATGTAATGCACCACTATGGAGAGGGACGTTTGTCCAATGCCAGTTGCAGCTCTCAAAAAGGCAATGGAGGACGATGTGATATTTATGAAAGCGGGAAGACATGTCAGCTATCGGGAGGATTGCTGCATGGATTCAGCTCGAGGTGTTAATTCACCATAGGAAAGTGACAAATAGGAAGGCATTTGTCCATCTCTCTTCAAAGGTTAAAGAGATTTTGACACATGGCATGGCACTGTTGGTCGAGGCTACAACAAAAGAGTCTCTCAAGCCTTCTCTTCCATACGTGTCGCATGCGATGGAGGGTCTTACACATGGGAGGGGGACCATCTCTCTCTTTATCTCACGTGAGATTTTACTCTGCTCCTCCATGTGATTTAAACGTTTTGAGAGACCCTGTTCGTTTCTTTGATGGTAGGGAGCTAGCTTACCCCATGACTGACGAAGTTCATCAGGAGTCATCTCGTCTCAGCTACCTTGTGATAGTAGACGAAGTTTCTTCAAATGGAAGCGAGAAGGCGAGTCAAATTCAGCGACCCCAAGGCAACCTGAATGGTGAATGTATCTTGAGATTCTTCAGGCTCTCTCACCTGGAGACAATCTGGTTACAGTGATGGATGTCTCTCTTATCCAGGTGTTGAAGGATAATTGTCAAGTCACAGAAGTGAGTTAGGAGGGGGTAGAGTGGATAGGGTCCCTATGGCCCATGGCATGAAATGTGGGCCAAGGAATCCTTGGGGAGAATAGGCAAACTCTAAGGGATATCATTTGCAGACTACGAGGAGGATTATGTTGCACTATTCCAAACAATTCAAGAAAGGGGTGCACAAAAAGAGATGGAAGTGGTTATAGCGGGCAAATTAATTTCTCCAAGGGGTATTAGGGAGCTAACAGCTCGGTGAATTATGGTGGCCCAACAAGTTCAAAGGTGGGGGACGCGGGGAGAAGGGGTAAGAGAGTGGGTCCACTCGATGATCATCAGTTAAAATGTAAGGGGTATGGGCTGCCCCCAGAAAAAGAGCTTAGATTAGGACCATTTGTAAGAAATATAAATCGCATCTACTTGTTATTCAGGAGAACAAAATGAATAGCATGGATCAGAGGTGGGTTAACGAAATCTGGAGATGGTCTTCAAAGGAGTGGGCAAAGTTAGACTAGGGACGTCACACTCAGTCTGGTTTTTCAAGATAGGGTATCAGGGTTCAAATGGGTCTTCTCTGCAATATATGGCATGAATTCACCACCTCAAGGATTCATTTTGGGTGGAGCTTGACTCAATCGGTGCGATATGGGAGCTTCCATGGTGTATAGGAGGGGATTTTAATGTCCCCACATTTTCTTTTGAGAAGTCCTTAGGTGGAAGAATAATGAGTATGGCGGGTTTCTCTACTTGGGTGAACAGAAATTGATTGGTTGATCACTAGATCTACCTTTGCAAGGGAGTTAAATTCACTTGGTTGAATGGTCGTGTGAATCCCCTTCAGTCTAGGTTAGAACAATTTCTTCTGTCATGCAGTTGTATCGACAAATTCCCATTATCCAACCAACAAGAGTTTTTAAAGTCAATATCTAATAGCCCAATCTCCTACACTAGTAACCTCATTTTATAAATCTTAAAAGAATCCTTAATTAAAATCTCCACAACTAAGAGAATCAATCACATTTTATTACAAGCTAATCTTTCTTCATATGAAAAAAGCCTAATGAAAAAGAAACATGGAAAGCAATCAAATCTCTAAATCCAGCCCATATCTTCAATCATGTCAATTACACCATCATCACATCTTTAAATCAGCCCATCATATCTCCCAAAAATAGTAAATTATAATTCCCAAATCTGTAAATAATCAACCCAAAATCAGCACATATTGGGCACCACGGTGGGCTATGGTCCTATGCCTTGTTGGGCCCTATAGTGGGCCAAGATGGCCTTAAGTGGGTTGGGCCCTACAGTGGGCCTGGATGGGCCTAAGTGGGTCGTAGGCCTACATCATTAAATGTAAGCAACGGTCACATGCAAAATGGCTTACGGAGGGGGATAGCAATACCAAGTTCTTTCAAAGTTTCACTAGTGTAAGATCGCATGCTAATAGATTCGAAAGTGCGGTGGCGAATAAGATTCATATGGAAGGGAAATTGAGCGTTTGCGAGGCCATTGTATCTTTTTATAAGGATTTGCTCACTAATCCTAATATATTGAGACCTCGGTTAGATAATTTGGGATTTGAGGTTTCATCCATTGAAGAGGTCGTATTGTTGGAAAGGGTTATTTTAGTGGAAGTGAAGAAAGCAATTCAGGATTTTGGGAAGGATAGTGCCAGGTCCGGTGGGTTTCTGATTGCCTTCATTCATATTTTTTGGAACATGCTTAAAAAAGATTTATTGGTTTCATTAGTGAGTTTTTAAAAAATAACAAGCTAATGTAGAAAATGGGTGCAACATTCATAGCTTTGATTCCGAAGAGAGGTGTTGATTGTCTAAAAGATTTTCACCCTATCAATCTCATAAGAGCTCCGTACTAGATCCTAGCCAAGGTTCTTGCTTCCAGGTTTCGTGCCATCCTAGGTCGTATTATTTCTAAGGTGTAGGGGGCCTTTGTGGAAGGCAGGCAAATTTGGATAGTTCGTTGATTGCAAATGAGGTTATCAATTCGCACCATAGGGAAGAGAAAGGGGGAGTGGTTTGCAAGAAAGGGGGAGTGGTTTGCAAGCTGGATTTGGAGAAAGCTTATGAACGTTGTGTCAGATGGGTTGTGGGGTTAGATGGAGAAGTTGGATTACAAAATGTGTGGGCTCAGCTAGATTTTCAGTCCTAGGCAATGGATTTCCCAAAGGTTTCTTCAAGTCAGCTAGGCGTCTTAGGCAAGTGGATCCCCTCTCGTCGTTTTGTTTGTCATTGTAGTAGATGCCTTGAGTAGAATTGTTATCCAAAGGGGTTGGTGAAGGTTTATTTGTAGGCTTCAAGGTGGATAGAGGGGATATCCAAGTAGCTATCTTCAATTTGCGGACAACACCATCCGTTTCTACAAACCAAAGGTCTCTCAGGCATATTGTTCGAAGTATCGGTATCACGACAAGTTTCAGTGGCCGGGGATATGAAAACAATATCAATATCGCTAATAATATCACTGATAACTAGAAATGTAGGGAAACATGAGGAAAATGGTGGAATTTTTCAGTGAAACTTCAGGAGATGCTAAAATAAATGTTTGCATATTTACGAATCAATCTTTCAAAAAAAAAAAAAAATCCAACCAAAAATTGCAAAAAGGAATGCATACACAATAAGTTTTCATTTAAGAAGGGCCTAAAAGCATGTGTAGTCGTAAGAAATCAATCCAACCATCCCATCAGTCCCATCTATCCATCAACATTTCAAAAGATCGGCAACACAATATTTTTGCTGAGAAATCATCAAAAACTAGAAAGGAAACAAAAGACCGTGGTCTCGATATTGCCCATGTTGCGATATGATAATATTGCAATATTATCGATATAATCGATATCATCATCAACAATTTGAACACTACATACAACCATGCGGCCATAAAACAAAAGAGAGAGAGAGAGAGAGAGAGAGAGAGAGAGAGATGGAATTTTTTTTTTAATAAACAAATTTTGGTGATAGTGATGCATTTGCGATATTATCAAATTTTCCAATACACTAGCAATAAAAGTAACACCTAGAATTTACACAGTCGAAAATATTGGCAATATATTGACGACGTTGATACATTAACAATGCAAGCGATACTTGAAATTTACACAGTCGAAAATATTGGCGATATCGATACATTGGCGATACTTAGCGATACATTGCTGATACCTAGAATTTTCGATACTGCTAGTGTTATCGGTATCGCTACCAGTGTTTTCGATCTCGTTGAGCTGGAGATATGGACAATATCAAGGATACTCCGAACAATATTCTCAAGTTAATAATCTTCCGAAAACCATTTCTTAGTTTAAAGTGGCGTCGGGTTTATCAATAAATCTTCATAAATCAGAAGTTTTGGCCATAGGGTTGTCAAAGGAGGAAGTGGGGTCTCTTACTAGAGTGTTTGGTTGTGGGGAGGGGTCCTTTCCTACAATCTATCTCCATTTTCCTCTTTCCATCAAGAAGGTGAAGCAGCAGCTATGGGACCCAATCATCGAAATATTCAAAAGTAATCAGTGTAGAAGAGTTGACTCGTATCCTTGGGAAGTAGAATTGCTCTCACAAAAGTGGTGTGCTCAAACGGTCCCTTTATATTTCATCTCTTTTCAAATGTCCGGAGGGGGTGCTCAAGAAGTTGGAGAAACTTAAAAGGAATTTTCTATGGCAAGGCGGGGAGGCAAACAAGAAATTTCATTTGATGAAGTGGCTGATGTTTGTAGACCGAAAGAGGAAGGAGGTGTGAGGATAGGGCCTCATGAAGGAGGGTCTCTTGGGGAAATGGATTTGGAGATACGACACGAAGGAGGAGGGTTTGTGGAAGGGGTTATAGCTAGAAAGTATGGGGTGGAGTGGTAAGGTTGGTGGCCTAAAAAGGTCCCTTCGTGTAGAATTTCGAGAGTGTGGATATCTATTATGGTCTTAAAAGATGTGGTCCTAAGAGGGGCAAGCTTTGGGGCAAGTGATGGTTCTAGGGTGATGTTTTGGAGGGATGTGTGGCTTGGTGATCGCAAGCTTCAAGATATCTTCCCAAGACTTGCTTAAGTGGTTGTGGACCTTGATATTTCAGTTAATCATTGTTTTCCATCCCATAAGGATTAAGGGGTTTGGACTCCTTTATGTAGAAGGGATCTCCTTGAGTTGGAATTTGAAGAGTTGGTGGCTCTCTTAAATCAGTAGTTGGGGTTTCTCTTTTAGTAGGGGTTGATGACATGCGGTAGTTGGAGGTGAAGTCAGGGGAAGTTTTCAGTCAAATCTCTTTTCTCTATGCTATTTGGTGGCCCTTGTGTAGGCGGCAAAGCGCACATATTTTTCCTTTGGTCATATGGTGCCCTCCTCTAAGGTAGCAACGATCACATGGTTAGTTGGATAGAATAGGGAGTTGACAATTGATAATTTGAGGAAGAGGGGCGTCATCATCAGTCATGCTTGCCCTTTGTGTTGGCAATATGAGGAGATGGCGATTTTTTTTTTTTTTTTTGCATTACCCATTCTCTAGGGAGGTGTGGGAAAGATTCTTCGGGCTCTTCGGTGCTTCTTAGGTTACACCAAGGTCGTATGAGGGCTTCTTCAGGCAGCAGCACATAGGTGGCCATAGTAAATTTGGTATTGTAGTTTGGAGGCATTCGCTCCAACCCGGGCTTTGGGCTGTTTGGAAAGAGCGGAACAATAGATGCTTTTGGGACAAGTGATAATCCAAAGGGAGTTTTTCTTCAAGCAAAGTCAAGTGTTGTTGAATGGGCGGCAACTTCGTTGAGAGTTGAGGCCGCTAGTTTAAGCAAGGTTATAGCGTGTTTTATATGCTTCGAGTCTTTTTGTTTTGCTTTCTTTTTCATTGTATTCTTTCAGCTTTGTTGCCCTCATAAATAAATTGTCATCTTTCGCCCAAAAAAAAAGTGTTCGGTGTCGAAGAGAAATCTTGGATAGCACTTTAATCGCACATGAGTGCATCAACTCACATCACGGGGAAGATAAAATGGGCATTGTATGTATGTTGGACATTAAGAAAGAATACAATCATGTCGACTATGTTGGGCCAATTGAAGTGCTGGCAAAATTGGAGAATGTGGATTCAAGAATGCATTCGCTCGGCTAGGTTTTTGGTTCCAGTCTCCTAAGGGCTACTTCAAAGCTTTGAGAGGCTCCAATAGGGTGACTTGTTATTGCCTTTTTTGTTTCCGGTGATAGCAGAAGCCCTAAGCAAGTTGTTGAATAAAGGATTGGAGGTGGGCATCGTTAGTGGATTCAAGGTTGATAAAGTAACTTCTCAAATCTTCCATCTTCAGTTGCTGAAGACACCATCCTCTTTTGTGACATGGAAGAAGCAAAGGTGGATAACTTAAGAAAAATCATTAGGTGCTTTGAAGTGGTGTCGGACCTGAAGCAAGATGTTGGGAGTTGAGATCTCAAAGGAGGTGAACAAGTTGGCAGAGGTATTATGTTGGGAGTTGAGATCTCAAAGGAGGTGAACAAGTTGGCAGAGGTATTATGTTGGGAGTTGAGATCTCAAAGGAGGAGGTGACCAAGTTGGCGGAGGTATTTGAGTGCATGCATGCATGTGTCAAACATATGACCCTTGCCAAGACTAACTCCATCTCAAATTCATTGAAGGGTGTTTTTAAACCATGGCTGAGATTAGTTGAAAGCGTTAAGGAAGGTCTAGTTTGCCAATCAAATGAATCATTGGCACAACTAACGAGATAAGAGGCATTACAATTGCAGGATTTAGTTAGATTCGAAATCTACTTCAAAAGCACAGGATATAAAAGAACAATGAAATTAATGTTAAGGGCGACGCACCTTTCTAGAAACAGTCCGGATAGCTCGCAAGGCTACCTTAGAAAACACAGCATTTCGTAACTCTATTGAAGAAGAGAATCCCATGAAAACATTAGCAAGGCACAAAAGGAATGCTAAATTTTGAACTATAGGATAAAATAATAATATTTATATTCAAATCTTAACGATACTAGAGATATAGTCATAGTACCATTGCAGGCTGATGCTCCTGCACGTGCTATTCCATATCCAACTAGAACAGCTGCTGGGCTCACAAAAAGTGCCAGCAGAGTGGAATTAGCAGCAGTAAATGAGGCCGGCGTGTTAGCAGAGCCAATTACGGTTGATAACCAGTCAATAGCAAGCTTGAACAAGAAAGGCACTTGAACATTTAGAACCTGTAGTATCATCAAAGAGCTGCACATTAGGTAATAGCTAACCAATACACTGAACATGTTCTAATGAAATCAATGTTGTCAGTTAGTATTCGTCCAATCATACAAGAAGTTTAGCTTCCAACCAAAAGGAGAGCTAAATAAACAACGATAGCATAACACTTAGAAAATGGACAGGGGGGAGAGGGTTTGTCATACTTTTATAAGAAAAGAAATACTGAAACATAATGTCCATACACCAATATGAACAAATTGTCAGCAAAGAGCCTGTCATTTGGATCATTCTCATTCTTGTCCTCAGAAAGGACCAGTGGCTAAGTGGTTAGAAAGATGTTGATTTGGCATTCTCATTCTTACTATGGCTATACAGTGTAGCACTTGAAATGAGGAAATAAAGTCTTACTTAATTGGTATATCATTTACTGTGATGTCGTTCCTGCAGACAATGATCATGCATTGAGGCCACACGTCCATCAGAAGGATCCCAAATGGTTCCACAAGCTGGACAAAGCTCAAGCCTGTCCAAGGGTTCCCGATCAAGACCTGACAAATTCAACCATCTGGACCTCATCAATGGTCCAGACTCGTTAATTCAGGATATGAATCAGATCCATGGTATGATGACATATCTGCACAAAATATACGGTTTGATTGGAGAATTGAGCCAACATATCTAATTGGGTGTTATTCCCTGCAGATTGTATGCTACTTCCAGCAATTTCCAGTAACATATATCTATTTCCAGTGAGCATGGCCCACCTCTAGTGGGAAATAATCCATTTCCAGTACAGGTATTTCTGGATTAAGATTCTATTGAAAAAAAAAAAACTGTACAACATGCACAAGAGACAGAACCCACAAAATACAGCAACTAAATAACGAGAGACGGAGTAGCTTGGACTCCTTGCCACAGACACCTGTTAGAGGAAGAGAAGGAATTCATAGCCCTGTCGCTAAGGCTCTCGGGTATCTATCCCTCTCTCTTCTGTGGACACGGTGGTTTAGACCATGGAGAAATCCGGGCAGCTTTTCCCATTCAATCTTTCTACGGCCTGCTACGCATGTCTTCTTATCGCAGCGATCATGGGCACACCTCATTCCTTTCATCATACAGAGCTCCTCCCAAGCAATATTTTAAATAGCTATGCTATGTAGCGTAGCTTACCTTTAATGCTACATCGCTCATGAAAATAGCTTAAGTCGCATGTAACCTATGCTACAAGATAATTTGTATACTCTACACGCTACATCAACTACACTACATGCTACATAGCTCACAAGTCACAACACAAGTTATTTTTCACTACAACATTAAAATCAATTAATGTTTTCAATGATTTGTTACATTTTTATATTTTCAATAAAAATTAGTTAATCTTTTCAATGCTTTTAGTAAAATAATATAAGTAACAGTATTAAATCAATTTCATTACTCTTTCTTTACCTTTATACTTAATCATCGTCCTTTCCTGTTACTTTAGGTTGCATTTGGTTGCACCAAATATTATGAAATTATATTAAATTTCATTATCAATCAGTCTAATTTGGTGCAAAATATCATGAATTGGTGCAACCAAGCGCAGCCTTAATTAAAAATCTAGAAGTAGTATGTAGCTTACACCTCGAGCTTCAGAGTGAATGCTACACTACACGCTATTCACTATTTAAAACACTGCTCCCAAGTATGTAATGTTAGGAAGGAAGAAGGTGCTTACAATGGATAATTTGCAAAAGCGGAAGCTAATAATCACCAATTCATGCCCTCATTGTTTGTATAAGTCGACCATCTTTCCATTCATTGTCCCTATGCTAGGGAGTTTTGGGATTTTATTTTAGGCTCCTTGGTGTCCATTGGGTAATGCTGGAGTTGATCGAAAGGTTCCTACACGCCTAGCATGGAGGAGTGGTGGGGAAAAGAGGGAGGATTGCTTGGAGGTAGACGTTGTTAGCTGGCCTATGGACTCTTTGGGGGGAGAGGAAAAACAGAAGCTTCCGAAATGTTAGCAGGGCTGTTGTGAGAGTTGGTAGGCGGGCTAAGCTAGATGTTTTGGATTGGGCTTCAATCCCTCAAGCCTTCGGAGATTATTCTCTCTTTGTCCTCCTCTTGGGCATCTTTGTAATTCTTTGCATTCTTTAGCCATTTAGTCTCCTCATTAATAAAATCATCACACTTCTAAATAATTTTAAAAAAATAATAAGGAGAGCAGCGGCCTCTGCACAAGTCAATTCCAAGTGACCAACAGGGCCATAGAATTTAAGCAAGGGCACCCATTACTGTCTTGCACCAAGCCCCACTCTCACTAGCCACAGGTTGCCCAAAGATCACCTAGAATATCACAAGAGCGTCCAGATATTGAAGGGAATGTGGAGAAAGGCAGTGCCCTCCCAAATTTCCTAGACCAAGAATTTCACAGATATGAACAATCCCCACCCTAAATACTAGCGAACATTATATTCGGCAAGGAACACGAGCCACGATGCAAGATAGGGCATCCTATACGTGCAAGATAGCCCCACAATCCCAAGATAGGGCATCCTATACATGCTGATGATTTGATGAAACATATATGGGTGAAGAACAAAGACTTCTTCAAGAAGCTCAATAGAAAGTAAGAATGGAGATAGGAGAAAGGGGAAAGCAGGGAGAAGAGAGAGTAGGGAAGAGAAGTTTATATACTACATGAGTCATAGCACGATACTCAGCTTCCACACTAGATTGGGCCACAACAGATTGCTCTTTGCTTTTACAAGCCATTAGGGTCCCACCAACTAAGGTATAATAACTAGAGGTTGTGCGGCAATCGAATAGTGAACCAACATTACCGGCATCTATATAGGCCTCAACATCAAGATGAGTGATTAGAGCAGGGTGCATGCATAAACTTACTACACTCACTGCATAAGCAATATCCAATTGGATAATAGTCTAGCAATTGAGTTTGTTGACTAAGTGTTTATACATGCTAGCATCAAGTAAAAGATCACCACATTCAAGTTGCAGATGATGATTTTGTTCAATGGGAGTGACAATGGGCTGCAAATCAAGACACCCACTGTCTCGGAGAAGGTCAAGCATGTACTTCCATTGAGACATGTGACAATTGTATGCCAGGATCGAGCAACTTCAATGCCCAAAAAGTTAGCAAAGAGAGCCAAGATCCTTAATATCAAATTTTGTACTAAGGAATGACTTTCGGAGACTAAATGGCACCATGATCATCTACTTCAACTTACCATTGTTGTACACATTCTTATAAACAGCCCCCAAGCCAAAATATTGTGTACCTAGACAGAAACCAAACCGATGTTGGTTGAACTAAGCCCAAGATCCATGGGCCAAGCCCAAGCCCAGGCCTAAGCCCCAGCTCTAAAGCTGACCCATCAATAAGGAGGCCCAAGCCTCCTAATTTAGTAGCTAGCTATGCAAAATCAATCAGCCAGCCATGAAAAAAAAAAATCCCATTAGGTCTCTCTTATCCATTGAGCATCTCTCTTGATTACTCTTCTATTTTTGCAATAATTCATTAGTTGTCAATAACATTAAGAACTTTCCTTCTTTGTACGTCTGAAAAGCCTATTTAAGGGCCTAACATGCACAGTCTCAAGGCACCTTTGAAATAAATGAAAGTTTTGGTTATTGTTTATATTTTATTTGTGATTCTTGTAATTAGCTTGGAGGTGCCTATCTTTAAGCAGATTCTTCCCGTCAACCGATTGCCAATTTGGCAACAGCTGGATTAAAGTCCTCGATCAACAACAATCACAATCTTCTGTTACAAGTTCTTAGAGTCATTAAAAAAATTTGCATCTTTCCCTTTTATTTTCTTCATTGCATCTATTCCTCCTACCCCCCTTTACATTTTTTTTCCATTTCTTTTACAAAGCCCAAACTTCCAATTGACAGGGGGATACTGTCAAATTTTTGGTAGACATCTACCCTCACAACCATTGTTCCAAATATCGGCAGCTATTACTAATAACATTGCCAAATATTATCGGTATTGCCAATTCAGTAATATCGAAACTGCTGGAAGTGTAATAGTATTGCCGATATTTTCAGTAATATCGATGATACTTTGTCATATTATCGATACCGGTGATGTTTGAGAAGTATCCCTTATAAAATTTCCCTGGTAACGAAGATATCATTGATAACATCCCTGATACCATAGAAACATCCCTATATAAGCAAAATTTATCAGAAAATTGGGGAAATTTCCAAAAACCTCCATTTTTTTGGATTTTTTTCTTTTTTGGAATTTTATTCTTTAGGTGATTTTGATCACTCTTGGTTTTTATTGAATCAAAGTTTGTATTATGGAAGAAATCTTGACTCGAAACGAAGGCTGGACAGAACACAAAGGTGACGAAAAATCCAAAGATACTTCACTTTGTTTCCGAATGTTAGCATGGATTCTATGCATGAGAATCATGCATTAACATGGATTTGTCGCAAAAAAGTTAGCATTTAAGTGAAAAATGCAGGAAATTGGAGAAAATTCTAATTTGTTTTTATTTTTATATTGGAAAATGTGTTCTTCACTATTAATTAATGTGAAAATTTTATATATTAATGTGTTGGCCAATTTATTGATTGGCTACAAATATTTATATTGATTTTTCGACAACACTAGTTAGGCCCCTATAAACAGGGTGTCCCGTATCCGTTACGATACGGCCATATCGGCCGATACGTATCGGTAACTAAGTTGGCAGCGATACTGATACGGGCCGTGAACGGGCACCCCCGATTCAGTAGTCATGTAACGGCCCCATACATGTCGTTACGCCATGAACGGTCAAAAAGCAGCCTTCTTTTTTTTTTTGCTTTTTAAGGTCTGTTATTTTCACTTCTTTTTTTTAACTTCTTTCTTCCAAACTCTTCATAAATCATTCTATTG
Organism: Magnolia changhungtana; assembly: GCA_030180095.1. Taxonomy (NCBI): domain Eukaryota; kingdom Viridiplantae; phylum Streptophyta; class Magnoliopsida; order Magnoliales; family Magnoliaceae; genus Magnolia; species Magnolia changhungtana. The sequence continues at coordinate 7,809,919 of JASAUF010000446.1, forward strand.
CTATTTTCGACCACTCTTAGCTTGATATTACAAATAAAAACAACTTATATTAAGGATTTTCTTGATTCGAAGCTCTGTGGGCTATTTTCCAGAAATTCCTCAAAAATATGTATTTATATTTTTTTATTCGATGTTTTGCTATTTGAATGGTAGAATATGATGTGTTAATCATAATAGAATATATTAATGTCCATTTTACAGATTGTTGTTGTCATTTTATATTTTTTTATAATTTTTTTCTATCTACGCACTATTTTTTATTCGAAAAATCATTTTTTATTGAATGTTTTGATGTTTTAATGGTAGAATATGATGTGTTAATCATAGTAGAACATGTTAATGTCCATTTTACAGATTGTTGTTGTCATTTTATATTTTTTTATAATTTTTTTCTATTTACGCACTATTTTCAGCTCTCTTTTTTTTATTCGAATATATTACACATGTAAGATATTTTCATATTGCATTCATTCTAATATATCTATCATTGATAGTAGATAGTTAGAAAATTAAATATATGAGTTTTGTAGTCAAATCCAGGTTGTCTGGTTCATAAATTCATCAGACAATCTGATACAACTTCTCACCAAAGAGTGGACCGTTACACCACCATAAACATGTTCCAATTTATAAATGAATACATATTTGGAATGCTTAGAATATTCCGGATTTAATCCATATTTTTTTGGCAAAAAAAAAAAAAAAATTGCACCGTTACGAGCCGTTACGCCCCTGTATCGCCGTCACACCCTCATATCTGTATCTGTATCGGAGGGCACCGTTACGCCAACCGATACCGATATGGGATACCTTGCCTATAAAATAAAAACTTATTGTGTATATATATGAGTGTGTGCGCACGCGCGCAATATTTTGATTCCTACATATGCAAACATGTGTTTTTAACATCTCCTAAAGTTTGACTGAAAATTTCTACCTATTTTCCCAACATTTACCAATTGTTGCCCTTAGATAACAATATTTTTCCAAGTATTGGCAATATCGATATATGTTTCCATATCCTTGGTCATCGATACATGTAACTATACGGACACTCTGAACACTAATTCCAGCCTTTGAGAAGGTAGTTAAGGCAAATTGTGATGTTTCCAACATCGACATTAGTGGGGTTCTCAATTAAGAGTGTCATCTAAGAACACTCTTCAGCGAGCTCCTCTCTAATGCGAAGCAACAATACTCACTTATAAGTTTGTGATTCAGCAATTTTCAAAGATGGCTCATTTTATAACATGTTCGAATACAACAGATGCCCTCAAGATTGCTCAATTATTTTTTCGAGAGGTTGTTCATCTTCATGGGCTTCTGAAGACAATTGTATCAAATCGTGTTACCAAGTTTATGAGCTATTCTTGAAAAACTATTTGGACATGAACAAAGACCAAGCTTCAGTTCTCTAGTGCTTCCCACCCTCATACTGATGGTCAAACGAAAGTGCTCAATCGCAGCTAGGGTTGGTACAATGTCTTGTCCTTGAACATATAGCTAGATAGGACCTAATAATACCCATGGTTGAATTTACATATAATAACTCAGTCAACAAATCCACGGGAATGTCACCTTTCGAAGCAGTAACAGATATATGTCCGCGTCTTCCAGTCATTTTGGTTCCTCTACCAATAGAGTCAAGACCGAGTGCAGAAGCTCATGACTTCATCCGCCATATGCAGCAAATGCATGACGAAATTTGACACAATATCGCCACAAGTAATGAAAGTTATAAGCAACATGTAAATGCAATACGTCGTTTTGTTGAATTTAAGAAAAGCGACATGGTTGTAGTCTGTTTGTCCTGGATGGTTACCCTTAGGTCCTCAATAAAGCTCCATCCTTGCAATGTGGGACCGTACTAAATCATAAAAATTAAAAATTTTAAAAATTTTAAAAATACTTACAATGATTATGTTTTAGATCTCCCACCAAATTTACATATCAGTCTTACTTTCAATGTGGAAGATCTTTCCATCTACCGTGGGCACGATGATGGTATCGAGAAACAAGCTATCGCACTTTCCACCATTTTGCCACTTACTGATACGATTATTGATGTTCTTGCTAATCAAATCGTCTCCATGTGCTAAGGTGGTTACAGAAGTTTCTCATTCATTGGCAAGGACAACCTCTCTCCGATGCTATATGGATCACATCTACAAACTTTCAGCTCCTAAATATTGACCTCTATGAGCAATATCAGTACATTAACTCACCAAAGTCAAGTTCTTTCAAGCTAGGGAGGACTGATGCAGGCTGAAGTGAGCCCAATATCCATGGGCTAAGCCCAAGCCCCACAACTAGCGCATCAATAAGGAGGGACAAGCCTCCTAATTTGTAGGCTAGCTCTGCAAAATCAATCAGCCAGCCATGCAATAAGATCCCATTCGATCTCTCTTGTACATTCAACATCTTTCTTGATTATTCTATTTTTTGCCATAAGTCTTGTCAATGACATTAAGAACCTTCCTTCTTTGTACATCTAAGAAATATATTTAAGGGCTTGAAATAAGTAGCCACAAGGCGCCATTGAAATTAATAAAAATGTTGATTATTATTTCTACTTTGTTTGTGATTCTTGTGCTTAGCTTGGAGGTGCCTATATTTGGGTGGATCCTTCTCATTAGCCGGTTGTGCCACAAATAGCTCCACCTATTAAACTTCTGCACTACAAGTCAATAATGGTCAACGCGCTCCTATGATTAGAAATGGAAAGAATCAAAGCAACACACAAAATGATGGTCGTAAGGTCAATTGTGAAACAATAGAAACTGCGAGAGAAGACAGCAAAAATGTCTCTTTTAAGTTTCAACCAGTCTGGAGGTAAAGGTTTGAACTTGTGTGCCTTTCTAAGAATATCAACTGCTATGAAGAGACTGTCAATGACAAGGATCCAAAAGAGAAGGAGAAGAACAATGAATCCAAAAAGGTGGACGGTTACGTATTTGACGGTCTCGAAGGAAATTCATTTTGCTAGCTTTATGATGAATTGCACGTAAGGAGGCCAAAAAAATAATTGATTACAAACCAACATCTTCCACACATGGGTAAATTGTTAGGGCAGGAAAGTCAATTTCACTATAGATGGCAAAAGCAATATCAATATAGCCTCACAATGAGTGTTGGATAAGATGCAAAAGGTGGAAAAGCGCCCACGCCCATACTGGATTGCATGGGTAAATGACGTATACAATTCCAGTATAACCCTGCTGTTTGGTCAACTACTCAATGGGACCACATTACACTAAGTCTATTTGGTGTGACGTCGTTCCCAAAAGAATCTACCATATTCTGCTTGGTCATCCTTAGTTGCATGGTTGCAAAGTGAAGCATTTTGGTTTAACAACACATACGATAACTTGCATAATGGGAGGAAAATCATCCTAAAGCCTATTAGAGATGATTTGCCATGGGAAAAAGACAATACGGAGCTCTTGCTATAACTTGGGAAGGCAAATATGGTGACATGATCGCACTGGTAGATATTACAACTAAGAATTAAATGCAGCGGCAAATATGTAAGAAATAGGACTGGTAAACAGCAGTCTGCAGTGGTGAAGAAGGCTATGCAGATGACAGCACATGCAAGAGGACAGAGAGGAAGAGAGAGCACAACCGGTTAAAATGTAAGCCAAGACAACAATTAGATCATCACCAGCTTCACCAAGGCAGAAGAAGATGCACCAAAAAGACACATTTGGATCATGGATCAAAACCGACTTTTAACTTGAGGACAAGTTCTTTTCAGCCTGAGGTGAATGAATGCCAGACCATCAGGAGATTCAGGACTCAGGTTCAGTAATACAATATACAAGTAGAACCCCATTTAATGGTCTGATTTTCCTGTGGATCCCACAGGGTAAATCAACCTGAGAGGAATTAATGCCGGACCATCAGGTCCATGACTACAACTAGGATCCACAAGTGAACCACCATCTCGTGATTAGATCTTCCTAGGGGTCCCATGGGGTCAATCAGATGGCTTAAAAACAGTTGACTGATTGGACTATGGAGGCCCAGAAGTCCAAGCAGCACCATTTATAGTTTTATACACTTGTATACAAACCAGCTGGATATTTTTGGACTTCTACACAACTTATGGCCCCTATACACCATATGGTTTGATACGCTCCACTGCATGGACTTATATACCCAACCACGTAGACTGAATTACAGACGCATGGTTCATAGGGGCTATATGGTTTGTGTAGAAGTCCAACAATATTCAGCTGTTATGTACTGAAGTGCATGGAAAATGCCCAGTTGGACTTCTGGACCTCCACATTCCAATCAGTCCACCGTTTGAGCCATGTAACTCACCTGTGAGACCCACCGGTCAATTGGACCATTAGATGGGCCATCGGGTTGGATCTGCGCCAGTCCACTCAGACCATTAGGTGGGCCATCCAGTTGGATCCGCACCACATTCCACTTGGACCATTATACAGCCTGGTTTGCATTCGGGCAGCAAGGGCCCACTAGTTGACTGTAGTTGTGGATTTGATAGCCCTGCATCAAATGGGAAGTTGTCTTCAAATATTTGATGGATGCATGATAATGAGGTGGCTGATTCTCTTAGCAAAGAGGGAGGTGAATAGAGGGTCAGTACTAATCAGCTCCTGAATTCTTCATAACTTAATTGTATTATCTGCTTTTCCTTCTAATAAATTCTTCATAATCATTCAAAACAATACTAATAACATCAACTGTTAAAACCTGCAAAAGTTAGATACAAAGTTGGAAATTGACAGATTTATAACAGAATTTCACGCATATGAATTGCACCAAGAGCATGTCAAAAGTGAGACCTTAAACTCTAAGCAAGCTATCATTCATACATTCTTCAAGAAAAACAACACTTCAAAATTCCCTGTCATAACAGCAATAGAAGCTTCTCATTAAATAAAAAATTGAACGGGATTAATATCACAAATTTCTTTCAATTTGCAAGCCTTTTGAACGTAAAAGAAATGTTGCTCATGCCTCACCTTTGCCCCTACAAGAAGACCTAAAGCCATCATCACCCTCAAACGGAATTCTAGGTTATCTTTCAACCATAAGTATTTTGCAAGAGTCTGAAGGATTTTCATATCTGCAACTTGCTCTTCCGCAGGTTCTTTTTTAACCAACTTGTTTTGGGTTAGCTTTCCTGATCCAACCTGCTTTGTACCCATAACGTCACCAGTGGAGGTTGAAAACAATGCCTGTCCCTTCTGCAACAAAGTCTTTTTACAGGAAGAAAATATGGTTAATGTATTAGTAAGATCAAATGTCATTGTAACCCATCAATTATAGATAAAATCATAGAACATACACCCAAAAAAGATTGAATAGAAAAACTCCAATTAAGAGAGCTAAAAAGCAGTGTTTTAAACAGCCTATGCTATGTAGCATGTAGCTTACACTACTTAGTATAGCTTAGCCTTCACAATATGTAGCTTATGAAAATAACTTAAGTGACATGTATCCCATGCTATATGCTAATTAGCATACAATACATGCTACATAGCCTAAGTTACATGCTTTGTAATACAATACGTGCTACATAGCCTAAGTTACACGCTTTGTAAATTACACCATAAGTTAATTTTTCACTCACCGTTAGAATTAAATGCTTTCAATGATTTGTTTCATTTTTTATTTTCAATAAAAAAATAGTTAATTCTTTCAATGATTTTAGTAAAATAATATAAGCAACAGTTCATATCAGTTCCATTGCTATTTCATTATCTTTATACTAAATATCCTATTTTTCCTATTATTTTAGGATGTGTTTGTTTGCACAAAACATCATGAATTTTTTTATTATTTATCAGTCTAACTTGGGGCAAAATATCATGAAAGTTCATGATATTTGGTGCAACCAAGAGCAATCTTAATTTAAAAATAAAAATAAAAATAAAATCTAGTAGTGTGTAGCTTATGCTACACGCTATTTAGCTTACGCTTCATGATTCAGAGCAGTGAATTGTACACGCTATTTGCTATTTAAAACACTGCTAAAAATAACTACCAACCACCACATATCGTTCAACATATGTTCCCACATCGAAATTCAGTGTTCCTAGTGACTGGTAAAAAAGCATGTGTTTAAGGATGAATAGGTAAAATTATCTCCTCTTTGGCACTGAGGCTTGCATTGTGAGGCCCCACCGCATGGCGCAAAGCCTCTCCCTTCATTGGGGTCCCTAGCGCATGGCACGGGCCATCCCAATGAAGGAGGTGGAAAGTTCACACAAGTTAGGCTCACCTTAGGAGCATCTACGCCCAAAGGTTCCAAGTTCGAGTCCTGCTTAGTCCTCTTATATTGTGTCATCCTCATATTACATCCCTTCTCTAATAAGTGTCGAGGATATTATTAGGGGTGTGGACCCAATTTTCCCGATGCCTGTATGTGTAGGTCTCTACGTGTGTCTTGGCAATTTGTGGCATAGAGGGTTCTGTTCAGGGTGCAGAGCCTTCCTTTGATTTCAGATTTCTATATCGTGACATGATGATATCGTTGTTCGACATAGAGCTACTGGCACTAAGTTGGTGAGGCGCAATGGTGCCATCAGATGCGTGGGGGCCCACTTTGGCTAAATCCCAAAATTTATGTGTTAACCATTGGCATACAGAAGTCCTTTTGCCTAAAGCATATTTTAAGTAGTGAAGAATTTTGTAGATAGCAGCGAAATGATGAAAGCATGAAGAGTGCATAAAGTGACTGTCCACACTCACAACATATGCAATATCCAGTCAAGTAATTGTCAAAGCTTCCCGACAAGATTCCGATACATGGCCAAATCGTTAAGGACCTCTGACTCCTTATGATGAAGACGAAGATTCAACTCAATAGGTGTAGTTGCAGCCTTGCAGGACAAGCACCCAACATCCATGTTTCATGTAAAGATCCAAGTCTTATTTTAATGGGATATGAAATTACCTCTTAGTACGGGCAACCTCAATCCCAAAAGTATTTGAGCAAGCCCAAGTCTTTAATTTCAAAAGACCTAGCCAGAAACTTTTTCACCTTGGCAATTTCACTTTTACAATCACCGGTGATAACAATATCATCAGGATAACAGCTAGAACAGTGATGGATGTATCAGAAACCTTTATGAAGTTGAACAATCACAAGAACTTCTATGGAAACCAATCTTAGAAATAACATTACTAAATATTTCAAACCATGCCTTGGGAGATCACTTTAGATCATAAAGGCCTTCCTCAACTTGCATATCTTCCCCCTTGTGCCAGCTGAGTAGAGACCATGGGGAAGTGACACAAACTTTTTCCTGAAGATCTCCATGAAGGAAGTTGTTCTTGACATCTAGTTGATAAAAGCAACCAATTACGACAAGCAGCAGCGACGGAAGAACACAAACATAATTCAAGTTAGCAACAAAAACAAACGCCTTTCATAATCAACACCAAACGGTTGAGTAAACCCATTTGCAACAAGTCGAGCTTTGCATATAGCAATCAAGCCATCTGGAATTTTTTTAGGGTCAACACCTATTTACAATTAACATGTTTTCCTTTAGTCAACTCAACCAGATCCCATGTTCCTTTTTACTCGAGTGTAATCATTTCCTCCATCAACATCTTTTCAACTAGGATCAGGCAAGGCGTCTGCAATTTTAGAAGGAACAGAGACAGAGGATATAGAGGAAAGGAAGGCCTCAATAGAAGGAGAAACAGATGGGATAAAAATTTGCCAATTGGGTGAGAGGTACACGAACGTTTTGCCTTCCAAAGGACAATCGGCAAGTTTGAAGAGGACGACAAGGGGGTAAGTTAGAGGATATATGGTAGTCGAGCACCTCTTAAGGGTTGATCCTTGTGTTTCCTCTGAGCATACACATTTGGTGGCTTGTCCACTAACTCAGAAGAAGCTTGACTGGGACCTATAGGATCCAACATGCCAAGAAGGGGAACTGCATCATCATACAACAATATAAGATTAGTTGCTTGTGCAAAGAAACAAGGTATATTCTTAAAGAATATAACATATTTTTTTATCTATCTTTTTCAGGTCACAGGGCAATAACATTTATATCCCTTTTGTATGTTAGCATATCCTGAGAAAACATCCTTTGAGACAAATCTTTTTCTAGTCACAGGGGAACTACATTTATATCCCTTCTGTACGTTAGCATATCCCAAGAAAACACATCTTACAGATTATTAAGGACCTAACTTATCCATAAATGACCCTAATACTTGGACAAAACAAACACATCCAGGGATTATTTTGGAGATGCAGAGCACAAGGAGAGATGACGCTCTGACTGTAGAACCAAGATCATCGGTAGGAAAAGGGGCGGCTAGAAGAGGAAGATCTACAGATGGAGTGACAGCTCCAACTGACGGTGATGAAGATAACGCTGATTCGAACGATCTGGGGAACAAGGAATGGAAAATCATTACGAATAGAAAACAAAGTCAAAACCCCTCAAGCTCTACGGGAAGGAAGAAGAACTCATATCCAACCCTCATTGTCAGAGGATACGCAGCAGGATGGTTCCCCATCAATATTTCGAGGGTTTTCGGGCGAGCAGGTGTGGTAATGGATGTGGTTATGCCGAGAGATCAGAGCAGCGGAGCCTACCAAGGCTTTGCCCTGGTTCGTATGAGCTCGGAAACGGAGTTGGCTAGGGCTGTTGAAATGCTACACGGAGTGAAATTCGGGGGGATTCCGATGCTAGTCCAGCGGGCCAGGTTTGGGCGTAACTATAGAGACCAAATGAAGAAGGTTTCTTCCTCGGAATCTCAAAAGGATCACAATAATATCCCCACCCAAACAGAGAGATCGGATGGTCACTCTTTCAGAGATGTCCTTCTTCATAATGTCTCAACCTCTAGAGAGATACCTAATAAACCTCTCAGATTAGATATGGAAACCAGTGTCCCGCCCGGGCCAGACCGTGAGGAACCACGTGAAGTTCATTCGGAACCCAGCCTCTCTGTCAGTCAAGAGAGCTTCAATCGAGCTAGAGCAAACCTGGCGGAGACAGTGGTCATCATAACGAAAGAAGGAGCCACATTATCGCAAGTCAAGGAGTGGATCAAAGACTGTACTGGGTTCCATCCAGGTAACTACACCATTAAACCATTGGGTTACAACGATCTCTGGGTCAAGGTGGGTCTTGGCCTCAATCCTGAGATGCTAACAATGGCGGGCCATCTCCATTCATACAGCCCTGTTGTTAAGGTTATGTCGTGGGAAGAATACTCCATCTTTGGGATGGAAAATATATGGGTTCTCATCTGGGACATTCCCCTGGAATGTTGGTTTAACGAATTTTTCATCTCGGCAGCTTCCTGCCTAGGTTTCCTGCTCGAAATGGACTCTAAAACGAAGCTAGGCGAGGATTTGGGAGTCATTAGAGCTCGGGTGAGAAGGAAGAAGGGGATTCTATTGCCTTCCCACTTGCTGGTGAAAGTTAATAATCGGCAGATCAAGCTCCCGGTGCAACAGGAGATGCCTGGAGCTGTCTACCCCAGGTGGGGTGACCTTTGGAGAGCTAAGGAACCCGGTATTCCGACTCCGGAACCTGGGCCGGAGAAGACGACAAGTGATGGTGTACGCCCTCCATGCTCTAGCGGAGTGCCGTTGAAGTACTCTGACAACACCTATGTGCCATCGGAGAACGCGCATGCACCCAGCACGTAGTCGGGGGGGGTAAGTGGCATGATCGCAGAAGCTTCGTCGTCGCTTCCTGACGACGTCGTTCCTCGATTCAAGGAAAAGCAGATGTGGGCGTCGGAGAAGAGGACACATGGTTCGCATGTAATAATGGCGTCTCGAACGAAGGGCACCCTCATCGTGAGTTAGGTGGTGGCGAGTACGTGTGCGGCGCAGATTCAACCACATCAGCAATCGATACAGCAGTTCCCAAGGCGCCCTACAGAAGAAGACACTACCTCGCCGAGATATAGACGCATGGCTACCCGTCGTATTGAGGAAGAATCCAGCTCCCTACACGTGGCCCCTACATCTTCCAGGCCTCGGTTAACCTCGCTTATTGATATTGGGTCCGCTGAATCGGATCTATATTCGACCCGAACCCGTTGCTCCCCAAATAACTTTAATCCATTATCAACACCCGAACCCGAGACCCTATACCCCATTCCCATCCCCAAAACAGTTCCCCCGTCCTATTCACTTGTTGTTCCCACGTCTCGTCCACTTCCCATACTCGCCCATCTTCACAGACCAGCCTCCCCCTCGGTGAAGTGGTAAATTGCGCATCAATCTTTGTCATCCATTATCGCCAGGATTCAATCCCCTTCATCCATGGGCGAAGATATCTCCAGAGGATAAGAATCAGACAGCCGATTCTCCGAATCCCATCCTTCCCTACCCACTTCTCCAATCACCTTCGTACCTACTTCTCGGGACTGGGCTAATCTGGGCCCCATCACCCTTTTCCATGAAGACATCCCTGGGGACGAGATTGAAGCAGAGCCTTTTGCAGATCCGTGCAGATCATCCTCAGCACCAACAGGAAGCCAATGTTACGACTTCAAGTCAAGATAAAACACAGAGAGGAATTGTTCGCTTCGATCAAAAGCAAGAAATGGATCAGAGACACGGTTGGTCACGTTGGAAGATCTTTGGGGCTATCGTTCGGGGATAGAGCAGAGGACTACATCGCTCTATTTCAATGCATCGAAAATAGAGGAAGGCCCCTCCCAGAACCCAGAACTCCTACCAAACATTTTCCCAGATCCATCAGCAATCGGGAGCTCCAAAGCATTCAACCGAGCCCAGGTCTATTATCAGTGTCCAACGCTAGGCAAGGAAGAAAGGGGATCCGGGGAAGCCCTGTGCCTCAATGAGAATCATCTCCTAGAATGTGAGGGGGGTGGGTTCCAAACAGAAAATGTGTCTGATCAAGGAATCCATTGTTAGGAAAGACCCGGACGTCATCTGCCTTCAGGAAACCAAAGTCCCTCTGTTCAAAGACGGACTTTTGGCCTCCCTTTGGAAAGCTAAGGATGCTAAGCGAGTTACTCTAGATGCTTCAGGGACCTCGAGAGGCATTCTAATTGCATGGAAATCATCTAAATGGGATCTCCAATCCTCTGTGATTGGGACCTTTTCAGCGTCAGTAACCTTGCAAGATAAGTTTTCTAACTTCTACTGCCTCATCTCTGTTGTTTATGGTCATAATGTGGATTCTAACAGATCAAATTTCTGGAATGAACTGACTAGTACAGGACAGTCTTTCACAGGTCCGTGTTGCTTTGTTGGAGATTTCAACGTGGTTAGATTTGCAGCGGAACACTCTCGTAGGAGGAGTTTCCCCGGCCATGGATGCCTTCTCCGAGTGGATCCAATCCCAGGAGTTGGTCATCTTCCATTGTCAGGGGCGAAATTTACCTGGTCTAATGGGCACAGAAATCCAATTCAATCCAAATTGGACAGATTTCTCTAGTCCAGGCATTCCCTTTGGTGGCACAAATGGCTCTCCCCAGAACTACCTCGGACCATTGCCCGATCCTGCTGCTGATGGAAGAAGATAATTGGGGTCCCAAACCCTTCAGATTCAGCTCATCCTGGCTCAAGATCAAAGGATTCCACCAGAAGATAGAGGAGTGGTGGCCCGCTTTTCAGTTCGAAGGATTTGCTAGCCACAAGCTTCTGTGTAAACTCAGACTTCTCAAGGATAAGCTGAAGGAATGGAAGAAAGGAGAGCTCCGCAAGAGAGGCTGATATGGAAGCCTTATTCATTGAACTCCAACGCATCGATTCCAAAGCAGAAGGAAATTCCATGTCCCCAGAAGTTTTCGGCAGGCGCATCCACATCATCCAATCTATTTTGACCAGGGCCCTGGAAGATGAAGTGTCCTGGAAGCCGAAATCGAGGGCAAGATGGATATCCGAGGGGGATAAAAACACCAGATACTTCCATAGCATAGCCAATATGCGTGCTCGAGCTAAAGTCATTTTCAATATCAATGTTGATGGAAATCATATCGAGGATAAACAGGAGATATCAAAGCAAGTTGTCCTTCATTTCAAATCCCTTCTGTCTTCTGAAGAGTGGATCAGACCCTGTCTAGATGGCATTTAATTCAACTCTATCGAAGGATCAGAGGCGGATCTCCTAGAGGCTCCGCTTACAGAAGAAGAGACAAAAGCGGCCATCGCTTCGTAAGGAGGAGACAAATCTCCCGGTCCTGATGGATACACCCCATGGTATTCTTCCAAACATTCTGGGAAACCGTTCGCGAAGATGTCATGGATTTCCTACACGAATTCCATAACATGGGTAGATTATCTAAAGGAATAGGTGCATCATTCATTGCTCTAATTCCTAAGGTACCAGGTGCAAGCTCCTTCTTGGAGTTCAGACCCATCAGCCTGATCGGGGGCCCATACAAAATCCTTGCTAAAATCTTGTTGACCAAATTATCTAAAGTTATGGGGAAGCTTATATCGAAGTATCAAAATCCATTCATCTGAGGCAGGCAGATAGTGGACTGTGTGCTTATTGCTAACGAATGCCTCCATTCGTGTCAGAAGTCTGGGATGAAGAGCATTTTCTGCAAGCTGGATATCAAAAAGGCCTACGACCATGTGGATTGGGGATTTCTTTAATACATGATATTCTGAATGGGTTTTGGGGAAAGATGGAGAAGGTGGATTAAAGCGTGTATAGGTTCGGCTCATTTTTCGATCCTTCTCAACGGCACCCCAAAAGGGTTCTTTAACAGCTCAAGGGGCATTCGTCAAGGTGACCCCCTATCCCCTCACCTTTTCCTGTTGGTGGCCGAGGCTCTTTAGCAAATGCTGCTAAGAGGCCAAGCTGAAGGAATTCTCAAAGGGATTAAGATGTCAGGAGTATCCCCCTGATTTCCCACATCCAGTTCGCCGATGATACACTCATCCTTTCCGAAGCGGACCTGATTCTTATTGATAATCTGTGCACGACTTTACGATGCTTCGAGGCAGTGTCTGGTTTGAGAATCAATCTGGCAAAATCAAAACTTATCGGTGTCAACTTATCGAAAACAGATTTATCCAGCTATGATCTATCCCTCGGTTGCTCGTCCGCTTCTTTCCCATCCACTTTTGTTGGGCTCCCCCTCTGCATCGGCCCTCCAAAGTCGTCATGGGACAAAATTGTTGACAAATTTCAGAAGTACCTCGCTTGATGGAAGTGTCGGTATTTATCGTTGGGAGGCCGTCTTATTCTCATTAAGGCAGTCCTCTCAAATCTGCCCATATACTACATGTCTCTGTATAGATGTCCTTCGTCGGTTCGTCAACGTATTAACAAACTCAGACGAGACTTTCTATGGTGCGGGAAGGATAACCAAAAGCAGCTGCATCTTCTCGACTGGCAAGAGGTCTGCAAACATTTCCAGGAGGGGGGTGCCAGCATTAAAAATCTGAAAATAATGAACCAGGCTCTCCTCAGCAAGTGGACATGGAGATTAGGTACTGAGAGAGGCGCTCTCTGGAATTCCCTCGTTAAAGGTAAGTATGGCACTTCTTCTGGTGGATGGTGGACTAAAGACTCCTCTGCTTATAGAGCTTTGTACATTTGGAAAGGGATTTTGCGGTCTAAGGAAGTAGTGATTAAGAACATCAGCTTTGAGCTTGGCAATGGCAAAGCCATTCGTTTTTTGGAAGATCAGTGGGTAGGTGAGGAGCCGCTGAAAGTCAGATTCCCGAATATGTACCATCTGACCCTAGATAAGAAAATCTCTGTTGCTAGCTGTTATACTTCTTCGGATGCCAACATCGTGTGGGAGGTGAAGTGTATTAGAAAGCTTCATGAGTGGGAGGTTACTGAATTTGTGGAACTCCTAGATTGCATTTCTAAAGCGCTATTCGACCAAGCCACGACAGATAAACTCATCTAGACTCAGGATAAATCCAGTATGTTCTCGGTGAAATCCTTCTACTCATACCTATCCCCTCCTCCCAATCCAGCGGGACCCTCATCCCCTTTCCTATGTAAGTATCCAGCTCCCCCTAAATATATCTGCTTTGGCCGGTTGGCTGCAAAAAATCGGATTCTTACTGTCGATAATCTGAAAAAGAGGGGTACGCAACTAGTCAATATTTGCCTATGTTGCATGAAAGAAGAAGAAACAGTTGATCATCTCTTAGTTCATTACCCATTTATTGCCCAGATTTGGTCGGAATTCTCTAAGCGTTTCAATATAAGTTGGAGTATCCCACACTCCTCTAACCTGCTGGCGTCTTGGCACGGGATAAAGTTGGGGAAAGATAAAACTCGGATCTGGAGAATGGGGATTCTAGCTATATGGTGGTCAATCTGGGAGGAAAGGAACGAAAGATGCTTCAATGATAAGCAATCCCTAGTTCAAGCTGTGTGCTCTAGGGCTAAAAAATTTATCATAGAATGGGTGGCAAATGTAAATGGCCTTAAGGACTACGATCTCGTATTCCTAGGCCCCTAGTGCTTTCTGCTAACTCAGCGGATCCTTTTCTTGTATTTTCTTTCATATTAATATATCCCCGTTATCTTTTTTATAAATAAATAAATAAATAAAACCAAACACATCCAAGTTTTCAGAGGGACAATAAAAACTGCAAATTGGGTTTACAATTTTAGAGGACAACAATTTCCGAGTAATGGGGATGGCATCCTGTTGATCATGTTGGCGGCAGTGATAACTACCTTATAGTTATAGACCTTTGGAACCTTCATCCCAATTAAAATGGTAGCTAGTTACCTCTAAGAGATGGCAATTGATTTGATTACATCCCTTCGATTTTAAGAAAGTGTTATAGGAGATGGTTTGGGTTCGAGTGATCAAAAAAAAAATCATGTTTGTGGGGTCTGGTCAACAAGACCACCATTGAGGGTTAACAGTCACTACCATCAAACTATATGGGAGGAACTACTTAGGATGGTCTCAGTTAGCCAAGATGTTCATTGGCAGTAGGAGGAAGATGGGTTGTATTACCGATAATAATCCAGCCACAGATGACCTGCCATGACAATTGGGCAAGCCACAACCCGATGGTAATGTCAAGGCTTCTTCATTCCACACTCACACAAGAGTACATATCCTACAGCTCCTACAGATACCAAGGAAGTCCATTGACAAAATCAATAATAGCTAATGGAGTAAGGTGATTTCTAAAAAATAGGGTAAAATCAGCTATCCTTTATTCTCTATCTTCCTAGCCTTAGCATCATTACATGATAATTTTCTATAGGTTAACAAAAAAAGGTGATACATCACGATCCTCAATAAGGTCTTTATTTTAATTTCGGAAGTACGCAATGGTTAATGCAAATAGGAACTAGATGCTCATAGAATCATACTTTACAACTTGGCAAACTTATCATTAAGCGTAGCACAAGCCAGCCGATCAAGAAATTAACTTAATAAGGTTTGGACACAAGCAAGCGTATTGGTTATCTCAACAAATTCACGAAAGCATCATCATCTTAGCCTTCTCCCAGTAAAGTGTATGACATATATACCAATTTGACAAATATTGTTGAGATTTTGAAATCTCATGATAATTGCTCAAAAATTTTAGAAACAATTTTTTTTTAAGGTGACGCGTTTTATTAAAGAAGAAAAAAGGAATAGCAAGGCATCAAAAAAGAAATTAAAAAAAATTTTAAAAAAAAATTTATTTTTTTTAAAAGCAAAGAAAATGAAACCTTAGAAACAATGTTTTCATGAGATAATCAAAATATTGGCAAATTTTACAATATCGCGTTTCTTTTTTATCGTGAAATTATCGCAATTTTTTTAGTAACGAAAACCTTTTAAACAGCACATGAGGTGACCCATTGCCAATCCGAACCACTCATTCATTCATGCAACTAGGAGAAAGTCATGATGCAAAAATCATGCCAATTGGGTAATCCTAAGCTTCCGATCAATAGCATGAAAACGGAAAGCCAAGATTGACCAAAGAAACAAAATAGGTCCGACCATCATCTTGAAACATCTAATAGATAGATCCCATTTTCTATTTCTTATGATTCTAAAGTACTACTTTGATTGGATTATTCTAACCAAGTGATTTATGGCTCATTAACAATAGACGGTTGTAATAAATTGGCCCCATTCAAAGGGTTCAGATCATCCAATCAGTGTGATTCTTGCACCATGGCTTGCTCCTAGTTGTACAAATGAATAAATGGTTCAGATTGACAATAGGTCAACCCATGTGCTGTTAAAAAGGTTTAGGGATGTTGAAGGTAGGGACATTAGCAAACCCATATTTAAACATTTTAAATTATTTATTATTTTATAATAATATTTTTATTTTTATTTTTATTTGAAAGGTTATTTTTAAATATTTTATTTTTGATGAGATTTCCCGATAATATCGTGAGAAAACCTCAAAATTTGAGAAACTCCCAAGAAATTTCTTGGTGAAGAAATTGCCACGAACAAGATTTGTCCCTATGATATATATCCCTGAAATATCTATAAATAATAATTGCAACCAAACTATGGATGTGAATGTTCACGTACATATAATATATTTACAGAGGCATATTATTACTTCTTAGAACCTTTGGCAGGTTCCAAAGCCCAATAAAAGAAGGTTGATTGATAGTAGAAGTAGAACTTTTACCGCCTTTCAAAAAAAATTACCAATCTAACATTTAATAGATAGCCCCAAATTACCCTATAATATGACAACAAATTGTTAAGAGAAAGGCTAAGATGATGATGATGATTTTGTAAGTTGGTGATCACAAGTACATTTACCATAAAGATACATAAATGTAAGTAGGGCTGTACACAAGCAGAGTTAGCTCGGTAACTCACTCGACTCGACTCGAAAAAGCTCTATTCGACTCGGTTCGAAACTAAGTTTGAGCTGAGTCGAACTGATTTTTTGAGCTCCAAAAAATTTCGAACCGAGTTTGAGCTTGCCCGAGCTCGACTCGACTCGAATTGAACTCGGATCGATTCAGTTCGATGACTCGGTTACTTTGATATTGTTGTTGCTCACCAAGTGCTTGATGAAATGACTCAATGAAGTGTGGCTGGTGGCAAGGAAGGTACGTATATGAAACAAGTACCGTTTTTGTCTTGATTTTTATGTTGTTTACAAGGTGTTTGATGAAATACCTGTAAATCCAATGCTGCTGTTTTACATACGGCAAGATTTTGAAAGTGCAGTTCATGTGTTTGTGAAAATGCTGCACAGGCGAACTCGGCTCAATCTTGGCTCGAACTCAGCTCGAATTGGCCCGAGCTGTTAACCGAACCGAGCTGAGCTGGCCAGTCAGGCTCAAGGACCGAGCCGAGCCAAGTCCAAGCTGAGGTCAGCAAGTGGCCGAGCCGAGTCAAGCTGTGCCAAGCTTGACTTGGATCGACTCATGTACACCTCTAAATGTAAGTTTGTATGGGATGAATGCATGCATATTGATCGGAACATACATGATGTAAATATGTATACAAACATGCATACATAAGCATTTATGCATCTTTCCATGAAAATGTATACTAAAAGGATTTCAGTTCCAACTTTCTTAGAGATTGGGAGGGTGTCATGCACAGCAACACTAGGCATGACCAGATTGTACACGAATTGAAAGGTCCTAGAGATATTTAGGGAACCCAGGTAAGTGTGCAGAGAGGGGGGTATGAGATAATCCATTTGCTTATCCAATTTGGCTATGGAGAATGCTTGTGAGGCTAAGGCCAAAGCTCTCAGGGAAATCTTGATGATCTTCTCTAAGAAGTTAGCGGGGGCAGCGATCATGGAAGGTCAATCTAAAACTGTCATATCGTGGGCATCCTCACCAAACTCTAAGCCTTAGTGATGCAGCTAGACCTTCCAATCAGGGCCCATCTAAGTGTTCAAATCACAAATCAAGTCCCTTCAAGGATCCAAATTAACTGATCAAGCCATCCAATTATCAAGATTGGATGTTAGGCCCATCCATTCATTCATCAAGAAGAACTAGATCACATTAAGGGTCTAGATTAAGTCAATTGATGATCTTGACCAGGTCAAGAGCCCTGATATTTGAGATCAATGATCGGATGGGACCGGCCCACAAATCTAACTGTATGGCTCACCTTATGATCCAGTTTACTAGGAATCCCACAAGTCCAATCTGGTGATTTTACGGATTAATATACCAACTGTAAAAGATGATTTGGGCGTTTTTGGCAAACTGTACAGGCTACTAGATCTATATAGTTGTTTACAAATTCATAAATTTTTGTAGTTGTACGTCACTCGATTTCTATTTAGTTTCCATTCCCTTTCCTCTTCTATTTCAACTTTAAGAAGTTATTTAGGTTAAAATGGGAAGCCCAATTTGCGTGGACCTAGGCTTCAAGCCTTAGCTTTTTGCAATTGAAAAGGAATTGTAAAGGCCAAACGTACAAAGCCTATATACGGAAATATATGGATGATTTATAAATGAGATTGAATGAAATTGATCCCGTTTGTTTTCCTACGATGCGAAATTTTATCTAGAGGTGATTCTTCTAGATCCCTATGGCGAGACTCTTTAGGGCACGTATGGTTGTGAATTAGGAGTTCCTTGAATCCCGGAACTATGACTTCTTGGAAGTTCCAACTCCTGGAATCACAGTTTTGTTCTTTGGCTGACCTAGAACTGTTCCTGGAATTGAATTGATCTGCGTGCATTTAATTGTAAATCATTACAGAGCTACATAGGCACTCATGAAATAAAGCTTTGTCAACAATGCTAGACCACATGCATGTGGGGCTGCACCATCCACACAAATTCCAATATGCCAAGATGTGAAAAATCCAATGGTTTGATCATGTAGGCCACACAGTGTTAGATTCACTTTCTTGAGAGTGAGTAACCAGCCTAAAATTGAGATTTACATTTATTTGGACCCATATTTGAAACAGAAACAATTGCAATAAAATCAAGAGGGCTACTTTTCACTTGAAGAAATGTTGTGACCACTCACTTCAACTTTTTTTTATTTTATTTTTTTAAGATAACAAAATTTATTAACAAGCCTGCCAAAAGACAGGAAAAGAATACAGTGGAAATTAGGCCTTATCAACAGAAAAAGCAGCAGCCATAGCTAGTAAAGCATTGGGGGCCCATCCCTTTACAAGATCTAAGATTATCCTAATCACCCCGCAAACTGATGAACTCCAATTTTGAAAACACCACTCATTTCTTTCTTTCCCGATTACCCAAAAACTGCCATTGCAATAATCCTCCGCATGACTTTACTTGCCTTCCCACTCCCTACACCGATTCTAGCATAACCCATGTGACATTAGATTATGCAAGAAAAAACTCCCACACTTCCTGAGCAAAGACAAGGTGTAAAAATAAGTGATTAATAGTCTCTGCATCTTTCATGCACATTAGGCAAATATTCAGAAGAACTAGGGACCTCCGTTGAAGGTTATCGATTGTGAGGATTCTCTTTCGACCAACTAACCATACAAATGCCATGATACACGGAGAGGCCCCGTAATGCCAATGAAGGAATGGGTGGGAGAGGCCTTGGGAGCCAACAAAACTTGAAATTAACCGGAAGAAAGTCACAACCGAAAAGATCCTGGATTTGTGCTATCTCCTCAGAGAATCCTCCACCAAAGGAGATGGCATCTCATTCTTGAGAAGATCCAACAAACTATTCAACTCTGCTGCTTCATCGTCAGACAAACTTCTATGGCAAAGAGGGCACCACAATATAACTTCATCATCACTTCAAATTTTTTGCAACTTAATTTATGGAAATCTATATCAATTGTACAACCAAATGTAGCTCGTATTGGTCTCAGTACCATGCATGCTTAAGAAAATTCATAGCATGTCAACAAACCAAATTATGACCTCCCTACATAATTTCTTTATATTTTCATTTTTTAAGCAATTAAAAGGAAGTGGGATTATATAGTGCCCAGCATGTATTAACAGCATTTTCTTTTTCGATTTGGCCAGAATTCCATATAGGCTGGGTCTGCCTTTCAATGATTTAGACCATCCATCTTGCAGGTCCCACCATGGATGGCAAATTGACACAAGAACTCCTCCATCAGACACTTCCATCCATCCGATCAGTGATCTCTCCCATTGCGTATGGACCTTTAACAAGTATTATTTCCATCCGTCCATCTGCAGACTACAACGGACAGCTAAAATTGTCTGATGGGGGAGAATTTGCAACAATTGGCCCATCTGCAGTGGGACCAACAGGATGAATGATCAGGCCACACCTGTACGGGAAGCTGGCCAGAAATAGAACTCCACTAGTTCAGGACAGGCATTACATATTTTCTCCAAACCGATCTTTTCTATGTATACACACCCTTTTTGCCACCTTTGGTACTATAGTGTACAAAAAATGGGGTGTACGAATCAAAAACATAGGGTGTAAATATCAACTTGACTTGGCATAATGACTATAAAGGACTGCGTAAATTGACATACTGATTCTTTGGAAGCTCTGCTCCACCTTGACGAAGAAGAATCTGAAAGAAACCCATTCAAATGCTCGAAAAAGCTCCATCTTTTTGCTCCACCAATTGGATTGCATGTATGCCTTGCATATCTACCAAACAGTGCATCGCTACTCCTGGATACTTCGATGCTGCTGCCACGAAGAAAATGATCTCTTCTGACAACACTACAACCACTGCTGGGCCCCGCAAAGCGATCGATGCTTGGGCAACGATCAAATAGGTGTGGAAGGTTTGAATTCTGACAGATGCGGCGCGCGTTCATCAGTCCACCGCAATTGACGATCTTGTGAGCACTGAAACACCTCGAAGCGGCTATCATACTCGGTTCCGGGAATATCTGTAGAAGTGTAAGGGTATAAGGGGAGGGGGGGAAGGAAATTGCAGGGAGGTTTGATTCGGATGGGGTCTTTTGGATGGTCAGGATCTTATGAGACTGGTAAGGGTAGTGATTGGGAAGAGATTGAAAGCAGGATCGATGAACAGCATCGATTGAAGGAGGTGATGCGATGGTCCAGAATGGGAAGAAAGGCGATTATTGTAGGCTGATAAAGAAAAGAGGGAAAAGATGCTATAGAGAAAGAGCGATGGCGGCGGGATCCCTACTAAACGAGTAGACTCCTGTGTTTGTTCACCACCAATTCAGAAATCTTAGTAACACAGCCTCCCCAAATGTAGAACTCCATATACGACCATCGGACCATTGATCTTGTGGGGCACATGATGAATGGATCGTATCTATAAAATGACATTCATCAAGCAATGCCAACCATCCAGTTGATGTCTGCCTGATGGATAGTTAAAAGTCGGATATTCCGTGGTAAAAATTTCCGGGAGAATAATCCCTTGTAATTTTGGCTTATGCTCCATTAATGATTTGAACGGTCTGGATTAACTTGCAACTATTCCAGCTGTAGCGTTTAAGACCCACCTCATTTTCAAAATGGTGTGTGGACTCTCATAAAG
Organism: Magnolia changhungtana; assembly: GCA_030180095.1. Classification (NCBI taxonomy): domain Eukaryota; kingdom Viridiplantae; phylum Streptophyta; class Magnoliopsida; order Magnoliales; family Magnoliaceae; genus Magnolia; species Magnolia changhungtana. The sequence goes on from JASAUF010000446.1 coordinate 7,831,322, forward strand.
CAGGTGTGCATAGAGCAAAAACGTCGGTGGATACCCTGGTGTGGGGCCCACCTTGATGTGTAGGCCTTACATCCGGGCTGTACATCCGGGCTGTCAAAACATGGATGTAAGTAAGGCAGATACATCACGGTGGGCTCCACGGTCAGAATCCACCGAAGCAAAGCCTTTACGTGAAAAGAGTGAAACACATGGATGTTAAAAAATTGTTAATTTTATATAAAATATATTTTTTAAAATAAATATAATATAATATATAAATTGTTTGGAAAATGACTTTTGAGGGTTTTTAAGAATAGACCCATGTGAGAAAGGGAAGAGAAGAAAAAGTGGTTTAAATGAAAATGATAGAGTACTTTATTTTTTGCTGACATAGTCCATGGACCATGGGACTTGCGTGTTACGCACTGAAACACCTACGCTCTGGCTCAAGCACGGGCTCGGGCATGGGCATAGGCATGTGAGGCAGTGTGGTTGTAGAGGCACTAGTGGCGCACTTCGCACTTCGCACGTCCGCACTTTGCACTTTGCATGGCTAGCTCAACAGCTAGAAAACAACTAGCTGTTGTCTCACAACAATCAGCATGCAACAGATTAATGGCCCATGCACAACAGTCATAAAATGGCTAGTTTTCTTCAACAGCCAAAAAATGGTCATGGAATTTATTTTCCTGGACCACAACTCCCAGCCACCATAGCCTATAAAAGGAGGGCCTAGATGGGATTCCAATCCATCTCACAACCCAATCTAGCACTACCATACGAATTGAGACAGCCCACTACTCATCTCTCTATACTCCAGTGATTCCAATAAGATAGCAACGGTTAAACCTTTGCAAGAAGAACAGACCAACGGTGTGGTCTAGAACGGTTCAACTGAATCAGTAGCTGAAGACTTAACCAGTGCAGTGGTCTAAATCACAATTTTCTTCTTTTTCTTTCTTCTGGGATTGTTTCTTTTATTGTATTTCTACCTGAACGAGTATAACAGAGTTCCAATAGGTAAGCCTTCGTGTTTGCTGAACGCAAACCCACACCAGGCTCGTCGTATCCTAGAAGCGATTTGCCTGTAACCTATCAGCTTACTCAATTCACTTGAGTAGAGGCAAATAACGCTTTCAGGACAATGTTTCAAACGTGCTTCAGCCTGTCCATATTTCATATTTATTAGCAATTTTCGGTTTCCACATTATACAGAAATTATATTAATTTGTATAATTTCCAACAATCTTAAAGCGTTATTTCAATAAAAGCCGACAGTGTTTCATTCATCAAGTTGATGAATCAGGACTTGATACGTCTTGATCGGTTCGATGAAACCAGTTTTACGAGATGACAAGACAAACTGAAATTTCTTCTGATGGCGCTGAAGATCTATTACATATTAAATCCAAATCTGCAAGCACTATCTGAAGCATCCGACAAAGACACACCTGAACAGGTGGTTGTCCGCACCAAACGAGCCGAAGACGAACTCTTGTGTCGAGGACACATTCTGAACGCGCTCTCCGACCGTCCATACGATCTGTACCAACAGACGTCATCAGCAAAAGAGATCTAGGCCGCTTTAGAGTTCAAATGCAAGGCTGAAGAAGAAGGTACCAACAAGTTTCTCATCGGCAGGTATTTTGACTTCATCATGATAAATAATAAACCGCTACTACTCCAAATCCAAGAATTGCAGCTAATAGTAAACAAAATCAAAGCGATAAAGATTAATCTTCCTGAATCATTCCAAGTTTGGGCTATAATCGCTAAATTGTCACCGATGTGGAAAGACTATAGAAAGAAGTTGTTGCATAAAATTGAGGACTACACACTGGAACAAATCCAGAAACACCTTAGGATTGAGGAAGAATCCCATAACCGCGACAGAAAGAATGATTACAGGAATGCCTCATCCAAAGTACATGCCGTAGAAAATACCAATAACAAGAATCCCGAGAAGGACGATTCCCTTAACCCAATAAAGAGAAATTCAAGAAAAACACCCAAAAGAAGAACGGAAAGTTCAAAGGCTCATGCCATGTTTGTGGGAAAATCGGGCACTATGCTCGAGTATGCCGATATCGCAAATCTAAAAAAGCGACAAGTGCAGTGGAAGAAGGTGATATTGTGGCTATGATCACTGAGGTAAATACCATCTAAGGCAAAGTTTTAGGTTGGTGGTATGATATTGCCACTACAGTACATATATGTTACGACAAATCAGCCTTCAAAACCTATGAGCAATTGACCAATGGTCAAGAAGTCCAAATGGGTAATGAAGTAAGGTCGTACACAAAGGAACTGTCGAAATGATATTCACTACTGGGAAGAAAGTGATTCTGATTAATGTACTGCACGTCCCATACATGAGGCGAAACTTAATTTTTGTGGATCTTATGGGAAAATCAGGTATAAGGGTGGTGTATGAGTCAAGTAAACTGATTCTATCTAAGAATGAAAATTTTGTCGGAAAGGGATACACTTGTAACGGGATAATTAAGTTTTCTCTGAATGAAAGTAGCACTTCTGCGTATATGGTTGAATCCGTTGGATTATGGCATGATAAGCTAACCCATATAGGGTATAGTACCTTGGAGTTCATGGCTAAAAATGGTTTAATCTCATACATAGATAATGAAACCAATAAATGTGAAGTGTGCATACGATCCAAAATGACGAAGAAACCTTTTCCAAGTGTTGAAAGATCGTCTCAAATATTGGATCTTGTGTACAGTGATATCTGTGAGTTAAACGACATTTTTACTCGTAGAGGTAAACGGTACTTCATAACCTTTATATATGATTACTCTAGATATATGTGTATTTATATGTTAAAGAGCGATGAAGTATTGAACATGTTTAAAATATATAAAGCAGAAGTAGAGAATCAACTAAATAAAAAGATAAAAATTCTCCGTAGCGATAGAAGAGAAGAATACTTCTCTAACGAATTTGATAACTTCTGTGAAGAATATGAACTAGTACATCAATGTACAGCGCTATACACACCTCAACAAAACGGAATAGCTGAAAGGAAGAATAAAACATTAGTAGAAATGGTCGACTCAATGTTGATAAAGCAAAGTTAGCTTGAATCGTGGGGTGAGGCCATCGCTTATGCGTACCATATCAAAGCAATTTCGTCTAAAAAATATAAAATATCTCCATATGAAATATCGAGAGATAGAAAACCTAACCTAGGATATCTAAAAGTGTGGAGGTGTCTTGCATATTGCAGAACTCCTGATCCTAAAAGAACTAAGTTAGGACTAAGAGCTATTAAGTGGCCTTCGTAGGTATGTACAAAACAGTAAAGCTTATAGATTATAGACATAGAGTCTAATACAATAATAGAATCAAGAGATGTTGAGTTCTTTGAGAGCTCACTATCATTAGAGTCAAATAATAATGAAATTCAAACTCCTAATACAGAATCAGATAGCACAGCTCCACAGATAGTGGATGCTCCTATTGAACCTCGTAGAAGTCAAAGGACAAGAATAAGGAAGAATTTAGGAGATGACTACATAGACTCACAACGCATCATTTTCCATCTCGTAGAAGGAGATAGAAAAATGTTATAAGAAAAATACCTATAATAATGACTATAGAAGATGATCCTAAAACTTATAAAGAGGCTGTATCCTCTAGAGACTCAGCTTTCTAGAAAGAAACTATAAACGATGAAATGGAATCCATACTATCAAATCAAACATGGAACTAGTAAACTTATCTCCAGGTTTTAGACCCATAGGTTGTAAGTGGGTATTTAGGAAGAAATATCACATTGATGGGACTATCTAAACCTTTAAAGCTCGACTAGTAGCTAAGGATTTTAGACAAAAAGAAGGGATAAATTACTTTGACACATACTCTCTTATAGCTAGGATAACATCCATTAGGATATTATTTGCGCTAGCTTCCATACATCATCTTCACATCCACCAAATAGATGTAAAGACCGCATTCCTGAATGGTGACCTCAATGAAGAGGTATACATGGAACAACCTGAAGGTTTCGTTCTACCAGGAAATGAAAACAAAGTATGTAGATTAGTCAAATCTTTGTACGGATTAAAACAAGCACGAAAATAATGACATGAGAAGTTTGATTTCAAAATACTATCTCATGGTTTCATGCATAATGTAGCTGATAAATGCATATATTCCAAAGTAGATGGTAGTTGTATCGTTATTATTTGTCTGTATTTTGATGACATGTTAATAATAAGTAATAAAATGAAAGGTGTGATTGAAACAAAGAGATTTCTATCTTCCGTATTTAAAATGAAGGATCTTGGACAAGTTGATACCATCCTAGGTATCAAAGTTAAAAAACATTATGGGGGTTATGCTTTGTGTCAATCTCATTATATCGAGAAGATACTAAACAAGTTTAGCCATCTAAATATAAAAGAAGCAAAAACCCCATTTAATCCAAGTATCAAGCTAAAAGAAAATACCGAAAGAACAGTTGCACAATTAGAATATGCAAGTGTTATAGGGAGTCTTATGTATGCTATGCAATGCACTAGACCGAATTCACATATGCTGTGAGTAAACTTAGTAAGTTTACTAGTAACCCCGGTACTGAACACTGCAATGCAATCAGTAGAGTCCTTGGTTACTTAAAAGCAACCAAAGACTTAAGACTATTTTATTCAGAGTTTTCTATCGTACTAGAAGGATATACCGATGCGAGCTGGATATCGAGTGCAGGGGACAACAAGTTTATTACAGGGTGGGGTCTTCACCCTATGAGGTGCAGCTGTATCTTGGGAATCCAAGAAATAGACTTGTATAACACGCTCAACTATGGAGTCTGAATTTATAGCCCCGGCTGCAACAGACAAAGAGGCTGAGTGGCTTAGGGATCTTCTACTAGAAATTCCTTTCTGTGTAAAGCCTATATCGGCTGTGTCACTGCATTATGATAGTGAAGCTATATTAGCTAGAGCCTATAGCGGCACATATAATGGTAAGTCTAAACATATCAGTATTCGACATGATTATGTCAGACAATTGATTAGAGATGGAATCATTGTTATTTCATATATGAAATCAAGCAATAACCTGACGGATCCTTTCACTAAACCTCTATTGAGAGAGATAGTAAAGGTTACATCTAGAGGAATGGGGTTGAAACTCTTCAACCAAATTTTCACCAGTGATAGTAACCCAACCTAAAGTCAAAAAATCTCTAATTTCGAGTTCAATAGGTAAGAACAAGTCACTGATATGTGGAAAGTTTTCAACACTAAATTATAAAACCTCATCCATAATAGCTAAGTGCTGAGCATTATGAAAGAGGGTTGAGTCTTAGAACTCTTAATGAAATCCAGTCTATAAGACAAGTATCTTATAGTAATGGAGACACTGGAAGGATTTCACCTATATGAACGTAGAGATGGTGCTGTCTTTCATGAGAGTTAGGAGTTTTTTCGGGATCTTTCACGGATTAGGATAAGCACACCATAGGAAATGGTGCAGATAATGACACCCACCATTGAAACCTTTCTACGGACTACCATGGTGTCTATTTTCCATCCAGGAGGCGAATTAGATACTGACAAGGTCAATAGCCAAATCGCTACTATAATGACATCACCAATCTTCGGGGATCCATACCATCCATTTTTTTAGAGAGATAGTTTATGGCATGAGAAAATGAATGAGATATATTTAAAGTTCAAGTGGACCCTACCATAGAAAACAGTGGAGACAGTGACATCCACCGTTCAAAACTTCTTAGAGGCCACAGAAGTTTCCAATCAAGCTTATATTTTTGTTTTCACTTCATTTATTTCTATGTTAACTTATGAATAGGTTGGATCTAAAAAATACATCATGGTGGGCCCTATAAATGTTTCAACGGTAGGTGTGACTGATCCCACGGTTTTTGTGGTGGGTCCACTTGAACTTTAGATCTATCTCATTCTTTTTCTCATGCTATAACCCGTGTATTGAGTAGCTAAAGGACATAGTTTGGCTAATGATGCTAGCCGGGTAGCTAGTGGTTGGTGCTGTGAGCCCCACCAACTATATATGTGTTTTATCCATTCGTTTCATTATTTTTTATATCATTTTAAGAGAAAGCTCTAAATTTCAAGCGGACCACACCACGTGAAAACAATAATAATTGAATGTCCAACAATAATGATTAAATGTCTACCATTAAAAACATCCTCAGGCCCAGTGTAATATTTATTTGACATCTAACCTGTATGATTAGTTCATGCACACTTGGATGAACGGAAAATTGAATATCAACTTGATCCAAAACCTTTATACCAACACGAGTTTAACCAACATTGTTTCCCGTGATGTGATCCAATTGAGATTTGGATCTAACTCGATTTTAGGTTCATGGTGGAGCCTATGAAGCACCAATCACTAGCCATTGGCTAGTGGCATAGTCACTGGCCAATTTATCACTAACTAGGTGTATTGAGCTTTGGTGTGCCCACCATGATTTATTTATTTTATCCACACTGTCCATCTATTTTTACCGGATAATTTTAATATATGAGACCAAAATTTTAGCGTATCCAAAGTTCAAGTAGACCCCACCATAGGAAATATTGTGGATTGAACGCCTATGCTGAAAACTTATCGAGGCCCACGTAAGTTTTGAATCAAGTTGATATTTCTATTTTTGTTTCATCCATGTTTGCATGACCATATAAATAGGTTCGATGACAAATAAACATCGCTATGGGCCCTAAGAAGGCTACAATGATTGACATTATTATTCCCATTGTTTCTTGTGATGTGGTCCACTTGAGCTTTGGATGTGTTTCGATTTTGGGCTCATGCCCTAAAATGATCTAAAAACATAAATGAACAGCATGGATAAGACGCATACTTCCATAAAGGTGTACACGAACCGAGCTAGCTCGATTAACTCGCTTAACTTGACTCGAAAAAGCTCGATTCAATTCGGTTCGGAGCTGAGTTCGAGATGAGTCGAGCTAGTTTTTTGAGCTCAAAAATGAGTTCAAGCCGAGTGCGAGCCGACCCCAGTTCGACTCAACTCAGATCGAATCGAACTCGAATCGAACTAGTTTGGTGACTCGGTTACTTTAATACTGATGTTGCTCACCAAGTGTTTGATGAAATGACTCAATGAAGTGTGGCTGGTGGTAAGGAAGGAATGTATATGAAACCAATACCCTTTTTTCTTGATTTTTATGTTGCTTAGAAGGTGTTTGATAAAATACCTGTAAAACCATTGTTGTTGTTTTAAATACAGTGAGATTTTGAAGGTGCAGTCCAGGTGTTTATGAAAATGCTACACAGGCGAACTCGGCTCGATCTTGGCTCAAATTGACCTGAGCTGCTTACCGAACCGAGCCGAGCCGAGCTGGCCAGTCAAGCTTGAGGACCGAGCTGAGCCGAGTTCGAGCTGAGGTCGTCTAGTGGCCGAGCCGAGTTGAGCTGAGGCTAACTCGACTCGATGTACACCCTTATACTTCCATGGTGGTCCCAATAAAGTTTACTCAGTAAGTAATCCACTCCCAATCCATCCTGTTCATAAGGTCACGTAGGCCTGAATGGAGGGAGAACACAAATATCAACTTAATCTAAAACTTTTCTAGCCTCCAGGAAGTTTCCAGGAGTAGGCGTTAATCTCCATTGTTTTTGTGTGGTGTGGTCCACTTGAGCTTTGGATTTGCCTATATTTTGGGCTCATGCCCTAAAACAAGCTGACAAGATGGATAGACAAAGTGGATAAAACACATACATTTTGATGGCCCATAGAGTCATGCCATCGGAGATTTTCTCAGTGACCCAAGCAATCCAGATTTAAGGAGGACACAAATTGGGTAGTGTAGTCACCCTACTCAAAATGAGATTAAACTACTCTTCAACTTTTAGCTAGGTTTCGATAAAGACATCTCTAGAAGATGCATGGCCCATTTTCAAACCATATGAGTTAGGTAGAATTAGCTTTTGGCTAATTGCAGAAGTAACTAACAGACTAGATCAACGAATAAAGGGCCCGACCAATCCAATCTTTATCAAACTACATGCTCGTTCTAGAGACTCAAAACAGACACCACTCTAATAAAACCATCTCTAATCAATCAAGGCCTTAAAAATCCAGATGAATCAGATAGAAAGGATTATTAAATTAACATGGGAGTGACCAATGGTCTAGATCAATGGATCCAATATCACAATGATCAACGGTCTATACAAATCAGCCACAAAATGCATTAAATTAGGCCATACACAAAGCTTGATCCAACTTAATCAATCGGATCCCCATAGCCCATTAAACACAACTATTGGATCCGATCAACCTAAAATTGAGGCAGATGGGGCAAATATCAACCGCACACTACAAGTCCCATAATCCCGAAATTATTTGCGTAGTAATTGAGGCCTGGAATGACAAAAACCGACAGCAGACATTAAATGGCCACTTCACGTAGCAAATAGGGGCCCAAAATGACAAAAACTGATAGGTGGTCTAAATTTCAAAGCTACACCCTCATAGGCATTACACCCTGACATTTTATCCTAACAGCCACTATAAGGGCAACCTATAAGGCTATTGGCGGTCTTTCAAACTGCATATTTTGTCTATATAAACCACATCACATCGACCATTACAAAGGCAGAAAAATGAGAATCAAGAGCGAGGAAGAGGATGTGAGGATTAAAAAAACACAACATAAAAGCTTTTTTGGGGTTTAAGGGGTGTAGGTGCATGTAGTTTGTGCTCGGGGCTCTAGAGTAGTCGAAGATTCTCAATTTAGCCGAAATTCTACACAACACAAGAGACATCTATTACCAAAGCTGCTAAAAGACAAGAGTATAGTTAGAATCAGGGACATCACGTTATCCCTTTTGTAGAAAGAGTGTTCAATCAACAAAATCAATCACTATGAAAAGGAGGTAATGCAAGTACCGCAGGGGGCAAACCCCCTCTAGCCAGAGCCCTTTGAAATTAATTGGCTCCGAGAATATTTTGAGAAACAACGCAGGGCCATGAAAATCTAACTCTAAAAGCAGCATGGGGTGGAACTCATGTCCACCAAATTCAAGGATCTTTGCCCCTTTCAGGATGCCAATGTGCCTTAAAGTCTTGAGGTATTTGCTGAGATGTAGAACCACATTTGGACAGGGTCGCTTGACCAGTCGAGTGGCCTGCTCGATCGGTCGAGTGGCCCACTCGACCAGTCGAGGGCTTGCTCGACTCAAAGTCCAACGAGCATCAGTTTTTTGGTTCCAAGGTGCTCGACCGGTCGAGGCCTATGCTCGACCAGTCGAGGTCTGCTCAACCACTCGAGCAGCCTGCTCAACCAGTCGAGGTTACGCAGATTCATTTTGCAGATTTGATACGGACTGCGGAAATTTGAGTCGGTTTCGCAAGGGTATGAAAGGGAAGTTGCCTAAACTATAAATAGGGGTCCCTAGAGCTTTTCTAGGGTTATGGGAGTTATTCTAAAGTGTGGGTAAAGAATTTTCTCTATACATCTAAAGGGAAAAAGTTAGTATATTACTTTTATAATGTCTCAAAAAAATTCGTACAAAGACCCGAGTACCACCTCAGGCAGAAATCACTCAGGACCAAATCCTTTAGAAGTTAGACGAAATTAACTAAGTGTTAAACTAGATTAGCTGTGGAATTCGTTTGAACCACTTTAAATACGAACTACAAGAGCCAAAACTTGCAGAATCATCGATGCTACATTACCCCATAATATAGGATTAATCTCATTACCCAGTTGCTCTTGGGAGCATCACGAAACTTCGTATCGGACTTGGACCGCACGTCGAAAGTCCGATTTCTGCGAAACTAAATGATTATGACCGCCTTGCTGGGCTTGACAACCATCTCAGAAATCAAGTCCTGACTATGTCCAGAAATGCACAACTTGAGCCCGGAATACAGTGTGTGAGGAACGTGAATATCTTCAAAATAAAATCCAAACTTAAGTAAATTGAGACGTGTCGCTTGCGGGCCAAATAAAAGGATTCAGACCGTCAGAATCTGACCCAAATACACCCTCGGATCAGGAGAAATTTCTTACTCATGTCAGTGCACTTTGGCCCTAATCGAATATCAGTGACCGTTGAACTGAAACTGGTCCGCCACGGTCGATCTGTAAATTCGATCAGACTGAAAACTTAACTCAACCAAGATCTAATGTCAGGGAGCTTAAGTCCGACCGCATGTAGAAAAGAGGGTTCCAGAAGTGCTCCGTTGGATTGAAACAGCCGATCTTTGGACATAATCTAAGTATACCTTAGCCCTAGGGCCATTCCCATCAGTTCTGGGCCTATATAAGGGCCTTAAACCCTCTCTCTCATATTCCATACGAATTTTGAAACCCTAAGAAAGAGAGGAGAGAAAAAGAAAAGGAAAGAGAGAAAGAGAGAGAGAGAGAGAGAGAGAGAGTGTGTTGGAGATTCATCCCGGGATTTGATCCCGTTGCTCCACGCACTTAGCCACCCTATCTGTGTTACAAATCTGGCGTTTCCGACAACGTACTTGGGTAAGAAAACCTAACCCTAAACTTTTTAGGGTTTTAGATAGTGTAAGTTATGAAATAGCTAACCTAATTCATGTTATAGGTTGCCAATCCGCCGTTAACAAAGACTAAGTGTCTAAAATGAATCCAATACGCTTTTACGGGCGTAAGATGCGGACTATAAACTTATAGGTTATGGTTTCAAGGTTTTAAATGTCGGCTAATGATTTATTACTGACGTGAGTGCTATTTCATATGCCAAATGCGATGTCTGTTTCGCTTTACCTATACATATGAACTATGTCGAAAATAGTGTATTCCATGTATTTGTTGAAATGCTCGTATGAGTAGGAAATCTGGATTTGTGTTTGCCATGATTAATTGTCATAGACATATGGTTGGGGTATATGTGACAACTCCTTGGTGAAAAGATTTGCCCAAATACGCGTTATCACCAACATACATCATGTATGTTGGAATATGTAGTCTAAGTGTTTGTAGAAATGTCTGAATGAACGAGTATGTAGTAGATTATACTTTATATGGGTGTTGAGATGAGATTCTCAACTACCTTAACGATGTGTATGATTTCCTCCATGTAACTTATATTCTGTCTGTTTTACTTAAGGAATGCATAGTTGAGAATACATGTTTATATTATATTACATAAAATGATCAAATGGGTGTAGGAATTGAATTATTTGTTCATCACTGCTTGACTATCTCATATGCTTATTTGTTAAAATTGAGCGTGGTTGGGACTATGATCTAGTCCAGGCAATCGGTAACCGGTTTTGGCTTGGGGGCTGAGGTTCCTTCGCCACCCAAGACGTGTTCGATGAATCCGAGCTATACCCTGGTTGTCGACAGTAGTTAGGCCACACGGAGTGCTTATGCACTTCATGTCGATCAACTCAGCGTGCGCTCGTGCTAGTCAAGCTCGTCAAATAACCCGACTACCCGATGTATGTTCACCATGTATGGGTGCTACTGGTTGAATCTAAGGTACCAAACTCACCAGTGAATCTCATTAACCTTGGTACCTCGATCCGCTAAGACTCATGAGCCGGACATGGTGGTATGGGACACCGTAGTCGAGTTGTCAGCCTACGCTGGGGCGACGAGCCTCCCCATAGTGACCAGTGAGCAACACTGCCTCGTGAGCCGAATATGGTGGTATGAGACACTATATTCGAGCTGTCGGCCTACACTGATTAGGTGACGAGCCCTTTATAGTGACCTCGAGCGTACTCTGAGACTGCGTTGAGGTGACGAGCCTTTCCGTAGCGACTAGAGTATAAACTAGGCCTACACTGATCAGGTGACGAGCCCTTTGTAGCGACCTAGAACTGTAACATCGTATGATATTTACTAAGACTAATGACCTTAGAATGGATCATTATTTGGGAAATGATATGAGGGAGGTACCTTAGCTTCCCAATCTTTCTGTATGAATAAACCTAAGTAAGAACCTGGCTAATCTCGAGCATGTATCGCATTGCGTGTGCCTTTGGCGAAGTAGGTCAAGCACTGAGGAAGGGTTGCATGCTGCGATCGTGAGATGAAGTCGCTGAGGGAGCGTAGGAGAGGGTATGCATCATTTATACATACCATTTTACATTAATCAGAGTACTTAGGGATGTGTGATTATATTACTTTATCATTACTACTTGACTGAATTGATAACATGTTAACCTTTGCTTTATGGTTCTACTGAGTTGATCACTCACTCCTACATTACGGGACAGTGTTGTACACACCAACCAGACCCTGTCTTAGTTGCAGGTGGTGGCGATGCCTACGAGGCGGAGCCGGATTTTGAGGATGGCGAGGAGGCATTCTCTTTCATGCAATTTTCAGGTGGGTTCATGTAAACCTGGACTGATCGATGGGGACTTCTACGATGTTGACCAGATGCCCTTACACTTGCTATTTTATCTTTTGAAACATACATGTATATTCATTTTTGGTCCATTTTGGGAAGTATAAATGTATATATTTAACCTGACAACATGTTCACACTCTGGAGACTTACAACAATTTATATACTTTATATATCTATCACAGTTCTTCCGCTTGCGTAATTTAACTGTCTCTGGGGAATGATATGCTGTTTTGGTTTAATCTCATCAATGTTTAATGTGCTAATATAGACAACATTTAATCATCATTATCTATATTGCATAAGTGATGTGTTGGAACTCGGGAGTGGAGCTTACGCTTGACCCCCGATTTTCAGGGCATTACAGCTCTTAATCTCATTTTTCTTCATAGTGGAAGTTTGTACCTGTGGTTTTTTACCCTTGTTTGGGGGTTTTCCACATATATCTTATCTTGTGGTTTGTTTGGAATGTTTTGATTCTTTTTCTAGATTATATTTCTTTCTGTTTATCGTTTGTGGGTGAGCCCAGAGATTGGATCTCGGTTCATTAGCGTTGTTGGCGTGCTGCGCAACAACTGGTATCAGAGCTATTGGTATATTTCAAGTGGGAGCAATGCCGAAAGAATGGAAGACTAGAATTGAGAAGTTTGATGGTTCAAACTTTGCCTTCTGGAAGATGCAGATGGAGGATTATCTGTATTAGAAGGACCTCTATATTCCTCTAGGAGGAAAAGAGAAGAAACCAAAGAAATTGAGAGATGATGAATGGTTTTTTATTGGATCGGAAGGCTTTAGGAACGATCCGACTCTCTTTGTCTAAGAGCGTCGCCTTCAATATATCCAAAGTAAAAACCACAAAAAAATTAATGGAAGCCCTAGCGACGATTATGAAAAACCCTCAGCATCGAACAAGGTTCATTTCATGAAACAACTATTCAACATGAAGATGTCAGATGGTGAGAGCATGATTGAACATCTAAATGAGTTCAATACAGTCACGAGCTAGTTGAAATCTGTTGGCATTATTTTTTAGGACAAGGTCAGGGCGTTGTTGATCCTGTCCAGTTTGCCAGACAGTTAGGATGGTTTGGTGATTGCTGTGAGCAATTCTTCAAGGTCGACAAAGCTGAAATTTGATGATGTGGCCGGTCTAATTCTTAGTGAAGAATTTAGAAGAAAAGTATCGGGAGTTTTAGGGGATTCAGGGAATGTTCTAAATGTTAAAGGAAGAGGAAGATCACTGAACAAATGAGACAATAAACACGGACGTTCTAAGTCGAGGACGAAGTCCAAGGGACCGAAAGACAAAGATGGGTGTTGGCATTGCAGCAAGAAGGGGCACATGAAATGCGATTGCATGACGCTTAAGAAACAAGAATGAAGCTCTAAAGGCGGGAAGGATTCAGTGAATCTATCTGAGGAGAGTGACACAGAGGCGTTGATCTTATCTTCTTGATGCGAGGAATGAGTCTTGGGTCATAGACTCGGGTGCTTCATTTCATGCCACTTTATGTAAGGAAATTCTGCATGATTATGTGTCAAGTGACTTCGGGAGAATCTACCTGGGTGATGATGAGCCATGCAGTATTGTTGGAAAGGGAGACGTTTATATAAATCAGAAAGACAGAACGACTTTGAAATTGAAGGATGTCAGACATGTACCAAATTTGATCTCAGTGGGGCAATTAGCCGATACCGAATATGTGACAACGTTCACTAGTGATTCTTGGAAGATCACAAAAGGTGCCTTGGTGATATCTCGAGGCAAGAAGGAAGGTATTTTGTACCTGACTTCAGGATCGTATAGTTCACTCGCAGTCGCATCAACTTGAGTGAATGGGCAATTATGGTATCAGAGGTTGGGACATATGAGTGAGAAAGGGATGAAAGTGATATTGTCAAAAGGGAAGCTTCTAGGGATGAAGTCTATTGACTTGGAATTCTACGAGGACTGCGTGTATGGCAAGCAGAAGAGGGTAAGTTTCAAGAAAATAGAATGCGCTCCAAAGACACATCTATTGGAGCTTGTACACACTGATGTGTGGGGATCGGCACAGGTATCATCTCTTGGTTTCTCACGTTATTTTCTTTCTTTTATTGATGATGCAAGTAGAAAATTGTGGGTTTATTTCTTAAAGTAAAAATCTGATGTATTTGATGTATTTAAGAAGTGAAAAGTAATGGTAGAAAACGAGACATGTAAAATAGTAAAATGTCTCAGATAAGATAATGGGGGAGGGTACTGTGATAAGAGGTTTGAGGAGTATTATGCAACAAATGGAATTAAACATCAGAAAATGATTCCAGGGACACCACAGTAGAACGGTGTGGCTGAACATTAACAAGACCATCCTTGAGCATGCTAGGAGCATGAGGTTACATGCAGGGTTGCCTAAGATGTTTTGGACAGATGTTGTGAATACTACTACATATCTCATCAATAGAAGTTCCTCAGTACCATTGGATGGTGGGCTACCAGAAGAAATGTGGACGGAGAAAGAAATGAACCTTGCACATCTCAGAGTGTTCAGTTGCACTTCATATGTTTACATTGATGCAAAGTGCAGAAACAAGCTGGATGTGAAGTCCAGGAAGTGCACATTTATATGCTACGGGTAGCATGATTTTGGTTATAGGTTTTGGGATACAGAAAATAAGAAAATCATCACAAGTAAAGACGTACTCTTCAATGAAAAAGTGATGCATAAGGACAGTATGTAACAAAATAAGGCCAATGAGAAAGAATTCGTATAGTTGGAAGAGTTACTGGACATAGGTATTACAGTGCCATAAGATGATCATGCACAGGAGCATTATGAGGTAGAGAGGAAGACACCGGTTGTGAGGAGGTCTACTCGGGAGAGGAGACCTACGGTCCGATACTTACCCTCCTTACATTACTACTGCTTACAGATAATAGTGAACTAGAGTATTTTGAAGAGGTATTATAGTCATATACACGGGTTAAGTAGGAGCAGGCCATGGATGATGAGATGGACTCTCTTGAGTCTAATCGTACATGGGAGTTAGTTAATCTACCTAAGGGTAAGAAAGCTCTTCATAACAAGTGGGTTTACAGACTGAAGGAGGAGCACGATGGTTCAAAACGGTACAAGGCTAGATTGGCTGTGAAAGGGTTCCAACAAAAGGCAGGTATCGACTTCACCAAAATATTTTCACCAGTGGTGAAAATGTCTAGATTCGTATGGTCTTGAGTATAGTGGCTACAGAGGACTTACATCTAGAGTAGCTAGATGTTAAGACAGCCTTTCTTCATGGAGACCTTGAAGAAGAGATATATATACATCAACCGACAAGATACGTAACACTAGGAAATGATAACTATCACGCCCCAAATTCAGAAATCGGATTCACAGGAATCCCGATCACCGAATCCGGTGCCGACAGGCTCCATAGCGCCAGATTCCGATCCTGGGATCCTACAAGGAGGATTTTTTTTTGTTTGTTTTTTTATACATTTAACTCGTAATAAGCATAACCACAAGTATACCCAAATCATAAAGGAAACATCATCATCACATATCCACTAATATAATTATTTGATTACAATACTGAAGGAAAATACATAAATCGAAAATCAAGCTCCAGAAGACCGCTGCATGCTCCAAGCTCAACACTGCTGCAACCAACATCACCTGCACGCATCTATCGTGCATAAGCTTATAGAAAGCTTAGACGGTGGTGTAAGTGTGTGCACAAGGTTAAGTGCCAAGTATTCAATACAATGTCATCATCATATAGTACCAAAAATACTGGTAATCCATAAATCGTACAATATCAGAGTAAGCAGAATACTAACAAGAGCAGAAATTATCAGAGTAAATAGAAATACTGACAAGATCATAAATTATATGATAACAGAGTAAGCAGAAATATGGACAAGTCCATGGGTCAATCAATATCAGAATACGCAATATAGAACAACTATGCAAATGCGGAGTCATAAAGAGCCAAATATCAAGTGTCGAGGATGCGATGCAATATGTAATTCCTGATGAGTCCACGAATAGCGCCAATCGTATCTAGACCATATAAATGCAGAAACACAGTAACCCAAAATACTATATGCTGCAGATGTAATGCAATATGCGGTGCGAATGGAATGACCATGCTGGAGTGTAAAGTCAGGATGATAGTACGTAGTATCGTAGGATATGGGGTCCATCACAAGGGACTTCTATCTAAACCAGTCCCATACCTAAATTTGGATAGTCAAACTCAATATGATAAACTCCTGATCTCAGGTTAGTCGCGCACCCTAACCGAAATCCTGGCCATTACGAAGGCACACGTAAGAAATAGTTCGCACCATCAGCCCGAGTGGATAGTGACTGAATGAATGAATGAGTATGCAACTCTTACCCAATAGGTCCACATATCAGTACTGTTAATCTCTGGGATCATCACCAGGGTTTAGTACACTCCAAATGGCACTGCCGCTCTCCCAGCCGCACAGTCCAAGTGAGCATAAGAAACCTCACTATCCGCCTGGCCAATAGTCTGCCAATACCTATCCGACACATCGATAGCGGACCTATTCACGAGCTGGTCAAACTCAGCCTAGCAATGCCCCCTATCCTCAGGCGGGTAAGGCCACACTCCCTCCCAACCCACCATGACACAGTGGGAGACGTGGCCTCCTGGTATTCGGCACTCGGGTGCTCATGTATCCACTCGGTCTCGACGTTGGGGCGTCTCCTGGCCACGGAGGTTTAGGGATTTTTACCCAGGGACATCTATGACGCCCGTATGCTAGAACCAAACATTTCCGGTGTCCCCTTTGGCCATCCACGATATGCCTGTGGAGGCTACGACCCTGATGTCGCTAAGGCGTTTAGTAATCACAGCACATAATGTAAGATGCATGAGTCATACAATCCAGGCATCCATCAATCATGTGCATACCGTGCGCTCATGTGAGATAACCTCCGCCTATCAGAGAGTTTCATAACAACACGCTCAATGACATATGCAATGATCAACTACGTCTCATAACAAATATATAGATGATGCGTATGGGCATATTTCATGAAGCTATGTTGTCACATACTCATAATTGATATCAATAACTGGCATCGACAATCGACCTCGATAATGTGGAAATTTAACCAACATTGTCCCTAAGGAATGGCCCTCATGGATCCTAACATATAGTGAACCCATGACCTCACACAAGGGCTAATTATACAACACCAAGGGCCTCTCTCAAGAGCTTACTACACATCATGATGGGCCTTTCACATGGGCCTAATATACATCATGCTGGGCCTTACACACGGGCTAAATACACATCGCAATGGGCCTCAAATACAGGCCGTATATACATCACACAGGCCGAATACATACCACAATGGGCCTCAACTATGGGTTGCATATACATCATATAGGTCTTGACAATCGACCTTGACAAATCGAAAATCAGCCTTGACAAATCGAAATCGGCAATCAGCCACGATCGGTAATCAGTCAATTGGCCACGACAAGCAGAATCGACATTCGGCCACGATCGGTAATCAGTCACGATAATCAGCCTCGATCGGTAATCGGTCATTTGGCCACAACAAGCAGAATCGGCATTCAGCCACAATCGGTAAATAGTCACGATAATCGGCCTCGATCGATAATCGGTCAATTGGCCAAGACATGCAGAATCGGCATTCAACCACGATCGGTAAATAGTCACGATAATCAGCCTAGATCGGTAATCGGTCAATTGGCCACGACAAGCAGAATCAGCATTCGACTATGATCGGTAAATAGTCACAATAATCGGCCTCACTTAAGAGTTTAATTTATGTCACGATGATCAACCTCAGTACAAGGCGAGGTCCATAGATGAACGACCGATGATGAACCTAACAATATCAGTGAGGCCCATTTATTTGGGTTAACCCACTAAAGAATGATGAGATGGGCCTAACCAGGCCTAAGGGAAGGTCACAATGTGGACATTCAACCATCATCATCCAGCAATGTGGACATCTAACCAACATCACTCCCAAGGAGTAGCCCACATAAGGGATTCATACACAATATATCGGCCACACATACATCACGTTGGGCCCCTTTTTATGGGCCTTGAATATATCACACTGAGCCTCGAATATATCATAGGGCCTTGCCCATGGGCTTCAACTACATCACAATGGGACACAACCTATGGGCTTCAAACACATAATAAGTGGGCCCTACACATGGGCCTAATACAATCAAGTGAGCCTCAAATATATCTCATTTGGTCTCAACTCATGGGCCCTAAATACATCTCAATGGGCCTCAACCCATGGGCCCCAAATATATCACAATGGGCCACTCGATGGGCCGCACCAAAGCACAATAGGTGGGCCCTGCACATGCAGCCAATGAGCCCCCACCAGATGGTCGGCGTGAATATAGAATGCATACATCAGGTGGTCTCATGTCCCACGGACAGTGTGGATAAGGCATACATCATGGTGGTCCCCTGTCCCTAGGCGGCGTGGATGAAATCATATGTCAAGGTGAACCACACGTCCATTGAATGGACAGATAGTGTGAATACAACACATCATGGGCCTAATACATATCACAATGGCCTTGCCCATAGGCCTAAGATTCAAGTAGGTGGGCCCTTCATACGGGCCTTAAATACGAGGCAGGTGGCCCTACCACATGGGCCAAAACACATCATGATAGGCCTCATACACGTCGCAATAGGCCGCATCACGGTGGGTCGCATATATCATAATGGGCCACATTAATGGGCCTCATATCATACACATCAAACGAGCCGCATCAATGGGCCGCACTAATATATCAAGGTGGGCCTCAGGGGTGGGCCACAAATATATCAAGGTGGGCCATAAAAACATTATATTAGGCCTTGACAAAGGCCGCAGACACATCATAGGTGGGCCTTGCTCATAGGCCGTCAAATACACCACATGGACGGTCATAAATATATCAAGGTGGGCCCAACAAATGGGCCACGAAATACATTAAGGTGGGCCTAATCACGTGGGCCTCATTTATACCCAGATGGGCATCAACATCGGGTCTCATATATCGCATCGGGCTGAATCAATTGGCCGATCGAATGGGCCGCGCCAATCATCTATCAATAGAGATCATTATAGAGCATTAAATAAATAAATAAATAAAATAAATCATATCTAATGATCATCTGGACCATATTACAACTAACATTGGTAATACTAACTTCCCACTTTCAACTTCCAGTGGGCCCACCACAACATTTAATTCCCATCCAGACTATCCCCATGGTCACAAGGACCTGGGGAGAAACAAATATCATATTGATCCAAGGCTTTTGTAACCGATAGGGGTTTTAATGGTAGGCATTCACTCCACTATTTTCTGTAGTGTGGTCCACCTGACAACTGAATCTGTCTCTTTTTTTTTTTGTCTCAAGCCTTAAGACGGGCTTTCAAAATGGTTGGATAGTTTGGATACAACACACGCATTATGGTGGGTCCCATAAGTATGAACGGTATAGATAAAGCACGTACCTCATGGTGGGGGTCCACTTGAACTTTAGATTTGACTCATTCTTTTCTCATGCCATAAAATGATCTCTCCAAAATGATTGGAAGGTATGGATATAACACATGCATCATGGTAGGCTCCACACACGTGGGCCACCAGCTAATGGATGGTTTACATTTGCACCATGGGTGGCACGTGAACCACGTGCTGCTGTTGCAAGTGCAGCAGCAGATGGTAGCGGCTGCTGCTCAAAACGTTAGAGGTGGGTCCACGTGGGGCCCACCATGAGATTTATCTTCCATCCAATACGTTGATAAGGTCACACAGACCAGATAAAGTAAATAAATAAATTTTATATTAATCTAAAACCTCTGGGACCAGAGGGTTTCAATGGTACACGTTCAATCCTCACTGTTTGCAGTGTGGTCCACTTGACTTCCACGTACAGCTGATTTAAGGGGGCCCACCATTTAAAAAGGGGGCCACCAAATGCACAGGGTTGATGATGACACACATAATGGTGGGGCCCACAACAGGGACACAGGCCGTGTACGTCCAGCGCAGCAGGACGGGCTGCGCGTCCTGTGGTCGGTCAGAAGCAGCAGTGCCTGTTGCTACCCTCTCTTTATATATATTTTTTTAAAAAGAATTTCTGAGGTTTTTCCTAGGTCGCGCCTGCATCGGGCAAATCCACTCCAGCCATTGGATCTTGCGGCTCATTACAGGCTAAATGAGCCTAATATCCAAGGTATTTTGGCATATAGAAGACTTCAAAGTGCATTTTAATGGTAAGAACAACTATTTTCTATACTATGGCCCGCTAGATGATTGGATTGGCTTCAATTTTTGGCTTAACGCCTAAAATGAGCTGGAGAATGGGATGAACGGCGTGGATCAGCCCCATACAATAAAGTGGGGCTTGCATGAGCAGCCCACCCTAAAGGCTCAATTATATATTATATTATTTTTTTATTAGCCTGTTAGTGCACACCCATGTCAGTAGACGCACTCCATGTTAGCCACCCCTGCTGCCTTCACACGTCCAGCATCGCTGGACGGCAGGGATATAACACAGGCATCATGGTGGGTCCCACACGGACGACGTGGCCCACCATGCATGTGTATATATATATATATATATTATATTAATATAATATAATTATATTGCATACATTTTAGTCTAACATATGAGATCTCCCTGAAATGTGGTGGGCCACTCTATCCGATGGATGGAGTAGATTTTACATAATTCGGTGGGACCCACTACATTCTAGGGAGAGAAAAAGGAGAGAGAGAATGAGAGAAGCACCCACTGTAGGATCTTTTCGTCCTTCCGCCAACGTGTCCTAAAGCTCCAAGGAATGTGATTCAACGATCGAGATTATTTTTGGAGGGTGAGGATGAGAGATAGGAAGGTGGGCCATACCAAGTTCTCTCTCTCATGGAATGCCATGGACGGTTCCTTGCTTGGGGAAATGAGAGAGAGAGAATGAGAGATAGAGAGAGAGGTGAGTGAGTGATGGGAGAGTTGACTTTAGGTAAGGGTGATGTAAGAGAGGAATGGAGGCTTGTACTTGACTTGATGAGATGAAGTACTTAACTTTTGATATGATTGATGGGACATTCTCTTAGGATTACAACGCACGGCATTTTTCCTCGAACTGAACGCGGGCCCACTTCTTCTGGCTAGGGTATCGCCTCGGCGCGCGAGATGCGGCATTGGAACCGCAGCGACGGCACGGTCGCACTAGTACAAGTATTAGGTCGAGCTGACTCAAATCTACAGGATGTGACTTAGGATTGCGCGTAAAAGTCGATTATACGTTGTGAGTTACCGAAATTCATTGGGAAGGGTCGCGGGAGTCGACAGAACAGTACAGACTAGGATACGAATCTTACAAGAACAAGGTGTGTAGACTGAAAAAGAGTCTATATGGCCTGAAGCAGGCCCCGAGGTAGTAGTACAAGAAGTTTGAGAGTTTCATGTCGAGAAACAGTTTTAGGAGATGTCAAGCAGACCACTGTTGCTATTTGAAGAAGTTTGATACGTCATACATCATCTATCATGCCCCAAACTCAGAAATCGGGCTCACAAAATTTCATATCACCGAATCCAATGCCGACAGCCTCCGTAGTACCCCATTCTCGGCTCCCAGCGCCTATACGCCAGATTCCAATTCTAGGATCCTACGAGGAGGATTTTCTAGTGTACATTTATCTCGTAAGAAGCATAGCCACAAGTTTACCCAAATCACAAAGACAACAACAACATCATATATCCATTAATGTAAACATTTGAATACATTACTGAAAGGGAAATACGTATATAAAAAATAGGCTCCAGAAGATCGCTGCATGCCCTAAGCTCAATGTTGTTTCAACCTAACGCCACCTGCACACATTTATCGTGCATATGCTTATAGAAAGCTTAGAGGGTGGTGTAAGTGTGTGCACAAGGTAAGTGTCAAGTATTCAATACAATACCAAAATCATACAATATCGTAAATACTGGTAAGATCATGAATCATACGATATTAGAGTAAGCAAAAATACTGACAAGTCCATGAGTCATATAATATCAGAGTACGTAATATAGATCAACTATGCAAATGAGGAGTCATAAAGAGCCAAATATCAGATGTCGAGGATGTAATGTAATATGCGGTGCGAATGGAATGACCATGATGGAGTGTAAAGTCGGGATGATGGTATGCAGTATCGCAAGCTATGGGGCCCACCGCAAGGGACTTCTATCCAAATTAGTCCCATATATAAGTTTGGATAGTCAGACTCAATGTGGTAAACTCCTGATCTTAGGTTAGTCGCGCACCCCAACCGAAATCCTGGCTATTGCGAAGGTACACGTAATAAATAGTTGCGCAGCATCGGCCCGTGTGAATAGTGAATGAATGAACGAATGAGTATGTAACTCCTGCTCCACAAATCAGTATTGTATATCTCTAGGATCATCGTCGGGGTTTAGTACACCTCAAACCAGATTGTCACCCCATTGCGTGCAACCAAGTGAGTGGAAGAGACCTCACTATCCGCCTGGCCATTAGTCAGTCAATACCTACCTGGCACATCGATAGCGGACCCATTTATGAGCTGGTCAAACTCTGCCTAGTTTTGCCCACTATGAATCGGGCGGATGAGGCCACACCCCCTCCCAACCGACCATGACATAGTAGGAGATGCTACCTCCTGGTATTTGGCACTCAGGCGCTCATGTATCCACTCTGTCTTGACGTTGGGGCATCTCCTGGCCTTGGGGGTTTAAGGACTTTCACCCACGAACATCCAAAGTGCCTAGATGCTCGAACCCAAATTTTTTCGGTATCCCATCTGGTCATCCATGACATGCCTGTGGAAGTCACTGCCCTGATGTTGTTAGGGCGTATAGTAGTCATAATCATACAATACAAGATTCATGAGTCATGTAATCCAATCATGCATCAATCCTATGTATACCGTGTGTTCATGTGGGATAACTCCATTTATCAGGGAGTCTCATGAACCATTTGTACTATGGCATATGCAATGGTCAATCACATCTTATAATAAACATTCAGATGATGCGTATGGGCTTATATCATGATGCTATGCTGTCTCATTCTCATAATTGGTATCAATAACCGGCATCAACAATCGACCTCGACAATGTGGACGTTAACCAACATTGCCCCTAAGGAATGACCTACATAGAGCCTAACATATAGTGGATCCATGGCCTCACATAAGGGCCTAATATGCAATACCATGGGCCTTACTCAAGAGCTTAATACACATCACGATGGGCCTCTCACATGGGCCTAATATACATCACAATGAGCTCCATCACCCGGCCCTTAAATGCACCACAATGGGCCTCATCACATAAGCCTCATATACATCACATTGGGCCTTAAATATGGGCTGAATACATATCACAATGGGCCTCAAATACGTATCGTGTATACATCACATTAGGCCTCAACCATCGGAATCGGCCTCGACAATCGGAATTGGCTTATACAATCGGCCTCAACAATCGGAATCGGCCTTGACAATCAGAATCAGCCTCAATAATCAGAATTAGCCTCGACAATCGGAATCGGCCTCAACAGTCGGAATTGGCCTTGACAATCAGCCTTAATATCGAAATCGGTAATCGGCCTCGACAATTGAAATCGGCCTTGATAATCAGAATCGGTCTTGACAATCGAAATCAGCCTCGGCAATCGACCTCAATAATCGAATTTGGTAATTGGCCTCGATAGTCGGAGTCTGCTTCGATAATCAATCTTGACAATCAGAATCGGCCTCTACAATCGAAATCAGCCTCGGCAATCAGAATCAGCCTCGACAATCGGCCTCAATAATCGGCCTCGACAATCAGAATTGACCTCGATAATCGGCCTCGAAAAATGGAATCGGCCTTAATAATCGACCTCAGGGAAGGTCACGATGTGGACATTTAACCATCATTGCCCCATCAATGTGGACATTTAACCAACATTGCTCCCAAGGAGTGGCCCAAGTAGAGCCAAACATATAGTGGGCCCATGGCCTCACACAAGGATCTCATACATCAAGTGGGCTGCATCACTTGGGCCTAATACATATCGCTATGGGCCGCATCACACGGGCCGAAAATACATCACAATGGGCCTCACTCATGGACCTCGAATAGATCACATTGGGCTTCGCCCATGGGCCTCAAATACATCACATTCGGCCTTGCCCATGGGACTCGAATACGTCACATTGAGCCTCGCCCATGGGCCTCGAATACATCACATTGGGCCTCGCTCATGGGCCTCGAATACATCACATTGGGCCTCACCCATGGGCCTCAGATTCAAACAGGCGGGCCCTATCACATGGGTCTCATGTGCATCAAATGGGCCACGTATCTGGGCCTTGAATACATCGAATGGGCCACGCGACATGGGCCTAATACATATCACAATAGGCCTTACCCATAGGCCATGAATACATCACAATGGGCCTCAACCAATGGGCCGCACCATCTACACCATTCATCTATTTTTAGAAATCATTTTAAAGTATTATCTAAAAATAATCATATCTAAAGATCATCTGGACCATACCACAATAACAGTGGTGATAATGATTTTCATTGTTAAAACTCCACTGGGCCCACCATAGCGTTTATTTTTCATCCAGTCTGTTCATAAGGTCACGAAGACCTGAATTAAATGGAGAAATAAATTTCACATTAATCCATAACTTTTGCACTCCCAAAAAGGGGTTTCAATGGTGGACATTCAATCCCCACTGTTTTTGGCAGTGTGATCCACTTGATATGTAGTGCTGATAAAGCACGTGCATCATGGTGCATCCCACCGTCTAGCAATCTGGACGGTGGAGATAAAACACATATATTATGGTGTGGTCCACGATCCAGATGGACGGACAGCGTGGACATGAAACAAATGCATCATGGTGGGGTGACAAGCTCACCAAATGAGTGGACAATTTGGATGTAATACATACATCATAGGGTGAGGTCCACATCCCAGCTGGATGGTGGGGACCCCACACGTGTGGCTGGGTCCCACCGTCCAGCAAGTGGACGGACGGTGTGAATAAGACCCGCACCTCACGGTGGTGATGCCCCACGTGGACGTAGTGGATATACAATACATACCCCAGGGTGGGTCCCACGTGGTGGGCCACCCACTATAACCCTCTCCAAATACATATACATATTTATTATTATTATTATTTTCTTTTGAGCAGTAACCAGTGTCCAGATAGATGGACGTTAGATGAAATACATACAACGATGTGGCCTACCGTCCAAGCCATGGGCGGTGAGGATCCACACGTGCATCATGGTGAGGTCCATTGTGATATGGATGACGAGGTGGATGTAAACCATACATCATGGTCAGGGCGGTACAACGTCGTTTAAACAATCTAACATCGTCCAGATCATCTGGATGGTGTGGATGAAATAAATACATCATGGTGCAGTCCACATCACCATGGATGGTGTGGATCAGATCATGCATCAAGGTGGGCCACTAGCCATCACACTAAGAGAGAGAGAGAGAAGGAAAGATTGATGGTGATGGAGGGGCCCCGCCACTATGGGCCCTTCTTGATACAAAGCATACATCAAGGTGGGTCCCACCACATATGAGCCCTTAAATCACAAAAATAAAAATGAAAAATGTAGATCTAAAATCACTCACCCGGTAGATCTTCTTGGACTTCTTCTTTCATCAATAAATGCTAGAGATCCAAGGGGACAATTTCAATAGTTGAGATGGGTCATGGAGGGTGGGATTGGGTGGTAAGGAGTGGGTCACACCTAGCTTCTCTCATGGAAGCATGGATGTCCACCTCTCATGGAGTTGCTTGAAAATGGAGAGAGAGAATGAGAGAGAGAGAGGTGATGGGAGAGAGGGATGGTCAGTGATATATGGGTGTACTTGGTTGTAAGAGAGAGAATTGACTTAGGGGAGGGGTGGTTGTACTTGGGGATGGGTGTTGTACTTGACATTTGATTGATGGATTGATGTGATGTGTCATAGAGATTCCCTCAATATTTACAACGCATGACATTTTTCTCGAACTGAACGTGGGTCCACATCTCTTGGCCCAAGTATCACCTCGGCGTGCGAGATGCGGCGTCGGAACCGCCGCGATGGCGCGATCACTAGGGTACAAGTTTCGAGTTAAGCCGACTTTGATATACGGGACATGACTCAAGATCGATGACAAACACCGATAATAGATCGCGGGTAGCCGAAATTCGACCGGGAGGACCAGGAAGCCTACGAAACGGTATAGTCTATGATACGGGTCTTACATCATCCTTCTTCTATACGTTGATGATATGCTTTTGGTCGGATCAAGTATGAAGGATATCTCAGATCTCAGAAGACAACTATCTAAAAAATTTGCCATGAAGGATTTAGGAGTTGCAAAAAAAAATCCTAGGCATGAGGATAAAGCGTGATAGGGAAAACAGGAAACTAGTTTTGTCACAGGCAGAGTACATAGCCAAGGTACTTGATCGATTCAGTATGGGAGGTGCTAAGCCAGTTAGCACTCCATTAGCTAACCACTTCAAGCTTTCTATGAAGCAAGGTGTAAAGACGCAGGAGGAACGAGACTACATGGCTAAAGTCCCATACGCGTTAGCTATTGGTAGTCTCATGTATGCTATAGTGAGCATGAGGCCAGACATTGCTCAAACAATGAGAGTTTTACCAGGTTCATGAACAACCCCGGGAAGGAACATTGAGAAGCTGTGAAGTGGATCCTCAGATACCTGATAAGTACTATGGATATAGGGTTGTGCAATGGTAGATCAAAAATCAAGCTACAAAGTTACATAGATTCAGATTTGGTAGGAGATATCGACAGCAGAAAAAGCACTACAGGTTATGTCTTTACTCTGGATAGTGCTGCAGTCAGTTGGGTCTCTCAGTTACAGAAGATAGTATCTATCAGTACGACGGAAGCAGAATATGTTGCGGCTACATAAGCGTGCAAAGAGATGGTGTGGATGAAGATTTTATGGAAGAGTTGGGTAAGAAGCAAGTAGATTGCAAGCTGTATGGTGACACTCAGAGTGCAATACACTTGGCTAAGAATTCAGCCTTTCATTCAAGGACCAAGCATATTGACTTCAGATATCACTTCATACGTTCGTTACTGGAAGATGGATCGATTGCTCTAGAGAAGATTTATACAAGTGAGAATCTTGCGGATATGCTGACCAAGGCGGTCACATGGGAGAAGCTAAAGCTATGTTCAGCTTTGATTGGTCTTCGGCTTGAAGACGGGGAGGTGGTGTACTCCGGATGTAGAAGACATAGGTTTATGGTGATGTGTCTCCAAGTGGGAGATTATTGAGATATAGAGCCATATTTGGATAGGGCCGCTCGACCAGTCGAGTGACCTGCTCGACTAGTTGAGTGGCCCACTCGTCCATTCGAGGGCTGGCTCGACTCAAAGTCCAGCAAGCATCAGTTTTTTGGTTTCGAGGTGCTCGACCGGTCGAGGCCCATGCTTGACCGGTCGAGGGTTCGCTCGACCAGTCGAGGAACTTTCTCAACTAGTCGAGGTTACACAGATTCGTTTTGCGGATTTGATATGGACTGCAAAAATTTGAGTCGGTTTCATAAGGTTGCGAAAGGGAAGTTGCCTAAACTATAAATAGGGGTACCTAGGGCTTTTATAGGGTTATGGGAGTTATTCTAAAGTATGGGCAAAGGGTTTTCTCTATACATCTAAAGGGAAAATGTTAGTATATTGCTTGTAATCTCGTTTTTCTTCATAATGGAAGTTTGCACCAGTGGTTTTTTACCCTTGTTTGGGGTTTTTCCACGTATATCTTGTCTTGTGGTTTATTTGGAATGCTTTGATTATTTTTCTAGATTATATTTTTTTCTGTTTATCGTTTGTGGGTGAAACTGGAGATTGGATCTCGGTTCACTAGCGTTGTTGGCATGCTACGCAACAATATTGACATTCAAACAATACAATGGTGCAAAATTTCCCGAAGCCTACCTCAAAGTATTATGTAGAGAACTTAATGCCATGACAGGCAATGGTAGGGCATTAATCCTTTTGTTTCAGAAGTCCCTAAAGGGTGATGCATTAGATTAGCACACGTCACTGGATTATCAATGAATCAAGACTTAAGAACAACTTGCCCAAGCATTTATGTACCGTTTAACGTACAAACTTAACACGACACCTAAAAAAGGATGGATCTTATTACCTTAAGACAAATGAATAATAAGTTACTGTTAGCTTCCGTTGGAAGGTGGTGGGGCATGATTGTCAAAATGAAACCACCCATTGATGATGAAGAAAAAATATCCATGATTGTTCACTCGGCAAACCTGAGTATATCTGGATACCTTGTCTCGTATTCGTACTCTAACTTCACCCAACTCATCCATCTTGGGGAACAAATCGAAGACAGAATAAGGGCTAGGACAATCTCCCCCTGGGCGCATTAGTCCACCCCGAAAAAGTGGAGTCAAGTGGATGGAGAGCTTATCGAATATGAGAATGATGATGGTGATGTCCCCATCCCCTGTCCAACATAAGATAATAACATTGTCGTCTCTATCCAAGGCGCACCATTTGCCCCTCAACAGGGACAACAACAACAATAACAACAGTTGCAAAGATGGAACCCACAATACCTGAATTAAAGTCGGCATATGGGTAAAACCCAAGAGCTTAGGCAATTCACAACGATTCCATAGCCATACAACAATGTACTAGCCATGCTAGTACAAAGGCAACCCCGCTACATCCTCGGCCCCCACCAAATCCACTGCCATAGAATTACAACTATAATGAATATCATGCATACCATCGTCCTGGGGCCATACAACAAATCATTATTTCACTTTGAAACATGCAATACAAAACTTGATTGACTAAAGGAAAAACTCTATTGCGACCTCGGGCACAACTGTTAACAATATACTTTAGAGTCTCCTACCACGGCATCAAGTATATTTACACTTGAAAGAGTTTGATGAGATCATAGCCACTTTATATTTTCCTAACGTGTCTGAGGACACGGTTAGATTGAAACTCTTTCCCTTTTCCTTGAAAGAGAAGGCTAAGACGTGGTTGCATTCACTTTGTCCTAGATCTGTTGGCACATGGAATGACATGATAAGGGAATTCATAAAGAAAATTTTTCCACATCATAAGACAAACACCCTTAGAAAGTCAATCATGAACTTCGCCTAAGAGAAGGATGAAACATTCTTCGAATGTTGGGAAAGGTTTAAGGATCTTGTCAGTTCATGCCCACAACACAGTTTTGAAACGTGGTGTATTACACACTTTTTCTATGATAGACTGACATCTTCCATGTGCTAATTGGTTGAGACAATGTGTAATGGAGAATTTATGAATAAAAACATCGATGATATGTGGGATTATTTGGACAGACTTGCTGAAAACGCACAATCATGGGACACTTACCCAAAATCAAGCACCACTTCTAGGCCCACTCAATCAAAGGAGAGGGGTGGATTATACCTTTTGAAAGAGGATGATGATATCAATGCTAAAGTGTTTAATCTCATAAGGAAATTTGAGGCCATGGAACTAAAGAAGGATAAGGTTAAGGAAACTGTTTGCGGTATTTATGCTTGCAATGTTCACAGAACTGAAAATTGTCCAACGATACCTACTTTTCAAGAAGTGTTGAATGAGCAATCTAATGCTATGAACAATTATCAAAGACCTTTCAATGGACCTACCTCCAATACATACAATCCTAGTTGGAGAAATCATCCAAACTTCAGTTGGAGGAATGGACAAACTGCTACCCCTCAAGGTTTCTTCAACCAAAATTCTAAATCAAGAGAAACCTCAAGAGGATCTGGTTCTAAAACATCTTCCAAAGCAAGAGCTTTTCAATCAGGGGATGCTACAAGCTTTTCAAGACCTTCAAGGGCTTGACATAAGGAATATGATTGGGAATAAGGGGAGCCTTCCAGCTCAACCTCTTCCCAATCTAAAACCACAATAGGAAGTTAGCGACCCGAGCTATTCAAACCAAATGGAGCAAGCTAAATCTATCACAACTCTTAGGAGTGGGAAGACCATTGACAAAACCATTCCGGTTAGGGCTGAAAAGCTTAAGGACCCAGAAGAGGACAACAATGATAGACCTGTCATTGCTCCACAAGAGTTAGAACCAGAACTTCAAGGTAAGCCCATTACCCCATTTCCCCAACAGTTGGTTGCACCAAAACCTCTCTTTAACCTGAGGACATTCTAGAGGTGTTGAAACAAGTGAAGTTCAATATTCCTCTACTGGATGCGGTTAAACAAATACCTTCATATGCTGAATTTCTGAAAGACTTATGTACGACCAAAAGACGGTAAAATATTTAAAAGAAAATCTTCTTAACTGAAAAAGTTAGTGCTATCCTAAAGTAAGATGTGCCACTGAAATTCAAAGATCCACGTAGCCCAACCATACCTTATGTGATTGGGAACTACCGAATTGAGCACGCACTTCTTGACTTAGGAGCAAGCGTAAATCTGATTCCCTACTCAATCTACAAATAGTTAGGTTTGGGTGAATTGAAACCCACCCTAACCACATTACAACTTATTGATTGATCAGTTCGTGTATCAAGAGGGATAATTGAAGATGTGTTGGTCCAAGTTGACAGATTCTACTACCCGGTAGATTTTATCGTCCTGGATACGGAATCCATCATTAACATGAGCACTCAAATTCCCGTCATTCTTCGTCGCCCATTCCTTGCCACTTTAAACGCAATCATTAATTGCAGGAATGGAATCATGAATATGTCTTTCGGGAATATGACATTGGAATTGAATATCTTTTTCAACACAGGCAAACGGTTAGAGGATGATGACAATTTTCATGACATTAACATGATTGACTCTTTCGTGGAAGATAGGACACTTTTGACCTTATCCTCTGACCCTTTAGAGACATGCCTAGCCCACTCCCATGATTTTGATGATGACATGATTAGAGAGACAGGTGTCATGCTTGATACTGTGCCGGTACTTGAAGTTAACTAGTGGAGGCCACAATTTGAAGAATTGCCCCAAAGTAATGTAATACCTCTACCATGTAACCTCAAGGCACCAAAGCTTGACCTAAAACCTTTGCCCTCTGATTTGAAATATGTCTATTTAGGTCAAGATGAGACATACCCGGTGGTGATTTATTCCCACCTTGAGTAAGAACAAGAGAGTATGCTCATCTCTACTCTCATTGAGCATAAGGGAGCCCTTGAATGGTCGATTGCGGACCTCAAGGGAATTGACCCTTCAGTTTGTACTCACCGCATTTATCTTGAGGATAATGCGAAGACCTCTTAACAACCGCAGCATAAACTAAATTTAAACATGAAAGAAGTGGTTAAGGACGATGTTCTTAAGCTGTTGGATGTGGGTATCATATACCCTATATCCGATAGCTAATGGGTGAGTCCAACTCAGGTGGTTCCTAAGAAGTCTAGAATCACCATTGTAGCCAATGCCAACAATGAACTCATGCCAACTAGAGTTATTATTGGTTGGAGAATGTGCATCGACTACAGGAAGTTGAATACCGTCACGAGGAAGGACCACTTTCCTTTGCTCTTCATTGATCAAATCTTGGAAAGGCTAGCTGGTCACTCGTATTATTGTTTCCTTGATGAGTATTTGGGTTACAACAAGATAGAGATAGCTCCTGAAGATCAGAAAAAGACCACATTCACATGTCCTTTTGGCACCTTTGCTTACCGAAGGATGCCATTCGGACTATGTAATGCCCTCGCCGCTTTTCAGCGATGCATAATGAGCATTTTTTTAATATGGTGAGGCAATATCTAGAGGTCTTCATGGACGACTTCTCTACTTTTGGTCCATCCTTCAGCGATTGTTTAGAGAATTTTAAATGTGTGCTGAAGCGATGTGAAGAAAAGAATTTGGTACTCAATTGGGAGAAGTGTCATTTCATTGTTCGTAAGGGAATTGTCCTTGGACCGATCATCTCGTCCGAGGGAATTGAGGTAGATAAGGCTAAAATTGATCTTATCTCTAACCTACCCCCACCCAAGAACATACGAGATGTGCGATCCTTCTTAGAATACGCCGGCTTTTATAGGAGATTCATAAAGGACTTTAGTCATCTCTCTCATCCTTTATATAATCTACTTCAAAAGGATGCACCATATGAATAGACTGAGTAATGCTAGCAGCTTTCACTAAGTTTAATGACATGTTAACCACTACACCTATCATGCAACCACCCGATTGGAGCCTTCCTTTTGAACTTATGTGCGATGCGTCTGACTATGCTTTTGGGGCGGTTTTAGGCCAGAGAAAATAAAAGAAGCCCTACGTCATTCATTACGCAAGTAGAACTCTAAATCCTGCCCAAGTGAATTACTCGACTACGGAAAAGGAACTCTTAGCCGTAGTGTTCGCTATGGACAAATTTAGGTCCTACTTGATTAGATCCAAGATCGTCATTTAGACAGATCATGCGGCGCTCAAGTATCTTCTTTCTAAGAATGATGCTAAGCCTCGCCTGATTAGATGGATCTTCCTACTCCAAGAATTTGATTTGGAAATAAAAGATAAAAAGAGAATAGAGAACGTAGTGGCTAACCATCTTTCCAGCCTTGATCTCCCTAATTCCCTTGAGATGACCATATCAATGAAATGTTCCCTGATGAACAACTGTTCAAAGTCTCCCATTCACCTTGGTTTGCTGATATTGCGAATTATCTTGCCACAGGTTTTACGCTGACACATTGCACTGCGCAAGATAAGAAAAAAATTCTTCGCCGAGGTTCGTAAGTTCTTCTAGGATGATCCGTATGTGTTTAAATATTGCCCAGACCAAATCTTAAGGAGATGTGTGCCAAACAATGAACACCAAAGTGTCATCTCCTTCTGTCACTCTCAAGCCTATGGTGGTCACTTTTCTGCTAAAAAGACCACGGCTAAAATTCTGCAGTGTGGCTTTTACTGGCCCACTATGTTCAAGGACATTCATGAATTTTGCAAAGCTTGTGAGCGTTGTCAGAAGTTGAGAGTATTGTTCCGTCGAAATATGATGCCCTTGAACCCCATTCTTATTATAGAAGCATTTGATTGCTGGGGCATCGATTTCATGGGACCATTCCCCCAATCCTTAAGGAATCTATACATTTTGCTAGCAGTAGATTATATCATTAAATGGATCGAAGCGATTCCATGCCGGAATAATGACCACCAAACGGTCATTAAATTCTTAAAAGAAAACATCCTTTCTCGGTTTGGAATGCCCCGAGCCATCATTAATGACGGGGGCTCACACTTTTGTAGTAGGCCATTTGCAAATTTAATGAAGAAATATGGTATCTCCCATAAAGTGAGCACTCCATATCACCCACAAACAAGTAGGCAAGCTGAGATTTCTAATAGGAAAATTAAACACATCTTGGAAAAGATGGTTAACCCTGACCATAAGGATTGGTCACTTCGATTGACCGATGCTTTATGGGCTTACCGTACCACATTAAAAAACCCTATTGGAATGTCTCCCTTTGGACTTGTCTACGGGAAAGCTTGCCACTTACCTGTGGAGTTGGAGCATAGAGCCTATTGGGCGATTAAAAATCTGAATTTCAATTTGGACAATGTTGACTCTCTTGCAAACTTCAGTTGAATGAACTCGAAGAAATCCGCAATGATGCATATGAGAACTTGAGAATTTACAAGGACAGGATGAAGGCATTTCATGACCAACACATTCTTTGAAAAACGTTCACACAAGGTCAGAAGGTCCTCTTGTATAATTCTCGGTTAATTTCTTTTCGGGTAAGCTTCGATCTCCTTGGACCGGCCCTTTCACTGTTACCAATGTTCATCCTCATGGGGCTGTGGAGATTCAGAATCCAAACAATGGCAATGAATTTAAAGTAAATGGACATCGATTAAAGCCATTTGTTGAGCAATTTGATTTAAAAGACTTGTCCGTATCTCTGAATGATCCTATTTATCGGGAATGATCTCCTAGTCTGACGGAGGTATAGTTAGGTTTTCTGTTTTCCGTTCTAGGATAGTCGGCTTTATGCTGCTTAAGATAGTTTACTTCCGCCATTTTAGGATAGTTTGTTTTTGGTTGATAAAGTCTTGTGCTAACCCACCTTCACGTTGAGATCCTTTGGAAAAAGCCGTAAAATTTCTTCATCGGGTACTATCTTTCCATCACTCTTCTTTCAAATATGTTGTCTCTTTTGCAAATCTTGCATATTTCTTTTACATTGAGGACAATGTAGATTTTAGGTTGGGGATGGGAGATTAGGTAAACTAATCAGTGTTTTCTTAGTTTTGACCAAAATTTGTAAAATTTTTGAAAAAGTTTTCAATGTTTATCTGTTTGGAAAGCGAAAAGTTGTGTATTTAAGACTGTTTTTAGTTTGATAATAAGATAGAAATCGAGTTTTGAATTGTTGGAGTTGGAGCAACTAAGTAATTTATCACTTATGGTTCTTACATTCACTTGGTTAAGAGGATGATCGAATATTATTTTATTCAAATTGTTCTCTGTGGATTGTACTAGATTTTATGATTGCTAGTATGATGATCATTGAAAGATATGGAGAACCAAGTCTAGAGAATTTTATCCACCTTAAAAGAAGAAAGTAACCAGTTACAAAATAGGAGATCGCTAAAGAGGTTATAAAGAATGAAGAATGATAACGTCTTTGAGGGGAATGAAAAATGTTTTTGAAAAGGATGTAATGTCTGAAAAAAAAGGATGAAAAGACTGAATGAATCAAATGATCGGTGATATAAAATCAAAAACTGGAAAAAGAAAGAAAAGGGGGTAAGTTCAAATCAGTACTTGGGTTTTTAACCAATCTTGCAGTGATGAGCATGACTAACATTATGAACAGATAGTATATTCACTGAGCAGGTTGAAAAACTTGATATGCGAACTATGCTCTGACCTAATGGATAAAGGATTTATTTGATCAATTGCTTATGTGGTTCTGCTCCAGGTTTTCAAAAACTCACCTTCTCATCTTGAGTCTACTCATGCACACTTAATACACAAAAGATTGTTTTCTGAAAAAGGCTGAACATTGTGCATTAAACTTATTTATCACATACTTTGCTCGGGACTAGCAAAATGCTGGTTGGGGATTGTGTTGAGGGTCAAATATTGCATATTAGACCCTAGTTATTAATTGGTTTTATGCACATGATAATGCTTAATGTTCTATTTTAATTATGTTTGTGTTGCAAGGTGAATTCAAGAGCTCAGATTGAAAAGGATGCTAAAAGTATGGATTTAACGCTCAAGAATCACCAAGCTAGTGGATAGATCGACCATTGATAGTTTGGGGCCACCTGATCTTTGGATATGCCCGATTTTGGGCTCGACCCCTTAATTTAGATAAATGAATGAACGAACGGTGTAGATCTCTCATACAGAGATCATAGTGGACCATACACGAGAGCTGTGTGTACACCACTGTGGTGCTACTGCCGTGCACCAAACTAGAGAAGTTGGTCAGCGTGCGCTGACTCGACTCCTGCTCGAACACAGCTCGCTCCTACGTAACGGACAGACCACATCCTCTTACGAAAGGCTATGGGCCACCATCATGACCCACATGGACGATCCGAGCCGTCCATCTTGTAGAAGAGCTCGGGCCAGTCAAACCCATGTTGACCCTGTGCACCCATGCACGCGCACGTGCCTGATACAACGGTCACAAGAAGACCACTCTACTGCGTTCAAGCAATTGTAGCAGGTTTAACTCCATGGGCTGCACCAAACTCGGATCAAGAACGCAGTTTCTTGGGCCAAGATTCTGAGAGGAATCCAATGGATGGAGTGGACTTCCTAGAAAATTCCCATAGTGGGCCCCACCGAATAAGACAAAGAATGTGGAATCCCGAAACTAGTGGGATTTCCCATTGCACACACAACGGACTGCCTCTGTCGTGAATCATTATGGCCCACATCTATGATTGAGCGAGCCGATCCTGACCGTTAATCACGACCAGAGGGCAAATCCGACCACACCGTGGCTGGTTTCACACTTAGAGATTACCCTCACACTCACACAAAACTGTCCATAGTTGTACCAGTCCCAAAGCTCTATTTTCAGATTCCCGATCCACGTCTTTATGTTCAAACTGACACCATTCAAGGACTCGGTGGGGCCCACCGCTGAGGGAATGAAGTAGATCCGAAGCATTCATCGGACACAATGGCCACGATCGGACCGACTGTAGGGAAAATCTGGTCTAAAAATGTCCAGCGCAGCTCGCCACTCCAGCACCGATAGAGTTGCGAGTTAAGGATTTCTAGCCGCAGCAATCCAAGATGCGTAATCTAGGCCGTCCAAACTATTTGCCACACAGGAAGACCATAAGAGTTCAATCATCGTCAGGGCAAAAGGAAGGTGCCCTACCGAACAACAAACCGCTCGCTGTTACAGCGACCCCACTGCATAATTCGCTGCGAAACAGGGGCGGTTCCGCAATCTCTAACCGACCTCTTTATGCAGAAACTGCGTAAGTTTTCACGCAAGTTCCACTATGCCATGACGAGTTTAACACACCTATAAATAGGTCTTCTCACCCCATCGTCTGGAAAAAAAAAAGAGAAAAAGGTTGAAGAAGAAAGGGAGAGAAAAGGAGGAGAGAACAGAAGCAAGAGGAGGAAAGGAGAGCAAAAGCGTGGAGAGGCCGTCATTAAGAGTTTTTCCCTTTTCCTTAGTTATTTTTTTATGCTTTCTTAAGAGATTCTAGTTCAATCATGTTTATGGTTGGAGCTAGGGCTAAGAGGTAAAGCTTGTAGAGTGATGGGATGTTTTCTAGTACTTTGCTTCATGTTTATATTGAACTCTCTTTGATTCAAGTTTGATTATAAGGAATACTTGCAGTTTTTAATGGTTTGTTGTGACTTAAATTACAATGGATCTGCGATAGCTTTGAGTATATTCTTTTCATTATTGAGGTTATGGATTGTTAAATTCTGTTGTTTGCTTTTTCCCATGGGCATGGTTTTGTGATGGAATCACTTCTAGTTTTCATACCTCTCAACCATTGACAACTAGATCAAAAGAAGTTTAGATTTGATTTTAATAAGATATCTTCTAATTAGATAAAGATGGGACTCTGATTCCAGTTGTGTTCGTGAATCAAGCATAAATCTCCCTGATCTCTACAAGTGGATCCTCGGAAACCTTAGTTTCCCACTTTTAAAATTCACAAGTTTTTCATAATTATTCTCTCACTTATTCCAGATTTAAGTTTTCATCTTCTTCTAGTTCTAGTTCTAGCTCTCAGAAAACACACGATTTTAGTCCCTATGGATTCGACCTCAGTCTCACCGAGATTATTACTACATCGTAGCCCTATAGTTGGGGTTGTGAACATCAACCCGCAACAAACCCATAAGCTTAAAGGTCAATCCACCTTCATTTGACCCATGATCATCACCATAGACTTGCATGACCATTGAATCCATGATTTAGATCAACCCTCTTTAACATGTGATAACATACTTAAACCTCCCGACACAACTTAACCTATAAGATATACCAGCCAGTCATTCGATTCTTACCATTAACCAATGTATACAAATTTCCCGATTCTATCATTAAATTTATGCAACTCATTCATCAACTTCCATATCTGCTCATTTACTTTCCAAGTCATCAAACCAATCATACAATACCTAACTAGCCTTAGATCTAGCAATCTAACCATCCGTGTTACTATTGGACTACCTTATCATAACGACATTGCCCTGAGCTCATTTAAACCGTACTGAAACTCGTTCATCAATGATTTTAACCCGTTCACCTTCTTTTTTAACCATTACGTTATCATTTCCAATTGTTAAAATATAAATCTAACTGTTACTAACATAGTCTCAACCATTTAAGGATTTTCATGGTGTACGCATTCTTACCATATGACATTCTCCCAAAACCTATTTGTACAATTTAATTGTGATGAAATTTTAACCATAACTGTAACGCCCTGAAAATCGGGGGTCGAGTGTAACTCAACTCCCGAGTTCCAATGCATCACTTATGCAACATATTTATGATGTTTGAATGTTGTCTTTGTTAGAGCAATAAACATGAGTGAGATTATACCAAAACAGCAATTCATACTCCAGATCAATTGTATAAAAGCAAGCGGAAGACTAAACTGTATATATGTGTATGTAAAGAAACAAAATAAACGTTTCATTATCCAGAGTATGAATCCTTCTGAGTCACAATATACATGTCTGTTTATAAACAAAATGTCAAAAGAAACTAGGTACAATCCCTGTAAATCCCATCGGTCCCGCAGACCTAGTCGAAGCGCCCGGCCAATGACTCGCATATACGAGAACTCCTCTTGGTCCTCGGCATAATCCGGCTCTGCCTCCAAAGTTCTTGGCTCGCCTAAACACGAGACAGTACGGTTGGTGTGCGCAACACCGTCCCGTAACGTGGGAGTGAGTAGCTAACTCAGTAGAACCATAAAGCATAGGTTAACATGTTCATCAAAGCAGTCAAGCAGTAATGATAAAGCAGGAAATCAAACACTCCTAGTTACTCTTACTAATGCAAGTATGATTGCAGGTATGATGGATGCCCTCACTGACATACTCCCTCATGCGACACCCTCTTCGTTCGTGGCATGCTTTCATCCCTCAGTGCTCCACATCTTCCAGGCACATGCAATATCATGTTGAGCATGATTAGAGTTGTTATTAGTCCATTTCAAACGCCAGAATTGGGAAACTAAGGTACCTCCCTTGTATCATTCCCAAACATGATCCATTCAGGGTCGTCGGTCTAGTTAATCTCGAACGACGGTGTGTTTTCTAGGTCACTTCTTGCAAGGCTGCCGCGAGGCATTGTTACACGGAATCGTTGCACCACTCCCCCATCACCTTATCAATACAGGCCTAGCTTATACTCTGTTACTACGGGAAGGCTCGTTGCCTCACCGTAGAATTAAAGTATGCTCGAGGTCACTACACCGAATATGGTCAGGGCTGCCAGGGCTGTTACACGGAATCGTTGCACCACTCCCCCATCACCCATCAAGTAGTGTAGGCGAAGCCGACTCGAATATAGTGTCCCATACCACCATAATCGGCTCACGAGTGTGATTGCTCACTGGTCACTACGGGGAGGCACGTGGCCCCAGCGTAGGCCGACAGCTCGGCCACGGTGTCCCATACCACCATGTCCGGCTCATGAGTCTTAGCGGATCGAGGTACCATAGTTAAAGGGGATTTCACTGGTAAGTTTGGTACCCTAGGTTCATACATTAGCGACTAAACATGGTGAACATACGTAAGACATACGGGTTACTTGATGTATTCGGTTGACTCGAGCGCACAACAAGTTGGGCGATATGAAGCGCAGAAGCACCTCGTGTGGCCAACCACTATCGCTATGGCGAAGTACGACGCGGGTTCACCAACACATCACGTGTGGTGAGATGAATCTCAACCACAACTCCTAGTCGATACCGGATGTCTGGACTATGGGCATAGTCCCAAGCCCAATCAATTCCCAACCATGGCATGTGAAGTAAAGCATGATAAACAAGATAGATCAAGAACACTAGCAATCATGTTGTAAAGCATATCATGAAGCATGTTATGTAACAAGTTACAAAGCATGTAAAAAGCATGTTATAAAGCACTATATAAATAGGAATACAAATACATATATCTCATAAGTGAGTGGTTAGGGTAAACAACCACATGGAGGATATCATACATGATTCTAAGGTAGTTGAGAATCACATCTCAGCACCCACCTAAGGTACTAACACTTAAGCACTTACACTCACAAGCATTTTTTTTCAAACACTTGGAATGCACTATTTCAACATACATGACGTATGTTAGAGGAAAGTGCACTAGGGCTGTCCCTTTACCAAACTAGCATGTTATACGTATATATGATATTCATACAACAAATAATCATGGCAATTACATCAGCAAATTTTATACGTATAGGGTATTTTCTAGAATACCCATTTTCAACATACATAGTGTTTACAAGGAACTTGTAATACTGGCGATTCTTTTCGCCAAGCAATTAATTTATACGCACATAATATATTTACACAACAATTAGTCATGACAAATACATTGCTAAAATATACACGTATACGGTACTTCTTACAATACCGTGTTCCTACATACACGGTGTATATTAGTAAACATGTATCTAGGCGAACCCTTTCGCCAAATAAGTATTTTATCCATATATTATATAATCATACATTAAATAAACATGTCAAACGTTTTTCCGAAAAAAATACGTATACGGTATTTCTACGTATACCTAGAGTATGTGAAATTCCATATTCTACAACGTTAATCGAAACAGGAAACGGAAAGCACTTTGTACATGTGCATTTACATGCAGATCATGAATCTATCATTATCTGACATTGAAAGCGTTGAAAACCGTAACTTATACACTTAAAGTCCTCACCTTACGCCGATAAACGCGTAACGGAGTCAGTTCGTTCACCCTCGCTTTGTCTAAGGCACAACGGCAACCTAAGACATGAAATAGGTTAGCTATTTCATAACCTACAACCTATACACTTCAAATCAGACCTAGGGTTAGGGTTTCTTACCTTCAAACGGAATGGATACCGCCGAGAAAACACCTGGAAAGGAGCGGTGTAGGCCGTGCGACAACCGAAAGCAGTAGGAGGAAGATCTCCCACAAATCCCAAGCTATTCTCCCTCTTTTCTCTCTCTCTCTAGGGTTTTAATCCCAAATTCGTATGGCTATGAGAGGGGCTGTTCTAAGCTCCTTTTATAGCCAAAAACATTCCGAAAATAGACTTAGGTTCAAGAGTTATTGCTAATATAGGATATTCGTCACTTTTCCAGCTCAAAAGAGAGGTTCTGGTAGCCCTCCTTGATCCAAACATCAGACTTAAACTCACCACCTATGGATCTATGTGGGATTACATTTTTGACTCGATCGGATTCCCAGATCACACGTGGCGGGCCACTTTCAGTTCGACGGTCAGTGGGCCACGATTAGAAATTCCAAGTACATGTAAATGTTCTGAAATTTTTCTTAATCGAGGGTGTAATTTGGTCGATTGACGGTCGGGTTGCTTAATACTAACGTGCAAGCGAACGATGCGGATCACTATTCACGATATTTTTATTAGGATGGGAATAGTGTTTTTCACACTCCTCGCTCCGAATCGAAACGAATGGCCGTGGGACATCGGATGGACTGATTTTGAGATGATTGTCAAGTCCGGTGAGGCGGTCCTAGTTCCTTAGCTTCGTGTTAATCGGGCTTCTTAGATGTGCGATCTAGACTAATCTGAAGTTTCGTTTCATTCGAGAAGCGGTAGGAAATGAGTTTGGTTCTAAACTTTAGAGTAACCTAGCGTCACTTGTTTTGCAAGTTTTAGGTCTTGCAGATCGTATTTAAAGCGATCCCAACGGATTTCATGGCTAATTGAGTTTAGTACTTAGTTAACTTTGTTAAATTTCCAAAGGATTTAATCCTAATTAATTTCTGGTCGAGGTGGTACTCGATCCAGTGTACGGAAATTTACAGGTCGTTACAATAACATACTCGACTTAATTGAACCACATATTTCCAACCTCTCCGCCTAAGTACAATATCAATCATTCATATATATATATATATATATATATATATATATATATAAATAACTTTATCATATCCGCCGGAGGTCCGTCCAAACATCAAATAGAGACTATCGCCACCGGTCTTATATGATGCCCAATGAATTTACTGAATCACTTTTTGCATCGGGCCACATTTGGGCCTATTTTTAGTATCCATGAGCTTCATAAGAATGTTTCAATTTCTTGAACTTCTAAAAAAATGAAAGTATATTATACAGGCATCTGTACCCTACACCACATATCTTTCACCTGATAGACCACAATCCAGCAATTAATTTACAGAATTGACCATACATATACTTCCTAGTGATTCGATGAACTCCATAAAACACTTGTTTCACATTTCAAAGATCAACTGACCATTTGTCAAGCTTAGTTGTTCATTAACCCACAATACGGTTGTGTATTCATAAAACCAGCAACAACCACACTAGATCATCTAAGCCCATCAAGTGGCCCAGCCATCTAACAATTCATTTTGCTGAAAAATTTAGTCCAATATACCAACCCAATCAACAATAACCAATAATAAAAAAAACTTTCCAATTAATCTTCAAATCCAGACCATCCAGCTCGCGTAGCGACCATCTAACCAAAGATTTAAATCATCCAATGTTTGAATCATTTAAACCTCACCATCATATCCGTCATCAACTAATCTTAACCATCCAAATTTCCTCATGTATTCCACGTGTGAACCCAACTAGAAGCAACTAAGTCATTAACGAACTTTTCGAGCAAAAACTTTTATTTTCTCCTCTTCCTTCTTCTTATCCACCTTCGGCTCAGTATGAATGGCGAGAAACCTCTCTAGCGCACTCCAAAACCCACAAGATTTAATTGAGACCATCCAAACGGAGGCACCCGACTACTAATACAGCAATCCAATTTTCATTTCCATAAAAAAGATGGAATAATACGCATTGATAAGAAACCACACCATAAGCACGACTCCATTATCTTTTGCGAATCCTCACTGCTGTGAAGTTTGGCTCTGTATGCTTGTAGATTTAGATCGTTGTGATGGGGATTTTTCTCCTCATTGCTGGAATCGATGAAATTGAACCAGTTTCGATATCATCGATAATTGCAGGATTTTTCACCACTGGTCGCTAGACAGTTTTTGTCCTGTTCCGATATCATCGAGAGACCTTTCGATGATATCGAGGCTATCATCGAGAGACCTTCGATGACATCGATAATTGTTGAATTTTTCACCCCTGGTCACTGGACAGTTTTTGTCCTGTTCCGATATCATCGAGAGACCTTCG
This sequence comes from Magnolia changhungtana, assembly GCA_030180095.1. Classification (NCBI taxonomy): domain Eukaryota; kingdom Viridiplantae; phylum Streptophyta; class Magnoliopsida; order Magnoliales; family Magnoliaceae; genus Magnolia; species Magnolia changhungtana. The sequence continues at coordinate 7,874,657 of JASAUF010000446.1, forward strand.
ATATCATCGAAGAGTTACGCGGATGCAATTGCGGAAATGCAGATTCTGCGGATTTTGTTTCCTATTTGGATTCTACCCTTTCTATTCTTATATAAAGGGGTGTATGCGGGATTGAGGTGTATTTCAGGGTATTCTAAGGTTTCTTAAAGCTTTGCAAGGGTTTGCTAAAGGGCTTAAGATTATTAAAAGCGTGTGAAAGAGAGAGAAAAAAGAGAGAGAGAGAGAGGAAGCTTGTGGAAGGGTGGCTATGCTCATAGAGGTGATCTACCATGTCTCAGTGCTTCCACATCCTCGTAATCGGTGAGATCTCTCCGTTTTCTCTATTTTCTTATTGGTTATCCACTCTTGTATGAGTGAAGAAAGTTTGATCCAAGCGGTGTGTGCTTGTGATCGGTTGTAACGTTCTGCTTTATAGTGGATTGTTGATCTGGATGAGGTCCCGTGGTTTTTACCTCTTTGAGGGTTTTCTACATAAAAATCCCTGGTGTGGTGTGGTTTATGTTTTAATTTAGTTCATTGCATTATTATTCCATAATTCAGGTTTGTTTTGGGAGGCTAGATCCTAAGGTTTTGTGCAAGGCCACCGACACATTGAAATATGAAATTGTTAGCATCTAATGGTCCCCACCGTTATTGTAAACTGTCATGAAATTAGATGTACCTTTTCCTTCTTCTTCTTCTTCTTCTTCTTCTTCTTCTTCTTCTTCCTTTTTTTTTTTTTTTTTTTTTTTTTTACATTTCCTCAGTCATCTTTTGTGTTTGCGGTAGTGGAAATAATAGCTCCTAAAACCCAATGACTAAATTAATTTAAAATTAAAAAACTGTGGACCTTCAAGCTTCTTCATGATGATCCAAACCATTCAGTGAAGTCTATTTATTGAGATCTTCTAGGGTAGAAATATGCAAATATGCCATTAAAGCAAGCTACCTATTGAACCAGAAAAAACTCAACTTCAATGTTGGACATGGTGGTGGATTTGTGCAAATCTAAAACCGTGATCTTATGAGCCATTTGTGCATAATGTGTGAGAACCGTGTATGCTAGTTGTGTTGTTGGATTTTTCTTTTCTAAGTTTAGAGTATTAGCTGGGTGAAGATAATGGTAGATATTTTTTGGATTTTCTCTTTGGATTTTTTCTTTCTTTAGTTGCCCCTAGGATGAATTTAGACAAAGATAAATTAGTCATTTCATAGAATAATAAAGCCTATAAAAGGCAGCAATGTTATACGTTTTTCATTCATTCCAATACAGCAGCAGTTCTCTCTTCCTCTTCAAAAAGTTTCAGTTTTTTCTTTTTATAGTGGTAGCAACCACACGTCAGCAAGAAATTGGGTTTTAGACCTAACAAACTGGTATGAAAGCCATCAGTTGTGGTGGGCTCATAACCCACAAGTCCCGGTTTTTTTTTTTTTTCTAGAAAAAGTGTCGAGCAATTTCTTAGCCAAAAACAGAAAATTTTTTTTCCAGAAAAATCAGATTTCAAGGAAAAAAATCTGTTAAAAAAAAAAAAAATAGATTTCAGCCAAGGATCCACCATTTTAGCCAAAAAAATATATATATCAAATTTTAGCCAAAATAAAAAAATCTGTTTTAAAAAAAATATATTCAGATTTCTATTTCATCCATCTCCCTTCATTTAAAAAAAAAATCAGCCATTCCTTTTTTTAAAAATAGAAAAGATGGCCAGCACAATCTAGCCCTAGGTTTCTAAGTTGTCAAAGGACAACTATGAAAAATAGTGCATCCAAATGAAGGAATTGTTCGGGTCGCAAGAACTATGGGAGATCGTCACCGATGGGTATGAAGAACCCACTATGCAAGAAGAAGCCACCTTCACCAATGAAGAAAAGATCGCTCTAAAAAATCAAAGGATGAGAGACAACAAGGCTTTGTTTCTCCTCTATCAAGGGTTGGATGAATCCACCTTCGAAAAGATTGCCGATGCAATATCAAGCAAGCAAGCATGGGATACCCTTGGCACCATCTTCAAGGGTGTAGATCGAGTGAAGCGGGTTCACCTTCAAACATTAAGAGCCGAGTTCGAAGCGACTCACATGAAGGAAAGTGAGAATATTACTGATTATTTTTCGCGTTTGCTTGTAACTGTCAATAATTTTAAAAAGAAATGGTGAGAAGATTGAAGATGTCCGAGTTATTGAAAAGATACTTCGATTCCGTTGTAACGCCTCAGTTTTCAAGACCCGTGCATACCACTCATTTTAAAAAAACCCAGGTGTTAATTGATAAGCAAAAAGGTTAATCAAACCCAATTAAAGTGCAATTAACGGAACCAAGCGTAGTATAAATGAAGCTCAAGTAGTAACAATATCCGGGGCCACTCAGCTGGGGCCCACATACAAAACCTCAAATCCCAAAATGAAATGAAATGATAATAAGCAAATAGTCTACTGATTTTGTAACGCCCTAGATTTTTACTAACCTGGAGTTAGATGTCCTTAGGCAAGGGATAGATCTTAACCCCTTTTGAACCTCTCAAACCTCAAATCCTGTAGAAATTGGACAAGTTTAACTAAGTGCTAAACTAAATTAGCTATGAAATCTGCTTGAATCACTTTAAATACAATCTGCAAGACCCAAAACTTGTAGAATCATTGACGCTAGGTTACCCTGAAATTTAGGATCACTCTCATTACCCAGTTGCTCTTGGGAGTACCTTGAAACTCCGTATCGGATCTGGACCGCACGTCGAAAGTCCGAATAATATGAAGTTATATAATTAGAACCGCCTTGCTGGGCTTGACAAGTATCTCGAAAATCAAATCCAGATTGTGTCCCGGGGCTATTCGCTTGAGCACGGAGTGAAGTGTGTGAGAAACGTGGATATTTTAGGAATAAATATCTAAATTTAAGTAATCTGAGACTTGTCGCTTGCGGGCCTGATATAAGCAATCAGACCGTCAGAATCTGACCCATATACACCCTCGGATTAGGAGAAATTTCATACACATGGCAGTGTACTTGTTACCCTGATCGAGTTTCTGTGACCGTTGAACTGAAACTGGTCCGCCACGTGTGATTTAGAAACCCGACTGGACTAAAAACTTAACTTGACCTAGATCCAAGGTCTGTGAGCTTAAGTCCGACCTTTGGCTCAAGGGGGGCTCCGGAAGAGCTCCGTTGAGATGGAACAGATGCCCTTTGGACATAACCTAAGTATACCTTGGCCCTGGGCCTATTTTCAGCAATTTTAGGCCTATATAAGGACCTTAAACCCTCTCTCATTTACTCCATACGAATTTGAGAAAACCCTATGAGAGAGAAGAGAGTAAAGAGAGAGAAAGTGTGAGAGAAGTGGGAGGAGATTCCAGTTATCCTATCCTACCATTCCATGTGCCTGATCATCACTACCGTATCGCTTTTCCGGCGATTCTGATTCTGTTTTTTGGTAAGAAAACCTAACCCTAATCAATTCTAGAGATTCAATTAGTGGAAGTGATGGAATAGCTAACCTATTTCATGCCATAGGTTGCCGTTCTACCGTTGATAACGACTTGGTGTTTAAATTGAGTCCGTTACTTGTTTCTATGGGATAAGGTGCGGACTATAGACGTATAGGTTATGGTTTTCAAAGCTTTCAATGTTAGATAATGATAGATTCATGATCTGGATGTTATTTCATATGCAAAATGCGATGTTCGTTTTGCGATTCAGTTACGTATGCAAATTATGGCGTTTAGTGTATTCTGTATATTTGTAGAAAATACCGTATACGTATAAAATATGAAAGTACATTTGCCATGATAAATTAATGTATGTATATGCTACAGATGTGTATACTACGTACTCGGCGAAAGGATTCACCCTAATATATGTTTTGGCTAATGTACGTTATATATATTAAATGAGTGTATTCTAAGTGTTTGTGAAAATGCTTGTAAGAGTAAGTACTTAGATGATAGTGCTTAGGGTAGGTGTTGAGATGGGATTCTCAACTACCTTAGAGATATGTATGATTTCCTTCATGCAAGTTGTTTAATTTAATCCCTTACTTATGAAATGTATGTGTTTGTATTTCCTGTTTATATTGTGCTTTATAACATGCTTGTTAACATGTTTGAATTACTTTGTTAATTCTACTTTGACTATTATACATGCTTTCTGGTTAAGAATTGAATGTGATTGGGGCTATGTTATAGTCCAGGCAATCGGTAACAAGCTTGAAGTCGTGGTTGAGATTCCTTCGCCACGTAGGACGTGTTTGACAAACCCGAGTCGTGTGTTGGTCATCGGCAGTGGTTAGGCCACACGAAGTGCTTTTGTACTTCATGTTAATCGATGCAATGTGCGCTCATGCTAGTCGAGCCCATCAAGTAACCCGATTGGCCCTATGTATGTTCACCATATTTGGACGTTACTGCTTGAACCTAAGGTACTAAACTCACCAGTAGAAACCCTGTTAACCTTGGTACCTCGATCCGCTAAGACTCATGAGCAGGACATGGTGGTATGGGACACCGTGGTCGAGCTGTCGGCCTACGCTGGGGCAACAAGCCTTCCCGTAGTGATCAGTGAGCAACCCAGACTCATGAGTTGAATACGGTGGTATGGGACACTGTATTGGAGCTGTCGGCCTACAATATTTTGATGATGAAGCCATGATGGGTGATAGAGGAGTGGTGTAACGATTCCGTGCAATAGCCTTGGCAGCCTTAGACGTGCCCTTTGTAGTGGCCTCGAGCATACTCTGAGACTACGTTGAGGCGACGAGCCTTCTGTAGCAATGAGAATATAAGCTAGGCCTACCCCATCACAGCCTTGCTGTAGTCCTCAGTCGGGTCGGTGACGTGCATTCGAAAATAGATTGCCAGTTGGTAGGGCGTTGGTGGTAGTGACCTAGAACTGCAACTTCGTATGAGATTTAATAGGATTGACGACCCTAGAATAGATCATTGTTTGGGTATTGATATAAGCGAGGTACCTTAGTTTCCCAACTCTGCTGTATGAAAAGGACTAATAAGAACTTGGTAATCATATGCATGCACTGCATTACGCATGCGTTTAGGGGTTGCAAGTCAAGCATTGAGGTAGTGTTGTCATGCGCGAACGTGAGATGAAGTCGCTGAGAGAGCGTAGGTGAGGGCATGCATCATACATCCATACCATTCTTGCATTAACAATAGTACTAGGAATGTGTGATTTACTGCTTTATCATTACTGCTTGACTGAATTGATAACATGTTAACCTATGCTTTATTGTTCCACTGAGTTGATTACTCACTCCCACGTTACGGGACAGTGTTGTACACACCAACCAGACCCTGTTTGAGTTTCAGATGATGGTGATGCTTGCGAAGTGGAGCCGGACTTTTATGATGATGAGGGTTCCTCCTTTATGCATCTATCAGATTGGTCTATGTAAACCATCTTCTGATCGACGGGGTTACAGGGTTGCTGATTAGATGCCATTACAATTTAGTTTGTTCTTTTGGAACACCCTTGTATATTCATTTTATCCATTTTTTTAGTATACATGAATATATTTAACCTAGTAACATGTTCACACTCTGGAGACTTACAATAGTTTATATATGTTATATATCTATCACAGTCTTCCGCTTGCATAATTTAATTGTCTCTGGAGTATGATATGCTGTTTTGGCTTAATCTCATTCATCTTTAATGCACTAATACAAACAACATTTAATCATCATTCTTTATGTTGCATTAGTGATGAGTTGGAACTCGGGAGTTGAGTTTATGCTCGACCCCCGATTTTCAGAGCGTTATGGATTTAATCCAAAATAAGTAGCTGCCTCCTGGAACGACTCCTCGTTGTAAGGCTCCTCCTCGATTTCAGTCACCTCTGGATCCTCCGCAAGTCCATCCATCCTTGTATCCTTTGTACGGTTGAACATTGATGAATGAGTGGCCAGCTTAGTGTGATCTCCCCTCAAGATTACACACCGCCGCCCTAAACAAGGAATAACATAAAGACATATAGATAAGCCAAAACACAGTAGATGCAGTCTTATTAAGTGCATGGATGTATGGAATGCAATCATCGCCCCGGGGATACCCATCCGTACGGACAGTAGGCTCGTCACCCATGCAATCATCGAACCTGGAAATATTATCTAGTCGGAATAATACGTACATCACGACCGATAGTAATGGATGCTGGTCTGTGGTATATATGAATAATTAGCCAGTCCATTGTTAATCCCATTACACTAAGCCATTTTAAATAAGTTCATAGTCACTACGGGGAGCGCATGGCCCAGCGTAGGCCGACGACTCAGGCATAGTATCCCATGACTACCATCCCCAGCCAATGAGGCCACTGTCTTAGGGTGTGTGTAGTACCTACCAACATGCAGTCAATCAATTCAACATAAAGGGGTCCACCACTAATGCCGACTGGGAATGAAATACTGAAATTACTAAATGTAGCGATTAAGGCATAACGGCATAAATGGTGCAAAGACGAGTAAACAGCGGTATTTAGAAAGGTTGTGAAGTTCATCCCAAGTCAGTTAGGTGAAACCACACATGGGTGGTAAACCCCATGGTTAAACACCATGACCAAAACCTCCATGTCAGGGGCCTACTTATGTCATGACTAGTCTAGTTACACCCCAAGCACGGACTCTCCTTTGTTAAGACTTCCCATGGAGAGATTCAGCAAAATGTGTGTTATAGCAATATAAATCATAATATGAAAAGGAATGAGGAACAATACATATGTTTCAATCAATATGCACTAATTGAAATAACGTAAGGTACATAACATGAATGACTTAGATTATTTACTTAGGCAGTCCAGGGAAAATCAAGAATTTAGACAATAGTAAGCATGATCAACATCATTAATGCACTCTATTTCACCCAATTTATCATTAGTCTAAGTAGTCATTTAAAACCTACGAAACTATTATTTCTGGTCTAGTTATGGATGGAAAGCTTAAGGGTAAGGAAATCATCACCTGAAGGGGTTACAGCTCCTCAGTTTAGTTTCCCGGGGCTAATTAGCGGTCCAATGCCAAGTAAGGGCTTCCTGAAATAATTTCCAAGATACGAGTTGCATCTATAAGTTGATGTTTGATGACAAACCTTCCTATACGTGGCTCAAGGCCAGACTTGGCCTGATTAGTCAAGGCCTGGATTGAAGCTTACCCTAGTCCGACCTGGCAGGCAAATTGTAATTTAATCTAGGCCCGATCGGGGCCCACTATATGGAAGGTACCATGATTTTGGTTTGGACTGGGCCTTGCTCATCCTAGCTTGGCAACCTCTATGCTGCTGTAGTGAGGTGAGGTCCCTTGGGATGTGGCCCACTGCTAGGTTGAAATCTCATGTGCGGCCCATACCCTAGAGATGATGCGGCCCACAGGGATTGAAGTTACGAGTGCAGCCCACCTTATTGAGATGCGTTCGATTCGTACAGGTAGGGCCAAATCCAAACCATGCAGATATTGCATCAAGGTGGCCCACGTCTAGAGCCTAGGACGGTCTAGTTTCAACATGTGTACAAGGTAGGTTTCACAGCACGTGGGTTCCACTCGTAGGATATGAGGTATACCCACTAAAGTCTCCAGCCAAGCTGCCTCCCACCGTCCAATCCCTGGACGGTGGGTACATAGTACATTATCATGGTAGCCCCCACACTCCACACGTATACAACGTGCAAGGTGGGTCCCACCCAGCTAGCAACACAGGCGAACTGAGTGGATATGCGTCTAGGTGGACCACGTCCAGACCTTGGACGGTCTGTATCCAATGCACGTTCAAGGTGGGTTTATATGTGTGTGTGTGTATATCAACGTAGGTCCCACATGGGGCCCACCACGTATATGTGGGGTGTATTGCTATAACAATATTCATGCACCTAGAGTCAAGGGACTCTGCTGTCCGCCTAGGATGGCCCAACATATGCAGCCTACTTGATGTTTGAGTGAGGCCCACCTGTGATTTCTAGGGCCCACATAAGCAGGGTGCGGTCCACTGTGATTCACATGGGGGTGGCCCGCCTGGTTTGAGAAATATAACCGGCTGCAGCTCCCGGGCTGATGCAAGGTGCGACCCACCTGCTGTTGCAATGTGTGGCCCACCTACATTTGTGTAGGGCCTAAGACCAGGGTAGCTCGTCAATGCAGCCTATCTGTAACTGACGTAAAAACTGCCTCTGTTGAAGGCCATTTTGGAGGTCGTTTTCGGTTTGATTGAGACGTCCCTAGGGACCCATCTCAGTACACATCATAGCTGATCACAGCCCTTGATTGGAGGCTTGATCAGGGACCAACTGCATCATGTAGCTTCTCACGTTGGACACATCGGGACCCCATGATTCCTCCTTCGTTATCCATCTGTGTTGAAACTGGAAACATGACGATGTGAAGGACTATAGTCCCAATGTCCTAGAACATGAATCCAACTATCCCGATGCACCCAACTCACACAATGCTAGCCATCCAACCTATAACCTTTCTCAGAGACTTACCATACTCCTAATTGATTCTAACCCAAACAACATGCTGTTGCTAGACTGATACCTCTTGAAAGCATGGCCATCGTTTGGCCAGTTTTCTAGCTCAAAATAGAGCTCGACAAAACCTGTTTTCCTCCATGTCCTCAGCCCAACACTCAGCCATCTTTTGGCTAACTCTCGGCCTGAAACAGACACTCTAGTTGGGTCGGATTCTAACCCGGAACAGGGCCATGGGTTGGCTCAGTTCTGGTCCAAAACAGGTGAAAGTGCACCTACTAGAGCCCTGGTTTGTCAAGTTACGTGAACGGTAAGTCAGACTGGCTACAGAACTTGATAGGAAGATTATTTCAAGCATCTGCCTCAACCGGATGTGTGGAAGCTCGCAATAGGTAAATCATAGCTTCACATCCCATGTCCCAAAACACTAGGTGATTAAAACCCTTAAAATAAGATAGATATCTTAGGATTTTTAAGGTGAGAAAACAAATATTCATCTAGACGAATTTATCGATGTATCGATACACCTATCGATATCATCAATAAAAGCACTAAATATGTCTAACAACTTCACAACATAACTGGACGAATTATCAATGTATCGATACACATATCGATATCATCGATATTCAAATTTTGAGTCCATCGAGAGTGGCTCGATAAGATCAACAGACAGATTTCCGGTGCCCCTATTTTTTAAAAGAAAATCTCCAAAGTCTTCGATAGCATCGATGCTCTTCCGATATGATCTGAATTCAAATATCGATAAGATCGGAGGTCCATCGATGATATTGATAGTGGGCGCGCATTTCTTACAACAGATATCTCAGGTTGTTTTTAACTTTGATCGGGGGCCCTTTGATAGAATCGATATTCAAATATCGATGATATTGGCACCAGGTCGATTGCATCGAACAAGGACACAAATCGTCCAACAAGCTTAAAGATAAATTCACTGGATTTATCGATGCATCAACTCTGATCTCAATATCATCGACATTCAAATTCCGATGATCTCGATGGTTCTCCCGATCATTCATGAAAACCTGAAATATCTCAAATTTAAGTCTCTCTCATTTTTCAAGTGTCGATTAATCGAACCTGTCATCGATGGAATCGGAGTTCGAAATCCGATGACATCGACAATAGCTTCGATTCATCGACTTATTGGTAAGAAGTTTCAAAAGCGTATGACATCGAGTCCGAGTCATCGAGTAGATTATCGACGCTATCGAGAGTATACGCTCGATGATATCGAACCTGCTCAATGATATCGAACTCTGTCATAAATGTGACCGTTTTATATCTGTTGGAACTTTTTGCCTATATATAGAGGACTTGTATTTTGTTGCTGTGAGAGAGAAAAGAGAGAGCTTTTGTATGTTTCAACTTACATCTTATACCTTAAGCCCTTTCTCTCGAGGGAGTTCATCCTCCAATCCACCCTCACCATTGATATTTAATAGAGTGGATTGGGGAATGAACTTCCGCATTCAAGGATCCTTCAGCTACTACCGGATTGGCAAATCATTATGCTAGGATGCCTTGAATGCATAAGATTAGAACTACTCTACCTTTCTTATAGGTAAACCTTTAGAGAGTAGGATTCCATCTTAACCTTGACTCAACCCTAAGCCTAGTCTTGGTATATCTTTTGTGTTGTGGATCAAGGGAGCAGAAGAGTCTTCGTCAACAAGGAGGAGATCTTCGGCGTTGTGCTTAACGAGACTCATCAACTTATCTGTAAGTATCTAGAGTCTAAGAGGACACTTGCGATCATTCCTTTCTAGGATTAGGTCTTAAGTGGTTCTCACCCTTTGAAGTCCTCAAGGAGGCCTCCGGCGGGAGTGTACGTGGTGGGTGCGTTGTGTGGACCCTTGCTCTATGGAGAGCATAAACATCTGGTTAGGAGTGAACCAGTAAAACTCCAGGGTTAGAGGTGAACCGAGTAGAAACCTCCATGTAAAGGTTGAAGGTGAACCTGATTTAAAACCTTAGGTTTGAGGTGAACCCTGGGAAACCTCCTTAGTGAAATCTGGTACACTCAAGGGTTGAGTGCGGCAGCCGGGAGTGGAGTAGACTTATCGTCGAACCACTATAAAATGACTGTGTTTGTGATTACTTTTCTATATGTGTGATTCATGACAATGCATTCATATTCATATATTTGATCACATCTCACACACATACACAGTCACATCCAACATAGACTAAGTTGCATATTGCTATATCTTGATTAGTTTGTGATTGGATCCTCTACCTGGCTTGGAAGCTAGTAGAGTTACATTTGAGTAATCTTGAAAATTGCATACATGATAGGATTAGAGTGATAGGATTTTTAATATAACTCATAAATCTTTAAAAAGTCCTATTCACCCCCCTCTAGGAGATATTGGCATATTCCGACTTCAACTCAAGCGGTCTTCATCGCTATTTCAATAGGGACTCAACTACTGTTTCTTCCGTCTGTTCCACAGCCATCGATTGGCTTGCCCTCTGAGCTGGTTTTGGAGTTCTACAGAGAGCTTAAAACACTGCTCAAATGGGGCCCGAACTGGTGTCTCGACACAACTGGGTGGTAGCTTGAAACGGAGCCATTGCTTGGCTCGTCCCAACCTCCATTGACGGACCGAACTGCAGCGAACACTGGGCCTGGCTTTGGTCCAGCAAACCTTGCTTATTCTAGTTAAAAAGAGAGAAAGGTGGTCACCTGGGGGGTGGGTGGATGCCGTCCCAGCTTCGAGCTACAACAGAGGGAATGACTCCCTGTTTTTCTTACACTCTCTTTCTTCGTCTCTCTTGGCGTCCATCCCAAAGGCTACAGTGTCCTTTATATATAGAGAAAGGGAGAGGAATGACTGTGATCTCTCTTACAACGGACGACCGAGATTTGTCCTTCCCAAAGAGGAAGGTCGGTTCTCTCTCTCTCTTTCCTCCCACAGGCCCTATTTGAAGCACTGCCTTAGATGAGAGATGGATGGTTGAGATGGCACATTTAGGCCAATCGTGAATCGTTCAAACAGTCCCAAATGGGTCCCACACAATAGATATTCACCACGTGTGATACAATGGACGGTCGTAACCCATCTCTTTCGTCTATTTACAAGGGCCCAAAAACCTATACGATTTTGATCGTATGGGCCCCACGGAGAAGTTGAACGGCTTGGATGGTTCAGAAAGTGGCCGTGGTGGGCCACTTAGAGGCTTGAACACGGTTGATTTAAACAGAGAGGAAGGCGAGAATGCTATTTTGAAGTTTTTGAGAAGTGCTCGGTCAAAGCTAGTTTTACCGAGCCAGTGGTTTCAGTGCGCCTCGTGCACAAGCACTCTCAGTGCACATGCATTGCGTAAGGGCACACTGTGATGTTGTTATCATAATCTACCCCATCCATTTGCACTAAGGACCCTACCCAGGGATCCTAGCCCACTTTGGGCCGATGGTGAGGCCCAGGCGGGCCGTATCACACATCTGAGGGTTTATTTGGCTGGTGTATGTCAACCCAATGGTTGGATTGGTTTGACGTTTGGCTTCAACGGTTAACTAGGGTTCTAGAGTATACTGCCTATTTGGTTGGACATTCATTTATCCCTGAGAGCCGCTAGTGGGTGCATTGTTCCACTATAACTTGATTAATTTATCTATAAGCTTTATTAACTATAGGTGCTTATTGAGTCTTACCTCTCTGATTGGTGTTAGGTTAAACTTGGCTCCTACCAACCCTGAGGGATGGCTTCGATGTTGACTGGAAGTCCCACATGCACATGTCGAAGTTCAAGTTGCCTAGTAATTAAACCTTGGTCGATGCAGGTTTTGAGATAAGATAACACCTGTGTACCAGAGGTACGGGGTGTTACACCCTCACAACCAAGTTTGAGCATGTGGTTGTGGCGATCGAAGAATCAAAAGATATTAAGAAACTCTTCATTGAGGAGTTAATGGGATCATTGCAAGTTCATGAGCAACGAGTGCAGAAGAATGCCAGTTCCATGCCGATGGAACAAGCTTTAGAGTCAAGATTGATTCTGAATGATAACAATGGTGGACATGGAAGTTCACAACGTAGTGGACGTTTTACTAACAATTGCGCAAGAGGCAGAGGGCGTGAATACCAAAAAGCCATGGCCAAAATCAACAGAAAATACCACTTTTCATGGAAGAGGAAATGGTAGAGGTAGATCTATGCATGGACGAAGAAGTACAAAGAACATCCAATGCTATAATTGCAACAAGCTTGGCCACTATGCATCTGATTGTTGGAGCAAGCCAGTGACTTAAGACAAGCTATCCAAATATGTCGAAGCATCAGACCATGAACAAGAAAGCTCCACACTTCTCCTTGTACAAGAGAAAGGTAGTGATCAGTAGGATGTATGGTATCTCGACACGGGTGTAAGTAATCACATGTGCGGTGACAAGAAACTCTTTGTGGAACTCATAGAAGGAGTTCATGGCGATGTAACGTTTGGAGAGTCATCAAAAATGCCAGTGAAAGGTAAAGATAAAATCAAAATCTTTTAGAAGAATTGTGTTCCAAACTATATCTCCAATGTATACTACATGCCCAACATGAAAAGTAACATATTGAGTCTCGGACAACTCCTCGAAAAATGGTATGTCATACACAGGGAGAACTCTTCTCTTTCCATAAGAGATATACATGGACGTTTGATTGTAAAAGTCTAGATGGCAAAGAATAGTATTTTCCTCTCCATATAAACACAATGCTTGAGAAGTGTTTTTATGGAAAAGCAAACAATGATTCATGGATGTGGCATCTTCGCTTTGGCCATCTAAATTTTAGTGGCCTGAAACTTCTGTCCTCATCAAGCATGGTGCATGGCTTGCCTGCTATTGAAGCTCCAGAACATATGTGTGAGGCGTGCACACTTAGGAAATAACAAAGGAACTTCTTTCCGAGTGGAGTATCCCGAAGAGCAAGAGAACCGTTGCAGTTGGTTCACACTGACATCTGTGGACCATTAGAACCAATCTCTCTTGGAGGTAATAAATACTTTATTACCTTCATTGACGATTTCAGTAAAAAATTGTGGGTGTATGTAATCAAAGAGAAGTCTGCTGCTTTTACTATTTTTAAAATTTTTATGGCCCTTATTAAAAAAGAAAGTGGTTTTAAAATCAAAACCCTCCGATCTGACAGAGGTGGGGAGTACACCTCAAATATTTTTTGAGAATATTGTAGGGAACATGGCATTAAGCAATAACACACTGTAGCGTACATGCCACAACAAAATGAAATTGTAGAACGGAAGAACCGCACCATCCTTGATATGATGAGGACCATGCTGAAGGAGAAAAGTCTGCCAAAGAATTTCTAGGCAGAGGCAGTTGCATGTACTGCCCATTTGCTCAATAGGTGTCTGGACCAAGAGTGTCAGATTCTAGACACTGCAAGAAGCATGGAGTGGATATAAGCTGAGAGTGGTGCACCTTAAGATCTTTGGGTGCGTCGCCTACACTCAAGTTCCAGAAGCGAGAAGGAAAAAGCTTGATGATCATGGCGAGAAGTGTATCTTTATCGGCTACAGCGAAGAGTCAAAGACATACAACCTTTACAACCCACTAACCAATAAGCCGGTGGTGAGTAAAGATGTGGTATTTTGTAAGGAAGAAGCATGGAAATGGAACAAGGGAAACTCGGCCAAAGAAAAGTAGGTTGAGGTCGAAGAATACGAAGAAGAGAGACATGAGAAGCAAGAGCAGACACCCACATCACCCCCTTCGGATCGCAGAAGTCCAGGAGTATGCTCCATCTCTCCTAGAAGTACTTCATTAAATCAGAATTCATCCAGTACATCTTTGTCCGATTCTCCTTCACCCCTGGCTCCTATTAAAATGAGAAACCTCAATGACATCTATGCAGAAACTGATGAAGTGAATTTACTCTGCCTGTATGCGGACCACGAGCCTCTCACATTCGAGGAGGCTATGAATGAAGAATGTTGGAGAAAGGCTATGGAAGAAGAGATTCATGCTATCGAGAAGAATCGAACATGGGAGTTAACCTCACTCCCTAAAAGCTAGAAGACCATTGGTCATAAATGGGTATATAAAATCAAGTAAAATCCAATGGTAAGATCGAACGATATAAAGCAAGGCTCATAGCAAAAGGTTACAAACAAAAATATGGGGTAGACTATGAAGAAGTTTTTGCCCCAGTTGCTCGCCTTGATACTGTAAGAATGATTATCTCCCTTGCAGCTTATCACAGTTGGATGATTTACCAACTGGATATGAAATCTGTATTCCTAAATGGGGTACTTGAAGAAGAAGTATACGTTGACCAGCCTAAAGGCTTTGTCATGCAACGGGAGGAACACAAGGTGTATCAGCTGAAGAAAGCTCTGTATGGGTTGAAGCAAGCTCCTCGTGCTTGGAATGCACGGATTGACAGTTATCTTCAAGAGAATGGTTTCGTCAAATGTCCATATGAGTATGCTGTTTACACAAAGAAGAATGCTCATGGTGATATACTTATCACTTGTTTATATGTTGATGATCTGCTGTTCACTGGGAACAGCCAGGCGATGTTTGAAGAATTCAAACAGACTATGTTTAAAGAATTCGAGATGACTGATGGTGGATTGATGTCCTTTTTCTTGGGCATTGAAGTGAAGCAACAAGTTGACGGTATTTACATATCCCAGAAGAAGTACACAAAGGAACTTCTTGAGAAGTTTTAAATGGTTGACTGTAAAGTTGTAAATACACCTGTTACAACAGGCCTGAAGCTCACAAAAGATGAAGAAGGAAGAAACGTCAACTTAACCCTATTCAAGAGCCTAATCGGAAGCTTAAGGTACCTCATAATCACTAAGCCAAATATAGTCTATAGTGTTGGGCTTCTAAGCCTGTATATGGAAGCCCCAAAAAAGTCACATTAGCTAGCTGCAAAATGAGTACTGATGTATATCAAAGGGACTATTGAATTCGGTCTCTTTTATCCATACGATGATGAAGCAATGTTATATGGATACTCAGACAGTGATTGGGGAGGTGACCAAGATGAGAGAAAGAGCACCACTGGCTATGTATTCTATCTCGGAACGACTGCTTTCACATGAAATTCGAAGAAGCAGAGTGTGGTCGCCATGTTCACATGTGAAGCAGAGTACATGGCAGCATCGTCCACTGTCTGTGAGGGAATTTGGTTGAGAAACCTGTTAAAGGAGCTGAAGCATCCGTAGGAAGAATCCACAGTCATATATGTGGATAACAAGTTGGCAATCGAGCTAGCTAAAAATCCGGTGCAGCATGGACGAAGCAAACACATTGATACCCAATACCATTTTATAAGAGATCATGTGAAGCAGAAAATGATGAAATTAGAGTATTTTCATACTACAAAACAGGTGGCGGATATTTTCACAAAGGCATTGCTGACAAATGCATTCGAATGACTAAGAACGATGCTCAGAATGAAGCCGATTTTAGTTTAAAGGGGAATGTTAGACACGGTGGTGGATATGTGCAAATCCAAAACCGTGATCTTATGAGCCAGCTGTGCATAACGTGTGAGAACCATGTATGTTAGCTGTGCTGTTGGATTTTTCTTTTCTAAGTTTAGAGTATTAGTTGGGTGAAGATAATGGTAGATATTTTCTGGATTTTCTCTTTAAATTTTTTCTTTCTTTAGCCGCCCATAGGATGAATTTGGACAGGGATAAATTAGTCATTTCACAAAATAAGAAAGGCTATAAAAGGTAGCAGTGTTATACATTTTTCATTCATTCCAATACAGCAGCAGTTCTCTCTTCCTCTTCAAAAAGTTTCAGTTTGTTCTTTTTATGGTGGCTGCAGCCACACGTCAGTAAGAAGTTGGGTTTTAGACCCAACATTCAGAACCTAACTTCAAATTCTTCTCCTCTCCTTCAAAAGCAACGCTTCGAAGGCCACAATTCTCTAATTCTTCTTTCATCTCCTCCAATTCCAGAATTGCAATAAATCCTGGACACAACGATCAAAATTGTTCATCCAATCCTCAATCAAACTCAACCGCGCATAACACCACCTTGAAAGTACCCTTGTTTATTAATATACATGTAAGTTGAGTCCTAGAGTCAAGTGATCTCATACGAAGATTATAAGATCAAGGACTCACCAAGTTGAAGAAGTTCGAGTGCGCTACATAGGTATATTAAGCCTCACTTCCCTAACCAAACATTATCAGGTAAATGTCTAATTTAAAATGGTTTAAAGTTGCCTAAAACCATGTTAAAAGAACCCTTGGTAAGCTTAGATTTATATTTAAGTTAAAGTTTGTGGAGAATGAACCAATTGGCAAAATTCATGTTATGTCAATTGTAATCGAAGTGCAATCGAGCATATTCGATGGCATCAAACACCTGTTTGATGGCATCAAAATAATGGCCTAAAGGTTATGAAATATTACTTATTTTCTCCTATTTATACCTTGATTTTACAAACATGATAGTGCTTAATCGATCTAATTATGCATGTTTTCATGTGCGAGGTGATTTCGAGAGCTTAAGGTGAAATAGATGCCAAAAAGAAGATTTATGCTCAAAAGATTATTAAATGAAGATTTAGAGATTTAGAAGTCATTAATGAAAAATTCACATGCCAAAGATCCAAGGAAACCAAGTGAGGAATGAAGAGAATCGACAATTTGAAGTGAAGAAAAAGAAAAGGAATCCTGAAAATTGTCCTAAAAAAACATATTCCTGAAAATTGTCGTGAAAAAACATATTATGAAACTCCGAGTTTAAAAAATGAAAGTTTTGGAAGTCTATTTTGGAAAACTGCGCAGAGCACGTAAATTCGAGGCGGTTTCTAGATTTTTCCAACTCGGTGTGAAAGTTGGAATTCCACAACTATAAATAGGACTCCCTAGAATGCTTCAAAACATCTTCTAGGTTTGGAAAGGTCTCAAGGAGCATAACACAAGGGTGGAGCAGCCGCCAAACAGTTTTTCTTCTTCCCTAGTTTATTTTTTATGCTTTGTTTAAGAGATTTAGTTTCAATCATGTCTATGGTTGGCTAAACCTCTTAACTAGGGCTAAGAGGTGAAGCTTGTAGTGTGTTTTGATGATTATCTTGCTTTGATTTTTGTTCTTATTGAACCTCATTGATTTATAGTTTGATATTAAAGGAATATTTTCAGTTTTCTATGATTTATTGTGACTCAAATTACAATAGATGTTGTGGTAGCTTTAGATATTTTCTTTTCCTATTTTGAGGTTGTGAGATTGGTAAATCCTGTTGTTCACCATCGTCTCTTTGGCATGGTAGGGTGATGGAATTCCTTCCAATCATCACAATTCTCCTCCATCGAGAATTAGGTCAATAAAAAGTTTAGATTTGATTTAAATTACTTTATCTTCCAATTGGATAGGTTAGGATTCCAATTTCAATTGTGTTCCTTGAATTAAGTAAGGTAGCATTTTGATGGCTACAAGTGGATCCTTGGCACCCTAGTTCCCACCTTTAAATTTATAAGTTTTAATCGACATTATTCATCATTACTCTCAATTATTTAGATTTCAATTTAGATATTTTTCTAGTTCTAGTTTTAGTTAATTTTCAGAATATGTACAAGTTTAGTTCCTGTGGATTCGACGTCGGTCTTATCGAGTTATTACTACATAGCGACCTTACACTTGGGGTTGTGAACAAAATCCTAGATATATTCGATGGAATCGAAGTAAGTTCGATGAGAACCCACTCTAATATATGGCCATTTATCTCCAGTAAACTTTGAAAAACTCTAAGTGTATTCGATGCAATCGAACCTCTTTCGATGGCATCGAAGTAAGTTATTGTAAGTGCTAGGGTTTCTAGCTCCTATTATTGTCAAATTTTGTAGTGCCAAAACCTCTCTTGGAATCTGTCTTGTGTAGCTCATCTACATAATGAAGACTGTGCATCACTCAAGAACAAAGATCTTTACTTCAAGAAATGCAAGTTTACATGGTCATGTTCAAGTACAACATTAAGTGTGTGTTCAATCAAGAAGCTCCAAGTCAAGACAAAGTCTTTTACTTTGAACCCCAAGCTCAAGATTTAAGATATTTCAAGTTCAAGCTTCTTAAAGTTATAAATTCAAGTTTCAAGTTGAAGCTTCAAAAGGTTTTAAGTTCAAACTTCATCATGTGTAATGATCACAAGCTTCGTGAACTTCAAAGATCAACTATCAACCGAAGGAAAAAAAAGTTTTAATGTTCATACATCATGTATAAGGTATGAATGACCTTAGATTAACCTTAAGGTAGGTCATTTTGAATACATAATTCAATTAAATCATTTTATAAGTGAATAGACTGTTTCTCGACTAGTCTTGGACTCTGTTCGATTAGTCCTAGCACTGGCTAGACCAGTCCTAGAAATTCCTTGACCAGTCCTAAGTTTCTTACAAAATTTTATAATTTTTTGTTAAGCCTCGACCAGTCTTGGAGACTGCTCGACTGGTCGTGTGAACAATGCTCGACTCGTTCTCAACAAGTCCTGCAGCCTCGACTCAAAGTCTAGCAACTAAATCAAGCTCCACATCACTAGTCGTGGACAGGTCACGACCAGTCGTGAATGTCCCTCGACCGGTCGAGCAGGGCTCACGACCAGTTATGGAACGACTTTCTCTTATCGTGCCCAAATTTCAAAAATTTGTTGGTCCTACGACTAGTCGTACAGACCACAGGACTAATCAAGAGTGCGATTTCTTCACTTATAAATAGAGCACAAATTTCAGAGTTTTTCATTCAATTCAAGCTAAATCAATACGCCACTCTGTGAGATAAGTTAGTAATCTTTTTAAGCTATATTGTGCTCATTTAATATTCTCTTAATTTATCTTTATTATATTTGATTTTGTATTATATATTCCAATCATATTTGAAGAAGAGATTGAGTTTACTCTTTTCTTAGAATCAAAATCAAATAGAGCTAGCCCAACTTGATTTAAGTTAAAATCAATTTAGAACCTAGAACCATATCATAAGTGAGTGTGGACATTAAACTTCTACTCCGATTTGGTTCTTCTGGGCTGCATCAAAAAGAGAATATCCAAGTATTTTACATTATTGTAAATTTTTGTATTTTGGTTTCATTGAGATTGTGCTAGAAAAATCTCTCTGTTTTGGTTTGTCTGAGGTGATCTAGAAAACTCAGAGTGTGAGGTTTTTAAATTGTGTAAGCCCACTTAAAAGACACAATTGTGAGGGTTTTAGGTAAACCTAGAAAAACCTATTTTCATAGTGAACGCTAATATCCACTGTTTGAGAATTTAGGAGTGGAGTAGTTGTGTTGCTGTTTTTCTAAATAGTTGGTATACACACAAGCGAACCACTATAATTTTTGGTCTTGTGGCTTGATTGTTTATTTCTTTTTTGTGGATGATTGTAATTTCCCTTTTTGCATTTGTGGAGAATGTTGTAATTTCTTTTATACAAGTGTGGGAATATTGTAATAGCTTAGATTTCTTTTCTTGCTATTTATTTCATTATTCCTCTGTATCAGTTTGGGTTTTTGATACACAGACCTTTTTACGAATCAGGTTGTCCTACCAAAAACCTTTGGTTTTTGGTGTAAGGTTGTCCTTAGAACAACATCTGTATCAATGTCTCAATACTCGTACGTTTGAGGTTGTAGTTAATTTCAGCATTAGGAGATTATTTTTGTGCTATCATTATTTAATTTATTTAAATTTTACTATTAAAGTTTTAATTTGGCATAGTCCTATTCACCCCCCTCTAGGACATATAGCTTGGCCTTTTCAAGTGGTATTAAAGCCTAATAGCTCGTTTTAATTGATATTACTTTTTGGATTATTTTCCTGAGCTAATCGATCTGAGCTTTGTAAGATGTCAAATTTTGATAGCCTATCAGTCATTAGGCCTCCACCATTTGATGGCTCCAATTATGTGTATTGGAAAGTCAGGATGAGAATTTTCTTAGAATCCATGGATGAGAGCGTGTGACAATACACAGTGACTGATTGGACCCCTCCTACCACTGAAGTAACTGGTATCGACGGATCCAAAACTATGAGAATCACACCGTATTTATCTTGGACCAATCTTCAGAAAAGTGAGAGTAGTGCCAATGCAAAAGCACTAAATGCAATCACCTGCGCACTATCACCGGATGAATTCGAAATAATTATATCCTGTGATACTGCAAAGCAAGCTTGGGATATTTTAGAAATGACACACACGAGGGAACAACAATTGTCAAGAAATCTAAAGTCCAAATCCTCACAACCAAATTTGAGAAAATACGTATGAGGGAAAGTGAAACTTTTATGGACTTTTATACTATATTAAATGACATTGTTAACTCTATGTGGGGTCTTAGTGATAAAATTTCAAAAAGTAAAGTCTGTGCAAAGATACTACGCTCACTACCTAAACGGTTCAATTTAAAGGTGACTGCGATCCAGGAACTTCGTGATACGGATAATATGAGGGTAGAAGAATTAGTTGGCTCATTACAGACTTATGAGTTAACATTTAAAGCTCCTAAAGGTAAATCCATCACCCTTAAATCTTCTAAATGTTCTTTTTCAAGAAAACAGTAGTAATTCTAATTAGAAAATTTTGAAGATGATATGGCCCTTTTAGCTAAAAAGTTTTACAAAATTTTTAAAAGTAAAAAGAGGGTTGATTTTCAAAAATCTAATGATAAGAAAAGATCTAAATCTAAAACTTGGAAATCATTAAAAGACATCCAATGTTACAACTGTCATCAATATAGGCATTTAGCACACAAGTGTCCTAAAAAGGACAAATCCAAAAAGAAGGGTATGTTGGCTACTTGGGATGAATCTTCCTGCTCTAAAGCCTCTTCTGAGTCAGAAGATTCTGAAACCGAGTCGGGTAATGAAGTTAAAGCCCTTATGACTCTAGCCAAGTTCACGTTTTCAGATAATGGTGATTCAACTAGTGAAGAAAATTTGAATAGTGATCATGAAAATGAAGAAGATCTTCAAGATGCTTATAATGCCCCATACAAGGAAAGTTGTAAAATTGCGATAAAACTAAAACTTCAGAAAGAAAAGTTTTCAAAACTTAAAGAAAATTTTGATACTTTTGTTTTAGAAAAATCCCATATTTCAGATTGTTTTGAAAAAACTAAATGTGATTTAGATTTCAAAACCTCCCTTATTGAAAATTTAAAATCTGAAAATGAAAAACTAAAACTTGAAGCTCTTCACTTTTGAGTTTAAAGGACACATAGAGGTATGCCCAAGGTGATCCTAAGTTAGAAAAACTATTATCCGGATCCAGAAAATGTGGCGATCGATCCGATTTGGGCTACGACAAAAATATTCCTCCCAAACATAAGAATACTCCTCCTAAGTTTGTGAAAGGAGAGTCTTCAAACTCAAAAAGAAAAAGTCTAAATCAAAATTTTCCTTAAAATGATAAAACTTTTCAATCCTTAAAACCTAAAAGCAACAATATCAACTATAAGAATCAGAATCGTAATCCTTTAGCTGAGAAATTTGTTGATTTACTTAAGGAGCTCTTAAAATCTAACTCAATGGGTCGGTCTTATATTAACTACAAACATAAGAAGACAAACTATACTCCTAAACCCAAAACTGTAATGAAATGGGTTCCTAAGGTTACTTGTTTGGTTATCCACATGACTTTCAAAGTTTTAAGCCATTCAAAGTGGTACCTAGACAGTGGATGCTCCAGGCACATGACTAGTGACAAAGGTCTGTTCACCAATCTTAAAGATATGACTGATGGTCCAATCACATTTGGTGATGGTAACAACTTCAGGATTTTTAGCTAAGGTACAGTTCAACTTTTTAACCTCCCTTTATTTGAGAATGTTTTATATGTAGAAGGTTTAAAACACAAATTATTAAGCATTTCTAACCTAGGGTGTGAAATTTTAAATAAAAACGTTTCTGTAATATTAACTAGTCGCAGAACTTCTGAAAATTGCTATATTGTAAGTGACTCTAGCTCATCTAATTTATCATGTTACATGGTCTATACCGATGAGACCGAGTTATGGCATAAACGCTTTAGACATATACACTACCGTAACTTGTATAGATTGAGCAAAAGAGAGTTAGTAAGAGGCCTACCCAAAATACAAAAAATAGATAAAATATATGGCGAATGCCAGATTGGAAAGCAAATTAGGAGTTCTCACAAAAAAGTGGACTCCAACGACACATCTAAACCGCTCGAACTCCTCCATAAGGATCTTATTAGACCAACTAGAACGGAGAGTCGAGGTGGCAAAAAGTATATTCTGGTAATCATTGATGACTTTACTAGATATAATTAGGTAGTCTTCTTAAGAGACAAATAAAAAACTCTTGATGAAGTTAAAAGGGTGCTTAGACGTATCTAAACTGAAGAAGAGACTCAAGTTTGTAAGATCTGTAACGATCATGGATCAGAATTTGAGAATAGCGGTTTTGAGAAGTTTTGCAGTGACCAGGGAATATCACATGAATTCTCTGCGCCCAAAACACCACAACAAAATGGTATAATAGAAAGAAAAAATAGAATGCTTCAAGAAATGACAAATGTAATGTTAAACAGTATGAAGCTCCCTAAAAATCTTTGGGCCGAAGCCGTAAATACTGCATGTTATATAATTAACTGTGCTTATACTAGAAAATCAAATAGTAAAATGGCTTATGAAATGTGGTTTGATAAGAAGCCTACTGTCAAATACTTTCGAGTTTTTGGCAGCAAGTGCTACATTTTACGTGACCGAGAAAATCTGGGTAAGTTTGACACTAAAAGTGATGAAGGGGTATTTTTAGGGTATGCTCTGAATAGTCGAGCATATCGGGTTCTTAATAAGAGGACCGATGTAATTCAAGAATCAATTAATGTGGTTATTGATGATCACTTGAATACACTTGTCTCAAGTTTAGATACTGATGAAGTACTTCTAATTGATAAACTAGATTCTTCATCAACTCAAAACAATTTTGAAGTAAGGATTGTTAAAGACCATCCAACTAATCAAATTCTTGGAAACCCTCTCACTGGTGTACGCACTCGTAGACAACTAGAAGATGTGTGTAACTACGTGTGCTTTACATTTCAGATAGAGCCGACTAACATAAAAGAAGCTCTTACTGAAGAAAACTGGATAGTTGCGATGCAAGAAGAGATTAATCAATTTGTTAGAAATGATGTTTGGTACTTAGTTCCTAGACTAAAAGATAAACATATTATCGGAACTAAGAAAATTTTCAAAAATAAGTCTGATGAACTTGGTAATATTATTAGAAACAAGGCTAGACTAGTTGTACAAGGGTACACTCAAATTGAAGGCATGATTATGATGAAACATTTGCCCCAGTAGCTCGTCTTGAATCAATCAGACTATTTATATCCATTGTTTGCTTTAGAAAGTTTAAAATTTATCAAATGGATGTAAAGAGTACTTTTTTAAATGGCAATTTGCATAAAGAAGTGTATATTGAACAACCAACGGGTTTTGAGACCCTAAGAATATTGATCATATCTATCGCCTAAAAAAGGCTCTCTATGGTTTAAAACAAGCTCCCAGGGCATGGTATGAAAAATTGACTAAGTTTTTACCAAGTCATAACTTTATAATGGGAAGTGTTAATAAGACTTTGTTTGTAAAGAAACATAATGATCACATTTTAATAGTACAAATTTATGTTGATGATATTATTTATGGATCTACCTGTGCTAACATGATTGTTGAGTTTGCAGATCTCATGAAATCTAAGTTCAAAATGAGCATGATTGGGGAATTGCATTATTTCCTAGGGTTGTAGGTTAGACAGCAACCTGATGGTTTCTTCATTTCTCAAACCAAATATGCTCTGAACTTAGTTAAAAAGTTTAGATTTGAGAATGGGAAAATTTTTGATACTCCTATGAGTACGACTCTACAACTCTCAAAGGACTCTACAGGTAAGAAAGTATATCCTAAATTGTATCATAGTATGATAGGTAGTTTGTTGTATTTAACAACGAGTCAACCTAATATTGCATTGTAATGCCCTGAAAATCGGGGGTCGAGCATGAACTCAACTCCCGAGTTTCAACGCATCACTTATGCAACAAAATGAATGATGATTGAATGTTGTCTGAATTAGTGTAATGAACATGAGTGAGATTAAGCCAAAACAGCATATCATACTCCAGAGACAGTTAAATTTACAAGCGGAAGACTGTGATAGATAGGTAAAATATATAAATTGTGGTGAGTCTCCAGAGTGTGATAAGGTTACCAGGTTAATGAATTACAAGTATAATTTCAAATTATACTAAGTTGTGGAAATGTAATGTCTTCTATTCCAAATACCATAGCCCCGTCAATACAATACCAGGTCTTCAAACAAATCTGGCTGGTGTGTACAACACCGTCCCGTAATGTGGGAGTGAGTGATCAACTCAGTGGAACAATAAAGCATAGGTTAACATGTTATCAAAACAGTCAAGCAGTAATGATAAAGCAGTACAATCAACAAATCTAAATACTCTTATTAATGCAAGTATGAATGCAGTCATGATGGATGCCCTCACCACACACTCCCTCGTGTGACAACATCTTACGTTCGCGGCATGCTTGCATTCCTCAGTGCTCCACATCTTTTAGGCACATGCTATGCATGATGAGATGATTACCGAGTTGTTATTAGTCCATTTCAAACAACAGTATTGGGAAACTAAGGTACCTCCCTTGTATCATTCCCAAACATGATCCATTCTAGGGTTGTTAAACCTAGTTAATCTCATACAATATTATGGTTCGAGAGGCATCGCGAAGGCATCGCAAAGGGCTCGTCACCCGTCAGCACGGATATAGATCTCACCGTATGCGGCTCAATTGCTGGTCGTCAGCTCGAATACAGGTCTCACCGTACTCGGCTAAATCGCTGGTCGTCAGCTCGAATACAGGTCTCACCGTACTCGGCTTAACTCATGCTCTAGTTGCTGCGAAGGGCTCATCACCAATCGCAGACTTTAGAGTATACTCGAAGACACTACGAAGGACTTGTCGCCCGTCAGCATGAATACAGGTCTCACCGTATTTGGCTCTGGCCATAGGTGTCGACAGCTCAAATACAGTGTCCCATACCACCGTATTCAGCTCACGAGTCTGGTTGCTCAATGATCACTATAGGGAGGCATGTGGCCCCAGCGTAGGTCGACAGCTCGATCACGGTGTCCCATATCACCATGTCTGGCTCATGAGTCTTAGCGGATCGAGGTACCATAGTTAACGGGGTTTCCACTGGTAAATTTGGTACCTTAGGTTTAAGTAGTAGCGTCCAAACATGGTGAACATACATAAGACAGATCGGGTTACTTGACGAGCTCGACTAACACGAGCGCCTGTTGAGTTGTACGACATGAAGTGCATAAGCACTTCGTGTGGCCTAACCACTGCCGACAAGCAATGCACGACTCGGGTTCGTCAAACATGTCCTACGTGACAAATGAATCTCAGCCACGAATTCGATCCCATTACCGACTGCCTGGACTATAATCATAGCCCAAACACAATCAATTACAGAACAGTTAAAGCAGTAATGGACAAGATTTCAAACCATACAATCAAATATCCAATATGGTCTGCTTAGGGCTGTCAGGGCTGTTGCTCGGAAACGTTGCACCACTCCCCCATCACCCTTCACAGAATTATGGAATACAACTTAAACATGTGAAGTAATCAGAGCAGAATTAAATAAATAAGTAATTCAAACATATTAACAAGCATATTATAAAACACAATGCAAACAGGAAATCCAAACACATACGTTTCATAAAACAGTAAGCGATTAAACTAAATAACTTACATGAAGGAAATCATACACGTTTCTAAGGTAGTTGAGAATCCCATCTCAACACCCTATTAATTTTAGTTCGTCATACAATTTCTTACACAAGCATTTTATCAAACACTTAAACTACATCACTCCAACATACATGACGTATGTTGATTTCAACATAGATTAGGATAAATTCTTATAGCAAGGAGTTGTCGCATACACATCAATCATGTTCTTATATTCAATACATATGGCAAGCATAAATTATAAATCCATAATTATTTAGTCATTTCAGCAAACACTTAGACTACACACATCAACATACATGACGTATGTTGATCACATAGGTATAAGGCCAAATCCTTTCACTAGGGAGTTACCCCAATTATAACACATGTGCACCCACGATGGATAGTCATGGCAAGCAGGAATCCAAGTTCCATGTTCATTCAGTCATTTCCACAAACACTTGGGCTACACGTTTTAGCATATATAGTGTATATTGGTCGTGGCGTGGTTTAGGGCAAATCCTTTCGTCAAAGGGGGTATCGCCTATACAATGATCATATATCCATGACAATTAGTCATGGCGAGCACAAATGTGAATTCTATAGTCATTTGGTCATTTTCACAAACACTTAGAATACACTATTTTAACATACATAGTGTATTAAAGCAAAACATGCATTAGGGCGAGTCCTTTCGCCAAGAAAGTATTTCACGCATATATAGTATGTTCATACGACAAATAATCATGGCAAACACATTTCTAAAATTTATACATATACAGTATTTTCTAGAATACACTATTTCTACATACATAGTGTATATTAGCAATACATGTATTAGGGCGAACTCTTTTGCCAAATAAGTATTTTATCTATATATAATATATTCAAACAGTAAATAATCATGACAAACACATTTCTAAAATTTATACGTATACGGTACTTTCTACAAATACCCAGAGTATGTAAAATTTCATATTCTTCATCTTTAATCGAAATGGAAAACAGACAACACATTGTACATGTGCAATTGTATGCAGATCATGAATCTATCATTATCTGACATCGAAAGCGTTGAAAACCATAACCTATATACTTAAAGTCCGCACCTTTTGTCGTAGAATCGTAACGGAGTCGATAGGTTTGCTAAGCTTCCGTATTCGGCAGTTTGGTAACCTATAGAATGAAATAGGTTAGCTATTTCATAAGCTACAACTATTAACACCCCAAATCAAATTAGGGTTAGGGTTTCTTATCTAGAAATGACGCCGGAATCGCCGGAAAAGCGATTCGAATGGAGTGGTGGAGCATGGATAGCAGCAGGGAAGAAGGGCAGGAAGACTCTCCCACATCTCCCACACTTTCTCTCCCTTTTCTCTCTTCTCAATCTCAAATTCGTATGGCTGTGAGAGAGAGGTTCTAAGGTCCTTATATAGCCTAAAAAGTCACTGAAATATACTTCAAGTCAGGTATACTGAGGTTATAACCAAAGTGAGCATTTTTCAACTCAACGGAGGACTTCTGGCGGCCCCTTTTCTGTGTGCGGTCGGACTTAAGCTCACTAACATTGGATCTAGGTTTAGTTAAGTTTTCGTTTCAGTCGGATTCCCAGATCGCACGTAGCGGATCAGTTTCAGTGCAACGGTCTGTGGATCTCGATCGAAGATTCTAAGTACATGGATATGTTTATAAAATTTTTCCTGATCCAAGGGTGTATTTGGGTCAGATTCTGATGATCTGGTTGCTTACAAAATCTCCGCAAGTAACAAGTCTCAGATTACTATTTGAGATATTTATTTTGTAAAGAAAACAAGTGTTCTCACCCTCTCACGCTCCGGACTCAAGCGAACAGCCGTGAGACACTGTCTGGATTTAATTTTCGAGATGGTTGTCAAGCCCAGCGAGGCGGTCCTAATTCCTTAACTTCGTGTTAATCGGACTTCCGACGTACGGTTCAGATCTAATACAGAGTTTCGAGATGCTCCCGGGAGCAACCGGGTAATGAGATTGATCCTAGATTTTAGGGTAACCTAGCGTCAATGATTTTACAAGTTTTGAGTCTTGCAGATCGTATTTAAGTGATGGGTGCTAATTTCACAGGTACTCTAGTTTAACACTGACTAATTCTTGCCTAATTTCTAAAGGATTTAGTCCTATGCAATTTCTGTCTGAGGTGATACCTGGGCCTTTGTAGTTTGTATATAGAGTGGTCCAAGTTATACAACTTTGCTAGTTTAAGATAGTGTCTAGGGTGAAAGTACTTAGAAAAATTGAAAGAACAAGGTGGTGAAGGGTAGGATTTGTGAAGGAAATGGGTTCAAAAGCGGCTTTAGACTTTGGGATTGAGTTCTGACAGGTTAATAAGGTATTAGGATCGACTCATTGCCTAAGGACGTCTAATTCCAGATTGGCAAAAATCTAGGATGTTACATACATTTAGCGTAGGGATTTGCGCTAGATATCAATCTAACCCTAAAGAGTCACATTTAACTGTTGTTATGCGATTATGCGATATATCACAAGTTCAGCTAATATGGGTCTTTGGTATCCACATGATACTAATGTTCAATTAGTTGGTTACACTGATGCTGATTGGGTTGGTAACGTTGAATTAACCAGTGGTGGTTGTTTCTATGTTAGGAACTGTTTAGTTTCTTGGCAAAGTAAGAAACAAAGTTCTGTATCGCTCTCCACCGCTGAGGTTAAATACATTGCAGTAGGTAATGCATGCATTCAGCTTGTATGGATGAAAAGAATGTTAAGCGATTACGGAATTGCATAGAACTCTATGGTTTTATATTGTGATAATTCCAGTGCAATTAATATATCTAAAAATTCAATCCAGCATTCATGAACCAAGCACATTGACATTAGATATCACTACATTTAGGAATTAGTGGAAGAAAAGACAATTACTTTGGAATACATTCCGACCGAGACTCAACTTGCTGACATTTTCACGAAACCGCTCGACAAAAGCAGGTTTTTTAAATTGAAATTTGATCTTGGTATGTGTAATTTGAATTGATTATTCATGCATTTCTGTATTATATTGTATATATTTGTTATTTTATTTGTTTAAAATTTTAAATTTTAAGAAAAATGCACATTTTTGGCTGTGTACGACCAGTCGAGTACATACTCGACCAGTCGTGGCATAACCGGTCGAGCATGTACTCGATCAGTTGTGTAGCATGGACTAGTGCTTAATTTAGGGGGAAAACCCATTTTTTTCATTTTGGGTTTCTTCTGCAATAGGTCCTAGCTCAACCGGTCGAACACATCTTCCTAGTTCTTCAAGGTTAGTGCTTTATTTCCATTTATCTTGTAGATTCAAGTTCATATCACTTCTTTTTCATCCTTGGAGTGATTTATGTCATGTTTCATAAAGGTTTTTGGGGTTTTCTTCTCCAAAATCTGATTTTGAGAAAACCTACTCTAATTCTTTTGCAACCTTTTAATTCCTTGATTTCCTAGTTGCAAATGGAAGGTAGAGACAAAAAGAAAAGTTCTCATGGTCCTTCAACTTCCAAATCGACACTTATAACAAGGCGCCACCTTCGGTCACCCGAAGATGATCCCTCATATGTGCGGGATATAAGTTTGCGCAATGTTATAGTTGAACGACCTGTTCATGTTGAACATCTTGCTCTATTTGAAATCCTTCTTGTTTTCCAATCTGCAGGATGGGCTAACATTCTATATTGGGGTGGGCCGACATACCGGTCCATTGCGCAAGCTATATATGCATGTATCTTAGATTTTTCAACTAAAAATCTTATATTTATTATTGATACTAGAGAAGGTCCAGTTGAAATAGACCGTCATCTGATCTCTGGTCTAATGGACATACCTGTTAATGATGAAGGTATTCCCATTAGTGTTCTAATAGATAAACCATCTAAATCTGGGAAATGTATGCTTACTAGAGCTTTGTGCAATATAGATGCGCAATGGAGTACTAATGGAAATGCGCTTGCTTCAAAGTATTTGTTTCCCAGATACTAAGTCCTTCACAGGATTTTTATTTCAAATGTTTATCCCCGTTTTGGTAACAAAACCGAACTCACTTCTTTCATGGTTTGGATTCTTCATTCCATTATTTCTGGAACCAATGTATGTCTTCCTTCTTTAATTTGTCATTGCATCATCCAATTCCGTCTCCATCCTGGACACAGTGATATCCCTTTCGCGTATCTTATGACTGTGTTGGCCAGCCATATTTTAGTGGCTATGCCTGTTGGAGAGGCTCCCATTCAACACTTTATTTTCAACAACTCTAATATAAACAAAATGAATTTGAGGTTGGCTGATGGCCAAGTTAATGTGGGTGTTGGGGGAGCTGAAGCAGTGAATGAAGAAGAAGGTGATTTACCTCCAGATGACATTAACATGGATGATATCTTTGATATGATCGAATCAGATTCTGAGGTTGACCCTGATTATCGGCCTTCTAATTTTGCTGAGAGGTTGCATACTCTTAAGGAATAGGTAGATCAGATTCGTGTAACCCAGGATTCTCAATTTGCTTATACGCGTAGATATATGAGGTGCTTAATAAGGGTTTACATCAAATTGATCCATCTATTCCTGCTTCCTCTTCAGGATCTGATTAGTATTTTCTAATCTTGGTTTGTAATAACTTTAATGATACTTGGATTTATTTTATCTTTTGAGGTAGTACTTGAACTTGGTTTCACTTGGTCGTACTTGGTTTCACTTGTTTAATTATGTTTACACATGACTTGCTTATAGATTTAATATTTAGACTATCTTGATCATTTATTCCTCACTACTCTTCTTATTCTTTCTTCTTTATCTATTTCCACTTCTATTTCTTGATTCCTTCCTTTATCATATTATGACAAAAAGGGGGAGAATTTTGTCAATGCTTGTGATATATGGCATGTGGATTATGGATGGATTGATTGTGAATGATTATGGATGGATTGATTGTGAATGATTCTATTTTGTGAAGGGGAGTTAAGTAAGGGGGAGTATTATTGGTGGAATTGATGCAAATTGATAACTGGTGCATGATTCTTTAACCAGGTTGTAACTGGTTTCTTTTTATAACAGGTGCATGATTCTTTGTGCGTATATTGTTTATGTTATTATGGAATGTGTTTTGTCACAAATTTGACAAAGTGGGAGATTGTAGGTGCTAGGGTTTCTAGCTCCTATTATTGTCAAATTTGTAGTGCCAATACCTCTCTTGGAATCTGTGTCTTGTGTAGCTCATCTACATAATGAACACTGTGCGGACTTGAAGAGAGGGTTCCGGTGGGGACTTGAAGAGAGGAGGGTTCCGATTTTTATACCTCTCTTGGAATTTGTGTCTTGGAAATTTTCTAGCTCATTTTGTAGTGACATATGTAACTCCATGTGGGGACTTGAAGAGAGGGTTCTGGTACGAAAAATTTGTAGGAAAATCTTGGGATCCCTACCGGAAAGCTTCAATTCAAAGGTCACCACCATAAAAGAGTGTAGAAATATTGATTAAATGAAAGTAGAAGAACTCATAAGTTCCCTACAAACTTTTGAGCTACACTTTAAGACTCTCACAAAATTCAAACACAATTTCCTCAAAACCTCCAAAAATAAACTTGAATTTGGGGATGATAGTGAGGAGGATGATGGAGATGAGGAGGTGATCCTTTTGGCCAAACGGTTTAAAAAATACTTCAACAAGAACCATGGAAGAACATACAACAAGAAGGAGAAATATCCTGACCACAAACGCCAAATAGGCAAACCATCTAAAAGGTCAAAGGAACCCCAATGTTATAATTGTTAGAAGTATAGCCATCTATCTACTAGGTGTCCCACAAAGAAATCAAAAGGAAAGGCTATGGCAGTCACATGGGATGATACCGAAGACTTCGATTTAGAAACAAGTGAGTCTGAAAGTGATGGAGACCAAAAATCTTTAAAAATTCTTATGGCCTCTACCGCTATGGTCATCCCGGATCTAAGGAACAGTAAGGAGATATATGAGCAACAAACTAAGAAGCCCTCCTCCTCAGATGAAGTAGAAGAAGAAGATGAACAAGAAAATGATAACATCCAAGTGGCCTATGACCAGCTTTATACTCATAGTAAAAACATTCTTAAAAAGATAGGTCAGGCCAATAATGAGATCATACACTTGAAAGAGGTTTTGGATGAGGCATTTGTTGTCAATAACAAGTAGAGCAGGACACAGGATGACTCGACTCATCCGACTCATTCGTACCCGACTCGATTGAACTGAATGGGTGAGTCAGTCCGAACCAAGTAGGCTTTGCCCAATCCGAACTCAAACCGAGTCGAGTTTGAGTTACCCAATAACTTAACCCGATTCAACTTGAAACTCGATCCAATCAGACTTGACTCGATCTGAAACCGACTTGACTCGCATTCGAGTATTTATAAAATAAAAAAATCCTAAATTTTAAGTATTTCTAACCCTATATGCCGCACCCGACCCCACCCCAACCCAATCTCAAACTCTATCTTCCTCCCTCATCCTCCTCTTCCAAGCTTAACAACCACCCACCGCCATCACCACTCTCATCCTCCTCCTCCTCTCTCTCTCTGTCCTCTCTACTCCCTCCCACCCTCTTATTCCAAGCCCGACAGCCACCCATCACCACCTTCCTCTTCTCTCTCTCTCCTCCTATAGTGTCCCGATTTCGTGTAGCCAATTATACGCACACCTCGACATATATATCTGCCTCATGAGGAATACAATGAAAACTTAAACATAATGAATCAGTATAAATGGTTAAGGTAATTAAATTTTGCAGATGAAATTTTATTTAAGGGGAGTAGATTGTAACACCCTGAACTTTTCAATACTCGATTAGTGAAAGTTCTCGAGTGTTACCATGAACTTTAATTTAATATATACATGTGTATGTAACCAATTTAGCCTATCCTAACCCTACATCTATTCGTTAACCTGAATTAGACCGTTGGGAATAATCTTCATCCATAGATCAAATCATCAGACAGTTGATTTTTAGGATAAGATCATCATATAACAAAGTATTCTCACTTGTTCATCATAACCAACCGTTCAATCAACTATTCACTACTAAGTAAAGATATCTGACCGTCCACTTTGAGTTTGGACCACCCGATCATAGTAAACTAACTATCTAGTACTATATTTATCTAAACACATATCGTATTAAGATTCTGATCCGTTTATATTGTTCAACATATATGAATATGCTTAACCCACCATCAAAACTACAATATGAAGATTTTATATATGTGAACAAGTCACTTGAACCTAATGATATACATGTTCTACCTCTTCATCACTCCAAAAACTCACTTATGTTCATCCGTTTATAAAACTGACCATACATTCACCTATATGTATGGTCAAAGTATTAACCATCAAGTTTTACTATTTTTAACATGTCATTTGACCATTCATTATGTTGTTTGATATATGTACATTTCCTTAATTAATTTGGAGAATAACTCTTTATTCATAATGATTTAGATAAGAGTTCTTTTGTAAAAATTTCTTAGAAACACGCCTATAACCATGCAGGACCATTAGATTTCCCAAAACTATCAGATTGGCAATAATTATGAAAATGGCATTAACCTAGACCATTGAATTCTAGATCACATGATCTCATGATTCGTTTTATGTGAAATTTTGTACCATGCTTATGTATAATAAATTAACCATACATGTCGAATTTAATCCCTTAGATCATTGTAAAAGTGGCCCAATTAACAAATCAGCCCCTTAACCATTGATTTTGGTGTCCATCGACTGAAGAAAGTTTGTGGGTAGTCGTAGTAGGATATTTTCTTTTATATGAACGACTTGAATTTTCCATCATATGGACCAAGTGTGAAATATGAGAACTTCACCTTGATAGGCTTTTCCTTATGTGCAAAATTATTCGTTTTAGACTTACCAACTCTTTTAAATCTAGAGCTTCCGATTGACCCACTTTACACTGTCAATCGCAATTCAAATTTGGACCACACTTTGGTCTCATATGACTATGATATCATACAAAATTTAGACCTCGATCTATGATCCTATAGCTTTGAATGATGATTGCCTTGACTCTAATTCCTTTCTTTTGGTGCAAAAGGTGAAATTTCAAATTTAGGCCTTCTCCATCATAAATCAACCACTAACTTTTGTCCAAGTGTTTACCTATACTGACTACACATTTCTCCCAAAATTAAGCCCCGATCATTAAGCATAGATTGTTAATTAAGATCATGTCCGTTTGAGAATTTCTTAGATACACCAATCTAAATTTCAGATAACTAAGAAAATCATATACCCCAGCTATATTCGACAATCCCAACACAATAGATGAATTAGATTTAAAGAAAGATCCCCAGAAATGGTCAAATTGGAGAAACCCAATCCACGTGGGATGTGAAATACACCCCTCTCACATTCCCACTCTTTTATATAAAGGTTGTGCGCCCCTTCTCGACTCACACACCTATGCTCCCAACGTCCAAGGAGGAGGGTGTAACGTCTCAGAAAAATCCGTACAAAGACCCGAGTACCACCTCAGGCAGAAATCACTAAGGACCGAATCCTTTAGAAATTAGACGAAAATTAATTAAGTACTAAACTGAATAATCAGTGGAGTTAGCTTGAACTACTTTCTATATGAACTGCAAGACCCAAAACCATTAGAATCGCTAACTCAACATTATCTAGAAACCTAGGATCAATCTCAAAACCCAGATTCTTTTAGGAGCACATTGAAACTCCATGTCAGACCTGGACCGTGCGTCAAAAGTATGATTACCGCGAAACTATACGGTTATGATCACCTTACTGGGCTTGAAACCATTGTGGGAATTGAGTCCGAATAATATCCAGAAATGTATAACTAGAGCCCTGAGTAAAGTGTGTGAAAAACGTGAATATCTTTAGAAAATGAACTCGAATTTAAGTGAATTGGGCCATTCACTTGCAAGCAAAATTTAAGGTTTCGGACTATCAGATTCTGACCCAACTACACCCTTGGATCAGGAAAATTTTTCTACACATGTCAATGTACTTGTGGCCCTGATCGAGTGACGATAGCCGTTGAACTGAAACTGGTCATCCACGGTCGATCCACAAATTCGATCAGACCGAAATCTTAACCTGACAGAGATCCATTGTCAGGAAATTTTCTCCGAACCATATGCAGGTAATGGACCTCTAGATGGGCTCCGTTGGCCCAAAACAGATACCTTTTGGCTATACCCTAAGTATACCATGGCCATAGAGCCATTTGAACCAGTTCTGGGCTTATATAAGACCCTTAACCCACCCCTCTCCAATTCCATACGAATTCTCTAACCCTAGGAGAGAGAAGAGAGAAAAGAGGAGGAAAGAATGAGGAGGAAGTGAGAGAGAGGGAGATCGTTGCTGGGATCCTTTCTCACGACTCCACACGCTGAATGGTCACCCCACCATCGCTACACCGTTGATTTCAACTTCGATTTGGGTAAGAAATCCTAACTCCAATCTTGTTTTAGGATTCCAAATAGAGGAATCGATGAAATAGCTAACCTATTTTGTGATTTGGGTAGCCGTTGTTCTGTAGACGGAAGCGTAGGATTCGAACCGAGTTCGAAATGATTTTTCCGACGAAAGGTGCGGACTATAAATGTTTAGGTTATGGTTTTCAAGGCTTTCAATGTCAGCCAATGATTTATGTCTAACTTGATTGCTACCGTATGATCTTAGTTATGATGTATTCGATAATCTATACGTGTGTGTGAACTGTGTGAATATCTGATGCATTCCATGTGTTTGTTGAAAAGTTCAAATGAATATGAAATCATGATTTGTGCTTGCCATGACTATTAACCTAGAATACGTGATTGTAGTATGTATGACAACTCCTTTGTGAAAGGATTTACCATAATATATGCTATAACTAATTTAGTTCATATATGTGGTAATATGTAGTTTAAGTGTTTGATAAAATGTCTAAATGAAAAATTGTCCGATGAATTATAATTACTAAGGGTGTTGAGATAGGATTCTCAATTACCTTATCTAGATGTATAATTTCCTTCATGTAGCCTTAATTCCAATTACGTGATTTATGTATAAAATCCATATGTATAATAAAATGTTCTATGTGTTTGGTAAAATGTCTAAATGAGTAATTATTTGATGAATTATATTTATTAAGGGTGTTGAGATGGAATCCTCGATTACCTTATCTATTCGTTCACGTAACTTAAATTGTTACCACGTGATTTAGGTATGAAATGCATATGTATAATAACATGTTCAGTGTATTTGTTAAAATGCTCGAATGAGATTTATTTTTGAAATGTTCGTTAAATGCTTATATGATTATCACATGTATACATATGTTATATCTAAGTATGATTGGGACTACCACGTAGTCCAGGTAATCGGTAACAATTTCTATTTGAGTGACGGAACTAGTCTCGCCACATTAGATATGTTCGATGAATCCGAGTCGCACGATGATTATCGACAGTGGTTAGGCCACGTGGAGTGCTTATGCACTCCATGTCGATTAATTTAGCGTGCACTCGTACCAATCAAACTTGTCAAATAACCCGATTGACCTATTGTGTGTTTACCATATATGGACATTACTGCTTGAATCTAAGATACCCCTTACCGATGTAAAGACCTGTTCAACCATGGTACCACGATCCGCTAAGACTCATGAGCTAGGCATGGTGGTATGGGACACCATGGTCAAGCCGTCGGCCTACGTTAGGGTGAGGAGCCTCCCTGTATTAACCAGTAACCAATAAAAAAAACTCGTGAGCCAAATACGGTGGTATGAGACACTGTATTCGAGCTGTCAGCCTTCTCCGGCGCAGCCTGGTTGCGGTCTTAGCGTGGGTTGGGGTGTACCATATGATCTAGAACCCCCTTTGAAAATAGCGCTCCAGTTGGTAGGGCGTAAGTGGAATAACCTCGAGTATAATCAATTGAACTTGCCTATCCACTGCCTTCATTAGGGGTGATGCCTTATAACTTGCCTATCGTATGCAATTAACGATCCTAGATGGATCATCGTTTGGATAAATGATATAAAGGGAGGTACCTTAGCTTCCCAAATTTGCTATATGAATAGGCCTAATTAAATATTGGCTAACACGACCATGCACCGCATTACACGTGCCTTTGGCGTCGGAGTTGAGCATAGTGGGAGTTTTGCATGTGGGACCGTGAGATGATGTCGCTGAGGGAGTGCAGGTGAGGGCATGCATCATTATCGCATACCATTCTTGCATTAACAAGAGTACTTAGGATATGATTGCTGTATTGTTTTATCATTACTGCCTGACTGAATTGATAACATGTTAACCTTTGCTTTATAGTTCCACTGAATTAGCTACTCATTCCCACCTACGATGGTGTTTTAAAACACTAACCAGACTCTATTGTAGATGCAGGTGGCGATGACGTCCATGCTGCTGATTGAGATTTCCTAGACGAGGAGGAAGAATTCTCCTACGTTCAGCTATCAGGCGAGTCTATGTAGACCATTTACTGATCGATGGGATTACAAGGATTATATGATTTAGTCGGACTTTCACATTTTATATTTTGTAAATTTTGGATCAACACATGTATATATTCAGCCTGGTAACATACTCATAATCTGGAGATTTAAAAACACTTCTATACATTATATACCTATCTCAGTTTTTCGCTTGCTTACCTTAGTTATCTCTGGAGTATGATATGTTGTTTTAGTATAATCTCACTTATGTTTAATGCACTAATATGGACAATATTTAAACATCATTATCTATGTTACATAAGTGATGCGTTGGAACTCGGGAGTTCAACTTTTGCTCGACTCTCAATTTTTAGGGCATTACAGAGGGAGAGAGAGAGAGTGAGAGAGAGAGAGAGGGGGGATTCCTTTAATCTTACACCTTCCCATATCATCCCTTATCTTCCTTCTTCACACATGTTGAAGCTCTCTTACATCGAGATCAACATAGGTTTATATATAAGGTTAAGGTGAGAGATTCATTTAAATCTTATATTAATTTGAGTTAATATGATTTATCTTGTTTTTATTCATATTTTCATATTATTATGATTTTCTATGCAATCGATTAATGGACCGTTATCAATTATTTATCCTTTAGGAATTATGGTTAATTATGCGTGATTTTTATGAATTTATGTGGGGTGATGGATACAAGCCTTACCCTTCATCAAGTTTGAGAGCGACGCGTGTTTCCACTCTATATTGAGTTGGCCTTTGCTCTTCTCTTTTTATTTTGTTGAGTTAGCCTATTTATTACTCTTCTCTTTTATTGAGTTAGTTTATTGTTACTCTTCTTTTTTATTAGGTTAGCTTTATGCTACCTTCCTTCATGGCTTGGGCATGTATTTTGAAATTCCAAAACCCTCATGGTTCGACTTATTTCTCTATTGATGTAAGTGATGTGTTATGACCCTCATATCTAGTGGTTCATACATTTTATCGTGGACGTAATGCACTCTAGGTAGTGACCCTATTGGTCGACACGTAATCTCATGGGTCTGGGTAGTGGTGCACAATCGATGTTAGTAAACTGCCATACGTGTTACATCACTTTTAAGATTGAATGTCGCTCCATGAACAAATCATATCATGTAAACCTTTCTGTCATGTATTATGCCGCCTCGAGGTGTTCACATAAATCCACGGTAGTGTTGAACATGCCGATGAATCTCCATAATATGGGATGCGGGGCGAGCCGGGTTTTCTATGAACTATATTTCACATTGCAATTACTACTACGTATGATGGACCACACACACTATGCTAGGCATGCATTCATGTAGGTTAGTTGTGCATACCGATACCACTCATAATGGTTGAGTATGAGATGTATCGAAATCCTCACATTATTCCTATGAATATCTTAAATTATTATTAATCTTAAAGGATAACCATTACTACGAGTAGGGCATTGACCCTCTCCAACCATACAGATGTTGTAGGTGAAGTGCAAATTGAAGATACAGATGATGACTACTATATGGAAGATTATTCTGATTAAAGAATAGGGATAGTGTTATGTTTTTTATTTATTTATTTTTCTAATACTTACTTTAAGACAATGTAATAATCTCTCGTTGAGGGGGCATTAGAAAATTAGTTGAACTCTTTTGGAAAAATAAATACAGTTGATTTTACTCTCATGAATGGTTAACTTTTAAATGGATGTGATCTAAAAAAAAAAAAAAACAAGGTGTGATTTTAAAGCATCCAATTTTTACGTTATTAACACCTGAAATTCTCGGGCACGAGTATATACTCGGGACGTGGAAATTCAAGGTGTTACACCTCTCCACTCCCTCCCTCCCTCATCTCTCGATTTGAATCGATGCCAGCTCGAACTGACTCAGTACTTTTTACTAAGTTAGACTCGGTCCGGATTAGTCTTGGCCAGACTGAATTAAGTCGAGTTTGGGTCAGGCCTATTTCAAAATCGGATCAAGTTGGGTCAGCCCTAACTCTGTCCGACTCGACTAGATGCCCAACTCTAATAATAAGTAGCGGATGATAATCAAGAATTCTATGCTGGAAAAAACCTTGCTTGGAAAAGAGGCAGTTGATGCTAATCTTAAAATTGAAGATTTGGAGAAAAAGATTAAACATCTAGAGTCAGAAAATGAGAAGCTAAAATCTAAAAAAGCAAAATTGAAACTAGATGTTGAGAAATCCAAACACACAGCTGAACTTAGTCATAGGTTTTCCCAAAGTGATGAGAAACTAGAGAGACTCTTAGGCTTGGGTAGAAACTCTAGGGAAAAGAAAGGCTGAGGCTATGAAACTTGCGAATCTAGCCATTCTCTTGCTCCACCAATGATTAAGAAAACAATAGCATCATGCAGCAAAACAAAAGCATCTCCTATCTGCCATTCTTGTGGAGACATGGAGCATTATAAATTTGAATGTCTTACACTTAGACATCCCCATTCCACTTCCGATTCAAACAATATAGGTAAATTCAAACCTAACAGAAGAATGATGCAGAAATCAAAGAGTCCTCCCATGAAAGCTCCATTTGAAAGGAGGAAATTTCCAACTCCTAAAATGACAATCTGGATCGGTTGCCCCAAAAATCCAAAGCAACCATGAACAACTAACCTAAGGGAGAAATAAAAAAGAATACCTCATCTCCTAAGAAGGTTATCACCAAATGGGTGGTAAAAAATAAAACTAACTGTCTTGCGATTCATACCACACTTAAAGCGGGCAGTAGTTCAAAATGGTATCTTGATAGTGGTTGCTCTAGGCACATGACCGGTGACTGGACCCACTTTTGCAATTACACCGAATTTGATGGTAGGTCGATTACTTTTGGAGATGTTAACACCTCCAAGATTATTGGACGAGGGATAATAGTTGGGCCTAAATTGCCCAAGATTGAGGATATTTTTTGTGTTGAGGGACTGAAACACAATCTTTTAAGTATTTCTCAAATTTTTGATAAATAACACTCGGTCACTTTCTCCAAGGATGGGTGTGACAACATCGACTGCATCGATTATAGCATCGGCGCCTCCATAGGATGGCACTATGGGAGAGACAGAGGCTGCAGAGATTGACTACCCTATGAAGGATGATAGATACCCAACTCATGAGCTCCCGCGCACTCCTGACACTCACACGAGGCGACGTATGCAATTTCGCGATCGCGGGGTGTCTATCATTCAACGCCTCGACCAGAAGGATGAGTGACTGACACGGTTGAAGAGGATTGTTAAGGCGATGCAGTGGACCATGGACAGAGTAGAGTAGACTACTTAGGATATTTTTACTGCGATCACGTGCCGCCGCAATGACACAACTCCTCGTGAGGGTGGTCCATCAACGTAGAGTCCAGCTCAGCCTGTACATTTAGGGTTAATGTCTTGTGGCATTGTTATCTTTTTGAGTGCACAAGACCATCTGATCGATGGTTATTTGTATATGTTGTAGTAAGATGTATGGTTGTTTGTATTTGGAGTTTGTATGTGTGTGGATATTATTACCCGCTTGGGCTTGTTTGTTTTTGGATGATGATGTTTATTTTTTTATATTTATACCATCTTTGGGCATTGATGATGTATATATATGATGGTCCGTTTCTTTGCATTTCACTCTTATCATTTTAATTATGTGAAAGATTATACTATCTTCCAATTATGAATATGTGAGTGTTCTCCAACTTTAGTAATGTATGGCATGTTATTAATTGATAACTCTTTGCCAATGACTGACAAAAGGGGGGAGAACCAGACTCCCACCATTAGGTGTGAATTGTTGTGACTTAATGGTGATGTAGGAAGATAGGGGGAGTAGTAACTCAAGGCAACTCAAGCACCAAGATCAGTCTTTGTATATGTGTGTATTTGAGTTGTAATATTGTGTAAATCATGAGTTGTACATACCTTTAGGGTTTGTTTGGTGTTTTGTCATGTAATTGACAGAGGGGGAGATTGAAAGTACCCTTGTTTGTCAATATACATGTAAGTTGAGTCCTGGAGTCGAGTGAGCCCCACATGAAGATTACATGACCAAAGACTCACCAAATTGAAGAAGTTCGAGTGTGCTACATAAGTATATCAAGCCTCACTTCCCTAACCAAACCCTATCAGGTAAATGTCCCACTTTAAATTGGTCTAAAGTTGCCCAAAACCATGTTTGCAAAACCCTTGGTAAGCTTAGATTTAGAGTTAAGTTAAAGTTTGTGGAGAATGAACCAATCGGCAAAATTCATGTTATGTTGATTGCAATCGAGCATATTCAATGGCATCGAAACAATGGCCTAACGATTCAGCAACCAAACTGTAAAAATCCTAGATATATTCGATGGAATCAAAGTAAGTTCGATGACATTGAAACTTAAGTTTCAATGGCATCGAAGCCACTTCGATGAATCGATATATGATCATTTATCTCCAGCAAGCTTTGAAAAACTCTAAGTGTATTCGATACGATCGAACCTCTTTCAATGGTATCAAAGTTATTGATGACATTTAAGATAGTTCGATAGCATAAAAAATTGAACCAGTTTGTCTAGCAAGCTTTTAAGGAAAATTCAATAAAATCTCAATGGCATCGAAGATCTTTCTATGAGATCGAAATTCAAATTTCGATGGCATCGAAAGTCTGATCGATAACATCGAAATATGGACAAGAATGTTCAGAGAATTTTGACAGGAAAATCAAGCTATTCACGATGACATCAAACTCCAATCGATAACATATTTGATGACATCGAACTCCAATCGATGACATCTTTGGTGGCATCAAAAGGCTGTTCCATGGCATTGAAAAAGTGTTAAAACTATCCAGCAACCAAAGTGTATTTTTCAAGAAAAATCTTGATGACATCGAGCCATCTTTCGATGACATCGAAGGTCCCTTTGATGGCATTGAAGTATGCTCATGGCATCAGACAAAATTTGTCCAACACCTATTTGAAAATCTTAATGCAAGAAGTCAATGGCATTGAAAAAGTTTCAATGACATCAAAGACCCTTCGATGTCATCGACAATGACAGATTTCTGCCCATTTTTTTACCGTTGGGATTTGACTTTGTATATCACTTGGGTTGCTTCTTGCCTTTTTGAGCAAGCATTGAAGAGAGCTTTGAGATGATGATTGTTATAGTTAATACCCATACTCTCAAGCCCTCTTTCCCATAGGAGTCCATCATTCAATCATGGCTTAAAGGCATTTATTGGTATATTCATAGCTTGGATTGAACTATGAACTCCAGCCTTCATTGATCATCCAACAACACTCTTTAATGACAAATCATTGTGTTGGGATCCTTGAATGCTTAGCTTTTGAAAATCTTCTCTAGCTCTTAAAGACCCATCATTAACTAGAGTAGATTAAACCAAACCCTAACCCAATAACATTGGTACCCTTGATTGGAGCATCTACAAGCAGTTGCGGTTCAAGGGAACTGAAGACTCTTTATCAATAGAAAGATCTTCATTAACATGTGTTAAAGCAGAGCTCACTCACTTACAAGTAAGTTCTAGAGTCCATTGTGTCTTAAGCCCTTTCCTTGTGTAGGATTAGGATTTAGTGTTTGGTTCTACAAACTCCCTAAGACCTTTCATAGGCCGCTGATGGGAGAATGTGCAGTGTCCTTATGTAGGACCTATTGCCTTGTGTACGCATTTGTGTTTACCTTGTGTAGGCACCTTAGGTTGTCTTGTGTAGGCATCTTAAAGAACCTTGTGTAGGTTATAAAGGTTTATGGTTAACCTAATTTAAAACCATTTGATAGTGAAATCCGATACACTCATGGGTTGAGTGCGTCCGCCGGGAGTGAAGTAGGCATGTAGCCGAACCACTATATATCGTTGTGTTTGTGATGCTTGATCTTACTTGTATTTACAATAATTCATGCTATGTTTAAATTCTTCACACAAGATGTTTGATAAAATGTAACTTTCATATATTTCATTATCCTATCTTTTGGTTGTGCTTGCTTATCAATTAATCCTGCTTACTAATGCTTAGTAGTTAATATTTGAATTAAGTATGATTAACATTTTTGAAAAGTCTTATTCAACCCCCTCTAGGACACTTGGACATAATTTTGTACTTCGTTAGTAGCGGTTTACCACAAGTTCACACCTCACAATACCTTCTCTTACTTCTTCGAAGAGCTGTTGAGAGATCACTTCTATTTTGTCGTCCACACAACATCATGTCCGAAAATGTTATTGCAGTGCCAACCCTAACCATCCATCTCCCAACCATTTATGATCGTAACCGCTACTTGTACGAAAGAAGCATCAGCATCGCATGCACACGTCACCGAAGAGTTGTGATTATTTTTTAGAAGAATTAGGGAGAGGATGTTGGTGAGAGTTTTAAACTCCCCAACATGTGAGAAAGTGAGTATTCGACAATGGAGGTTAACATCCAATGAGAGAGAGAAAGAGAGATCGGTCTAGTGTGTTTAATGTCGGGTTTGGATCTGAATCCTTGGATTAATTTAGCAACGTTAAAAGGTGAGATAATGCAAGGTTTGAGGGAGAG
Organism: Magnolia changhungtana; assembly: GCA_030180095.1. Taxonomy (NCBI): domain Eukaryota; kingdom Viridiplantae; phylum Streptophyta; class Magnoliopsida; order Magnoliales; family Magnoliaceae; genus Magnolia; species Magnolia changhungtana. Next base: position 7,918,919 of record JASAUF010000446.1, read on the forward strand.
AGAGAGTGAGAGGTGCAATCTAGCAAGGAATTAAGTTTGGGTCGAGTTTAAGTTCGATAGACAACGTGATCTGGTGAGTGATCACGTGCATTTTCTTACACCTTTAATTAATTGTTGATTATTTTATTTCATATTTGAAAAGTTTGCACGACATGAATGTTACCTTGTATACTTACTAGATTCTCAACTTTGGTATATACAAGTTGTATCTTTCGATTTTTCTAAAATCATGAAGTTTAAATTTTAAATTATGAATGGAAATAGGGATTTATACAAAATCCCATATTTTAAAGCTAATGAAGTTTTTGTAGATCAAAATTCTGTTTACCTAAAAAATTTAAGATTCAATACCCAAATTGTGAAACAATATAAACCAAAGGATTTTTCATGAATTCTCTATAAATCTATATGTTCATATTTCAAACTATATTAAAAGCATAAGAAATTAGAAATTAAAATCTATTGATTATTTTTCTACATTCAGTATTTCAAAAATCAGAGTTATAGTGCCTAGATTGTGTAAGTTAGTAAATAGAGGGAGTTTTCATAAATTTTTTAGAACATAAGGATTAAAATCTGATTTTTATTACCCTAATTATATCAGGTACTACCTCACATCAAAATCCCAAGTTTTGTTAGTTGAATTGCATGAAAACCTACCAAAAGATGTGTTGTATGTTGCACAGCACGCCAACAACGAAGTGAACCGAGATCCAATCTCCGGTCTCACCCACAAACGATAAACAAGAAGAAATATAAACTAGAAAAAGAATCAAAACATTCCAAACAAACCACAAGATAAGATGTACGTGGAAAAACCCCAAACAAGGGTAAAAAACCACAGATGCAAACTTCCACTATGAAGAAAAACGAGGATTACAAGGCAATATACTAACCTCTCCCTTGGAAGTACAAAGAAAACCCTTTGCTCACACCTTGGAATAACTCTCATAATACTTAAAAAAGCCCTAGGGACCCCTATTTATAGTTTATGCAACTCCCCTTTCGTACCTCTGTGAAAAACGACTAAAAAATTCGCAGTCCGCATCAAATCCGGAAACGAATCTACGTAACCTTAACTGGTCGAGAAGGGTGCTCGACTTGTCGAGCGGACCCTCGACAGGTCGAGCATGGACCTCGACTGGTCGAGTACCGCGGAACCAAAAAACTGATGCTCGCTGGACTTTGAGTCGAGCCAGTCCACGACTGGTCGAGTGGGCCACTCGACCAGTTAAGCAGGGCACTTAACTGGTCGAGCGGCCGTCCAAATGTGGCTCCACATCTCAACAATCTCCCAATTGGAGATATATCGCCATAAACCTTCGCCTTCTTCATCCAGAGTGCACCACCTCCCCATCTTCAAGCCTGAAGACCAATCAAAGCTTAACAGAGCTTCAACTTCTCCCGTTTGATCGCCTTGGTCAGCATATCTGCAGGATTCTTACTTGTATGAATCTTCTCTAGAGCAATCGATCCATCTTCCAGTAATAAATGTATGAAGTGATATCTAATGTCAATATGCTTGGTCCTTGAATGAAAGGCTGAATTCTTAGCCAAGTGTATTGCACTTTAACTATCATTGTACAGCTTGTAATTTGCTTGCTTCTTACCCAACTCTTCCATGAAACCTTGCATCCACACCATCTCCTTGCACGCTTCTGTAGCCGCAACATATTCTGCTTCTGTCATACTGATAGATACTATCTTCTGTAATTGAGAGACCCAACTGACTGTAGCACTACCCAGAGTAAAGACATAACCTGTAGTGCTTCTTCTGCTGTCGATATCTCCTGCCAAATCTAAATCTACGTAACCTTGTAGCTTGATTTTTGATCCACTATAGCACAACCCTATATCCATAGTACCTACCAGGTATCTGAGGATCCACTTCACAGCTTCCCAATGTTCCTTCCTGGGTTGTTCATGAACCTACTAACAACTCCCACTGCTTGAGTAATGTCTGGCCTCATGCTCACCATAGCATATATGAGATTCCCAATAGCTAACGCGTATGGGACTTTAGCCATGTAGTCTTGTTCCTCCTGCGTCTTTGTACCTTGTTCCTTAGAAAGCTTGAAGTAGTTGGTTAATGGAGTGCTAACTGGCTTAACACCTCCCATATTGAATCGAACAAGTACCTTGGTTATGTACTCTGCCTGTAATAAAACTAATTTATTATTTTTCCTGTCACACTTTATCCTAATGCGTAGCATTTATTTTGCAACTCCTAAATCCTTCATGACAAATTCTCTAAACAGTTGTCTTTTAAGATCTGAGATGTCCTTCATGCTTGAACTGGCCACAAGCATATCATCAATGTACAGAAGAAGGATGATGTACGATGTATCAAACTTCTTCAAATAGCAACAGTGGTCTGCATGACATCTCTTAAAACTGTTTCCCGACATGAAACTGTCGAACTTCTTGTACCACTGCCTCGGGGCCTACTTTAAGCCATATAGACTCTTCTTCAGTCTACATACCTTGTTCTCATTTCTGGTGCCACGTATCCTGTCGGCTGATGCATATATATCTCTTCTTCAAGGTCCCCATGAAGAAAGGTTGTCTTAACATCTAGCTGCTCTAGACGTAAGTCCTCTGTAACCACTATACTCAAGACCATGTGAATCGTAGATATTTTCACTACCGGTGAAAATATTTCTGTGAAATTGATACTTGCCTTTTGTTGAAACCCTTTCACAACAAATCTAGCCTTGTACCATTTCGAACTATCTTGCTCCTCCTTCAGTCTGTAAACCCACTTGTTATGAAGAGCTTTCTTACCCTTGGGTAGAGTGACTAGCTCCCATGTACGATTAGACTCAAGAGAGTCCATCTCATCATCCATGGCCTGCTCCCACTTAACCTGTGTATCTGACTGTAATGCCCCTTCAAAACACTCTGGTTCACCATTATCTATCAGCAGTAGATAATGTAAGGAGGGTGAGTATCGAACCATAAGTCTCCTCTCCCGAGTAGACCTCCTCACAACCAATGTCTATGGCTCTGCCTCATAATGCTCCTGTGCATGATCATCCTATGGCTTTGTAACACCAGTGTCCGGTAACTCTTCCAGCTCTACGAATTCTTTCTCTTCGGCCTTATTTTCTTGCACACTGTCCTTATGCATCACTTTTTCATTAAAGACTACATCTTTGCTTCTGATAATTTTCCTGCTTTCTGTATCACAAAACCTGTAACCAAAATCATGCTACCCATAGCCTATAAATGTGCACCTCCTGGACTTAGCATCTAGCTTGTTTATGTGCTCTCCATCAATATGAACATATGAAGTGCAACCGAACACTCTGAGATGTGCAAGGTTCACTTCTTTTCCAGTCCACGTTTCTTCTGCTAGCCCACCATCCAATGGTGTTGAGGGACTTCTATTGATGAGATATGCGGCAATATTCACAACATCTGCCCAAAAGGTCTTGGGCAATCCTGCATGTAATCTCATGCTCCTAGCGTGCTTAAGGATGGTCATGTTAATGCACTCAGCCACACCGTTCTGCTGTGGTGTCCCTGGAATCGTTTTCTGATGTTTGATTCCATTTGCTGCACAATACTCCTCAAATCTCTTATCACAGTACTCTCCTCCATTATCAGATCTGAGACATTTTACTGTTTTACCTGTTTCATTTTCTACCATTACTTTTCACTTCTTAAATACACCAAATACATCAGATTTGTGCTTTAAGAAATGAATCCACAGTTTTCTACTAACATCATCAATAAAAGAAACAAAATAATGTGAGCCACCAAGAGATGATACCTGTGCCGGTCCCCACATATCAGTGTGTACAAGCTACAATAAATGGGTCTTTGGAGCGCGTCTTGTCTTCATGAAACTTACTCTCTTCTGCTTGTCATACACACAGTCCTCACAGATTCTAAGTCAATAGACTTCAGCCCTGGTAGCTTCCCTTTTAACAATAGCACTTTCATCCATTTCTCACTCATGTCCCAACCTCTGATGCCATAACTGCCCATTCACTCCATTTGATGTGACTGTAAGTAAACTATATGATCCTGAAGTCATGTATAAGGTGCCTTCCTTCTTACCTTAAGATATCACCAAGGCACCTTTTGTGATCTTCCAAGAATCACTGGTGAATGTTGTTACATAACCGGTATCGGCCAACTGCCCCACTGAGATCAAGTTTCGTTTCAAACTCGCTACATGTCTGACATCTTTCAATTTCAAAGCGGTTCCGTCTTTTTAATTGACATAACATTTCCCTTTCTAACAATACTGCACGGCTCATCATCACCCAGGTAGACTCTCCCGAAGTCACCTGATACAAAATTACGCAGAACTTTCTTACATGAGGTGGCATGAAACGAAGCACCCAAGTCTATAACCTAGGACTCATTCCTCGCATCAAGAGACAAGATCAACGCCCTATGTCACTCTCCTCAGATAGATTCACTGAATCCTTCCCGCCCTGAGAGCTTCCTTCTTGTTTCTTAAGCTTCCTTCTTGTCGCAATGCCAACACCCGTCTTTGTCTTTCGATCCCTTGGACTTCTTCCTTGACTTAGAATGTTCGTGTTTATTGTCTCTTTTATTCAGCGATCTTCCTCTTCCTTCAACATTTAGAACATTCCCTGAATCCCCTGAACCTCCTGATGTCTTTCTTCTAAATTCTTCGCTGAGAATTAGACCGGCTACATCATCAAATTTCAGCTTTGTCAACCCTAAAGAATTGCTCATAGCAATCACCAAATGTCACGCCCCAAACTCGGAAACCGGGCTTACAAAATTCCCGATCGCCGAATCCGGCGCCGACAGCCTCCGTAGAACTCCATTCTCGGCTCCCAGCGCCCATACGCCAGGTTCCGATCCTGGGATGCTACAAGGAGGATTTTCAGCATCCGTTTAATTTGTAATAAGCATAACCAAAGGCATAACCCACAAACAACAACCAAAAACTCCATCACATTTCCACTATGATCAAAAACTTTACAAGTACAATGAGCATAAAGGGAAATACAATGAGAATGAACAAAAAGCTCCAAAAGATCTGCTCTGCGCTCCCGCTCTCAAGTGCTGCGTCCTCGCGTCACCTGCACGCAACGGTCGTGCATAAGCTTATAGAAAGCTTAGAGGGTGGTGAAAGTGTGTGCGCAAGGTAGTAATGCAGTTATGAAGTATCAGAGTAATGCGGAACATGCTGACGAGTCCATGAATACCACTAGCCGTACCAAGGCTATGCGATGCAAGGCATGAATGATGTCGGCCATACCAAGGCAATGCAATGCGAAATGCAACTCAAGCATACAAATCCTCATCTAAGTCCACATATCAAGACTGACTCAAAATCCGGGATATCACCGGGTCTAGTACACTCTAAACCGCATTGCCGCCCATCGCGCGCAATAAGGTAAGTGGAAGAGACCTCACTACCCGCCTGCCAATATTGGGCTCGGTTCGTCGATAGCGGACCCATTCCTCGAGCTGGTCAAACTCAGCCTAGCATTGCCCCCTCCTCTCGGGCGGGTAAGGCCGTACCCCCTTCCAACCGACCACGACACAGTGGAAAGCGCAGCCGTCTGGTAATCGGCACTTGGCGCTCCTGCACCCACTCGGTCTAGACGTTGGAGCAACCTCTTGGTACCATAAGGGTTTAGGGACTTTCACCAAGGGATATCTATAGCACCCCATGTAGAACCAAATTTCCGGTATCCAATCCTGCCAACCACGATATGCCTGTGGAGGCCACGGCCCCGATGTCGCTAGGGCGTACAGTAACCATATCACACGATGCGAATGCATGAATCACACTATCCGGTTATGCAAGAATTCAAGGCGTCTCGTGCGCTCATGTGGGGCAACACCGCCTAACCGGGAGCCCTAAACAACTGCCCGAGGGCATATGCTATGATCAGTCACTTCTCATATCAAGCATACATATGATGCGTATGCTCATGAATCCTGAGACTATACTAAACATGTTATATGAGATAGATGTTGTTTAGAAGGAGATGGGCCTGGACGACCTACAAGTATGGGCCTAACAATGGGCCCTAGGAGAATCATAATGCGGACATTTAACCAACATTATTCAGCAATGTGGACGTCAAACCAGCATTGCTCCTAAGGCAATTCCCGTCGTAAACATCATTGCATAAACCATATTGGGATCACACATTGCAATGGTCCTTAGGTACATCCCATCGGGCCTTAAATACATCAAATGGGCCTTACCACATGGGCCTTACATTCATCAGATGGGTTGCATTAATGGGCCTCACCAATGGGCCTTAAGTACATTGCAATGGGCCATAACCCATGGGCCTTGGAATACATCAAATGGCCTAATGACATGGGCCTTGCATCCACATCAAAGTGGGCCCCAATGATCTACCACAAATACGTTAAGATGGACCTCAAAAACATGCCAAGGTGGGGTCCACTTGGCCTATGGATCAGGCTCATCTTTAGCTCATGCTATAAAATGATCTTTCAAAACGAGTAGACGGATTGGATGCAACATAAGCATCACGGTGGGGGTCCAATTGAGGGCCCACCATAATATATATATATATACATTATATATATACAATATAATATAATATAATATATATATATATATAATATCACACGTGCACTAACACCACATGCAACCACACATGCACACACACATGCACATACACCACACGCACACACATCCTGCACACGTACCCACCCACACATGCATGCACACACACGTGCACATCCAGCACGTGCACCCCAGTCGGCACACACAATCCATGTGGGCTCCACATGGGGCCCACTGTAATGTTTACATGCCATCCAACCGGTTGAAAAGGGTCATACGGACCTCAGTGAAGGGAAAACACAAATTTCATCTAGATCCAAAACTTCTGTGGCCCACAGGAAGATTTCAATGGCAGATGTTCAATCCCGCTGTTTTCTGCAGTGTGGGCCACCTGAGCGTTGGATGCAGTTCACTTTTGGAGGGGACTCACCTTACGAGGTGTCCTACCAAATGAACGGCTTAGATGGCACATACACATCAAGGTGGGGCCCACGGCAGGAGCCGTGGGTGCTGCTGCCGCCCGCCGTCCGCAGGTAGCAGGTGCAGGCAGCGCCTGCCTCACTGACAGCGCCAGCGCTGCTGCTTCATTTCTTTCTTTTTTTTTATTTCAGTTTTCTTGCAGAAAATGGTATGTGGGGCCCACTACCGGAGGATCTGCTCCGCCCATTGCATTTTTGGGCCCGGAATACATCAAAGGAGTCCAAAGGTCGAATTTTTTTGATGCATGGTTGAGGCATGGTGGGTCTTAGAAGTTTTGAACGGTAGGGGATACCGTTTTCTATGGTGTGGCCCGTCTGAGTATCGGATTCACGTCCTTTTTTCGGCTCAACGCTTAAATTGAGCCAAGGAATGAGATGGACGGCGCGGATTGAACACATACAACAAGGTGGGGTCTATACATGGGAGCCACCCAAAAGCTTACAAACAGCTGATATTTGTGTTTTTCAAATGACGTCCAGCGTCCAGGGACGCTGGACGGTTTGCAGCTCCAAGTTCACGTGAAGTGGGCCTACTCAGGTGGGCCGCCTGATGATGGATGTTGTCAATCCAATACATATAGAGTGGGCCCCAACTACAAGTGACTTGGGTTAAATACATACTTCATGGTGGGGTCCGTCCAAGTGGGCCACACGGCCAAATCATCACACAAAACATAAAAGAAAGGGGAGAGAGAGAGGTAGAGGAAGATCGGTGAGGATGGAGGGGCCCCGCCACTATGGGCCCCTCTTGCAAAAGTACATCAAGGTGGGTTCCACATCATGGACCCACAAAAAATCCAACCCAACGGTGGGGATCCCTTCCCCACCAAAGTAGATGGTCTAGATGACCCTAGGTATACAAGAAATAAACAGCATGATGGGGTCCATGGAGAATGGCCCCATCATGGAATGATCATGATAATCAAAGTGGGCCATCGGCCACACCTTAGGGTCCCAAGTGAGATCCAAACCATTGATCGGTTGGCCTCACTTGGCCCATCTTAAAAACATGAAAAACTATTCTTATCAAGCACCCACCGTTCGATCTTCTTGCTCCTATGGGTCCCTTAGCTCTTTAGCTTCAATTCCAATGGTGGAGATGAGAAATGGGTGGCTAGGATGAGAGATGAGAGGGTGGGAAAGGTGGGCCACACTTGTGGCTCTCTTGGAGAAATGGTAGAGGCTTGGACGTGTGAGAGGTTTTGGGTTGCTTGGAATGAGATTTGGAAAAAGGGAGAAAGAGAGACTTGTAAAGGGAGAGATGGGTGATGGATGTGGTGTGATGGATGTGGTGGTGATGGGTGTGTAAGAGCACCTTTTGACTTTGTTGGCCATTTGTGTAAGAGAAGCATGCTTGTGTAAGAACTTTTTGACTTTTGGGGCTTGCTTGGGGAAGAGTGTGAAGTGATGTGTACTTGACATGATGGGATTGATTGATGTGTGATTGATGGGACATCTCGTAGAGATTCCCTTGGGTTTCGTAATGCGCGGCGTTTTCCTCGCACCGAACGCTGGCCCACATCTCCTGGCCAGAGTATCGCCTCGGCGCGCGAGTCGCGGCATCGGAACCGCGGCGATGGTGCGGTCGCAATGGTACAAGTCTCGGGTTGAGTCGACTCGGGTTAACGACGTATGAATCAGGGTCGTGTGCAGATATCGGTAAGGGTCGAAGGTTGCCGGAATTCAACCGGAAAGACCGCGGGAACCTACGAAATGGTACGGTCAAGGATACGGGTCTTACACCAAATCATCCCAACTATCTGACAAACTAGACAAGATCAATAACGCCTTGACCTCGTCCTCAAAAATAATGCCAATGGATTCCAACTGACTCTTGACTGTATTAAACTCGTTTAGATGTTCAGCCACGCTCCCACCATCTGACATCTTCATGTTGAATAGTTGTTTCATAAAATTAACCTTGTTGGACGCTGAGGGTTTTTCATACATGGTAGTTAGGGCTTCCATTAATTCTTTTGTGGTTTTCACCTTGGATATATTAAAGGCGGCGCTCTTAGACAAAGAAATTCGAATCGTTCCTAAAGCCTTCCAATCCAATAAAAACCATTCACCATCTGTCATCTTCTCTGGTTTCTACTCTTTTCCTCCTAGAGGAATATAGAGGTCCTTCTGATATAGATAATCCTCCATCTGCATCTTCCAGAAGGCAAAGTTTGAACCATCGAGCTTCTTAATTCTAGTCTTCCCTTCTTCCGTCATCGTTTCCAATAGAACTAAAACTAATAGCTTTGATCCGAGTTGTTACGCAGCACACCAACAACGCAGTGAACCGAGATCCAATCTCCGATCTCACCCACAAACGAAAAATAAGAAGAAATATAAACTAGAAAAAGAATCAAAGCATTCTAAACAAACCACAAGACAAGATATACATGGAAAAACCCCAAACAAGAGTAAAAAACCACGAATGCAAACTTCCACTATGAAGAAAAATGAGGATTACAAGGCAATATATTAACCTCTCCTTTGGAAGTACAGAGAAAACCCTTTGCTCACACCATGGAATAACTCTCGTAATACTTAGAAAAGCCTTAGGGACCCCTATTTATAGTTTAGGCAACTCCCCTTTCGCACCTCTACAAAAACTGACTCAAAAATTCGCAGTCCGTATCAAATCCGGAAACAAATCTACGTAAGCTCGACTGGTCGAGCGGACCCTTGACTAGTCGAGCATGGGCCTCGACCGGTCGAGTATCACGGAATTAAAAAACTGATGCTCGCTGGACTTTGAGTCGAGCCAGTCCACGACTGGTCGAGCGACGTCCAGATGTGGCTCCACATCTCAACATTGTACATAAAATACTTAGTAATAACTAAAAATTTAGTTTTTTTTGAGGGATTTTGTATAACTTTTTCAAAAACTCGAGATCTAATATTTTACTTTTAAATACTGTAATTATTACTAAAAATCCAAAGTTATTGCACTAGGTGCTTAATTTTATTCATTAAAACAATATCAGTGATATTTCTTTGAAATTGTGTTAAACTTGTTAAATACGTTACATATTAGAAATACATATGAATCACGTAGAGTGTAATTAAATGACAGATATCATGGAAATGTTAAAAAGTTAATGAAATATTTTAGAAGGTTGTATTATATCTCTTGGATCTCTATCATAGACCCCTTAGGCAGGTGAGCATGTCTGGTTTGATAAGTGGTATACTATTATTGTCAGTGATCCCTTTGGTGGGGTGAGAATGAGTGCAAAAGGGTTCCATTGCTAAACCAATAGTGTATTTTGGATCGGTGAGCATCATACAAAAGGTTCCCATTACCAGGTTAAGCACTATAATGAAAAATGCTTGACAACTATCATAAAACAATTCTCATGATTAATATTGTTGAGGAGGTTTATTCATATTCACTTGATCTACTACATTCATAATTTTAATGGAAAGTGTTGATGTAGAAATATGGTTAGCCTTTCTTGGACTCGCAAACCGGCACAAGGTACAAACAAACTCATACTACTCCCTTGAAGACACTCGTCCGAATAGGGTCATCCCCTCTTCCTCGGACATGAGGGACGAAGAGGTCAGATTTCAAGGTTTGAGCGACGAGGGAGTCCGTCCAGGACTAGGGGTTCCTAATGCCAAAGTTATGGAGGTCAGTACTTTTGACTCCATTATGATTGAGGCCGACCTAATTCAGGTCCAGGAGGATTATTAAATCTTTGAGTCGATTGTACTCCGAGCTCCAGAGTTGGGGGAGGTGCCTAGCCAGCCTCGCGCGGGCAAGTTGGCCATCTATGTCATGGCTTTGCAGTGCGGCCTTCATTTACCCCTACATTCCATGATTCAGAGGGTCTTTACTCATGTGAGCTTGGCCCCTGGTTAGCTGATCTCAAATGCTTGGAGGGCCTTAGTTGGGACTTGTGTCCTTTGGCAACAGCATGGCTTCCCTGAGCTGTCTGTAGCTGAATTTTTGTATTTATATAAAGTTAAGGTCAACCATGTGAACCTGGGGTGGTACTATTTTTTCACCTAGACCAATCAATATAAGGCGCTCATCACTGACAACCCTTCATCTAACAAGAGGTGGAAACACAAGTGGTTCTTTGTGTTCGGGGAATGGGCAGACCCAGCAATTGGAGTTCCCGCTGAGTTCATGACTCCAGGTCAGGAATTGTCGAGTTGTAATTAAGTTGAGTAGGGTTCAGATTTGTTGCTGATCTTTTCCCTTTATGCAGTGGGTTCTTCTCACAGCCCGAGCTGTCCTCTTCTCAACTTCAATGTATTGCTCGGGCATGGATAGTGAAGGCCCATGATTAGAGTTGGAAGGTGTTGATAACTCCTTTGACTTTGTTTCAAGCTTGGATTGCCCACGTCGTTCCCAGGTCGCGAGGTATGTCGTTACACCTTTACCCCTCTTTTTTGTGTTGAGCTGAAGTTTATCTTATTTGTTGACGCTTTCATCTTTATAGGCATGTCAGTGTATCCTCTCCCTTCCAGGAAAATGAAGCTTCTTCCTCCTTCTAAGGTAAATCGGCTCAGGAAGAGGATGAAGGAGGGCGTAGTTCCTCATAGGACTAAGGGGCCCGCCCTAGCAGTAGTTCAGCCTCCGTTTGACATCCCTATGCTAGCTAACTGGCCCGAGGAGGAAGTTGTCTCTGCTGCTGCTGCTCCAAAACTAGAGAACGCGCCGATGGAGGAAGCCCCTACTCAGGGGCCTGAGGGGGTGATCTTGGTCTCCCCTAAGGAAGGAGCTCGATCTACTCCCGATGTTAGAGCTCCAGTCATTGGGGCAGAGGAGGGAGCCCAGTCTGCCATTGGTGTAGGGGTTCCAAGCCACGAGGCGAAGGGGAGTGGCTCGACCTCCGAGTTGGGTCCCTTAGTGAAGCTTGCCGGGTGGGCTTGTTGCCATGTTAACAAGCAGGAGATCCTCACTGCTTCTGCCCTTCACCCAATGGACATTCTGCAGGAGGCGGCTGTTGAGGGTCAATATTGCGTATTATCCCCCATTTATGACTTGGTTTTATAAACATGATAATGCTTAATGTTCTATTTTACTCATGTTTCTGTTGAAAGGTGAATTTAAGAGCTTGGATTGAAAAGGATGATAAAAGCATGAATTTGATGCTCAAGAATCACTAAGGCAAGGGATGGATCTTAGGAGACCAAGATTGAAGAATTCACATGCCAAAGATCCAAGAAAACTAAGTGAGGAATGAAGAGAATCAAAGATTTAAAGTGAAAAAAAAAGGAATCCTGAAATCGTCCTGAAAAAACATATTCTGAAACTTTGGGTCATTTTGTAAAATTGCGCATAGTGAAGTCTATTTTGGGAAACTGCATAGAGTGAAGTCTATTTTAGAAATTTACGTAAATTTTAGGCATTTTCTAGAGTTTTCCGACTAGGTGTAAAAGTTGGAGTTCCACAACTATAAATAGGACTCCATAGGATGCTCCTGGGCATCTTCTAGGGTTTAAGGAGTGGAGCAAAAGGGTGGAGAAGCTAAGAGTTTTTCTTCTTCTTCCTTAGTTGTTTTCATGCTTTCTTCTAGGGTTTTAGATCCAATCATGTCTATGGTTGGCTAAACCTCTTAGTTAAGGCTAAGAGGTGAAGCTTGTAGCATGATAGGATGTTTCTATTGCTTTGATTCATGAAGCTTGTCCTTGTGGATTCGACCTCGGTCTTACCGAGATTATTACTACATCGCCACCCTACACTTGGGGTTGGAACAAGTGTTTGGCGCCGTTGCCGGGGATTGACGGTTGTGTTTTCTGAATTTAATTAGTTTTGGAATTAGGTTAAGATTAGAATTTTTCTACTTTCTATTTTTAGGTTAGGGTTTTTTCAAAATTATTTTAGAAACTAACTTTGCTTTCTATTTCTAGGTTTAGAAACTTTCCTTTTTTATTTTTAGATTCAACATAGTAGAAAAGTATGAACTCTGATCTTGAACTCAGTTGGTCATGCATGGTCGATTTTCAGGTGTTCGGCATGCCAAGGATGCGATAGGGGTCGTCCCTCCATGTCTTTAAGTTGATAAGTTCTTGGTCAGCTCGTGCTCGTCACCGTGTAGGGGCCTTCCCAGTTTGAGTCCAGAGTTCCTGAACCGGGTTCCTTAGTATTTTGAAAGATCCTACGGAGGACTAGGTCCCCTGTTTAGAATCTCCGTATTTTTACTTTGGAATTGTAGAAACAAGGTACTTGTTGTTGTCGAGTTGCAACTTTCAGTTGGGCCTGCTCCCTTCTCCCTTCAATTAAGTCCAACTCTAAAGTCATTTGCTCGTCATTCTGTTCTTCATTGTAGTGGCGGGTCTGAGCAATTAGGAGTCCAATCTCGACTGGGACAATGGCTTTCATGCCGAAGGCCAAGGAAAAGGTGTTTCTCCTATGGCTATTTGGGCAACAGTTCAATATGCCCAGAGGACGAGAGAGAGTTCTTCCACCTAGGCCTCTTTAGCTTTTTCGAACTTAGTTCGAAGGTGGTCCTTGATGATTTTGTTAATCGCCTTGACCTAATCATTGGCCTGGGGGTGTCGGGGCGACGAGTAAACGATCCAGATTTCGAGGTTTTCGCACATGCCTCGAAATCCTTTGTTATTGAACTGTTTTCCATTGTCCGAGATGATCGTGTGGGACATTCCGTATCAACATATAATATTCTTCCAAATGAAGTTTGTGATCTTTTGCTTAATAATGGTTGCCAGGGGCTCGGGCTCGGCCCATTTAGTGAAATAATTGATTACGGCAATTGTGAATTTGGTCTGCCCTTTACCGGCTGGCAGAGGACCGATGATGTCGATTCCCCACTGGGCGAAGGGCCAAGGTCCAGTCATGGGAGTTTGTTTCTCGGGGGGTTGATGGGGTATTACAGCGAATCGTCGACACTTGTCGCATTTTCGGGTATACTGTCTGGCATCTACCTAGATGGTCAGCCAAAAATATCCTTGTTGAATAACTTTGTGGGCGTGGGCCCGACTGCTGGAGTGGTTACCGTAGATGCCTTCATGCGTTTCTCTCAGGACATAGTTGGTCGCATTAGGTTGGAGGCATCTAAGGTATGGCAGGGAGTATCCTTTTTTTATACAGGATGTTTTCAACCATGGTATACAAAGCTGCCCTAGACCGAAGTCTCCGTGCTTCTAGTTGATCTTCAGGCAATTTCCCTTCTTTGAGATAGTCTATTATTGGATCCATCCAAGTCGGTCCTGAATCTATGGGGAAGACTGTGCTTGATTCATCCTCGTAGATGCTTGGATTTGTTAGGAATTCGATTGGGGTCGACTTCAGGATATTGTCCTCTAACGATGAGGCTAACTTTGTTGGCACATTTGCCTTACAATTTTCTGATCTAGGGATTAAGCTAATATTGCACTTCAGGAATTTGTCAATCATTTCTCGAACTTTCTGTAAGTAGGCTTTCATCCTTTCCTTTTTTAGTATGATATTCGTTGGTTATTTAGCTGACGGTGTAAGACCCGTACCCTAGTCCGTACCATTCCATAGGCTTCCGCGATCCTACCGGTTGAATTCCGGCAATCCTCGACCCGTTTCTGACGTTGTGCGAGATCCTAAGCCGAGTCCTGCCTACCGAAGGTGGCTCAATCCGAAACTCATACCTTGGCGACTGCGCCGACGCTGCGGTTCCAATGGCGCAACTCATGCACCGATCCAATACCCAGGGTAGAAGATGTCGGTCTGCCTTCATTCCGAAGAAACACCGCATGTTGTGAACTTTGAGGGAATCTCTACGAGATGTCCCATCAAATCATGTCAAGTACATACCATGCCATGTGAACTGCAATCCATCCCTCCTTTTCTAAAAGTCAATATTCTCTTTCCCCTCACCATACCACTTTTTACAATTTCAAACCAAACCATACCACTTTTTACAACATTTCAAACTCTCCCATGCCACCCCATCTTCCTTACATCATCATCCCATCCATATCTCTCTCTCTCATTTCTAAAATCTCCCAAGCAACCAAGGGATTCCAACATCCAAGCTTCCTCTCTCCCAAACCATAAGTGTGGCCTACCCTCTCATCTTTCATCCTCACCATCAAAACTCTATCACCACCGTTGAATGTTGAGCATAGGTGTATACAAGCCTTAAGGAGCAAGGAGGAGTACAAGAGGTGGGTGATCATTCTTCCTATCAATTTTTAAGGGCCCACTTGTTGTGGGACCCACTTGATCTATGTGTTGTAACTATAGAGGGCCCATAGTGGCGAGGACCCTCCCTTCTATCTCACCGGTTTTCTCTCTCTCTCTATCTCTCTCTTTCTTTGGTGTGATGTGGCCACTATGTGCAAGAGAATCTTAACCGTCCGATCGTGAGGCCCACCTTGCAATGGGTCAATTGGACGGTCAAGATGAAGGAAAACACAAATACCTTGTTGATCCAAAGGGTGGGCCACGTTCATGTGGAACCCACCTTGATGTGTGGGCCATGAACACATGGGGCCCACATTGATGCACCGTTATCCACGCCGTCCAGCGTCCCTGGACGCTAGACGAGCAGGGATGGCTAACAAGGAGTGCGTGTACTGCATGGGTGTGTACTTGCATGCTAACAAAAAAAAAAAATTACTTTATGGAGTGGGCTGCTCATGTAGGCCCCACCTTGATGTATATATGTGATCCATGCCGTCCATTCCGTTCTCTAGCTCATTTTAGGCATTGAGCCAAAAAATGAAGCTGATCCCATTTTCTGGTGGGCCGTGGCATTAAGAATACTAGTGTTTCCATTAAAACTCAGGAAAAAGGATTGCTGGGGTCCACCAGGAGCTTGGACTCGCCTGAAACTTGATATGGACCCTTAATTTTGTGGAGCTCATGCAATGGACGGGTTGGATCTTGCTGATGAGGGCCCCACGAAACAAAAAAAACAAAAAAAAGGTGGCAGCGCCTGCGGCTGGGCGGACGAACGCTGGGCCTCACGGCCCAGCTGTGGACCCCCCCCACCATGATGCGTTTCGTCCATCAACACCGTGCATTTGATGGCTCCCCTTTGGCTATGGGGTGTCCCCAAAAATCAGCCGTATACAGAATTCAGGTGGGCCATACCATCTAAAATCATGTGAAGACATGCCTAAACATATAAAATCACTTGGTGGGGCCTACTTGAAGTTTGGATGGGGTTGAAACTTGGTCTGGACCCTTAACCAGGTGGGACACACATATTGGGTGGGCTGGATTTGTGAACCACATCACGTGGACCCTGGTCCACGTGACCTCATGAAAAGATTGGATGGAAATAAATATTACTGTGGGCCCGTGGTCCGCGTGACCCGTGACAGTTTGGATGGCAAATAAATAACACGATGGGCCCTGACCGTGTGACCTTATCAATAGGTCAGTTGGGAAATAAACATTACGGTTGGCCCTCCTGGCCCACGTGTTCGTATGAACAGGTTGAATGGCAAGTAAACGTTACAGTGGGCCCTAGGCCCATGAGACCTCATGGATAGGTTAGATTGCAAATAAACATTACTGTGGGCCCCCTCCCCTGACCGTGGGCCCCTGGACAGATTGGATGTCAAATAAACATTGTAGTGGGCCCCTGGCCCACTTGATCCCATAAATAGGTTGGGTGCCAAATAAACATTCTAGTGGGCCCCTAGTCCCATGACCTTTTGAAAAGATTGGATGAAAATAAACACTTCAGTGGGCCCTACCCTAGGCCCATGAGACCTTATGAGAAGGTTGGATTGAAAATAAACATTATGGTGGGCATCACATGAGGCCCACTTAGATATATATGGGCTCATGTATTTAGGCCCATCTTGGCTTGTATATAGGCCCAATGTTGAGGCCCACTTGGGTATATATGGGCCCTTGTATGTAGGCCATCTTGATGTGTTTATAGGCCCATTGTCGGGGCTTACCTTGATATATATAGGCCCACGTTATGAGGCCCACTTGATGCATCTATGGCCCATTGTTGAGGCCCACTTTGATATATATAAGGCCTATGTGATTAGGCCCATTTGATACACATATAGCTTTTGTGATTGGACTCATTTTAACGCATTCTCAGGCCCATGGATGATGGCCCATTGCAATGTACCTAAGGCCCATTGGTGAGGTTCATTGAGGTGGCCCACTTAATGAATATAAGGCCTATGAAATGCAGCCCATTTGATGTATTTAGGGCCCCATGGAATGTACCTAAGGCACATTGCAATGTGTAATTCCACCAGGGTTTATATAATAGTATATAAGCTGAGCCGAGCCTTGGGGACAATGTTGGTTTGACGTCCACATTGTACGAGTAATGTTGGTTAGATGTCCACATTATAACTCTCCTAAGGCCACTGATAGTCCGTATTCTGTTTCATGTAGGCCATCTAGGCCCTTCTTCATTGAGAGGATAGTTTATTACTTTATAACATGTTTAGCACAGCCCCATGATTCATGATCATACGCATCATATGTATGCTTGATATGGAGAGTGACTGATCATAGCATATGCCTACGGGCAGATCATTTATGGCCTCCCTGATATGCGGAGTTGCCCTACATGAGCGCACGGTATGCACAGGATTGATGCATGTCTGACAGTATGATTCATGCACTTGCATCTGTGTGATTGTGATATGCCCTAGCGACATCAGGGCCATAGCCTCCACAGATATATCGTAGGTGGCTGGTTGGATACCGGAAAAATCTTGTTCTAAGCAATTGGGGCGCCATAGATGTCCCTGGGTGAGAGTCCCTGAACCTGATGGTACCAGAGGATGACTCCAACGTCGAGACTGAGTGGATATACGAGCGCACGAGGGCCGAATACCAGAAGGCCGCGTCTCCCACTGTGTCATGGTCGATTAGAAAGGAGTGGTGGCCTTACTCGCCTGAGAGCAGGGGGCATTACTAAGCTGAGTTTGACCAGCTCGGATATGGGTTCGCTATCGACGTGCCAGATAGGTATTGGCTGACTATTGGCCAGGCGGATAGTGAGGTTTCTTACGCTCACTTGACCGTGTCTTTGCTTGAGAGAGACAGTGCCATTTGGAGTGTACCGAACCCCGGTGATTATCCATACTAAGAACCGTACTGATTTGATGCTCTAGTGAGAAGTTGCATTGGTATGAGGATTGGCATGCTTGACTTACATATTGCATCGCATGGCCTTGGTATGGCTGATAGCATTCACATCTTGTACTGCATAGCCTTGGTACGGCTGGTTGCATTTACGTACTCATCAGCATGATTCCACATTACTCTAACTTTACATTCTGAGCACGTTTACACACACTTACACCGCCCTCTAAGCTTTCTATAAGCTTATATACGATTGATGCGTGCAGGTGACGCCAGG
Organism: Magnolia changhungtana; assembly: GCA_030180095.1. Taxonomy (NCBI): domain Eukaryota; kingdom Viridiplantae; phylum Streptophyta; class Magnoliopsida; order Magnoliales; family Magnoliaceae; genus Magnolia; species Magnolia changhungtana. Next base: position 7,937,239 of record JASAUF010000446.1, read on the forward strand.
ACGCAGCTGTAGTCTCACCGCAGTTGGAGCATGCTGCCGAGCTTTTGGAGTTTTGATATTACCACTATCTTGTATTTCCCTTTATACGCACCGTACTCAAAGTTTTTAATCATAGTGGATTTTGTGATGGTGTTCTTGTGGTTATTGTTTGTGGGTTATGCTTGGTTATGCTCATTATGAATCAAATTGATATTAGAAATCCTCCTTATAGCATCCCAGGATCGGAACCTGGTATATGGGTGCCGGGAGTCGAGAATAGGGTACTATGGAGGCTGTCGGCGCCGGATTCGGCGATCGGGAATTTTGTGAGCCCGGTCTCCGAGTTCGAGGCATGACAGACGGCGAGCTGCAAGTCGCTACGGATTTCCAGATGTTGAGCTCCCATTGCTGCTGCCAGCTTGAGTCTGGATAACAAGGCTTCGTATTCCGCTGCATTATTCGACGTTTGGAATCCAAATCTTAAGGCATATTCGATGTAGGTCTGGTTAGGTACTTCCATCACTATCCTGGCCCCGCTGCCTTTAAAGTTAGATGAACCGTCTACATGCAGTGTCCATCTCTACCTATCTGGCTTGGCCGACTGGTCTTTAGTTTGTTCGATCTGCTCGTTGGGGCTGGTTATCTAATCGTCCTTGGTCATGACCACGACGATGAAGTCAGCAACTGCTTGGCCATTGATGGCTGGTTAGGGCTGATAACGGATGTCAAACTAGCTGAGTTCAACTGCCCATTTCATTGATCTTCTTGAAACTTTAGGTTTTTGGAGTATTTGGTGGAGGGGTTGGTTGGTTGGGGCCACAATGGTGTGGGCTTGGAAGTATGGCCAAAGACGTCGGGCTGAAATAATTAAGGCTAAGGCGAGCTTCTCGATGTTTAGGTACCTACTTTCTACCGAGACCAAGGCCTTGCTGACGTAATATACGGGCAACTGCTTTCCTCCTTGTGCCCTGAGGAGGGCTGAACTAACCACGGCTGAAGAGACTGTTAGATATAGTAAAAGCGGTTCTCCCTACTCAGGTTTTGAAAGTAATGGCGGTGACCCCGCATATTTTTTGAGTTCTTAGAAGGCGAGCTCACATTCCTCTATCCATTATGCTTTTTTGTTTCACTTCAATTGTTTGAAGAAAGGAAGGCATTCGTCTGTAGCTCGGGATACGAAGTGACTGAGTGCAACTATTCTCCCTATGAGGCTTTGGATTTCTCTCATTGTTCTTGGTGAGTTCATGTCAAGTAAAGCCTGGAATTTTTTAGGGTTTGCCTCTATCCCCCTTTGGATGACCAGGAACTCGAGGAATTTTCCTGAACCGATTCCAAATGCACATTTGCTCGAATTTAATTTCTTTGATACTTTCTGAGGATTGCAAAGATTTCCTCCAATGTCAGAGAGGTGATCCTTAACTATGATATTCTTGACTAGCATGTCATTAACGTACACTTTCATAGTGTACCCGATCTACTCGGCAAACATCTTTTCAACAAGTCGCTGGTATGTGGCTCTAGCATTCTTTAGTCTAAAGGGTATGACTTTATAGCAGTAAAGGCCCTTGTCGGTGATGAAGGTTGTCTTCTACTTGTCATGAGGGTGCATTGCAATTTGGTTGTAGCCTGAGTAGGCATCCATGAAACTAAAGAGCACATGCCAGGCAGTGTTGTCGATGAGCTGGTTGATCCTGGGGAGGGGAAAGCTATCTTTGGGGCAGGCTTTGTTCAGATCGGTGTAATCTACACAGACACGCCACTTCTCATTAGCTTTTTTCACCAAGACGACGTTATCTATCCAGTCTGGATAGTATATCTCTTCCAAGAATCCTGCTTCAAGGAGTTTTCCGAATTCTTCTCCAATGATGGTGTACCATTCAACTTTGAATGCTTTCCTTTTCTACCTGACCAGTCGGTGGTCTGGGTCGACATTTAGCCTATGAACTATTACCAATGGATCGATTCTGGGCATGTCTTGGTGTGACTAAGCGAACACGTTGGAATATCGTCAGAGCAGGATCATTATCTCCTCTCGTAGTGCTAGAGCTAGAGATAACCCAACCTGGAGGGACAGTGCGGGTCGGGTCGAATTTAGCAAGCGGGATTGATATAAGTCCTCCACAGGTCACCCTCTCTCGATAGAATCTTCTCGGGGATCAAGGGAAGTTATGGTCATTGCTTATTGATTTCTCAATGCTAAGAAGTAGCATTGTCGAGTTTCTTATTGATCTCCTTTTGATTAGCCCAGTGTCGTGGTCAATTAGGAACTTCATCATGAGGTGATATATTGACATGACTACTCGGAAAGTGTTAAGGGAAGGTCGTCCGAGGATGACGTTGTAGACAAAGGGGCAATCGATTACTAAAAAATCGATCATGGTTGTTGATTGATTTTTCCCTTCTCCTGTGGTGATCGGAAGCTGGATTGACCCTTCCGAGGTGATTTTATCCCCCACGAACCCGAGTAATGAGGTCTTGATAGATCGGAGTCAGGACCTTTCGATACTCATTTTTTCGAACGCTTCAGAGAAGAGGATATCTGCCGAGCTGGCGATGTCCACCAAAATTCGAAACACTCGGCGATTGGCTATGGTCATAGCTACCATTAGTGCTTCGTCATGGGAGTGGTAGACACCTCGGGCATCCTCTTTGGTAAAGGCTAGATCACAAGGTATCATTCTCTGCTCCTTTAAAGGTCTACTGGTGACAAAGATCTGGTGTTCTGAGCCACATCAGCTGATACTTCGGGCATGGGCTCTCCGAGGTTTGTTTTTGAGTGGCCTCCCCCGGCGAGTCCACCGAAGATAGTGTGAATTTCTCTAATGGGTTCGTTGTTAATGGGTTGATTGTTCTTCGAGTCAGCTTGTTCTTCCTTTCTACAAACATATTCGCGCAAGTGCCCGTTATGGTGAGAGCTTCAATTTCCTCTTTCAAGTCGAAATAGTCAATAATTGAGTGACCGTGGTCTCGATGAAAGTGATAGTATTTTTCCTTATCTCGCTTATCCACGTCAGATTTTATCTTGTTTGGTTATTTGAGGATACGTTTGTCTTTGATTTCTAAAAGAACCCGCTCGGTCGTAATGTTGAGAGGGGTGTACGAACTGAACCTACAGTCAAGTCGTCTAGCCTAACGTTGGCCTCTGGGAGGTTCGTCGTCTTTCCTCCTTTTGTTGTTGCTTATCAAACTCAACTCCTCCTTGCATCGCTTCTCCATGTTCGATCTTTCCTTATGCTGAGCTGCCCTCCGTAGGCTAGCTACTTCCTCGGCATTGGAGTATTTCTGAGCTCTGTTGAGGAGGTTGACTGTTGTCGTAGGAGGACTTTTGTTAAGGGAAAAGAGAAACCTTCCTTCTATTAGACCTCCCATTATGGCAGTCAGAGAAATTTCCTCTAAATGTGCCTATACTTACATCGTTTCTAGGTTAAAAAGCTTGATGTAGTCCTTGAGCAACTCGTTTTCCTTTTGAATGACATGGAGGAGGAGGGAAGCCTGTTTGAGGATTTCTTTACCCCCGATGAAGTTGGTGATGAAGGCTTTGCTAAGCTGTGTGAGAGAACTAATTGATTGTGGCTTCAATTATCGGAACCACTTTCGCGCTGCTCCTGTTAGAGTTAGTGGGAATGCACAATACATGACTACGGTGGATGCACTGCGCAATTTCATCCAGGCCCTGAAAGATTCTAAGTGCTCGGCAGGGTCGGTGGTCTCAGATTATGGGGCAATCTGAGGCATATGGAACCTCAGTGGAAGTTGTGCATGCATGATGTCAGTAGTGAACGGAGGCTCAATTTCTTCTAGTGTTGCCTCTACTGAGGTCGGCTTCCAGGGGGTCAGGACATTCGATTTGTAAGCTTGTCGTATGTCACAGATCTGACCTCGTAGGTCATTGAGCTTAGTTTCCCAGGGGTTGCCGCTTTCATCTATGGCCTCAGCGACTGCCTTGGTTGCCTTGTCGCACTTTTTTCTGTCCAACTCATGACGTAGATCGAAAGTTGCTAGAGCGGTGGTGGCAGATGTGTGAGAAGGTACCGGCCTTGACGTTCTAAGCTGTCAGCTCTTACGGGAGGAGGCAGGCACCTTGGATGGGTCGGAGAGTTCTTAAATCGTCGGTCCCTCTACTAGCCTGTCCCCTTGTGTAAGGCGAGGTTGTAGCTGTTCCAATAGTTGCTTCATAGAATTAATGTTATTGTTCAACATTTCAACTTGTTGCTCGAGGGAGACAAGTCATCCTCGACTCCGAGATCGTTGCGCTAACCCCGCAGGTGTGGAATCAGCCTGCAATTGGGAAGAGGAATCTCGGTGGCTGGTGGACTAGTCCGGTGGCTCAAGATCGGGCGCAACAGAGGAGGTGGTAGCCTTCTTCTTCCTCATCGCCATTGTTGAGATACGGTGGGATGAGAATGACTTTCAATGTCGTTTCCACAGACGGCGCTAAACTGTTGATGAAGAAATCTAGTTAGCCTTCCCTGGACTTGCGAACCTGCACAAGGGACAGACAAAGAACACCCTGGCTCGTGCAGGGGACCCTCAATGCCTAAGTCAGGAACCTGGGTGTAACACCCCGTACTTTTCAGTACTCGAGTGTTATCGTGTGACCTAACTTACTCTCACATTCACATTCATCCTAAGTATAAATCCGACTTTTGAAAGAAATCCCCACCCATAAATCAAGCCATCAGAGTTTGAAAATAATTATCGAAATTCATTTAGATTGAATCAAGAGCCCTTGGAGACCCTGATGTTTGGGTATGGCACTGATCAGACCATTGAAGTAAAAGTCAGTTATTGAATTCGAAATTAGTCAGTAGATTAGACCCTTACATCATCTAAACAGGCATCCAACCAACGAAATTAGCTATCAAATTCAATTAGGTACGCTAGAGGACATTGCACTCTTGATGATCTATTCTGAAACAATTCAACACTTCAGATTCACGATCGTCCATTTACTTGAGATGTAAAGTCGTCTAAGTTTTAGAAATAGCATTAGTTTTCCTCTAAATTGAATTGAAAATTTTATAACTGTTAGCGATTAATACAATTAGGAACACCAGCCAACAATTTAAAATAATTCAGCCATTATACCTTAAAATCACCCATTTACCAGCTATTAGGTCAAATTGCGAACCTGTTTAGCCATAAAAATTGGCCACCTAACCGTCCATTATGAGCCAAGAAGTTTCTTGACCATATGAGCAACTTTTAGAGACTTTTGACCATTGGAGTTTAGATTGAAACCAATTCGACCATTTGATCGATATGACTAAATGAAATAAGATAAGGAAATAATGGGTATGGCCCACGTATCTACGTAATCCACCTTAAACTAGGACCTTAAGCTCAAGAATATTAATCATTAAGCTACCAAAATCTTCACACATTAGAATTTCATTCAAAACACTACTTAACCATCCCAATTGAGGCAATCAACCACTAAGTTACCAATGGTTCTCATTTAAACTCGACCAAGGACCCTTAAGAAACTCGTAGTACAAGTATGATGGCGATCCAACCGTTAGGTTGACGGGAATCAGTAAACAGAACCCAAATCCACCTGTGGAGCTCACCTGAACTTTAGATCTACCTGATATTTGGCTAAAAGCCCTAAGTGGACTCCTAGAAACGAATGGATGGAGCAGATCAAGTAAAAGAACCATATGGACCCCATCATCTACAATTGGTGTACACGTCACATGTGCAGCTGAGTTGCACTAAACCAAAGGTCGGGTCAAACTACCTAGACCCGATATTTCTAAAAATGAGAGGCATTTCCCGCCTGCTACCATTCAAAAATGGGTCGTTGTGCTTTTTCTCCCTTGTTCGATTATCCTGTGGCCCACCATATCGTCCCAAATGATAGATCCAAACCGTCTATCTAATAGAGGGCCCGCATCTGAACAAATCCCACTCAAATCCACACCCTGGAGCGCATGCGAATACACACGATCTTTAAGGCAATAGGCATATGTGTGCGGCTATTTTGCCGACGGAAAGTTGTCGTTTCTCCATCCGTATGCTAGCTCGGTGATCCAAGTGAGGAAGAATCCCTGCATCTTGGCCGTCCATTCGGCGAATCCTAGCCCTCCATTCCGCACGGTTTAGGGCTCCCTAATACCAGAGAAAGAAAACTAACAGTCGGTTTCCCTGGACTGGCAGTATTCGGAGCTTATGGTAAAGCCGTATCCTAACCATCCACCATCCATTCTATGGTCTAGGATCATTGAAGGAGTCCTACATAAGAGAAAAATCGATCTTCTTAGGGTTCATATCCATTTCTTACGGTTGGAAGGAGAAAAATGCATGTTTTCTCCTTCCCTCGAACCCACCATCTAAACCCCTTGGAAGCTTCGAAAAAGTTTATCCCCAAGCTTCCAGGGATCAATCTAAACCAGCCCATGCAATCGGAATGAAGAAAGAAGCATGGGGGAGGAATCCACCATTGCCGCCCAGTCATCTTCCTCGTTTGGAGCTGCACCGAGTCGTCGTGAGCTTAGGGCAATGCCTGTTCGAGTCTGGACTTTGTAAAAGTTCAGAGTGGGAGAAAATAAAGAAGATGAAGGGAGAAGAAGAATACGAGGAATGAGAGAGGGAATGGAATTGAGTTGGTGATGCACCGCACAACGACTCGCTACTAAGTCGAGTAGTGCAGGTTGGATCGACCCTGGGCAATCAGTTACCACTGCTGGACCTTCAGTGGAGAGAAAGAAAATGAAAGGAGAAAGAAAGAGAGAAGCAGACAGAGAGGGAGACCGAGCTTGCACCAGTGTCGAGTCGAGCTGAGTCACCTCACTTGAACTGCCGAGTTCGGCTCCAGTTGGGCCTGTTCCAGTTAGGTCGGGCCTGGTTCGATCTGGTTCACCTAGGGAAGAAAAGAAGAAGAAAAGGGGAAGGAAGAAGTAGGGGAGTTGAGTTGGGTTGGTTGCTGCCGAGTCAATTGGACTCGACTCGATTTGAGTCACAACTCGAACCGGTTAGTCACCTTGCTAGAATTTTCCAGCAGTAGGTGAGGAAGGAAGAAAAGAGAAAGAAAGGGAGAAGGAAGGAAAGAAGAAAGAAAACTAGAGAGAAAGAAGGAGAGAGAAAGAATAGGCGGGTGGTGTGTTGAGTCGAGCCAACTCGGCTTGAACCAAGTTAGCAGATGAGGATTTTCACCTCTTTTCATCAATCAGATTTATCATTTACTTTCGTTATTAGTATCATTATTATTTTCTATCTGTGTAACGAGTAATGTTATTTTAATGCTAGTAACTAGAAATTTTAATAAATACTATACTGTATTAATTAGTGTTGTTGGTTATAATTCTATTATTTACTATCATCAGGATGATTCCTATTAACATGTTACGCTAATATTAATTATTATGAACGAAACTACCATTAATGACGTTAGCATGGTGTCCATCACTTGAAAATATTATCTTTAATATAGGTTATACTATTTATTACAATTGTAATACTAATTATTACCATGGTCAAGTATTAGTTATATCATTAATATTTAAGTATAACTAGCCATATTATTATTATATTATTTAAGCTGCTCATACATTCTAGTTCTACTCCTAGAATTAAACCCTAGGTTGAAAACCCTAAATCTACATCAAAGTCCTAAGTAATCTAAACCCTAGGTAATCTAAACCCTAGGTTATAATATAGACCATAGATAGTCTTGCAAAACCTTGAGTTAACCATACAAGCTCATAATCTATGGTAGGATTAAAGTCTAAGGCTGCACACTTCCTAATGGCATTAAAAGACGAGTCGATAAATAAGGTGACGATTTCTTCCCCTTGAGCTTTCCATTTTCCCATTAGCTTAAGTATAGTTTGATTTTAAGTTAAATTGATAATTGATATCTCTATCTTATAATCATATGTGTAATTGTTGGAATCAAATTGCTAGGTTTCATGCTTAATATTTATCCTGCATATTATCTCATGCTTGTGGATTATTTGCAGATTGCTTATGAAAATTAAACTGGTAAATTAGTGGGGAACCCCCACCTATAAATGTACACCCATACTTGGGATGTAACCCGACTGGTTGTGATTATAATGGACCTTCGGCTTAGTGGTTATTGAGTGGTGGTTTAAATTGATCAATGATATGGGCCTACCATCCAAGGTTGTTGTGTCTAATGGTTTTAAGGATGGTTTTTTATCGCATGGTTTCGATATTGGCCCTACATAGCTTAATTTTACTAATCGCCCTATGTGGCTTAGTTTTGATATTTGCCCTACGTGGTTTTATTTTGGTACTTGCCCTAGATGGGTTCGTCGTTTTATTCTATACAACACTACAGTAGTAAGCCTCATATACTGTAATATGATTGGCCACTAGTCGATGGGTTTCCATTAAACATTCTAAGATGGTAGTCTCATGAGCCGGGGATGGTGGTATGGGACCTATGCCCGAGCTGTTGACCTACGCTAGTGACAAGCCCCCGTAGTGACCTTTGATCTTATTTAAATTGGCTGGTTGTAATTGAACTAATAACTAGTTGGCTAATCATGCATATATGGCACAGACCAGCATCTATTGCTATCGTACGTGATGTATGTATTTGTTCGACTTATTGCATGTTTTTCTAAGGTCGATGATTGCATGGGTGACGAGTCCACTGTCCACACAGATAAGCATCCCCAGGGAAATGATTACATTCACGCATCCATGCATCTAATAAGACCTACATCATGTATTATTTTATATGTTTTGCTTTATAACTATGCTTACCTAATGTGGTGATGTGTAATCTTGAGGGAAATTCATACTGAGTTGGTCACTCATCCATCAAACATATAACCGTACAGGTAGCACAAGTGGCCTAGACAACTTTCATGTTCATATTGATGAGGAGCAGCTATGGTTCATAAGGGTGCATCATTGTATTTGTTAAGGGTTGCTATAGGATTTCACAGCTCGAGATTGTTATAAATTTACTTTATTTCATAATATTGTTTTATTTCGTAATTGCAAGAATGAGGACATTGGTTTATATAAGTCATTATTGGCAGCTTCTTGTATATTTAAATGATAATGCAACTTTTCTTTACATTTGATTTATCCATACTATGCTAACTGCTTATTATGAATGAAAGAAAAAAAAAATATGTGGACTTTGGCTCTTTATAGGTTAACACTCGAGTTTTGGGAAATGGGGGTATATACGGCGTTACACTAATGGGTCTAGTTAGTTCTATAAGTGAGGAAAACATATCCTTGTTTGGTAGGCTGATTATAGTAGGGGCGAATCTCGGGGTGATCTGCCTTGGGTATAGTTGAATATTGAGGATTTAGGGCTAGAGATTGTGCGTACCTTTCACCATTGGGGGGCTTCTTATTTATAAGTGAGGAGAGGCGGTGTCGTAGGGAGCACATATCCTTGTTTGGTAGGAACTGATTATAGTAGGATTCGGATTCCTTGAATGGTAGATCTTTCTAGATCCTTGGCTGGAATCTCAAGGTGATCTGTGTGGAAGACGGTTTCCATGATCTTCGACCAAGAACGCGGACAAACCCGATTGAGGTCAGGTCGGATCCCACAAAGGGCGGGCTCAGCCATCCCGAAGTAGTCCGAGCTAGGTCATAGTCGAAGTCAGCAATGTGTTCGTCTAAGGATGCGTCTCGTTGACCTGAGGTGAGTTAGCTTGCTTTATATTGCAGTTGATTAGTAAATTCTTCGACCTTGTGCTGAGAGGTCGAGGTCGGCTTTCCCTGTACTTAGTCGAGGAGGTCAAGCTCGGTCTTTCTCCATACTTAGTCGATAAGTCTGTGTTTATTTTAGGCTACATTGTTGCTTATTTAATATTCCTTTTTGCTAGCTTATTTAATTTGATTTTGTTTCTATGTCGAGCTCAGCCTTCCTCCATACTTGGTCGAGGTGACAGAGGTCTAGCCATTGGACCACACTAGTCGCTTGTTTGAATTGTTGACCTGGCCTGTCAATAGTAGGTCGGTCTATTTTCCTCATAACAGAAAGCATGCATGATTCTAAATGTTGGTAAAGAAAATTTTATTCTAACCATGAATACTTTGTTTTAAAAATTATTTGTTTTATACGATTTTAAAAAATATTATTATTGTGATAAATTTCATGAGATTATATAACCGATCTTTATAAGTTCATAAGCCCTTGTTTATTATGGTGTAAGGTTGTTGTGGACATTACTAAATGAGGTGATTTAAATTTAGCATTGTGATGCATGATTTAGACAGAAAGCAAAGTAGAGCAGGGTTTTATTATTGGTTTGGTTTTAGTTTACCATTTTATATTGTATCAATTATATTAAAAACATATATAGTGAAAGTGTGGACGAGACTGTATATTATTGTATTGACATTTGATTATTTTAATGAATGCATTTTATGAATGTATTATTTAGCGTTATGAAATTATAATTGCGAATACTTAAATTATAAGTCATGTCTTGGTATACAGGATCAGGGTTTGACAGGCCCAGGTACTATATATTGGGGGTGTGAGAGAAAGTGATCCTCGAATCTGACTTACTTGAATATTTTAACTGTTGGCCAATAATACTTCTTCAGTGTGTTATCCTTAATTGCCACAATCATTTTTCTGCTAAGACAGTGCACACAATATCTATAGTTACATATGGGAAGACGACTTTACATCATCCATCATTTGTGACCATCATATATAATAGGAAGTAAAAATGTCAATCCTAATGCATGAAGTAAATTGCGGTGGAACCAATTTCAATTGATGTAATTCTCTGATTCCCCAATCCCATATACTACTAGTAAGATGTGATTATCTCCATCTAATGTCATAGCCAAGAAAATAACACCCTTGTACTTGTCATTTTAAATGTGTCCTATCAATTGTCAGAATATTTTGGAACAAGGACTCAAAGCTTCTAATACACTATTCGAGAGCAACAAAACATCTCTCGAAGTTGTATGTTTGTTTGTTCACAAGTAGCTCAGTTATTGTTTATAGCTTTGTCTTCTTCAGCTCATGAAAATAGGCCAGGAGCTCGTCATGTGAGTCTTCGTAAGATCTCATAACCTGTTTGACTGCAATCTCATCACCCATTCGTGCTCTCTTATAGTTGATATCAATACTAAATTTTGTAAATATTTCATGTGCAATATTTATTGGCCTATATTCTATCAAAGACTTGAGACAATTAACACCATCCTCACTACTTATCTTACTGCTTACTTGACAATGAGCTCCCCTCCCACCAAAAGTCGATTAGCCATGAGCTGTCATGTTCGGATTTGTATGTATCTATTTTGAAAACTCTGACGTCATCCACTCTTGATGCATGGACACTCTTGAAAGTGCCCTGGTTTGTCAATTAGCGTGAGTGTTGAGTCAGTTAGACAGAGAAGCTCCATAGGAAGATCGATTAAGCGTCTGCCTCAACTGGATGTGTGCCTAAACTTGCCACAAGTAAATCTTAGCCTCCCATGTCCCAAAACACCAGGTAATTGAAACCCTAAAAATTGGTTAGAATATCATAGGGTTTTTGGGTTAGAAAACTTTTTCAAACTTCAGAAAAATCTCTAAGTTTTCTATCTCTGTCTATTTATCAATAGACTGATCGATATAATCGAACAATGCTGTCGATGTCGTCGAAGCTCACTCGATAATATCGATACGAGGACATAAGATGTCCAACAAACGCATATACCTTTGGATAGAATTATCGATAGCCATATCGATATCATCGAAATTTGAATCTCGGGTCTATCGAAGTTGACTTGATAAAATCGGCATCATATATATTGTGTCCAAAGTTCTGCTAAGGCAAATTATGAAATCTCCGATATATCGAAGTACTCCTCGATATCCTCAAAATTCAAATTTCGATGATATCGGAAGCCCTTCGATGATATTGGTTTGGACACTCTGTTTTTCAGCAATACTTTCAGGTTGTTTTATCTTGGATCGAGGGTCACTCGATAAAATTGATATTCAAATATCGATCATATCGAGGCTGGGTCGATTGCATCGAGAATGGACATAAATTGTCCAGCAAGCTCACTGGAAAAATCTTTGGATTTATCGATGCATCGACACTGCCATCGATATCATCGACATTCAAATTCTGATGATATCGAGTGTGCCTCGATCATATTTTAGACCTGAAATATTTCAAAGGCAAGTCGGTCACATTTCTAAATGTCGAGGAATCGAACCTTGTGTCGATGAAATAGGAGTTTGAAATCCGATGACATTACGCATATTCGATTTCCTCGACCAGCTGGCAACAGGTTTCAAAAGCATTTGACATTTGAGTTCGTGTCATCGAGCGGTCAGTCGATGCAATCGAGAGTATACGCTCAATAATATCGACCTTGCTCGATGATATTGAACTCTGTCATAAATGTGACCATTTTATATCCGTTGGAACCTTTTACATATTTAATGAGAGCTTGCCCTTAGTTGCTGGTAGAAAAAGAAGAGAGTGCTTTTGAGTGTTTAACCTTAGATCATATACCCAAAGCCCTTTCTCTCATAAAAGTTCATCCTCCAATCCACCCCCATCATTGATATTCAATAGAGTGGATTGGGGAATGAACTTCCGCATTCAAGTATCCTGCAGCTACCACCTAAATAGCAAATCATTGAGTTAGGATACCTTGAATGCATAGATGATTGGAATCACTCTATATCCCTTATAGGAAAACATTTAAGAGAGTAGGATTTCATCATAACCTTAACCTAACCCGTCGCATGTATTGGTACATCTTCTGAGTTGCGGTTCAAGGGAGAAAAAGATTCTTCATCAACAAAGGAGGAGATCTTCGACAACACGCTGAATGTGGCTCATCCACTTATTTGTAAGTTATTAGAGTACAGAGGACCCTTATGATCATTCCTTCTGTAGGATTGGGTCTAAGGTATTTCTCACCCCTTGCAAGCCCTCGTAGGAGGCCTTCGGTGGGAGTGTATGTGGTGGGTGCTTTGTATTGACCCTTGTTCTATGGAGAGCATAAACATTTAGGTCCTTGTAGTAGGTCCTTGACCAGTATGGTTTAAAACTTGGGTGCTTTGTGTTGACCCTTGCTCGTGGGAGCATAAACTTGTGAGGTTCCTTAAGTGGATCATTGGCCAGTGTGCCTAAAATCGGGTGTTATGTGTTGACCCTTGCTCGTGGGAGCATAAACTGTGTCATGTGGACACACTGTGTCAGCCTAAGTGTAGGTTGTACTAGTTAGAGGTGAACCTGATTTAAAACCTCTGGTTTGAGGTGAACCTGTTGTGAAACCTCCTTAGTGAAATCCGGTACACTCAAGGGTTGAGTGCATTTGCCGGGAGTGGAGTAGACAAGTAATCGAACCACTATAAAAATGACTGTGTTTGAGATTGCTATTGTCTTCCATTACTTGTGTGATTTCCCTAAATGCTTTCATATTTAATTATCTATGATCACACCTCACACATAGTCACATCCATTATAAACTATGATCTGCATCTTGTCTATCTTTCAATTAGTTTCACGATTGGATCCTCTATTTGGCTTGGAAGCCATTAGAGTTACTCTGAAGATATCCTGATTCATACATATTTTCTCAGGATTAGATTAATAGGACTTTAAATAATCATTAAATATTAAAAAGTCATATTCACCCCCCTCTAGGACATATTGGCATATTCCTACTTCAACTAAAGTGGTCATTACCGCAATTTCAATTAGATCAGAGAGGGTCTCTCTTAAGGGCTTCACCGCTTAGAGAATGATCTTGACTGAAGTTGGTAATATGGCCAAAGGAGAAGGCTCATCAATCTCTAGACCTCCAGTATTTGATGGATCAAACTATGCATACTAGAAGATTAGAATGCACTACTTTCTGAGATCTTTGGATTATGATGTTTGGGATATAGTTGAACTAGGATATGTGCCACCATCTAAACAAGTAGTACTTGACAATGGCATAACTATCACCAAACCAAAATCCAAAGAGAAGTGGACAGCATTCGATAAAGAAAACCAAACTGCTAAGGATAAAGCTATGAATGCTATCTACTATGCTATGTCCCAAGATATTTTCAATCAAATCAGTATGTGTGGGACAGCCAAAGAAGCATGGGATTTGCTGGAAACAACCCATGAAGGAACAAGCACTGCGAAGAGATCCAAACTACAACTCCTAACATCACAGTTTGAAAGTCTCAAAATAAAAGAGCATGATACCTTCATGGAGTTTTTCACAAAGCTGAACATCATTTACAACTCCATGAGTGGATTAGGTGAGAAAGTTCTGGTTCCAAAAATCTATAGGAAAATATTAAGATCATTACTGGAACGGTTCAATCCTAAAGTAACAACCATTGAAGAATGTATAAATATAGATGAAATGAAAGTAGAAGAACTAGTAGGTACCATACAAACATTTGAACTACACTTCAAACAAACCCCTAAATCCAAAACTACTGTCCTCAAAACTTCAAAAAATACAAAAAATGAGGACATTGAGAGTGAGAGAGAAATGAAGATGAGAAAGTGGCTTTGCTGGCACAACGGTTCAAAAAATTCTTTCAGAGAAATCGTGGCCGTCTATTTAAAGGAAGAAAGGTGGACAACAAACATTCCGCAGGTAAATTTAGTAAAAAGACCAAAGAACCACAATGTTATGCCTGTCAGAAGTTTGGACACCTGTCTATTGAATGCCCAAATAGAAAAACTAAGGGTAAGGCAATGGCTGCCACATGGGATGATATGGAATAGTCAAATTCAGAATCTAGTGACTCAAAAAATGATGGAGATCAGAAATCTCTAAAAATTTATATGGTCTCCACTGCCCTAATCATTCCCATTGAAACTGAGATCGAGGAAGAGCCGCAATCCACTGAATCATCTCTGTCAGATAATGAGGAAACTGAAAAGGAAGAAGAAGAAGAAGAACAGAATAAACTACAAGATGCTTACAATCAACTCTACATCCATAGCATCAATATAGTTATAAGACTTGGAATATCAGAAAACAAAAAGGAATTGCTGCAAAAAGATCTGGATAAAACTTTGGAAATTAATACACATCTAATTAATGATCTACAGCAATATCATTCTGATAATGATATACTAGAAAGAATCAACACCTTCCTTAAATCTAAGTTTGAAAAACTAAACAAACAGGTTGAGCTATTAAAAGACAAAAAACGTGTTCCTTCAAAATGAAAATCATACACTCTTGTTTGATCTAGAAGAATACAGAAAAATTATTGAGCTAAACTATAAGTTTTCCCTGAGTGGTGAGAAATTGGAGAAACTCTTAGGTATGGGAAGACCTGGAAAGGACAAGAGCGGCTTAGGATATGATAAAGTTAAAACAAAATCTGGAAATGCAGCACCAATGGCTGAAAAATCTGTTGCTTCAGGAAGTAACACAAGAACTACTCCAGTCTGTCATTTATGCGGTGATTCGGGTCATTATAAGTTTGAATGCTTAACACCTAGGTGGACGCAACATAATTCTGGTCAAAATCATTTTGGTAAATTCAAACCAACTAGAAAAATATAAGACGTCAAGAGTCCACCTAGGAACATGGAAAAAGAAATACCCATCCATCACCACCTAGAATGAATGACAGAATAAAGGAGTTATTGAATCAAGTGGCTGAGTTAAACAAGAAAACTAAATCAACCACAGTCAAAAATCCTGTCACAAAATGGATAGTAAAAGAAAAGAAAAATTGCCTTGTTACTCACTCAAATCATATAACAGGCAATGATACTAAGTGGTACCTGGATAGCAGTTACTCAAGACATGTCACGGGTGACAAATCCCTTCTTTCTAACTATTCAGATCTTAATGATGGGATAGTCACCTATGGAGACGGAATCACCACTAAGGTAATTGACAGGGAATTATCAAAGGAATAAATTCGCACAAAAATGAGAATGCATTTATCATAAAAGGATTAACACAGAATCTTGTAAGCATTTCTCAAATATGTGACAATGAGCATGTGGTTACATTTAACAAATAGGAAAGTGAAATCCTTAACCTATCAGGTAAATCAGTAATGAAGGGTTGTCGCACAAATAACCACTGCTATGTCATTAAAGGAAAAGGAAAAACTGATTCGTATGCTTAGAAATATTGAGCATGGAAAAACCTATCCAGGTCATGCTTCTAGATCTGGACAGTGGCTGAAAAGATGCAATTTTGCTAAACTCCTAATGATATATCTGAGGTTTCTCACCTCAATCTTTTTGTATATAAACATCCTGATGTTTATAATTTTGGATTGTACAAATTTTGTTGTGTATACTAGTTTATTAAAGATATATTATATTATACATGAAAGCTTGTCGAACTGCGGAAAAATGAAAAATATTCACCTTCGATATGTTTATCGATAAGTCATGTGGTCGCTCGATTAAATCGATCATGGTCAATATCATCAAAGCCCCTTCAGAATTTGAAAAGTCACATGATCAAAAATGTTATCAAGGACATCTTTGATAAAATCGAATAAGGCATATCAATATCATCGAAACAATGTTCGATGATATCGAAGATTGCCACCCGATAAAAGGCAGTTGAGCGGGAAAAAGTGCATTTCACTTCTAAATCATTTTTCTTTCTTCTTCCCTACTCATTTCTCCCGGACAGTCCGCTCGTAGCTTCATCAGGGAGACCCAGACGCCATTCAAAATCAGTATTATCCTTTCCATTCATTCTTTTCAAGATTCCATCTAGTTTTTGGTTGGGTATTTCCAGATTCTCAAAAAGAAATTTCATCGGATTATCCCCAAAAACTCTCAAATCTCTGTCTGTGAGTTGTCCTAATGGGTAAGGAGAAAGGGAAGTCACCAGCCATTGGAGAGTCATCTCGGCCTATCAGAAAGAAAGTCGTGGCTTCAAGAGAAAGGGCAAGAGCTCCTGAACATGGGACTCCCACCCGCCAACGAACACGGCAAACCTCCCGCGGCGAGTCCCAATCAAAAGCTCCGGCCCCTCCTCCAGCAAGAGTGAATCTGCCTCTAGCTAAATACACTGGGTGGAAGTTAGTTTTTGAGAGAAGGGTCGACAAGGAATGCCTACAACTTTATAATCTGGAACCCCTGTTATCCGAAATTGGATAGCTACCTCTACTTGACTTTGGTGGGCCATGTCACTATGAAAGGACATACAACTTCTTTGCTTCTTGTCATTCTCCAGTGTCTAATCTGCCTTCCATCACTATTTTTGTCGATGGAGATGATGTGGAGATTACCCCTGAATCTATTACACAAATTTTTGGTCTTACCCTATCACCCGTTGGTCTTCCAGATATGGATTTGGAGAATGTTGAAACTCGATCCATGGTCATGAAGTTCCTTTGCCATGGTCGTGATATTCCCTGGTACCAAGGAAATGCATTAAAATCCAAATTCATGGAACCATGGTTGTGTATTTTCATGGTATCTTCATGTCTAACATCTATCTTAGAAGTACCAACCGTTCCGATCTCACTGGGTTCATGACCATGATAGTATACTCCATAGCCACAGGGATCAAAATCTGCCTCCCTACTCTCATTGTGCATAAGCTAGTATATGCCATTCATACATCTCGGGATGTTCACTTGTCCTATCCCTGGATCATTCACAATGTGTGCAATGCGATCGGTTTTCCAACTTCCAATGATCCGGAACTTCCCCTTCAACACTTCAACAAGAATAACATTCGAAGGATGGACTTAAAGTTCCACAAATTTCCCAAAGACCTAGCTGAGGAGGGGATCCACAAAGTGGAAGAGCATGGTGAAGGAGTTGCTCCAGCTGAAGGTGCCGGAATGGCGGAAGATGACCCAGTTGCACCTACACAAGCTCCATCATCATCTGCTACCGGGCAAGCTAAACAATTCAAGCTCCATCAAGATAGAATTGGCGCGATGCAGCTGGACATCACCCAGCTAAAGGAGTCGGTGAATACTAGGTTCACTGTATTGGAACATCTGGTAAACGGAGTGCAGCAGACTGTGTAACAATTGGTAGATCTGATCACCTGCCGTCGAGATGACACAGCGCCATCTTCTTCTGCTCCTCTGCCATAGTGTTGGTCTCTGGATGCTGTCACAAACACCCTACTTTTATCTCTGTATATGGGCATTAGTATCTTTTTGGATGCTCTACGCTTCCATGAGTGTATGTGATAGCTTACTAACCTCCATAGTTTGACGAGTTTTTTTTTTTTTTGAATTTATGCCCATGAATGGGCCAGAAACTTGTGATGTTTTTTTTTTGGGTGCCGATGGATGGGTTTGTTTTTTTTATGATACAGTACTGCTGTCAATCCTGGGCAGTATATGTATATTTTGTATACTTTTGCGTTATGGTTGTCTATAATTCCCATCTACTTTACTGTCATATTTTGTCATCCCCTGTTTTCTCTGGTTATAGATCCAATGGTGTATGATGCATGTGATTTTTGATCTTTATACTATCTTCTAATCTCACTGCTCTACTTGATCTGTTATGCATACATGGTGTCTGTAATGAGATGACTGTTTTACATCTACCTATTATATGCGTATGCTCTCTAAATGATGATTCTCCCAATTGCTTCAACTTCAGTCAATATCAACTGTTATGTTATCCTTTGCCAATGACTGACAAAAAGGGGGAGAACAAATCAACACCCGAAGAAAAAATTGTGTCTTTGCTTGTGAATGGTCATGCAGGTGTCAGGGGGAGTAGCTGCAACAAGACAGGGGGAGATTGTTGTTAGGGGGAGCAGCTACTGAATGGTTGTGGAGAAGCTACTGAATGGTTGTGTGTACTCACTAGATAAAATTGTAAAATTTTATAAAGTGCATGTGCACACAATTTAGGGTGTCTATCTAAAAGGTGTTCTAGGGTATTTTGGTATTTTCTCACGTAATTAACAAATGGGGAGATTGAAAGTGCCCTGGTTTGTCAATTAGCGTAAGTGTTGAGTCAGCTAGACAGAGAAGCTCCATAGGAAGATCGATCAAGCGTCTGCCTCAACTGGATGTGCGTCCAAACTTGCCACAGGTAAATCTTAGCCTCACATCCTATGTCTTAAAACACCAGGTAATTAAAACCCTTAAAATTGGTTAGAATATCATAGGGTTTTTGGGTTAGAAAAATTTTTCAAACTTCAGAAAAATCTCTAAGTTTTCTACCTCTGTCGATTTATCAATAGACTGATCGATATAATCGAACAATGCTGTTAATGTCCTCGAAGCTCACTCGATAATATCAAAATGAGGACATAAGATGTCCAGCAACCGCATATACCTCTGGACGGAATTATTGATGTATCGATAGCCATATCGATATCATCGAAATTTGAATCTCGAGTCTATCGAAGTTGACTCGATAAAATTGACATCATATATGTTGTGTCCAAAGTTCTACTAAGGCAAATCATGAAATCTTCGATATATCGAAGTACTCCTCGATATCCTCGGAATTCAAATTTCGATGATATCGGAAGCCCTTCGATGATATTGGTTTGGACGCTCTGTTTTCCTGCAATACTTTCAAGTTATTTTATCTTAGATCGAGGGTCACTCGATAAAATCGATATTCAAATATTGATCATATCGAGGCTGGGTCGATTGCATCGAGAATGGACATAAACTGTCTAGCAAGCTCACTGGAAAAATCTTTGGATTTATTGGTGCATCGACACTGCCATCGATATCATCGACGCTGCCATCGATATCATCGACATTCAAATTCCGATGATATCGAGTGTGCCTCGATCATATTTTAGACCTGAAATATTTCAAAGGCAAGTCGTTCACATTTTCAAATGTCGAGGAATCGAACCTCATGTCGATGAAATCAAAGTTCGAAATCAGATGACATCGATGCACGTTTGATTTCCTCGACCAACTGGCAACAGGTTTCAAAAGCGTTTGACATTTGAGTTCGTGTCATCGAGTGGTCAGTCGATGCAATCGAGAGTATATGCTCAATGATATTGACCCTACTCGATGATATTAAATTCTGTCATAAATGTGACTGTTTTATATCCATTGGAACGTTTTGCCTATTTAATAAGAGCTTGCCCTTAGTTGCTGGTAGAGAAAGAAGAGAGTGCTTTTGAGTGTTTAACCTTAGATCATATACCCAAAGCCCTTTCTCTCATGGAAGTTCATCCTCCAATCCACCCTCATCATTGACATTCAATAGAGTGGATTAGGGAATGAACTTTCGCATTCAAGGATCCTACAGCTACCACCTTAATGGCAAATCATTAAGCTAGGATGCCTTGAATGTATAGATGATTGGAATCACTCTATATCCCTTATAGGAAAACATTTAAGAGAGTAGGATTCCATCATAACCTTGACCCAACCCGTTGCCATGTATTGGTACATCTTCTGAGTTGCGGTTCAAGGGATTCAAGGGAGCGGAAGATTCTTCATCAACAAAGGAGGAGATCTTCGACAACGCGTTGAATGGGGCACATCCCCTTATTTGTAAGTTATTAGAGTACAGAGGACCCTTGTGATCATTCCTTTTGTAGGATTGGGTCTAAGATGTTTCCCACCCCTTGCAAGCTCTCATAGGAGGCCTCCGGCAGGAGTGTATATAGTGGGTACTTTGTGTTAACCCCTGCTCTATGGAGAGCATAAACATTTAGGTCCTTGTAATAGGTCCTTGACCAGGGTGGTCTAAAAGTTGGGTGCTTTGTGTTGACCCTTGCTCGTGGGAGCATAAACTTATGAGCTTCCTTGAGTGGATCCTTGGCCAGTGTGCCTAAAATTGGGTGCTATGTGTTGACCCTTGCTCGTAGGAGCATAAACTGTGTCATGTGGACTCGCTATGTCAGCCTAGGTGTAGGTTGTACTGATTAGAGGTGAACCTAATTTAAAACCTCTGGTTTGAGGTGAACTTGTTGTGAAACCTCCTTAGTGAAATCCGGTACACTAAAGGCTTTAATGCGTCTGCCGGGAGTGGAGTAGACAAGTAGTCGAACCACTATAAAAATGATTGTGTTTGAGATTGTTATTGTCTTCCATTACTTGTGTGATTTCCCTAAATGCTTTCATATTTGATTATCTAAGATCACACCTCACACACAGTCACATCCATTATAAACTATGATCTGCATCTTGTCTATCTTTCAATTAGTTTCATGATTGGATCCTCTATTTGGCTTGGAAGCCATTAGAGTTAGTCTAAAGATATCCTGAAACATACATATTTTCTCAGGATTAGATTGATAGGACTTTAAATAATCATAAAATATTAAAAAGTCCTATTCATCCCCCTCTAGGACATATTAGCATATTCCTACTTCAACTAAAGTGGTCATTACCACAATTTCAACTCCTTCCATAAATTTCAACAAGATACTTAACCATGTATCTATGCTTGTTCGAATACAAGACCTTATACTGGAAGTGGTTTCGTATTGTATATTTGCTAAGAATATTTTGTAGCCAGCTCTTATCTTATACATTTGACTGACATATATTTCATTGGGGTTTTCTACCATATTCAGATATCCCAAGAGATTCGCATTAATATATGCATCATCATCTAAAGTTGTATATTGATTATTAGTCGATAAGCTACAAGATGGCGCGACCACGATATTTAGTAGAGTTTGTTACAGTGGAAAGGTTGATGGGTCGGGGATATCTACACATTTTTTACTACTTAGTGAATCATATTGAAATTGTGCAAGGTTATTGTCCTAATACTGCGGAAGCTTAGGAAGTTTAGAATTATGGCTAAGTCCTAGAGGGGGAGGGGGGGGGGGGGGTGGATAGGACCTTTGAAAATTATTTGCCAATTACTTTAGTTAATCCATATGGTGAAATAGGTCCAAGATCATATACTATAAAAGATATAATCATATGTACAAAGTAGTCTATGACATGAGATAGAGATATCTAGTGTAATGAATTAAAAACCTAGCATATAATCTATTTATGCATCCAAATAAAATAAACAAATCAAATCACAAGAATAAATAAAATTACATACATATATCAACAATCGTAAACACAACTATACATAATGGTTCGAATAAATCCCTACTCCATTCTCGGATGACAAACTCTAATTCAAGTTTTTCGAATTTCACTATCTCACATGGTTTTATAAAGGTTCACCACTAACTTTTACAATCCTACACAATGACTCATGAACACACCCCATCGGTGGCCTACACAAGGTCTTACTCAATTAGGCCTACACAATAACTAATTCATATACACTCCTGTTGGAAGCCTACACAAAGACTTACACATACACCCGTCGGTGGCTCACATAAAGTTTTACACATCAACACCCGTCAGTGGCTCACATGGAGACTTATAAGTTTGGATCTCAAACTCTCGATTGGTCCTACACAAGGACCAACCACATACACATCCGTTGGTGGCTTATACAAGGACTTGCTAAAATCCACACAAAAAACAAGTTAACAATGGACTCTAAATAAAACTCTTACTAGTTGAATGAGCCCCTTGATAGTACTTGTCTTGAGATACTTTTTCGATTTTGAATCGACTTATCTTCAACTCTCATGATATTTAAAGAGGTTCTTCTTCATCTCCAAGATTACCAACATTATAATCGATTCATCTATGAGGATGTCAAGGTATTAGGAGAGTGAGTTGGTCAAATCTCCTATAACTAATGGAATAATTGGTTCCAATTGAGGATTCACCTTGATGGTCATTATAGATGATTATAGACAAATGATTCACCTATAGGAGTAATGTCTAGCCTATAGAGAATGCAAGAGAACTTGCACATATTCAAGTTGAGCTTGGAATGCTCACATAGAGTGATGAATCAAAAAAAAAAAAAAAAAACAACATGAACTCAATGGATTAGTCTAAATGAGGATAATAGGAATTGTATGCATAAAGCCTCTAAAACTATAAAACATCCATCAATTTTGCAAAGGTCAGAGTGCCCAATTTATATAAAAATGCTCCAACGGATTTATAACTACTAGTTGATGATCGACCTGTCGATTTGATTAACTCGAATAAATATTGTTGATTGGGTTGTCGATTTGATTGACAATTATCTAATTTTGTTATTTTGCCTGCTGAACAATTTTGAGCACTTTCGATCGAATTGACTTGAATCGATAGATCTATCAATTCAATTCGATAGACCTTTGAAATCTACTGATTTTGATTTCCAACCATTAACAACTCTAAACCTCCATAAGCCTAGATGATCTTACTCAATTTAATTCATAAGGCCTGGATGATCTTTTGGAAAGGTTTACCTATCAATGTGGATCATCTAGAGATAGGTTATTTTGGAACTAAAGAGGTATAGAGCTGGGTTCACAAAGGCACCTTAATTTACCTGTGTCTTCATACCTTGATGCTGCAAGTTTTTATGTCTTTGGTTGTCTTCATCTTCCAATGGGGCTCAACTAACTCAAGACACACAGATAAACGATATTGACAAACCGAGGCACTTACACATGCTTCAGTCAAGAGGATGATGACATAGTGAAGTTGACCACTTGATCATGACTCAGTCGGGAGAATGATGACTTAATAAAGTTGACCGATGAATTATGTCTCTAACAAGAGGATAATGACGTAATGAAGTCGACAGCTGGATGATTTCTCAATCGAGAGGATGATGGTGCAATGAAGTTGACTGATGGATTATGGCTCGGTTGAGAGGATGTCGCGATGAAGTCGATCGATGGATCATGTCTCAGTGGGAAGGATGATGGCGCGAAAAAATAGACCGATGAATCATATCTTGTGAGGAGGTTGGGATATCATCTTTTTTTTGTGGTGGGATTTGGCCAATTTTGATTGTTCAACCAGCAGAAAGTTAGGATCTCATCCCTTAAGGTGTCGTGGGCAAATCCAAGCCTTAAATTCATATTTAATGATGGTGCCTACTCATTCAACCATACAGACACAATTTCAGGAACAAGAACAAGTCCAAGAGTAGTATGATAAATCAGATCAGTATCTCGATGCATAATTTACAATGACTATGAAGGTGGCAGAAGGGACAATGACTATACACCTCACTCTCTCTATGGACAATGACATAATTAAGAATATTTAGATTTTATTTGTTAAAATGGATGAACGCAAGGACATCTTCATCTTTTGTGACACTGGTTGGAGGGAGTGATTTATGACCGCGCCAATGGTAATCGATCTTGATTCTAATATCATATTCCTCCAATGTTGTCTTCGTAATCTTGTTCACTTTAAATATGAATTCTTGGTATGTAATTACGTGTAACACCTAGTACTTTTTCATACTCAGGTGTTACCATATAGAACTCAATGTGTTAATATGTGTACATATGCATGCAGATTTGTATACTTGCAAGCATACATGTATAAGTCCATCAATCTATCTAAATTCGACCGTTGTCTACAATCTAGCATGAAGTTGATTGGCATGAGTAATCTTCATCCATAGACTAGGCCATTTGATAGATGATTATCAAAATAGATAGTCACAACATCATTGCATTGAAAAATTGAAGTTCATACACATAATTCTATTTATAGCATCTCAACCACGACAAAACTTAGCATGACACCGTGTTAGGTAGGATGAACCATTCACTTTCAACATTAGGTCTTGGATCATCTTACCAACCATACATCTATAAGTTCAGCTTTTTATTCATAAGATCCATTGTTCATCGTGTCCACAACCCCTTATGAGATGTTTTGAAACTTAATTATATAATATAATCACCATATTTATGAAAGTAATAGTTAAAGTCTATCTAAATTAGTTTGTGGATTATTAGAAATGTCGGCGATCAAATCGGTAAACAATCCTACTTCTAAATGGTTGGTAATCGTTAGTTAAACTCATAAAAACAAGTAATGTGGCCCACTTGAGCAATTGAATCCACCTCATCTTCGGACTAATGTCCTAGCATGATCTATTAAAATAGATAGACATAGTAGATTTATCAAAATCACTATTGATAACCCCATCCTACATGATGCGCGTGCACACACTCCATTTAAACTCGAAAAAGAGTAAAATCTATACACAAAATCCTATTTTTAGAAATCCAAACTTAACTAAACTTCATTGGACTTGTCAATTAAAGAATTGAGCTGTGCAAAGTCAATATCATGACTTCAAAGATCATATTCAACCGTTAAATCATTGAAAAATGTCATTTAGATGCATAAGATCATTAAGTATGGCCCACCTAAATTTTAGACCTACACATCATTGAGTTAGGACCTTAATAGGATTTGCATAAGCTAATAGATAGAACAAATATCATAATCATACTGCAGTGGACCCCACATTTGAATCGCACATGTATAGGTGAACGTACACTCGTAGCGCACTAAACCCGAAGAGGAAATTTCCTCTTCTCCTTTTGCAATTCCTGCACGAATGCCCTTTGAACAGGAAACATCCATTGTTTCCGATCGTGGCCCACCATCTGACTGTGTCTGGCCAATCCCAACCGTCCATCTTGTTGGGCAGGTTAATCCAACCAAACCTAGGGTGGTTCCGTATATTACTGCATGCATGTGGTTGCATGAACATAGGCACAAGCAAAGGGATTGTGTGGTAGTTTTTTAAAATAGAAACTTTCGTTTCTCCCTGCCACGTGGCAATCCTCATTCGCAGGAGGTTCTCCAATCCTAGCCCTTCGCTTCAGCAGATCTACACCCTCCATTTTAGGGCAACCTCTTGTTGTTTCCATATGCCCAAAAAAGAAACTCGGAAAGAACCTTTTTTGTTTCGAGCGCTGGCACGATCCCAGCTATACATTCGTTTCCTAAAGCTTCTCATACATTGGATCTTGGGCTTCTCGAAGTCTCTTTTGCAACAACGTGAGATCTCGCATGATATCTCACCGCTTCAAGAAAATAGCTAAGAGAGAATTTCGTGAATCATTATAATTTTGGTAATATCTATCCAAGATATGGAACCCACAATATTTAGTGGACCAATCCATGCCGGCTAGGAGGTTTAGATTGAAGGAAGAACCATTCGAAAGACATCCACCATTAACGGTTAGATCATCTTCCTTGATTAGCTGAAAAAACTTATTTTCTTTAGGTAGGCCCCACCCTCTGATCTAAGACGTCCACCCAATGGACCATGGTATTTGAAGTCCAATAGTAACGTCATTTTACTACCATGCAAAGCAAGTTCATCATGATTAGTAACTAACTTGATAGTGAGACTGAATTCACAACTCAATTTAGAACCCAAAGTTCTAACTAATCTTGGGGATTAGTAGCTGATTCTTCTAGACACCTGTTAGGTTATAAGTAGTCTCTTTCCAAATAAGGCAAACCTAACAAACCCTAGAAATAGGTAGTGTAGGAGAGAGAGTGAGCGTCATTCTCTCTCTGTCGTACCACAACGAGCCAGGGCTGAGAGATGGTTTGAGTTGATCGTGGCTAGGCTGAGTCCCGACTAGGTCAGGGTATTTCCAAAGAGAGAAGTTGGGAGAAAGGAAAAATAAGAGAGGAGATAGAGAAAGAAAGAGAGAGCTGGTTTTTCCATTGTACCGCACAAACTTTACCAAACCGAGTCGGGAGTTGGGTCTAGGTTATCGAGCCAAGTTGTTGGTTGAACTAAGAAAGAAGAAAAGGAAAGATGAAGAAGTGGGAGTTCTAGTGTTGTTGTTGTAAATGTGTTGACCCCGTGTGCCGAGTTCGGGTTGATCGACTCATTCAGTCTGTCTATCTTATAGGTCTAGTTCATGACCTGATGTTACTTAACATTTTAAGAAAAGGGTAGATGAAAGAAGGAATGAAGAAATAAAATGGAAGGAAGAAGAAATCATGGAGAGTTGGTGCATCCGGTTCAAATCGAGTTCATCTAGTGTTGCTGAGTTGACTCAATGAATTCCTCTAAGTTTGACCTAAAAAAGGGGATGTGTTCGAGTCTATCTTAGTCTAGCTACTTCAGTAAAATGGGCTTGGAGGTTAGATGTTAGGTTAAACTTGGTTTGTCGCTGAGTTAAGTTGCGTCGAGTCATCGATAGTGAGTTAACTCAGTGAGTTTTACTCAGTTCATTTGAAACATATTTTCGATGGTTTTATGTAACGCCCTGAAAATCGGGGTCGAGTAGCAACTCAACTCCCGAGTTCTAAAATATCACTTATACAATATATATGCTTATGATTAAATGTTGTCTGTGTTAGTGCATTAATCATGAGTGGGATTATACCAAAACAGTAATTCATACTCCAGATTAATTTATACAATGTGAGTGAAAGACTGAAAGATGTATATAAATATATATAGCCCAAAAGGATCAATATCGGTCACTAGAGTATGAACACATCACTGAGTCACCATATACATGTAATAGTTCAAAAGTCAAAATGTCAAAAATAGTTCAACTACAATGATAAGCCCTATAGCCCTGTCGATCAGGACGGCCTAAGCGAGAACGCATTTTGATCGCCATCAGAATCAGGCTCTGCCTTTTGAGTCACATCGTCATCTGCAACTAAGACAGAGTCTTGTGGGTGTTCAGAACACCGTCCCAGAACGTGGGAGTGAGTGATCAACTCAATGGAATCATAGAGCAAAGGTTAACATGTTATCAACTCAGTCAAGTAGTAATGATAAAGCAGACATTCCTAGATACTCTTATTAATGCAAGGATGAAATGTATTCATGATGCATGCCATCGCCTACACTCCCTCGTGTGACACTATCTTACGGTTGTGGCATGCTTTCTTTCCTTTGTGCTCTTCAACCCGGGGCACATGCAGTGCGATGTTATAAGCATGATTACCAAGTTCTTATTAGTCCTTTTCATACAACAGGATTTGGGAAACTAAAGTACCTCCCTTATATCATTTTTCAAATAATGATCCAGTCTAGGGTCGTCAGTCTCAGCAATTCTCATACGATGTTACGGTTCTAGGTTACTACAAAGGGCTCGTCGCCTATTTGCAGTGTAGTCCTAGTTTATACTCTAGTTGCTATGAAAAGACTAGTCGTCTCAATGTAGGCTTAGAGTATGCTCGAGGTCACTACAAAGGGCTCGTCACCTTATCAGTGTAGGCTGACAGCTCGAATACAGTGTCTCATACTACCGTATTCGGCTCACAAGGCGGTATTGCTAACTAGTTACTACGGGTGGACTCGTCGCCCCAGCGTAGGCCGATAGCTCGACCACAATGTCCCATACCACCATGTCCGGCTCATGAGTCTTAGCGGATCGAGGTACCAAGGTTAACGGGGTTTTCACTGGTGAGTTTAGTACCTTAGGTTCAAGCAAGAGTGTTCAAACATGGTGAACATACATCGGGTCAATCGGGTTACTTGACGAGCCCGACTAGTACGAGCGCACAACGAGTTGATCGACATGAAGTGCATAAGCACTCCGTGTAGCCTAACCACTGTCAACAACTCTAGTATAGCTCAGGTTCATCAAACACGTCCTACGTGGCGAATAAATCTCAGCCACGAACTCAAAGCCTGTTACCGATTGTCTGGACTATAATATAGTCCCAATCACATTCAATCCTTAACCAGTAAGCATGTGGAGTAGTCAGAGCAGAATTAACCAAGTAGTTCAAACATGTTAACAAGCATGTTATAAAATACAACTTAAACAGGAAATCTAAACACATATATTTCATAAGTAAGCGATTAAACTAACTAAGGTAGTTGAGAATCCTATCTCACACCCACCCAAAGCACTATTTATTAAGTACTTACTTATGCAAGCATTTTAAAAAACACTTAGACTACACGTATTAACATACATAACGTATGTTGGCCAAAACATGTATTAGGGCGAATCCTTTCACCGAGGAGTTGTTACACATATAACTAGCATATACACACAGTAGTTAGTCATGGCAAACACACTTTCATATTTCTTACATATATGGTATTTTCTACAAATACACAGAATACGCTAAACTCCACAAATTTCATATATAACTGAAACGTAAAACAAACATCGTATTTTGCATGTGAAATAACATCCACATCAGGAATCTATCATTATCTGGCATTGAAAGCTTTAAAAACCATAACCTATACGTCTATAGTCCACACCTTACACCGATAAACATGTAACAGAGTCATTTTAGACGTTAAGTCTTTGTTAACGACGGATTTGTAACCTATAGCATGAGTTAGGTTAGCCATTTCATAACTAGCACTATCAGAAACCCTAAGCCAAATTAGGGTTAGGTTTCCTTACTCAAGTGTAACGTCAAAATCACCGGAATAGCGATGCAGGTAAGGTAGCTAAGTGTGTGAAATGACGGGATTGAATCCTAGGAAGAATCTCCACTTTCTCTCTCTCTTTTCTTTCTTCTCTTTCTTAGGGTGAGAGGGTTTAAGGTCCTTATATAGGCCCAGAACTGATGGGAATGACCCTAGGGCCATGGTATACTTAGGTTATGTCCAAAGAGCATCTGTTTCAGCTCAACGGAGCACTTCCGGAGCCCCCCTTGAGCCTAAGGTTGGACTTAAGCTCCCTTATGTTGGATCTAGGTCAAGCTGAGTTTTCGGTCCGATCGGGTTTACAGATCGCCCGTGGCGGACCAGTTTCAGTTCAATGGTCCACGATCACCGATCAAAGCCACAAGTACACTGACTTATGTATGAAATTTTCCTTGATCCAAGGGTGTATTTGGGTTAGATTCTAACGGTCGGAATCCTTATTTTGGACCTGTAAGTGAACAACTCAGTTTACTTAAGTTTGAGTTTATTTCCTAACGATATTCGCGTTTCTCACACACTTTGCTCCAGACTCGAGCGAATAACTTCGGGATACTGTCTGGACTTGATTTTCAAGGTGGTTGTCAAGTCCAGCAAGGCGGTCTTAATTATATAATTTCATAGTAATCAGATTTTCGACATGCGGTCCAGGTCCGATACGAAGTTTCAATGTGCTCCCGAGAGCAACTGGGTAATGAGATTGATCCTAGATTTCAAGATAATATAGCATCAATGATTCTACAAGTTTTGGGTCTTGTAGTTCATATTTAAAGTGGATCAAGCGGATTTCGCAGTTAATCTAGTTTAGCACCTGGTTAAACTTGTCTAATTTCTAAAGGATTTGGTCATTAGTGATTTCTGCCTGAGGTGATACTCGGGTCTTTGTACAGATTTTTCGAGACGTTACATTTTGGCCCACCAATGTAACCGGTGTTTGAATTTTCATCGATCGAGTTTGATTTTGGTTTATTTGAGCGAGATCAATAACTAAGTAATTCATTTACCATTTAATGTCTTCTATTGCAACTTAGTTAGAGTTTAGTTTGCTTGTTTATTGTTAATCTCATAATCAAATGTAGTAATTCGAATTTCTAAACACTATATTTGGATCCACCTTCTTTCTAAAAGTCTAACTAAAGTTTTAGTACTATCTAATTAAGAGGTTGTACTAATTAGGGTGGGGTTAAATCCCAAAGCTCAAATCCTCCTTATAGCAATGTTTAATTGCAACTCGATTTATAAGGTGACGTTTCCCCCTTTAAGCTTTTCACTTAAGTTTGTTAATCTTATTATAGATGATGTTTTAATTTCTTATATTTATAACCTGATGTAGAGTGGGTCGCGAACAGTTTCATGGCTAAGATGGATTAGAAAAGGCCCAGTCGATGACAAAAGTGATCCGAACCATCAGACCTTAAATCGGGCGTATCTCACAATCCAGAATGAGCTATCGGACGTATCATATTTAATTTTGGGGTAGGACGAGCTACTTTACCCACCCAAACCCATTATGTCAGGTTGCCCGTGCTGAATTTGTAGAATACCATTAGATCGATGGTCGTTTCCCTATTTTAATTCCATTTTTACTATAAATAGTAAGTTTTTGTTTAATTATAAATCTTCATCCGTTGGGCTTTAAGAGTTCCGCCCAACGCAAAAAGTTCTTAGAATGATTAGGAGAACAGCATGGTGAAGCCAAATAAAACACTTATTATTTTTAGCCAGAAACCTTGCGCACTAGTGCAAATCACGACCGTCTATAAATAGTAAATTTACTATTTATAGTAAGTTGCGAATTCTAAGAGTTTTAGTTATAGTTTGACTTTGAAACTTCCCCCATGGCTTAGTATCCCTATTTAAATGGTCATGAACTTGTTTATTTCATTCATCAATCAAATTATGAATTTTATAGAATTTATTTTTATTTTTCTTGCTTTTTTCCTCATGGATTCGAGAAGTCTCTATGAGGAGTCCAAAGAAGCTCTGTGGATTCAGAGTAGTTATCCTTGAGGAAGACTGTGATCGACCTCATTACGTTCATCCCTACATTATAACCACTTGAGTTAATTAATCTACTTGTCTCACTACACAAATATATTAATCTATTGCTCATTTGACCCTTAAATTGAATAATTGACATGCCTCTTTAATTCTAGTAAGAATGAATGATTCGATTGCTACATGTTATCTTAAGTTGAAAAGTGATTAATAAATTATATGTTTGTCATTTGTGATTATGTGATGATATTTTTTAAGGTCCTCGAACTAGTGGACATTTTTATCTAATAGATTAAATGGAATTTGTTATGGAATTACCATCTTGCGAATCATTTGGGCCTATGTGGCTTTTAGGGATAATCCTTTTTATTGCATCATTGAATTTTGTCCTATGTGGCTTTGATTAAATATTTACCCTTTTATGGCTTTTAATGGTTTATTTTGTATAAACTTACTAATTTTTTGGTCATTAGGCATAGTTCTTTATGATTTTTTAGTGACGCCTGAGTTCATGTATTGATTTTCTATTAATCTTGCGGAATTCACTTGTATTGTGATTTTTGAGTGAAGCTTAAGTTCACTTGTTGATTTTTTAGTCACCCTACGGAGTTCTATATGATTTTCGGGTGGAACTGAATTCACATGTTGATTTTCTAGTCATCTTTCGGTGTTCATATACAATGTGACTTTTAGGTGAAGTAGAAGGTCACATGTTAATTATCCGATTATCTTAATATGTTCACTCGTATTGTGGTTTCTACTACATTTTCTTCATAATGAAATTATATTAGCTGACTATATTCTTTGTGTATATAATCATGAGTTAGAATTTCATTATTGAATATATCTCTTTTTATGTCTTACGAATTATACTTGATTATGGATGTCACGCCCCAAACTCGAAAACCGGGCTCACAGAATTCTCGATCACCGAATCTGGTGCCGATAGCCTCCGTTGTACCCCATTCTCGGCTCCCAGCGCCCATACGCCAGATTCCGATCCTGGGATCCTACAAGGAGGATTTTTCGACGTACATTTATCTCGTAAGAAGCATAATCACAAGTTTACCCAAATCACAAAGGCAACATCATCATCACATATCCACTAATATAAGCAGTTGAATATAGTGCTGAAAGGGAAATACATATATCGAAAATCAAAGCTCAAGAAGACAGTTGCACACTCCAAGCTCAATACTGCTGCGACTTAACGCCACTTGCACGCATCTATCGTGCATAAGCTTATAAAAAGCATAGAGGGTGGTGTAAGTGTGTGTAATGTTTGTGCCAAGCATATAATTATCAGAGTAAACGGAAATACTGGCAAGTCTATAAGTCATTCAATATCAGAGTATGCAATGCAGATCGGCTATGTAATCGGAGTCATAATGAGCCAAATATCAGATACTGAGGATGCAATACAATATGTAATTCTAACTAGCCATGAATACCATCAGCCTCATTTAGGCCATGTAAATGAAAAAACATATCAGCCCAAATGCCAAATGCCATATGCCACAGATGTAATACAATATGTAGATCCTGGCGAGTCCATAATACCATTAATCGTATTCAGGCTATGCAAAATAGAAGCATAGTAAACTAAATGCTATGTGCTGAGAATGAAATACAATATGCAGTGCGAATGAAATGACCAAGCTGGAGTGTGGAGTCGGGATGATAGTACATAGTATCGCAAGCTGTGGGGTCCATCACAAAGGACTTCTATCCAAACCAATCTCATACATAAATTTGGATAGCTAAACTCAATGCGGTAAACTTCTGATCTTAGGTTGGTCACGTACCCAACCGAAGTCATTGTCATTACGAGGGTACACATAATGATCTAGTTGCACACCACAAGCCTGAGTGGATAGTGAATGAATGAATGAATGATTAAAATGCTAAGTATGTAACTCCTGCTTGGTAAGTTCATATATCAGTACCGTACATCTCTAGGATCATCACTGGGGTCTAGTACACTCTATGCCAGCTTGCCACCACATCAAGCTCATAACTGGGTAAGTGGAAGAGACCTCACTATTCACCTGCTAATATCAGCCCGACTCGTCGATAGCGGACCCATTCCTCAAGCTGGTCAGACTCAGACTAACATTGCCTACTCCCTCAAGTGGGTAAGGCCATACCCCCTCCCAACCGATCATGACATAGTGGAAGACGCGGCCTACTAGTATACAGCCCTCATGCACTCATATATATATATCCACTCGGTCTAGAAGTTGGAGCATCCCCTGGCCTCGGAGGTTTAGGGATTTTCACCCAGGGACATCTATCGCTCCCGTTGCTAGAACCAAACATTTCGATGTCTCATCTGGCCATCCACGACATGCATGTGGAGGCCACGACCCTGATGTCATTAGGGCGTACGGTGGTCATATCACAAAATGCGATATGCATGACTCATACCATCCAGTCATGCATCAAACCTGTGCGTACCGCGCGCTAATGTGGGACAACTCCGTCTCTTAGGGAGTCCCATAAACAATCAGTCCAATGGCACATGCTATGCTCAATCGCTCCTCATAACTAGCATGCAGATGATGTGTATGGGCATGTATCATGAAGTATACCAAACATGATTATAATCACATACATCATAGTGGACCGGTATAAGACGGCCCATGGCCCATATAGGTGAATGGGTGGTGTGCAATAATCACCTACACATAGTGGGCCTCACACATATAATGGGCCTCACGTATATAATGGTCCTTACACATATGATGGGCCTCTTACATCATAATTGGGTTTCATACAATCATAATGAGCCTTATACAATCACAATGGGCCTCATACAATCGCAACGGGCCTCATACAGTCACAACGGGCCCGTACTATCAAAATGGATCTCATATAATCATAATGCTATACTAACACATACTCAGTGCATATATTAATATAGTCGTAATCAATAATCGGCCTATATATGGGGGGGTCTATATAAGGACAACAGATCTAATGCATAACATGAGGATCGGTCCTCAACGGTGGATATACCAAATCTAATACCACAAATTCTTCTACCTATAGCCAGAGGTGATGATGTATCCTCCTCATAACAAGGATGGGTCTAGATGGCCTACTCATAGGTCTAAGAGTGGGCTTCCAGGTTTGGGTACTTCTATTAGCATCAATAGGGACTTAAAGAATTGGGATAGCCTAATAAGGCGAGATGGATTATACTAATAATAATAGGGGCCCATCAATTTAGGTTAGCCCACTAAGGGAAAATTAGAATGAGCCTAATACAATCACAATGGGCCTCATACCATCTCAATGGCTAGTATCATGATGTTATACTAGCACGTACTTATAGTTGGCATCGATAATCGGCCTATACCCAAGGTGGGGTCCATAGATGGACAGTAGATCCATAACATGAGGGTCAATCCTCAACTATGGATATACCAAATTCGATAGCATGGATCCTTCCATCTATGGTTATGATGAACTCTCCTAATATCAAGGTTGGGCCTAGGTGGCCTACCTATAATCCTAAGGATCCGAAACGGGCATCCTTCACCATACTATCATATGGCCTACTAGATGCCCTGAGGGGCCCAAATAAGTCCTAGATGGACTCCAAGATTAAAAACAACCCTACTAGCAACCAATGGGGGCCCAATATTTTAGGTTAACCCAATAAGAATAGATGGATCATGCAATTATCAATGGGACCCAATGATTTAGGTCAACCCACTTAGAAAAAGGATGAGAATAGGCCTAACAAAGGCATAAGGGAAGGTTACAATGTGGACATTTAACCATCATTGCCCGTTCTACGTGGACATTCAACCAACATTGCTCCCAAAGAATGGCCCTCATAGAGCCAAACATATAATGGGGCCCATGGCCTCACTCAAGGGCCTAATATACATCAAATTGGGCCTCATCATATGGGCCACATATACATTGCATCAGGCCTCATCATATGGGCCTCTCATACATCATAATAGGCCACATCCCATGGGCCTTAAATACATCACAATGGGCCACATTACATGGGCCGCATACAATCACAATGGGTCTCATCAAGGTGGGCCTCATGTACATCACAATGGGCCACATTATGTGGGCCGCATATGCATCACGATGGGCCTCATTACATGGGCCTCACATACATCACATTGGGCCTTATGGGGTAGCGTGTATTTTATCAAGGTGGGCTCTACACAAGCAGCAAGTGGGCCCTGCACCTAACAGATGGGCCACATAAATAGATGGCCTGGATATAACGCATATAATACGATGGATCCCACCATCCCAGCTGGACGGTGTGGATGCCACAAATGCAGCACGTGGGGCCCAAATGGACAGTGAGGATAAAACACATAAATCACGGTGGTTTCCACCGTCCAAACTGCTGGACGGTGTGAATAAAATACATAAATCATAATGGGGTCCACTACACAGACGGTGGGGATCAACCCATACATCACGTGTGGGGTCCACACGTGTGGATGAAGCAGATATCTCAGGTGGGTCCACACGTGTGGATGAAATACATAAATCACTATGGCCTCATGTGGGACCCATGATCCGGACGGAGTGGATACAACACTACATCAAGGTGGGCCCCACCGTTACATAGCAGGTGGTGTAGGTATACAACACATACATCAATGTTGGCCCCACCGTCCAGGGGTCTGGACGGTGGGGGCGCCACGCATTCATCATGGTGGGCCACGTCCTAAGATGGACGACATGGTTGAAATACATACATCATTATGGGGGCCATGGACGGACGGTGTGGATGGACCACAATATCAAGGTGGCTCCACGTGGACGACGTGGATGCAAGGCACATGCATAAAAGGTGGGGTCCACATCCTAACTGGGTAGTGGGGACCCCACACGTGCAGATGGGTCCCACCGTCTAGCAAATGGACGGATGGCTGGGATAATACATACATCCAAGTAGGCCCCATGCCTTATGGATGGACGATAGTATATAACGCATACCTCATGATCCACAAAACTTGCAGACGTCAATATAACAGTCGTGAGGCTGCATGGGACCCACCGTCCAGGGTCTGGATGGTGTGGATCTCATCAGGGACCACGTTCAGCCACTGGATGGTGTGAACATCACACACACGTCGAGGTGGGTCCACACGTGTGGCCCACCAACCTTGAAATAGGCTGATATTTGTATTTTCCCTTCATTAAGGGCTGTCCAAAATGGATGGCCAGGGTGGGCCGGTCCGCTAAACATCAGCAAGGTGGGCCCGATCATGGACAGCGTAGATAAAATACTTGCATCATGGTGGGCCCCAAACAGGGGGGAGAGAGAGAGAGAGAGAGAGAGAGAGAGAGAGAGAGAGAGATGACGTGCTAAAGGGAGGAGCTCTACCACTATGAGCTCCTCTCAGTTTACAACCCATACATCAAAATGGGTCCCACCACAAGTGGGCCCTCAAATAGAAATCAAGGGTGAAAATCCTAATATCACCCACAGACTGCTAATCTTTTAGGCTCCTTCGAATGCTAAACTTCTCGGCTTCGATTTTGATAGAGGATGATGAAGATTGAAGGGTTAGGATGAGAGATGAGGGGGTAGGAAGTGGGCCACACTTGGCGATTCTCTCCTTAAAGCTTTTCTCTCATGGAAGCTTGAAAAATGATGGAGAAAATGAGTAAGAGAGATGTAAGGAGAGAGGGATAGGTGTGTGTTAACTTTTTGATGAGAGAGGGATAGGCTAGGTATGGTTTATGATGGGATGTACTTGACTTGTGATTGATTGATTGATGTGATAGATTAGGTAGAGATTCTCTCAGGATTCGTAACGCGTGGCATTTTCCTCAAAATAAACGCGGGCCACAACTCTTGGCCTGGGTATTGCATCGATACGCAAGACGCGGTGTTGGAATCGTGACGACGGTGTGGTTGCAATGGTACAAGACTCGGGTCGAGTCGACTCAAATCTCCAGGATGTGACTTAGGGTCGCGTGCAAATGCCGATCACAGGTCACGGGTTGCTGAAAATCAACGGTGAGGATCGCGGAAGTCTAAGGAATGGTACGGTCTAGGATACGGGCCTTACAATGGATATTTGGTGTATAATCTTAAAGGGTATTCCTCATTGTAATAGTCATTGATGCTATTGAAACATATCAGTTGATGCATGCGTAGAGCGAGCAGGTGCAGTTCACCTGATTGTTGGAAAGAATCGGGTAGTTGGGGAGCTAGACGAAGTTTCAATGGAGCATATTAAGCTTCGTCATTAGTTGATAGACTTCTATTTCATATTAGTTTACTTTTGGCATTTGGGTTGCATACGTCTTACATGGGCACTATATTTGGATTTTTGTTATGAATGTAAAACTTTTACTCAATACATAGTTTACTCCGGTAATAATTGCTACTACCTACTAATTCTAAATGTTGATAAGATTGTTTAAATTTAGACTTTAATTTTTAAGGTTAACACTTGGGATTTTAGAAAACGGGTACTATACCTAGGTTTCGAAAATCGGGGTGTTACATTACGTTACCCACAATGACACATTTTGAGTTCCTACCATTGCACGAGAATCTCTTATTATCACATACCCACCCCTAATCATAAAAATATAAGATGTACAGATAGCAGTGATATGCAAACATAGATGTCCCTGCATAAAAATGAGTTTATTATTCATTAAAGATATTAGAAAAAGAATAAAAATAAAATAAAATAAAAGATGGATTGTTGTTTAAACAAGCGAGTAATCGTGGTTCTAACGAGAGGGGGTCATAGTTCTTATGGGAGAGTGATCGTGATCTTGTTGAGCTTGAGATCATTGTTGTTGCATATAGACGATCGCCATTGGTGTGAGTAGCTGATTGTTGTAGTAAACCATAGCGATTGCTGTTTCAACAACTTACTAATCACTTTTTTAATGAGTGAGGGATCACTATTTGCACAAGTGGATAATCACTACTTGTATGAGTGGACGATCATTGTTGGACAAATATGTCACAATGTAATGGTTTTTTTTTGTTGTTTTCAATAACTTTCACTCAAACAAACTATAACTATGTACATTCTTACCTGTCATGCAGATAGAATAGTTGTGTTCACTAGTGGGTAGTCGAACTAAATACAGAGTAGTCTACTATTAATTTTTTCTAAGAAATATGATGTCGAAAAAGAGAATGTAGGATTGTGAATGTTCCAGGGAACAATGGCCAGACTTAATATACCGGAGAAAGTTGTCAGAATTGTGACCTAGGCTCAACAGGAGAGCTTTGATGAATATATTACTTTTTCCCATCTCAAAAGTCGAAAATGGTGTTTTCTGGGATCAATTGATATTCGTGGGGCTTACTAAACTTCTTTTGTCATTCGACTGTAAGGCCCGCGGTAGGGTATGCATCCAATTCAAGCCATTTATTCGTTTTTTTTTTTTTTTTTTTTTTTTTTTTAAAGTTAAGGCATGACCTAAAAAATGGGTCAAATCCAACTTACAACTAGACCACACCATAGGAAATGGTGTGCATTGAACGACTGTTGTTGAGGGCTTCTCAGTGGCCAAGGAGGGTCTGGATCAGGTTGAAACTTGTGTTTTCCCACCATCCAGGTTTGTGGGACCTTCTGAAGGTTTATATGGCTTCAAACACAGACCAAATCATGGTTTCAATGACCCATGTGATAGATGATATAGGTCTGGCAAATTAACTTCCACACGTAATAACATTTAAAGGTGTGAGGTTTGATGCCATATTTTAATGATATTTTTGTCAAAAAAAAAAAGAAGAAGCAAAAAGGCGTTAAAAGTCTATAAAAATAATGTTTTTAAAAGGTGTGTTATTTTTGGGTTCCCAATAAACGCGAGGTTTCCTTAGAAAAAAATCATTTATTATGAGAATCACAGGTCAAATGTGATGCAGCCACCATACGATAAAATATCAACATCATTGGTCAGACTGTTGTGAAAAATATTAATTAAAATTATTTCAATAAATAAAAATATATAAATATATATATAAATGTTTTGTTTGAAAACTTGCATTTTTTGGCGTTTCGGGAATAGTCCCATATTAGAAAGGAGATAAGAAAAAACTTTGTTTATATATGAGGTGTGGAGTACCTTTGTATTTGCTTAGTTGATCCGTGGAGTTCCGGGACTTGCGCGCACGCGCACGGGCTCGGGCTCGGTGCGAGGGTGTGGCCATGTGAGGCAACATGGCTATAAAAGGCACTAGTGGCGCACTTTACACTCCGCACGTGCACAGATGGGTCGCTCATTCGCGACCTTATGCGAGACAAGTGCGGGTCACGGTGTGACAGGGAATTTGGGTCAGGTGACTAGAATGAGGGAGTGGTCTAAATGAGATTGATGTGGCTTTTATAGAGGCTGAAAACTAGCCGTTAGAGTGAGGTGTAACTCCTCATGCAACATAAATCCATACCATGTAGAAATTGTTGCATGTGGCTAGCCCAATAGCCATAAACGACTAGCCGGTGAGTCTAAGGCCCTGTTTGGGCAACAGGATTAGAAGGGATTAGGTGGGATTGGATTCATCTGGTTCTGTGCCAATTCCACTCCATGTTTGGCAAAGCTTGGGATTATATCGGATGGGATTACATTGGGTCCGTGCCAATTTCACTCAATGCTAGCAAGTTGTGTAGGTCCCACCTTGATGTGTGGGCTATATCCACACCGTCCACCCATTTTTTGAGATTATTTTAGAGCATGGGCCAAAATTAGTAATTTAAAGCTCAAGTGGACCCACCATCGAAAGCAATGGGGATTGAATACTTACCGTTGAAAACTTCTTTGGGGCCACATAAGTTTTGGATCTACCTCATTTTTCGGCCCATACCATAAAATGAGGTTACAAAACAAATGAACGGTTTTAATATAATACATATAATGCAGTTGAATCAGGGGACAATCCCTGCCATGGGTAATTTCAACACTATCACCAACACTTGAACCATTCTCACTTATAACCAGATGGGAGAGCAACGGTGTACTCTAATCACTCAGCAAGGTTCATACAGACCTTAGTCAGAAAACCTCAATAAACAAGTTAACGCAGTGGTCTAAATCTCTAAATTATTTTAATATTCTTTCTGAATATGGGAATTTTCTTTTATTTTATCTATCAGAAAAATTGTACATACAGAGTTCCATTCGTGGTTATTCATATTTGCTGAACGAAGAACCACACCCAGGCTCGTCGTATCCTAAAAGCAGTTTGTCTGTAACCTATCAACATTCTCAATCATTTTTTAGAATGGGCGAATAACGCTTTAAAGATAATGCAATGTACGTCCTTCAGTATGTTCTTATATTTTCGGTTTCTTTAATTATTTTTACAAAAATTGAAAAATCTGCAATGTGCCATAACACGAACCTCTTTTAGTGGAGTAAAATTGGGTTATATGTCTCATGTCCATTGATGTGGTGCTTAGGCCATCTATTTAGAGTGACTTTTAAAATTAATAGAGAATCAAAGGTGGTTGCTATGTAATGGATAACATCAATCAATAATTAACCTCTATTGTAATGAATATGAACCATTCATTTTTTCTATATATTTAATGAATCCATTGAAATTGATTTTCCTAAAAATGATCAACAATGTTAGGTAGTCTTACATGATAGGTGGTCCAAATTGTAATTGGATGGTTCAATAAATATGGATAACTTGTAGCATATTTTATTGACTGAATGTTAGAGTCATCAAATCTAAGTGGCTTTTAAGAGGAATTGACACCTAAATGGGGCTTCAAAGTGATCCACCCATTAATAATGGGTGGTATAGATGATTGGCCAAACTTTGATCGAATGTTTGGCCCAATAAATTGAAGTAATGCTTCAGGAGGGATCCAGGGTCAAAGGCTGGCCAACCAGACTTTTTACCCATAATCAATGTGTACCATTCATTTCTTACCCATTGATTATATGGGTAATATCATTAGATTGGAGCAATCTTCGGGATTGATGCCCAAGCAGTGGATGGTCCAAGTATTATAGAAAGGAAGATTGCAGCAATTGATCCTGCGACATGGCCCCTTATGTTGGAAGCGGATTAGGTGGTGAACCCTTGTAACGTCTCGAAAAAATTCGTACAAAGACCCGAGTACCACCTCAGGCAGAAATCACTCAGGACCAAATCCTTTAGGAATTAGCCGAAATTAACTAAGTGTTAAACTAGATTACCTGTGAAATTAACACTAATCACTTTAAATACGAACTGCAAGAACCAAAACTTGTAGAATCATTGATGCTACATTACCCTGAAATCTAAGATCAATCTCTAAACATAGTTGTTCTAGGGAGAACATTGAAACTTCGTATCGGACCTGGACCACGCATTGAAGGTCCAATTGCTGCAAAGCCATACGATTAGGACCGCCTTGCTGGGCTTGACAACCATCTTGAAAATCAAGTCCTAATAATACCCAGAAACGCACAACTTGAGCCCGGAGCAAAGTTTGTGAGAAACGCGAATACCTTTCGAAAATGAACTCAGATTTTAGTGAATTAAGTCATTCGCTTGTAGGCCAAATATAAGGATTCAGACCGTCAGAATCTGACCTAATCACACCCTCAGATCAGAGAAAATTTTTAACACATGTCAGTATACTTGTGGCCCTGATTGAATGCCGGTGACCATTGAATTGAAACTGGTCCGCCACGGTCGATCTGTAAATCCGATCGGACCGAAAACTTAACTCGACCTAGATCCAAGGCCAGGGAGCTTAAGTCCGACCGCACGCAGAAAAGGGGTCTCCAGAAGTGCTCCGTTGGATCGAAACAATCCCTATTTGGCTATTACCTAAGTATACCATGACCCTAGGGCTATTCCATCAATTCTGGGCCTATATAAGGGCCTTAAACCCTCTCTCTCTCTCTCATTCCATATGAATTTGGAAAATCCTAAGAGAGAGAAGAGAGAAAAGGGAAGGAAAGAGAGAGTCGGTGTTTCTTCCTGGGATTCAATCTCATCACTTCACGTGCTTAACCACGGCACCTGTATCGCTTTTCCGGCAATTTCAACTCCGTACTTGGATAAGAAATCATAACCCTAATCTGTTTTAGAGTTTCAAATAATGTAGGTGATGAAATAGCTAACCTATTTCATACTGTAGGTTGTCGTTGTGCCGTAGACAAAGACTCGGTATACAAACTGAGTTTGATACTTGTTTACCGGCGAAAGGTGCGGACTATAAACGTTTAGGCTATAGTTTTCAAGGCTTTCAATGTCAGTTAATGATTTATGATTGCTATCACATGCTTAGATACGACGTTTCTCACGCTTTACACATATATATGAACTATGTTAAATATAGTGTATTATATGTGTTTGTTGATATGATCGAATGAATATGGAATTTGAATCTGTGCTTGTCATGATTATTAACTATGAATATATGCTTATTGTGTAGTAACTAGTCTAATACGGGCATGTTGAAGTATGTAATATAGGTGTTTGTTGAAATGTCTACATGAACATGGAATTATGATCTGTGCCTGCCATGTCTATGGAATGCTAATACATGAATTGTTGTGTATGTGACAACTTGTTGCAAGGATTTGTGCAAATACATGTTGTAATCAACATATGTTGTGTATGTTGATTGTGTAGTATAAGTGTTTGATAAAATGTCTGTATGAGAAGTTGTTAGATGAAGTGTACTTAATAGGGTTGTTGAGATAGGATTCCCAACTACCTTAGTTATATGTATAAATTCCTTCAAGTAGCTGTAATCTAGATGGTGTGGTTTGTGTAAAATATGTATATGTAGAATAACATGTTATCTGTGTTTCATTATACATTCAAATGTTTTCCATGTTTGCATTGGTTGATTAAATGTTGTATGATTATTGTATGTACATATTTCTCATATCAGAATGTGTTTGAGACTATGGTATATTCCAGACAATCGGTAACAGGCCCTGATTTGGTGGCTGAGGTTGTTTCGCCATGCAGGACGTGTTCAATGAATCTGAGCCGTACTTCGGTTGTCGATGATGGTTAGGCCACACGGAGTGTTTATGCACTTCATGTCAATCATCTCGATGTGCGCTTGTACCAGTCGAGCTCATCAAGTAACCCGATTAGCCCAACGTATGTTTACCATGTATGGACGCTACAGCTTGAATCTAAGGTACTAACTTACCAGTGAATAGCTCGTTTAACCTTGATACCTTGATCCGCTAAGACTCATGAGCCGAACATGGTGGAATGGGACACCATGTTTGAGCTGTCGGCCTACACTGGGGCGACAAGCCTCCCCATAGTGACCAGTGAGCAACACCGCCTCATGAGCCGAATACAGTGGTATGGGACATTGTATTCGAGTTGTCGGCCTACACTGATCAGGTGACGAGCCCTTTGTAGTGACCTCAAGCATACTTTGAAATTGCGTTAAGGCGACGAGCCTTTCTGTAGTGACTAGAATATAAACTAGGCCTACACTGATCAGGTGACAAGCCCTTTGTAGTGACCTAGAACCGCGACATCGTATGATATTTACCAGGACTGACGACCCTATAATGGATCATTGTTTGAGAAATGATATAAGGGAAGGTACCTTAGCTTCCCCAATCCCGCTATATAAAAAGGTCTAATAAGAACTCGGTAATCACGTTCATGCACCGCATTGCATGTGCCTTTGGCGTTGGAGTTGAGCACTGTGAAAGGGGTGCATGCCGTGACTGTGAGATGAAGTTCGCAGAGGAAGTGCAGGTGAGGGCATACATCATTAAGACATATCATCCTTGCATTAACAAGAGTATTTAAGAATACTTGATTGTATTGCCTTATCATTACTGCGTGACTGAATTGATAACATGTTAACATTTGCTTTATA
Source organism: Magnolia changhungtana (assembly GCA_030180095.1). Lineage (NCBI taxonomy): Eukaryota > Viridiplantae > Streptophyta > Magnoliopsida > Magnoliales > Magnoliaceae > Magnolia > Magnolia changhungtana. Next base: position 7,981,205 of record JASAUF010000446.1, read on the forward strand.
ACTCCACTGAGTTGATCACTCACTCCCACGTTTTGGGACGGTGTTATACACACTAACCAGACTCTGTCTTAGCTGCAGGTGGTGGCGATACTTACGAGGTGGAGCCAGACTTGGAGGATGATGAGGAGACATTGTCCTACATGCAGTTCTCAAGCAGGTTCATGTGAGTTGTGCCCTGATCGTCGGGGCCACAAGAACACTGACTAGATGCCCTTACATTGTTATTCTGTATTTTGGAGCACAAATGTATATACATTTTGTACATATATTTAACCTGGTAACATGATCACACTTCGGAGACCTACTATAGTTCATATATCTTACACATGTAATATGGCCTTTCACTTGCAAAACTCACTTGTCTCTGGAGTATGATATGTTATTTTGGTTTAATTTCATTCATGTTTAATGTGCTAATACAAACAACATTTAATCATCATCATCTATGTTGTATAAGTGATGTGTTGGAACTCGAGAGTTGAGCTCCTGCTCAACTCCCGATTTTTAGGGCGTTACAACCCTGATGGAATTTTTGTCCCGTGCTCGACCGGTCATGAGCCTCGCTTAACCGGTCGAGGGCTAGTGCACGACCAGTTGTGGAGTCGAGTCGTGGTACGACTCAAAGTTCAGTGATTGTGGACTATTTTTCTCCAAGGTGCTCGACTAGTCGAATGAGGATCTCGACCGGTCGTAGGTGGCGCTCGACCGGTCGTGGACTCGGTATGGCCAGTCGAGGTTACGTAGATTCATTCTGCAATTTTGCCCGGATTTCGTGTCGTAAGTCCTTTCGCAACTGGGATGCGGAAAGGAGTTTCCTAAAACTTTAAATAAGAGGTACCTAGGGCTTTCTAGGTATGACAAGAGGGTTTTCTAAAGCTTTACAAGGGATTTGCTAAAGGGTTTAAGGCTATCAAAGGTGTGAGAGAGAGGAAGCTTCTAGAAGGGAGATTATGCTCGTGGAGGTTATCTACCTGGCAATCTATATCTCAGTACTTCTATGTCCTCGTAATCGGTGAGATTTCTCTGTTTTCTTTGTTTCTCTTATTGTTTATCCACTCCTGCGTAAGTGAAGAAGGTTGTAACGTTCTACTTCATAGTGGATTGTTGATCTAGACGAGCTCCGTGGTTTTTACCTCTTTGAGGGTTTTCCACGTAAAAATCTCTTGTGTGGTGTATAGTTTATGCTTTGATTTATTTCATTACTTTATTATCCATAATTCTGGTTTGTTTTAGGAGGCTAGATCATAAGGTTTTATGCAAGGTTGTAAGACCCGTATCCTAATCCGTACTATTCCGTCGACCTCGCAATCCTTCCTAACGAATTCTAGCAATCTGCGACCTATATCCGACGTTTGCACGCGATCCTACGCCGAGTCCTACATTTCAGAGTCGGCTCGACCCAAGACTTATACCAGTGCGACCGCGCCGTCGCCGCGGTTCCGACGAAGCGTCTCACGCGCCGAGGCGATACCCAAGCCAGGGGATGTGGGCCCGCGTTCAGTTCGAGGAAAACACTGCGCGTTGTAATTCCGAGAGAATCTCTACCACTCATCAAATCAATCAATCAAATCAAATCAATCAATCAAATCAACCCAACCCACCCCTGTCTTACATTACCTTACCTAAAGTCAACTCTCCCTTACATGTTAAGTACACCTATCCATCACTCACCATCACTTCTCATCCCATCACTCTCTCTCTTTCAATCCCTCTCTCTCATCTCTCTCTCTCTCTTTCATTCTCTCTCTCATTTTCCTTCCAAGCAACTCACGTCCAATGCTCCATGAGAGAGCTAGGTGTGGCCTACCTTCCTACCTACCATCTCCACCATCCAAGTTCAATCTCAACCATTAAAGTCTATCCATTGGAGCTTTAGATCGCATTGGTGGAAGGAAGAGTTCGAGATCTTGAGGTGAGTGTATTTTATGATTTAATTGTGAGGCTTTGATGATTTGAGGGCCTATATTTAGTGGGACCCATCATGATGTATGCATTGTATTAAGGGGCCACAGTGGCAGGGCCCCTCCTCCATCCGTTTCTCTCTCTCTCTCTCTCTCTCTCTCTCTCTCTCTCTCTCTCTTGATGTGTGGCCCACCAAATGCAAGTGTAACCAGACCATCCGTCCAGCCACCCCTGGACGTGGCCCACCATGCTGTACATGTTCCGTCCTGGCCGCCCATCCGCTGGACATCCAGTGTGCCCGGATGGATGGGAGGAAACATAAGTATCAGTTTGATCTAGGCTCAGGTGAGCCACTACGTGGAACCACCACATTGTATGTGATTTACCTGGACTGTCCGTTCTTGATGGACGCACCATGATATGGTGTATCACCACCGTACATCAAGATATGGGACCCACTGTCTGCCTATATCCAGATCGTCCAGCAAGCTGGAGGGTGCTGGACATGAGTTGGAAGCTGGTAGGCCACCCACATGGCACCACACCGTGATCTATGTATTTTATCAACGCTGCACTGCAGCCGTGGGACCCACACGCACGTGTAAAACCACGTGGAGCGTGTGATGTATTAACGCTGTCCATCCTTTTTACAACCACGCCGCTCTCAGCTATTGCGCCATTGTCAGCAAGTGCTGCATGGGCCATCCCATGATGTATGTATAAAATCCACACCGTCCCTCCATTTCTTTAGATAAATTTAGGTACTGAGGCCAAAAAGGAGGTCGATCCAGATCTCCCCTGGTCCACACCACAGGGAGCAGTGGAGACATTGATGTCCACTGTTGAAACATTTCCAGGGGCCATCTTGATGTCTATTTTCCATCCAGTCTATTCACAGGGTCACGTAGACTTGCATGTAGGAGAAATCACAAATATCAGCTTGGTCCCGAGTTGTGGGCCACGTGTATGTGGGACCCATCTGCCGTATGCATTTCATCCAAGCTGTCCGTCCGTTGGACGTCCAGCGTGCCTGGATGAAAGGTAACACAAATAGCAGCTTGATCTAAAGATGTGTGGGCCACACCGTGAAGTATTGACTCCATCCACACCGTCCAGATGATCCGGACGGTGATGGACAACTTGGGCGGTGCAGAGCTACCCCCACCTCTGATTTAGGTGTTAAATCCTAACCGTCCATCTATTGGACTGCTGGGCAACAGCCCAGCAGCATTCAGCTGCTGCACCTCACGTCAGCAAACCGTGGGACCCACCTGCTATGTATTTGGATCCACCGTCCAGCAGTAGGATGGTGGTATCCACCTTGATGTGTGTTTGGCCCACCTCACACGTGTGGGTGGGACCCACCTTGATGTAAGGGTTCTACATCCACACCGTCCAGCCATTTTCAGATGGCAGGTGGGATTCCACCGTTGAAGTATGTATTCTATATACCGTCCATCCGTTTGAGATGCAGGCCCACCCCACACGTGTGACACGTGTGGGTGGGACCCACCTTGATGTATTGGTGTTGCATCCTCACCGTCCAGCAATATGGACAGTGGGACTCACCAGCTCATGCGTTCAATCTACACGCCCATCTGTGTTTAGAAGCTGCTGTTGATATATATATATATATATATATATATATATATATATATATATATATATATATATATATATACACATGTGGCATGAATTTATTATAATATTATATTATATTATAATATTATGATATGATATAATATTATATTTTATTCATATATACTGTATGTGCATATATGTATATATGCATTTTAGACGGACAACCCTATGTGTGGGCCCCATGTGGGACCCACCTATTTTGAAAATGGGTGGGTAGTGTGCGCTGATCAGTAGCCAGCCACATGCTGCTGTCTGCAGCAATAGCAGTGGGCCACCACCTGGCACCCAACTTGGTGATGCGTTGCATCCACCGTCCAGCTCATGGACGGTGGATTCTGACCATGATGCATGGGTAGTGTATATGCCGTCCACCCGTTATGATGGTGGGACCCATCTGTTGACTGACATTAATAAATTCTGTGGGCCCCATGTGATGTATATGTACGTCCCAACCATCTTGATGGTGGGACCCATCTGCTGACTGACATTAATAAATTCTGTGGGCCCCATGTGATGTATATGTACGTCCCAACCATCTTGATGGTGGGACCCGCTGTTGGGATAATGTTTGGAAGGTGTCGGGTTACATGGACAATATTTGGGTGGTGCGGATTTACATGAAAAATGTTTTGAACTGTGTTGATCATCATTAGTGGGCCATGTGCCCCATGGAATGGTAGTGCACAACAAAATACATGTTCCACCTACAACTATTGAAATGATTTTTGGTGTGGCCCAAGCCCATTTGAAGGCCATTGGTGCGGCCCATCCATGAGGCCCATCATGAAGTGTTGTTGGCTCAGGTACGGGGCCCACTTGTTTGTATTGTTAGGCCCAGACACGTGGCTTATGTGATGCATATGAGGCCTAAGCAGGGCGGCCCTCTTGTTGTATATGAGGCCCATGTATGAGGCCCATGGTGATGCATTTACGGCCCATTTGACGAGGCCCATTGAGATGTATTCAGGGCCCATGGGCAAGACCCAATATGATGTATTCAAGGCCCATGGGCGAGGCCCATTGTGATGCATTCGAAGTCCGTGGGCGTGGCCCATTGTGACACATTTGAAGCACCTATATGAAGCCCAATGCTATGTATGTGAGGCCCATGAGGGAGGCCCAAGGTAATGTATGTGTGGCCGTTACATTGTGTATGAATCCCTTTATGTGGGCCACTCTTTGGGAGCAATGTTGGTTAGATGTCCACATTGATGGGGAATGATGGTTAGATGTCCTCATTGTGACCTTCTCATAAGCCTTGTTAGGTCCATTCTTACCGATTCTAATTATCGATCGATTCCGATTGTCGTGACCGATTATCGACTCCGATTGACGTGACCGATTTGTCGATTTCGATTATCGATCGATTTCGATTGTCGTGACCGATTACCGACTCCGATTGACGTGACCGATTTGCCGATTCCGATTATCGATCGATTCCGATTGTCGTGGCCGATTGCCGATTAGCGATCGAGGCCGTTTATCACAACCGATTGCCGATTTCGATTGACATGACCAATTTGTCGTTTTCGATCATTGACTGATCCCGATTGTCGTTGTCGATTGCCGATTAGCAATTGAGGCTGATTATCATGACTGATTGCCGATTTCTGATTGATGTGACCGAATTGCCGATTCCAATTATCAATCGATTCCGATTGTCATGACCGATTGCCGATTCCGATTGTCATGACCGATTGCCGATTCTGATCGATGTAACCGATTTACCGACTCTTGATTACCGATCGATTTCGATTGTCATGGTCGATTGACGATTTTGATTGTCATGACTGATTCCGATTATGGAGGCCTACTCCAATTCTAATTTCGATTGTTGAGGCCGATTTCGATTGCCAAGGCTGATTGCCGAGACCTATATGATGTATATCCGACCAGTAGTTGAGGCCCATTGTAATGTATTTGTGGTCCTTGGGCAAGGCCCACTGTTGTATATTAGGCATTTGTGTGAGGCCGTCAACCCATTATGTGTTTGGCCCTATGTGGGCCATTCCTTGGGGCAATGTTGGTTAGATGTCCACATTGTCAAGGCCGATTGTTGATGCCAGTTATTAATACCGATAATGAGTATGTGACAGCATAGCATCATAATACATACGCATCATCTGCATGTTTGTTATGAGATGTGATTGACCATCGCATATGCCATAGGCAGGTTATTCATGGGGCTCCTTGATAGGCGGAGTTGCTCCACATGAGTGCATAGTATGCGCAAGATTTATGCATGATTACACTGTGTGACTCATGCATCTCGCATTTGTGTGACATGACCACCGTACGCCCTAGCGACATCGAGTCAGTAGCCTCCCAGCATATCATGGAGATGGGACACCGAAAATCTGTTCTACACAGGGTGCTATAGATATCTTTGGGGGAAAATTCCAGAACCCTCTTGGTTCCAAAGGTTGCTCCAACGTCTAGACCGAGTGGATGCATGAGGGCATGAGGGCCGTATACCGTTAGGCCGTGTCTCCCACTGTGTCCTGGTCGGTTGGAAGGGGGTGCGGCCTTACCTGCCCGAGAGGAGTGGGCAATGCTAGGCTGAGTCTGACCAGCTTGAGGAATGAGTCCACTATCGACGAGCCAGGCCCGATATTGGCAGGCGGATAGTGAGGTCTCTTCCACTCACCTTGTTGCCCGTGATGGGGCGGCAATCTGGTTTGGAGTGTAATAGACCCCGATGATTTCTCAGAGAGGAATAATACTGATATGTGGACTTATTGAGTAGGAATTGCATGCTCATTCATTCATTCATTCACTATCTACTCGGGCTGGTGGTGCGCAACTAATTGTTGTATACCTTCGTTATGGCAAGGATTTCGGTTGGGCGCACGACTAACCTGAGATCAGGAGTTTACCACGTTGAGTCTGACTATCCAAATTTAGGTATGAGACTGGTTTGGATAGAAGTCCCTTGTGATGGACCCCGTAGCCTGCAATACTACGTACTATCATCCCGACTTCATACTCTAGCATGGTCATTCCATTCGCACAGTATATTGCATTACATCCACGACATATGATATTTTGGGTTACTGTGTTTTTGCATTTATATGGTCTAGATACGATTGACGCTATTCGTGGACTCATCAGGAATTACATACTGCATTGCATCCTCGGCATTTGATATTTAGCTCTTTATGACTCCTCATTTGCATAGCTGTTCTATATTGCGTATTTTGATATTGATTGACTCATGGACTTGTCCATATTTCCGTTTACTCTGTTATCGTATAATTTATGATGTTGTTGACACTGTAATTCATGATCTTGTTAGTAATTCTTTTATTCCGATATTAATGGGTGACGATTTATGATGATTTGGAAGATCTGTATGATGATGTCATTGTATTGAATACTTGACACCTACCTTGTGCGCACACTTACACCACCATCTAAGCTTTATATAAGCTTATGCACGATAGATACGTACATGTGATGTTAGGTTGCAGCAGTGTTGAGCTTGGAGCATGCAGCGGTCTTCTGAAGCTGAATTTTCTATTTATGTATTTCCCTTCAATATTGTAATCAAATGATTATATTAGTGGATATGTGATGATGATGTTGCCTTTGTGATTTGGATATACTTGTTGTTATGCTTATTACGAGTTAAATGTACAAAAAAAAAAAAATCCTCCTTGTAGGATCCCAGGATCGGAATCTGGCGTATGGACGCTATGAGCCGAGAATGGGGTACTACGGAGGCTGTCGACACCGGATTCGGCGATCGGGATTCCTGTGAATCAGATTTCCGGGTTTGGGGCATGACAAAGGCCCCAACAAACCCACTATAAGGCCCACTTTGATACATGTATTTTATATCCACACTCTCCACCCATTTTGTCAGCTCATTTAAGGTTAGGAGCCCAAAAAATGATGCATATCTAGAGCTTAAGTTAACGACACCACAAGAAACAATGGGGATATTGACACCTACAATAAAACCCTTCACAAGTCCCTAATGCTCATTTGCCATCTAAGTAATGCTTATTTGCCATCCAACCTTATCCAAAACTTCAACTGCCCTAAGAAGTTTTCAACTGTAAAAGTTAAATCCACTTGAGCTTAGTATATGCTTCAATTTTGGGCTCATGTTATAAAATAAGCTAAGCTGTCAAAAGGGACGATGATATGGATAAAACAGATACATGGCCACAGGAAACAATGGTGATTGACTGCACACCATTAAGAACCTCTTGAGGGTTATAAAAGTTTTGGATTAATATGATATTTTTGTTTTCCCTTCATCCATGTCCGTGTGACTTTATGAACATGCTGAGTGACAAATAAAGATTACTTTGGCCCTAGGAAGGTTTGAATGATGGCCGTCATTATCCACACTATTTCCTGTGGTGTGGCCCACTCAAACTTTAGATATGCTTCAATTTTGGGATCATGCCCTAAAATGAGCTACCAAAATAGATGGACGGCTTGGATAAAAGACATACATCATGGTGGGCCTCATGGACTCTTGACACTATGTAGCTACGTGGTGGGGTCACCATGCAACTCACATCTAATAAAAGGGTGCCGACGAAATCCATCTGTTCAACCGTTTTGCCGTATCATTGTAGGATAAAAGATGGAAAAACTCAAAGAGGCAATAAGAGGGAAAATTGAAGATATAAATGCCTACATTGAAACCTTCATTGGCTTCACTTTGATGTTATGCATCATCCAAACCATTTTAAAGTTTTATACGGTTATTCCCACTCCGTGGAGGTATGCAGATTAGGTGCTACCTCTGCCTCTTACAAGCTCGGGATAGGTTAGGGCTCTAAGGGGCCACTATTGTGTATGCCTTTTATCCACACCGTTTGTTCATTTGTCTATATCATTTTAAGTTGTTAGCCCAAAAATAAGCCAAATCAAAGACTCAAATGGACCACACCACAAGAAGCAACAGTATGCTAATGACGCCAACCTTTCTAATTCTCACTGTGTTGTTTTTTTGCCATCCAACCTGTTCATAAGGTTACATAGACCTGGATGAAGGGAGAAGACCAATATCAACTTGATCCAAAACTTCCACGGCCTCTAAAAAATTTTCAATGGTAGGTATTTAATCCCTATTGCATGATCCACTCAGGCCTTGGATTTTTCTTATTTTGTGACTCATAATCTAAAATGATACGGACAAATAGATGGACAATGTGGACGAAAGCCATACATCACGGCAGCCCCTTAGAGCCCCAGCCTATCCCAAGCGAGAACATGTGGGGTCCGGGATCGGGATGAAGTGAAAACCAAAAGAAATTAGCCTCATAGAGAACTTTTGTGGCCACACGAATGTTTCAACGGTGGTGATTGAATCCCTATTATTCTTCTCGTGTGGCTCACCTGAGTTTCGTATTCATCTCATTTTCGGTCAAATACCCAAAAATGAGCTCGTAAAATAGATGGACGGTGTGGATTTTTCACAAACTTCATAGTGGGCTCTACCTATGCATCCCAGCATAGTTTCGCAGGAAATCCCATCTCTTGCGAATCGCTTAAGCCCTTCTCAATATTAAAACCTCAAAGATTTTCTCTTCTCTACTACCCTCACGTTTGGATGTCTATAAGTTTTTTAAGTTGTAAGTAAGTTACAGGTAACCTACTTATATGTGAAATAAAGTTACAGGTAATTTTATTTGGGTGTAAGTTGTAACTTACTTACAGGTAACTTAGTTAATATGTTTGGATAAACTGTAAGTCAATTACAGGTAAAGTGTTTTATATTCATACTAATCTGAGTTTGAAATATGGAATCGTTTAAAAATCAGATCACACAGAGGAAAACTTAGATAAAAGTATGTAATTTTATTGAGCCTCATCTAAATGAATAGTTGGATCGATTCTTAAGCTAAACTAATAATACAGTGGATTCTGAAAGTGGGCCCACATATTTAGAAAACACGTAAGAGTGGGCCCACTTATACGTAACTTAAAAACTTTTTGAGAGCTGCAAGTTTAAAATCAAACTAATATTTGTTTTTCCCTTCATCCAGGTCTTTAAGACCTACTCATCAAGTACTACGTCAAATAAACATTACAATGGGCCTAGGGGGTTTTTATTCTTGGACATTCAATCACTACCATTTTCATATGGTGTGATCCACCTAAGATTGAGATTTGCCTTAATCCTCATTTTGGGATCAAGCCTTAAAATTATCTGAAAAAATAGATGGAGCCTACCGTGATGTATTTTCGTCACATTCACATAGCTCATTCCCATTGAAAAGCTCATTTTAGGGACCATGGAAAAATTAAGATTTAAATATCAGATAGACCATGGAACAGGAAACAATAGTAATTGATGGTTAAAAACTTCTCGTGGGCCACGGAAGCTTTTGGATCAAGATGATACGTGTGTGGTCTATTCGTCCAAGTCCTTGTTAACTGATAAACAGGTGGGATGATGAAGTTTTTTAATAGTGGGATTAGTCCAGATTATTTATTGTAGTGTGGTCGATTTGGATATGCTTCAATTTTTGGATCATACCCTAAAGTGAGCTTTCAATACGGATGGACGGTGTGGATGTAAGGAAAGTACATCACAGTGGGCCCCGCAGTCAGGGATCCGAAACCGGCCCTTGGCCAACCCGCGCGCGCCCGTTCGACCCCGACGCAAAAGAAAAAAAGAAAAACAAATAAGGGTTAGGGCAGACGCTGAGAGAGAGAATAAGAGCCGAGTGAGGGAGAAGGAGACGTTGTGTCAGAGCAGGTAGGTGCACTTTCAATGCAGCTGCGTTTCCACCTCCCTCTCCCAAATTCGAAATCGATAGCCGTTGCCTGTAACAAAGGAATCTGTGACTTGAAAAACACCTAATTCTAATTCCTCTGTTATATTTCTTGCAATCTTACCTGATAGAAAGTCGCAGGTTGATACTTTGTTACCTGTAACATTTCTCCCCCAAACACAAACAGTAAGAAAGTCACCTGTAATTTTCTTACATTTTACAGAAGTTACAGGCATCCAAACGGCCCCCAAAGCTTCGAAGCTTTTCTCTTTTCTTCTCTCTCTGCAAATGATATCTGTTTGATGAGTAGTCTGATATCTCTCTACCGAATATCAGTCAAATGCCGCAGCGATTTCTACCTTCGAAGCCCTTTCCATTTCACATTCTTCAGACAATTCAAGACTAAACCATTCAAGGTAAAAAAAAAAAATCTTCCAATTTTTATTTTTTAAGGTTTTCTTCCTGTAAAAAATGAAGCTAAAATCATATGACATTGTACTACTTTATCCACAAAAAGTAGAAAGGATGGGTGTGTTTAGTAGGCGTGGATGCCGATAGCATTTCCCAATTCCCATAGAGGAAAAGGTAGAATGTGAAGTACCATGATACTCTGGCAGAGCGTGATGGATGATGCGCAGTCACTTAGAAATTAGTTTGAAATTGTATTCGTACCATACAGGCAATTCAGATTAAACTTTCTAAATTATGGGTCCCAGTTTAGATGTATCATGAACCAAAAATGAAGATTATTTGGTTATTTGACTATTGGATTGGTGGATGTTAATTGGATGGGATTAAAATGAAAAATGTCCAATGGTCTTATTTCAACAAATAAGTGTGCATGAATCAGGTATTAGGATTGTTCAACCAATCTGGTCTTGGGATTGTGGCTTATCTTGACGGCATGTTCCACAATTTAGTCAGTTTAGTTTGAGTTAAGCTATTGCACATGTACAATTTCTGAGTACCTGTATATCAAGCATCAAACCCTGCCAGAGTATCAAGTGATGCCCCTAGAGCATATATCTTTCTAGGATAAATATTGTCTGATATGGGGTTGTTTGTTTGCACAGTCAACATGGGTTTTTAATTTACCAAGGGGGGCCCATGGTTTGGTAATCTAGATTATTTTGTTAGAGAAATGTTCTTGACGGAGTTAGGACTATCACAATCTTTTGATTTGTGTACTACAAGTAGACGGTCAAGATGAGAAATACAACAAGTGTCCACATTTAATGGGAATAAATTTCAAGGTTGGTTAGCTTGGATCTTCCAATGTGGGAGATTTTTGAGGCATTTCCTGTTCAAAGCAAGGTGCAATGAAACAATGGGTTGGATTGCTGAAGCTTGTACCCCACTTGTCAGAACTGAAAATCCGTGCATACTGTGTGAAGACGGTGGTCACTGATAAGAACCCACCATAAGAAGATGAAATGGAAATAAATACTATTGATAGACTAGCTACTTTCAGGAGCAAACTTGTATAAACAATATAATTTGATAAAATATCATCTTCTTATCTGGTTCTTTACCAACTTTGTTATTTATAAGAAGTTGTGATACTAAACAAGGAATACTAAACAAGGAAGATAGACACAATAAAATGTCATAATCTCTATCTAAATCTAATTAGCATCATCCAATAAGATATCCATAGATGTCCAAGAGATTCATGCTTCATCTCTCCCAACTAAATAGATATTAAAATATTAAAATTCAAGACAACATAAAGTAGAAATAATTAATTTGGCATCATATAGGGTTGCTTCAAACTTCAAATAGCCAACACACATAATATTTTCATCTCCATGCTTATTTAAATCCCACAACTTACTGAATGATGATATGGCTTGTTTAACTTTGTAACATTAGTTATATCCAATGTTTTCCATATCAGTATCGATGGATGATGGCACACTTGGGATATAGAAACATAACGGTTATCACATGGGAAATATCGGATGTATCACGTAATGTATCACTGTTTTTGGGAAACATACGGAAACACTGTGAAATTGGTAGAATTTTTTAATGAAACTTCAAGGATTGTTAAAAAAGACATCAATATACACTTAGAAATCAAAATATCAAAAAAAACAAGTGCACATAATAGGTTTCATTTGTATAGGGTCCTAGTCTATGCGCTGTTTGACTGAATTGATGGTATATTCAAAGTTGATTTATATCATTTATAAATGTAAGAAGACATATATGGAAATACAAGCAATACATTGAAAAACAAAAGAATTGGTAAAAAAGAATTACAAAGTAGCCCAAGAAACAAAAGAAATAACACAATCATAAAAAACGATTCAGTTTGAGACCCAATCCATTACAACCAACCATTGTTCAAATTATCTTCGATATTATCAAAATATTTATCTCTAGTTCGGTGATACTGATAACACTAGTAATATTAGAAATTCCAGGTATCGGTGATGTATCACTAACGTATTGATATGGCCAACAGTTTCAACTGTGTAAATTTCAAGTGTCGCTTGTATTGCCAATGTATCAGAAATATTTTCGACTATGTAAATTCCAGGTGTTGCTTGTATCGCTAGTGTATAGTCGATATTTCGATATTATTGCCAAAAATCTGTTTATTAAAAAAAATTCATTTCAAATTTTGTATGGATGCATGGTTGCATGCAATGTTTAATTTGTCAATGATAATATCAATAATATTGTGCTATTATCGTTATCACAACATAGGCAATATCGAGCCCACAATATTTCATTGTCTTTCCAGTTTTTTATGATTTGTCATCGAAATATCGTGTAATCAAAATTCTGAAATATCGATGGATATTTAGATGGAAGGTTGGATGGTTGAATGGATAGATAGAATGAATGAGATGGTTGAACTGATTTCTTACAACAATACATTGTTTTCGCCCCCCATTACATGGAAACTTATTATGCATGCATGGTTTTTTTTTTTTTTTTGAAAATTTTTAATTCATAAATATGCAAATATGTGACTTTTAACATATTTTGAAGTTTCATTGAAAAATTCCACCATTTTCTACATGTTTCCCGCATTTTCGGTTATTGGCGATATTGTGGGCGATATCGATGTTGTTTCCATATCCCCGGCTAGTGAAACTTGTAGCCAATACTGATACTTACAACATTGTAACCAACTTAGCCCGTCTAAAGATTTTCAACACTACCCCACTATAGTTGCAGAAACATTGGGTGTTCCTCTCTCCCCATATGGCCCAAAAGTTGACCAATAGTACCAACCTTTAAAACATCCCTCCTTTCTTTCAAACCACCACCATGCTAGGAAAAAAGGAAGCCCACAGTTGACTTCGACATCACCTAAACCATGCCAAATATACCCAACAATCTCTCCCACAACTCCTTATCGAAAGGGCAATGAATGAAGAGGTGGTTATCAATTATTAGCTCCTTGTTTTAGATTTTTTTTTTTTTTTTTTAATAATAATTCTACATCACAGTTGGCAAACATTGGCAATCATCATCTTCCTTTTCTGGAGATTATCAATTATTAGCTCCTTGTTCATACCCACCAGCCATGCCAGTGTTGCAACCTTGGGGGGCCCCCCTTATAACCTAAGGAAAGAAGCGTGCAACTTTTCCTTTCTTGAAGAAGACCCAATAATTAAATTGTAAAAAGATGGGATTGATAAATTTTTGGATTTGTCCTTGATCCAAACTATCGAATCCATAGTTGTCGCAGAAGGACTAATGCTAAGTGTTATAGAAGAATATGCATCAGGATCTTGATTCATGGATCTCTTAGTTCTTTCTTTTTTTTAGGTTTGATTATGTTAGCCCTTGTTTTAAGCTGGGCCTCATTAGGATGCTCCAACTTGAGGAGTGTTGAAAGGTAGATAGTTGAATAAGGACAATTGGGCTTAAGTCCATATAATAAGGCCCATAGGGCCCATTTGCGGTTTTACTATTATAAATAAGAATAGAGGGCACCTGCTCGGGGTTTGGCCGAATGGCTAGCATCGTGGGATTGCTCCCCATAGATGCGAGTTCGATTCCCCTTCCCGTGATTTATCCGATGCATGTGGTTTGCGGGTGATTGCGTGTTTCCGCATGAATTAGTCTTGCCTTAAAAAATGAGTGGGGACACCCTGTCGTTATTAAAAAAAAGAATAGAGGGCTAGAGTTTTAATACACTCTAAGCATCTCATGTTCTTGCTATCTCTCTCCTCTCTCTCTCTCTCATTATTTCCCTCTTCCATATTTGTTCTCCTTTCTTCTTCTTCTTCTCATTGTAGCTTCTTATAGGCTCTAAAGATTAGCACTATGTATCCGTTTAACACGATATCATAGCTTAAGTGGTCTTCTTCCCCCTCCCTTCCTTTTTCTCATTCTTCTTCAATTATTTTTTGAAGTTTTTTTTTTTTGGTTAATGAAGGACCTACTGATTTTTGTGTTGCCTTGGTTAGGGTTTTCTGAATTTTTTCTTTTCTTCTATTGAAGCTGATTTTTTGGGTATTTTTGTGGTTCTCTTCCTAATCCACAATGGCTCCCTTCTTTTTTACTTCTTCTTCTTTAATTCCTTCCTGTTAACTCTATGGGTTTTATTTTTCTAATCTTTATCAACAAGTGGTGTTTCCCTTCCTTCCTTGCCTAATCTTCTGGGGTTCCTTCATAATCTTATTTCCTTCCTCTTTTCCTCTTTCCTTCCATACACAACAACAACTTCTTGTTAACCCGTTTTCCCTTTACCCTTCATTCTTCTTTTTCATTCATTTTTTATTTTTTGTTTTGAGAGTCATGAGGCCTTTCTCTCGTTGACTCGTTGTGATTCGTGAGAAAGGGGTGGCTTGCGGCTGGATATTTTAGGGTTTTGCATCGTGTGTTGCTGGATTTGAAGCCTTTTTGATATGTGGTTGAAGCCTTTGCTGATTTTTCCGCTATACGGTTGAAGATGTTGCTAGAAATTCTTATTCGGTTCCTTTTTTGAAGAATTTTTCTGAGGGATTTGTTGTTTTTTGTTGAATGGCTGGAGGTATTGTTGAACGTGTAGGTTGGAGGTATTTGATTGGATTGTCTCTTGTTGTGTGACGTGTGCTCGTCTCTTCTCCACTACCTCCTTTGATGATTTAACAACTACTTCGTTTCAGGCTCTCCTTGCCAAGATGTGTGATATGACCAGTATTTATACTGGGTAGTTGGCCCGGATACATTTATGTACTGGACAATTGATTCGGGCTTATTTAGACTGGGCGGTTGTCCTATCCTTTGCTCAGACTAATGATTGTACTGGGTTTGTTTACTCTGAGCAGCTGGCTCATTGTTTATATTGGATAGTTGGTCCATTCTTATTTGCTATAGATAGTTGTCTGGACTTATGATTGTGTTGGGCTATTTGTCCAGCCTTGGTTGAACTGGATATTTGATCTAAACTTGTTTGTATATATTGGATAGTGGGTCTATTCTTATTTGTTCTGGATAGTTGTTCAGACTTATGATTGTGTTGGGCAATTGGTCTAGCTTTGGTTGAGCTGGATGGTTAATCTAGACTCGTTTATGCCGGGTGGTTGTGGTGACTCACATCACTGAAGTTGCAGAAGTGTTTGTTTGCCTGGAGTTTTTGGTCATCTCATTACCTCCACTTCTCATCCACTCGCTCACCTTTTGTCACAACCAACACTACTAATCTCTGCAGCCACACTACCTTTTAGTTTTTTGGCTTTTAAGAAATCTTTTATGTCCCTCTCTAAACTTAAGTTCATCTTTTCAGAGCATCTTGAGTTTGAGGGGAGATGTTAAAGAAAATTTTCTTTCTTTCTTAGGTTTGATTATGTTAATCCTTGTTCCAAGTCGAGCCTCATTAGAATGCTCCAACTTGAGGGGATGTCAAATGCTTGTGTCGATCCTTGTGGAGTATAGCTCACATCCAAACATCTAATTGGGGAACGGGGCAACGCCCATAAAGCTCTGACAAAAAGGGAAGGCCCGCTAGGTTGTATGCCCATGGGTGCAGGATTATTCGAAAAAGCGTGGGCTGACTCAGAGACTTGGGATTGTTGGCTTGGCAACAGATGAAGGGAAGCTCGAAGAGCTTTCTCCACTAGCGGCTTATGAAGTGGTCGGCCTTATAAATCTCATTAAGCTTTGCTTCCCCCCGTCCATGTAATAATGCCCATAGGGCTCATTCGCGTTTTTACTAATGTAAATAAAAGTAGAGGGTTAGCGTTTTAATACACCCTAAGCATCTCATGTTCTTGCTCTCACTCTCTCTCATTGATTCTCTCTTCCATCTTTCTTCTCCTATCTTCTTCTTCTCATTGTAGATTCTCATAGGCCCTCAAGATTAGCGCCATATAGCTGTTTAACATTAAAGAGCTGCTTCAACCAACTAATGAACTCCACCTCTTTCTCTTCTGAAAGGTTCCTATGGCAAGGAGGGGTCCAAACCACCATGTAACTGGAATTCGAGTAGCAAAGGGCAATAGTAACGCTCTCATCCTGGGATAAGCTAGCCGATCTTGGGTAGTCTTCACGCAGAATTCTATCGGCTAGCCATACGTCCTCCCAAAACTTGATCCTTTTTCCATCGCCCAATGAAAACCCAATCTCCTCCTTGAACATTTTCTCTAACATGATGATCCCTTTCCATAACCCCATAGCCCCATATAAAGAAGATTCTTTTGTCCACCATCCTCCCTCCTTCACTCCATACTTCCTAGCAACTACTTCCTTCTAGAGACCACCCTCCTCAGTACCAAACCTCCAAAGCCATTTGCCCAAAAGCATTGCATTCATTACCTCCGATTTCCTTATGCCCGCACCCCTTACCTTGATAGCATACAAACCCCCCCCACTTCATCAGATGAAACTTATTCTCTTTTCTTTGCCCCTTGCCACAAGAAGTCGCGCTGTAGCATCTCCTATCTGTCCAAAACATCCTTTAGGCACCTAAAGAGGGACAATAAGTAAAGTGGGAGATTCAATAACATTGCTTTAACGTCAACCTACCCCCAAAAGATGCTGGCATTTTCATGAAGACAACTTCCTTTCAACTTTCTCAATCACCATGTCCCATAGATGCTTCGCAGGCTTGCCAATACACAAAGGAAAACCCAAATATGATGAAGAGAAACGACCCTACCCTGCAATAGAAAACCTCCACCAGCATTTTCACCTCCTCCTTGGAGATGCCGATACCTAACGTTTTTCTTTGAGAATATTCACCCTTGGGCCTAACACCACTTCGAAACATCGAATAATCTTTCCTTAAATTGTTTGCCTTAGACACAACAACATCATAAAAGAGAATTGTACCATATCGACCAACTAGAGATGGGAAACTTAAACTCCTTTATTCACATTAAACCCCTTGTCCCTTGCTTAAGGCTTCTACTACTACCACAAATAAGAAATGTGACAATGGATCCCCTTCCCTAAGCCCTCTCGAGGATTTGAAGAACCCTTTTGGAGACACATTGACTATGACCAAGAATTTGGCTGAATTGATGCACACCTGAATCCACCTCCTCCATCTCACTCCACCTCCAAACCGAGTTAACAGGTAGTCCAAAACGTCCCAATCGACATGATCATATGCCTTTTCTATATCGAGATTGCAAACAATGCCTTCTTGCCTTGTGATGTAAATCGATGCACTCGTGAGCAATTAGTGCGTTGTCTAAGATTTTTCTTCTTTCTACAAATGTTCCTTGGACCTTGGAGATGACTTGCCCAAGAATCGAATGGAACCTCATGGCCAAAACTTTTGCTAGAATTTTATAAGGTACTCCGATCAAACTTATGGGCTCGAAATCCCATAGACATCCATTCCCTCTTTCTTCAGAGTTAAGGCAATGAAAAAGATGACCAATTTAGACAGTAGCTGACTACTTTCAAGAAATTCAGCAATGAAAGCTATTACAACACCCTTTACTAGCTCAAAAAAAAAAAAAAAAAAAAGCCAAGGAAAAACCATTCAGCCTTGGAGCTTTGTACCTCCCCAAGGCATTCCTTGCTGCTTTAATCTCCTCATTGGAGATTAGCTTCTCAAGGGAAGCCACCTCTTCTCTTCTTCAAAGATCACCAAGAAAGCTAGATTATCAAAGCTTGGCCTATCCCACCTCTCGCCCGAAAGGAGGTCTTTGTAGAATTGAACTATAGCATCACACACTTTATATTTCTCCTCCAATCTCTCACACCATCCACCACCACACTATGGATCTTGTTGTTCATCGCCCTTGCACTAGCTATATCATGGAAAAACTTCATATTCCTATCTCCTTAAGCCGCATGGTTTTAGATGATTGCCGCCATTTAATTTCCTCTTTCGTCAATTGATTTTTATATTCAAGAGAAAGAGACTTCCTAGTAGCTTTTTCCTCCTCAGATAGCTCTATCTTCTCTTCCTTGATATCTAGTGCTTGGATTCCATTAAGGATAGAAGAACACAACTCTAGCTCTTGACTCCCAAGTACCTCCTTTTTCCATCTGTTGAGCTTGCCTTAAGAAGCTTTAATTTTTGGAACGAGACGAAGCTAGGGTGGGCTTTCACTGAGAATGATACCCACCACTCACCAAATCGGTGAATCCACCCACTTCAAGCCACGAGAGCTCGAATCTAAACGGTCGAGTGCCCTAATCGTAGCTGGGGAAGGCATACTATGCTGCCATGTTATCCTCACTGTTTCTCGTGCTCAACAGGAACACTGCTTCGGTGCTCCATCTCTCTGCAGTGCTGGAAGCCTGGAACGGCCTCCATGACCGCTAAAACCACAACTAGCCTGAGACGACAAACCACAGAGATCGAGTTTACTTCCCTCTTCTTCCTTACTGACACGAACCATGACCTCTGTATCACTGATGTAGGACAACCTAATCCAACTTTAAATGAGCATGGTATATGAAAGGGACAGATTTATGCAATCTTAAAAAACAAATAAAATATCAGCCTCATACATCATAAAACAAGAAAGAAATAAGGTTAATATAGCATTGATTATGGCCATCCATCACAAACACGAAGTGTTGAATCTTAAAATCTGAGTTTAGTTGGATCCAGCGAAAGATAGAACTTTCGTCTTGCAATAGGTCCGTTTAACGTTCCAAGTGGATTTTCTAATCCAGAAAAATAGGAATTTTCTGGATTGGGAAATCTGGAAAATTCAAAAAAGAATTGGTGGTTCTTCAAATTTAGATTTGGGTGATGGGTTTTATGTGGGGTTGAAAATCTTTTGATATATAATGATTTGGATAAAAAGAAACAAGATCGGCTTCTAGATCTAAAGATTTTAGGAGAAAAGCAAGAGAACAGGGTTAAAGAAAAAGAGTACTTTGAGAAAAGAAAGAAGGAGAAAGAAGTGGGGGATGAGAAATCACTTCCCTGGGCCTCACGCCCTTTTCCAATCATTGGAAGTCGAAGACGAAATCGTCAGAGGCAAAAAACTCTCTTTTTCTTTCATAAACATAACATAACATGCTTTAGGCTTAGGGCAATCTTTATAAATTCGTAATTACATGCAATTACCAAAATACCCCTACTAAAAAAAGTTTTTTAAAAAAGAAATTCGCACAAAAATTATGCGCAAACTGTCTCAAAACTTAAATAAATCAAATGTTCATAAACTAAATTCAAATTTAAGATGCCCGATGGGCCCCGGTGATAGCGCCGTGAAGGTGGCGTAATAAAGGTGGGCAGTGACGACCTAACGGTCTGATTACACCATTCTCGCTATCCAACGGTCCAAATGTCTTCTTTAAGCAACTTACACATGTCACGAACACGTGTAAGGTCTTCAACCTCTAGAGACCCGACTCGTATCCATCATCTAACCACATTGACACGGGTAATGCATGCCTCCTGCGTTGATATACTTTGAATGGCTAATGTTCGCATCAATCACCCACCACAAGAGAGCTTCTTCGAGGGCAATTTCTTCCAGCTTCTCTTAATACAAACATGACCCCATCCTAATTCAACCTTTGAGATAGTGTCCTGGTCGATTGACACCACCTCCCCTAGCCATTCTTCTATGAGCTTAAAGGTTTCACCTATCTATAAATTTAGCAGAACCCCTTGTACCTGGAACCAACATTCTTCTGTGGCAAACAGAGAGCGATTTGACCATCTCGCCAACTTTGCCTTTGGGCCACTACTGCTGATGGCCCGAGGGACAAGACACAAGAGTCGGTCGAACTCCTCTTACGATCTCAATGGGATTCAGATATTGTCTTTTGAGAGCTTTCAAAGCACCAGGGCCAAAGTCGCCAACCCCCAAACACGACAACCACCTGCTGGCATCTTCCTTGGTGGACCCTCTTCTCACTATCACCACCAAGCTCCATTTAAGCATATCTCCCTGGAGTTTTTAGGAATTGATGAGTGGAAAAGAACCACTGGTTCCTCAATTTAGCCTTCTCTCCAGAACCGCTTATTAGAGAGAACTCCTTTGGACCGATAACAGGTTGCTCCGCCTGTCTCCCTCTGCCTTTGAGGCGACCATGTCTGGGAATGATGCTCCCCTCCTGTGAGGATCAATCCTTGAGTCTCCTTCTTTGTTTCCAATCTTTCCTTTTGCTCCCTGCTTGGCCTTCGCGTCCTCTTCAGAAAACTGTCTATATGCCAACTTTCTAGAGGTCCCCTCCTTTGAAAACCCGTTCTCGAGGTTAACTCTTGCCGGTCCATAGCTGGCTCTTTGGACTGATAGAGATAGGCCCTCAAACCATCTTCCATCAAGTGCTTCCACCGCATGCTTGATTTCTTCTTCCTTTTCAAAATGGACAAATGTGAAACCATGCACAACGCCGATATTCTTCAATTTGGGGACGACTACTTCGCGCACCTTCCCAACCTGACCAAAAACCCTCCTAGAATTTGTTGCCGACCATCTATTGGGGAACTGTTCCACAAACAGCGTCGGAAGCACTGATAGAGGGCTGCCTTTGAAACCCATCCCTTTCCCAAATTGCTACCCTTTCTTCACGACAGGAATCCACTCACCTTCTTCCCCTCCTTTCCTTCCCATGTGGTAGTTGCTTATCATCATCTATGGCTGCCACCCCAAGTGTCCTTTTACTTTGATCTTCCATCTTGCTTACATCCTCGAACTTGGGCGGAGCACCGGATTCATATTTGACTCAACCCTCGTGGTGGATTCGCAACTTCGATTGAGAATCGCTTCATCCACTAACACCATGAATACCGGGATCTCTACTCTAATGTTGATCCTCACTGATGTAAATCTTCTCTCGAACAATTCTTCCGTTCAGTTATTGTGAATTGATCTCCCTTGGCCACGATCAGGTGAACCTTCTCCCTTGAAGAAACATCTTCAAGGGCTTGTCTTGTAGATCAACAAGAGATTCTATGAAAATGTATGAGTTTTGATTATGAACATATATCTCTAACAAAGATGATCATCAACATTCCTATTCTGAATTGCTGGCGAAATAGGATTACAACTGGCAGAAGACTGTGATGATGACGATATCCCTAACAAAGAAAAGGAGGAGATGGTATGAAACCACAAGTTGTGGTGTCATTGCCAGTAGGTGAGCAGTAAATAAATGCCGGCATAGGACAGCCCCGAAAAGGGGGGGGGGGGGGCACAATAATCATGTAGGAAAGAATATTCATCATATTGTTCCAATAAAAGCCAATTAGTAGTAGGGAAAAATAACTAATTAACAAAACATAAAAAATCACGTACAAGCATCTTAAGGAATAATACTGTGTAAAATCACTCTTTTACAAAACTAGTGAACCCCAACAAGGAACAAAAAGGAAAACAAAAAAATTGTGATTTCGTTATGTCGGTCATGGTAACTATGATAAAAAATGAAGTAAAATCTAGTGAGTGAGACCAAGTCCTTATGAGTAAATGCTTCAACAAGAAGAGAATTGAAAGCTCTCTGGAGAATATGTTGGGACACGTCACTTAAAGGTGTCCAACACTTGCTACGTTTTGGTGACATGGCCAGGACTCTGTGTCCTTGCAGATTTTGAAGTTTCATGTCATTTATAGGAGTGTCAAGGTTTCCCCAAGTGTCGGAACGACAAAAACCCAAGATGTAGAAGTGTCTAGGTAATACTAAGAGAGATCTTGGAGATCTCAAGCCTGTTTGAAAGATTTTCATAGATTATAAGAATACCCTCATAGTAACATAGAAATTAATGAGAATGCTCAAAGAAATTACACCAATATTTCTTAATAGATGGAATCTTACTGTGTCACATCCATGGAGGCTTATTGGGCCACATTTGACTCTACATATAATATATGCTAGTAGAGAGGCTTGTATACAATAGAAGAGCGTAGAAGGATCTAGAATAGGGTAGCCACATATAGAGTTGTGTGGAGATCTTTGGAGGATTCTAGAGTTCTCTAGAGAGTTTTGCTGCTAGACATATTGATGGATCTTGACTATAGATTGACTATATCTATGTTAAAGGAACCCAAGGATGTACCCCAGTTTGATTGTGTGGATTGGATGTGCAGGGTGTTTTGGCATTTTAGAGAATCTTTTATGGGATTTCGAATCTTCTGAATGGCTGTTTAGCTTGTTGTTCTTTTAAAAGTCCATCTTAGTGATTTTATTATGTCATAGGTTAGTTTGAAAATAGTGCAGTTTGGATTTCTGAGATCATTCTGGATCTCCATCCTTTTTTCTTCTTTTTTTTTTGGGCCTAGATAAAGACCTTAAGGCCGTATGTATGAGATGGTGTTTGATGCAGGACATGAAATTGGAATATGATATGCAAGATGTCAGGCTTAGATCATACTAATTCAGAAACAATAACATAAAATTCCACATCCCCACACAAAAGTCCAAACATTCAAGCAAAGGGGAATCTGTACGGGTCCAGGCCTACACAGGCTAGGACTAGATCAATAAAAATTATGGACTAAAGAATGCTCAAAGGGAAATAGAAATCAACTACACATGCTTAAGAATCAGTCCCTAATCCAAGGGATTCCCCAAATTCAATTCGAGGAACCCTAGGGTGAGAAAAGGGGCAAATAAATTAGGGAAAACGCAATCTAGGGTTAGGGTTTATGAAAAACAAGTACGAGAGGGTAAAAGAGGACTAAACCTGATTCAAAAGACTGTTCCCGCATGTGGACAGAGGGCCTAGGGCGCTCGCACGTGTGCAGGTACCTGGTTGCACGTGCGAGGGGGCGTTGATTGCGGAAAAGCTCTCCTTGGCCCTGGTCGGCCAGGAGTATGCTCCAAAACCCCGAAGTTTCGGGTCGATCCGAGCTACAACTTGTGCGTGGTGCTCCGCCTAAGCTTCAGCCCTCGTGCAGTGCCAAAGTCTGGAATTCTGCTGTAAAGAAGAAAACTGTTGCAACAAAGGACGAATTTGAAGCATGGATGGTGGTAGAAGATGAAAGAAGAGAGATGATGGAGGATGAGGGTGAATCGGGATCAATGTGGCTTCGCACCACGCTAGTTAGCCTTTCTAAAAGGGAGGGCTTCGCACCCATTTTTGAATTCTTCCACAACTCACTAAGAGAGCAGAAAAATAAAGCAAGAATTTTTATTAAGCTTAGATGAATCAAAAGAACTATAAGGAGTGCCTATTTATAGGGAAAACCCTATACTCCAAAACTTGCGCCATGTGCGTAACCTATTACTTGGCGATGAAGTAAATTAAAATAAAAATCAAACAAAGAAATCTAAAGCATTCACGTGTTCTAAATAACTTGAATAAGCAAAACCTAAAATATGAAATCAATCCGACTAGTGGGCCACGATCATGAGATCCCATGATGGGCTTTTCTTGACTATCGGGTCCACTATTTTGAATCAAAACTTCGTCTTTTAGCTAGGAGGCCCTCTCTAGACGTCGTCATCGAGCCAGATCAATGGTGGGGCCCTCCTTCGTACATACGTGCGTAGGGGGGGTGGTGTGCGTGCACGTGTGGACGGCGTGCGAGCGTGCGTTTGCACGATGTCTTCATCAGTGTTGATGATATATTGGAATAAAAAAAGTGGGAGTTTAGGGTGATTTCTCTTGCAAAGGGAGAAAATCTAAAAAATCAACATATTTCAATTGTGTGCTTTGTGTAAAAATCTGTTTTTCTCCTTTTTTTCCCCTCATCCCTCCTACCCAAATTGGCATCAGAGCAAGAGCTCTTGGTAACTTGATTAGTTTTTTTTTTTTTTTTCCTGAAACTTGTCATCACTATGTCCCTAAACTGGCCCAAACCTACCGGTCAATCATTCCCATTGCCAACCCTATGTTAACCCTAATGGCAACTAAAATCTATCCCTAAGTTTCAGACAGTAGACTAACAATCATAGTTGAGATGGCTAGAAGCAGATATTCTTACATTTATTCCTATCCGGACTCCCGTACTTGTTACATGTGCCCTAACCATCGCTATCCAGGTTACAAGGGTTATCACCATTATCTGTCCTGTTGTTCCAATACCTACCAGTCCACTTACTACAGCGAGTCAACTCATTATCCATATCCTTGCTACAAAAGTACAGCACCATCCATTGGGTATTTCGAAATGTCTCATAGAACGAAGAGTGACGTGTTGATGGAGATGAGGGATTTCTAGGATATTTCAAAGAAGGCATAAGAGAAATTTGCGAATTGGCCTGAACCCGTAGTTCACCCATCTAAAGATCTGAACGATAACATTTCTGGTGAAATCTTCAAGGTCTTTGATGATACATGTGAAGAGTCATTGTTAGATTGATTGAATCTGTCAACAGATCTAAAAATTATCATGGTCTTCAAAGATCAATGGGAAGAGTCAATCACTGGAGGTCGAGTCCATCAACTGATATACAAATGGACCTATTCAGAAGACTATTGATGAACTGATGGAGTGGCAGGTGAAGCAAAAGACATATCAGCGGACAAGGCAGGGAGTGGCAGGTGTACCTAATTGTTCGCGCCCAAAACCGGTACATATTGAATGATATTTACTGGTTTGGGCTGAACTTTAAACCTTGCCTTGGGGTGTGCATTGGAGCATACTTGTGGCAATCTGGTGTATTATTTGAGGAAGCAAAGGTATGCATGCTACTTCCTGGTTGCAAACAAGCTGGGCTTGGTTTGGCTTGACCCTTATTTTGAATTTACTAGGCAGGTCTTGTCAGGCCGAACCAATTCAAAATTTTGATTTTTCCTAGCCCAGGGCCCCAGGCCTTGCCCATTTGCCACCCTAACTACTTGAGGGCATTTTGTTATATCAGGGCCTTCATGATGGTTCACTTGTCACTGAGGGAGGGTCCTCCAAAGCTATTTGTTCGTCCGATTGATATTGTGGAGGAAATTAAGATTGAGACACAAAGTTAAATGAATCTTTTTCCTACATTCATTGGGAGGCAAACACGTGCATGGATGAGTTGGCTAGAGGGGGGTGGTCAATAGTTCAGTTCATCTTTTGATGTGTTATTGCATCCTTTGTTTCAAGGGTGGCTGCGAGCCCAGTTTCGAGTGGCCTCATTTATATCCTGTCTTTTTTAATAATTTTATATCAACTAACAATCATATAACTCTCTCTCTCTCTCTCTCTCTCTCTCTCTCTCTCTTTGTACTTGATTAAAAAGTTGGAGAGAGAGAGAGAGAGCTGTGAGCCCAGTTTCAAGTGGCCTTGTTTATCTCCTGTCTTTTTCAATAATTTTATATCAACTCACAACCACATTACTCTCTCTCTCTCTCTCTCTCTCTCTCTCTCTCTCTCTTTGTACTTAATAAAAAAGTTGGAGAGAGAGAGAGAGAGCTATATTGTAGTCTGATTTGGTTTTAGAAAAATAACTTAAATGATGATGATTTGCAATGAATTCTATCTACAATCGATCTCTGATATTTTCTTTTCCTTTTCTACTGTAGATTTCCACCACACTCATCCCATCCAAGGTCTGCAGATTATTACCATTTGTGGCTGTTCAAATTATTTCTGCAGCTGCATATTGCAGTTGCCGGACAGTGGTGACGCAGGGCTCAGCTGATGAACAAGAGGTGCCAGATGAGACCTTGAAACAAATTCTTGTGGCAGCAGAACACGATCCCTTCTCCATTAAGAGAACTTGTAGCATTTACATTGAGAAACTCTGCCAATCCGGCAATCTATCAGATCTTTCTGACTTACTGAAGGGTCTGCGTGATAAACAGATATTCCTAAGCTTTAAGACATACAAAACTATTCTCGTGGCAGCAGCCGAAGCAAACAAGTTTGAACTTTCGTGTTGGGTCTTTAAGGATCTATTACTGACTAGCAAATCCCAAGATTCATCTTCTTTTATCAATTTTGCAAAGGCATTTCAGAAGACGACCGATCTGGACCTTCTACTCAAGTTCATCAGAGAAGTGTCAGAACTCACATTTCCAAGAAGTGCAACTGTCATTAACAGGATCATCGTTGGCTTTGCTGAATCTGGGCAGTCTGAAAAAGCCCTCCTGATTTTCGAGGAAATGAAGAATCTGAAATGTAAGCCAGACACTGTTACATGGAATATAGTTTTAGCGGTTATGGGTAAGGCAGGCCGGGCAGATCAGTTGCTCAGTGTATTTTCTTCCATGAAAGAATCTGACCATGTTCCCGACATAGTGACTTACAATACCTTAATCAACAGTTTTAGGAAAATGGGCAGATTGGATTTGTGCTCAAACTTCACACATGAAATGGTTGAGAGGGGGATCGGGCCAGATTTGCGAACCTATACTGCATTGATAGACGGGTTTGGTCGGTTGGGGAATGTTGATGAAGCGTTGAGACTTTTTGATGAGATGAGGAGAAGGCGGGTCCGTCCTTCCATTTATGTGTACCGCTCATTAATTAGTAATCTGAAGAAGGTTGGGAAGTTGGAGTTAGCTTTGAGTTTATCAGAAGAGATGAATTCCCTTGCATCAAAACTTGTGGGTCCGGAAGATTTTAGACGAAGAGACAGGTAGTTGGCAACTGTAAGAGGTTAGAAGTCTTGTTTGGAATAGGGCATGAGGGGTTTGTTGCTCTTACTTTCAGTATGTATTTCTTTTACTCATATTTTAGGCATTCAATGAAATCTTACCCTTTCTTTTGTTGCTCTTACCTTCGCTTGTCATGTTACCGATATTAGCATTGCATTGATTTTTCAGTGAAGACCTATATTGCAAATATTTGCACATTTTTTTTTTCCAGACATTCATATAGCGACTGTGCAGGTTGCAATTCAAACCATATTCAAATCATGGGCCCCACATTACATTGGTATGGCCACAATCAAGTTGATTTGATGATGCTGATCTCCGATTGATGAACCTTCACTAACTGGACAGTTGGGATCATCCTTTGAATTTAACGGTCAATATGATTTGGATGGAGTGGATTGATGTAAAATGTAGGCCATCTTTAATGGTTGTGTGCATGCCATAACCTATAAGCATATCAAGTGGCATATTGATGAATTGCAGGTGTGCATTGTAAAATTATTTATATCCTCTTATACAATATGGCATTTAATGAAAGAGGCATTATATGAGGAAATATGGGTTGGTTTCAAGCGCTTCAACGCCTTTCTGTTTTGAGTTCTAGATTGGCAAACAGTCTATTCATCATCCTCAATGCAATGTGGTATGGGAGAAATTGCCATGACATGAAACAATTCCTACATTGTGGATGCAAGATGGGAACAGGAATCGGAGCCCGTATTCATTGTGCAGAACTGTAGTTCTGCAGGTGTGTTCGTCAAGAGTTAGTACTAGATGGGATTGTGTTGGCATGAGTGTTGTAAAAAGAGGTATGTTGGTGTCTTGTGGGACGACAACGATGGCAATGATGATGATGATACCTGGCGGGGAGCTTTTTTTATTTTTTATTTATATAGAAATTTAGTTGATTATTTTATGAGGAGAAGGCAAAGCAATTACAACCTAGATCAAGGACCAAGCAAGAGAGGACACTTTGTGTTAGAGGTCCATCTGATGACATCTGACTTGGCCCTTTTAAAGACCTCAGCAACCTGCCCACTTTGATTTTCGTAAACATTTATTGTTCATCTCCTTCCGTAGGGGCCTAAAAACCTGCCACCATGACAAGCCGAGAAAGAATCTTCTCCTTTTCGAACTCCAACCCCAAGCCAAGACAAAAAAAACACACACTTCTGGCATCGCCTGTGGTACATTAAATAGATCCAAGAACTTCCTACAATTCACTAGCAAAGGCGTGATGGATAAAAAGATGGTTAACTGACTCTGTTTTCTTTATACACATGGTTAACTGACTCATGTAGATATTAGGTATTTCACTATCTTCATTTTCTGAAGGTTATCTGCTGTGATATTTTGTTCCTCCCCACAAAACATGCAAAAGCTGTAACCATAGGGGGGCACCATAGAGTCACACAAAGAAGGCATGGAAATGAGGAGCACTAGGTGAGCAGTGATAGAGTAATTTATAGGACCAAACTGAGAATTGACCTTAATTCTCTACCTGCACTATCGGATCCCTACCAGTCGGGGAGAGTATTTTGAAGCTTTTCCAAGAAGCTTCATGAACTCATCTAGTTCCTCGTCCAACAAGCTTCTTCAGCAGGGCGACAACCACACTACCCCACCACCTGAGGTTGAGTAACAATGATCTATAGTGATATCCACATCCACAGCTAGTCTCACCAACCTCAGAAACTCTCCATAAAGCACCTTCTCACTTAACCAAATATCTTTCCAAGCGGATCCCTCTCCCATTTCCTAAAGAAAACGTAATGTCTTCTTAAACTTGGTCCTTTTCTGACGATTGCTTTCTACATGGCCAAGGCCGTATACAACCATGAGCCTCTTGTCCACCACTCCCTTTCTTGAATGCCATATTTCCCAGCTATCACTTCCCTCCACAAATGTTCCTCTTCCTAGCCAAACCTCCATAGCCATTTGCCTACCAATGAGTTCATTCTCTCCAAATTTCTTAACCTTGAACCTCCTTTTGTTTTATTAAATGAAAATTTTTCCCTTATAGCTGCACCCTACCACAAGAAATCACGTCTCAACCTATCTAGCCTATTCAGAGCAGACCTCGAACACCTGAATAGAGACATGAAGTAGAGTGACAAGTTTGATAGTGTCACCTTAATTAAAGTCAACCTCCCATCTAAAGAAAGGTAACAACATTTCCACCATGAAAGCTTCCTCTCTACCCTCTCAATAACCTTATTCTACTAGTATTTAGGTGGCTTATCAGCATATAAGGGTAAGCTAATATACATAATAAAGGAACTTGCCCAGCAGCAAAAAACTTTTGCAAAATTCTCCAACTCCTTGACATACCAAACCCCAATAGCTTGCTTTTGGAGATACTCACCTTCAATTCTAACACCACGTTAAAGCATCTAATTATTTTTCCCAAATTGTACACCTCAGTTACTGTCATATCACAAAAGAGAATGGTGTTATGGATAAACTGCAAGTGAGATATTTATCTACTTTGAACCTACTTATGTTCCCTGCCGTTTACCATTTGTCCCAACATCTTGCTCAATGCTTCCGAAACCACTATGAAGAGAAAATGGAAGGGGGACCCCCTGGTTGGAGACCCCTTGACGCCTTAAAGAATCCTCTAGGAGATCTATTCATAAAAGCCGAGAATTTAGTCGATTGAATACACTCCTGAACCCAATTTATCCAATTTTGCTTGCATCCCAAGCAGCCTAGCATACAATCTAAGAATTTTCAGTCAATATGAGCACATGCATTTTCTAAATCAAGCTTACAAATGATACCTTTTTTCCAATTCAATGTATCACAAGTCTACACTGGTGGATGATTAAGGCACTATTCAAAATCTATCTCGTAGCCACAAATGCTTCTCAAGCTTTAGCTATGACTTTCCGTAACACAATGCAAAATCTGTAAGCCAAAATCTTTGCCAATTTTTTAAGGGCTCACCTATGAGGGTAATAGATCTAAAATCTCTGTTGCTAGGCAGCCGCTCATAAAGAACTCATCAATGAAGTAAATAAGATGACATTCTACCAGCTCCTAAAAGGTCTTGATAAAAAGCACCTTCTGAAAGCCATCTGCCACAGTGCCTTGTTACTCCCTTAGGCATCCACCACCGCTTGATTTCTGCTTCTCGTCCGTGATTTTTCAAGAGCTGCCAGTCTCCTCGTCCGTGATTTGATTGAAGGGTAAATTGTCTAACTGGGGCCTCTTCCACCTGTCAGCTTTGAGGAAATCCTCTTGGAATTTGACTGCAGCCTCACAAACTAGCAAGTTTTCCTCCAACCCGGCAGGCAGCTGATCTTAGACTTCTGCCAATTTACCATTTAAAAGCAGACTTGAAATTGCTGGGAGAAAGGTTATATGATGATGAATGAATGAATGAAAGAGCCTTTGCACAATGCTCCACGTGATCACATCTAGATAACAAGTGGGCCCCGCAATATATTTATCAAAACTGCCTAGTGATGGGCCCCCACTATGGATTGCTGATGCACCAAAAACCTTACGTACAAGAAAAATCTGTACTAAAGAGTACCCTCACCGACAAACATTTTTGCCTCCCAGTAAGTGGTCTGAATCCCTGAAATGCGGGTCCCACATCTATGGAGTACCTGCCGGCACAAAAATTTGCCCTGATGAGATCATGCTTCCAGTAAATGGATCTCTTCCCCACAAGGCAATCCTAGCAATCCTAACCCTTCGATTTGTGGCCTACAAATGGATGGTGAAGAAAAGGCAAAGCAGCATTTCACGTTCCACAAATGAGAGCAGACTTGAAATTGCTGGGAGAAAGGTTACATGAAGGTTGGATGGGTAGCTTTTTCCAGTTTGGGACACTTCAGGGAATCAATGGTGGACCCCATTTGATCAAAGTTCACCTTTGATTCGCAATTTTTTATTTTTATTTTTTTCCCTTCTCTACTTTTTTTTAAAAAATAGTACTCTCAATCACCCCGTAGTGGATATATTCAGATCGATTAGTATCCAACCTGAAATCCATAATACACAGCTAGGAATTCATCATCATTATGAATTGAAAATGGTCTGAACTCTATTTTGGCCATCTCAAATCCAACTGAGCATCCAAACACACCTCAAGAAATTTCAGTGAAGCCCTCCTAAAATTTGATCATTGCAACTTATCGTAATTAACAATCATGATATTGTTTTTAATGGGCTTTTTGTACAAAGCCACCTAATTGATTGGCCATTCACCATTAAAGTTTCAGCGAAAGTGTCCTGTGCAGGACATGCTCTGAAAACTAGTATACATTGCCTATACAGTTATCATTACAAGCACCCAAGCTGTGTTGTATTTGTGCATCTCAGCGAGGGTGGAAAACACAACATTAACACAACATACCCAGGGTCACTTATGATTGATCATGGGCCATCTTTTGCATTACCGGTCATCACATGTCAACCAGATTCAGGCATTTGACCATTCAAATTAACTTTCTGATCAGGATTATATTTTCTTCTTGCCGCGCCTGCCGGTGTCGATATCGCATAGCCTTGCTGAGGTCAAAGCAGGTGATGGAGTGGACAGGCCGACAGATTCTGGGATGTCAAGATTGACCTTTGTAGATGGGCCTGCAACTGCTCGCTTGATGTCAAGTTCATGCAGCTGTTTAACTTGGATCCTCGACTTGTCAATCTGCAAGGACGAATAAAGTGTCAAAATACCAATAAAGCAGAGAATGGAAAAATATTCTACAAGATGGCCCATGATCTGGATCAAGTAAATAGGCTATGCTTGTTAAATAGAGGCAGTTTCAATAGCATTCCAATTGCTATAGCTTCACATCTTCTTGCTGAAAAGGCGGAAAGATTATAAACTCTGTTAGCCAGCCTTGCATTGGTATATTGGGGCCATGCATGCTACTAACCAAGCATCACGTAGGTGGAACTTCCACGAGATCCACCGTCTATCAGGTAGGCATACTCATGTTCACCTTGGAACACAAATCATGACGATCCAAAACTCATGTAGGCCACACCATAGGAAACAGCTGGGATGGGCACACCCACCATTAATTTTGTGTAGGGCCCACCATGGCATCTATATTACATCCAATCCATTCATCTGACGTGCCTCATCAAAATGAAAGCATTCCCCAAACATTAAGCTATTCCAAAACTCTGGTGGGCCATTCCAAGTGAATAAAGAGCTTTTAGGTATAATTTTATACTGTTCCCCATTGGGTGACCCACCCAAGTGTTGAATCAGACTGCTTTTTTTTTTTTCAAGGTCAAACAAGGGGTGTTGTACCTGATGGGCAGATTGGATTTCATGCATGTAAAGTCATTTCCCCAAATGTTAGAATACGCACGTGCCCTGCATAGCTATGTGAGTCAGGCAGGAAATTTTGGAAGATCATCCCACCTGTAATCTGGGCTGGGGCAGACTAGGCAGGGAATTGGGAAGCAGTACCAAAATGCAGAACCAATCTACTTCTAGCAGACTACCAGATGCGCCCAACATACTAATTTCAATATTGAGATTGAAGACCACAAGGAACTAAATGGTGATAGCCCTTACCAATTCAAGGTGATGAATGGATGACCGTGCATCAGATAGTCTCTTCTGCAAGTCATCAGCTTTTTTCCTCTCGTACTCCAAGTTCTCCATTTCATTTCCCCTTTCACCCAATTCTTGATACAAAGCTGCAAGAAGACTTGCATCAGCTATCTACTGACCATCTTGC
Organism: Magnolia changhungtana; assembly: GCA_030180095.1. Classification (NCBI taxonomy): domain Eukaryota; kingdom Viridiplantae; phylum Streptophyta; class Magnoliopsida; order Magnoliales; family Magnoliaceae; genus Magnolia; species Magnolia changhungtana. Next base: position 8,014,096 of record JASAUF010000446.1, read on the forward strand.
ATTAGTTTTTAAGCTTCAAATTCCCACACAGAACGAGTACTCGACGGTGTGATCCAAGATACTTCAGATACAGATACCACCAAGATCGTAATGAGGGAATTCAAACTTTAAAGAATTGCCGCCTGAAGTGGTGTTTGGATGTACTGCCAAATTAGAGGCCAACAAGGTGTAATTTGCTTTTGGGAAGGTGTGAAAAACCAAACCCGTATAAAGCACACTTCTATTTTCCTGCTTTTCCCATGCCAAATCATAGGTGCAATATATATGGCAAGGTTCCAAGCATATCTCAATTAGGAGCTTTGGTGCAAGCCATGTTCGCCTTGGGAACCGGAACTTCCAAACACACTTAATCATGGGTTATACACATCCAAATGGTAATTCATACAAAAGCTTTGACATGACAATTCCTCCCTCTCTTTTCCATTGCATCACTGTAACATCTTACAGGAGGAAGTCTATATGATGACAGTTTGCTGCTTCCCACCTGCATATACATGGCTAGGGGTGGCAATGGGCTGGGCTGCCTGGTCCCATAGGGCCAGGGCTTGGGTCACTAGATTTGGCCAGAGGGCTGGGCCCGGCCTTGAAATCTAGGTCCAGTGTCATGGCCAGGCTGGACCAGGCCAACGATGAATGTCCTAGCACGGCACATTGGGCCAGTCGAATCATCAAGTGGGTCACTGTTATACAGCAGCTGGATTGAAAAGCAGCCCTGGCCCCAGGGGAGCGAGCAGGAGGGAGAGAAAGAGCAGAAGCAGCAGCAAAAGCATGGACAATTTGAAGACTTGTGCAGTCCCATTCAATGTGCATCTGTGGTTTAAAAGCACTTTTGGATCTAGGGTCATGTTTTTATGATCAAAACCATTTATATGATGCGATTAATCGTGGATGGAGGGGATACTACGAAAAATTTCTTAGTCATTTCAAACCTCTGAGTATGTCACTGTTTTCCTTACAGGACCAACCCTACAGGGCTAGGCTAGGCCAAGGCCTTTCTAGCCCAATTAGGGTCAGGGCCAAACCCAGTCTGGCGCTAGCCCTGCCCATTGCCACCCCCATACATGGCGCCTGCAAGCGCACAGTAGAATATAAATGGCAGGGGCCAACACTTCATTTTATTTATTGTTTTTTTTTTTTTTTTAAAAAAAAAAAAAAACCTAAGATGGTTGAACTTTGACACTCGTCATGTAACATCACCCTATTTAGAATGGTTCAAAGTAGTTTTATGTGCTCATCTGAAATAATAGATGCTAAACAAATAAACCATTTCTTTATGTTATCATAAAAATGTACAGGCATGTTGCTGTGTTGGTTTTCTGGAGTTGCCATGTCAGGGACCTTTTGCTTGTCTTCAAGTCACATTCACCTCGGCAAAAATCATGCCTAGGGATAACGATTTACATGCAAAAAGAAGCTAGAGAAGATTCTTGCAATATATGAATATACCTGTTAGAACAGAGAGCACCCATATCTGCGTTGGGATATCATAAAGCGTCTTTGCCAATGTCAAAGACGACTTCAAGATTTCTCTCGCTTGTCCGGTGTCATGTAGGGCAAGTGCCAGAGTTCCAAGGATTGTCAGATACTGTGAAACAAGTTGAATGTTTCCCAAGTGCTGGTGTGTGATCCTCAACCCAGTTGCTAATCGAATTCTGCAAGATGGTTGTTAGTTGTTACAATTGCGACAAGAAAATGATAAGTTCTACAAACATTGTTTCAGACATGTTTTGACATGCTTCCCAAGATTGTAAAACAATTTAATTAGCTAGTAATCTGGCCAGAGCAAATGCCAATCAATGTGAATTATATGATCCTCAATCCGAGGAGATACATAGTCAAGTTTTGCTTGCAGACATGTGCCTCTATTCATGGGCATGCTTTTCAACCCAGCATGTGCAGGGCATCCTTGGCATGCATCAGGTGGTCCCCAACAAGCAGATGGCATGGCTAAAGAATTAGAGCAATCTACTCATTTTATCAGGTACGTGAAACGTGTGCATTGGATATGGTCTTTTGTTTCTTGATGAGCAGCACACCTCATGAGTTGAATGCTATGTGACAAGGACACTCTATTTCCTCAAAAAAAAAATGTGCACAACATTTCAGACATGTAGTGGGCACATGTCAAAATTTCTATGAGGAAAATATTAGTTTCCATTTCTTGTATTTCAGCAGCATGCATACATGTCAGCCTTTAGGGTTTTCAGGGTCCTCTCTAGCAGACACAACATTGGCAAACTCATAACTTGGACTCGAATTGGTTGGGCCTCACAACTTTGACTTGGGTGAGTAAGAGAGTCATAAGAGGACGAAATATGAAAACTGAGGAAGCCTAAGAACCCTTTTTTAAAATTTTTTTATTTTAAAGAGAATGAGAAGAGTTATTTGATACTCTAGTTGTGTATGAAGCTTGATATGCAGGCACATAGAAATGATATGAGTGGCTTATAGGAACTCAAATTAAACCCGACTAGATTGTGCAAACTACTGTCACCAAGTTACCCTCCCAAAATCAGATTGTTTGAACAATCCTAAACCTTAATTGATGCAGGACAATTAACCACTTGCTCTAAAAGCTCGAACTGATAGAGCATGGCGAATTAATTTCTTTATCTCATAGCCTACACCTCACATCCACGGGTTAAGTCCTCAGCCGAACCCTCCTCGTGGGCCCCAAATTTGTGGGTTCCACCCCCTTGTGGGCCCCAAATCATATGAGTTCCACCTCACACAGGCCTCAAATCACATGTGTGATGCGGGTCACCCACCTCGAGTGTACCCCTGCATCCCGCAAGCCACCCCACTTGAGTCCAGTGTGAAAATGCCCCTACATTAATCACCCCCGATGAGGAATCTCGAACACGAAACCTCTCGCTCTGATACCAATTTGATGCAGGACAATTAACCACTTGCTCTAAAAGCTCGAACTAATAGAGCATGGCGAATTAATCCCTTTATTTCATAGCCTAGGCCCCAGATCCATGGGTTAGGTCCTCAGTCGAACCCTCCTCGTGGGCCCCAAATCACATGGGTTCCGCCTCACATGGGTTACATGGTCCACCTACCCCGAGTGTGCCCCCACATCCCACAGGCTACCCCACTCGAGCCTGGTATGAAAAGGCCCATGCATTATTGATCCATGGACACTTGTTTTTTGAAATAAAACCATTAATATATTTATTTGAACAATCCAATAAATGTCCATCAATCTGATAGGAAGATAATCTAATAAGCATAAGTTTTGGTTCACGATACATCTAAGTTGGTACCCATAATTTGGACGGTTTCATTTGATACTGGATGTGATGTTTGCAGTTTTTAGGCAATTTCCAAGTGGCTGTGTATCATCCATCACACTCTGCCAAAGTGTCAAAGTCTTCTCTAAGGGAAAAGGCATATACGGCTTTTAAATGAGAAATGATGGATTATACACAGGCAGTTAGAAATTACTGAGAAATTGCATACTTGTATACAATTTATTCAAATATAATTATCCAGATTACAGGTACGAGTTTAGATGTATAATGAACAAAAAATTGCCATTATTTGCTTAACAAAATATTAGGTTGATGGACATTTTTTGGACAGTTAAAATAAAAAACATCAAATGGTCTTAATTCAAAAAAACAAGTGCCCACAAATCAGAGGTTAATATTTTTCAACCAATCTGATTTTTATATTGCAACTTAATGACAGTGGGTCCACAATTTAGTCGGTTTAATTTGAGTTAATACATGCCATGTGTGCCATTTCTACATGCCTGAGTATCAACAAACATACACATCCAAAGTATCAAATGACTCCCATTAAAAAAACCCAAAAAAATAGAGGCAAGAACTTCTGTTTCCTTGTGGTGTGAGATGGGTCCAGACGAGATGTCCATCTTCCTCACACAGTTTTGATTCCTCTGGGAATTTTCATTGGAGGCTTGGACATGCTTGTTGTAGTCATGAATTCTCTATCTGCTTGCTCCTTACTCTGTTGGGCTATGTTCCTGGGATCATCTAGGCCATCTATGAGATCATGGTCATCAATCGTGACAGGTTCCTTTACAACCATTATCAGCTGCTCTATGGATATCTATAGCTCACCTCTATCTCATCCTTGTGTGAAATAGTTTGTTTTTGGATATTCTATTATGCAGATGAGTGGATTCGTTTAAGTGTTTTAGATATCTAAAAAAATGAAAGAAAGAAAAATTCAACAAATACATGTCATGTAGATAGGCATGACCCATCCACTTATTATCACTCAAAAAAGTCATCTAGTCTGTACAAGGAGCAAAGATTTTGAACAAAGTTGCGTGGGGTTATTTCCAAATCACAAGGAGCTTTTATAGCAGATAGACAGATAATGGATAGTGCATTGATTGTGCATAAAGTGATTGATTCTCGACACAAAGATAAGAAAAAGGAGCGGTTTGTAATTTGGATATAGAAAAGGCGAACGACTATGGGGATTGTGATTTTCTAGATTACATGTTAGAATGTTTGGGTTGTGGTTAGAAATGGAGAAGGTTGATGTAGATGTGTGTCAAGTAAGCCAAGTTTTTGATATTGGTTAACGGATCTCCAAGGGGGTATTTCTCATCTTTGGGGGGTTTGAGACAAGGGGATCCGTTGTTTCCATATTTATTTGTAGTGACGGAGGGTTTTCGTTGAATGCCACAAACAGGTTTAGAATCAAAATTATGAAAGGTTATAGGGAGGATAGACTATATTTTCAAGTATCTCACTTCAGTATGCGGATGACACAATATTATTTTGCGATGTAGATGTGATCAAGGTGGACAATTTAAGGAAGATAGTTTCTTGTTTTGAGGCAGTTTTGGTTTGAGAGTGAATATTAACAAAAGTGAGCCATTGGGAACAAGGTGTTCCGTAGAGGTAATGGTGGGAGTAACAGTACGCCAACTGTTAAAGGATATGCCGAATCGGTATAATGGTCGATACGGGGGGTGTAAAGAGCAATACAACCCTATATCGGTTGATTTTTTATTTTTTATTTGGCTACAAAAAATCCAGAAAATCTGAAACATTGTGAATATTCTAAATATGCATTCATTTATAATTTTGAACATGTTTATAGTAGTATAACAGTCCAGTCTTTGGTCAGAATGCTATATCGGGATGTCTGATGGATTTATGAATATGCAGGGTCTAGGGATTTTTGTGTCATATTATGTAATTCATATACCTAACAATTTAATATCATTTCTCCCCTAGATCTTAAGAAAATAAAATAAAATTAGATTCTGGAAAATAGTGTTGTTGATTTGGGGGACCATTTGGTTCCCCAAATCACCCTCAAATTCATGTAATCTATTAACACTTATCCCACTAATGGGTTAGTGGACATTTATTGGATAGTGAAGGATGAAAAATACCAAATGGTCCTATTTTAAAAAAAAGTGTCTACAAATTTATGGCAAAAATTGTTCAAACAATTTAATTTTGGGACTGTGACTTAGCAACAATGGTCCCAAACATTTAATTAGTTAATTTTAAGTTGATATATGCCTCATGTACAATTTTTTAGGGCCATGTACATGGGGCCCACTTGATGTATGCATTATATCTCCATGTCGTCCATTCGTTTTGCCAACTCATTTTAGGGCATGGTCCAAAAATGAGACAAATCCATATCTTAAGTGGACCACTAGTGGGTGAAGTGGGCCACCTTGATGTATTTGTATATCCGTGCCGTGAATTTGTTTTGCCAACCCATTTTAAGGCTTGGGCCAAAAATTCAGATAGATCTAAATCTCAAGTGGACCATTAGTGAGTGGCGCCTTAAATGTGGGGCCCACCTCAATGCATTTGTTGTACATCCACGTGGTCGATCCTTTTTGCCAACTTATTTTAGGGCATGGTCCAAAAATAAGGCAGATCCAAATCTCAAGTGGACAGCATAATAGGGACTAAATTCCCACCATTAAAATTTATTGGGACCAATTTTATTTATTTTTGGATCAAGCTGTCATTTGTGTTCTCCCTTCGTCCATGTCCATGTGACCCTATCAAAAGAGTTGATGACAAATAAACATTAAAGTGGGCCGTAGGAAGTTTTTAATGGTAGGCATTCAATCCCTAGTGTGTGGTCCACTTGATATTTGGATCCCTTCATTTTAGGGACCATGCCCTACAATGAACTGGAATAACTAATGGACGACATGGGTAAAATACACATAAATTAGGGTGGGCCACACGCAATGAAATAGTGCAAGTGCATTGACTTGCGTACGCTATAGAGTACTTTAAATAAAAAAAATAAGTGTGCGGCTGTTTCATAGCGATGCAATCCATTCGTTTTTCTAACAAACAAAGGGAATTGAAAAGAAGAGAGAGAGAGAGAGAGAGAGAGAGAGAGAGAGAGAGAGAGAGAGAGAGAGAGAGAGAGAGAGAGAGAGAGAGAGAGAGAGAGGAAACTGTTAGTCTGTTAGCATCCAAAAAAATTGGGCGTAATGGCTCCAGCCGTTATTGTTACGTATTGCCCATTACGACTGATACGTAACCGTTTTTACACACCTTTTGGGAATCCATTTATCCAAAGAAGAGGTGAATGTGCATGCTAGAGTCCTTGGATGTCGGCTGGGATATTTTCCTTCAACTTATTTCGGTTTGCTGCTATGTATACGCAAATTAGCTAAACTCTTGTGGATAAGGTAGTGGAAAGATTTGAACGGAAGCAATCAAGTTAGAAAATAAGACATTTATATCTAGGAGGAAGGTTAACGTTGATTAAGGGGGCAATGTCTAACCTTCCGGGCAACTATATGTCGTCGTTTAGTTGCCCAAAGTCGGTGCTAAATTGCTTGGATAAATGTAGAAGAGACTTCTCATGGAAAGGAGCTGAAGAAAAGTACAAATTTCATTTGATGAATTGGGAGGTATGCAAGCATTTTCAGGAGGCGGGAGCTGGTATTAGAAGTTTGGAGATGATTAATATGACGCTTTTGGGAAAATGGTTATGGCGGCTTGGTGGGGAGGAAGATCATCTATGCAGACAGGTTATAGTCAAGAAATATGGACTAGTGGAAAGCGATAGCAAGCCTAAGGCAGAAATTTGAGGGGGTTGGTTTCTCTTTGGGAGATGGTAGGAGCATTCGGTTTGGGGAAGATGTTTGGATGGAAGACAAGCCCCTTCTAGAAGATTTTCCCCATCTAGCTAGAGTTTCAATGGAATCAAACATTTTAGTTGCTCGCTATTACTCGGTTGTAAGAAATGATGTGATTTGAGCCCCTTTGTGTAGAAGGAATCTTTTGGAAAAAGAAATTGAAGAGATGATAAAGTTGTAGGAAAGGCTTCATCTTGTAGCACTAGTGGATTCTATGGTGTGGATGAAAGAGAAATATGGGAACTTCTCAGTGAAATCGTTGTACAAGCTCATTTCAGGGCCTTTTCGGAATAGAAGAAGCTGGATATCGGATGTCTTTAGAAGGGGGTAAGGCGAATATATAGGAATGGGCGGTAGCTTTTAAAGCTATAGGATAATTTTTCTTCTTTCCTGTATTTCTCTTTTCTTTTGTACGTTGTATTCTTTTGGCTTTAAAGGATGTTAAACATGCGGCAAGTTTGTATGCGTATAAAGGTGCGTCTGCAAGGCTAGGAAGTAAGAAACCTTGCTCATAATATATCCTAGACTTGTCAGTTTGGATAAAGTGGGGCCCACAGTTCAGTAATCCACAATATTGATCTGATAGAAGTAGAACCCACCATGGATGGGCCATTATTCAATAGTCTCTATATTAGAGAATCCTACCATGAGGGTTAGGATTCTCCCACTCCAAGTGAGGAAGTTTGGGGTGTTGTGCACCCATTGTGAGGCCCACCATATCAACTATCCAGATCACTGAACTATGGCACCCGCTTATATAAAATGAAAAGTCGATGGTAGAATGCATATCCTCAGGTTGAGGATTACAGAATTCCTCAGCTAATCAAGTTTTTGAAAGAGATGAAATGTACCAATGTTACATGAAAACTGTACATTTATAGCAGCAAAATACGCCTGAATTAGGTTTGGAGAAACTTCAAGAAAACTTCAGAAGGGAGCAGTCTAGGTTCCAACAAACACTAAGTAAACATGTAAGTCACAAAAATATACATGTGAATTAAGCCACATTGACATGTATGGAGGATTTAAAAAAAAAAAAAAAAAAAAAGAAGGAAAAAAAAAGAAAGAAAGAAAGAAAATACAAATGCTAAATGGGATACTCTCGGTGGAGCAACTACTACACATGCTAAATGTTGTGATGCAACTATTACTTTCCTAGGGCACACTGACAGAAAGAAAACCATGAACACCACCATCATCAGAGCCTTGCCCCAGATTAATTGAAAGTGAAGAAAACATGAAAGAGAAAAACAAATCTCATGAATATGTACAAGAAAGTATGGACCATGTATCGTACATAGGTTGCACGCTTGATGATCTGTTGAAATTTTTTTTTATCAACATATTGAATTGTTTTGAAGAATTGAAACATCTGAGCTGAGTTTTTCAAAAGAAACATTCGGGTATCGTGGGTTGCAAGCTTGACCATGTGGGCAATTCTTTTGAACATGCAGGTGATTTTTCACAATGAAAGGAATCATAAAAATTTCAAAAGAAACACGAATAGATTGTCACATGAAATAAGTGGGAAACCAACTCCTTACCATAAAAAAACGTGTCGTGTAAATGCCTAAAGGGTGAGTTATTAAAAGCATAGAACAGCACTTCACCTGTTAAAAGATCACATGTTTCTGACACATATCACTTATCTAAAACATCAGCATGGTTTTAGGAGAAAACATTGCTTGATGTGTACTTGTTTGCTGATGTCTTTTTATCAACAATAAGAACTACATGTTTATAACTATATATTGAATGTGAAACAATGTTTTGAGCGGGAAAGTTGCTCAGCCTACCATGCTGTGCACAGTGGTGCCCACCATTTAGTGATCCAAATTGTTTGCGCATTCGGTCTCCCGTTTGACTATGTTATCTTTGAATTGACAGCCAAGAAGAAAATTGGTAGTGGTTGTGAGGCTCAGGGGCTGTACGTTTTTTACGCTGGTGACATTTTGCCACAATAGTCTCTAAGCCCAGTCTGAGTAATAAATAGCGTGTCCAGATATGGCGCATACACTTGGGTCATGTGTCCAGAGTTTTTAATTTCCTAATAAATTTACTAATGAAGTCAATTTTCAGTGTCAAGTGGGATAGTTATCAAAACATTATTGAACCACTTTTTCTCCAAGTAAACATAAAGGAAAATATACTGATTTGATTCATTCTGATGTGTGGGATCCTGCCCTAATTATTCAAATTTTGGTTATGGATATTTTAATTTGTTTATTGACGATCACTCTAGATTTACCTAGGTGTAAGGAAGAGTAGCAATGAGGTTTTTTCAATTGTGAAAATATTCCACATGATGGTTCTTACTCAGTTTGATACCAAAATAAAATTGTTTCAATCAGGCAATGTGCAAATATCTATCTCATGACTTAGAGAGTAGCTTTTGTGAACATGGCGAATAATCCAAACCTCTTGTTCATATGCCCTCAACATAACGATATTGTCAAGTAGGTGCATCTAGATCCATTATAATAGGGATGATGGTTCACAACATCTATTGGGATGAGGAAGTACTTATAGCCACCTATATAATCAACAGGATGTGGACTCCCCTCAGAAAATTGAATAATCTTTAGAAGAGACAGACGATCATTCCTAACATTTGTCTTATGTGCCTGCAGGATGCAAAGACTATGGACCATCTCTTTTTGCGTTGTGTATTCGCTAAGGAAGTCCAGTATAAGAGTTCTCGGTTTGTTCCAGATAGGCCTCTCAATGGACCGAGTTCAGTTTGGGTCAGGGTCAGGGTCAGCCCAAGCCCGACCCGTTTAATAAATGGGTGAAGAAATTTGGCCCTAACCTGACCCGTTACTCCTTACCCAGTGACCCGACCCAACCTGCTTAAAATTTCTAGAGCCCAAACCCAAACCATTTAATTGCAGTCAGGTCAAGCCCAACCAACTCGCCCAACCAGACCCATACACTAGCTTTAATATCTCATATTAGGCTTCTTTGCTATTCTTGGAGTTTTCAAGTATATGGAGCTCACTATTACATGCTTATGGGATTGGGCTTTTACATGATACACATATGTTACATTTCATCTCATTTACATACTTGCAGAAGAGCAATCACACATGTATATAGGATACCTTTGTTTCGGATTATGGGTTGTATCGGATTGGGTCATTCGGCCGGGCCTATTGATTCAATATATGGGCAGTCGGGTTAGGTTGGCCTGAACACGAGTCTGACCCATTTATCTATAAAGGCTTTTTTTTTTTGCTCGAGTCTAACCCGCAACCCGACCCAACTTAGCCCAAATGTGGCTTAGAAGTGGGTTGGGCCAATTGACCCATGGGTTGACCTCAGTGTTTGAAGTATTGGTTTTGCTACAAGTTTCGCTGGCCAGAGATATGGAAACTGATGCAGGACATGAAATTCAAATATGATGTGCAAGATTTTCAGGCTTTAGATTACGTTAGTTTAGAAACAATTACACAAAATTCCATATCCCACACAAAAGTTCAAGCATGCAATTAGGGGGAATCTATGCAGGCCCAGTCCTACACAAGCTAGGGCTGGATCAATCAAAATTATAGACCAAACAATAGTCAGAGGAGGGTAAATTCATCCACACATGCACAAAAATAATTCCTCAATCCAAGGGGTTCACAAATTTCAATTCGGGGAACCCTAAGGTTGAAAAAGGGCATAAAATTGGAGATTTGAGTGATTTAGGGATAGGGTTAGGGATTTGGGGTGAAAGAGGAGTGAAAGAGAGGAGAGAGATGAACTAGAGAAGCGTCACACGCTTGGACAGCAGTGTAGGCACAGACGCACGTGCGCTGGAGGTGTCTGCACGTGTGTGGGACCCACAAATCAGAAAACGGCCAGCTTGGCCTTGGTCGGCCAGGGGTGGGCCACGAAACCTCCATATTTCAGCCTGATCCGATGCACGGTCTGTGCGTGATTCTCCACAGAAGTTTCAACCCTCCTGTAGGGCCAGATTCTGGAAATCTGTTGTAGAGAGAAAAACGGCTGCAATAGAGGATAGATTTGAAGCGTAGATAATTGTAGGAGAAGAGAAATATGGGTGGTAGAAGGTGGTGGCGAATTGTGATAGGTGTGGCTTTGCACCACAATAGTCAGCCCTTCGAGGAAGGGAGGGTTTCACACCTAATTGGATCTCCACAACTCATAAATTATAAGGAATAGAAAAACACATAAATTTTATTAATCTTTAATGAGAAAAAAAAACCTACAAGGGGTGCCTATATTTATAAGAAAACCCTATACCCCAAAACTCGCGCCAAGTGCGCAACCTATTACTTGGAGACAATAATAAAAAATAACAACTAATCAAAGCAATCTAAACCGTCCATGATATTCCTAATAACAATGATAAGCAAAACCCAAAGTACTAGATTAATTAGAATAGTAGGCCACGATCATGAGAACTCATGGTGGGATTCACATGACTATCAGGTCCACTCTAACGAACCAAAACGTAGTCCTCTAACTAAGAGGCCCTCCCTGGACGTCGTCATCGATCCAGATCAATGGTGGGGCCCTCCTCCTTGCGTACGTGCGTAGAGGGGGCGTGCGTCTGCGCGTGATGTCCCCATCAACTCTTCCCGGCTGCGAAGATTTCGTTATTGGCGAAATAAAACTCTTGAACTGCTCCGAGATGTCAGGATCAAGTCTCTAAAGCTCTTCCTTAGTGAGCCACGTACTGTCTGAAGCTGGGCGTGACTTCCATTTAACTAAGTACTTCTGAAACCTACCGTCCGACGTTAATATTATCTAATGATCCAGAATATCCTCTATTTCCTCTTTGGGTGTGGAAAGGGTAGGTATGAGAGGTAGAGGCTGGGAAGAAGGGTCGGGAAGAGACCATGGATGAAGGGACAGGTCTAGGAAATCAGGATGGTTGGGCGAAGGGCAGGACAAAGTATCAGTGGTCCCCTGAAAAGTAACTAAATCCTCCACATTGAATGTGGAACTAATTCCCATTGGAGGTGGAAGATCTACCATATACGCATTGAGACCGTTTCATTTTATAATTTTGAAGGGTCCAGCGCTACGCGCGTGTAATTTACGAACGGCCCCTGAGGGTACCGATCGCCTAATGCGAACCATCACAGAGTCCCCTACATTGAATTCCTTCAAACGTTCATGCTGGTCTGCAGAAAATTTGTAATGTTCATTACTAGTAGTGATCTTTTGCCTGATTTCTTGATGTAATGAATGAATGTGATGCGCAAAGAATTCTGCAGACTCTGATGGCCTATGGGACAGTGACATAGGGACAAGATCAATAGGCTTCCTAGGCTTATAACCAATAATGACTTTAAAAGGACTTAGACCTGTGGACCTATTGACAGAACTATTAAACGCAAACTTGGCTATAGGTAGTACGGTGTCCCACGTTCTGGTGTACTCCCCCACTAAACATCTGAGCAAACTCCCTAGGCTCCTATTGACTACCTCAGTCTGACTATCGGTATGAGGGTGGTAGGTAGAAAAAAATTAGAGCCTAGTATTCATCATGTGCCATAGTGTCTTCCAAAAGTAACTCATGAATCGCACGTCACGGTCAGACACTATAGTTTTTGGTAACCCATACAGTTTGACGACCTCACTAAAGAACAGCTTGGCAACATGGGATGCGTCGGAGGTCTTAGAACAAGGAATGAAGTGGGCCATTTTAGAAAAACGGTCCACGACAACAAATATAGAATTGTGTTTCCGAATAGTCTTGGGGAGTCAAAGCACGAAGTCCATATTGATGTCCTACCAAGGGATGAATGGAACTGACAAAGGTGTGTATAATCTTATATTTTGTTTTTTCTGCTTTGCCAGTTGACAAGTACAACATTGCCCTATAATTTTGGCCATGTCTCGCTTGAGGCTTGACCAATGAAACCTATCCTCCACTAGGGCAATGGTCTTGTCTCGACCGAAATGACCCGCGACCCCTCCTAAATGTAACTCCCAGACAAGAAAATCGCGAAGGGAGGTGCGAGGTATGCATAAGCGGTCACCCCTAAACAAATATCTGTCTAAAATAAAGTACTCACTGCTAGCTCCTGACGGACTCTCTAACAACGATGCGTATACAACTCCAAAATCCGGACACTCAGAATAATCTTCTTTGATGCGCTTGAGGCCCGTGACTTCGACGATCATGGAATTAAGTAACGCGAATCGACGACTCAATGCGTCGACAGGCTTATTCTCTACACCGGCCTTGTGCTCAAGCACAAAAGTGTACTCTTGAACGAATTAAACCCACTTGGCGTGCCTAGGGTTTAATTTCTTCTGAGAGTTCAGATATCTCAAGGACTCGTGATTTGAGAATAAGACGAATTCTTGCTCTAATAGGTAATGACATCAATGGCATAATGATTGCACTACCGCATAGAACTTTGTCATAGGTGGAATATTTTTGTTTCGCAGCATTCAATTTCTCACTAAAAAAGGCAACATGGTGTGCTTCCCGACAAAGTACTCTTCCTATGCCGACTCTTGACGCGTCACATGCGACTTCAAAAGCTTTTGAAAAATCCGGAAGTCACGTGACTGAAGCTTCGGTCATCTTGACCTTTATCTCCTTGAAGGCCTTCGAAGCTACCTTTGTCCATTGAAACTCTCACTTTTTTATACAATCCATGATGAGAGCCATAATGGAACTGAAACCTCGAATGAACTGCCTATAAAAGGTGGCTAAGTTGTGAAAGTTGCGCACCTCATGAATATTGTGGGGTTCGGGCCAAATTGACGATGGCCTTGACCTTCTCGGGATTCATCGATATGCCCTCAACTGACACAATAAAACCTAAGAAGATAACACTACTACACAAAAACGCACACTTCTTTAGGTTGGCATACAATTTCTCGGCTCTAAAGATCCCACGAACCTGCCTCAAATGGTTGAGGTGTTGTTCCTTGGTCATGCTATAAATCAAGATATCATCAAAGTATACATCCAGGAACTTCCCCATGAAGGGCCTCAATACTTGGGTCATCACACGCATGAAAGTGTTTGGGGCGTTAGTTAACCCAAAAGGCATAACTAGCCACTTGTATAGCCCATCCTTCGTCTTGAAGGCCGTCTTTCACTCATCACCAAGGTATACATGCATTGGCCATCATATCCAACATGTCATCAAGATGCGGTATGGGAAACCGATACTTGACTGTGATTTTGTTGATGACCCTACTATCAACACACATCCTCCATGTGCCATCTTTCCTAGGTATAAGAAGGACGGGCACAACACACGGGCTCATGCTCTCTCGAATGAAACCCTTTTCTAGGAGTTCATCAATCTGTCTCTTCAACTCTGCATGCACCTTTGGGTTCATTCCGTAATGAGGGAGGTTTGGTAGAGTCACCCTAGGGACTAAATCAATGGCATGTTGTATATCCCTCATAGGGGGAAGCTCATTCGGCAGATCATCAGGAAAGACATCACAAAACTCATGCACTACCTAAATGGCCTCAGTGGGTAACTCTACACTAGCCTCTGGTACACTTTCCCTAGTCACAAGGGCGTATACCATCGAGTCCACCTTAGTTTCTCGCTCAAAGTCTTTGGCGTTTAGAATATGGAGAGACTTGAACTTGGACTTCGACTCTTTCAATTCTTTTGAGCCGCTCACACCACTTTGCGTGGTGGACTCCTTTCCAGTAGTGTTCTTAGGTGGAAGTGGATTTAGCTTGACTTTCTTGCCCTCAAACTAGAATGTACATACATTCGAACGGCCAAATATAGTGACATGCCTGTCATAGAGCCAAGGTCTACCTAGAATGATATGGCCCACATCCATGGGAACAACATCACACCAAAGTATGTCTTTATAAGATCCAAACTGAATATGAACAAGACAACGGTGCAAGACTGGAATGGAATTTTCATCAACCCAGGACACTCTATAGGGTTGAGGATGGGCTTCAAGCTTCAAGCCTAAACAGTTCACAGTGCTCTCTTTTCCCCACATTTTGCATAAGTATAGAAGATCATGTTGCGGCGCCAATCGTCAATGTTCTTGGCTTGAGTAAAGGCGCATCACACAACTGCGAGGGTCGCAGACTCTTGCGCTCCCTCTTCCTCATCACTAGGGGTTTCTACTGGTTCATATTCTTCCTCTTCGCTGTCACTCTCTGGGGGCATTACTTCTATTTGCCCATCAATAAGGAGCACCTTGGTGCCCTCTCTCGTGCCGCATTGGTGGGGAAAGTGACCAAACCCCTGACACCTAAAACATCTAGTTGCTTAACTCTTAGGTGAGCTAGACCCGATAACTTCTTTACCCTTATCATCCTTGGGCCTGGGCTGAAAATTACTGGAAGGTTTGCTTTGGTACCCAGTGTTAGGCTTAGCCCCGGAATGGTTGGCCTTAGAGCCAGAATCGCGAAACTCAAACCGCCTTCCCACAGATGCTTTGAGGTATTGCTCAACCTCCAACACTACTTGATGCAACTGTTCAATAGTGTCTCTGTCTTTGGCGAGCAATTCTCTCCTAATGTTAGAACAGGCTCGTTTTAAATCGAGCAAGGGTGAGTACGGGATCCTCATCAACTTCACACTTGGTCAAGTACTCTTCGAACTTTTCAATATATTTCGCCACACTCATGGAACCTTGTCGAAGAGATTATTATTCCTCAGTCAACTGTAAACGATAAGAGAAAGGGAGGTACTTCACCTTAAGCGTTTCTTTCATTTCTCCCCAATGGACTATTAGGAGCTCCCACGCTCTTTCTTTCTTTCGCTCTACAGTAGCCCAAAACCTCTTTGCTTGGCCCACAAGCTTCATCTTAGAGAATTGGATTCGACAAGCATTCCACATGTCATACCACTCAAAATAGTGGTCCATATCCGCTAGCCAATCTAAAAAGGCTTTAGGGTCCAAGTGGCTATCAAACGTAGGGGCATATGCTTTAACTCTCTTGAAGAGTTGCACATATGGGTCATATTGATCATGATGTCCCTCGGGGGGTAGGTGCACGGATGCGCGCCCATGACCAATTCCTTAGCCACCTCCATTCCTTGGTCTAACCTCCTAATCACCTACCTGATATTGAGCATCTTCCCCAATGGTGGGGTTTGCCCCGGCGGAGGTCTCTAGTTGGGTAACGCGCACATTAAATTGCTCAAAGCGTTGGTCCATACGTTGTTTCAAGCGCTTATCCAAAGACTCAAACTGCTGGGTCAGCTTATTCATTGACTCTTGCAATTGCTCCATGTTTAGTGTAGGGTGCAAGCCAAAACCACGACTTGTACGTGTGGGCATACAACTACTAACTCAACTTAAGGACCTTCTAATACAACTATATGCGCCTAGATGGGACTAAATGCTCCTATAGGACTCTATATGGGGGAAACGACACAATACTACTCAATTTTCAGCACCCTATCTGCCCAAAGAATCCGTCAACAGAAAATCCAGTAAAGAGATATGGGGATTTTCTGATAGCAGAAAATTCAACAACTTGTATCAAAAATTATGGACCTCTAAACAGCTCTATATGATGATACTTAATGCATAATAGACACAAATAAACTAAACCCTAAACATGCAATGCATTCCCCTATAAAAACCTTGTTCTCTAATACCAAATTTGATGCAGGATATGAAATTCAAATATGATGTGCAAGATTTTCAGGCTTTAGATCACATTAGTTCAGAAACAATTACACAAAATTCCATATCCTACACAAAAGTTCAAGCATGCAATCAAGGGGAATCTATACAAGCCTAGGCCTACACAAGCTAGGGCTAGATCAATCAAAATTATAGACCAAATAATAATCAGAAGGTAAATTCATCCACACATGCACAAAAATAATTCCCCAATCCAAGGGGTTCACAGATTTCAATTCGGGGAACCCTAAGGTTAAAGAAAGGACATAAAATTAGGGATTTGAGTAATTTAGGGTTAGGGTCAGAGATTTGGGGTGAAAAAGAGGAGAGACAAACTAGAGAAGCGTCGCACGCGTGGACAGCGGTGTAGGCCCAGATGCATGTGTGCTAGAAGTGTTCGCACGTGTGTGGGGCCCACAAATCAGAAAACGGCCAGCTTGACCCTAGTCGGCCAGGGGTGGGCCACAAAACCTCCAAATTTCAGCCTGATCCGATACACGGTTTGTGCGTGGTACTCCGTCGAAGTTTTAACCCTCCTGCAGGGACAGATTCTAGAAATCTGCTGTAGAGAGAAAAATGACTGCAATAAAGGATGGATTTGAAGCGTAGATGATTGTAGGAGAAGAGAAATATGGATGGTAGAAGGTGGGAGCGAATCGGGATAGGTGTGGCTTCGCACCACGATAGTCGGCCCTTCAAGGAAGGGAGGGATTCACACTCAATCGGATCTCCACAACTCAGAATTTAGAGGAGCAGAAAAATGTAGAAATTTTATTAATCTTCAATGAGGAAAAAAAAACCTACAAGGAGTGCCTATTATAAGAAAACCTTATACCCCAAAACTCGCGCCAAGTGCGCAACCTATTACTTGGAGATGAAGTAATAAAAAATAACAACTAATCAAAGCAATTTAAACCGTCCATGATATTCCGAATAACAATAATAAGCAAAATCCAAAGTACTAGATTAATTAGAATAGTGGGTCACGATCATGAGAACTCATGGTGGGATTCACATGACTATCGGGTCCACTCCAACAAATCAAAACGTAGTCCTCTAACGAGGAAGCCTTCCCTGGACGTCATCATCGATCTAGATCGATAGTAGGGCCCTCCTCCTTGCGTACGTGCGTGGGGGGGCGGGCGAGTGTGTGAGCGTGATGTCCCCATCAGAAACAATATCAATATCGTTGATAATATCGCTGATAACCGGAAATGCGGGGAAATATTGGGAAAATGGTGGCATATTCAGTGAAACTTCAGGAGAAGTTAAAATGTACACATTTGCATATTAAAAAGTAAAAAAATTGCAAAAAGAATACATACATAACAAGTTTCCATTTAATGGGGCCTTAAAAGCATGTGTTGTTGTAAGAAATCAGTCCAACCATCCCATTCAGCCTATTTAACCATCCAACCTTTCATCCAAACATCCATTGCTATTGCCAAATATCAACAACATATGATATTTCACCAAGAAATCATCAATATTTGGACAGGAAACAAAAGATTGTGGTCTCAATATCGCGCATGCAATATCGATAATATCGAGATATTATTAATATTATCAATGGTAAATTGAACACTACATACAAGTTACAACCATGTGCCCATGAAAAAAATTGAAATAATTTTTTTGAACAAACAAATTTATAATGATATCAATACATTGGCGATATTATTGAAATATCGTTGATACACTTATGATACAAGCATTACCTAGAATTTACATAGTCGAAAATATTGGCGATACATTGCCGATATTGATGCATTGGCAATACAAGCGACACCTAGAATTTACATAGTTGAAAATATTGATGATTACATTAGCGATATTGATGTGTTGGTGATACTTAGCAATACATTGCTAATACCGGAAATTTCTGATACTACAAGCGACACCTAGAATTTACATAGCTGAAAATATTGACGATTACATTAGCGATATTGATACGTTGGTGATACTTAGCGATACATTGCTAATACCTGAAATTTCTGATAGTACTAGCGTTATCAGTATTGATGAGCTGGAGATAAAGATAATATCAGAGATAATTCGAACATTGGTTGACCTAACCAATTGCCACCCCCTAGTTCCGAATGCACTAGGCTATACCTAAAAATTTAGTGAGATGTTTCTTGCATGGCATGGTGGAGTTGTGGGCCATAAGGGAGTTGTGGGGGCTTGCTCTTCTTGCCATTCTCTAGGCCATCTGGGAAGAAAGGAATGATAAATGTTTTTGGAATCGGTGCAAGCAGCTAGAAGCAGTCTTCACTAGGGAAGAAATTGAAATTGTAGCACGGGCTGCTTGTATTAAGTCTTTTAGATCTGGTGTTGTGTTTTCCTAGGCTGTTTAGCCCAATTTTTGTTTCCTTTTCGGTGTGAATCTCTCTTCTTTATCTTCCAATAAAATAGTAACCTTTCAAAAGAAAAAGAAAAAAGAAAAAAGTGTGGCTCATTTGATGAGTGAACCCACCTGACTTTTGTGACAGGTGATTTTCATGATGGGCAGCATCATATGTATGGTCCAAGATGTCCTACAAAAGCGGCATGTTGGTAACAACGTATACCTCAAATCACAAAGTTTTGATGCCGTGGCATGTATGTGATCATTTCTCTATCCAGAATGGAAGTTTGCAAACATTGAATGTCTCTAGTATGCAATGCTAGACAAGCTTGCTAGGGATGATATCTAAACTACATAGATAAAGAAAAATAATTGCTAAAACCCAGGCTACATTAGAAATATTATATGGCACAACTTTTGAAGTCTCCAAAGGTAATAAAAATTGTTCACACAGAAAAAAATCTTAAATGGATAAATAACAAGTGATTCAAAAGATTAATATTAAAGGAATTATTGTGTAGGGCTCAGTAAATCCTACACAATTCACAATACCTACTTTAAGACCTTAATCATTTTATAGGAAAATTGCCATGTTCATATAAGGTTCAAGGATAACTCTTACCGTGCTTCTTGTAGATTATGCTGTTTCATTAGTAGAAGCCCATAAGCAAAAAGAACGCTGGTCTTCTCTCGCACCCCGACAAAAGAATCCATGATTCTGTAGACAGGACCTATTAGATCGAGTGCCTGTTAAAAGCAAACAAAAAATAGTTCAACGTTGAACCTTTTGTATTCAAAAGAAAACAATAGCTACAGATCATTTACCCGAGAAGATGATTCCACATCACCAATACAGATGTAGGATACAGCCGCATAAACTTGGCACATAGCTTGCATTGATTTGCTCTCAGTTAGCTGAAAGACAACATTTGGATACCTTGTCAATGATCCTCGTCAAAAAAGTCCCACATTTTTTTATCAGTGAGCAAATCTCAACATTTAAACCAGCGAAACAGAAACTGTAATTTTTTTCGAGGACAGAAACAAAAAAAGGCAATATCCATTAAGATCTATGTATACATTTATAAACAAATGTGGTCAAATGATAAAGACCATAATAGGCAGAACATCTCTCCTATCTGATCTCAATAATGACTTTTGGACGTCTGGTTTCCTTCACACCAGAAAACTACCATGTCACTTCAACTCCACTTGACTAATCTGCGGAATAATCTCAGTAGAAAAAACTAAGATTCAGACGAAGAAATAGAGAAAAGGGAGACGATGGAGAAGAAGAGTGAAGAATTTAGGGTTAAGAGAGATGTTGTGTGTTAAGTCAAAATCGACTAACAAATTCTTCTATTAAGAGGGAAAAAACATAAAATACTCTGCAGGATTACCAAGGACCAAGTTCATGCACACGCAGAATTACATATATTCCCATCTCCTATAATCTCAACAAACTTTTTCAATATCATTCTTCTTATCATCAAATATCCTTCTATTCCACTCCATCCAGGGGTCTATGTAATGGGATCTTATTTCCATATGTTTCGGCCATCTTTCTAGGAGGATCCATCGTATGGCCTTCAAAAAGTCGGACACTGACTTGAGACTAGCCCAAGAAATTCAAAAGGTCCTGAAAAAGAATGCTCAAGTTGTTCTCGCAATCTCGAAGCGTACAACTCTAGGATACAACCTAATGAATTCGACAAATAACTTGCAACAATTTGCTCTCAGGTAGCTGAAAGACGATTGGATACCTTGTCAATAAAATAATCCACTTCATGAAAGCCAACAAATTTTATAGACGAGCAAAAGTCAACACTTCAAAAGAATGCCCAAGCTGTAATCGCAATCTCGAAGCGTACAACTGTAGGATACAACCAATGTTTTAAATAGTGACACTATGTAACTCGTAGCTTACGCTATGTAGCTAGCTTAGCCTTAACACTGCATAGCTCATGAAAATAGCTTAAGTCGTGTGCAGCCTACACTACATGATAATTTTTGTAAGATACACGATACTACACTACATGCTACATAGCTCACACTACAACATTAAAATCAATTTAATGTTTTCAATGAATTGTTACATTTTTATATTTTCATTAAAAATTAGTTATCTTTTCTATGCTTTTAATGACTCGTGTTGGTGGCCTAGAAAATCTTCATTGTACACGACGGCAAGGCTTTGGAAGGCGATCGCTGAAGTAGAGGACATATTCAGGGTTGGAGTGAGCTTCTACGTGGTAAACGAGTGCGTGAAGTTTTGGGAAGATATTTGGCTAGGCTCTCGTCCAATTAAAGAGGTTTTTCCTAGACTAGACTCCGTCTCTTCGGACTTAGGCATTTTGGTCGCAAAAAATGCTTCTCTCGACTAGGTTCATCTGGTGCATGGACTCTTCCTTGTAGAAGACATTTGAAGGAAGAGGAGGCCAGACATCTCTCTTGAATTGTCTTTCAGGAATAGCTTTAAGTGCGGATTGGGAGGCCATTTCATGGAACCTAGACAAAGGTTGCGGCTTTTGCTTGGTTGGTGGGGTGGAAGAGAGTTCTCACCATCGACAATCTCTACAAGCGAGGTCTTGTGCTAGTCAATGTATGTTCCCTTTGTTGGAAGGATGGCGAGTCGGTGGATCACCTTTTCATGCATTGGTTTGTATAGGGGGGTTTGGGATAAACTTTTTTATGCTCTTTGGAGTTTCATGGGTGATGCTAAAAACAATTTGTGAATTTTCCAAGCATGGCAAGGAGTATGAAAAATTGGGACGAAGATATGGAAAGTATCTCTGCTAGTGGGATTATGGGCAGCGATATGGCATGAGAGGAATAATCGATGCTTCAATAACATAGTGAGAGTCTTTTCTAAGGCAAGGTGTTTGGTTATCGAGTGGCCTAAGGTTTGCCTTGCATTGGAAGACTGCGATCTTCATTCCAAGGGTTGAGACTCCATGTAAATGTGTAGATACGTGGGTTGTCTTGTAAGGGTGTTGTAGATATCTTTTTCTCTTTTCTTTTGTATACTCTTTCCTTGTTTCTGTGGCAATCTGCCTTTTTCAATAAATGTTCTATTATCTCTCAAAAAATAAAAATATAACTAAAATATAAGTAAAAATATTAAATCAGTTTAATTGCTCTTTCCTTACTTTTATACTTAATCATTGTCCTTTCGTATTATTTTAGGTAATGTTTTGTCACGCCGAATATCATGAAATTTTGTTAAACTTCATTTTAATCAGTCTAACTTGGTGTAGAATATCATGAAATTGGTGTAACAAAGTGCAACCTTGATTAAAAATCTAGAAATACTTTGTAGCTTGTGCTACATGCTATGTAGCTTACACCTCAAGTTCAGAGCGGTGAACGCTACACTACACGCTATTCGCTATTCGCTATTTAAAACACTGCTTTAAGAAATATGAAATACAGGAGGTGTTGATAAAAGCAAACAGTAAATCTTATTAGTATAGATATAAAAATATAAATTAATATCCATACAGATTATGCATAATTTATAAACAAACCTGTCCAATTGATGGACGATAATAACCAGAACGTCGCTCCTATATGATATCCAATCATTAGTGTTGGATGTGTATTTTCCTTCACACCCAAATATTACCATGTCACCTAAACTCCACTGCACAAGAGTTTGTGGAATAATTTCAACAATCTTTTTCAATATCATTGTTATCATGGAATATCCTTCTATCAACTCCTTCCAATGGTCCACACGATTGCCATTGGAAATAATTTCCATAGTTTCCAACCATCTTTCTAGAAGGGATCCAGTGTCCAGCCTTTAAAAGGTCAACCAATGATTTGCAATGCGCAAGAATTTCAATAGAGTTTGAAAAAAAGTGCCTAAGCTATTCTTGCAATCTCACGGTGAAGAAGTATACTAGTAAAGTTTTCACAGCTCAACACATGAGGTAGACTGTGTGCATTTCAACATTGAGGTTATGGGTTCAAGTGCCCATATGGTGTGTGGGTGTGTAAGAAAAAAAAAGACACTGGGAGACACAAAATTCATATTACAAAGGTGAATCAAGGTCAAGAATGCGTTGACCACCTCTAACCAATGAAAGACCTTGATCCTAGGTGGACCTTAATATTGGATGATTTCTTTGAAGAATGCGGTCAATGGAACCACATTCTTTTGTCTACATAGGAGACCATTCTCCAAAATGACACTAATTCCAAACATTGGATTTTTTTAGTCTCTTAGAGCTTCATAGAATGAATTATGCTTGCATAAGTGTTAAGCAAGGCAGCAATAGATTTGGGTGCGAGAGCGGAGAAGCGTCTGTTTCAAAATAAAAAGTACTAAAATATAAGTAGGTACGAAGTGGGAGTGGAAGTGAGAATCTGAAGGGTGATTCAAAGCGGGAGCGGCACCTAGTTAGAAGGATCCTAAAACTAGGGCCTGACTCATAAGTTTGATGCCCAAATAAATGGTGAACCTTTGTCCATATGTTTTCTTCTTGTAAATAGGTATTACGATACTCATTCACTCATCTGGCATTTTCTATCTGCATGAGTTTATTGAAACGGCTAGCAATAGGAGATGAGGGAGAATCTATACATGGTTTTTATAATATGGAGAAAACATGAAAAAGAATGGCTACAAAAGTTCTAGTGGGTGATGAGGAAAGGGACTCCAAGAAGATACATTGATATCATCAAGGACATGTATGAGGATGTTGTTGTAAGAGTGAGAATAGCATGTGGGAGACTGATGAGTTCCCGTAGCTGTGGGGCTTCATCAGTAGTAAGCATTAAGCCCTTACGTTCTTCCACTCGTTACACATGAATTAACCGCTAATATCCAGTATAAGGTCCCTTGGTGTATGTTAATTGTGGATTATGTGATGTTGGTTGGTGAGATTGGAGGGGGAGCAGATGCTATTCAGAGGAAACTCTAGAATGTCGATGCTTAAGAATAACCGAACTAAGATAGTTATTGGAATGCAACTTTAGTAAGAGCATTTATAAAGGCAACATTTAAGTTAAAATCGATGGTGAAGAGATCCCTCAATGCGATGTGCTTCACTACCTTGTCTCTATTATTCAAAAGGATTGGGTGATTGATGGGTACGTTTCCAATATAAACTAGAGCAGTGTGGAAGAAGTGGAGATCACCGAATGCCTATGAAACTTAAGGGGAAATTATATGAGACAACTATTTGAGTAGTAAGTTATGTGGAGAACAGTATTGGGCAGTTAGAAAGTAGCATGAGCCGAGATTGAGTGTTGCACAAATGAGGATGTTGAGATGGACGTAAGGGAGACTAAGAAGGTTAGAAGTTACGACTAATAATAAAGTCAACTGAATCAGCCTAACAGTCCCAATACAAGATAAAATGATGGAGAGCATATTGAGATGGTTCAGTAGGAGACGGGTCCTATCTGGAGAAGAACATTGACTATGGTTGAAGGGCCTAAAAGAGTATGAGGGGAAGACCTAAAAGGACTTCCATTGAGGCGTACAGAATGGATGTGATGGCTTATTCACTTACCAAATGTAGGCAATAGATGGGACTGATTGGTGAAGTAGGATTTGCAAAGCTGATCCCAAATAGTTGGAACAAGGAGAACATAGATTCTGTTTGAAGAGCTAAAAAAGAGGTTGAGGGGAATGTTGGAGGAGGTCAACTTGTGCATAATCCTGTGGAGTACCATATAGATTTTAACTTGCTTTACTCCTCAATGTACCATAGTGTATTTGGATTCTTCCTTATCTTGTATTGATTAGTCCTTATCCTGTATTTTCTATAGATAGGAAATCTCCTCTCTATAAGATATACATTTTCCTATAAAATACAACACAATACTCAAATCTTCTTTGTTCTAGGATTATTTAGTTGTTTTTCTGTGAGATTTACATCTTACTTCATGGTATCAGAGCAAGAGATTGCTCCCAGATCCATATATCTTCAACCGACTGCCCCTTGAAGACCGTATGATCATCTACATCAAGTGGGACCCACTTCCACTGGTCAAAGGTGAAGATTTAAATAGAGGGGGGTTTATCATGATTTACGCACATTTTTTGGGGATTTTTTGGCATCTAAGGTCAAATTTTCCATTTTCTTCTATTTTCAGAAAAAAAAAAAAAATGATCCAGAATCAATCCTGACTGTTGACCTCTCCCCCCCCCCCCCCGGTCAACTTCTTGTGTGGAATCTATCCATGATTGTTGATCATTGTAAGATATTGATTTCCTTCGTTTTTGGGTTAACACCGTTAATCTCCTAGAAGTGTCTTTGGACTCTGTGTGTGCGTGTGTGTGTGTGTGTGTGTATAATATATATATATATATATTCTGTTTCTTGCTGTTTGGTTGTTCATTAAGGGCTGAAATGCATCCAGATCTGTCACTAGTCTCCTTATTGTTGTGATTTATCTCAGCAACTGTCTTCTTCCGAAATAACATCTGAAATATCTGAACGAGCCACCAAAATGCATCATTTTGAAAATCCAAGTCTCCAAATAACAAGTACACTAAGCTGACCAAAAATAATTTCCTACAACGGTCTCGAGTAGTGAAAATGTTTATTGGAGGCAAGCAAAAACTTGGGTATATTGATAGGATTTTAATTAAACCATCTGAGGAAGATCCTAGATATCAAGATTGGTAGACCAACAATTTACTTGTTATGTCATGGCTGTTGAACTCTATGAGTGAAAACATTAGCACGGGTTGTACCTACTTTCCTCTAGTAAAGAAATCTAGAACATAGTATATGATTTATACTCGGATTAAAATAACAACACTTGGATATACCAGCTACATTAGGAGATCTTCTTTCACCAGTAGAAAAAGGTTTGATGATTATAGTGTGAAGAAAAGAGGAGAAGAGAGAGAGAAAAGAGGAGAGTTTGGGGAAAAATGTGCGTAAATCATGATAAACCATGATAAACCCCCCTCTATAGTGTGGAGAAAAGAGGAGAGTTTGGGGAAAAATGTTGTGTTAGGCTAACATGCTCTAACACACAATGTTTTATTAGAATAGAGCATATAGTACACCGCAAGAGAAGAGGAAACTGTGCACATGCACTTACATTAAAAAAGAAGCCACTAACCACATATTTTATATACTAACAATATCTATAGTCCCCCTCAAGTTGGAACATAGATGTTGATCACGCCCAACTTGTCATGAACACAATGAAGAGCATCTCGATTTAAGGACTTTGTAAAAATATCAGCAAGCTGATCCCCGAGTCGAACCAAAGGGGTGATGATTTCCTTAAAAGTAACTTTCTCCCAAATAAAGTGACAGTCGACCTCAATATGCTTGGTTCGCTTATGGAAAATTGAGTTACGAGTAATATGGATAGCCACTTGGTTGTCACAACGAAGAAGAACATGATCTAAAGGAGGATAACCAAGTTCTTCAAGAAGGTTGCGAAGCCACACGAGCTCACACGTCGCATGAGCCATATCACGATATTCTGCTTCAGCCGAGGACCAAGCAACAACCGGTTGCTTCTTGCTCTTCAATGTTATAAGATTGTCACCTAGGAAGGTATAGAAGCTGGTTGTAGAGCGGCGATCATAAGTACTACTTGCACGATCAGCATCGGAATAGCCAGAAAGATGAAGATGACCATACAACTGAAAGCGAAAGCTAAGACCTAGGGCTGATTTTAGATACCGAAGTATGCGGTATACAGTCATGAGATGGGAAGCATGGGGAGCTTGCATGAATTGGCTAACAACGCTCACCGCAAATGAGAGATCTGGGCAAGTAATAGTTAGGTAAACAAGTCGGCCTACAAATCGTCGATACATCCCGGGATCTATAAGGAGAGCACCATCATCTGGTTGAAGCTTTTGCAAAGTATCCATGGGGGTGGTAACGGGCTTGCACCCTAACATGTCAGTCCTCATGAGAAGATCGAACACATATTTTAGTTGTGACAAGACCAATCCGGATGAGAAGCGACCAACTTCAATTCCAAGGAAGTAGCGAAGAGGACCAAGATCCTTGATCTCAAACTTGGTCTTCAAAAATTCTTTGACCTCCCATAGTTCAACAGAATCACTACCGGACAGAACAATATCATCCACATACACAATAAGAACCATAATGTCCGTCGATCGAAGACATATAAAGAGAGAATGATCAGCATGACTAAGAACAAAGCCGAACTCCAAGTGAGCCTGACCGAATTTTTCGAACCATGCACACGGGGATTGTTTAAGTCCATAAAGAGCCTTCTTCAACCAACATACAAGCTCAAGGTTGTGGAAAGCAACAAAGCTAGGAGGTTGATACGTGTAGACTTTCTCTGCAAGGTCCCCATGGAGAAATGCATTCTCAACATCAATTTGAAACAAGGGTCATGATAAATTAACGGCCAAGGAGATCACAATGTGAATCGAATTAAGCTTAGCCACCGGAGAGAATTTCTTGAAGTAATCCACACTATGAGTTTGTGTGTAACCCTTAGTAAAAAGACGGGCTTTATAGTGATCAATGGAGACGTCTGAAAGAAACTTGATCGTATAAACCCATCAACATCCAGCAGGTTTATGCCCTAAAGGAAGTGGCACAAGGTTCCAAGTATGATTTTTCTCAAGAGCAGACATTTCTTCTATCAGCGCCTTCGTCCAATCAGGACTTTGAAGAGGATGTGAGAGAGATCGAGGAATAGTCTGTGATGAAAGGGTAGCTGCAAACGACTGAAAAGACGATGAAAGATGATAATATGAAACAAAATTATTAATGGGGTGTTGAGTACAAGATCGTGACCCTTTGATCAAGGCAATGAGGAGATCTAAACTAGAGATAGGAGAATCACCTGAGCTAACATCCAAAGTAAACAGAAGGGTGGATGGCTGAGCGTGTGAAGATTTATCTCGACGATGATACACCTGCAAAGGCTTAGGGTCACCCAAATCACCAACAGGATGCTGAACGGAGGGGAGAGGAGTTTCTCCGTGATCATTAGTGGAAAGAGGAAGAGGATAAGAGTCATGCTCTCCCTGACTCGCAAGAGGATCATAGAGGGATTGGCCTAGAGCTGAGAAAAAAGAAATATCCTTAAAGAAGGTTACATCTGCAGAGACATATTTCATGCGAGTCAATGAGCCATAATGTTTATACCCTTTCTGACTCCGAGTGTACCCTAAGAAGACACATTTAATTGCCCTGGGGCTAAGTTTATCATTACTTCCATCCAAAATTTGAACAAAGCATGTGCAACCAAAAACTTTAGGTGGTAGAGGAAATGGATTATCATAAGGATAAAACATAGTAAATGAAGATTTGTAAGATGAGATACGTGAGGGTATACGATTAATAAGAAAAGTAGCAGTTAGTGGGTGCATACTAAGAAGAAGGGTGCGAACGACTTCAAAAAAATGACGATTCTTTCGTTCTGCAATACCATTTTGTTGAGATGTGCGAGCACACGACGTCCTAGACAAAATACTATGTTCTTGCAAGAAAGAAATGGATTATCATAAGGATAAGAGTCATTCATGCCCCCCCCCCTCATTATCAGAATAGAGGGTTTTGATGGAATATTGAAACTGAGTGCATACTTCATGATAAAACACTTTAAACGCATCAAACACTATACTTTTAGATTTCAAAAGATAAACCCAAGTCATACTTGAATAATCATCAATAAAGGTAACAAAATATCTAAATCCAAAAGTGGAGATAATTGGAGTTGGTCCTCAGACATCCGAGTGAACTAGAACAAAAGGTTGAGGTTTCCTTCCAGAAGAGGTAGGAGGAAACGTAGCACAATGATGTTTAGACAATTCATGAATATCACAGCATAATGGTTTAGTGACAGGAAACAAAATTCTCAATTTAGCTATTGATGGGTGGCCTAAGCAGCAGTGCCACCGTGTCATGGACTCTCGTTCCAGAGAAAGGGTACTAGAACGGGTGTATCATCGAGAAGATAAACGCCTCCTCGCTCATGCCCCCCATCAATCACTCTCTTTGTATGTCGGTCCTGGAACAAACAATAAGGGAAGAAGATAATGGAACAATTTAATGATTTAGTAAGATAGCTAACGGACAATAAGTTTAATGAAAAACGAGGCACATGCAAGACTGAGGACAGAGATAAGAAAGAAGAAAGAGGGATGGAACCAATCCTAGAGATGGGAGTTTGGGTTTCATCTGCGACTGTGACATACTGTGTGGGGAGAAGGAGAATAAGAGGAAAAGAATTGTGACTTACCAGTCATATGGGAGGAAGCTTCAGAGTCTATTACCCAAGAGGTAGGAGAGGATGACGCAAGAAGAGCACTACCTGACTAGGCCGAAGTTGCGTGAGATGGCTCAAGAATATCACGAACGTGAAGCCGCATAAGGGCATCATATGCAGCCCGAGAAATGATGACTCCCCTGAAGTAGACTGCTCAACTGTCGGGGTGGAAGACTGTGCCTCAGGAGCAATTGTGGATGCAATAGAAGCAGCAACATACGTATGACGATCATGGATTTGCCAGCAATAATCAACAGTGTGATTAGTTCCAACGTAATATGAACAAATGTGAGAACCATCACGTCCTCGTCCACGTCCACCACGACTACGAAGATTACGATCGCCATGACTGTGATCTCGCTCGCGACCTCTACCACGACCACCATAACAAAAAATACGCCCTGAACTCAAGGA
This sequence comes from Magnolia changhungtana, assembly GCA_030180095.1. Classification (NCBI taxonomy): domain Eukaryota; kingdom Viridiplantae; phylum Streptophyta; class Magnoliopsida; order Magnoliales; family Magnoliaceae; genus Magnolia; species Magnolia changhungtana. Next base: position 8,043,816 of record JASAUF010000446.1, read on the forward strand.
TGGTACCTAAAGGCCAAGAGAGGACTGATTGCCAGCAAGAAGTGCCGAACGCTCTGGTGGCACAAATGAATGAGAAGAAAGAGCAGAGACAGTACCGCGCTAACACATGGCATAGACTGTTGTCAATGGGGGAGAGGATCCTGCATAACAACCTGATCTCGAACATGAAGATAATCGGAGTTGAACCCAGCTAGGAACTGCACGATACGAGTATTATCTCGCTGCTTATGGGCATGTTCATGATCCTCTTTACATTTGGAAGGAAGGGGTTGATATAGGTCCAACTCATCCCACATGCTCTGAAGCCTCGAATAGCAATCTTTTAATGATCTTGAGTTTTGTTTGAACTGACCAATTTCTTGAATAAGTTGGAATACCCGTGAAAAATTCTGAGACTCCGAGAACATATCATGAAGCGTATCCTAAATGCCTTTAGCCGAGGATAAAAACATCACTGAGTGGCTAATCGAGGAATCCATATTATTCAACAACCATGCAATAACTTGATAATTTTCTTTTGTCCGAGACTTGTAGGTAGCATCTGTAGAGCTTGGAGGATCATCCAAAATATACGATAACTTCTCTCGGGCTCCTAAGAACACTTTTACAGATTGCGTGATGCAGGACATGAAATTCAAATATGTTATGCAAGATTTTCAGGCTTTAGATCACACTAGTCCAGTAACAATTATACAAATTTCGTATCCCACACAAGTTTTACAGATGTGGGTCCAGGCCTACACATGTTAGGTTTGGATCAATAAAAATTATAGACCAAACAATACTCAAAGGAGAGTGAATTCATCCACACATGCACAAAAATATTTCCCCAATCCAAGGGATTCACAGATTTCAATTCGGGGAACCATGGGGTTTAAAAAGGGTATGAAAATAGGGATTTAGGACAATCTAGGGTTAGGGAAATCAGGTGAGAGGAGCGAAAGAGAGGAAAGAGAGAACCTGAAACCGATTCCGCACGTGTGGACGACTAACCCGCCTGACGCACGTACGTTGGTGGTGGCCCGCGTGTGTGTGGGTCCACAAATCAGAAAAAAAGGCCACCTTGGCCCTGGTCAGCTAGGGGTGGGCCACCTTCCCTCCAAGTTCCAGGTCAAACGGATGATCGATTTGATCACGATGCTCCGCCGAAGTTTCAGCCCTCCTGCAGGGCCATATTCCGAAATTCTGCTGTAGCGGGAGAATCGCTGCGAAAGGATGATGGATTTGATGATTGGTTGGTCGTAGGAGATGGTGGATATTGATGGTAGGAGATGGGGGCGAATCGGGATGGGTGTGGCTTCGCACCACGGTAGTTAGCCCTTCGAAGAAGGGAGGGTTTAATACCCAATTAGATTTCACAACTCAGAGAGAAATAGGAAAATGCAGAAATTTTATTCGATCTTCCATAGAAAAAAAAAACAAAAAAAAACAAGGGGTGTCTATTTATAATAAAACCCTATACCCTAAAACTCGTGCCATGTGCGCAACCTATTACTTAGAGATAAAGTAACCACAAATAACAACTAATCAAAGCAATCTAAACCGTCCATGATGTTCCTAATAACAAAAATAACTAAGACTCAACTACTAGATCGTTTAGAATAATGGGCCACGATCATAAGAACCCATGGTGGGATTCACATGACGATCGAGTCCACTCCAAGGGACCAAAACGCAGTCCTTTAGCTAGGAGGTCCTCCCTGGACGTCGTCATCGATCCAAATCGACGGTGGGGTCTTTGCGCTAGTGCGTAGGGGGCGTACGTATATGCGTGATGTCCCCATCAACTCTCCCCGGCTGTAAAGATTTCGCCACTAGCGAAACAAAATTCCTGAACCGCTCCAAGATGTCAGGATTAAGTCTCTGAAGCTCCTCAGTGAGCCACATACTGTCTGAAGCTAGGCGTGACTCCCACTTGATTAGGAATTTTTGAAATCCGTCGTTCGACATTGGTACTATCAGGTCTAAGATATCCTCTCTCCTTTTTGGTTGTGGGAAGGGTAGGTATGGGAGGTAAGAGGCTGGGAAGATGGGTCAGGAGGGGGCTATAGATCAAGGGACAAGTCTGGGGAATCAGGATGGTTGGACGAAAGGCCGGACAAAGTATTAGTGATCCCTTGAAAAGTAACTAGATCCTCTACATTGAATGTGGAATTAATTCTCATGGAAGGTGAAAGATCTACCACATACGCATTGAGACCGTTTCGTTTTATAATTTTGAAGGGTCCAACGCTACGCGCATGTAATTTATGAATGGCCCCCTAAGGATACCGCTCGGGCCTAATGTGGACCATCATAGTCCCCTACATCGAATTCCTTGAAACGTTTATGCTGGTCTGCAGAAAATTTGTAATGTTCATTACTAGTAGTGATCTTTCGGCTAATTTCTTGGTACAATGAATGAATGTGATGCGCAAAGGACTCTGCAGACTCTGATGGCCTATGAGACAGTGACATAGGGACGACATTAATAGGTTTCCTAGGCTTATAACCAGTAACGACTTCAAAAGGACTTAGACCTATGGACCTATTGACCGCAAACTCGGCTATAGATAATACGGTGTCCCACGTCCTGGTATGCTCTATATTCCTCATAGGGGGAAACTCATTCGGTAGATCATTAGGAAAGACATCACGAAACTCATCCAGTACCAAAATTGCCTCAGTGAGTAACTCTACACTAGCATCTGGTGCACTCTCTAGCCATAAGGCCGTACATGTTGTACCACTCAAAATAGTGGTCCATGTTTGCCAACCAATCTAGAAAAGCTTTAGGGTCTAAGTGGCCATCAAACGTGGAGGCATCTACTCTAACTCCTTTGAGAAGTTGCACATCGGGGTCATAGTGGTCTTGATGTCCCTGATGGGGTGGGTGCACGGGTGCGCACCCATAACTGATTCTTTGGCCACCTCCATTCCTTGGTCTATCCTCCTGACCACCTGCCTGAGATTAGGCATCTTCCCCAATAGTGGGGTTTGCCCTGGCGGAGGTCTCTAGTTGGGTAATGCGCACATCAAGCTGTTTAAAGCCTTGGTCCATACGTTGTTCCAAGCGCTTACCCAAAGATTCAAGCTATTGGGCTAGTTTGTTCATTGACTCTTGCAATTGCTCCATGTTTAATGTAGGGTGCAAGCCAAAACCACGACCCGTGCGTGTGGGCATACAACCACTAACTCAACTAAAAGACCTAATACGACTATATGCGTCTAAATGGGACTAAATGATCCTATGAGACTCTATATGAGGGAAACTACACAACGCTACCAAAATTCAGCAATATAGCTGTCAAAATAAAGGGATAACAGAAAATTTCAACAATGTGAATTGCTAACTTTCTGATAACAGAAATTTCAGTAGCTTATATTAGGAATTATGGACCTCTAAACAGCTCTATATGATGAGACTTGATGCATAATGGACATAAACAAACTATACCCTAAACGTGCAATGCACTCCCTTGTAAAAAAACCTTTTGCTCTAATACCAAATTTGATGCAGCACATGAAATTCAAATATGTTATGCAAGATTTTCAGGCTTTAGATCACACTAGTTCAGAAACAATTACACAAATTCCATATCCCACACAAAAGTTAAAGCACTCAATCAAGGGGAATCTATGCGGGTCTAGGCCTACACATGTTAGGTCTAGATAAAAAAAAATTATAGACCAAACAATACTCAAAGGAGAGTAAATTCATCCACACATGCACAAAAATATTTCCCTGATCCAAGGGATTCACGGATTTCAATTCGGGGAACCCTAGGGTTTAAAAAGGGCATGGAAATAGGAATTTAGGACAATCTAGGATTAAGGTTAGAGAAATCAGGTGAGAGAGGAGCGAAAGAGAGGAAAGAGAACCTAAAACTGATTCCGTACGTGTGGACAGCTAACCCGCCTGACGCACGTGCGTTGGTGGTGGCCCGCACGTGTAAGGGGCCCACAAATCAGAAAAAGGCCACCTTGGCCCTGGTCGGCCAGGGGTGGGCCACCTTCCCTCCAAGTTTCAAGTCAAACGGATGATCGGTTTGATCACGGTGCTCCACCGAAGTTTCAGCCCTCCTGCAGGGCCATATTCCGAAATTCTACTGTAACGGGAGAATCGCTGCGAAAGGATGATGGATTTGATGATTGGTTGGTCATAGGAGATGGTGGATATTGATGGTGGGAGATGGGGGCGAATCGGGATGGGTGTGGCTCCGCACCACGACAGTTAGCCCTTCGAAGAATGGAGGGTTTAACAACCAATTGGATTTTACAACTCAGAGAGAAGCAGGAAAATGCAGAAACTTTATTCAATCTTCCATAGATAAAAAAAAAAAAAAAAAAAAAAACTAACAAGGGGCGTCTATTTATAATAAAACCCTGTACCCCAGAACTCGTGCCATGTGCGCAACCTATTACTTAGAGATGAAGTAACCACAAATAACAACTAATCAAAGCAATATAAACTGTCCATGATGTTCCTAATAACAAAAATAACCAAGACTCAAAAGTACTAAATCGTTTAGAATAGTGGGGCACGATTATGAGAACCCATGATGGGATTCACATGATGATCGGGTCCACTCCAAGGGACTAAAACGCAGTCCTCTAACTAGGAGATCCTCCCTGGACGTCGTCATCGATTCATATCGACAGTGGGGTCCTCCTTGCGTAAGTGTGTAGGGGGGCGTGCGTGTGCACGTGATGTCCCCATCATTGCGCCCATTGAAGAAGTCACCATTCAACTTAGTGGAGGTAATCTGCAAGAGGTTGGATTTAAAAGACCCCCATGGTAAGAGATGAGGGCCCTTTGTCAGCCATAGGAGACTCCAAGTAAGAAGGATTGATTCAAACAACTCTTTCTCACTCAATCCTTCAAGTGAATAAGAGATAAACCTCAAACAAATAGCAATCGTCCAAAATAACAAGAAACCCAGTAAGATCTGACGCACCCGAGTAAAAAACGGCGTAGTCGCACGTCCATTTGAGGTTAAAACCTACTCAAACATGGATCTTAGGTTTTTAAAAAAATCCTCCATGAGTAGCTTGGGAGGATGATTTCGATCCATCTTGAGCAAAGAAACCAAAGAAAAGCTTACCGATTTAAGGTAGATCGAAGAAAAAAGGATGAGGGGCCCAATTTTCGAATTTCTTTATTTCGCCCAAAACACCATGAAAGGAGGTCCAAAAAATCCCCCCCCCCCCCCCCAAAAAAAAAATGACAAATCTTCTAAAATAAAGATCTATCAAACTCTTAAACTTTTAGTTCAAATGGAGTCCATACGTCCGTACAACGCTGACGTCAGTCATGCGGCTGCTGACGTCTGCAAGGTGATGTGTCGCCTCTCAACCTGTTGGATGCGAAATGCTTGGATCTAAGCTCTAATACCAAGTAGAAAAAGGTTTGATGATTATAGTGTGGAGAAAAGAGGAGAGAGAAGAAGAAGAAAGAGGAGAGTTTGGGGAAAAATGTTGTGTAAGGCAAACATGTCCTAACACACAATGTTTTATTAAAATAGAGCATATAGTACACCGCAGGAAAAGAGGAAAGTGTGCACATGCACTTACATTAAAAAAGCCACTAACCACATACACTACACACTAACACTCTCTATATCACCAATGGGAGAAATCAATTGTATAATATTATACAAAACTTCTTATTCGAAAGATGTTGAAGCAAAGAAAAAGTTAATTGAAAACAAAGGATATTTGAACTATTAGCTGGATTGAATCATGAGTTTGAACCCATTTGCCCTTCTCCTTAGAGACGAACGATGTAAGAAAGTGATGGAAACTTTGGTCCCTACCAAAGAAAAATAAGATCTTATCTCCAAAGGACCCTTGGGTTGAGATAATAATTTTAGCATTGACATGAAGGGGCGTGGTATAGGTCGTGGTAAAAGACAACACTTTTGTACTGCTGTAAGCAAAGGAATCATTTTGTTGATACTTGTCGGAAGCTTCATGGCAAACCATTTTCAATTACCAAACAAAGTGCTCACTATACGTATATAGAAGCAAGGGAGTCTTCGATCTCCAATCATACCATTGACCACAATCCATCTAATGATATGGTTCAAATCCCTTGGACTGAAAATGATTAGTTTCGTGACCATTGATATTGATGATCTTGGTTGTAGATAATGGTGACTATGGGTCCCGAGTTGACATTTTATTAATGCTATGATTAATTTGTGGAATTACCTTAAACATATATGAGAGGGTTTCCTCTGTTCTCCTTGGGAACTTGAGTTTGGACACAATGGCCACTGGCCAAGGGGATAGTTGTTTTCCATGGATCTCAATACACTATTAGTCCATGACCACCCAACAGGTTTAAGGACGAACTTGTGGTTATTCTTACTTGGTCACCTTGAGTGAGGGGACCGATGATGAGTCGGTATGGAAGGTTTCCACAATCGAGCTCGACGATGAGTCGGTGCCTTTGACCTACCCAACATGGGAGTGATAATGTCCTCAGGTCTACGGATTAGTCGAAGCTAGTATATAGAAAAGTTGATTTGGACCAAGCATAATGGGCCTCTGGGTCCAAAAACTTGAAGTGATCCTCCAATGTAAGTATCTCATCAAGTGGCTCTTCATCGGACCTGGCATTCAAAAGGTTTTAAATAGTTTTATAAATGTTTTCAATTGTTGATCTTTTACTTCAACCATTAAAATGCTTTATCGTACTTGATGGTAATTTTAGCAGTTGAGATCTTGTAGTCCACTACTTGGTTGAATGAGAATTGGATGGATGCCAATGGATAGTAGAGGGAGTGGGTCAATTTAGTTATATGGATAAGGTAGGATCATAGGCTTTCGATGAGGTAGGGACGTAGGGTATACGAAAAATGACAGGGTGGTAGAGCACCATATTGGTTTCTTCTGTAACCTTAACCCCTTACAAATAGACCATATCCCAGAGGGTTGGGAAGAGCTTGGATGTCCCTACCACCTTAGGAACTCACCAATAGAGGGGGAGAGAGATCCCACTTGTCCCTCCTTGCACACATTCCACGACAAAGTCTGAATTACTTTGCTCTCTTGCACCCGCCTAACCCTACTCTAAGTTGGTGTGTTGGCTCCCATCATTCTCTTGTATCTGGGATATACTGGGGAATGACCTACTTGGGAGGATCGGCATCGAATCTTCATTCAATTTTGGCAGCATTAATCAAGAGGTAATTCTAGTTATAGAATTTCACTTTTTTATATATAAAAACTTGATAATATCTAGATAGGGGATCCTCAGGAATTCATTAAAATCTGGAATTTTCAATAGGAAAAAAGAAAAAAGAAAAAAAAAAGGAGTCAACAGTGGATTCATAGTCTCAAACCCCTTGAACTTATGAAAAATCCTTTTGATGCATCATTGATCAGAATGGAAGAGTATATCAATGACAAGCAATCCTTCATCTTCCCCCCCCCCCCCCCCCCCCAAAAAAAAAAAAAAATCTTCCAAACATGCAATCTAGGAAGTGCCAGTCAACATGATTGTAAGCCTTTTCCATGTCAACTGGCTTAAATTATAAGCTCTAGCTAAAGAAGCAAATGCTGCGTATGGATCTCACCATAACGCACTCTTAGAATACCTATTAAACTCGCATCCTTGTGAAATGATCCCATGTTATCCAATGTTACATTCAGACAGGGTAATAATAAACAACTATTTCAAATTTAGCATTTGGATGGTAAAAATTGGAAAAGAAAAACAAATTAGATCTAAGATTCAGTCCTTTTAACATTCAATTGGGAAGGCATGGAGACCCAAAGAGGCGAACCTTTGCTGCTTCCATGAAATGAAAAGCTCCTTCATTAAAGCATCCAAGAGAATGAGCATATTGTCCTCTGAGCATTTCAATAACGCTTTCGCATCCTTGTAAGATTGTTGGGAAACGAATGAACCAACTTTTCATTTGCACCAATGCCTGCAACAAATAACACTTCCCAGTTATTGATATGATATGATATATATATGCGCAGAGATAACCAAAAAAATAGTCATTTTCTCAAACAATTAGAAACAAAAGAAATACACCATGGAAGTAGAAACAATTACCCTGCACAAAATTCTGACTTAGAAACTCATTTTGTTGGAGTATCGCTATATCGTTGGCTTCCCTTCCTAGATGTTTAAATGATATATTTATAAAGGATATAATAGAATCTCATCCAAGATGAAATCAAGACAGTTTCTGAATCTCTAGTAGACAGATAGAGGCCCACTTAATGATCCACCTCCACATGATTGCCATAAAAATGCAGAGACCTTGTCTAAGAGTCCTTCACCTAAGCTTCATTAGAGTCCCCTTCTCACCAGTCCACACACAATGTGCACGCGCGCATGCACACAAAAAGACCTTGATCCCTCAAGTCTCATTTATAATGACCCTATCCAGTTTGGAAGGGCCAACCAGCTTCCATCAAAATAGAGTTTTTTTTTTTTTTTTTTCGAGAGAGAGAGAGAACTGAAATTTTATTAAGAGGCCCGCCAAAAGGCAGGAAAAGAATACAACCCAACACTACGACATAAACAAAGAAGAAAATTAGCAGACTTCACTGCTTTCTTATAAGATGCCCATTCTGAAACAACAATTTTCACTAAATACATGACCTCTTCAACAGCAGATCCTTTGTTCTGAAAACACCGACTGTTCCAATCCTTCCAGAAGATCCTTTCAAAATTGAGTTTCCAAAACTCCTTTGGATGAGATTTCAACTTCGAGTCCTTTTGCCTCCTACCTTCACTCTCAACCAAGGCCCTCCAATCTCTCATTAAGTTTAATAAGATTGTTACCCTTAACTTCCTTCTTCACCCTCACGCAATGGGGGATATAGGTATTGATCATAGCACCTTTTTATAAAACCTATCCTTCCCCTCTCCCCAAATGCTCCACATGAAGACAAAGCATTCTCCATAACATTTTCCTTTTTGCTTTTAGAGGCTTTCCTTCTAACCTCCCACTACTTTCACCATAGTACTTCTAAAAACCCTGATGCAGGACATGAAAATTAGATATGATGTGCAAGACTTCAGGCTTTAGATCAAAATAATTTAGAAACAATCATAATAATTCCACATCCCACATAAAGTCAAACATTTAACAAGGGTAATCTACGAGGATCCAAGCCTACACATGTTAGGGCTGAATCAATTAAAAATTATATACCAAACAGTGCTCAAAGGATAGTAGATTCATCCACACATGCAAAGGCTTATTTCCCAATCCAAGGGATTCTCACGTTTCAATTCAGAAAAACCTAGGGTTTCAAAAGTGGAATAGAACTTGGGGATTTGAGATGATCTAAGGTTAGGGTTACAGAAACAAGGCGAAAGAGGAGTGAAATAGAGACGAGATGGAACCTGTGATCAGCCCACACGTGTGGACAGCAAACCGGCCTAACGCACGTGCATGGATGGCCGCCCGCACGTGTGTGGGGCCTAAGAATCTAGAATTGGCCAGCTAGGGCCTGATCGGCCAGGATGGGCTACCTTCCCTCCAAATTTCAGGCCAAACGGATGATCAGTTTGAACACGGTGCTCCGCCGAAGTTTCAGCTCTCCTGCATGACCAAATTTTGGAAATCTATTGTGGGAGAAAGATTAGCTATAAACGTGGGTGAATTTGATGAGGGAATGGTTGTAGGAGATGAGGAATATGGAGGGTAGGAGATGGGGGCGATTTGGGATGGGTGCGGCTTCGCACCACAGTAATTAGCCCTTCGAAGAAGGGAGGGTTTCGCGCCTAATTAGGTTTCCACAACTCAGATAATTAGAGAAGCAGAAAAACACAGAATTTTATTAATCATCTTCAATGGAAAAAACTCTACAAGGGGTTGCTTATTTATAAGAAAAACCTATACCCCAAAAGCCACACCATGTGCGCATACTATTACTTAAAGACGAAGTAATAAAAAATAACAACTAATCAATGCAATCTTAACTGTTCATAATGTTCCTAATAACGGTAATAAGCAAAACTCAAAGTCCTAGGTCACCTAGGGTAGTGGGTCACGATCATGAGATTCAATGATGGGATCCACATGATGATCAGGTCCACCCCAAGGAACCAAAACACAGTCCTCTAACTAGGAGGCCCTCCATGGATGTCGTCATCGATTCAGATGAAAGGTGAGGCCCTCCTCCTTGCGTGAGTGCGTAAAGGGGCCGTACGTGTGCGCGAGATGTCCCGATCAAACCCTTAAAAAGTTGAACAAGCTTTTTTTTAGAGGTATAAAACAACAAATAAGCTAAGAAAGAAATCCGATAACTGCCTTGTCATCTTGCAATGCAAGAACAAGTGATTGATCATGTCATCTTTAACCTTCACATTTACACAAAAAAAAAAAAAAAAAAAAAAAAAAAATGTTTGGAAAAGCTTGATGCTGCTTTGAGAGATTCTCCAAAGCATGTTGTTTGTGGTTGCCCTCCAACAAAACGCCTCCATGTAGAAAGGGATAGAAACCTACTAAGGTAGTGGATTGATTCTCCACCACCACAGTGAAGACATTAGGGGGAAAAAAAAGAAGAAGAAGAAGAAGAGTTTGCCTTATATAGATTGTAGAGTCTCCCTTCCAAATTAACTTATCCCTCTTACCTCTAGATACAAAAGCTCCACCTACACCTATACAACCTGCTAAAGCCTAAATTTCCTTCTCCAAGATTCTTGAAATAATGCCTCAAATTGTCTTCTTAGTGTAGGGTCTTCCAGATGCTCGCACATGCACATGGGGTCGTCAACACAATCACAGTTACTCGCCTAGCCACAGGGAAATCGGCGCAGCCCGCTTCCTCCTCTGATACGTACGTAAGGGTATACGTGACTTGATGTCCTCGTCATTTTGTGTGGAGCGATTCATTCTTTAAATGGTTTTCCCTTTGTTCTTGCTGAATTTGGAGCCATTCGACATCAATTGTGGCATCTAGGAGAAGATTGGGAGTTCTACATTGGTACATATTCTCAAATTTAATTCAATTTGGTTCTTCAAGTTGTTGCATCACACTTACAACAGAGGCCTAGCATGTAGGGGTCTAGAAAACCCTTAATGACTAAGAATCCACATTTAACTTGCCTTACGATGCAAATGAGAAAGACAACATGAATGGCAGTGCAAATATCACAAATCTTCTTGACCCAATTGGCAAACCTCCAATAAAAGGCACCCAAGTTACTACTCAATTTAATGGATTTAGATGAGCCCTCCTCAATCACACATGGACTTTTCTTTGGTGATTAAGAAACTAAATTCATATTCAACTCTTTGCTTAATCTCATTTGTCAAATTCATCCGCCATCCTTATCAAGTCTAATCATATGAAGTTCCCAAAAGCTTAAGAAGAGAACTTCGACAAAACCATATGGTCCCAAAGCTTGGCTCTTTCCATTGCAATTACTTTACATCCTCTTCTTTGTCATCTTCAACCTTTATTTCAAGCCATAAAGTATATTGGTAGAACTAAATTGAAGTCAAGCCTATTCAACAATGGTCTTTTCATATTCATAAAAGAAGAAGAAGGTTGTTTCATATCTTCTCACGTACAAAGATTTTGAGGAACTTATCACTTGGGCCACATGTTTGAGAGAATGGGTGGTATGGTGAAAAGACCAATGCTTCAAGTCTAGAAACCCCTTAATGACTAAAAAATCCACATCTAACTTGCCTTCACGATGCAAATGAGAAAGACAACATGAATGGCGGTGCAAATATCACAAATCTTCTTGACCCAATTGGCAAACCTCCAATAGAAGGCACACAAGTTACTACTCAATTTAATGGATTTAGATGAGCCCTCCTCAATCACACATGGACCTTTCTTTGGTGCTAAAGAAACTAAAGTCAAATTCAACTCTTTGCTTAATCTCATTTGTCAAATTCATTCACCATCCTTATCAAGTCTAATCATATGATGTTCCCAGAAGCTTAAGAAGAGAACTTCGACAAAACCATATGGACCCAAAGATTCACTCTTTCCATCGCAATTACTTTACATCCTCTTCTTTGTAATCCTCAACCCTTATTTCAAGCCTATTCAACAATGGTCTTTTCATATTAAAAAAAAAAGAAGTTTGTTTCGTATATTCTAATGTACAAAGCTTTTGAGGAACTTATCACTTGGGCCACATGTTTGAGAGAATGGGTGGTATGGTGAAAAGACCAATGCTTCAAGTCAATGTACACATGCAGCCCACATGATGAAAGGACAGGCCTGATTTTGGGCCAGACACTGTTCACTGTGGGCCCACCTAATGAATGGTGTGGGTTTTATATGTGATCATGTTGGCAACTGTTCTGTGAATCACCTTTCCAATTTATCCTCATGTTAATAGCTATAGAATATTTCTAGAAAATTACATGAAGTCAAGAAAATAAACATAAGTTATTGATATTAGCAGGTGTATCACCTCTTGTGCTTCAACAAATTCTGACCGCGTAAGCTCCACTGCAACTTTGTTTTCCAGGAACTGCATTAGAAGCATCAAGTAAACACCTGCCATCCAGATGGCTGAGTGTTGCAAATCCACTTCTGCAAAAATAAGATTTCATGAATTATCTACCTTTTCAAAACGAGAAAAAAAAAGAAAAAGTTCTGAGACTGTGAAGCTAACTGATTTTCATACTAGAAAACAAAAGCATGAAACAAAAAAAGGTACAAGGGGATGCATATGGATATAGTTGAAAGATCTAAATCCTTTCTTAGTAACATAAAGTAATGAAGATAATATAAACTGACAATCCTTGTGACTGTATCAGAAATAATAACCCTAGGAATAATCTGATGGAGGAATTAGGCTGGAAGTTAGTTTGTATAGTACTAAAAGATGCAAACACATAACCATGAACCAAAATTAGATATCTGAACCTTTGGAAAAAACCCCACAGAATCTCCCTAATTTTGAGGTATGTTCTGATTATTTAAACCAGTTATTGTAGACATATAAATGAATAATGTTTCAACACTAAGACATACACAAGGGCACATGAATGCTGAGTGCTACAACACCAGTCTCCAGAGTTCTGATTAAGTGCTGACATGTATATTGCTGTGATGTTGACATGCATGAAGTTATGCAAGAGTACTTAGATATTTTCAATAACATTCTCCATTTGAGTAGACACGCATTTCAGACAACACTGAGGAAACCAGAAACCAACAGTAAAGCAACTGGCTACAACATCCTGATAAAATTTGCCGCTTCAGATTATAGCATTGATTATCTCCTCCCCTAACACAAGTTTTATTAATAAAATCTTATCACTTACTCTCTTAACATTTACAACTTTATCCATTAAATGTTTAGCCATCACTATCCGTACCTCATTTCTATGATTTTCCTTTCCTATATACCAAAGCTTATAGCTATCAATTTCTTTAGTTTTAGCCTTGTCCACTTGGTCTTCTGAACGCTGGCTATGTTAACTCTCCTTCATTTCATTGTATCTGCTACTCCAAACTCTTACCTGTCATGTTCCCATATTCCCTGGGGCAAGATGAATCTAATTCTCCTGGACAAGCTTCTTTACCACACATGTCTAGAATGGTACTGAAATCCTTGCCGATTTCTCATAGCAATTGAGTGTTGTTGCAGCATGTTGCTTCCAGGGGACACCCTAGCCAACCCTTTCCCATTTCTCACTACACCCGGGTTTTGATGCAGTGTGTCGGTTACAGGGACTGCCAACCTGACGCAACCTTCATTTATATAGGCTGGGGACTTGAATGAGAGTATAAATCTCGCATAAGCGCAATGTAATAGACGATTACATAGGTTAATTACAATCAAGCATTATCTAACAGTCTATTACATAGACAGATTAGAATCAACGAGTTATATATTTATATTTGAAATGGGACAATTGGATAGTTTTTTTTTTCAACCATTCAATAAATGTTCATCTATCCAATACACAGATTATCAAATAAACATGATTCGTGGTTTCATGATACACTAGAAACCATAATTTGGACAGTTTAATAGGACTTGTATGCACATTTGCATTTTCTAAATAAGTACAAAGTTCCTACATATCATCCATCATACTCCACCAGAGTATCAAAGTTTTCCTATTAAAAATTTGAAAAAAAGAAAAAGAAGAGGTTTCTCTACAATTTTATACAGCTTATTCTATAACACGGTGTGTCAAGCCCAAGGTGATGTAGGTTCAAAATCCAACCATCCGTGGGGTTAGACCCTCACATTTCACCTATTATAACAAAATCAGCCCCAACCCAAACACAGGTGGGTCAGATCATAGGGAACATATGAGATTGGCCGCAAGGTACTCCATAAAAGTAATGGTGACTGTAATGGTCACTGCCGTTACCCTCAAAATATAGCCCCCTAACAGCCATTAAGGCATTTTTATTTTATTTTTTTGAAAAAATAAAAAAGTATCAGCCCCGTGATGGCTGTTATAGACCATTTTTTTTTCATAACGGCCGTTGTGGCCTTGTAACACATAACAATTACCACCGTTACCGTTACATAACAGTTGTTACAGCCATTGATGGGACTCGCCATATTGGTAGATCTAGCGGTAGATTTGGGCTTTTGTTGGCATTGGTGCACAGGCACATGTGCGCCCTACCTTCGACGGATGCACAGCCACTAAGGGCCCCATCTAGGACGGACTCACAAGCACATGTGGGCCTCACCTTAGACATACATACAAGCATGCGTGGGCCCACCTTAGAGAGATGCAGGCACTTGCGAGCCCTACCTTGGATGGAGGCATAGCTAAGTTTGCCTTTTTCAAACTACAGAAAGGGGTATAATAGTCATTAGAAAACCATAATGGCTAAAATAGAAGGAAGTTTGTTTGGTGGGGAATCTACATAGGATCTGCAAACCAAAGGGCAGGCGTTTATAATTTCAAAACCAGGGGGAAGGTGTTTACAATTGCCAGAAACCAAAAGGGATTAGTTACCATTATCCCATTAGATATTTATCTAGTACATATGCCAAATGATATTTGGAAATTGAATTGTATTGAGTAGCCTTCATAGAAGCACAATAAGTAGGAAACACCAGTAATGGGGAAATGAATGAGACGTTCTTCATAAACAAACTACATGTGCAATTATAACTTCTAATAATGACAAAAGCTCACCTCTAATGCCATCAGTAATTCCAAGCTTCACTAGCTCATCTGCACATAAACCAATAATTTAGCCTTCTTATCCACGGATGATCATTAAATCCACAGCTGAATTAACAAGTCGTATCTTTTTTGCTACAGAAATCAATGTTCTTCACTAACTAGATAAAGAAGGGAGCAGATTAGGTGTTAGGACGTAGTTCCAAATATCCGCAGGGCCCACCTTGATGATATATTGTATGTCCACGCTGTCCATCCATTTTTCCAGCCCGTTTTAGGACGTAGTTCCAAATATCAGGTAGACCACACCACAGGAAACAGTGGTGAATGAACTCCCACCATTAAAAACTTCTCAGGGCCCACTGCAACCAGATCCGAAATGTTTCTGCCATCCAACCTGTTGATAAGGTACGAACAGACCTAGATGAAGAGACAATACAAAGATCAGCTTGATCCCAAACTTTTGTGCCCTACAAAAGGTTTTTAATGATCATTCACCACTTTTTCCAGTGTTGTGATCCACCAGAGATTTGGATATGTTTAATTTTTGGGAAGGCGTCCTAAAATGAGCTGAAAAAATGGATGGGCAGCGTGGATATACAAAAAGTTCATCAAGGTTGGCCCCACACAGTAAGGGTAACACCCACTAAGGTGTTACCCGGGTAACACTTAATCCGCTCCCCGATAAAGAACCAGGCCAAATCGATGCTTTCCCATAATCTGGAAAGCTATGAAACACAAATTTACACCCAAGTCCTGGTCAAACTCATAGAATACAAAATGTACTTTAAACATTAGAGACAAAAAAAAACTTGTATGCCTGGTTGTGACAGTAAATTATACATTTGCATTAGTATTGAGTTACATTCAGTCAAGCAGTGTTGCCCTAGCTTGTCAGTTAAAGCAAGCCAGACAGCCAAAGGGCAGAAATACGAGTTTTGTTAACCTTGCTCAGATCACCTTACCCTCAGACCTGACGGTGTGCAAGGTCCTAGCTGCTCGCCAAGAGGGCCCCACCATGGAGATGACAGATGATTGTAACAAAAAATTGGTGGCTGTCAGATTATCTTAACTGCTGGATTTGCAGAAAATGATGGATGGTTATGTAAACCAGATAACTTTTTAGGACTCCATCAATTTCTTCAAAAACTGCAGTTAAAATTATCGGGAAATACATGAAGGATTGCCAATGCCATGCAAACAAAACCATAAGCCCTGAATGATACACACACCCACCTTGAATCACATGCAATCCAGACTGAATCCGTCTCCCACATTCCTTAAATAGCCCTTTTGGACGCCCAAATATGACAACCATTAAATCAACCAGTGCATACACTGCACTTTTTGGTAACCATTCTCCATCTACGGGCGGAGGTGCCAATTCTAGATTATTTCCCCATGTCTGTCTTGCATTTCCAAAATATGATGGCTCCTTGCCAGCCAAATTCAGTCCACTAACAGTTTTCAGCTGCTCTTGAAGCTGACTTAGTTTCTCATTCAATGCTGACTTTTGCCTACGTGGCAGATCAGCCTGGGAGAGACTTTGAGTTATGGCATCAATCTCAGATGTCAATTCTTGAATGCGTTGGTCTTGCTGCAAGCTATCTTTCATTGCAGCATCCAGCTTGTCGACGTGTTGAGCAGCACTCTTGTAGTCACATGTTCTGAGTCGATAAAATGTATGTAGCAGTTCGCTGTAAAAAAATAGGCCAAGGCACTGTTGTCTCTGGAAAAGCAGTTACATCAGCAAGGCAAAGAAATCAGTGCAGCACTGCAAGCATCATAAATGGCAATTATCTTTTTACATTATACAACACAGAAAAAATAACCATGGCAACAGTCTGCGGTACATGGTTTCCAGTACAAAAGAGGGGTGTATTCGTACCATACTTTGAGACCTCATCAATTCAACTAATCAACTAGAAGCTCAGCCGAGTAGACTCAACTAAGTTGAATTTCAAGTCAAGTCACCTTTTTGAGTTGACTCTGTTTGGAAGTGCAATTTAACTAATGTAACTAGGGAAAATTTGCTTGTTCCGGAGTTAGGACAATTTTGTGATTCTTTAGTTTCATAAAGCAGCATTTATTTACACAGTTTTTTTCAACTTTTTGACACATTTACATGTTAATCTGTGAATTTTATACTATAAATATTTAAATTTCTAATTGGTTCGAGTTGACCAGATCTAGTTCATCATTGAGTTGAGAAAGGTTTCAGAGTTTTCAAGCATCCTTGTGAATTAAACTAGCCAATACAACAGATCGGTGTTTACAAGGGGGAAAAAACACGCAAGACAGAAATGTCCCAGAAGGTGGAACAAATAGTACTACCTAGTCATCTTAAATTAGAACATGGACCATCAAAAAATGAGAAATGCAGCCATGCAATCATGGTCTGAGACCAGTCACAACATCTAGATGGCTCCAAATAAAGCAATGTTCAGATGAATCTCAGTTCTTCTTTTATTTATTATTTATTTATTTATTTTGAAAGGTGATGATTTTATTGACGAGGCATAAACAAGAGATTTACACTAGAGAAAAGACAAGGAAAAACAAAGAGGCCAAAATGGCTGAGAACCCCAATACACTCAACTTGAAATACAATCTATCCAAGACACTACATCCGAATAAGCTCTACAAAAAACAGACTTGAAGAAAAAAAGGATAAAAAAGAAAAACCAACAGGCCAATAACGAAAATAAAAAATAAGATTACAGCTCATTTATAGCAAATGTATGTTCAAATAATGCTAATTACTCATTTCCCCAATCTCATTTTTGAAGAAAAATAAGAAAGAAATTTTAAAAATTGCCAAAAAAAAAAAAAAGAGAGGCAAAACTACATTAAAAATAACGTTACGACATATAAATAGTAGATCCATGTTCAAAAAATTTAGATCTATGCTCCGGTGCCATTTGATAAACTGAAAATAAGGTCCAAAAATTAATTTAAGTGTTAAAACGTAAAGTGCTGAATTTTAGTGCTTATTAAGTATTGGAAAATCTGTTTGGTAATTTATCTGAAAATAAGCACTTTTTCACAAAACTTGTTTGGTAAACAAAAGCTACAAATGTCTGAAAATTGCAAATTTGTCATATTTGCCCCTATTAACAAAATTCTACCTTTTGTAGAGTATGAGACCAAAGCTGTTATTATCATGTTTTCAAATTTGTCACACCTTTGCCCAATCCAATAAAATTTTAATACTCACTCCACTAAATAAAGCCAAATAGATGAATTGTTTAGATTTTTTATGTTTATCACATGTAGTAACATGAATTGATTGTATAAGGTGGCAAGTAGACAATACTTGTCCCAAAGATATACACTTTATATTTAAATTTTCAATTTCTACATGTGTTTCTAAATGTGCGGCCTTCAGTTATGGTCAAAGTGCATTGGTGAAAGGGGCACACCATTGATGGACTCCATTTTAGATGAATAAATTACTTAAAGATCATGACGATTACATGATTTTAATCCATCCAAAATTTTTTAGATCATAACTTTGTATATTCTTACACGTGTGGGCTTTAGATCATAACTTTGTATATTTTTACACGTGTAGCCTTTACATCATAACTTTGTTAGCCCCACTGTGATGTATGTGTTTTATCCACTCCGTTCATCCATTTTGCGAGCCAATATTAGGGCATGAGCCTAAAATTGAGGCAGATCTAAAACTCAGGTGGACCACTTCACAGGAAACAATGATGATTGAACGCCCACCATTAGAAATTTCTTAGGGCCCTCTGTCTTGTTTATTTGCCATCAAACCCATGTTGATTAGGTCACATACACCTGTGTGAAGGGAAAACATAAATATCAGCTTGATCTAGAACTTTTGTGGTCCTTGTGAAGTTTTTAATGGTGAGTGTTCAATCACCACTCTTTCGTATGGTATGGTTGACCAGATATTTGGATCTGCTTCATTCTTGGGACCATGCCTCAGAATGATCTAAGAAAACTAATATATGGTTTCGATATATAGCACATACATCGAGGTGAGCCCATGGTCAGGACAACACCCACTAACATGTTACCTGGGAACAGCTATGAGTTCTTTTTACAAGGATCAGTGTTCGAGTTGTCAGTATCGCTACAAGTTTCGCTGGCCGGAGATAAAGATATAATATTGTTATCGCCGATAACATCGACGATAATCGGAAATGCGGGGAAAAAAGAGGAAACATGGAGAAATGGTGGAATTTTTCAATGAAACTTCAGGACATGCCTAAATACATATATTTACATATTCAGGAATTAAAAAATTACAAAAAGAATGCATTAAATAATAGGTTTCCATTTAACGAGGGCCAAAAGGCATGCATTGTCGTAAGAAACCACTCAAATAGTAACCAAAATGAGTTTATATAATACAAATGCAAGATTACAATAATTAAGACATGTAAAAGTAAATGAATTAAAAAAAAATACACATATCTGGCCATATTTCATCCCCACATAGAGTGACGAGGTGGCTCGTAATCATTGTCTGGATCCCGTTGTAGTTGAGAGTGGTATTGTTGCCTAACATGTTGGTCGAATTGTTCCTAGGTCATCTTCTGCTCGTACCAATTGAGGAACTCTCTTATGTATCTCTAATAGTCGTCCTCCCCGAACTGTACGAGTACGCCTAGACATGGGTATTGCGTGACATACATTGACGGCATTTGCTAAGTAGGGTGCTAAGGGAACAGATCAAGTCCAACCCCGACTCCTTAATAGTATTGTTGTCAGTCATACAGGTACCCCGAATATCCTCCTGTCAAAGGGTCATGACTTGAAGAACTATCTGCTGGTTGCCTATACCGATGGATAGATGAGTGTGACTGAATGTCAGAGTTGTCATGCCCATACTCGTGATATCCCCCATGAGCATAAGGTGGGATGGAGGTAGAGCTCCCCTGCTCTGAACTTATGTCCATAGATGACAAGCTGCATGTGAGAGCATCAGCCGCAGTGCATCCGACTTTCTTATTCGAATGACAATCGAACATATATGTGGGCTCTTATGCTCTCACCCTAGATGGTGGACGAGATCCATGGTCCCCGTCCTGAGTGGCATGATCAAAGCTATGCTCCTCAGTGAACTAGTCAACGGATTGTTGGCTCCGACCCATAGTGTATGCTCCACCACTGCCGCCTCCACCTCCACTAGTTCACTTATACTAGTGTCAGTACCTCTGTCCCCTCCCTCACCACCGTTATCGTCGTCGTCATCGACTAGTGTTGAGTGGGGGTTGAGTCTCATCATCATCACTCACTATGACTTGATGATGGGGAGGGGGCCGTGAAGATGCTTTCTCACCCTCATCAGAACGTGTCGAACTCCTCACAAAAGGATTAAAGGAGTCTATATCTACCCTCTATTGGTTTACTACCTGATCGACATTGATACTAAAAGACGTTACTCCCTCAGCTACCTGTGGAGCAGGGCCTCCCTCCGCATCATCTAAATCAACTGATTTAATCCACTCATAAAGTGGATCCTCATCATCGTCACCTCTATGTGCCATGGTACCTATAGACAACAGGTCGAGCGGGTCATAATTTTCCTCCATGTCTCGGTCTACCTACAACCGCCTCTCTCTTAACTTCATATTGTAGTGGCAGTAAACAAGCTTCTGCAACTTCTCACATGCCAACCTGTTCCTCTTGCTTGTGTGTATGAGTGACCATGTGCTCTAATTCCTCTAGCATGGTGAAGGAGATACAGTCTATGCGAGAACACGGATTACCAATAACTGCAGTGCGGGCGTGTTGACTTCGTACATCGCCTACCACTCACCTATACATCCATGAGGAGCTTGTTTTAGTTTCAAGTTTAAACAAAAAATGCAATTATCTAATTATGTTAACATACACGACAACATCGTTTCTGTCGATGCTTTTGCTAGTGCGGATGAGAACGCACCTCTAGCATCCCTAAACCGCAACAACTGTAAACACAAATTCACAAGTCATTATTTTTAATCACCCATATTTCTAGAGGCTATAAGGAAAAAATTTTATTAGATCAATTACCATTGGAAAAATTTGCTCAAATAGCATTACATGGTTACCGAATTCTGCTTGCGCTGTCGATACTGGGAACAATTTTTCGAATACCTCATGGATGGCCATCGTCAAAACATTATTCTCATGGAGCCGGCGTTTGTGATGGAATTTGGGATTCGGGTAGTATGTTGAAACCCAAATATTAATTACTCAATTGCATTAACATGCAAACAGAAGTGATGCTTAAAGTGCAAGTGTAAATGATAAAAAAAAAAAAATACTGGTAAACGTAACAAACTTACCAGCTTGGTGGAGTGGACGCTCGAGGGTCTTGGTCCATCGTTCATCGATGATATTGATCACCCACTGATGCGAATTGGGGATTGCAGTTTTTATCCCCTCTCATAATTCTCATAAGCTCATACATTGACCCCATCGAAGGCTCGTAGGACCTTGTAGATCGGATGCAGGATAGAAACAACGGTGTGAACTCTATCCTAGAAGGAATAAAAAAACACCATCTTCGAAACATTATTTGCACCCTCAGTCTTCCTTTGATTCCACTCCAAGTATCTCTCAGATCTGAACAAATTCTTGAGACCCGCATGGTGCCTGTATAAGCTATTGAGTGCAATGAAGTTCGTGACGAACCGTATCGCGCTTGGTCTAACTATGTCCCCTCCACAACACTCACGCATTACAGCCAACAACCATTAGTGATTGTATATAAAGTTCGTCACTCTCCTCGCATCCTGGATAGTCTTCCTGACAAAATCCCTCTGGCATATCCCCTCGAACATTAAATCAATACAGTGTGCCACGCACGGGGTCCAATAGATATTGTACCTCCTCATCAATTTCTTCCCCGCCTTAACGAAAGCACTGCCATTGTTTGTCACAACTTGTACAACATTCTAGGACCCAACATCTTTAATTACTCATTTTAGGTCATATATGTAATTATGATCTTTTATGTTGGCTGATACATCAATGGATTTGAGGAAAACGGGCTGCCCTCTACATACAACATGAAATTGATAATGGATAATTTCGTGGGTCCCGTCCACCCATCACACATGATCGTCACCCCATACTGCTTCTAGTTCGGCTTGAGTCCACGTACCCAAGCCCACGTCTCCTCGTACTCCCGATCAAGGTAGACCCCAAGAATCTCCTGTGGCGTTGGAGGCTTCACGCCGAGCCCGGCACGCTACACCTCCTCAATCATATTTTTGAAGTGAGGACTGGCTGCTACATTTGCTGGTACATGGCTCAAGATGAACTACCTAGATATAACGCCTCCCACTTTCTCCCTGAGCCCCTTGTTCCACATATTTTTTTAATCTCTTTTTATTAACACCTGCAATTGGTGCATTAGTGACATGAGCGTTTTGCGTGCGTTGTAGGCCATGCCCACCAAAACCACTACCACCCATACTGCCTCCCTCAAACCATCTGCTGCTCCCACCATCCTCATGTCGGGACGTCCCAAACGACGATCTACTCTCATCAAACCGTCTTCTTTGCTCTCCATCCCACTCTGATGCCCGAGACTCACGAATCACTTTTTTAAATTCCCTCATATCCCGAGTCGTAACACAATTATCGGGATATGCGATCCTTTCCTCGTCGTCATCTTGCTCCTCAATAGCACCTAGGCCTCGTGCAATGCCTCGTAACTCCTCCCTCAAATCCCTCTCTCAATCCTTCTGTTGCAGCTTGTGCGACTTCACTTCAGCCAACACTCTTCTCATCTCCTCTCATCGGCTTTGTTACACTTAGGCAGTCTTTCACATTCTTGTATCCCCCTGCCAAATGTTCCTTCAGCCTAGACACTCCCCCACTTCGTATCACTTGGCCACAGTAGTTGCATATAGCTCCATATTTATTCCCCTCCACTGGCCGTCCATGTTTCCACCCAATGTCCCTTGCTCCTCATTTTCCTGATCCAGACGACATTTTGCTCCCTAGAAGCATACAAATTTGCAATAATCGACAAAAAAGAGCATCGGCTCGTATTCAGTGTAATAAGCCCTAATCAATTGAAGGGCAAAGATGTTAAATCAAATCGAAATTCCATATAAGTTACAATTGAGGAAAGAGTCCACAGAATGCGTATTGAGTAAACTTTGTGGGACCTATTGTGATTTATGTACTTTATCTACTCTGTCCATCCATTTTAACATATAATTTTATGGCTTATTGTAAAAAAGGAAGCATATCCAAACCTCAAGGGCCTGTTTGATTTTCCAATCACCCTGTAAATACACTGTAAATAGGTAATAATTACTTACCTAAGTAATTACCGCATCACTCCCTATGTTGAGGTTGACACCTACTTTTTCAACACTAAAATGACGACAGTTGTCAAATAAATGTGGGGCTAGTGTGATGTATGTTCCCAATCCATATCGTCCATCCACTACGCGAACTGATTTTAGGACAGGAGCCAAAAAATGAGGCAAATCCAAAGCTCAAGTGGACCACGCCATAGGAAACAGTGGACCTACCTCATTTGGTGTACATCACTTCAAGGAAAGCTTAGAACCCGCACACGTGATCACATTATAATGTGTGGATATGATCAGCTCCCACACGAGTGTATTAGATGGAGTGGGATGTATTCTAGTGGCCCCAGACTTCATACCGCATAAGCCGAACAATTCATTCAATGGGCCAGGTTATGGCCTACATATCATACTTGGGGATGATCTTGACCATCAATCAGTGATGAAGCGCATATAACATTCAGGAAGAGCATGGCCATCAGCACCCATACACATGATCACTCCCTAAGAAGCACCCACAGATAATGTGTGCACGTCCATCCACTATGCCACTGTTTCCTTTGGTGTGGGCCACTTGAGCCTTGGACTTGCCTCATTTTTTGGCTCATTCCCCAAAATGTTTTGATAAGATGGTGGATGGCGTGGATATGTCACATATATCATGGTGGGGCCCATGTAACTTGATCTCCCTTGAACCGTTCATACAACTAGGAGCTCGAGGAGTGTCAGCGCTCATCTTCACACGACACGTAGCCGCTTCCATAGGGACGCGGATTAGCTACTGACAGGTTGAGTAGCGAGACTTGTTACTAAAGTGACGTCGCCGGGTTCTGTGGGTCCCACCATGGTGTATGTTTCATATCCACACCGTCCAACCATTTGCAGATATCATTTTAGTGCATGAGGCAAAGAATGAGTCAGATCCAAAGCTCTAGTGGACCCCCACCACAGAAAACAGTGGGGAGAGTGATGCCCGCCGTTAAAAACTTCCGAGGGCCACAAAAGTTTTCGATCAAGCTAATATTTATGCTTTCCTTTATTTCATGTATTTTTTAACTTATGAACAGGTTGGATCTCAAATAAACATCCTGGTGGACCTTAGGAAGGTTTCAACGGTGGACATCACTCTCCAGGAAACAGATTGGCTACTCTCCCTGCCACTAGCCCGATGACTGGTGGTCGGTGCTCTATGGGCCCCACCATGTGTATGTGTTTCATCCATGTCGTTCATCCATTTTTACAAATCATTTTAGGGCTTGATCCCACAAATTAAAGGGATATAAATCTCAAGTGGACCACACCACGGGAAAACAATAGTGATTGGATATCCACCATTAAAATCCTCCTAAGGCCCACTGTATTGTTTATTTGACATCCAATCTGTTGATTAGGTCATACAGACCTAGATGAAGGGAAAAAAAACAAAGATCAGCTTGATCCAAAACTTTTATGGGCTCCAAAAAGTTTTTAATGGTTGACGTTCATCCAACATTGTTTCCTGTAATGTGGTCCACTTGAGATTGGGATATACATATACCTCATTTTTTGTCTCATACCCTAAAATGATCTAGAAAAATAGATGGATGGCATGGATGAAACACATACATCATGGTGGGGCACACAGAGCGCCAACCACCAGCCATTGGCCGATGGCAGGGGGAGTAGCCAATCCGTTGCCCACTCTCCTACTATTTTATGTGGTGGGGTCTACTCCAGCTTTTGATCTTCCTCATTCTGTATAATGCCCTAAAATGATCTCTCCAAATAGATGGATGGTGAGGATACAACACATACATCAAGGTGGGGCCTATAGAACTTGGTGACATCACTTTAATAGCGAGTCTCGCTACTCAACCTGTCAGCAGTTGATCCGCGTCCCTTCCGTAGCTAATCCGCGTCCGGACGTGCATTTCTTTCCTGCACTGGGATGCTACGTGGGGCCCATCATGATGTTTCTAAAAAATCCAACCCAGCCATCTGTTTTTTTAGATCATTTTAGGACATTAGACAAAATCATGTGGATCCAAAACTCATGGCAGCCGCACGAGAGGAAATAGAGAAGATTCAATGACTATTGTTTAAACATTTGTCTGGCCACAAAAGTTTAGTATAAGGTTACTAGTTTTGTGTTTTCACTTCATCCTAGTGGAAATGAACTTATAAACAGTTTGGATAGCATATAAACATCAAGATGGTGCCCAGGGAGGTTTCAACGGCGGAAAAATCTTTCTCCAATTTTCATTCTCGTATGGCCACCTTGAGTTTTGGATCCACTGATTTTTGGTCTCATTCCCTACAATGATATGAAAAAATGGATGAACGAGGTGGATTTTTCATCAACATCATGGTGGGCCCTATGTAGCAGGAGCTTCTTGCAAAATGCTTACATAGGAAATCCACGTCCTCGAACGGATTGGATACTCTCCTGCCACTAGCCAATGGCTAGTGGTCAGTGCTCTGTGGACCTCAACATGATGTATGTGTCTCATCCATGCCATCTAATCCATTTTTCCAGATATTTTTATGGTATGAATCCAAAACTAAGGTAGATGAAAATCTCAAGTGGACCACAGTGTTAATTGAACTCTCACAATTAAAAACTTCTTGGGGCCATCAAAGTTTTGGATCAAGCTGTTATTTGTTTTTTGCCTTCATCCAGGTCCATATGACCTAACCTACAGGTTGGATGTCAAATAAATGTTACAGTGGGCCCTAGGAGGTTTATAATGGTAGACGTTCAATTATTACTGTTTTCCCATGGTGTGGTCCACCTAAGATTTTGATCCGTCTCATTTATGGGACAAATGATTAAAATGATGTGTAAAAATGAATGGACGGTGTGGATAAAACACGGATCCTGGTGGGGCCCACGTAGCACCGACCACTAGCTACCTGGCAGCGTCACTAGCCAAACCGTGTCCCGCATTCCATCTATATCTTCCAAGCCTCGAAGTTATAATAATAATAATAAATAAATAAATAAACCCTAAAATTCCGTTGAAGAGAGGTTGCCGCCGAAGAAAGTGGGATTTTATTACCTGCAAATCGGAACGGAATGTCTACAATGTTCGAAGATCGGCGCTGTTGATCGAGGCGTTCTTTCGAGCTTCGAGTTCCGATCAACCAAGTAGGAGATCTTCCTAGTGCCGATATTTTTTCCGATTTTTTAAAAGAGGGGTTTTCTTACCTATTTATTGAAAATACGGGTTGTTGGCTACAATTTTCCCGTGATAGGTATCGTGGTTGGTGGCTACAGTTGATATTGTTGGCGATAATCCAAGATTTTCACCGATATCTCTGATATTTTGCCGATAATCCGAAGAGAAACGAAAAATTGGGGTTTCGGTGTCACTAGACTAGTGACATCGATATTATCGGCGATAATATCGACATTTCGTCGACAATGGGAACATTGATGAGGATTGCATTGCCTAGATTGGTATGGATTGACATGACAAAGTTCCATAGACCCCACTATGATGTATGTGTTATATCCACACCGTCCATCCATTATTTCAGGTCGTTTTAGGGCATGAACTTAAAAATGAGGTAGACCCAAATCTTAGGTGGACCAAACCATAGGAAACAGTGGTGATTGACGCCTACCATTAAAAACTTCTCAGGGCCTTTTGTAACATTAATTTGCCATCCAACCAGATGATTAGGTCACACAAACCTGGGTGAAGGGAAAACATAAATATCTGCTTGATACAAAACTTGTGACCTTCAAGAAGTTTCTAATGGTGGGCGTTTAATCACCATTGTTTCCTATTGTGTGGTCACTTGAGATTTGGATATACTTCATTTTTGGGACCATGTGCCTAGAATGATCTAGAAAAATTGATAGAAGGCTTGGGATATACAACACATACAGTGAGGTGCACCACAGTTAGGGCAACACCCACTAACGTCTTACCTAGTAACAACCCATCCACACCGGGACTGTGCCGTAAGAACTGCGCACAAGTGGGTTTTGTGTTGACATGGCAAAGTTATGGGGGCCCCACCATGATGTATGTGTTATATCCACACCGGCCATCTATGTTGTCCAATCATTTTAAGGCATGAACCAAAAAATGAGGCAAATCCAAAGCTAAAGTGGATCACCATAGAAATTAGTGGAGATTGAACGCCTACAATTGAAAACTTCTTAGGGGCCCCAGAAGTTTTGGATCAAGCTGATATTTGTGTTTTCCCTTCATCCAGGTTTGTGCGACCTTATGAACAGATTAAATGGCAAATAAACATCATGGTGGGCCCTAGGAAAGTTTCAACTGTGGACCTCATTGCCCCCATAGCTTTTTATGGTGTGGTATCTACCTCAGTTTTTGGCTCACGCCCTAAAATGACGTGGCGAAATCAATGGATGGAGATCATGATGGGCCCAAAGATCTTTGCCACGTCAACCTAGCTTCTAGGTAGTTAGCGTTGAAAGCTGGTACGAAAGTAATATAGCGTAGAGTTGTCATATAAGAAAATGTTTTAACTCAAAATCACTTACCGCATTCTGTCTTAAGCATTAAGCCAAAGGAGGAAAGCTTAAAAATGAATCCATTTTTTTCAGTGAAAATCCACATTAAGTCTTAAACTTTTGAATTTACCAAACGATCTTAATTAAGGAAAATAACTGAAAAAAGCCAATTTCAAATAAATGTGCTGGAATTAAGTTTTACCAAACAGGCCCTAAGACAACATATATCCATCATTTTCCCCTAAAAAATTGGAAAAACAAAATAAAAATAAAAATGCCAAAAATGGCCTAAAAATAGAAAATAATTTGTATCCGGCATCGAATGGTACATCTATGTTCAAAACAAACATAGATTTACCTATATATATATATATATATCATTATATTCATTTCTCTAAAAATATTTTCAAAAAAAAAATAAAATTTTCAGAAAATGCCGAAAAATTAACCTGAAAACACACACACACACATATATATTTGATCAATGCATGTGTGAAATGTGTAGAGCTGTAGTATTAAAAGACTACCCATGCATCATTACAACATTTAATTGAAAAAAGTTTTAAAATTTTGTAAAATTTCCAAAAAAATTTACAACATGGAAAAATAAATAAAAAATGCAACCCAAAAAAAAAAAAAAACAAATCAAGTATGATTCCTTTGATTTGGATTTATAATGTTGTTCAACTTGATTTCAATAATAATAAATGAGAAAATAGACTCTTTGCCTTTCTTTTCGATTTTTCCTAAATAAGATGCCCTTCCGTTCCTTCGATTTGATTAAAAAAACCATGTTTTGATCATCAATTCAAACAATTTCTAACAACAAAAAGTTCGAAAGAAGTAGAGAGCCGATTAGAGGGTTTTAAGTCCATATCAGTCCGGTTGATATATGTAACGATGTAACGGTGACAATACGTGATTGTATCGGCCAATATAGGATTTTTTTTTCTTTCTTTCTTTCTTTCCTTCTTTTTTCCTTTTTATTTTTCATTGGATCGAATTGACCCTGTATCGCATACCATCTCGTGTTGATATGGATACGACACACCTGCATTGACCAATACGATAGCGATATTCAGAACAATGGCCACTTGCCACTATTTCGGAAACATCTCTCATTCCTCTCTGCCCATATTGCCCATGGATCAATTAGAAGATAGCCTCCACCGCTTCCTTCCGCTTTATTCGCGTTTCTGTGACTTTTGACATGCCAAGTCATCACCCAATACATCTGAAATAGACCAAAACTTATTCCATGTAACCTTAGCAAAAGCACAATGGATGAAGAGGTGGTCAACCGACTTAGTATCGCACATGCACATTACATAAATGTTCGGAATAATCAATTGTCTTTTTTGGAGATTGTCAATCGTGAGAATTTTGTTTCTGCCCACAAGCTAGGCAAAAGCAGCAGCAACCTTCGAAGGTCCACCATATAACCATATGAACTTGCTATACACTTCCACATACCTTTCCCCCGAAGCATAGATGGCCCAATAAAAGGAACAAACAGAATTTTCTTGACTTTTTTAATCTCCATTTCCACCCATCCTTGTCATGAGAAGACAAACTTTGAGACTAAAGCAAGGACATCAAACCTATCATGTCCTCTTTCTTCCTTAGACAAGTCTCTCTTGCATGGTGTGTACAAACTATGATGTTGTTCCTAAAGCATTGCAAAAGGACACAAGGATATTTGAATCTAGAGCTAACCTCGCCAATATAGAGAAAACCATATTTAACTGTTTGTCATCGCACAACACATCCTCCCAAAGTCTGATGTGAGAGTCATCGCTGCACGTGAACCATGCCTTCGATAAAATTCCTCGCTATTCTCATGACCACCTTCCAAATCAAACACACCCTATAAGTTGAAGTTTCCTTGGTAAACCACCCCCCAACTTATGTGCCATATTTACTAGCCACCACCTCTTTCCAAAGACTTATTTTCTTCAAAACCTCCACAACCATTTACCTAAGAGTGCTGAGTTCATGGATCTCAACTCCCTAGCTCTGCACTTCCCTTTGCAATCGATTTGCATACTTTCTTCCACTTAAGCAAGTGAATTTTGTGTTTGTCTTCCGCTCTTCCACCCCTTGCCATAGGATATCATGCCTAATTCTTTCCAGCCTGTTTATCACTTCCATTAAGCATTGGAATAGCAACATAAAATAAACCGACATGTTAGACAGTTGACTTAATAAGCATAATTTTGCCCCCCTAAAGATAAATGTTGACTCTTCCATCTTGAGAGTTTACTTTCAATTCTCTTAATAACCTCGTCCCAACAAGTGTTTGGCTGGCTTGCCGATGCATAACAAAAGGTCCGAATATGATGATGGGAAGCTCCAACTCTACATCCACATGTACCCAATGTTCGAAATATCGGTATCGCGCAATGTATCGCACCCTTGGGATACAGATATGTATTGGTTATTGCACGGGATATATCGTTTGTATCACATAATTTATCGCACTTTTTGGGAAACATAGGGAAACATTGGAAAAATGTTCGAATTTTCCAATGAAACTTCTAGGATTATTAAAAATGACCTTAATACATACTTTTAAAACATAAAATCTCAAAAAAAAAAAAAAAAAAAAAGAAAGAAAGAAAGAAAGAAAGAAGAAGAAAGAAGTGCACATAATAGGTTTCCTTTGTATAGGGTACTAAGTTATGCGCTGTCTGATTGAACTAAAACAACCATATTCAAATATGTTGCATAACATTTATAAATGCATCAAGACATGTATATCCACACTGTCTATCTGTTTTGCCACATTATTTACGGCACCATACCAAAATTGAAGCATATTCAATTATCAAGTGGACCATGCCATAGGAAACAGTATTGATTGAAGGCCATACCATTAAAACCTTCTTAGGGCTCAGCTCACCTTAATGTTTTCGTAGTGTTTATTTACCATCCAATATGTTGATAAGTTCACATAAGCTTGGATGAAAGGAAAAAAACAAATATCAGATTGATCCAGAACTTTTGTGGCCCATTAATAGTCAATCACAACTTTTTCCTTTGGTATGGTCCACTGGTTAATTGGATGTGCTTCGTTTTTGGATAATACACTAAAATGATTTGGAAAAACAGATGAACGACATGGATACAGAATGCATACATTAAGGTGGGCCCCACATTAAGGGTCGCACCATCTTGGGTGAGTATTCGGTCTCACCTAATCCGCTCTCCAATTCTTGACGTTGATATCTTTACTTTTTGAGCTCAAAAAATGAGGCAGATTGTGGGCCCCATGCATTGTATCCATGTCGTCCATTCATTTTTTTAGATCATTTTAAAGCCTTAGAAAAAAATGGGGCAGATCCAGAGATCAAATGGACCACATTAGAGGACGTACTTAATATGGCGGGACCTTGACTGTGGGGCCACCTCGACGTAATATGGTGTATATACACCATCAATTCATTTTGGCATATTATTTTAGGGAATGTGCCAAAAAATGAGGCAAATCCAAAAATGAGGTGGACCACACCACACGAAAAAGTGGTCATTGAATGGCCACCATTAAAAAAAAATAAAATTAGGGGCTACAAAAGTTTTGGATCAAGCTAATATTTATGTTTTCCCTTCATCTATGTCTACCAGACCTTATGAATAGATTGGATGGAAAAAACATCAAAATGGGGCCTAGGAAAGCTTTTAACGGTAGGAATTTCCCTAACCACGTTTTCCTTTAGTACGGACCACTTGAGTCTTGGATCCTACTCACTTTTGGGCTTTATATGGTAAAATGTGCTCATAAAACGGATGGACAGTATGGATTTCTCACAAACATCACATTGCCCCACATAGGTTTCCAGCTAGGAAATCCATGCAAAAGGCTTCTGAATCCACGTCCATCCGGTGTTAACTCATTGCGCTAAGTGTACTGAGTAAACTCTGTGGGGTCCACCGTGATTTATATATTTTATCCACTCATTCCATCCATTTTACCATATAATTTTAGGGCTTGAACCCAAAAATAAAGCATATCCAAAGCTCAAATGGACCACACCACGGAAAACAGTGTGAATTGAATGTCCACCATTGAAAATTTCCTGAGGTTCACAGAAGTTTTGGATCAAGCTTACGTTTGTGTTTTCCCTTCATCCATGTTATTGTGGTATTATGAAAAGTTGGATGACAAATAAACATCATTGTGGGCCCTAGCAAGGTTTCAATGGTGGAAATCATTATTCCCACTGTTTCTTGTGATATGGTTCACTTGAGCTTTGGGCTCAACCATTTAAACGAGCTGGAAAAATTGATGGACGGTGTGGATAAACCACGTACATTCACGATGGGCCCAAACTCACTGTTAAAGAGGGATCGGATTTCCCATTTAAAGAGACCGGACGGCGTGGATAAACTAGATACATCACGAAGGACCAAACTCTATGTTAAAAGGGATCGGATTTCCCTACTACGGAGACCAGCAGAAACCATTTTCGAAGAAAAGAGGGTTCCGATCCTTCTAGAACCCCAAATCTCCCTGAAATTTCTCCGTTTCCATCGCCGTTTTCAAAGAAAGAGGGTTCCGGTTCTTCCAAAACCCCAAATCTCCACGATTTTTGTGGATTTCTCGCCTAGACGAAAAAGAGAAAAGGAAAATGCAATTACGGCGCACGGCTGTTGATCGATGGCGTGGTCCGATTACGAAATGTGATTGTATTGATGAAAATCATGCGATATATCGCACGATACAAAGAATTCTTTTTTTTTTTTTTCCGAGTGATTTCTGGGGGTTTCGTATCGCTTGCATGCGATAACGATATTATAGGCCGATATATCGGCCGATAGTATCGATATTGCGAACACTGCATGTACCTACCAAATTGCCTACTTCAATTCCAATACCCAACATTTCTCTTTTGGAAATATCGATTCTCAAACCCAAAACCACCTCAAAGCACCAAATGATCTTCCTCATTTTAATTTTTTGATGCGAGCAGCCCACCCTCTCTCTGCACACAATTGAAACCAGTGTGACTTGTCCAAAATGGAGTTGTGCGAATAAACCCAACAAATAACAAGGGAACTTTTATCTTGTCTATGCTAAATAACACGAGTAGCCATGGATTATTTTATTTTTACCCGCACAATTAGACTTCTGTGAGTCTTGACCTTGAAAGGGAGGAGCTAGTTGCATCAAAATAAAATAAAATGCCAGAAATGCCACTGATCAAAGACAGACATCCAAATGACCTTAACACCCTACCCTATGTTTGAAGTTCCTTACAATGCCCTTCTACAACCCGAAGATCAAGACTCATAGAAGATTAATTGTGTGGTTAAAAGTGTCCATGGCTACTATGTTATATATAGTATAGACTAGATAAAAACACCCTTGTTATTTGTTGGGTTTTCTCACAAGACTCTTTCAATTTTAGATGAGTCGCACCAGTTTTTTCAATTTGTTGGGTTGTACAACTTCGTTCCTAACTGCAGCAGCCACACCGTGAAACCAGTTTTTTCAATCCTTGTTCCTAGCTCCCTAATCACAAATTACTCCTTTATCATCTCAAGAAAAGATCCACCCAGCCACTTTGTTGAAATTGTCAGCAAAGAGCTAATGAATGCAAAAGGGAGATATCTCCTAGCTTTCTACTTAACAAGTTACACTACTTTCTTTCTTTCTTCCTTCCTTTTTTGCTTGGAAGGTGGAGACATTTTTGTGCTGGTTTGAAGAATCCTAAAGCATGCATCGGGTGTAACATAGGATACTCATAAATAGGTGACCTATTCTGTTGAAAAGTCCATTGGAGAATTCTCTAGGCCATCACAAAAGGGTAACAAATAAAATTTCCAATTCCTTAAACATCATGTATTTGTGCAAAATAAAAAAGAGAAGAATTTAACTGATTTTAAGAACTTCAATGTTATAAAATGGGTACATGAAAAGATTCTCATATTAACTTTGCTATAGAAGCTTCTCAAAGACCATTGTTTTCTATTCGTACTCACAGTAATGCTTCTCTAAGGATATCCATAAGACTTGAAAACAACAAAAATAAAATGGATTATACAAATAAAAGAACTTACTCGATCCGTTTGGATGGACTCCCAAATACTGTTGCACTTTTCGACAGCCTTATCAACCAAACTTACGTCTTCCCATTGCATTAGATGAACATGTAGTGTCGAAGTTGCAAAAAACATCTGGTTCACCAGCATAAGATATCCATTAAAAGAGCTTGAATCACATCATGATTGATAAAAATAACTCCTAATCCACTAGTAAAATAAGTAAATGCTCATGTCGACAAACCTGAAGCTCAGGATAACCTATTTCAGTAGCACACGTATATCCATGTTCTAAAGCAGATATAGAGCCTCGATAGTCTCCTTCAATTACCAAAGCATTTGCAAGCTGTGAATTGAAGTTACATGACCACAACTTCACTGCAAACCTTCAAGGAATCCAAAAGAAGAGAATGTGAATAAAAATTTGAACTTGGAAAGATGTGAAACTAATTACATCATGAGATAATTAGAATACTCTTGCATGTCCAGTGTATATGTGATCAGATTATATGTTACATTTCCACGTCTATATTCTCATGTTAGCATATTTCAGCTTCTACCTAGCATGGCCAATCTCATTCCTTTCAATAAAAATCAATATTATTCCTCTCTCCAAAGTACAGGCATGTGAGTCAAGTGTTTCCATGTTTGAAACCATCCTAGAAAAAAAAAAAAAAATTTGTTATTTTCTGAGACTTGGTATTCAGCTTTTTCTCTCTATTGAATCTACTCTTGCCAAACACTTTAATGAGCATGATGCAAGATACATGATTTAATGCTAGCATGCAACATGGAGATTATGAAAAAGTCCATAAAGTAATTAAATTAACAAAATATGCTAACCTACCAAGTAATTAAGAATAAACAATAAGAAATAAAATCTGATTTAACCTAAATCACATTCCCGCATGCTAAGAAATCACATAAATCAATTAAAACTAAAACTGATGGATGGATAGAACTTCCAATTTAACATAGGCACGTTCCACACTCAATGGACAGATTTGTAGGTTTTATGATTAGAGTTAGGAAAGGAAAAAAATCTGAAATTAGGAAAATTATGGTTCATGGGAATTGGGGATTTTGGAATTAGGGTTTTTAGAAATTGGGAAAAATAAGAAATTGAAGATCTAGGGTTTAGAAGGTATGGAAGGGAAAAGCGGAAGACGAGAGAAGAAGAGAATACCTTTCGAAAGGTAGAGAGGAAGGATGTAAGACGAAGAATACATTTTGAAGAAGAGGAAGAGGGAGGATGTACCTTGGAATCTACCACCAAACAAGCTTCTACCCTTCCACAATTTAATTGGAATGGAGAGTTTTTTTTTTAATAAATTTTTAAAAAAAAACACCCTAAAAAATAAGGAAGAAAATTCCTTCACACAAGAGAGCTTCACTCTTCTTTTTTTTCTTCTCAATAACACCGATAGGGTTGGAACTCCACCCCCTTTGCACTTTTATAATTAAAAATTCGGAATTAAATCCAGCATAATTACAACTATGCCACTCACTTAAGTGGAGTGGCCCATTATCCAAAATAAAAAAACTAAAACATATATTATCAATCTCAACCATCAAATAACTCTAAAAATAAAAAAAAAAAAAAACATAAAGAAAGCAAGATCAGAGTCCAAGGGGCCCAGATCTAAAAGATCTGGTAGCCCGATGGCCTGATCAACAAGATCCAACAGTTGAATCAACACGAAATAAAAATCCTATAACTAAAATGATCTCCTAAGCAGCCCACATGCATCATCCCAAGGTGGGGTCTTCCTAATGCACATCCAATGCATATGGGGTCTTCAAAATGGCTTGGTGGGCCCCATCTGGAACTCGTCTCCCATTCACAAAGAAAGCTGCGCTGATGTGGGTGGTCGTCTCCATCTCTAGTATACCCGAGTAGGTCCTCTAATGTCCCCATCAATTCCCCTCAGCTGAGGAGATTTCGCCTCTGGCGAAATAAAGCTACAGTGATGCTCGATGAGATCCGGGTCTCACCGATGAAGCTTTGACTCTATGATCCACGTACTGTTTGATTTTGGTCTGCCCTTCCATTTGACAAGGTACTCCTGGTAACCGTCATGTTGTGTGGAAACCGCTTCTTCATCTAAGATATCCTTTATCTCCTCTCTTCTCATAGGTATGGATAGTACAGATGGTAAAGGTTGGGAAGAGGGGTTAGGTAATGGCCATGGATTTTGGGACAGATCAGGGGCATCATCATCAAAGTTCATGTGAGGGTTAGGGGAATGTCCATGAAATAGTACAAGATCTTCCACATTAAATGTGGAACTAATACCCATGTTAGGTAGAAGATCTATCAAGTAAGCATTCGAACCTAGTCTTTTCAAGATTTTATATGGTCCAGCGCTACGGGTTTGTAAATTTTTTATGGTTCTCTGTGAAACCTTTTTGGATGTATTTTAATCATGACTTCATCAACCATAACAAACTCTTTAAACCTATGGTGTGAGTCAGCAATCATTTTGTATGTTTCATTACTTATATTGACTCTTTTTCTAATCTCCCCATGCAAGTCATGCATATGTTGTGTAGATGCATATGCAGACTCTGAAGGCCTATGAAACACAGACGTGGGTATGCAATCTATAGAGGTCCTAGGCTCATCTACTCGTCTTTCCAAATCCATGTCCTCCCCAGTACTCATTTGATCGTGATGAAGGTTTTGTAGAGTCAATGCGTGAATGTCCTGCACGGGTGTAAACTCATCCAGTATGGCCTTTGGAATAATAACACTGGACTCCTCCAATACCAGACTCACCTCAGATGATAACTCTACACTACCCTCGAGTGTAACCTCGGGTGGCATCTCCAAAATACTCTTAGGTGTGACCTCACTTGCCACATGTGCATACAATGCCAAATCAGTTTTAGTCCCTCTTTCAGACTCTTTGGCATTAACTATAGGAAGAGAACCAAGCTGCAGTTTCGTTACATCTTCAGGACCACATGTCTTGACATCCTCCTTTTTAGGGATTCATTTTGGCGGGAGAAACTTCAAGACAATCCTTTTACCTCCATACAGAAACGAACACATATTCGAGCGACCGAATAGTGTAGCGTCCATGTCATACAACCAAGGCCTGCCCAAAATGATGTGGCCTATATCCATAGGCAAAACATCACACCACAACGTGTCCGTATAGGAACAAAATTGGATGGGAATAGGACAACGCTGAGAAACCAAAATTGAAGATGCATCAACCCATGAGACTCGATAGGGCTGAGGGTGAGGAACGACTAGCATACCTAAGTAGTCTACGGTCGAGTAGATATCACATTGATGCAACTGTCACTATCAATGATCACCTTGCGGTTTTTACCACCACACTTGGCATAAGTTTGGAAAATTGAATCCCTGCGCCAATCCTCACTTTCTACAATTTGGCTCAAGGCGCGGCTAATAATTGCAAGTGGCACAGTCTTAACTTGTTCCCTGACTTGTGACTGGACGTCTTCCCGAGTGCCGGGGTTTGCCTAAAGGGAGGCTTCAAGCCGATTGACACGCGCATTGATCACGGTCAATTGAGTTGTGGTGGTCCTATTGTGCGCTGGTCCTATTGTGCGCTTCAATAGCCGTCAGACAGTTGTTGATATCGTTAAGGGCCTCGTCAATCTGCTCTAGATTCATATTGGGATGTAGACCAAAGCCACGTCCAGAACGAGTGGGGGCATACACAAGGTAACTCCAAAAGGGAAACTCTAGGTCCTAGGACAATGATAAAACTAACCTAGAGATCAAGCTAGACACACCAACCAGAAAATTCAGTAAGCCACTATCCTCAAATATTATGTTGAAAATTCAGCAGGGTAGTAATCTAAGGGTGCCAAACTGAAAATTCAGCAATGTGATACCCTGAGATTTCTATGCTGAAAATTCAGCAATGGTACAAGTAGAAACGCTACCTGAAAATTCAGCAATATGATACTCCGAAAAAATTAATAAAAATAATAAATAATAAATAAAAATCAGCAATATGATCCTATATGCAATAAATGTTCTACTAACCCTAGATGTGACTCCAACCTAGATGCAACACAAAAATCCTATGCTAAACCTATTCTCTGATACCAAATCTGATGCAGGACATATGATTTAATGCTAGCATGCAACAAGGAGATTATGAAAGAGTCCATAAAGTAATTCAATTAACAAAATATGCTAACCTACCAATTAATTAAGAGTAAACAATAGGAAATAAAATTTGATTTAACCTAAATCACATACCCACATGCTAAGAATTCACATAAATCAATTAAAACTAGGACCGACTGAAGGATAGAATTTCCAATTTAACATAGGCATGTTCCACACTCGAGGGACATATGTGCAGGTTTTATGATTAGGGTTAGGAAGGGGAAAATCTGAAATATGGAGAATTAGGGTTCATAAGAATTGGGGATTTTGTCAAACACGTACCCTACGCTAGACCTTGGCTTTGATACCAAATTTGATGCAGGATGATGGAAACTATCCTAGGATGCATGATTAGAGATCAATTACACATTAATTTCAGCAATCAATATGTAAAATCAAGCATATCCTCATAATAGTTTAAAAAATCAGATTTATAACATGAATATCCTAGGTTTTCATATACACGGTGTATGAAAATATAAAATAGTTCAAGAGTGGCCCAGTTGGAAGTAGGGACTTCCAATCTAGCGTATGCACGTTTCACACTCAAGGGAATGACTAGTAGGTTTTATTATTCGGGTTAGGAAGGGGAAAATCTGAAATATGAAGTATTAGGGTTTCTGGGAATTGGGGATTTTGGAATTAGGGTTTTTAGAAATTGGAAAAAATAAGAAATTGAAGATCTAGGGTTAAGAAGGTTATAATGGAATGGAAAAAAGGAAGACAAGAGAAGAAGAAATACCATTCGAAGAGGAGAGGAAGGATGTAAGACGAAGAATACCTTTTGAAGAAGAGGAAGATGAAGGATTTACCTTGGAATCCACCACCAAACAAGCTTCTACGCTTTCACAATTTAATTGGGGGGGGGAGTTTTAATATTAAAAAAAAAAAAAAAATCCCTTGAAAATAAGGATGAAAATTCCTTCGCACAAGTGAGCTCCACTTTTTTTTTTTTTTCTTCTCAAATCTCCACTAGGGTTGGAACTCCACCCTCCCTGTGCTTTATAATTAAAAATTCGGAATTAAATCCAACATAATTACAACTATGCCACTCACTTAAGTGGCCCATTATCCAAAATAAAAAAACTAAAACATATATTATCAATCTCAACCATCAAATAACTCCTAAAAATAATATTTTAAAAATATATATATATATATAAAGAAAGCAAGATCAGAGTCCAAGGGGCCCAAATCTAAAGGATCTAGTGGCCCGATGGCCTGATCTACAAGATCCAACGGTCAAATCAAACAAAATAGAAATACTATGACTAAAATTATCTCCTAAGCAGCCCACACGCATCATCCCAAGGTGGGGTCTTCTTGATGCACGTCTGATGCATGTGGGGTCTTCAAAATGGCCCAACAGGCCCTATCTGGAACTCGTCTTCCATCCACAAAGAAAGTTGCATTGATGTAGGTGGTCATCTCCATCTCTGGTATACCCAAGTAGGTCCTCTGATGTCCCCATCACATGCATGCCAATGATACATGGACTCTAACTAATCTTCCATTAGGTAAGACTCCAGCAAAGTGTATATGGGTGTACACAGTCAAGTTCCTACCTGATGAAGCAATTGATCGTTACAAAGCCAAATTGGTCGCCAAGAGGTATACACAAATTTATAGAGTAGATTATCTTCATACGTTTTGACTAGTGGCTAAACTTAATTCGATTCAGGTTCTTCTATCAATAGCAACAAATCACGATTGGCCACTTTTTCAGTTAGAGATGTGAAGAACACATTCATGCATGGAGATTTACATGAGGAAGTCTAAATGGAGCAACCTCCTGGGCATGTTGCTCGGGGGGTATGTAGGTTAAACAAATATGTATATGGACTGAAACAATCACCATGGACCTGGTTTGAGAAGTTAAATAGTGTGGCTATGTCATTTTGATTAAAAAGAAGGTATATCACTAAGTTTTCTCAAGACATTTTACCTCCTGCCACTTGTTGTCTATGCAGATGATATGATAGTGAACAGTGACAACTTAAGGGCATTGAGAAGTTGAAGTCATATCTTCAAACTCAGTTTCAAATCAAAGATTTTGGTCTTCTTCAATATTTTGTGGGCATTGAAGTGGCAAGATCGAGAGTGTGTTTGTGACCTGTTGAACGAGATAGGTACGTTGGGTGCCAGACTGGTTGATACAGCAATGGACCCTTACCTCAAGCTTGAACATGAAGGAGAAGTGTTAGAAGACCCTAGTATGTATAAGAGACTTGTTGGCAAGCTCATTTATTTGACCATTACCAGGCTTGATATCGCATTCCCAATCAGTGTGGTGAGCCAGTTCAAGCAAAATCCGAGGACATCACATCTTGCAATAGTTATAAGAATCCTCATGTATTTGAAATGTTCACTTGGGAAGGTTATTTTATACAGACCTCGTAGCCATCTCCAAGTAGCTGGTTATTCAGATGCAGATTATGCAAGGTCGAGATGTGATAGAAGGTTGATTACCGGTTACTGCACCTTCCTAGGTGGTAATGTGGTTACTTGGAGAAGTAAGAAATCAAATTTAGTTTCCAAATCAAGTGTTCAAGCTGAATACAGGGCAATGGTACATACAACTTGTGAACTTATATGGTTAAAGTCTCTTCTCGAAGAATTGGGATTTGGAGTTCAGGTTCCAATGTCTTTACACTACGACAATCAATCCGTGATACATATTGCCAATAATCCAGTGTTTCATGAGACAACGAAGCATATAGAGGTTGATTGTCATTTCATTCGGGGCAAGATATAACAAGGAGAGATCCATACACCTTATATTTCTTCCCACGATCAAGTTGCAAATTTATTCACCAAGACTCTCGGAAAATCTTGGTTCGACAAACTAGTCTCCAAGACATCTATGCACCACCTTGAGGAGGAGTGTTAATAGTAGTAGCTATGGGCCTATGGCCCACTTAGTTTTGGGATGTGTTGGGAACATAGTTTTTGTATAAAGGGCATTTTAGCTTTTATTTACTTAAGGGCACTTTTGTAATTTCATCCATTTATAAATAATATAAGAGAAAAGTGGGAACGAGAGCCCTAGCTCTTAATTCCCTTTTCTCAAGTTTCTTCTCTCATTTTTCTTTTCTTATCATCTTTTCTTCTGCCTTTCGCTTTTCTATACCAATTTAATTTGGATGGATAGTGTCGCCAATTTGGGGGACCACTTGAATGCCCCTAAATCGACCCAAAATCCATGCAATCTATGACACTCATCCCACTAATGCAATTGGCCCAAATTACACTTATTTCATCATCACTATCAAATTGGTGGACAACGAAGAATTAAAAATATCCAGTGGTCCTATTTCAACAAACAAGTGTCCGCAAATCAATGGTTAGCATCATTCAGACAATCTGATTTTGGGATTGTGACTTAATAATAGTAGACCCCACATTTTAATCGGCTTAGTTTGATTTAATACATGGCACGTGCACAAATTTTTTAGTGCAAGTGTATCAACTTCATAGGGCACCAGACTATCGTATTAGCATAAGGTGAAAAGAGGTCTCAAGTCAAAATGGTTGGACCACCAACTATGGTCCACCCCACAAAAATCATCCATATCTACTCATCAAGTGGGCCACACCATAAACAAAAATTTTATTGATAAATAGCAAAAAAAAAAAAAAAAAAAACAAGTGTGGTCTACTCAATGAGTGGATATGACTTGTGTTTTGCAAAAGGTGATCCTCGTAATAAGGCCAGTCTAATGTATGGATTGAATTTCTCACACATAAAAGATTGGAAGTTATCCGTTGGTGGACCCTAACTTCTAATCCAACCCATTGGACCTTTTGTTTAAAAAGCTTGGACATAAGGAAGCCATGTTGCAGCATGCCTTAGAGAGAGAGAGACGATGGGGTGCACTTGCACCCGAGAAGAAGAGAAGAGAGAGAGAGAGAGAGAGAGACAGAGACAGAGACATTGTTAGCAGAGAAGAAGAAAGAAGAAGAAGAGACTCCGTCCTAGACCCAAGTACACTTTTTCTTGAACAAGAAAAAAACAAGGACCGGTGATGCAGACATCAGACCCTTCAAAGTTTATCAAAGACGAAGGTGGCCGACGAATACATCTTTATGGCTCGATGATGGTTCATGGCACAACCGATGATGATTTTGAAGATATGTTTAATTGCGCAACTAAATGATGATTTTGTAAATCTAGTTAATTGCAAAACTAAGGATGATTTTGAAGACCTTACACGTGTCCTTGGATTAATTGAAGGCCCCACATTAGGAGGGCACACATGTAGGATGAGTTAGAAGATTGATCTGTTACGCATTATTTTATTTTATTTTTATAAAGCTTTGTTTTGAGCGTTTATTTTTTCTTTTGTTATAGGGGTATTTTAGTCATTTCCTTTTAAATCCGAATTTTATAAATAAGGTGCTCTCTACCCTAAACCTAATAATATTTTTTTAATGAAAGCTTGGTGCCTCCTTCCCCTTTCTCTCTGTGGTAAGTTCTTCTCTTCTCTTCTTCTAACTTCTATTTCTAGCCCTCCAACCTTCTTCTTCTCTTCCTATGCCTTGTCTTTCTTTTTTTTTGGTTGCTATTGACCCTGAAATTTTGAGAATTGATCCCAACCCTTTCTCAGATTTTCCAGTCGTCCCTATTCCAAAAATCCTTTGATTTCCTGGACTAGAGAAGTTGCATTGATTGTTGGATTAAAACCATGCCAGATCAGGAGGTCTCGTCCCTCGCTGGATCCAATCCACGCATGATTTGAATACAATACCTCAGGATTGTGATGAAGGTCTACAACCATTGCATGTTCCCTTTATTATTTTCTTTACTATGATGTGGAATGTGAATATTTCAATTGATTTGCTTAGTTTATTTCGCTGGATCATTTTTGTGCTCACACATGCATTCTAATTTAAACCGTCCTGCATCAATCGGAGTTTTTTTTATTGACAAGGGTTTCGTTTTGGCTTGGGCTTATGTCACAGTAGCTAAGGCTATTATTTCCTTATTTGCTTCCATGTTTTAGTGGAGAGTTGTATTCTTTTCACGCCTTTGGGCGGGTTCCTTAATAAATTGTTTTGCTATCTCTAAAAAATAAAGGAACAAGTAGCAGGGGGGAGAGGATTGGTCGTTAATCCTTGTAACGGTTGTTATGGTGCCGTTTTTACCCTAAATTGCTTAATGGGGTGTGTCAATACTGTTACATAACGGCCATTGCAACCGTTGTG
The DNA here is from genome assembly GCA_030180095.1 of Magnolia changhungtana. NCBI lineage: Eukaryota > Viridiplantae > Streptophyta > Magnoliopsida > Magnoliales > Magnoliaceae > Magnolia > Magnolia changhungtana. The sequence continues at coordinate 8,087,073 of JASAUF010000446.1, forward strand.
TAACTGTTTTGGCACAACTTGCTCTAAACAATTATTTCAAACTATTTATTTTATCCAGCAACTTTATTTTTATTATTATTATAATAACATTAGTACTAATATTATTTTCGTTAGTATTATTGCTACTACATTATTAGCTGTAATATTCTTTAAAAAAATTATTATAGTGTGATTATTTTAAAGAAAACATTTGCTTTATTATTCTTGATGGGGATGTTTCCGACCATGGTATCCAAAAATGGTTACACAACGGCTGTAATAGCCGTTACGTAACGATAATGGTGGGTAAAATACGATTATGCATTGCGGGGATGTAACAGCTGTTACGGGAAAAAAAATTGACCTATAATATCCATTATGGGGCCATTATAGGGTTTTTTTCTATTTGACCATAACAGCCATTACTGCTCGCATTATAGTGGTAATGATGGTGGCTATTACAACCAGTGTTCATAATATCAGTCGATATATTGGCCGATAATATCGGTATCGACAGTCAGCGATACAAAACCGTCAATAAATACAGAAAAATACTGAAAATTTGCCAAACTTCCATTTATCGTGCTATATATCACAAAATATCGTGAGATATCGCCGATATATCGGACGATAATGCCTGATATTGCAGATTTTCCGACGACATCTCATCCGCATCCCATCCAAAAATTCCAAAAATATAGAAAAAAATAAAATCTCTTACCTATTTAATCTGCCTAAGAGAGTAGCTTTCGACTAGATTTGGGTGAAATCTGAAGAAATCATCCCGAGATCCGGAGAAATCGTCAATTTGGGAGATATTTTAGGGTTCTGGAATGCCAGAACCCTATCTGCGTCGAAAAAAAGGGCATTCGGGCCCTTTTTAATGGGATTTGGGTTGGCCGGTGTATCGCACACCACCGAGCTAACTGGTGTGTTGACGTCACCAAGGTCCGTGGGTCCCATCATAAGGTATGCATTATATCCAAACCGTTCGTCCATTTGTCAAGCTCGCTGTAAGGCTTGAACCGAAAAATAAGACAAATTCAAAGATCAAGTGGACCACACTGCAACTAGCGGTGGGAGATTGAACATCTATCATTGAAACCCTTTGGAGGTCACGGAAGTTTTGGATCAATATGATATTTGTTTTTCCCCTTCATCCAGGTATGTGTGACCTCATGAACAGATTGGATGGAAAATTAAAGTTATGGAGGGCCCTACGAATGTTTTAACGGTGAGAATCATTGTCCCCACTGCTATTTGTGGTGTGGTCCACTTGAGATTGAACGGTGTGGATATAATAAATACATTATTGTGGGGGCCATAAAACTTTGAACCGTTCGTACAACTCGAGCTCCAAGAGTGGAGCTAGTATTGGGTTGGGACGCGGATTTCCTGCGAAAGCCTTTTGCTAGAACTTCCTGCGCAAGGATGCTGGGTGGGGCCCACCGAGATGTTTGTGAGAAATCCACCCCGTCCATATGTTTTACGAGTTGATTTTAGGACGTGCGACCAAAAATGAGGTGTATCCAACATTCAAGTGGGCCACACGAGAGGAAAAAGTGGGCATTCAGTGAGCATCGTTGAAGCATTCTTATGGCCAAAAAAGTTTTGTATGGTTATCTTTTCGATGTTTTCACCTCATCCCATTAGTAATGACCTTATAAACGGTTTGGATAGCATATAAATATCAAGCTGAAGCCTAAAAAGGTTTCGACGGTAGGAATTTCTTTCCCTAATTTTCCCTCGCGTGTGACCCACTTGAGTTTTGTATCCACCTCAGTTTTGATCGCACATCCTAAAATGAGCTCGCAAAATGGATGGACGGAATGGATTTGTAACACACATTATAGTGGGCCCCACCCAGCATCGTTGCACAGGAAGCCTTCCGTAGGAAATCCGCGTCCCTCGTCTTGTCAATGTGGTGGGAAGCGGATTGCTAATTATAGGATACTAAGTAAACTCTGTGGGGGCCACTGTGATTAATGTATTTTATCCACTCCATCCATTTATTTTACCAAATAATTTTATGATTTTAGCCCAAAAAATGAAGCATATCCAAAGCTCAAGTGGACCACACCACAAAAAACAATGTGAATTGAATGTCTACCATTGAAAAATCATTGAGGGCAAAGAAGTTTTGGATCAAGCTGATATCGTTCTTTTCCTTCATCCATGTCTTTGTGATATTATGAACAGGTTGGATGAAAAATAAACATCACTTTAGGCCCTAGGACGGTTTCGACGGTGGAAATCAGTATTACTACTATTTCCTGCGGTGTGGTCCATTTGAGCTTTGGATACGTTTCAAATTTGTGCTCAACCCCTAAAATGATTTGAACAAATGAATGGAAGGTGTAGATAAACCACGTACATTTATGGTGGGCCCAACAGAGTTTACTCAGTATGATAAGATCCAGTGTGGTGGTGGGAGTAGATTAGGTGAGACCCTAGCCTCACCCAAGAAAGTACAACCCCTACCATGGGGCCCAACTTGATGTGTGTATTCTATATCCATTCTGTCCATCCATTTTTTTCATATCATCTTCCAGCATGATCCCAATAATTAAGAAGATCCAATTATTAGGTGGACTATACTCAAGGAAACAGTGGTGGTTGAACACGGTATGATGCAGGGACATGTGATGACCTAACCCTAGATGCATGTATAATCAGGTTAAAGAATATTCAAATAAATACACCAATTAACTAACCGTTTCCAATCAACGGGATTAGGTAAATCTCAACACAAAGATGAGGTTATTCCGTCAAGATCATACCCCTTATCATAAAATCACATAAAACAGTAAAAAGGGAAGATCTAAGGATATGAGGATATCCCAGATCTAGCATAAGTCAGTCCGCAATATGATTCTACTGACTAACCATCCCTCTTTTCCGTTCAAACTAGAAAGGGGGTATCCAGAGAAGAACGAAAAGAGTGAAGAACGAATTATTTGAGATGAAGAAACTACGGGTCCTTTTGTCGTCAAAAGAAAAGAAGGATGATGATTTTTACCACCTCGAAAATCTAGAAAGAAGGAAACCTGAAATCGAGGTGAAATCTTCAAAACCCAAGGGTCAATCCTGAAACCCTAATCTCTTGAATAAAAAGGAAGAAATAGACGAATTTTTATTCATTCAATAATAATGAAAATAGGTTTTCTCACAACGTATATATAAGCTATGGAAAAAGTAAAAGTGCATTAAAGCCCTTGGAAACAAGAAAAATAACAAAAAGACGAAAAATAAAGAAAGTCGAAACAAAGCCCTTGAAACAAGAAAAAGAACAAAAAAGTCTAAAACTAAAACGCTCGCGTGGTAGGGTGCAATGTTGTCAATCGCATATGCCATGGCATATTTTTTATAAAATAATAAAAAATTTTAAAATGAAAAAAAAAAAAAAAAAATCTTAAAAAATAAGAAAAACTTGCCTAATTAGTACACATGATTGGATTGAGTTATTTTACTTATTTCATTATAGTTTAAGTGTTTCATTAAGTTATATATTTAATTACTCATATTATATTATATAAATTTTAACAAAACAATCAAGCTACATTAAAAGAGAACTAATTATTATAAACTTCGAGCAAAGAAATTTTACTGATAAATGGATAACTTGAAACAACTTACAAGTTATAACTTACAGCTTAATTTACAAAAAGAAACACAACTTATAAAATACAAAAAATAAACATACTTGAAGTAATTGTAGAGAGATTAGAGTAAGAGAGAGAGTAATAGATTTAGAGCTTCGAAGTAGAGAATAGTGAAAATGGAGGGGATATGAGTCTATTTATAGGCAAAAGTTCTCCAAATTGAAAAAATAAAAAATAAAAAAATTGCTTCCACTCTGATTATTAGGAAATATGGGATCGCATATGCAGTATGCGATCGCATACTTGCATATGCGATCGCATATTTATCGCATATAAAAGTATGTCATGGCATACTTGCCAGGATCGCATATGCCATCATGGCATATGCGATTCGATCCACAGTATGCACATATGCGATCGCATTTGACAACAATGGTAGGGTGTGAAATCCAACCCATAGATCTATGGTCGGGGTGTAGTCATGTCGCTCCTGCACTCGTAGCACGTCAAAAAGTGGGTCTGATGGACCCATCGTCCATCCACATCAACTCCTCCGCTCTGATACTCTGTCGGCAACGCCTCCTCCTCTGGTACACTCTAAAGGGTGCACCACTAATGTCTGCATCAATTCTCCCCGTGTAGGAAGAATTCGTCACTGGCGAAATTGAACTCTTGTATCTCTCAAGCAAATCGGGGTCGATGCGCTGTAGCTCTGCCTCTGTGATCCAAGAGTTATCTGTAATGGGCCTGTTCCTCCATTTGACTAGGAATTTCTAGAAACTCCCGGAGTGAGTGGAAACTGCCTCGAAGTCCAAAATTTCCTCAATCTCGTTTCTTCTCAGTGTAGGTGGAAGAAAAGGTAAGATGGGTACAGGAAGATCGGGTTGTGGCTAAGGTCCATATATAGGGGGGGTCTGGGAAGAAACAAAGAAACCAGTGGATAGAGGTAATGGCTTGTGAAAGGGAACTAGATCTTTCACATTAAATGTAGAACTGATGCCCATGGTAGCAGGGATATCAACAACATAAGCATTAGACCCCAATCTTTTCACGATTTTATGTGGGCCTATGCTACGGGCATGAAGCTTCTTCACGGATCCAGGTGGAAATCGATCAGACCTAATACGAACCATGACGTCATCTCCCAGTCGAAATTTCCTAAATCTCCTGTGAGTGTCAACAAAAAGTTTATAATGTTCATTACTTGAATTAATCTTCCTCCTGATCTCATTATGCAATGCATGTATATATGCTGGGTGAAGGACTCTCCTAACTCTGACGGACGTTGTTGTGTAGCTATGGGGATCAAATTTATGGGGGGCTCGGGGTCTAAGACCTAAAACAATTTCAAACGGGCTCATTCCTGTGGACCTATTCACTGAAGAATTATACGTGAACTCTGCTGTGAGAAGAACAGTGTCCCAGGTCCTGCGGTGGTCTCCAACCAGACATCTTAACAAATTCCCTAGGCTACGGTTCACTACCTCAGTTTGACCATCTGACTGGGGATGATATGCTGAAGAAAACTAGAACCTCGTACCCAAAAGATGTCAAATAGTCTTCCAAAAATAACTAGTGAACCTAGTATCTCTATCAGACACGATGGATCTAGGTACTCCATGGAGTCGCACAACCTCCTAAAAGAATAACTTAGCAACATGGGAAGCATCTGAGGTCTTATAACAGGGTAGGAAATGGGTCATCTTAGAAAATCGATCAACAACCATGAGTATGAAGTCGTGCTTACAAATAGTCTTGGGAAGCCCAAGCACGAAGTCCATACTGACATCTTGCCACGGGGCATGTGGAACTAGCAAAGGAGTATATAAACCTGTATTTTACTTCCTTTGCTTCACCAATTGACATGTCCGACACTACTCTACAATTTTAGCCACACCTCGCTGGAGATTAGGCCAATAGAAACGATCAGACACAAGGGCAACTGTTTTATCTCGACCAAAGTGACCTGTCATCCCTCCAGCATACAGCTCCCAAACTAAAAAATCGCGGAGGGATGTTCGTGAGATACAGAGCTTGTCCCCTCTAAAAAGATATCCATCTGTAAGGACGAACTCCGCAGTCCTCGAGGACGGGTCACTACACAATGATGCATAAATGATCCCAAAATTAGGACAGTTTGAGTACTCCCCTTGAGTTGCTCAAAGCCTGTAACTTCAATACTCCTGGACTGCAGCGCCATGATATGACGGCTAAGCACGTCAGCAACCTTATTCTCTTTTCCGGCCTTGTGCTTAAGCACAAACGTGTACTCTTGAAGAAATTGTGCTCACTTGGCATGCCTAGGGCTCAACTTCTTTTGAGAGCTCAAATATTTCAAGGTCTCATGATCAGAGAACAGGACGAATTCTTGTGATAATAAATAATGCCGCCAATGGCGCAATGATTGCACAACCGCATAGAACTCCTTGTCATAAGTGGAGTAGCGTTGTTGAGCCTCGTTCAACTTCTCATTGACAAAGGCCATAAGATGTCCCTCTTGGCTTAATACTCCGCCTATGGCAATTCCTGACGCGCCACACGCTACCTCAAAGGCTTTGGTAAATTCAGGTAGACGCATGATTGGCGCTTCCGTCATCTTCTTTTTAATTTCCGAAAAAGCCCGTGCCGCGGCTTTAGTCCATTGTAACACTCCTTTTCGTATGCAATATGTGATAGGAGTCATAATCGAGCTAATCCATGGATGAACCATCGATAAAACGTAGCTAGACTGTGAAAGCTTCGCACATAGTGCATGGTACGCGGCTCAGGCCAATTGACAATGGCCTTGACTTTCTCAGGGTCTGCAGACATACCCTCTGACGATACAACGAACCCTAGGAAGATAACACGGGAGGTCAAGAAGGAACACTTCTTGAAGTTCGCATAGAGCTTTTCTGCGCACAAGGCGTTGCAGACCTGCCTCAAGTGCTCTATGTATTGGCTAAGGGACGTACTACAGAAGAGGATATCATCAAAGTACACAACTAAAAACTTGCCCATAAAGGGTCGCAACACCTGGGTCATCACCCTCTTAAACGTACTTGGGGCATCGGTTAACCCGAAAGGCATAACCAACCACTCGTACAGCCCATCCTTCGTCTTGAAGGCAGTTTTCCATTCATCTCCCGGACGAACACGAATTTGGTGATAACCACTCTTGATGTCAATTTTTGAAAAGATAGTAGAGGTGGCCATCATGTCAAGCATGTCATCAAGCCTCAGGATGGGAAACCAATACTTGACAGTGATCTTGTTTATGGCTCTACTATCATTACACATGCGCCACGTGCCATCTTTCTTGGGCGTAAGAAGCGCGAGCACGGCGCAAGGGCTCAGACTCTCACGAATGAATCCCTTTTTAAGCAATTCATCCACCCGCCTCTTCGACTCGGCATGCTCGGTGGGGTTCATTTTGTGGTGAGGGAGGTTTGGTAAGGTAGCCCCTATGACGAGATTTATTGCATGTTGAATGTCTCGCATCGGTGGAAGCTCGTCTGGAAGGTCCTTAGGAAAGACATCCTGAAACTCCTTCAGGATCGGACGAGCCTCCTGGGGTATCCCTATAGCAACCTTAAGTGTACTCTCCCTAGCCAGTAGACCATACACCATAGTCCCCGCCTTAGTCTCTCTCTCAAACTCCTTAACATCTATGATGTGGAGAGACTTCGACTGAGGCACCCTTTGACTCTTAGGACCGCCTAGGGACGCAACATCTTTCGCTCCTATTGACGATTTGGGAGGGAGCGGGCTCAAGACAAGCTTCTTTCCTTCATGCTTAAATACACAATTATTTGTACGCCTGAATATTGTGACATCTGTCATAGAGCCATGGCCTTCCCAAGATGATATGGCCAACGTCCATCGTGACCACATCACACCATAACTCGTCCTTTGTATGGTCCAAACTCAATCGGAACAAGGCATTGCTAGGTCACAGGGAGAGATGTCGCATCCACCCAAGAAACTCTATATGGGTTGAGGTGAGGGACTGGCTTCAACCCTGGGCGACTCAAAGTAACTGGAGAAACTACATTCTCATAGCTCCCGCTGTCTATGATCACTTCGCAGCTCTTTTCTCCGCGCTTGGCATAAGTGTGGAAAATGGTGGTTCTGCGCCAATCTTCGCTTTCCTTCATCTGGGTCAAGGCACACCTCACCACTGCAAGTGGGACAGTCTCCACAATATCATCCTCGACATCACTAGCCGGGTCAAGGGAGGGGATAATGATCTCCTCATCACCCTGGTCACCATCAACTTTATCTGCCACTTCTTCTGTGGGGTGTTCGGAAAGAAAGGCAAATGCGCCCACCCTTATTTGAACACTCAGCAGCGATGTGACCCATGCCACCACATCGGTAGCACTACCCTGGCATCACGGGCCTAGTACTTGGTCCAACCATATTATTACTTCAATTTTTATTGACTGGCTGGGTACCTGGTTGAGATTTGGGTTGAATTCTGACCTGGGGTCTTGCTCCCTGCAGAGCTACTCTAGGCATAGGAGGTCGAAAATCAATCACCCTCACATTGGATTGGCGCACGCAGTGCTCCAGTTCCTAAACCACCTGGTAAGCATGTTCCAGACTGATGACCATGTGAAGCGTGAGCTCCGGCTGAAGCTCAGACCTGAGGCCCATACGGAAATGGGAGAGAACCACAACAGGGTCCTTGTCCACATCGTACCTCATCATATATTCATCAAACTTGGCGATGTATTCCGTCACCGTCATGGATCTTTGGCACAAAATGTGGCATTGATCCAACCTCTGCCTATAAGAAAGGGGAACATACTTCTCTCGCAACAACTCTTTCATCTCAATCCAAAAGAAAACTAGCCCCTCTCCAGATCGCTCACAACAACGCTCCGCATTTCCCCAATATAGTTTTACTTGGCCCACCAATTTCATCTTGGCAAATCCGACTTGTCGTGGGTCTGGTAGACCTTGCCACTCAAAGAAGTGGTCCATGTTTGCTAACCAGTCGAAAAAAACTTTAGGGTCTAATCTCCCATCAAAACTGGGGGTGTCAACCTTGATACCCTTCATGACCCTAGAAACAGGGTCCTTGTGCTCATGATATCTCTAGGGGTGCTGACAATGCACCCCATCATGGCCCTCCCCATTGGGCGGGAAGAACAGGATCACGATTATATGTGGGTGGTAATAGATATACCTCATCGTGTCTGTTACCAGGCCCACGGGCTTAGTCTATGCCCAAACCATCCTTAGGCAGATCAGGGCCCACAACTTGGGACTGATCGACAACCCCAGTGTCGGGGGTCGTCTGGGCTCCACCTACAGTGGTGGTCGGAATACCAACCTCTAGACGCGTGAACCTACCATCCTGATGCGCAAACTGTTGTGCGATATTATCCCTCAAGGTTTGAAACTGTTGATCCATTTTCTTAGTTAGGCCCTCCATAGCCTTGGTAAATTGATCGGAGTCCATGGTATAACGGAGACCGAACCCACGACCAGTGCACGTGGCCATATACCAGGAACGACGAGTGAATGGCCCTAGATCTATGTGCGAGAAAGGGTAAAAACAACGATACCAATGCAATACAACTACCCTATATGGCCTAGATCTATATGGAGACTCAACAAAACCTATAAAAAAGGGCTGACTAAGCTCAATAAAATATGCCCCCTAGGCAGAGCGGTCACGTGGGTCGAGGGTTTCTGTAGAAAATTTTTACCGCAAAGACGAATTGATAATAAACTTACCTACGCTAAAACTGAGCTCTAATACCAAATTTGATGCAGGAACATGTGATGACCCAACCGTAGATGTATATATAATCAGGTTAAAGAATATTCAAATAAATACACCAATTAACTAACCGTTTCCAATCAAAGGGATTAGGTAAATCTCAACACAAAGATGAGGTTATTTCGTCATGATCATACCCCTTGGCATAAAATTACGTAAAACAGTAAAAATGGAGGATCTAGGGATATGAGGATATCCCAGATCTAGCATAAGTCGGTCCACGGTCAAGTTTGGATCTAATTCTACTGACTAACCATCATTCTTTTCCGTTCAAACTAGAAAGAGCGTATCCAGAGAGGAACGAAAAGGTTGAATAACGAAGGATTCGAGATGAAGAAAGTACAGGTCCTTTTGTCGTCAAAAGAAAAGAAGGAAGATAATTCTTACCTTCCGCTACACCTCAAAGATCTAGAAAGAAATAAACCTGAAATTAGGGTGGAATCCTCAACACCCAAGGGCCAATCCTGAAACCCTAATCTCTTGAATAAATAGGAAGAAAAGAGACGAATTTCTATTCATTCAATAATAATGAAAATAGGGTTTCTCACAACGTATATTTAAGTTATGGAAAAAGTAAAAGTGCACTAAAGCCCCTGTAAACAAGAAAAATAATAAAAAGACGAAAAATAAAGAAAGTTGCAAGAAAGCCCCTGAAATAGGAATAAGAACGAAAAAGTCTAAAACAAAAATACCCATGTCGTAGGGTGTGCAATCTGACCCATGTATCTATGGTCGAGGTGAACACCCGCGTGGTAGGGTGTGAAATCCGACCCATGATTCTATGGTCGAGGTGCGGTCATGCCGCTCCTGCACTTGTAGCGCGTCAAAAAGTGGGTCTGATGGACCCATCGTCCATCCACATCAACTCCTTTGCTTTGGTACTCTGTCGGCGACGCCTCCTCCTCTGGAACACTCTAAAGGGTGCACCACTGATGTCCGCATCACGGTACCATTAAAAACTTCTTAGGGTGTACCTTGATTTTCCCTATATTTTATTAGGCACCTGATCTGCTAATAACTTCACATAAGTTTGAATGAAGAGAAAAAACAATTATAGGCTTGATACAAACTTTTGTGGCCCACTAATGGTCAATCACCATTGTTTCCTATGGTATGGTCCACCTGATTATTGGATCCGGTTCATTTTTTGGATAATGTCCTAAAACGATATGAAAAAATGGATGGATGGGGTGGATACTGAATATAGTTGTCTTAGTTCAATCGAACAACGCATAGTTGAGGACCCTATACAAAGGAAACCTATTATGTCCGCTTCTTTTTTGAGATTTTATTATTTAAAAGTGTATATTAGGGTCTTTTTTAATAATCCCTAAAGTTTCATTGAAAAATTCAACAAAATCTTCAATGTTTCCCCATGTTTCCCAAAAAGTGTGATAAATTACGCGATACAAACGATATATCCCGTGCGATAACCGATACGTATCTGTATCCCAAGGGTGCGATACATTGCGCGATACCGATATTTCGAACATTGATTACAACCACCGTGTTATTGAACACCTTGTTTCCAACAAAACTAGAGCTAGTAAATGAAGTGGAGATGTGCCTCAAAGTGCTCGTATGCCTATGAAAATTGACTGAAATGTTATGATACAACCAATGTAATGCATATGGCCAGTGTTTGGAAGTTAGAAGGCAGCCTATCCAGGATAAGTGTTGCAGCTATGAGAATGTTGAGATGGAAGTGCGAGATGACTAGATATGAAATGATATTAAGAATCAACTCATGTGAACCCCTCTATGAGGGGTCCTATAAGAGACAAAATGATGGATAACAAACTAAGATGGTTTGGTCATATGCACCAAGGCATGGAGTGTAACCTTATGGTTGAAGGACTTGAAAAGAGGATAAGACAAAGGCCTAAAAGGACTTGGATCAAGGTGATGAGAAGGGATATCAAGGCTTGTTCACTTATCAAGAACCTTCGATGGGAATGATCAACAAAGTAAGATTTCTAAAGCTTGACCTCAGATATCTAGGAGAAGGTTATGATGATGATGATGATGATGATCAATGCGAAACTCCACCATTCTGGAGTCTTGGCCATAGAAGAAGCTTGCTTAGTGGCATTCAAAGAGTCTCCTTCCATGCTTAAAGGACTAATGGGAAAGTGATACTACAAGGCAAAGGCCTTCCCCAGTGCTCTCACCTTTTGAGCCCCTAATACCTAATGTACCAGAGAACATCTCAATATTTCTTCCTTATTTCCGTTTATAGTAGTAGCAAGCCAGCAACCTGTTAAGAAAGAAGAAAAATACATTGAAGGATTGAGTATCATACAAATAAAAAAGTATCAGAGACACCATCCCCAACAAGATTACAAGCACTAACATTGATTTTGCTCAAAAGGTTCAGAGACGAAATGTTTAACCTCGAGGCTAAATACTGAATCTTGCTCAAGAAGAAAGCATGTTTCTAACCCAACTCCTATTCTATCCAAAAAAAAAAAAAACACCAAATGAGAGCCTAAGGAACCATTCTCCACATGATTCTACCTTTGGCATTAAGGGACTTTCCCAACCAATGACCAACTTGTCAATCCCACCGAATTCCACCCAAAGGATAACGAGGAATTGGAACAAGGAACTCAAAATTTCCAAAGCAGCCCAACAATGGATGAAAAGGTGGTGAAACTAACTATTCACTTCTGAAGACATGGAACATGTGTTAGGAAAGACTTGATCTTTTGCTTTTGAATTTATTGAGGGTACAAGTTCTATTTTTGTGGCCATCCAAGCAAAAGCCTCTATTCTTGGAGGTAGAGAGCTTCCCATACCATGAAGCAAGGAGAAGCATCCTTCCATGATGAAGTAAGATTATTGGAGAAAGACATCGAGGAGAAGGTTTCTTCCATCCCCCATGATGAGGACACCCGAGCACCATATCGAGTAGATCAAAGGAGACAAGCTGTGACCCATGCCCCGGTTTCTCTATGGCTAGATGATCATTACGTGGGGCCCAGCTCCGGATCATAGGCGTGGAGAAGACCCCACATGCATATTTGGTGCATCATTGAAGACCCTACATTGGGAAGATGCATGTGAGCTGCTTATTGGGAGCATGGAGATATGTTTTTCGCCTTAGCTAGGGATTATTTTATATTTGTTGGAGAGTTGGGGAGTTGTCTTATTTTGTTGTAAAAGTAGGAGGTACTTTGGACTTTTCCTTATTCAGAGGCGTCTTTTTGTAAAAGTCCCAAGTTGAGACTCTTTAAGGGTTATAGGATCCCTAATTTGGGGATGTTATGATTATTATGAATAAGATTTCTCTGTTAGGGTTTTTCTCCTTGCAATTTCATGTGATTGGAATGGTGTGATGCCGTGGTGTGATGCCATTAATCTTAATCCAGATAAGTTTTCTTCTCCCTATCTCTATTTCTTTCATTTTCCACTTTTCTCAATCCATCTCCACAATATTCATTCACAACTCTCATCCTTATCAAAACCCAATCCAAATCACATCAAAACCCAATCTAGACCACATCAAGCCCTAAGCTAAACCAACACCTTATTTTTCCCCCATTTGTGAACAGTGATCTTCTCACTTCCATTCTTCTTTTCACCTATTTTCTTAGCTTTTAAACCCCAAGTGCCTAAATCCCCAATCCCAAACCCTTAACCTAAGTCCCAATTAATCCAAACCTAAAATACTTGACACTTGATGGACATGTGTGAATCCCCTTGAACGTAGATTAATCCCTATGCTATAAAGGGAAGTCCCATCTTCCATTGGGCCTATTTCTCTTTGATCTATATTTTTGAGGATCCATACTGTAGGATTGTAGTTAGGTCTTAAATATAGACATAGTTGCTTACTTGAATAGCTTTTATATATGTGGTAGATTATATAATTTTTTGTGCTTCTCATTGATATGATAATCCATTGATTAATCTCATGACATCATTCTAGCCTAGTCTCACGTGTTGCATCAAATTTTGGTATCAAAGCTTAGTTCAGCATAGGGTTTTCATATGGCAATTAGGGTAGGTTTCCATATTGTCGTGTCTAGAGTTAGTAAACTTTTCATTCTCATAACATTGCATTTAAAGTCTTTAGTTCTTAGGGTATCCATTAGATGCCTGGTTTATGCCTTGGTCCGCATCCCACAATGAATTCGCTAAAGCTTGTTGAGGCTATCAATGCCATTAATAACCATCTTGTGGCCATTGAAGCCCACAATATTATTACTAGTAACCAACTAGCATTCCTCATAAATGAGACCCATACTCGCATGACCCAGCTAGAAAACTCCCTTCAGTAAAACCCCAACAATGGGGAAGATGCCCAATCTCAAGCTGGAGATCCATTTGGAGGAAACCACGTTAGGAGGCCATGCCCGAGGTGTTGGCTGTGGTGGGTGCGTACCCAAACACCTCGTGGAAAGTACTTAGACCACCATGATCCTGATGATCGGATAATGAGGTGTGAAGATTGAGGCTCTGAACTATGATGGTCACTTGGACTTTAAGGAAGCTCAATTTGCTTGCGGACATGGACCGTTATTTTGAGTGGTACGATATGTCCGATCGTCGTCGGGTGAGTTTCATCAAAATGAAGTTGGTGGGCCAAGCCAAGTTATTTTGGACATATGTCGAGCATAAGATGGAGAGGTTTGGAGATGACACAGTCTCATTATGGACTGAGATGAAAGAGAAGTACATTCCTCTCTTACCGCTAAAAGCTTTTGGATCAGTGGCAATCCTTTCATCAAGGATTAATGCTCGTGGCCAATTACATCGCTAAGTTTGATGAATATGTGATGCGTTGTAACATCAAGGAGGACCCGTTAAAGATCCTTCCCCGTTTTTGAACGGACCTCCGACCCGAGCTTCAGCGTGAGCTCATTCCTCACGGCGTTAACACCTTAAAGCATGCCTACCAAGTGGTTCAAGAACTTGAGTATCCGATATTACAATTCATGAGGCGATTCGACTCTCGTGATGCCAATGTTAGGGCCACTCTCCAGAGAGCCAAGCCTAATTTTGGGAGTCAATCCAAAACCCCTACTAGTAGTCTGGTAGTCTGGTACTCAATCCAACAATAGGAATGTGAAGGGCAAAGGAATAGTTAGTACCAGCTCGAGGGCAGGTGAGTAAACGCAATGTCACAACTGCAAAGGATATGGCCATTTCGCACACCAGTGCCCCACAAAAAAGCAAAATAAGGCCCCCATGATTGACGATTGTGAAGAAGAGGATGATCAGGGCCATCATGAAGAAGAAGAATATTAGCCCGAAACTGGTGCTAGTGATGAGGAAATTGATGAAATTGAGACAGTGTCACTTGCAGTTGTTAGATGTGCATTAGCCTAGGTTTAAGAGAGTGATGATTGGCGCAAGAATTCAATTTTTCACACTTACGTCAAGTGTGGTGACAAAAACTGTAAGGTGATGATTAATAGTAGCAGTTGCACCAACGTGGTCTCCGCTAGCACTATCTCATTTGGGTTTAAAAATCATCCCTCACCCTCAACCCTATTGAGTTTCACAGGTTAATGCATCCACGATACCAAATTCTCAGCAGTGTCTCATTCCCATTCAGTTTGCTTCCTACAAAGACGTGGTGGTGTGATGTCTTGCCTATGGATGTGGGCCACATCATTTTGTGTAGACCTTGGTTATAAGATCATGATGTGATACTATTCAACCGCTTGAATACGTGTTCATTTATATATGAAGGTAAGAAGATAAAGTAAAATCCTCTTCCACCCAAAAGCACCCTAGAGAAGAAAGAGGAAATCAAGAAGGGTTATGCTAAAAATGTGAGAAAATCCCAGCCTAAATCTCTCCACATAATAAATGTCAGGGAGTTTGAAATGGACACTAGAGCTGATTCGATGGCATATGCTCTCATGGCAAGAGATGTTACACACGAGGTTAGCGTAGAGTTGCCACTTGAAGTGAATCCGGTGTTGGAGGATTTTAGCGATGTTTTTCCCGAGGACTTACCAAATGAGCTACCACCCATGCAGGACATTCAGCATGCCATTGATGTTGTCCCCGGGTCGACTCTACCAAATCTTCCCCACTATTGAATGACCCCACAAAGCATGCAAAGTTGAGGAGACAAGTTGATGCGCTTCTTAAGAAAGGGTTCATTCAGGAGAGTTTGAGTCCATGTGCAGTGCCGGTCCTTCTCACACCTAAGAAAGATGGCACTTGGCACATGTGCGTGGACAGTCAGGCCATTAACAAGATCAAGGTCAAGCATCAATTTCTTATATTGCATCTTGATGACATGTTGAACATGATGGTCAGTGCCACGAATTTTTCCAAGATCGACCTCAAAAGCAATTATCATCAGATCCGTATTCGCCCAGGAGATGAATGGAAGACAGCCTTCAAGAGGAATGATGGGATATACGAGTGGCTAGTCATGCCTTTTGGCTTTTACCAACGCTCCTAGTACGTTCATGATAGTGATGCTAGGTGTTGAGGCCCTTTATGGATAAGTTCCTAGTGGTGTATTTTGATGACATCCTTATTTATAATACATCTAAGGAACAACATCTCTATCATTTGAGGCAAGTTTGCGGGGTCCTTAAAACAAAAAATTATATGCAGAGGACATGTCTGCAAATCCCGAGAAAGTCAAGGCCATAGTAAGTTAGCCTGGACCACAAAACATCCATGAGGTGCATAGTTTCCACGGTTTAGCTACCTTTTATAGGCGGTTCATCCAAGGCTTTACTTCCATTATGGCTCCCATCACAAATTGCATTAAGAATAGAGAGTTCAAGGGGATTAATGCGACATCCAAAGCGTTCAAGGAGACTAAGGGCAAGATGATTGAGGCTCCTGTTATGCATCTTCCTGAATTTTTCAAAGTCTTCGAGGTTGTGTGTGACGCGTCTGGTATAGGTATAAGTGGAGTACTTAGCCAGGAAGGGCACCCCATCACCTATGTTAGTGAAAAGTTGAATTAGGAAAAGCAACGATATTCTACCTATGACAAGGAATTCAACGCGATAGTTCAATCCTTGCGACATTGGCGACATTATTTACTACCACAAGAGTTCGTCTTGTTTTCTAACCATGAGGTTTTGCAATACCTCAACTCTCTAAAGAAATTAAACTAAAGACATGCAAGCGGGTTGAGTTTCTCTAGGAGTATACTTTTATTTTGAAACACAAAACCGAAGTCGAGAACAAACCCGCCGATGCCCTTAGTGGTAGAGTAGTGTTACTCTAGCCCATGAGCGTAAAAGTCAATGGGTTTGAGCAATTAAAAGAAGAATATCCAGTGTGCCCAAATTTTGGGAAGATATACATGTCACTTTTGAGTGATTGATCCCAGAGTGATAGTGGGTTTGTCTTAATTTATGAGTTCCTATTTAAAGGGGACATACTCTACATTCCTTACACTTCCCTGCGAGACTTACTTATTTGGGAGCTTCATGATGGAGTAGCTGGACATTTTGGGAGAGACAAGACTATTGCCCTTGTCGAAGATATGTTTTATTAGCCAAGTCTCAAGCGAGTTGTCGCTAGAATTATTGAGCAATGTATGACTTGTTACCTGGCAAAGCAGAAAAAGCATAATACAGGATTATATACGCCGTTGTCAGTCCCTCATGCTCTGTGGCAAGACATAAGTATGAATTTCATGCTTGGGCTTCCCAAGACGATCAGAAAGCACAATTCCATATTTGTCATGGTCGATCGTTTTTCTAAAACGACCAATTTCCTCCAATGTTCTAAGAAGTCAAATGCCTCCAACATTGCCAAAATATTCTTTGGAGAGGTGATTCATTTACATAGCTTGTCAAAGACCATTGTGTATGACAGAGATGTGAGATTTATGAGTTATTTTTGGAAGATAATTTGGCACATGATGTGTACGAGGCTTTGATTCTCGCCGACATGCCACCCACAGACTGAGGTCAAACGGAAGTGGTTAATAGAAGTTTGGGTAATCTGTTGCGATGTCTTGTGGGTGACCATACTAGGACCTAGGATTCAATGTTACCAGTTGTAGAGTTTGCATACAATAGTTCAATCAATAGGTTAATAGGTATAAGTCCATTTGAGGTAGTGCATGGTTATAAGCCTAGGAAGCCTATAGATCTCATTCCCATCCCATGTCAGTCTCCCATAGGAGGTCAAAGTCCGCAGTTGCATTTGCATGCCATATTCATGACTTGCATCATGAGATTAAGAGGCGGATTAAAGTAAGCAATGAGAAATATAAAATGTTAGCTGATTCACATCGCAGATTTAAAGAGTTTCAAGTGGGTGATTATGCCATGGTTCGGATAAGGCCATAGCAGTTTCCGCAAGAAGCCGTGAAGAAATTACATGCCCGTAGTGCTAGACCTCATCAAATATTGAAAAAAGTGGGTCCCAATGCTTATGTTGTGGATCTTCCACCTGACATGAGCATTAGCTCTACGTTCAATGTGGAAGATCTCATCTCTATTCAAGGACTAGAAGCTTCACCCATTGGCCCTTCTTCTAACCCTTACCCGTGGCCTTTACCAAACCCATATTATTATCCTTTACCCTCTTTACCATCCATATCGGCTAGACGAGAAGAGATAGAGAGTATTCTGGATAAGCAAGTGGTTTCCACCGAGCACAGAGATTTTCAGAAGTATCTCATCAAGTGAAAGAACAGGCCAGAGACAAATGGTACATGGATTATGGAGGGCGAGCTTTAGAGACTTAACCCAAATCTTCTTGAATATCACCACAACTTTATATCGCTAGAGGCGATCTCTTCTCGGTCGAGGGAAGTTGATGAGGACATTTGAGCACCATATCGAGTAAATCAGAGGAGACAAGCTGTGACCAACGCCTCAGTTTCTCTATGGCTAGATGATCATTAGGTGGAGCCCAGCTCCAAATCATAGGAGTGTGGAAGACCCCACATACATATTTGGTGCATCATTGAAGACCCTACATTAGGGAAATGCATGTGGGTTGCTTACTGGGAGCTTGGAGATACGTTTTACATGTGGAGACACATTTTTCGCCTTAGCTAGGGGTTATTTTATATTTGTTAGAGAGTTAGAGGGCTATGGCTTATTTTGGTTTTAAAGTAAGAGGTACATAGGGCTTTTCCTTATTTAGAGGCGTCTTTTTGTAAAAGTCTCAAGTTGAGACTATTTAGGGGTTATGGGAGCCCTAATTTAGGTATGTTATGATTATTATGAATGAGATTCTCCGTTAGGGTTTTCCTCCTTTTGCAATTTCCCGTGATTGGAATGGTGTGATGCCGTGGTGTGAAGCCATTAATCTTAATCCAGATAAGTTTTCTACTCTCTATCTCTATTTCTTTCAAATTTCCCTTTTATTTTTCACTTTTCCCAACCCATCTCCACAATATTCATTCCCAACTCTCATCCTTATCAAAATCCAATCCAAATCACATCAAAACCCAATCTAGACCACATCAAACCCTAACCTAACCTAAACCTACACCTTCTTTTTCTGCCGCTTGTGAACAGTAATGCGGTGATCTTCTCACTTTCATTCCTCTCCTCCTATTTTCTTAACTTTTAAACCCCAAGTACCTAAATCCCCAATTCTAAAACCCTAAATCCCCAATCCCAAACTCTTAACCTAATTCCTAATTAATCCAAACCTAGAATACTTGACCCTTGATGGACATATGGGAATCCCCTTGAACGTAGATTAATTCCTATGTTATAAATGGAAGTCTCATCTTCCACTGGGCCTATTTCTCTTTTATCTATATTTTTGACAATCCAGACTGCAGGATTGTAGTTAGGTCTTGAATCTAAACATAGTTGCTTACTTGAGTACCTTTTATATCTGTGATAGATTATATATTTTTTGTGTTTCTCATTGATATGATAATCCATTGATTAATCTCATGACATCATTTTAGCCTAGTCTCACTCCTACATCACCCCACTTAACAAACTTCAGTGTCTTCTTTTTCAAGGTCAAGAGAGAAGACTCTTCAAGAGCCCCAAAAGATCTTCAAACACTCTAGCTCCTCACCACGGAGGTCACATCTAAATCTAATTCATCTATTTCATGAAGCAACTTTGAATCACTTTGCATGCCTTCTATTTAAGCCTTTCTTGCCCAAACTTTCAATCCATCTTATGAATTCAAGTCGTGCAAGAAATTTGCAAATGGCTGGGACTTCAACCCAACAAGTGATTGAGTGAGCTTAAGGTTAACGAAAAAAGCAAGCTCAATTCTTCCAATTCAAAGAACACACGTAAATTTGAATTTGGAAACTTGTTAGCATATCCTTGCATGCCATTGTCAACAGCCAAAACTAATCATTATGAGCAACAGTGAGAAAAATGGAGTATATAGAAGATAAATGAAATGGCTACTTGTGGCAATAAATCTAGAATCCTACTTGTAGCATTAGTGGCCTCATCTACCATCATAGTACATTTGTGTGAGATCCAAGCCCTTCATAAGACAGCCCACCCGTGTATGCGCCACACTTTGACATTGAATATTAAGCATTGGTAAATTTTTAACTGTCCATTCTTCATATAATACATGAAGCCCACCTGATAAGAGGAGCAAAATAATTTTTGGGCCAGGGCACATAAACAGTGAGGTCCACCTGATGAATAGCGTGGATCACAAAATTGCAAGTCTTGTAGCATTAGGAATGCTATATTTATAAAATGCCAATAGTAATAGGAATCATCTGTGCTGCCTGCCAAGTGAGTACAATTTTTTAGGTACCAAAGACCTACACTAAATAAGTGAAACCAAGATGATAATAATAAATTGCATACCCATCCTGAGAAGATGCCGTCATCTCTAAACCCTTGTTTAAGATCTGTTTCTGCTGAGGGATGGCACCGACAAGATGATAGCACTGGCTTAACAAGCTATATGCTCTGCATTTCAATTCGAAGCACGAAGGTATTGACTTCAAGAGCAATTGCTGTGTCATAGGAAGCACAAACTTCCATCAGTAGGATGAATTATGAAGTTCAACAATGACTCCAGAAACTCCTATCATTCAAACATGCACATGTTGGATCATGTCACCTCAAAGGGACACCTATAAAGATGTCACCAAGTACAAATACTGTTGGACATGTCCATACAAAGAATAATCAAACCAATGGGCTCAAGATCCCACTGGTTGCTTTTACAAAATCTTGAGGAAACATCTGGCATCACTTAAAAGGGAGCTGAAAACTGGAATAGAAAAGATGAAAGAAAATTAAGCCCAACCAAATGTTGACGAGGAATTATATGGTCCTTGATTCAAGAATATGCATGAAAAGGATACATGTGACCGACCTCAATCGGTTAGGATATGGCTTAGATGACTATGATTCAAGGATATGCATGGTTCTCAGCCTTGATCTGTACAGGCGGAATAGGCAATGCCCCAAAAGTCTCATCGCACGAGAATCATACAGCCCATAGACCTGTGATCGGTCAAAAGATGGCTGAGAAAAAAAATAGCTAAAGACAACATTCAATAGCAAAAAGGCCAAAGATTTGGCTAGGATTTTCCAATATGAGAGACTTTTGAGGCATGCCTATCCATGGTGGACGCATCAGATCAACCGTATGTCTAATGTCTCACTGCAACCACGCCCATACAGAGTAGAATTCAGGGCCCAAGAATGCAATATCAAATCCTTGGGTCAAGGATACTATAATTCCGCAGCATTGAATAGTAACTAAGTAATAAAAACTGATGCTACCCTAAGCCTGGCATCACACCAGAACCACCAGAAACTTAGCAGTGGTTTTGTGCACTGTGCATTAAATATATAACCACCACCCACCACAACCACTAGCAGCGACAAAAAAGAAAAGAACAGAACAGAACAGAAATACAACAACAAGTAATATGGTTCTACTTCCCGCATAGTGCAAAAGTGCTCTGTTTTTTTAGCTCACACAAAAATTGAACACATGGCATGGCTGTCCGCTATCCCAATTTTTGATTGGGTGGGCCTCTCCATCAATTGGTCACACTAGAAGAATGGCAGTAACCAAATTATCTTAATGATTCTGAAAGGTGACTTACAAATGAACAGCATTGACAGCAGCCAGCATAAAAATGTAAAACAGTCCAATTTAAAAGGCAAGGATCAACTGACCTGTTGAATTTGCAGAAAATGATCCATTCAGGGTGGGACTCAAATGAATGGTCTGGATCATGTATGTTTGTGCCACGTGTCCAATTTGAGTGCAGCACGCTAGGCATGGAATTGTTGCACTCCCAAAAGGTTAGATTTACCACTAATAACCATTGTTGTCATGTGCAATCGCATATGCCATTTTTTTTAGAAGGAGCGCATATGACATTATGGCATATGCGATCTAGGATAGAGTATGCGATGACATACTTTTTTGTGCGATAAGTATGCAATCACATATGCAATTATGCGATGGCATAGTCCATATGCAATCACATATAGGTCCCAAGTCCCGACGGTATAAAAAATGACCGTTGAATCCATGTATCCAAACATCATATATATGTATAGTGGCCTATGTTAGTATGTTTATTTTTTATAGTTGAAATTTATAAGTTAATAAGTTGAAACTTGTAACTTTCTTAGTTATGCTTCTTTTTTTTTGTAAATAGTAAATTAATTTGTAACTTGTAACTTATAAGTTGTTCAAGTTATCGTTTATCAATAAAATTTCTATGTTCAAAGTTTTTGATAATCAATACTCTCTTAATGTAACTTGTTGATTGTTTTATTAACTTTTATGTAAATATAATATAAGTAATTAAAGATATAACTTAATTTATAGATGGTCTAATAGTCTCAAACATTCAAACTACAAAGAAAAAAGTAAAAGAACCCAACCCAATCACTTGTAGTAATTAGGCATAGTTCTTTCCTAAATTTTTTTTGTTTTTTTCCTTTTTTATCAATTTTCTCCCATTTTTTTAATTTTTTCAAAACAAAAAAAAAAAAAGCCAGAGCAATATGCGATGGCATATATGAAAGGCATATGTTGGTCGCATACAATGGCATATGTGATTTCACAACATTGTTAATAACAACAACAATGATAATGATAATATAATGATAACCGTAACAATAACAACAACCAAAACAACGATTCAAGCTACTATTTACACCTGTTCCGATAAATAACCAAGAGAAGAAATGGGTGTATTCATCAGTCACATGACACCGAACAATGCCCTAATGGGAAATCATATGGTTGAGCTGTCTCTCTAGAGTATACATGGCAGGATGACCTATTGTTCGAGACCATCCATCTGCATACCTATACTACGGATGGAAAATAGTTTAAAGTACACATGGCGTAGCCCTTAAAGCAACAGTAGAAAGCATAAATGGTTAAAGGTCAGTGTTCAATGCAGTTAAGAGAACCAACAGCTAGTATTATATGTGAGGCATGAGATTAGAAACAGTGACCATCCATGATAGGGCTCAATAGGTAGACGGCCTTGATCTATACATCACCTGCCACATGGACTGTGGAGAGATGGCTCCATTTCCCAGTTTACCTACTCTACTGTATCATCTCCCTTCTCTAATAGTAACAGTGACAACATTATGAGAATTTTATGCTTGCCCCACCATTTCTGACAGATACACCCCTTTCGTTCCTTCTCTGTACTGTTGCATCACCAATCTTATAGTAGAAAGGTGTGTGCATAAAAAAAAGAGGTGGGAACAAAGTCCAACCATTTGAAGGCAGTTGGCGGGAATATTTAGGCACTTCAAGTTTTGAATTTTCAAAAGCCCATTTGAAACTGTGTTAATATTCCCGCCCATTGCTGTTAGTTGGTTGGATATATACGCTGAAGAGCACACAATCTTTTCCCTGATAGCAAAACCCAATCAAACATCAAAGGAGGCCTGAAAGATCTGAAACGAAGGTAGAAAGATAGTAGCAAAAAAAAATTTTAAAAAAAAGGACGAAGAGAGAATCGGACGGAGGAGATTCCATCTCAGAGGAGAGGGAGAGAGGGAGAGAAGAGGAGAGAGACCCGACCGATCTCTCGAGATGGGATTTGGCATGATTGACATTGTGCGTGTGCTTGAGCAGGATCGTGGCGATCCGGAGACGAGTCTTGATCTCGACAATGGGGAGGAAGGACACGTGGCTCTGACAGATGGCTTCCAGGCACTTGATGGCCTTGCCGATCTCGCCGTTGCTCTCATGGAAATCAGCTAGGCCCCACAATCCCTCTGCCAACGCCTCCATCTCCATCTCCCTTTCCCTTCTCTTCAGCTAGGGTTTTACATCGAGAGAAAAGGAAGAGCTTCGGTGCATTAGCATCCGGCGACTCGATCTTGCTAAAGGGGTTTTACACCGAGAGAAATGAAAATTATTCAATGCATACACGCAGCAGATCAGAGAAGAGGTTGAAATTTTGGTTAGGGTTTTATATGGGAACTGGGAAGATTAGAAAGGGCGGGAATCGGTTTTTATCACGAGTAACCGCATGGCGACGCAAGATTGGGCCCGATGGTTAATGGACCGAATTCTAATGGACGCGGTTTGGCTAGAGCTGACACGAACTGAGCTAGTTCAGTTAACTGCTCGACACGGCTCAGATTGAAAGTTAGATTCGGGTCCTTTTTTTTTTTTTGTTAGCTTGGTAGTACACCGACTGTCAGATCACACTTCACTGTTAGCCACTACCACTATGGAATCAATACCACCAAGACCTCAGTGTTGAAACTAGGTATCTTTCACTCTGTCAACCACTTGAGCTATGGATCATGGTGTAGTTAGGTCGGGCCTAATCATGGCTTTTTTTTTGTTCGAAAAAATTTCAACATGGAGCTCGAGTTGACCTAAGGCTAACTCGAAATTGTATTCGTTCAGTTCAGCTTGACTCGACACAACTTATATAAATTTAAAATTAAATATAAATATTATATATATGGGAAATGGTACTATGAGGTCGAGGTCGAGTGTGTGGGCCCCATCATGATGTATGTCGAACATTTACCTCATTAGTCAGATGCACCATTCCATGGTGGGACAGGTGCTTAAAAATCATGTCAATCCATGACTTGAGTGGGCTACATCACATACAACATTCGAGAGGAGTTATCCTCCCGTTAAAACATTTATAATCATTTATTGGGCCCACCAAGATGTAGTTCACGAATAAAGCCCATTCATTGTATGTGTCCCACTTGGATGAGGGGTCAAACCAATTTTCAGCCACATCCAAAACTCAAGTGGGCCCCACCAAATGCTTTTATATGTTTTAGGCATGTCTTCACATGTTTTTAGATGGTATGGCCCACTTGAGTTCCTTATACTGCTGATTTTTATTTTTTTTTGAATATCTCATAACCTAATTGAGAACCATCAAATGAACAATGTTGATGTTTGACACACATCACAATGGGGCCCACACACTCAACCTCAAGGGAAGTTCCATTTCCTATATATATATATATATATATATATATATATATATATATATATATATATATATATTCTATTTCTTTTTGCCCTAGTTGACTCAACTATCACTCCCTCCCTCTCAAATTCCATTTCCTTTTCTTCTTTTTTTTTGCACCCTATTCAACCTAACCAGCTCTCCCTCTCTCTCAATCTCAAATCTCAAAATCTCTCTTTTTTACTCTCTCCCTCTCTCTTTTACTCTCTCCCTCTCTCCGACCATCCTTCCTTATTTAAGAGTCGGTCGTCCCTGTCCGAGCACTCGTCGATCCCTGATTGGTTGTGTAAGACCCGTACCCTTGTCCGTACCGTTTCATAAACTCCCGCGATCCTTTCCGACGAATTCCAGCAACCCACGACCTATAGTCGGTCGTATCCCGTAGATCTGAGTCGGATTAATCCGAGACTTGTATCATTACGACCGCGCCGTCGCTGCGGTTCCGACGCCGCATACTACGCGCTGAGGCGATACCCTGGTCAGGAGATGTGGGCTCGCGTTCAGTTCAAGGAAAACGTCGCGCATTGCAATCTTGAGAGAATCCATCACATCAATCCCATCAATCAAAGTACACATCACACTCCATCACTCACCCATCCCCAAGTACAACCACCCCTCCCCTAAAGTCAACTCTCTTACACAAGTACACATCACACCCATCACACCCATCTCTCTCTTACACCTATCTCTCTGTCAACTCTCTCATTCTCCAAGTAAGCATCCCACGTCCAAGCAAGCTTTCATGGGAGAGCTTGTGTGGCCTACCTTCATACCACCCAATCCTACCATCCAAGCTTTATCTCCACCGTTGAAACTCTCTCCTTGGAGCTCTAGCATGCATTTGCGGAAGAAGGAAGAAGAGATCTAAGGGGGTGCTTCTCTCTCTCTTTCTCCATTCCCTTCTCTCTCTACTCCCCTTTCTTTTTCCCTGATGGACGTGGCCCAGCTAATGATGCATGTATTATATCTAGACTGTCCATTTAGAAAGATATCTGTGACAAATCAACTCAGTTCACCCGTTCTCCCAACTCATTTTTTTTTTTGCAGTGGGGCCCATGTGATACTCATGGAAGATCCTCTCTGTCCATCTGATTTTCCACACTGTTCTAGGCCATGGGTTGAAATTTTAGGTAGATCTCAATCTCCGTTGGGCCACACTGTTGGGAACAATGGTGGTTGAAAACCTTTCCAGGCCTCCCTGTTATTGATTTACCATCCTCATCAAATAAAAAGTGTTAATTATATTTACCTTGGGGTCGCACCAGCACATGCAACGTGCAAGGACCCCACCTATTGTATGTGTTATACCCGAACCGTCCATCTGTGTGGCCCATAGCGTGTGGCTTGGTGTGGGCTCCACTGAGATGTTTACCTGCCATTCTCCAGCCCGTGTTAAGGATGTGAGTTCAAAAATAAAAAAATAAATGAATAAAAATAAAATAAAATAAAGTAGATTCAAATCTCAGCTGGACCGCACCTTCCAACAGGCAACGGTTTTGATTGGACGCCTACCATTTAAACCATCCCGGCCTGTTGTGATGTCGGGACGTGGGGCCCTCTATGGAGATCTGCCCACCTTGATATATGTATTAAATCTGTACCGTTCAGCAGATCTAGAAGGTGGAGATCTCCCCACCTTGGTGTATTTGTTAAATCTGCACCTTGCAGATGTGCTGAACGGTGACAAGACTCTGGTCAACTCCTCCCATCGCTGGTGGGTCCACACGTGTGGACCCTTGATGTATGTGTGAGGCCATGACCGTCCATCTGCATGTGCAGCCCGCCCTGATGTTTGTGTCTATGCCACACCGTCCAGCAGTGGACGGTGGGGCCTTGATGCATGTACGTGTAATCCAGCCGTTCATCTGCTGGGTCCTATGCAGCATGCAGCTGCTGCTGCCCTGGACGTCAGAAGCTGTGGGGTCCACTGATGTTGTATTCGACGCTGTTCTGCAGCCATGGAACCCACCATGCATGCGTTTCACCCAGCCGTGTGGAGCACACCTTGATGTATGTGCTATATCTGCACCGTCCAGCTGGGACGGTGCCATCTAGACTGCCTATCTGTGGGTCCCACATACATGTAGCAGCTGCAGTGACATTTGCATGATGCTGTGGGACCAACCTTGATCCACAACATCCGTCCAGCGTCCAGAGGGCCTGGACGCTGGGTTCTTCTAATATAATATTATATTATATTATTACATTATATTATTATATACATATATACATATGCATTGTATATTTCACGCTTTCCATTCATGACATGTGTGTGGGGCCCACCCACACGTGCTGCACGTGTGGGATAGACCCACATTGCTGTATGTATCCTATATCTACACCTTCCATATGAACGGACGGCTAATAAGGGCCAACCGTGATGTATTTTATCCTTTATCCATCTGTTTTTAGATCATGGGATGTGCTGGACCCCAACTTGATGATATCCATATAAATTATATGGTGGGCCCTACGTGGGACCCACCATGTTATATGTGTTTTATCCTGGCTGCCCACCGTGATGTTCTCAGATGTGGGGCCCACCTCTAATGTTATGTGTGGGCCATCCACACCGTCCATTGTTTTGGGACGGTGGGGACCCAACCACCACGTGGGGCCTACTTTGACGTGGAAGCAGGTTGGCGGTATACCTGCACCGTTCAGATGGGTTGGACGGTGGGGTCCACCATTCTGTATGGGTTTCATCAACGTCGTCCGTACTTGGGGGCCCACTTTGAAGTATGTTTGGAATCACCGTTCATCCAACTGACATGGGA
The DNA here is from genome assembly GCA_030180095.1 of Magnolia changhungtana. Lineage (NCBI taxonomy): Eukaryota > Viridiplantae > Streptophyta > Magnoliopsida > Magnoliales > Magnoliaceae > Magnolia > Magnolia changhungtana. The sequence goes on from JASAUF010000446.1 coordinate 8,114,607, forward strand.
CCCCACCTTGGGTTATGTGTTGTCCACACATGTGACAGGTGTGATAGTGGGATCCATGTGAAGTCTGTTTCATCCACTGTCAACAAGTGTGACCGTGGGATGGCCCCCCACGTGAATCCACCCTAATATATGTGTTTTACCCTAGCCATCCACCTGTTTTGCCAGATGGGACCACCTCGATGTATTTGTTCATCCACACTGTACAGATGATTTGGACGGTGGTGGATGTGCTTGGACAGTGATGAAGACTCTACCATGATGTATGTATTTTATGTTCACGTCGTCCTTCTACAGGTCCCACCTTGATGGATGTCATTCATCCACACCGCCCAGCCATGTGATAGGGCCCACTTGTGATGTATATTTGAGGCCCACCTGTAATGTATATTTAAGGCCCATTTGATGCATATGATGCTCATGTGTAGGGCCCACTGTTCACTCCCCAAGTATAGGGTTGTGATGTAGTAATAAACTCGGTAAGACCGAGGTCGAATCCACAGGATTTGAAACACGTACGTTATCGAAATTTACTGTAACTAGAACTAAAGCTAAGATGAAATCTAAACCAATTATGATTTGAGGAATAATGGTGAAATAATTAAACTAAAATTTAAGAGAATTCAGAAGTGGAAAACTAGGGATTCAGAGGATCCACTTGTAGAGATCAGGGAGAACTATACTTGAATCATGAAAATCAACTGAACTGCCATTGATATAGTTTTCAAGAGATGAAAGGTATATGAATTAGAATGGATTCCATCACCAAACCATGCAGGAGACAAAGCAAACAACATAATTAAACTAATTACCAACCAATCAACAGTGTATGAAGGCTAGGAAGGGTACCAACATCCAACCATGCCCAGGAGACGATGGTGAACAACAGGACTTCCTGACGTCATAAACGTAAAAAGAAAAGAACATGCTCAAAGCCATTGCAGACCCATTGTAATTTCAGTCACAACAGACCATTAAAGACTGAAAACATTCCCTTAATAAAAACCCAAATCAACATCAATTCAGTCTAAACAAAGGCACAAGCAAGGAGACCTCCCATTACGCTACAAGCTTCACCTCTTAGCCCTAGCTAAGAGGTTTAGCCACACATAGACATGGTGGACTAGATCTCTTAGACAAAACAAAATAAAAAATAAAAAAAAATAAACTCCCTGTTTCTCTCTCTCTCTGCTTCCACGTCCAAGCCCAAGCTTCCCAATTTAAGCCGCTCCCGATACCCGAATGATCCCTCGGTACCGTGGAAACTTCCCTTTATAGAGCCAGCATCCGTCAGTGTGTAAGGAGGTCAACTCGAAAGCGGAGTCGAAACTCCTCTGTTTACGCAACAGAGAAATCCTACGCAAGTACGTTGATTTGTGGGCCCACTACTGGTATCAAACAAGAAATCCACTCCATTCATTCTACTCGTGGCGGAAAATAACTGAGAAATGGTATTTTTTCTTGAGTTTAATGCGGCCCACCATCTCAAACATTTCTACCGTCATTCTTCCGTTTGACAGCTAGAATCTTCTGCTAGCTTGCATGGAAGGGAACAGACACCTAGGCGTGGGTTATGGCTGCCCTACGGGAACGAATGGACGGTTCAGATCATTGATGGGGGCGAGTGGGACCCACTTGTAGACTCAAAGACATCCAAACTTTCGGTGACGTGCGAAGCAAACCTCATTCACTTCCGACGGCGGTGGGGTCCACTTATTTGTATATTGAAGAAATCCAAGCCGTCCATTGAACTATACTTGAAAAACCGTTTTAATATGGTTGGTTTTGGAGTGTTGATGATGTGGCCCACTTGCTTTTCCATTGCTGCCGTTCAACTCGTGTTTGAACGGTTGAAAAACCATTCTCCGCTGTAGTATGAAATTCTGCCACCTGTGGTGTCATCAGAGCATTAAATCCATGCTTTAAGCTCCATTTTTCAATCCATGTTCGCAAATACACTCTGCATCACAAATATGATTAAAGCGGACCATTAAACGGTATCATGTTTGTAAATCCAGGCAATAATCAGGGTCTGATATGCAATATTTGACCCTCAACACAACCCCCAACCAGCATTTTGCTAGTCCCGAGCAAAATATGCGAAAAATAAGTTGAGAGTTATAGGATAATTTCTATGAACTCGAGTGATTATTGAATGAAATAAACCAGATGCTAGAATTTTAAGATTCATGAATGTTGGGCATTAATTTCTCCTGGCCTCTCATGCACGGTGAATTTCATAATCAAGTTCAAATATTAATCCATAAACTAGAATAATAAACATTGAGTTCTATGGGTGTATAGTGAAATCTTGGCCTATCATCATTTAAGAGATCAAATTGTCGATTTCAGGATATCATTAGTAATCAATCAGAAAATTCATAACTACCATCACCTAAACCAGTACTTTGCCTCACAGATCATTCTTTCATTTTCAAGTTTTTTTTTTTTTTTTTTCATGTCAAGATGGGGATCAAATTTTCACTTATAGGGAGCAGACCTGGTGAAACTAGTCGCCCAGCTCTGTCTAACTGTTAATCATGGAAAATCGAATCCACACCTATAGGGAGTAAACCCATGGTGTAATTCCTTTTTTATACCCTGATGGCCAAATCTTTTAGGCTGGTTTCTTTCATGCTCAGTGATTACCAAGTTAATCATTCAATATCAAACTGAAATCTCAATGTGTAAGTGAGATGTGGTATGTGAAATCATGACTCAATCAATGTTTACAACTTCTAATCATGGATTAACAATTCAAACTTAACTGTGAAATCTAACAGATACTGAATGTAAGAGTCATAAATTTCCAACATCACGTATCTTTGAAATTCTAAATCCAGGATATCCGTCAAAATCACTTCGAATTCACCAGAAAGTCCAGAAAAAATTTTAAAAATTTTCACAATTTTTGCTCAAGACGAAGAAAACACTGATTAGGTAATCTAATCTCCCACCCCCAACCTAAAAGCTACATTGTCCTCAATGTAAAAGATATGAGCATGAAATGCACATGGGACAAAAGTAAATGTGAAGTGATGGGAAGATAGTACCTGGATGATGAATCGTGAGAGACTTTCCAAGAGATCGCAGCATGGAATCCAGTCAGCACGAGAGAGAAAGCAGAACAAAAATAACAAAAAAAATAAAATCCTACCTATACCACTTTCGCAGGTGCTCTCGATTGCATTTAGCGCATGCAACAAGCCTTTAAACCCCTAGGTTACCCCTAGTGGACGAGTTGTAGTTTCGTGAGGGTTTGCAGTAATGTTACCTACAAACATTGAACTAACTAACTAGGAAAATTAAATGGAAAGAAAAACTAGGTTGCCTCCCAAGAACGCTAAGTTTACCGTCTATCCTAAAACAGCATAAAGGAAACTACCCTAGTCCTAAGAAAGCAGGGAAACTACTCAGTCATGCTGCAAGGTTCCTCTTCCGGCCAGTATCTTGATAAGTTTCTCAGTAGATTTCTTAATAGAATCATCCAAAAGCCCTTTTTGCAATAGGCTTGGATGCTCTGGAGCATGATATTCCAGAGAAACTTATGTACCTCATCAAAAAATTTTCGTTGATTCGCCTGAGGTATCCAGAGTATATACGATTCACCTGCAACAGAAGAAGTTTCAACGTTAGTATCCTATGGTGAATCAGAGACTACACATAGATAAAATTCAGAAAAATTCTCAGAAAGTGATGTAGTCTCCACACATTCCAAAGTAGCAGACTTTGGTTCAATTTTCAGCTCCTCCTCCCTTAATGGTAAACATTCAGGGTCAGTGATGACTACCGAGATATTGTTTTGCAAGGCATTCACTATGTCTCTTATCATGGGATCATTTGAATCTGCAAAGTGTGCCAAGCAATCATCCAAAGAGTTGGGACATTCGGCTGAGAGTGACTCATTTTCCACATTGAAGTATGTGCTGATCTGCCCAAGGAACCCATCGTTTTAAAAATTAACCATAGGTACGCTCTCTTGCTTCAGCCCTACACAGACAGATAGAGGGTCAGTAGACGAAGTATTGAAATGCGGACTCTGTTCATTGATACTACTCAGAAGAGGCCTGGACTCGTCAAAATTCGATAGTTCAGATGGTGACCTCAACTGCGTGGTTTCAACTTCCAGAGTCATATCGAGTAGCTCATCCATCTCCCGAATCATATCATCATTCGATTCAGAGGAGTGGTCCAAACATGTGTCACAAGAGTTAGAAGTGTCAGTTGTAAGGGGCTCGTCCTCCACTTTAAATCAGCTATGTCAGGTGAGGGGAGTGGCTCATTATGACCGATCACTTCGTGTTCGTCTTGATCATTGACCTGGACCAATCTTCAAATTTATTCAAGGGGATTTTGGGTTGCACATTCATAATCATCTTCCCAATATGCATCATTGTCTACTTCTGTACAGTGCACACTTGGGATGGGGTCGCTTTCCTCACATTCTAAATTCGGTTAAGGTTCGAATAAACTAACCTCAACCTCATCATTGAGATCCGTGTATCATGTAAGAAAAGTGTGTCATCGTCACTGTATTTGAAAGACACCCAAGTATCTCCACCATTCTTTTGAACAGTCATTGAGATCGACTCATCGGGGAATTGAACCGTATGCTCATTAATGAAATCCAACCCCTCATTCCAAACTCCAGATTTCGTCAAAAGCGAGTGAGGATCACTTTTCTGGCATTGTATTTCTGGATTGGATTGTAGTTGGGATGAGCGAGCTTCCTCTAACCTATCAAGGCGTGACTCAAGCTCTTCTAGTAATTTCATCATGTCAGCAGAAGAGTCTGTATTACTTTGAAATGAATTCTCTTGGATCGATTTTGGTTGAATCTTAAAGGTAGGGGATCCAAAAGAATAATCATTATAATAGGTTGTTGGTTCATCTTTCCAACATTGATGTTTCCACTGATTATAGTCATACGGATCATAGGTGGGAGAATCTGATGGTTGGTAATACTTATTATCACTCATAATATAATCACGCATTGTTTTCTTTTTCTCGGATGGGTGATAGTAATTCTCACTCCCATAGTTATGATAACTCTAACATTCACGTACCGTCCGTGGGGTGGAATTGTTCTCCCGTATATGATCGCGTAAGGACTTCTTAACTGGTGGATCTTCATATTTCGGTCGATTATCGATGATAGTTTCAGAAAAGTTTTGAGACATTGGTGGATTTCTATCATAATCATCATCCCAATATATGTTATTCTTCTCAACATACTGACGTTCCCACTCGTGCATATACATGGTGAACCCTAATTCTGAGTCTAATCCTAGAATAAAATAAAATTCCTACAGCAATATGGAAGGTAAGCAGAAGAGAAGTGAGACGGATGTTACCAGAGTAGAAGTTCCTATGTTAAAAACCTGCAAAACAAAACAAAACAAGTTAGTTTTTAAGAATAGTAAGTCTAAGGTTAGAAAATTTTTAAAAATAAAACCCTAATTCTAAAAATAGAAAAAGTAAAGAAATTAGGAAGATATCACCAAATTAGAAGTTTCTATCTTAGAATCCTACAAAACAAAAAAACAGGTTAGTTTCTATAAATCAGAAAAACCTAAACCTAAAGTTAGTAAAATCCTAATCTTAATCTAATTCTAAAACCAATTAATTTCAGAAATACGTAGCCGTCAGTCCCCGGCAACGGCGCCAAAAACTTGTTCACTCCCCAAGTATAGGGTTGTGATGTAGTAATAAACTCGGTAAGACCGAGGTCGAATCCACAGGGACTGAAACCTGTACATTATCTGAAATTTACCAGAACTAGAACTAGGCTAAGATGAAATCTAAACCAATTATGATTTGAGGAATAATGGTGAAATAATTAAACTAAAATTTAAGAGAATCCAGAAGTGGGAAACTAGGGATTCAGAGGATCCACTTGTAGAGATCAGGGAGAACTATACTTGAATCATGAAAATCAATTGAACTGCCATTGATATAGTTTTCAAGAGATGAAAGGTATATGAATTAGAATGGATTCCATCACCAAACCATGCCCAGGAGACAAAGCAAACAACAGAATTAAACTAATTACCAATCAATCAACAGTGTATGAAGGCTAGGAAGGGTACCAACATCCAACCATGCCCAGGAGACGATGGTGAACAACAGGACTTCCTGACGTCATAAACGTAAAAAGAAAAGAACATGCTCAAAGCCATTGCAGACCCATTGTAATTTCAGTTACAACAGACCATTAAAGACTGAAAACATTCCCTTAATAAAAACCCAAATCAACATCAATTCAGTCTAAACAAAGGCACAAGCAAGGAGGCCTCCCATCACGCTACAAGCTTCACCTATTAGCCCTAGCTAAGAGGTTTAGCCACACATAGACATGGTGGACTAGATCTCTTAGACAAAAAAAAAAAACCCCCTGTTTCTCTCTCTCTCTGCTTCCACGTCCAAGCCCAAGCTTCCAACCAAGCTGCTCCTGATACCCCGAATGATCCCTCCAGCCGTGGAAACTTCCCTTTTATAGAGCCAGCGTCCGTCAGTGTGTAAGGAGGTCAACTCCGAAACGGAGTCGGAAACTCCTCTGTTTACGCAACAGAGAAATCCTACGCAAGTACGTTGATTTGTGGGCCCACTACTGGTATCAAACAAGAAATCCACTCCATTCATTCTACTCGTGGCGGAAAATAACTGAGAAATGGTATTTTTTCTTGAGTTTAATGCGGCCCACCATCTCAAACATTTCTACCGTCATTCTTCCGTTTGACAGCTAGAATCTTCTGCTAGCTTGCATGGAAGGGAACAGACACCTAGGCGTGGGTTATGGCTGCCCTACGGAACGAATGGACGGTTCAGATCATTGATCTGGGCACTGAGTGGGACCCACTTGTAGACTCAGCATCCAGCTTTCGCTGACGCGTGCGAAGCAAACCTCATTCACTTGCTGACGAAGCTGGTGGGGTCCACTTCGCTGTATATTGAAGAAATCCAAGCCGTCCATTAAACTATACTCGAAAAACCGTTTTAATATGGTTGGTTTTGGAGTGTTGATGATGTGGCCCACTTGCTTTTCCATTGCTGCCGTTCAACTCGTGTTTGAACGGTTGAAAAACCATCCTCCGCTGTAGTATGAAATTCTGCCACCTGTGGTGTCATCAGAGCATTAAATCCATGCTTTAAGCTCCCTTTTTCAATCCATGTTCGTAAATACACTCTGCATCACAAATATGATTAAAGCGGACCATTAAACGGTATCATGTCTGTAAATCCAGGCAATAATCAGGGTCTGATATGCAATATTTGACCCTCAACACCCACCCATTGTGTATTAAGGCCCATGGTTGTGGCCCATTGTGATGTATTCGAGGCCCATGGGCAAGGCCTAACGTGATGTATTTATAGCCCATGTGCCGAGGCCCATCGTGATTTATATTTGACCCTTGAGTGAGACTCATGATGATGTACATTAGGCCCTTGTGTGAGACCGTGGGCCCACTATATGTTTAGCCGATTCTGATTATCGATCGATCCCGATTGTTGTAGCTGATTTCCGATTCCAATTGACGTGACCGATTTGTCGATTCTGATTATCGATCGATCCTGATTGTCGCGACTGAGGCGATTCCGATCGACGTGACCGATTGCCGATTCTGATTATCGATCAATCCCGATTGTTGTGGCCGATTGCCGATTGATGTGACCAATTTTGCCGACTCTGATTATCAATCGATCCGATTGTCGTGATCGATTTGCCGATTCTGATTATCGATCGATCCCAATTGTCGTGACCAATTTGCTGATTCTGATTATCGATCGTTCCGATTGTCGTGACCGATTTGCCGATTCTGATTATCGATCGATCCGATTGTCGTGACCGATTTGTTGATTCTGATTATCGATCAATCCCGATTGTTGTGGCCGATTGTCAATTGTCGATTGACGTGACCAATTTGCCGACTCTGATTATCAATCGATCCTATTGTCGTGACCGATTTGCCGATTCTGATTATCGATCGATCCCAATTATCATGACTGATTCACCGATTCTGATTATCGATCGTTCCGATTGCCTTGACCGATTTGTTGATTCTGATTATCGATCGATCCAATTGTCGTGACCGATTTGTCGATTCTAATTATCGATCAATCCCGATTGTCATGGCCGATTGCCGATTGTCGATTGACATGACCGATTTGCCAACTCTGATTATCAATCGATCCGATTATCGTGACCGATTTGCCGATTCTGATTATCGATCAATCCCAATTGTCGTGACCGATTTGCCGATTCTGATTATCGATCGATCCCGATTGTCGTGGCCTAATGCCGATTCTGATTGACGTGACCGATTTGCCGATTCTGATTATCGATCGATCCCGATTACGAGGCCAAGTATCGAGACCGATTCCGATTTGTCGAGGCTGATTGTATAGGCCGATTCCGATTGTCGAGGCCGATTCCGATTTATTAAGACTGATTATATAGGCCAACTCCAATTGTCGAGGCCGATTTCAACTGTCAAGGACGATTGTCGAGACCATAGGACCCATAGTTAAGGCCCATTGTGATGTGTATATGGCCTGTGTGATGTATATGCGGTCCGTGTTTGAGGCCCAATATAATGTATATGCGACCCGTAGTTAAGGCCCATTGTGATGTGTATTCAGCCCGTGTTTTAGGCTTAAATGTGATGAATATGAGGTCTATGCCCATTGTGATGCATTTGAGGATCAGGCGATGGAGCCCATTGTGATATATGTTAGGCCCGTGTGAAAGACCCACTGTGATTTGTATTAAGCTCTTGAGTGAGGCCTATGGTATTGTATATTTTGCCCTTATGTGAGGTCATGAGTCCACTATATGTTAGGATCTATGATGGTCATTCCTCGGGGGCAATGTTAGTTAAATGTCCACATTGTCGAGGTCGATTGTCGATATCGGTTATTGATACCGATTATGAGTATGTGACAGCATAGCATCATAAAATATGCCCATACGCATCATCTGCATGTTTGTTATGAGATGTGATTGATCATTGCATATGTCACGCCTCAAACCCAGAAATCGGATTCACAGGAATCCCGATCTCCGAATCCGGTGCCGACAGCCTCCGTAGTACCCCATTCTCGGCTCCTAGCGTTCATACGCTAGATTCCGATCCTGGGATCCTACAAGGAGGATTTTTTTTTTTGTACATTTAACTCGTAATAAGCATAACCACAAGATTACACAATTCACAAAGGCAACATCATCATCACATATCCACTAATATAATCGTTTGAGTATAATGTTGAAAGGGAAATACATAGAAAAAAAAAATCAAAGCTCCAGAGGTCCGCTACGTGCTCCAAGCTCCTCGCTGCTGCAACCTAACATCACCTGCACACATCTATCGTGCATAAGCTTATAGAAAGTTTAGAGGGTGGTGTAAGTGTGTGCACAAGGTAAGTGCCAAGTATTCAATACAATGCCATCATCATACAGTACAGAAAATACTGGTAATCCATAAATCGTACAATATCTGAATAAGAAGAATTACTAACAAGATCATAAATTACCAAAGTAAGCGAAAATACGGACAAGTCCATGAGTCAATCAATATCAGAATACGCAATATAGAACAATTATGCAAATGAGGAGTCAGAAAGAGCTAAATATTAAATGCCGAGGATGCGATGCAGTATGTAATTCCTAATCCGTCCACGAATAGCGTCAATCGTATCTAGACCATATAAATGCAGAAACACAGTAACCCAAAATACCATATGCCGCAGATGTAATGCAATATGCGGTGCGAATGGAATGACCATGCTGGAGTGTGAAGTCGGGATGATAGTACGTAGTATCGCAGGCTATGAAGTCCATCATAAGGGACTTCTATCCAAACCAGTCCCATACCTAAATTTGGATAGTCAGACTCAATGTGGTAAACTCCTGATCTCAGGTTAGTCGCACACCCAACCGAAATCCTAGCCATGCGAAGGTACACGTAACAAATAGTTATGCACCACCAGTCCGAGTGGATAGTGAATGAATGAATGAATGAGTATGCAACTCCCGTTCAGTAAGTCCATATATCAGTACGGTTCATCTCTGGGATCATCACCGGGGTCTATTACACTCTACGTCAGCTTGCCGCCCCTATCCGAGCGCACAACTGGGTAAGTGGAAGAGACATCACTATCCGCCTGCCAATATCGGGCCCGGCTCGTCGATAGCGGACCCATTCCTCAAGCTGGTTAAACTCAACCTAGACATTGCTCCCTCACTCAGGCGGGTAAGGTCACACCCCCTCCCAACCGACCACGACACAATGGAAGACGCGACCTACTGGTATACGGCCCTCATGCGCTCATATATCCACTCGGTCTCAATGTTGGGGCGTCTCCTGGCTACAGAGGTTTAGGGATTTTCACTTAGGGACATTTATGGTACCCGTATGCTAGAACCAAACATTTTCGGTGTCCTATCTGACCATCCACGATATGCCTGTGGAGGCTACGGCCCTGATGTCGCTAGGGCGTACAATCATCATAATGCAAGATGCATGAGTCATACAATCCAATCATGCATCAATCCTGCGCATGCCGTGCGCTCATGTGAGATAACCTTCGCCTATCAGGGAGTCTCATATCATCCTGCCCAATGACATATGCAATAGTCAATCACACCTCATAATAAACATGCAGATGATGCGTGTAGGCATGTATCATGATGTTATGGTGTCACATACTCATGATCGGTGTCAACAATCGGCCTTGACAATGTGGACATTTAACCAACATTGCCCCCAAGGAATGACCCACATAGAGCCTAACACATATTGGACCCATGACCTCATACAAGGGCCAAATATACAACACCATAGGCCTCACTCAAGGGTTTAATACATATCACGATGGGCCTTTCACATGGGCCTAACATATATCACAATGGGTTTTATCGTCTCGCCCTCAAATGCATCACAGTGGGCCTCATATACATCACATTGGGCCTTAAACACGGGCTAGATACTTATCACAACGGGCCTCAAATACGAGCTGCATATCCATCACATTGGCCCTCGACAATCGGAATCGACAATCGACTACGATAATTGGCCTCGATCGATAATCGACCTCGATAAATGGAATCGACAATCGACCACGACAATCAGAATCAGTAATCGGCCACAATAATTAGAATCGGCAATCGGCCACGATCGGTAATCTGTCACGACAATCAGCCTCGATCAGTAACCAGTCAATCGACCACGATAAGCAGAATCGACAATCTGCCACGTCAATCGACAATCGGCCATGATCGGTAATCGGTCACGATAATCGGCCTCGATCGGTAATCGGTCAATCAGCCACGATAAGAAGAATCGACCTCGATACTTGGCCTCGATGATCGGAATAGGCAATCGACCATGATCGGTAATCGGTCACGATAATCGGCCTCGATCGGTAATCGGTCAATCAGCCACGACAAGCAGAATCGGCCTCGATACTCAGCCTCGATGATCGGAATAGGTAATCGGCCACGATCGGTAATCAGTCACGATGATCAGCCTCGATCGGTAATCGGTCAATCGGCCACGACAAGCAGAATCAGCCTCGATACTCGGCCTTGATGATCGGAATAGGTAATCGGTCACGATGATTAGCCTCGATCGCTAATGACAATCGGCCACGATAATCGGAATCGATCGATAATCAGCATAAGATGGGGTTCATAAATGGACGACCGATGATGGTCCAAGCAATATTATTAGGGCTTATTTGTTTGGGTTAACCTACTAGAGAATGTTGAGCATGGGCCCAACTAGGCTTAAGGGAAGGTCACAATGTGGACATCCAACCATCATTGCTCATCAATGTGGAAATTCAACCAACATTACTCCCAAGCAGTGACCCATATAGAGTAAAACATAAGGTAGGCCCATAGCCTCACACAAAAGCCTAATGTACATCGCATTGGGCCTCATACAAGGGATATATACACAACAAATGCGCCTTGTACATGGGGCTTAGATACATCGCATGGCCACGACCCATGGGCCTAATGCACATCATAATGGGCCTTGTTAAATGGGTTACAAAACATCACAATGGTCATGCCATATGGCCAGAAATACATAACAAGTGGGTCTCAAATATCCAAAAAGTGGGCCTTAAATAGCCAACAGGTGGGCCTCAAATATCCAACAAATGGGCCTTAAATAGCCAACAGGTGGGCCTCGAATATTCATCAGAGGCGGGCCTTGCACATGCAGCAAGTGGGCCTACACATCACAGCTAGACCTACTAGTGGTCCAGCCAAAGAACGGCCTGGATGACATACACATCACGATGGGTTGCATCATTGGGCGGCACCAATGGGCCTCAAGTGTATCAAAGTGGGCCTGACGGATGGGCCACAAACACATCAAAGGTGGGCCTCATGGATGGGCCGCACAAATTCCCACAAAATGAATCGTATGGAAGGATCATCTGGACCATACTACAACTAGCAATGTAGATAATGATTTCCACTGTTAAAACCCCATAGGGTCTACCACAGAAAACAGTGAGAGCAGCCACACCCACCATTAAAGCATTTATAGGACTCTGCCGTGTTGTATTTTGAGATTCAACCTATCCGTCAGTTAATCACAGAGATAGATGAAGTAAAAACAAAGTATCAGCTTGATCGGAAGTACCGTGGCCCTCAAAAAGTTTTGAACGGTGGATGTCGCTGTCCCCACTATTTTGAATGGAGGGTCCACGTAAATGGGCACCCCACTCAAAAGGTCAAGCGGGTATTGAGACCCCTATCAAACAGGCCTGCTGGCGGGTGGTCTTCCTGGCCGTTGGGTCTGCCCAACAGGCGGCCCTACACGATCAGAAGATGGATGATGAGGATGTACTACATACATCAAAGTGGACCCACGCCCATCAGCTGGATGGAGTGGATGAGATCCAAGCATCACGGTGCATCGATCCCACACAGCACCCGTCCAGATTTGGACGGTATGAATGCAACACTACATCATGGTGGGCCCGCAAATTGCTGACATGATACAGCAGCAGCAAGATGTTGGCTGCTGGCCCACCAGTAAAAACAGATGGATGGTGGGGATGCAAAACTGATGAATGACGTGGAGGTAAAATACATATATCATGCTAGGCCGCATGGGTGGCCATGCAGTTACAATCCACACAACAAGTGGGGTCCACGTCCAACTAGACGGTTGTGATCTAACACATACATCTTGGTATGGCCCACATAATCTGCACGGCCTGGATTCCAGGCACGTGCACCACGTGTGGGACCATCTGAACGTCAGATTTGTCTCATTCTCCTACACTGCCAGAATAGATGGATGGCACGGAGAATACATACATCATGGCGAGATCCCACAGGACGTCCAGATTTGTCTGGACGGTCTGGATGAAACAAATACATCATAGTGTAGCCCCACAGTAGGTGGACGGCTGGGATATAAGCTCCATGTGGGACCCACCGTCCTAACTACTGGATGGTGGAGTCATGTGAGGTGACCAAGGTGGGTCCACACAATCTGAACGGTCCATATTATCAGATATAGTAGGTGGCCCACCAGCAGATGACGGTGAGGATATCATCAATAAGGAGGGTCCCACGTGCTGCACTCAGCACGGACGGAGTGGTTATGAATCACACGCGTCATGGTGGTAGGGCCCATGTAACTTACTGGTGTCGAGGGCAACATGCTGCATTGGACCTGCTGTCCAGATGGACGGCTGGGATGTAAGGTGGGTCCCGTGTGCATAGAACACATTCATCAGAGGTGGGTCCACACGTGTGGACCCACAACACTGTGACAAGCTGATATCTGTGGTTATCTACGTCTAGCAGCAACTGCTGCTGGACGGTGCACGTTCTGCACTAGAAGACGGTGGGGCCCACCACATTGGACGGTTGGGATTTGAGGTACCCCATATACATCATAGGTGGGTGCCACATAGGGCCATCATCAGGTATTATATTATAATATATAAATATATATTTGATATATTATCATTTTATATCTTTTTTTTTTTGAAACTGATTACAGCGTCCAACGTGTAGATGGATGGCTGGACGAACTGCATACTCATCAGGTGGATGAAATCCACTTCAACGTGGGTCCCACGGAACTTGGTTACGCCAGCAGCTGGTGTGGGACGTACGCCAGCCATTCCAATTCCCATGGCCGGTCCCACCTTCAGCGTGTCCAGCACACCGTCTAGCAAGATGGACGGTGCTGGATGGCACTCATACATTGGATCAAGCTGATATGTATTTTTTTCCCTCATCCGGGCCTATGTACGTCGGGTGGCATGCATAAGATACACATATCATAGATGGGCTATTGATGAGAGAGAGAGAGAGAGAGAGCACCCACCTCTGAATCGACTCCTCCTTCCTCTAATAGGTCTTAAAGCTCCATGGAAAGAATTTCAACGGTTGAGATTGGTTTCGGAGGGTGGAGATGAGAGATAGAAAGGTGGGCCACACTAGCTCCTCTCATGGAGCCATAGACGTTGGGTGCTCATGGGGAGTTGTTTGAAAATGGAGAGAGAAAATGAGAGGGAGAGAGGGGTGATGGGAGAGAGGGATGGATGGGTGTACATGGGTAAGGGATAAAGTTGACTTTTAAGGGTTGCTTTTGTACTTGGGGATGGGGTAGATTAATGTATGTACTTTGACAAGTGAAGTGATTGATGTGATGGATTTTATAGGGATTGCAACGTGCGATGTTTTTCCTCGAACTGAATGCGGGCTCACATCTCCTGGCCTGGGTATTGCCTCGGCGCGCGAGATGCGGTGTCGGAACCGCGGCGACGGCGCGGTCGCAAAGGTACAAGTCTCGAGTCGCGCCGACTCTGATATATGGGACACGACTCAGGATCCCACGCAAATGCCAGTAACATATCGTACGTCGCCGAAATTCTACCAGGAGGACGCGGAAGCCTACGGAACGGTATGGTCTAGGATACGGGCCTTATAGCATATGTCATTGAGCATGTTGTTATGAGACTCCCTGATAGGCGGAGGTTATCTCACACGAGCGCATGGTATGCACAGGATTGATGCATGACTGGATTGTATGACTCATGCATCCTACATTATGATTACTGTACGCCCTAGCAATATTAGGGTCGTAGCCTCCACAGGTATATCGTGGATAGCCAGATGGGATACCGAAAATGTTTGGTTCTAGCATACGGGCGCCATAGATGTCCCTGGGTGAAAATTCCTAAACCTTCGTGGCCAGGAGACGCCCCAACGTCGAGACCAAGTGAATATATGAGCACATGAGGGCCGTATACTAGTAGGCCGTGTCTTCCACTGTGTCGTGGTCAGTTGGGAGGGGGTGTAACCTTACCCGCCTGAGTGAGGGCAATGTCTAGGTTGAGTTTGATCAGCTTGAGGAATGGGTCTGCTATCAACGAGTCGGGCCCGATATTGGTAGGCGGATAGTGAGGTCTCTTTCACTTACCCAATTGTGCTCTCGGATAGGAGCGGCAAGCTGGCGTAGAGTGTAATAGACCTCGGTGATGATCCCAGAGATGAACCGTACTGATATGTAGACTTATTGAGCAGGATTTACATACTCGTTTATTCATTCATTCACTATTCATTCGGGCTGGTGGTGCGCAACTATTTGTTATGTGAACTTTCGCAATGGTCAGGATTTCGGTTGGGGCGCGCGACTAACCTGAGATCAGGAGTTTACCACATTGAGTCTGACTATCCAAATTTAGGTATGGGACTGGTTTGGATAAAAGTCCCTTGTGATGGACCCCATAGCCTACGATATTACGTACTATCATTCCGACTTCACACTCCAGCATGGTCATTCCATTCGCACTGCATATTGCATTACATCCGCTGCATATGACATTTTGGGTTACTGTGTTTCTGTATTTATATGGTCTAGATACGGCTGACGCTATTTGTGAACTCATCAAGAACTGCCTATTGCATCGCATTTTTGACTTTGGTTCATTATGACTCCTCATTTGTATAGTTGATCTGTATTGTATATTCTGATATTGCTTGACTCATGGACTTGCCAGTATTTTCGCTTACTCTGATAACATATGATTCATGACCTTGCACTTATTTCGACATTGTATGATTATGACATTGAGTTGAATACTTGGCACTTACCTTGTGCACATACTTACACCACCCTCTAAGCTTTCTATAAGCTTATGCACGATAGATGCGTGCAGGTGATGTTAGGTTGCAGCAGCGAGGAGCTTGGAGCATGTAGTGGACCTCTGGAGCTTTGATTTTTTATTTATATGTATTTCCCTTTTAGCATTATACTCAAACGATTATATTAGTGGATATGTGATGATGATGTTGCCTTTGTGATTTGGGTAATCTTGTGGTTATGCTCATTACAAGATAAATGTACGTTGGAAAATCCTCCTTGTAGGATCCCAGGATTGGAATCTGGCGTATGTATGCCGGGAGCCGAGAATGGGGTACTACGAGGCTGTCAGCACCGGATTCGATGATCGGGGATTTTGTGAGTCTGGTTTCTGAGTTTGGGGCGTGCCAGGTTGTATGTCCTTGTCCTAGCACTCCCCAGTCTCTGTCTACTCGGTTGTCCCTATTCGAGCACTCGAACTTCCTTATCCGACCATTCGCCCAAGTCCAAGCACTTGAATCGATAAGCCCCCCCCCCCTCTCTCTCTCTCTTTCCCTCACTCTCTATTTGGGCACTTGAACTTGAAAAGCTTAAACTCGAACTTGGTTCAAACTTGGCTCAAGCTAGCCCGAGCTACTAATCGAACCAAGCCAAGCTAGCCAATCGGGCTGGAGGACCGAGCTAAGCCGAGTCGAGCTGTGCCAAATTTGACTCGGTGTCTAGCTCTAGGTTTGGCTAGTGAGGTTACCCATGGCCAAGTGACTATTGGTCGGTGCTCTATGGGCTCCACTATGATGTATGTGTTTTATCCGTGCTGACCATTCATTTTTCATATCATTTTAGGGCTTGATGCAAAAAATGTGGCAGATCTAAATCTCGGGTGGACTGCATCATATGAAATGCAGTAGTCATCAAATATCCACAATTAAAAACCTCATAGGGCCCATTGTAATGTTTATTTAACATCCAACTTGTCGATTACATCATGCAGACCTAGATGAAGGAGAAAAAAAACAACAAATATTACCTTGAAACAAACTTTTGGGCAGCCAGTTTCCTGTGATATGGTTCACCTGAGATTTTGATCTACCTTATTTTTTGGCTCATAACATATATAAAATGATATGGAAAATGGATGGATGACATGGATGTAACACATACATCATGGTGGGTCTCACGGAGGATTGTAGCTACTGGAGGTGTCACTAACCCAACATTGTTTCATATAATATAATCCACCTGAGATTTTGATCTACTTCATTTTTGGGCGCATAACATAATATGATATGGAACATGGATGGATGGCGTGGTCTCACAAAGCATTGTAGCTATTAGAAGCGTCACTGGCCACCGATGCTCTGAGAGCGGATTAGATGCAACTCCGGTCCCACCCAAGATAGTGAGGCCCATACCATGGGGCCCACCTTAATGTATGTATTATACATCCACATCGTTCATTTGTTTTTCCAAATCATGTCAGGGCATGATCCAAAAATGAAGCAAATCAAATCTCAAGTGGACCATAACATAGGAAATAGTGGTGATTGACCATAAAAAACTTTTGTAGGCCAAGTTTCGAAGTAAGCTGATATTTGTTCTTTCCGGTCATCTAGATTTGTGTCCTTATCAACAGGTTGGATGACAAACAAACATTATTGAAACATTACGATGGGCTCTAGTGTTTAGACCCAATTTATGTGCCTTAACATAGCCCAATAAGAATATGCTACGTGGAGACACTGCGTGTTTTGCACAATCAGAATCATACTCGCACCGGAAGAAGATTTGCATCTAAGTTTCCTTTGGCTTTATGCATTATGTCATTATTGCGATGGTATAGACTCCTATTAGGCCTTTTTAAGAGGACGAATCGTCGTACACCACATGGCCACAATAAACATGTCCATTGAATGAGGGACATGCCTAACACAGCTATAAAATACCCATTGGACGAGTGTATCACATCTCACCACTGAATATGATCTCATCCACGAAGATTATATCCAGAAAGTGCCACGTCAGATTGTAACATCACCAAATTTCCACGGCCTTTGTACATACTCGTGCCCGAGAATTTCGAGTGTTAATAATGTATAAATTGGATGCTTTAAAAATCGCACAATTTTTTTTCTTTTAGATCACATCTAGTTACATTTATGAAGGTAAACCGTTCACGAGAATAAAAATCGACTATATTTATTATTTCATTTGAATAAAAGAATTCAACAAATTATCTAATGCCATCGCAATGGGAGCTTATTAAATTATCGAGTCTGTAACGAAAATATAAATTAAACTAAATCATAAAATTATCTTCTTATTCATTCCGTATAATCTCCCATAGCGAGATTATCGTTTATGCCTTCAATTTATACATCACATGCATCATATGTATGGTTGGAGAGGGTCAATGCCCTACTCATATTGATGGTTATCCTTTAAGATTAACAATTATTCAAGAGATTCGTAAAAGTAATGTAAGGGTTCTGATACGTCTCGTACTCGACCACTACGAGAGGTATCAGTATGCACAACCAATATGTATATGAATGCGTGCCTAACAAAGTATGTGCGACTCATCATACATAGTGATCATCACAGTGTAGAATATAATTCATAAAAAACCCAACTTGCCCTGCATCCCATAATTACGAAGATTCATCGACATGTCTAACACTACCGCAGATTTACGTGAACACCTCGAGGTGACACAACACATGAGTCGGATGAATTACGTGACATGATTTATTCATGGAGCGACTATTTGTAACATCCAATCCCAGAAGTGACGTAACATGCATTTCAAATTACTTACATCGATTTGTGTACCACTATCCAAACTTATGGAATTATGCGTCGACCAAGAGGGTCTCTACCCAAAGCGCATTACATCTATGATAAAATAATTAAATCACCGGTTGTGAAACCTCTAACACATCACTTGCACCAAAGAGGAAATAAATTGAATTATGAAAGTTTTAGAATTCTAAGATACATACCCAAGCTATAAAGGGAGGTAGCACAAAGCTAATATAATAAAGGAGAAGAGTAACAATAAGCTAACTCAACAAAAGAGAAAAGTAGCGATAGGCTAACTCAATAAAAGATGGAGTAGCAATGGCTAACTCAACCAAAAAAGAAGAGTAGCAATTGCTAACTCAACAAAATAGAAGAGTAGTAATGGCTAACTCAACAAAATAGAAGAGTAGCAATGACTAAGTCAACAAAATTGGTAAAAGGCAAGGGCAAGACTTGTATCCATAACCTCACATAATTTCATAAAGATCACACATAATTAAAATCATACCTTAACCATAATTCCCAAAGGATAAATAATTGATGGTAGTAAATCAAATAATTGCAAGGAGGATTCACAGTAATATGGAAGCATGTAAAAGAATAAGATAAATCATATCAACTCAAATTAATGTAAGCTTAAAGGAATCCCTCACCTTAGCCTTAAATGTAAACCCTAGGTAGATATCTATGTAGGAAGACTTTTACATGAATCACAACATGACTTGAGTAAGAAGGAGACACCATACATATGGAGAAAGAAGATGACATCTAAGCTTCTCTTTCTCTTTCTTTCTTTTTTCTTTTTCTTTCTTTTTTACTTTTCTTTCTTTTTTACTTCTCTCTCTCTCTCTCTCTCTCTCTCTCTCTCTCTCTCTTTAGGCATTGGGAGATTTGGCGTGTGAGAGGAGAGGGGAACGCAAACCCATTTTTAAAAGGAGTGGGCGTGTAAGAGGGGTGTGTTTCACATCCCAATTGGATTGGGTTTCTCCAATTTTTCCCTTTCTAATGATCTTTCTTTAAATCTAATTCTTCCATTATGTTAGGGTCATCAAATAGAGCCAAGGTATATGATTTTCTTAGTGAATCGAAATTTAGATTGGCCTATCTTAAAAATTCTCCTAATGGATGTTAAAACGAACTTGATCTCAATTAATGACCCACACTTAATAATCAGGGCTTAATTTTGGGAGAAATGTTTAGTCGGGATAAACAAACAGTTAGACAAAATTTGCTGGTTGATCGATGGTAGAAGGCTTAAATATAAAATTTCACCTTTTGTACCAAAATGAAGGAACCAACTTCAACATTCAACGATGCAAGATCATAGATCGAGGCCTAAATTTTGTATAACCTTGTAGTCATATGAGACCAGAGTGTGGTTCACATTTGAGTTACGATGGACGGAAGGAAATGGTTAAATCGGAAGGTCCAGATTTATAAGGAGTCGGTAGGCCTTGATATGATAACTTCGCGCCTAAGGAAAAACATACTAAAGTGGAGTCTTCATATTTTACACTTGGTTCATATGATGGGCAATCCAAGCCGTTCATATGAAGGAAAATATCCTACTACGACCACCCACGAGGTTTCTTCACTCGATAGACACTAAAATCAACGGTTAAAGGCTTGATTTGTCAATTGGGTCACTTTTACAATGATCTAAGGGCCGAAATTTGACATGTATGGTTAATTTTTGATACATAGGCATGGTATAAAATTTCATATCAAACGAATCGTGGGAATCATGTGATCTAGAATTCAGAGGTCTAGGTTAATGACATTTTCGTAATTATTGCTGATATGAGAGTTTTGGGAAGTCTAATGGTTCTACATGGTTGTAGGAACGTTTCTATGTAATTGTTATAAAAGAACTTATATATAAATCATTATGAATAAGAAATTATTCACTAAACTAATTAAAGGAATGTACATATATCAACTAACATAATGGATGGTCAGATGACATGTTAAAAATAGAAAAACTTGATAGTTAGTACTCTGATCATGTATGTAAGTGGGTGTATGGTCAGTTTTGTAAATGGATGATCACAAGTGAGTTTTTAGAGTGATCACGAGGTAGAACATGTATATTGTTAGATTTAAGCGACTTATTCACATGTAGAAGTTTCTTAGATTGTAGTTTTAATGGTGGATTAAGCATATTCATAGGTGATAAACAAGATGAACATATTAGAATATCAATTTGATATGTGTACGAGTGGATGTTGAGATCAAGTAGATAGTTTACTATGATCAGGTGGTCCAAACTCAATGTGGACGGTCAGATATCTTTACCTAACGGTGAATAGTTGATTGAACAGTTAGTTATGATGGACAAGTGAGAATACTCGGGTATATGATGATCCTATCTTAAAATCAACAGTCAGATGGCTTGATCTATAAATGAAGATTATTCCTAACGGTCAGATTCATGTTAAAGAATGGATGTGAGGTTAGGATAACTAGATTAGTATCATACACATGTACATAATAAGTTAAATTTCATATTAACACTCGAAAACTTTCAATACTAGGGTATTGAAAAGTTCAGGGTGTTACAATCTACCCCCTTAAACAAAATTTCATCTCCGAAATTTAATTACTTGTACCAGCTACACCAATTCATTTGGTTTAATTTTTCACTATATTCCTCGTGAGGTAGATATATATGTCTAAGTGTGCATATAATTGGCTATATAAAATCGAGACGCTACACAAACCTTTAGTGGGACACAAAGATCTCCACAAAGACTTGGCTACGAAAAGAAGATACGAGAAGCCAACAAGTCCATGACTCTTCCTTTTCTAAGTATATGTAGAACTATAACGGGAGTCTACGTGTAACATCTCGAATTTTCGCCGCCGGAGTACATACTCGTGCCTGAGAATTTCAGGTGTTAATAACGTTTAGATTTGGATGCTTTAAAATCTTACGTTGATTTTCTTTCCATTTAAATCATATCCAGTTACATTCACGAATGTAACCATTCACGAGAGTAAAATCAATTATATTTATTATTCCATTAGATTAAAAGAATTCAACAAGTTGTCAAATGCCCTCTTAGTGGGAGCTTATTACATTATCAAAGTTTGCAATGGAAATAAATAAAACAAAACATAAAGCTATCTCTTTATTTATTCAGAATAATCTTCTGTAAGGGGATTGTCATCCGTGTCTTCAATATGCACATCACCTGCATCATTCGTACGACTGGAGAGGGTCAATGCCCTACTCATAGTGATGGTTATCTTTTAAGATTAACAATAATTCAAGAGATTCATAAGAGTAATGTAAGGGTTCTGATACATCTCGCACTCCACCACTACTAGGGGTATCGATATGCGCAACCAATATATATGAATGCATGCGCAACCAATAATTCATCATACGTAGTGATCATCACAATCTGGATTGTAATTCATAGAAAACCCGACTCTCTTCGCATTCTCACACTATGGAGATTCACCAGCGTGTCTCACGCTACCATAAATTTACGTGAACACCTTGAAGCGGCACAACACATGAATTGGATGAATTACATGACACGATTTGTTCATGGAGCGACTATTTGCGATATCCAATCTCGGAAGTGATATAACACGCATTGCGAATTACTTACATTGATTTGTGCACCACTACCCAAAATTCATGGAATTATGTGTCGACCAAGAAGGTCATTACCCAGACATTACAAAAAAAAGGGTATAGCCGACCCTTTGGCGGGATCATTTGTCGGCGCTTAGTAAAATCGGGCACTGGCAAAATATAGATAACAAAAAAAACCCTACAACCCCTGCAGATTCTCATTCTCCCCGCCCCCACTCTCTCTCTCTGCAACTCCTCGATAGATGCCGACTCTCTCTCTCTCTCTTTGTAACTCCTCGACGGATGCTGACTCTCTCTCTCTGATCTCTCTCTGCAACTCCACGGTGGACGCTGACTCCCTCTCTCTAATCTCTCTCTACAATTCCACGACCCCGACTCTCTCTCTCTCTCTCTGTGCAGCTCCACGACCCATATTCTAATGCAAATCCAACAACTACCAAGAGCTCTCTCAATCGAGCGATGAAGCAACCTCCATACGTGACACAATCACTCTCGGACTCCCTCTCTCAGGTCTCTCTCTCT
Source organism: Magnolia changhungtana (assembly GCA_030180095.1). Classification (NCBI taxonomy): domain Eukaryota; kingdom Viridiplantae; phylum Streptophyta; class Magnoliopsida; order Magnoliales; family Magnoliaceae; genus Magnolia; species Magnolia changhungtana. The sequence goes on from JASAUF010000446.1 coordinate 8,137,656, forward strand.
CTCTCTCTCTCTCTTTATGTTTCAATCTCGAGCTCAATCTCTCTCTTGAGATCGAGTATTTTCAATGTTGAAACCCTAATTAGAATTTTACAAGGGTGATTTCCTAATTAGGGATTTACAATGTCGAAACCCTGATTAGGGATTTATAATGTTGAAACCCTAATTAGGATTTACTATGTTGAATCCATAATGGGTGGATAAGATTCATCATTTGGAAATTCTTTCATTGTGGCATTTTTCAGTACAATATCAGGTGGATGGAGAAGTCCAACCAACATGATTTTTGCCTCAGGACCCATAAAGAGAGTGTTAGATTGAATGGAGGGTCTGGATTGATTTATATAACTGTCTAAATGCAACTAATGGCTAGACCAACAATAGCTATCCACATCCATGGAAAAGGCCAATGACTGGACGCATGGCTAGGATCTTCTAAAATCATGAGGTTCTTATGGCGTAGCAAATCTATGTTCAAAGAAGCCAAAGATGGCCAAGTCTTATGCAGCTGTTCCTTCACAAGCTCAATCGCTCATAGGTGCATATCCAAATACACAGAACCAGTGGGCTGTAGGTTATGGACTTCAACCTCAAGCTTGGCCACAGGCTCCTCAAGCACAGGACCGGCATTGGAATCCTGCTTATTCTCAACAGGTATGAGGTGAACTAGTTAACACACATGAAATTTGATTGTAAAGCACGTCCTGGTAGATATGCGTGTTGTGCAGCACGCCAACAACGCTAGTGAACTAAGATCCAATCTCCGGTCTTACCCACAAATGATAAACAGAAAGAAATATAATCTAAAAGAAGAATTAAAGCATTCTAAACAAACCACAAGACAAGATATACTTGGAAAAACCCCAATAATGGTAAAAAATCACGGGTGCAAACTTCCACCATGAAGAAAACGAGATTATAAGTAATACACTAACCTTTTCCCTTTAGATGTATAGAGAAAACCCTTTGCCCACACTTTAGAATAACTCCCATAACCTTTAAAAAGCGCTAGGGACCCCTATTTATAGTTTAGGCAACTTCCCTTTCGCACATTTGCGAAACTGACTCAAATTTCTGCAGTCTGTATCAAATCCGCAAAACGAATCTGCGTAACCATGACTGGTCGAGCAGACTGCTTAACTGGTAGAGCGGACCCTTGACTGGTCGAGCATGGGCTCGACTGGTCAAGCACCTCAGAACCAAAAAACTGATGTTCGCTGGACTTTGAGTCAAGCTAGTCCTCTACTGGTCGAGTAGGCCACTTGACCGGTTGAGCAGGGCACTCGACTAGTCGAGCAGCCCTGTCCATATATGACTCCACATCACAACAATCTCTCACTTGGAGACACATCACCATAAATCTACGTCTTCTACATCCGGAGTGCACCACCTCCCCGTCTTCAAGCCTGAAGACTAATCAAAGATGAAAAAAGATTCAGCTTCTCCCGTGTGACCTCCTTGGTCAGCATATCCGCAAGATTCTCACTTGTATGAATCTTTTCTAGAGCAATCGATCTTTCTTCCAGTAACGAATGTATGAAGTATATCTGATGTCAATATGCTTGGTCATAGAATGAAAGACTGAATTCTTAGCTAAGTGTATTGTACTCTAACTATCACTATACAGCTTGTAATCTGCTTGCTTCTTACCCAAGTCTTCCATGAAACCTTGCATCCACACTATCACTTTGTACGCTTTCGTAGCTGTAACATATTTTGCTTTTGTTGTACTGATAGATACTATCTTCTGTAACTGAGAGACTCAACTGACTGCAACATTACCTAGAGTAAAGACATAACCTGTAGTGCTTCTTCTACTGTCGATATCTCCTGCCAAATTTGAATCTACGTAGCCTTGTAGCTTGATTTTCGATCCACCATAACACAACCCTATATCCATAGTACCTACCAGGTATCTGAGGATCCACTTCACAGCTTCCCAATGTTCCTTCTCGGGGTTGTTCATGAACCTGCTAACAACTCCCACTGCTTGAGCAATATCTGGCCTCGTGCCCACCATAGCATACATGAGACTCCCAATATTTGACGCGTATGAGACTTTAGCCATGTAGTCATGTTCCTCCTGCATCTTTGCACCTTGCTCCTTAGAAAGCTTGAAGTGATTAGCTAATGGAGTGCTAATTGCCTTAGCACCTTCCAAACAAAATCGATCAAGTACCTTGGCTATGTACTCTGCCTGTGACAAACCTAGTTTCTTGTTTTCTCTTTCACGCTTTATTCTCATGCCTAGGATTTGTTTTACAGCTCCTAAATTCTTTATGACAAATTCTCTAAACAGCTGTCTTTTGAGATCTGAGATATTTTTCATGCTTAATCCGGCCACAAGTATATCATCAACGTACAGAATAAGGATGATGTATGACATGTCAAACTTATTCAAATAGCAACAATGGTCTGCTTGACATCTCCTAAAATCATTTTCTGATATGAAACTGTCGAACTTCTTGTACCACTGCCTCGGGGCCTACTTCAGGCCATGTAGAATCTTCTTCAGTCTACACACCTTGTTCTCCTTTTCTGGTGCCACGTATCCTGTCAGCTGATGCATATATATATATATATATATATTATATATATATATATATATATTCTTCAAGGTCCCCATGAAGAAAGGTTGTTTTAATATCTAGTTGCTCTAGATGTGAGTACTCTATAGCCACCATACTCAAGACCATGCGAATCGTAGACATTTTCACCAAAGGTGAAAATATTTTAGTGAAATCGATACATGCCTTTTGTTGGAACCCTTTCACAACCAATCTAGCCTTGTACCGTTTTGAACCATCGTGCTCCTCCTTCAGTTTGTAACTCACTTATTATGAAAAGCTTTCTTACCCTTGGGTAGAGTGACTAGCTCCCATGTACGATTAGATTCAGGAGAGTCCATCTCATTATCCATGGCCTGCTCTCACTTAACCCGTCTATCTGACTGTAATACCTCTTCAAAATACTCTGGTTCACCATTATCTGTCAGTGGCAGATAATGTAAGGGGGGTGAGTATCTGCGACTCTACCTCATAATGTTCCTATGCATGATCATCATGTGGCAGTGTAACACCTGTGCCTAGTAACTCTTCCAACTCTACAAATTTGTTCTCATTAGCCTTATTTTGCTGCACATTGTCCTTATACATCACTTTTTCATTGAAGACAACATCTTTGCTTCTGATGATTTTCCTGTTTTCTGGATCCCAAAACCTGTAGCTAAAATCATGTTGCCCGTAGCTTATAAACGTGCACCTCATGGACTTTGCACCTAGCTTGTTTCTGTGCTTTGCATCAATGTGAACATATGAAGTACAACCGAACACTCTGAGATATGTAAGGTTTACTTCTTTCCCAGTTCACGTTTCTTTTGGTAGCTCACATCCAATGGTGCTGAGGGACTTCTATTGATGAGATATGCAATAGTATTCACAACATCTGCCCAAAATGTCTTGGACAACCCTGCATGTAACCTCATGCTCCTGGCGCGTTCAAGGATGGTCCTGTTAATGCGCTCAGCCACACCGTTCTGCTGCGGTGTCCCTGAAATCATTTTTTGGTGTTTGATTCCATTTGTTGCACAATACTCCTCAAACCTCTTATCACAGTTCTCTCCCCCATGATCAGATTTGAGACATTTTACTATTTTACCTGTCTCGTTTTTTACCATTACTTTCCACTTCTTAAATACATCAAATACATTATATTTATGCTTTAAGAAATAGACTCACAGTTTCCTACTAGCATCATCAATAAAAGAAACAAAGTAACATGAGCCACCAAGAGATGATACCTGTGCCGGTCCCCATACATTAGTGTGTACAAGCTCCAATAGATGTGTCTTTGGAGTGCGTCCTGTTCTCTTGAAACTTACCTTCTTCTGATTGCCATACACGCAGTCCTCGCAGAATTCCAAGTCAATAGACTTCAGCCCTAGTAGCTCCTCTTTTGATAATAACACTTTCATCTCTTTCTGACTCATATGTCCTAACCTCTGATGCCATAACTGCTTGTTCACTCCACTTGATGCGACTGCGAGTGAACTATACGATCTTGAAGTCATGTACAAAGTACCTTCCTTCTTGCCTTAAGATATCACCAAGGTACCTTTTGTGATCTTCCAGGAATCACAAGTGAATGTTGTCACATATCCGGTATCGACCAACTGTCCCACTGAGATCAGATTCCGTTTCAAACTCGGTACACGCCTGACATCCTTTAATTTCAAAACTGTTCCGTCTTTTTGATTTATATGAACGTTTCCCTTTCTAACAATACTGTACGCCTCATCATTACCCAGGTAGACTCTCCGGAAGTCACCTGACACATAATCACGGAGAATTTCCTTACACAAAGTGGCATGAAACGAAGCACCCGAGTCTATGACTCAAGACTCATTCCTCACATCAAGAGATAAGATCAACGCCTCTGTGTCACTCTCTTCAGATAGATTCACTGAATCCTTCTCGCCTTAAGTGCTTCCTTCTTGTTTCTTAAGCTCCCTGCAATTACGTTTCATGTGCCTATTCTTCCCGCATGCCAACACCCGCCTTTATCTTTCGGTCACTTGGACTTCTTCCTCGACTTAGAACGTCCGTGTTTATTGCCTCCTTTGTTCAGCGTCCTTCAATGTTTGGAGCATTACTTGAATCCCCTGAAACTCTTGATGCATTTCTTCTAGATTCTTCACTGAGAATTAGACCGGCCACATCATCAAATTTAAGCTTTATTGACCCTGAAGAATTGCTCACAACAATCACCAAACCATCCCAACTGTCTGACAAACTAGACATGATCAATAACGCATTGACCTCTTCCTAAAAAATAATGCCAGCGGATTCCAACTGGCTTGTGACTGTATTGAACTCGTTTAGATGTTCAGCCACGCTCCCACCATCTGACATCTTCATGTTGAATAGCTGTTTCATGAGATGAACCCTGTTGGACGCTGAGGGTTTTTCATACATCGTCGCTAGGGCTTCCATTAATTCTTTTATGGTTTTCACCTTGGATATATTGAAGGCGACGCTCTTAGACAAAGAGAGTCGGATCGTTCCTAAAGCCTTCCGATCCAATAAAAACCATTCATCATCTGTCATCTTCTCTGGTTTCTTCTCTTTTCCTTTTAGAGGAATATAGAGGTCCTTCTGATATAGATAATCCTCCATCTGAATCTTCCAAAAGACAAAGTTTGAACAATCAAACTTCTCAATTCTCGTCTTCCCTTCTTCCGTCATCGCTCCCACTTGAACTAAACCAATAGCTCTGATACAGTTATTGCGCAGCACGCCAACAACGCAAGTAAACCGAGATCCAATCTCCGGTCTCACCCACAAACAATAAACAAAAAGAAATATAATCTAGAAGAAGAATTAAAGCATTCCAAACAAACCATAAGACAAGATATACGTGGAAAAATCCCAACAAGAGTAAAAAACCATGGGTGCAAACTTCCACCATGAAGAAAACGAGATTACAAGCAATATACTAACATTTTCCCTTTAGATGTATAGAGAAAACCATTTGCCCACACTTTAGAATAATTCTTATAACCCTAGAAAAGCCCTAGAGACCCCTATTTATAGTTTAGGCAACTTCCCTTTCGCACCTTTGCGAAATTGACTCAAATTTTTGCAGTTCGTATTAAATCCGCAAAACGAATCTGTGTAACCTCGACTGGTTGAGCATGAGCCTTGACCGGTCGAGCACCTCGGAACAAAAAAAAACTGTTGCTCGCTGGACTTTGACTCGAGCCAGCTTTCGACTGGTCGAGTGGGTCACTCGACCGATCGAGCAAGGCACTCGACTGGTTGAGCAGCCCTGTCCAGATGTGACTCCATATCCCAACAATGCGAGCTCAAACATGCATGTCAGCATGACAATGAAATACCAGTATGCTTCACCGCTTTTTGCTTCTTTCCACCCTTAGTGAAAACACAAGTCATTTAATCACTTATTTGTCCAATATATTTAGATCCAAGAAATGCAGACACTTCCTGTATAGTGCGGTAAAAAGGTTCACAGAATAACCGTCCGCTATCTCAGTGATAGGATCAATGTTGACCATTTAATCTCAAAAGCAACTGTAATAGCTAGCAAACCGCAGATATTGAGTGAGATGAAATTCAAATCTTAAGAAAAACAGGATGAACAATACTGGATACAGATATTTCTTCAATGTACAATAAGCACTACTAACCTTTGATGTTCTCTTTGATGCATGAATGGTGGCTACTCGTTTGTATGGTAGTGTTGTTATTGCATTAGAGACCACACTAAAGCAAAATCGTTCAATAGATTAAAGTCTGTGATCGCATGGCTAGGATCTTCCAATCCAGGAGGTTCTAGAGTACGGTACAATCACTTCACACCTCATAAGAGACAATACTTGGATAACTGAAGCATGTTGCACAAACTATGAAGATCCCTGTTTCTGTGCAACAGAGCTGGATCTCATTACCTAGTATATGCACTCTATTCATCTATCTTAATTATCTTACTCATGGTAAGCTGCTAATACTGATTTGCTCGCTACTCTTGGTGGCAACTTGTTAAAAGCTCCTCCCATATTTCATGTACTTGTTAAAAAAAAAAACGAAAAATAACTCCAGTAATTTGTTTTCCTCTGTTTTTTCCTGATGCGTACTTCTAGTGGATATAGTCATCTCGGCTAGCGTGGTAATTGTTTTAATGTAGTGGCAATGATTTCAAAACTCTAGTGTTTGAGTACATGTCAAATCGGAGTTTAGGGATGTGGTTGCATCCAAATATATGTGGGCAGCAAGAGTTGAGGAGCTTGATCCTTATTCAAAGACTGGAAATAGCCGTTGATGTCGCCTGTGCATTGGAGTATCTTCATCATCATTGCGGCACACTAGTTGTTCATCGCAATCTAAAACCAAGCAATGTTCTACTGGATGATGACATGTACGCCCGGTGATTTCGGATTAGCAAGGTTCCTTTATAATGCTGCCAGTAATACCTCTCAAGATCAAACCAGCTCAACTGGTATCAAGGGATATTTTGGCTATGTTCCTCCAGGTAACAATTTCATGCTTTTTCTTTCTTCTTTTGTCTTTTTAAAATGTTCTTCAATTGATAATGTGGAAAATGATTGACAATTTTGCTCTTTAAAAAAAAAATAAAAAATTATAAAGAAGGTGGGAACACCACCTAAAAATTTATTGATATGAACATCCTGTATAACTATTCGGGCTGATCCAACCAAAACAAAAAGGAACAAGTCTATCATGTGAAAACAAAAGAACAGGAGGTAGAAAAAATAAAAAGAAAAAAGAAAAAAGGAATACACAACAATAAAGGATTTGCTTCGTGCCAAGGGGGCCAATCCAAGTCATCAATCTGGACTAGCCATTAGGTCGAGCACACATTTTACGGTATGCCATGTAAAAACCACATCATTGGATGAATCTAAACACCTGATCAATGGCCTATCAAATGGACTGTCAAGATCATTTTTTCTAAAAATAGTGACAATAAAAATTTTGGCCATCTAATTGTTGAAGCCCAGCGTGGATAGGTTATGCTACTAACGAATAACTTCTATCAGACAGTCCTAACCATCCCATCCATATCGACTGATAGTCGGGTGAATCATCCAATCTTGTTAAGTGCCAGTTTTCTAGAATTTTCTGAGCTCCAGATAACACACTATTGTTCCATGCATTGGCATGTGCTATATATACATCCATGCATGTTTGCATATAACCCACGGTTCCATCAGACGGTACCTCTCGTGTCTCTCAGCCATAGGTCATCAAGTGAACAGGTTTTACCTAGTGAATACATGTTTGTAAAGGTGAAGAATGTGTATGTTTGTGGATTCGGATGGGATTGTTTGATCTTGCTCAGTGATCCTTGAAGAGTGGTTTGGATTGAATGGATGGTCTAGATCAATTGATTTCAAGTGTCCACATATCCCAGATGCAAGGTCCCATCCTCCTAATATGGAGAACTGGTCCTTGTGTCATATGCATCTTTCTAATTGTATCTGGGAAATCAGGCTAATGCATAGGCGCATAACACATATGCATAGACACACTTGTGCCATCCCAGTTTCTGTGCAAAATCAAGTAGATGTATACATTTCTAACAAGATAGTTTCATGTCTTATTTTATTTTATTTTATTTTATTTTTCTAACCTAAGTATTTCATGGCCTTTTAATGATTTTAATTTTTTCATTTTAATTTTTATTTTTACAGTTCCTCTCTATGAAGCTTGCCTCTGTGAATCCTGTCTTTTACGACTTTAGTGTGGATTTAGATGACCATATGTCCAAATCAGAGGTACAAACATCACCACCTCCATAACTGATGATAGTACTTTGTTACAATTCAGCACCTTATCCTTCCAAAGGAATAAAGAACCATGGGCATTACGTTGGAATACTGGTCATTCAATTGAAATTGGTTATTTGTTTTGGCTGGTTGGAAATTTCTGCAACTATTTTTCATGAAAAATATTCTAGTGAAACTAACCTGTGCTATTTAAAAAATAAAATAAAAAATGAAAACAAAAACTGACTTGGTTCTGAGTCTGACTGGAATTTTGGAGTTTCTTTGCAGATGGCAACGTTTGATGACTCAAGGCCAGTTGTCTACAGGATGGTTGAATCTTTCCTAAATACATTTTTCCCATCAGGGTATCCTTACAGGTAAACTTCCATTCTCGATCCATTTTGTTGGGATACAAGATTTGTCTTGAGCACACAATGCATGCATTCAGCTAGTGTGCTAAGTGAGCACTGCACTTTTTACAATTAGGGATCTTACTGCTTGTGCAGAAGTGTACTAAGTGAGCATTGCACTTTTTACATTTAGGTATCTTACTGCTTGTGCAGTGTGAATGAAGGTTACTTGACATACACATTCCGGGCACTGCAACATTTTTCCAGTGCAGCACTGTCAGTGCTGTCAACTCAGGTTTAATTCTATTTCCTTTTGTGACATCTACAGTATTGAATTGAGTTATTCTAACTCAATTCAGTTGAATATCCAAATGCAGCATTAACGATTCAACAAAAGCTGTTGGACATACATGTATTTTAGAGCATCCGCTGTTCGCTTGTGATACTTTCCGGGTCTTGCAACCGTCGCTTCCTTTCTATTTCATTTTCTGCTTTATTCTAAACTAAAGTCAGGATTGTCCAACTAGTCTTTCTTCCATGCTTTACTAATTCTGTGTTAGTTTTTGTTAGTTTTTGCTAAGGCATGTGGGATATATGAGGTGTTGATCAGGTCAGCTTCACCATGCAGATGATTGGGCCCATAAATCAGGCTAGTCCAGTCATCTGGTAAGCCACATGTGTGATGGGGTTTTCTTCCTTAGTTTAGAGGAGAGATAGAGCAGCCGGTTGTAAAAAACGAATGTTTCACCGTGTTGCTCAACCGGTCGAAGGGTGCTGCTCGACCGGTCGAGGACTGCTCGACTCAAAGTCCAGCGACCGGGTTTTTTATTGCTCGACCAGTCGAAGGTCCGCTTGACCAGTCGAGGCCCTGACTCGACTAGTCGATGGTTACGCAGATTCAGTCTGGATTTGGTGCGGACTGCATAAATTTAAGGTGGTTTTTGCAGAGGTACGGAAAGGAGTTTCCTAAATTATAAATAGGGGTCCCTAGGGTTATTCTAGGGCACTGAGAAGGCTTTCTAAAGCTATTGTGCTAAGGCTTCCTAAAGTGATTCTAGAGGAAGAGAGAGAAAGAGAAAAGAGAGAGAGAAAACTTGTGGAAGGGAGGGTTCTGGTCGTAGAGGTTATCTACTTCGCAGTCGAGGTCTCAGCGCTTTTACGTCCTCATGATCGGTGAGATCTCTTCATTTTTCATTGTTCTCTTATTGTTCATCTACTCCTGCTTGAGCGAAGAAGGTTTGATCTAAGCGGCGTGTGCTTATGATCGGTTGTAACATTCTACTTCATAGTGAATTGTTACTCTGGACTAGGTCCCTTAGTTTTTACCTCTTCGAGGGTTTTCCACATAAAATCTCTTGTGTCATGTGGTCTGTGCTTTGATTTATTTCATTACTTTATTATATCCCATAATTCTGATATTTTGGGAGGCAAGATCCTAAGGTTTTTGTGCAACGCTCCCAACAAAGTGGTATCAGAGAGTCCAGGTTGGTTGAATGGAGTGGGATCAATTCTGAATTATGGAAGGTGGCTCATCAAGGATGATCAGTCTCAATGGTTCTAATTGGACCATATGGAAGGTTAAGATGGAGGGCTTACTTTATTGCAAGGACTTGTATGCTCCAATTCTAGGCATATCAACAAGGACAAATGATATGTCGGATAATGATTGGAAGAAGTTGGACCAGAAGGCGGTGGGGTTTATTAGACAATGGCTGGACAATTCCGTATTCCATCATGTATCTAGGGAGACCTCAACCGCTAGCCTATGACTAAAATTGCAAGGGTTGTATGAGAGGAAGACAGTCGCCAATAAGATTTTTCTGATAAGACGAATCATGAATCTCAAGTTCAAAGATGGTGGTTCTGTGGCTAAGCACATGAAAGAGGTTAGCAACATATTGAACCAACTCTCCACTATGAAGATGGTCCTGGACGATGAACTACAGGCTTTGCTATTGCTTAGCTCATTGCCTGACAGTTGGGAGACATTAGTGGTGTCTCTGAGTAACTCCGCGCCAGATGGAAAGGTGTCCATGGAATAGGTAACTAGTTGTCTCTTCAATGAGGAGACAAGGTGTGATGCCCCGTTATTGTTGCACAGGTGGGTAGGCACACTTGGGTGGACGCTGATGTGGGTGGGGCCTAAGGGCCTGGTCGAGCTATCAGTGGTTGGTAGGCTACTGTGTACGCAGTGTGGTTTGAACTTGTCCCACATCGGAAGAGTCGTAGGAAGTTGTGGTGGTTATATGTGGGGTTCGCACCTTAAGGATATAACGTGTTTTGGGGGCAACCCCAATAACAAAGCCGTGAGCTCTCTGGGTAAAGCGGACAATATTGTGTCCTTGGGTGGGTCGTTTCATATGGTATCAGAGCCGAGGACGGTTATGCCCTCGGTGGGGGTTATTGTGACGCCCCGTCAGTGTTGCACATGTGGGCGGGCACACGTGGGTGGGGCCTAAGAGCCTGGGCGAGCTACCAGTGGTTAGCAGGCTGCTGTGCTGGTAGGCTATTGTGTACGCAGTGGGGATTAAACTTGTCTCACATTGGAAAAGTCGTAGGAAGTTGTGGTGGTTATGTGGGGTTCGCACCTTAAGAATACAACACGTTTTGGGGGTAACCTCGAGAACAAAGCCATGAGCCCTCTGGGCAAAGCAGACAATATTGTGTCCTTAGGTGGGTCGTTTTACAAGGAGGAAGTCTCAGGGGTCTACTAAACAAGAGGCCCTTGTGACACAAGATCAGGGGAGAGGAAAGAACAGAAAGGGCGGGAAGGCTCGAGATAAATCAAGAGGCAAGTCGAGTATCAGGAAGGATGTTGAATGCTAGAATTGTGGCAAGAAGGGCCACTACAAGCATGAATGTCGTAAGAAGAAGGATGATAAGAAAGGACAAGGAAAGGAGAAGGAAGATGAATTAAACTTCACTGCGGTCGTTTCAGATGGTGACGTTGTGGTTATTCTTTCAGCAGATCATGATGTTTATCTCACGACTTCGAGTCAGGACACCGACTAGGTGATAGGCTCGGGAGCCTCGTTTCATGTGACTCCACGCAGGAATTTCTTCACAAGCTACAAGTCAGGTGACTTTGGGACCCTAAAGATGGAAAATTCTGGCGTATCGAAGATCGTAGGGGTCGATGATATTTGTGTGAAGACCGATGTGAGTGCACATTAGTTCTCAGGGATGTGAGGCATATTCCAGACCTTCGCCTCAACTTGATGTCGATAGGAAGGTTGGATAATGATGGCTATGAAAGCTAATTTATTGGTGGATGTTGGAAGCTTATCAAGGGTTCGTTGATCGCAGCCAGAGAGAAGAAGTGTTGCCCCCTTCACAAGGTAAGCGTCAGTGTGTTCAAGGGTGGGTTGAACGCAGCGGAAGATTCAATTACTGACATGTGGCACAGGCGTCTAGGCCACATGAGTGTAAAAGGGCTTTAGCTATTAGCGGGAAGTGGCTCCTTCCAGACGTGACAGGTATACCTCTCAAAACCTGTATTGACTGTTTATCAGGGAAACAAGATAGAGTTTCATTTGTTAAATCTGCTTCTCATGTTAATAAATTGCATGCATTAAATTTGGTTTATTCTGATGTTTGTGGTCTTATGAGGACAAAAACCTTGGGTGGGACATTGTATTTTGTCACTTTTATAGATGATGCATCTAAGAGGGTTTGAATTTATGTTTTGAAATCCAAGGACGAGGTCTTTGGTGTGTTTAAAATGTTTTATGCTATGGTCGAGAGAGAGAGACAGGTGATCATTAAAGAGCATCTGCACTGACAATGGTGGTGAATACATTGGTGACTTCCATGAGTATTATAAGTCCCTGGGTATACGGCATGAACAAACGGTTCCCAAAACCCCCTAACATAATGGTGTACAGAGAATCAGATGTATGTTATCCCATGCAAAGTTGCCCAAGATGTTCTGGGGAGAATCAATGCACACGGCAATGTATTTGATAAATAGGTCTCCATCGGCCCCGTTAAATGGAGAAGTACCTGAGAAGGTGTAGACTAGACAAGATCCATCGTACAGTCATCTCGAGGTGTTTGGATGCAGGGCATCCATTCATGTACCAAAGGATGAGAGGTCCAAGCTTGATATGAAGATTAGACAATGTCTGTTCTTAGGGAACGGTGATGAAAAATTCGGATACAAATTGTGGGATCCGACTGAGAAGAAGCTCGTCAGGATCAGAGATGTGGTCTTATTTGAAGATCAATGTATAGAAGACATTTGTAAATCAGAGAAGACCCAGCCTAGTTCAGGTGAGCTAGAGGACATGGATCCGATTACTCCTCCTATGGTGCCTGATGACGGGGGAGTACAACAAGGTGTAGAAGATGAGGGAGTTCCTACAGAAGATGGACCGGGGGAGCAGCCCCAACTTGATCCACCTGTTGAGCCACAGGTGAGGAGGACATCTAGGGACAAACACTTGTTTAAAAGTACTCGCCGCATGAGTACATTATGCTCACTGATGGAGGAGAGCCAGAAGATTATTCTGAGGCCCTAGCCGACGAGCATAAGAGGGAGTGGTTGAAAGCTATGCAAGCGGGATGAAATACTTACATAAGAACCACACTTATGATATGGTGAAATTGCTTAAGGGCAAGAAAGCTTTGAGTAACAAGTGGGTGTTCAGAAAGAAGATTGAGCAAAAGAATTCACAAACGAGGTTTAAGGCCAGACTTGTGGCAAAAGGATTTGGTCAGAGGAAAGGTATAGACTTCGAGGAGATATTCTCACCGATGGTGAAGATGACATCCATACAGGTGTTCCTTGGGTTGGCGGCTAGCATGGATATAGAGATAGAGCGGTTAGATGTTAAAATTGTCTTTCTGTATGGTGACATGGAAGAAGAGTATCTACATGCACCAACCAGAGGGATTCAAAGTCAAGGGCAAAGAACATATGGTGTGTAGGTTAAGGAAGAGCTTGTATGGGCTGAAACAAGCTCCAAGGCAATGGTACAAGAAGTTTGACTCGTTCATGTTAAAGCATGGATATGATAGAACAGATTCGAACCACTGTGTGTTCACGTGCGAGTTCTCAGATGGTGATTTCTCAGTTCTGTTGTTATATGTTGATGACATGCTCATCATGGGTAAAGACATTTAGACGATTAATAGGTTAAAATAGGAGTTGGGCAAGTCGTTTGCAATGAAAGACTTAGGCTCGACTAAACAGATCCTAGGAATGGAGATAATGAAATTGTGGTGAATACCGCTTTAGTTGAAGTAGGAATATGCTAATACGTCCTAGAGAGGGGGGGGGGGGGGGGTGAATAGGACTTTTTAAATTTTTTTTATGGTTTATTTAAAATCCTATTACACTAATCCTAACAACAAGCACATATTAGGATTACTCAAAAGTAACTTTACTGGCTTCCAAGCCCGGTAGAGGATCCAATCACAAACTATTTAAGAGGTGAACAATATGCAAACTAGTTTATAATGGATATGACTGTGTATGTGTAAGAGGTGTGATCTCAGATATTCAGATATGAAAATATTAAAGTAAATCACACAAACAGAAGAATAACAATCTCAAGCATAGTCATTTTTATAGTGGTTTGATAACTTGTCTACTCCACTCCCGGTAACCGCACTCAACCCTTGAATATACCGGATTTCACTAAGGAGGTTTCACAGCGGTTCACCTCAAACCTAAGGTTTTAAATCAGGTTCACCTTCAACCTTTACAACCTACACTGAGGCTGACTGTTTATGCTCTCATGAGCAAGGGTTGACACAACGCACCTACTTTTAGGCACACTAGCCAAGGATCTTCTATAAGACCCTAATGAAGGTTTCACTCGGATCACCTCGAACTTAAGGTTTTAGACAGGTTCACCTTTAACCGGATGTTTATGCTCTCCACAGAGCAAGGGTCCACACAATGCACCTACCACGTACACTCCCGCCAGAGGTCTCCTACGAGGGATTACAAGGGTGAGAAGCGCCTAAGACCCAATCCTAAAAAAGAATGATCACAAGTGTCCTCTGGACTTTAATAACTTACAGATAAGCAGATGAGTCCTATTCAACATATTGACGAAGATCTCCTCCTTTGTTGACGAAGAGTCTTCGGCTTTCTTGATCCGCAATACAAATGATGTACCAATGCGAGGCTTCGAGTTGGGTCAAGGTTAAGACAGATTCCTACTCTATAAAATGTTTTCCTATAAGGAAGATAAAGTGATTCTGATTATGTATTCGAGGCATCCCAGCTTAATGATTTGTCATTAAGGTAGTAACTGGAGGATCTTTGAATGCGGAAGTTCATTCCCCAATCCACTCTATTGAATGTCAATGGTGAGGGTGGATTGGAGGATGAACTTCCCTAAGAGAATGGGCTTTAGGTATATGAGCTAAGGTAAAACACACAAAAGCACTCTCTTCTTTCTCTACCAGCAACAATAGACAAATCCTCTATATATAGGCAAAAGGTTCCAACGGATATAAAACAGTCACATTTATGACAGAGTTCGATATCATCGAGCGGGTTTGATATCTTCAAGCGTATACTCTCGATCGCATCGATGGTCCGCTCGATGACACAAACTCAAATGTCATATGCTTTTGAAACCTCTTGCCAGCTAGTTGATGAAATTGAAACAGGTGTCGATGTCATCGAATTTCAAACTCCGATTCAATCGATATTAGTGTCGATTCATCGACATTTAAAAATGAGAGAGACTTAACTGAAAATATTTCAGGTTTACAAGAATGATCGAGGGACCATTGAGATCATCGAAATTTGAATGTCGATGATATCGATACTCGTGTCCATGCATTGATAAATCTAACGAATTTTTCTTTAAGCTTGCTGGACAATTTATGTCCCTGTTCGATGCAATCGAGACCGTACCGATATTATCGACATTTGAATATCGATTCTATTGAGAGACCCCAGATCATAGGTAAACAATCCTGAAAATTTTGCTAGAAGAACTTGGCACCCAAGACCGATATCATCGAGTGCCTTCCGATGTCATCGATATTTGAAGTTCGATGGTATCGAGGAGGCTTCGATATATCGATGCATATATGATATTCTTAGGAAAAAACAGGGGCGTCGGAGATCTATCTGTCGATATTATCGAGTCACTTTCGATGGACTCGAGATTTGAATATCAACGATATCGATAGGTATATTGATACATCGATAAATCCATCCAGATGTTCATGTGGTTGCTGGACACTTTTGTCCTCATTTCGATGATATCGTTTAGGTATCGAGGACATCGATAGTGCATGTCTATCATATCGAGATGTGTATCGATAAAATCGACAAAGCAAGAAAACTCAGAGATTTTTCCTATTTTGAAAAAAGTTTTCTTAACTCAAAAACCCTATGATGTTCTAGTTTGTTTTAAGGGTTTTATATACTTGGTGTTTTGGGACAAGGGATATAAGGCTAAATTTACTTGTGGTGAGTTTGCACACATCCGGTTGAGATAGACGCTTAAATTGATTTTCCTATGAGGCTGTGCAGTCTAAATGACTCAACACTCACGCTAATTGACAAACTAGGGAACTTTCAATCTCCCTCTTTGTCAATTACGTGATAAAATACCAAAACACCCTAGAATAGTATCTAGACACACACATCCTAAATTGTGTGTACATGCGTTTTACACAATTTTACAATTTCTAGTTGAACCATGTACACGACGTAGTACCTGCTCCCCTTGACTTAAACCTCTCCTTGTCTTGGTGCAGCTTCTCCCCCTAACACCTGCAACACAATTCCAGTAGATACACAATTTTCCGTTCAGGGTGTTTGAACTGTTCTCCCCCTTTTTGTCAGTCATTGATAAAGATATAACAGTTGATATTGACTGAAGTTTGAATTATTTGGGAGAACCAACATATATAGATGTATAAAGATTATACCAGTTTTAAGCATACATCATTTTCAGATAGTATAGATGCATATCAGATTAGATAAAGCAGTGATAAAAGTAGATGGAATAATCATTAAGAAATATCACATGCATTCCACATATAAGTTAGATAAACCTGGAGATCTGAGAACTGAATTATGGCAATAAAAATGTGAATTATGTCCAGCCATAGGCAAAAATAACCAAATATCCAAAACACTTACTGTCACAGACAACAGTAGGTTAACAGTTATCCCAAAGAAAAACACCAAGCCCATTTAAGAGTACCCATCATAAAACAATAGTTTTTAGCCCATCCATGGGCAACACCAAAAAAAGGCAATTTAGACCGTGCAAGTTAGTGAGCTATCACATTCACTTATGAGAGCGCAGAACATCCAAAAAGATATTAATGTTCATACGCAGTAATGAGAGTGAAGTGTATATGATAGCCCCAGAGACCAGTACTTATGGAGCCGAGGAAGATGGCGCCATATCATGACGACGACAGGTGAACAACTCGACCAACTGTTGTACTGTCTATTGTACTCCTTGGACCATGCATTCCAAAATGGTAATTCTCTCATGCACTGAGTGGACATCCCTCTGAATTGCTCCAATCCTGTCCAACTTGAAATGTTTGACATACCCGGGCGTTGACGTTAACGCTACTGGATTAGGTCCAGGTGGTTCATCACTAGTCATTTCAGTCCATTCAGTGGGAGCGACACCTGCACCTCCTTCTTCTTCTGCTTGAATTCCTTCCTCTGGGTCCTCAGGGTACTTGTGGAACTTCAAGTCCATTCTACGAATGTTGCTTTTATTCAAGCTTTGGAGAGGAAGAACCGGATTAAAGGTCGTTGGGAAGCCAATGGCATTGCAAACCATGTTTATGATCCCGGGATAGGGCAGATGAAGGTCCCTGGATGTATGAATGACGTATACCAACTGATGGACAAGCAGAGTCGGAAGACGGATCTTCATCCTTTTGGTGATTGAGTACACTAGCATGGTCATGAACCCTGTGATATTGGACCTGTTGGTGCTTCTTGGATAGATGTTGTGGTGAAGATACCATGCAACACCCGAAATCGTGGTTCCATGTACCTAGATTTCAACGCATTTCCTTGATACCAAGGGATGTCTCTACCATGACATAGGTACTTAGTAACCATGGACCGGATTTCAACATCTTCGAGGTCCATTTCAGGGAGACCTTCTAGTGCCATCGTCAGCCCAAGGATATTTGCCATTACAGTAGGAGTGATCAGTACGTCATCACCACCCAAAGATACCATAATTGAAGGAGGATCAGACACGGGTGAGTGACACGCGGCAAGGAAGTTGCGTGTTCGTTTAAGTTGGCATGACCCACCGAAATCTAGCACGGGCAACCAATCAATTTCAGCAAACAGGGATTCGAGATTGTATGGTTTTAGACAATCCTTGTCTACCTTTTTTTCGTGGATGAGCTTCCTACCCGTGTATTTTGGGGGATGTGCAGTTACTTCAGCCGGAGAAGGTGCTGGTGTTTCAGACTGGGACCCACCACGTGAAGTTTGTCGAGATCTTTGACGAGTCGGGGTCCCTCGTTTGGGAGCTCTTGCCTTTTCTTTTGAGGCAAGGGTCTTTCGTCGAGAGGCTCTGGATGACTCCCTATGTTCCGACATTGTTTCTTTGTCTTTACCCAGAAAGATAGATTTGGAAGGAACAGACAAAATTTCCTCTTTTAAAGAGACTGATAACACCTGACCAAAAAGCAAGGTAGACTCTAGAATGGAAGGGGTGGAAGGATAATACCAGTTCTCGAGAAGCTTTCGGGACCCACGATGTACTACTGGTTGAGGATTTGAGCAAAAAGAAAATGGGAAGCCTTTTTCAGAAATAAAATACAAATTTTCCGCTCGACCGTTTTTTATCGAGTGGCAGCCTTCGATTTTATTGAACTTAGTTTCGATCATATCGAGGAACTGCATTCAATGTTTGTCGATAATAGTCCAGATCATGTGACTTTTCGAATTCTGAAGAGGTGTCGATGATATCGACCGTTGATAGATTTGATTGAAAATGCACATGACCTATCGACAGTCATATCAAGAGTGAGTATTTTTTATATTCCCTTAGAATGACAGACTTGCGTGCATAGTATAGATCATCTTTGAATCAAACATATACAACAAAATTTTGTACAGACATTGTACATACCAAAATTATAAACATCACTATGTTTATGTACAAAAAGATTGAGGTGAGATACCTCAGATATAACATTTGGAGCTCAGCAAAATTGCATCATTTCAGCAAGTATCCAGATCTTCATGCATGATATGAACTAGTTCTTCCTTACCCATTTCATGACAAAGTTTTTAGTGTTCAGTTTATCCGCTTGATTAATTAACTTTTTCATTTTGTTTGTCATTTTGGATGGTAATGGAAGTATATATCTTCTATCCATATTATTAAGTGGACTCTTGAAATTCTGCATTTCTCTAGTTGGTTTGAATTTTTGACCAGAGTTATGTTGAGTCCTCTTAGGTGTCATACATTTGAACTTATAATGACCAAAATCACCACACAAATGACACACTGGAGTAGTTTTAGTTTTGCTTCCTGAAGCAGCAGATCTTTCAGTTATTGGTGTTGCATTTCCAGATTTTGATTTAAAAATTTTATATCCTAGACCGCTCTTGTCCTTTCCAGGTCTTCCCATCCCTAAGAGTTCTTCTAAATTTTCACCGCTCCGTGAAAACTTGTAATTTATCTTAGCTATCTTTCTAGATTCTTCTACGTCAAACAGGATTGTGTGATTTTCATTTTGAAGGTGTTCACTCCCCAAGTGCAGGGTTGTGATGTAGTAATAAACTCGGTAAGACCGAGGTCGAATCCACAGGGACTGAAACCTGTACGTAATCTGAAGCTAACAAGAACTAGAATCAAATTAAGACGAATCTAAATCAAGTGAGTATGAAATAATGATGAAGGTAATTAAAACTGTAAAATTCAAAAGTAGGGAACTAGAGATTCAGAGGGAGGGAACTAGGGATTTAGAGGATCCACTTGTAGAGATCAGAGAGATCTTATGCCTGGATTAAAAATCAAGAAAATTAACTGAACTGCCGTTGATATAGTTTTCGAGAGACGAGAAGTATATGAATTAGAATGGATTCCATCACCAAACCATGCCTAGGAGATAAAGCAAACAACAAAATTAAACTAATTACCAACCAATCAACATGCCATGGAGGTTAGGAAGGGTATCATCATCCGACCATGCCCAGGAGACGATGGTGAACAACAAGGCTTCCTGACATCATGAATATAAAAAGAATAGGACATGCTCAAAGTCATCGCAGACCCATTGTAATTTCAGTCACAACAGACCATAAAAGGCTAAAAACATTCCCTTAATTAAACCAAAATCAACATCAGTTCAGTCTAAACAAAGGCACAAGCAAAGAGTCATCCCATCACGCTACAAGCTTCACCTCTTAGCCCTAGCTAAGAGGTTTAGCCAGACATGATTAGGCTAAATCTCAAAAGAAATAACAACAGGAGAACAAATAAAACTACTAAAAAGAATGCTCTGTCTCTCTCCCTGACAGTTGATTCACGTCCACCCCGAACTCCCCCCTCTCTCTCTCTTCTCTTCTATTTTTATAGGCAGCAGGGAGGAGTGAAATCGGTGCTGGAGTCAGCTTACGCAGCAAAGAACCTATGCGTAAGGATGTTTACGCAGCAAAAAAAACTATCCGAAAAAGCGCCACTTTTCATTCTTTCTTTCCAAAAGCTTAACATCCCTTGGGTAATTTCTGAACTAGCTACACGATGGACGGTTTGGATCATCCATCTGATCAAAGATAGCGGGCCACAACCGCCCGAAAATTTCACTTTTCACGGGAGTGCGAAGGCTTCCGCATGAGGCTGCGCTGACGTAGTTGGTGGGGTCCCCTTCGATGTATTTTGGAGAAATCCAAGCCGTCCATTGGATTACCCTCAAAAAACCAGGTGGGAATGACTGGTTTTGGATCAAATTTGGTGTGGCCCACGGAGTTTTTCATTGCTCCATCCATCTTCCATTTTACGGCTGAAATCAGATCTTAGTTATCTTCCGAGATTCCGTCACCTAGGTGATGGTCACGCCTACCCTCTTGAGTGAATGAATGGTTCAGATCATCAAACCGGGCAATGAGTAGGCCCCACAACTGGAAAAATGGACGGACAGCGAAGGACGTTGTCCGTTCTTGCGCAGAGAAGAGAGAGGAGTCGGGTCAGCCGTGTGTTGACCGGACTCCCGGTCCGGTGTGCGTGTGTGAAGGTGTGCTTGTGTACACACACATCCTCATGTGGGGTCCCTCGTGATGTTCTTGAGAAATCTGATCTATCCATCCTCTCTGGAACTTTATTTAACACGTTGAGACAAAAATTGAAACATATCCAGATATCAGGCGGGCCCCAATTCATAAATCTATGGGTTGATTTGTCCGTTGGGCCACTTCTAGAGGGATCCAAGGGCTGAATTTTGACGTGTACGGTTAATATAGGGCCTTCAGGCCACGTATGAAGTTTCGAGCCGAATTGATGGTGGAAACCTTGTGATCTTGCATTCTTGCTGACTTTCAGGCCACTTGAGCTTCAGTTTCTCGATTTCCTTGGATCTCGGGCGTTGATCTTGGCCCTCTAGAGTCTCTCCCTTGCCTTGGTGATATCAGAGTGTCAAATCCACGCATTTAAAACCTTTTTATAGTCCGTGCTCTCAAATAAACCCTGTATCACAAACACAGTTAAGTCGAAACGTTAAACAGTATTAGGCTCGTAAATCCAGGCAATAAATGGGGTCTGATATGCAATATTTGACCCTCAATAGAAGGAGCACAATTTTATCTTTTAAGATCTCGACTTGTTTGTTCAATTTCTCAAACTCGTTTTCAAGAAAGGTATTGATTCGATCAAGTCTATCATTATCTGAATGGTATTGTTGCAGAGCATTTATTAATTGTGTGATTTCCAATGTTTTTTCTAAATCTTTTTACAACAACTTTCTTTTGTTTTCCACTATTCCGAGTCTTTTTAGGATATTTATGCTATGAATGTAAAGTTGATTATAGGCATCTTGTAGTTTATCCTTTTCTTCTCCTTCTTCATTATAAGATGGAAACGATTCAGTGGCTTGTGGTTCCTTCTCCTTTTCAGTTTCACTGGGAATGATTGGAGTGGTGGAGTCCCTAAGAATTTTGAAGGATTTTTTTTTTGTCTCCATCGCTCTCTGAGTTACTGGATTCTGTGTTTGAGTCATCTGTATCATCCCATGTAGCAGCCATTGCCTTACCCTTTATTTTTCTATTTGGGCATTCAGTAGATAGGTGTCTATACTTCTGGCAAGCATAACATTGTGGTTCTTTGGTCTTTTTACCAAGTTTGCTTGCAGAAGGTTTGTTGTCCACCTTTCTCTTGTTAAATGAAGGGTCACGATTTCTCTGAAAGAACTTCCTGAATCGTTGTGCCAATAAGGCCACTTCCTCATCTTCATCTTCCTTTTCACTTCCACTGTCCTCATTCGTTGTTTTCTTTGAAGTTTTTAGGACAATTGTTTGGATTTTTGGGTTTGTTTGAAGTATAGTTCAAAAGTTTGTAGGGAACCTACCAGTTCTTCTACTTTCATTTCATCAATATTCCTACACTATTCAATGGTTGTTACCTTAGGATTGAACCGTTCCGGTAGGGATCTTAGAATTTTCCTACAGATTTTTGGTACCGGAACTTTCTCTCCTAATCCACCCATGGAGTTGCAAATGATATTCAACTTTGTGAAAAACTCCATAAAGGTCTCATGCTCTTCCATTCTGAGACTGTCGAACTGTGAAGTAAGGAGTTGAAGTTTGGATCTCTTCACAGTGCTTGTGCCTTCATGGGTTGTTTCCAATAAATCCCATGCTTCTTTGGATGTCCCACACATACTTATCTGATTGAATATATCCTGGGACATGGCACAGTAGATGGCGTTCATTGCTTTAACTTCGGCAATTTGTCTTTCTTTATCGAACGTCGTCCACTTTTCTTTGAGTTTGGGTTTTGCGATGGTTGTGCCACTGTCAAGTATAATTTATTCAATTGGTGGCACGTATCCACTTTCAACTATATCCCAAACATCGTGATCCAAAGATCTCAGAAAGTAGTGCATCTTAGCCTTCCAGTATGCATAATTTGATCCATCAAATACTGGAGGTCTAGTGATTGATGAGCCCTCTCCTTTGGCCATATTCCTAACTTTAGTCAAGATCACTCTCTAGGCGGTGAAGCCCTTAAAGAGAGACCCGCTCTGATACCAATTGAAATTATGGTGAAGACCACTTTAGTTGAAGTAGGAATATGCCAATATGTCCTAGAGGGGGGTGAATAGGACTTTTTAAAGTTTTTTTTAATGATTTATTTAAAATCCTATTACACTAATTCTAACAACATGCACATATTAGGATTACTCAAAAGTAACTCTACTGGCTTCCAAGCCAGGTAGAGGATCCAATCACAAACTATTTAAGAGGTGAACAATATGCAAACTAGTTTATGATGGATATGACTGTGTATGTGTGTGAGGTATGATCTCAGATATTCATATATGAAAATATTAAAGTAAATCACATAAACAGAAGAATAGCAATCTCAAACACAGTCATTTTTATAGTGGTTCGACAACTTGTCTACTCCACTTCCAATAACCGCACTCAACCCTTGATGTACCGGATTTCACTAAGGAGGTTTCACAGCAGTTCACCTCAAACCTAAGGTTTTAAATCAGGTTCACCTTCAACCTTTACAACCTACACTGAGGCTGACTGTTTATGCTCTCACGAGCAAGGGTCAACACAACGCACTTACTTTTAGGCATACTGGCCAAGGATCTTTCATAAGACCCTAATGAAGGTTTTACTCGGATCACCTCGAACCTAAGGTTTTAGACAGGTTCACCTTCAACCGGATGTTTATGCTCTCCACAGAGCAAGGGTATACACAACGCACCCATCATGTACACTCCCACAGGAGGCCTCCTACGAGGGCTTGCAAGGGTGAAACACCTAAGACCCAATCCTAAAAAAGAATTATCACAAGTGTCCCCTGGACTCTAATAACTTACAGATAAGCAGATGAGTCTCATTCAGCACATTGATAAAGATCTCCTCCTTTGTTGATGAAGAGTCTTCGGCTTCCTTGATTCGCAACTCAAATGATGTACCAATGCAAGGATTCGGGTTGGGTTAAGGTTAAGACAGGATCTTACTCTATAAAATATTTTCCTATAAGGAAGATAGAGTGATTTCAATTATGCATTCGAGGCATCCCAGCTTAATGATTTACCATTAAGGTAGTAGCTGGAGGATCCTTGAATCCGGAAGTTCATTCCCCAATCCACTCTATTGAATGTCAATGGTGAGGGTGGATTGGAGGATGAACTTCCCTAAGAGAAAGGGCTTTAGGTATATGATCTAAGGTAAAACACACAAAAGCACTCTCTTCTTTCTTTACCAGTAACAATATACAAGTCCTCTATATATAGGTAAAGGGTTCCAACGGATATAAAATAATCACATTTATGACAGAGTTCGATATCATTGAGTGGGTTCGATATCATCGAGCGTATACTCTCGATCGCATCGATGGTCCGCTCGATGACACAAACTCAAATGTCATACGCTTTTGAAACCTCTTGCCAGCTGGTTGATAGAATTGAAACAGGTGTCGATGTCATCGAATTTCGAACTCCGATTTAATCGATACTAGTGTCAATTCATCGACATTTGAAAATGAGAGAGACTTGACTGAAAATATTTCAGGTTTACAAGAATAATCGAGGGACCATCGAGATCATTGGAATTTGAATGTCGATGATATCGATACTTGTGTCGATGCATCGATAAATCCAACAAATTTTCCTCGATGCAATCGAGACCGTACCAATATTATCAATATTTGAATATCGATTCTATCGAGAGACCCTTGATCATAGATAAACAATCCTGAAATATTTTGCTGGAAGAACTTGACGCCCAAGACTAATATCATTGAGAGCCTTCCGATGTCATCGATATTTGAACTTCGATGGTATCGAGGAGGATTCGAAATATCGATTCATATATGATATTCTTAGGAAAAAATAGGGGCGCAGGAGATCTGCTTGTCGATATTATCGAGTCACTTTTGATGGACTCGAGATTCGAATATCGATGATATCGATATGAATATCGATACATCGATAAATCCGTCTAGATGTTCATATGGTTGTTGGACACTTTTGTCCTCATTCCGATGATATCGTTTAGGTATCGAGGACATCGACAGTGCAGGTCGATCATATCGAGATGTGTATTGATAAAATCGACAAAGCAAGAAAACTTAGAGATTTTTCCTATTTTGAAAAAAGTTTTCTTAACTAAAAAACCCTATGATGTTCTAGTTTGTTTTAAGGGTTTTATATACCTGGTATTTTGGGACAAGGGATGTGAGGCTAGATTTACCTGTGGCGAGTTTACACATATTCGGTTGCGACAGACACTTGAATTGATCTTCCTATGAGGCTCTGTAGTCTGACTGACTCAACACTCACACTAATTGACAAACCAGGGCACTTTCAGATAACCCGCGACAGAAGTGACAGAAAACTTTCGTTGTTACAAGAGCGGTATATTGAGAAAGTTCTAGAGCGGTTTAATATGAATGTAGCGAAGCCGGTCAGTACTCCATTGGATGGTCACTTCAAGTTGAGCGACAAGCAGTGTACAAAGATGAAGGCAGAAGTGGATGAAATGAGGAAGATGCCCTACGCGTCAGCGGTAGGAAGTTTGACGTATGCTATGGTGTGTACGCGCCCATACATAGCATATGTGGTTGGTGTTGTCAGCCGGTATCTTGCCAATCCTGGTAAAGAATATTGGGCAACGTGAAGTGGATACTACGGTATCTAAGAGGCTCATCCAGGTTGAGCCTATGCTATGGTGATGAAAAACCTGTGTTAGAAGGCTACACAAATGCAGATATGACAGGTAATATAGACTCCAGGAAGTCTACATTAGGGCTCATGTTCACGTTTACAGGGGGAACGGTCTCTTGGCAGAGCAAGCTACAGAAGGTTGTAGCATTATCGACGACAGAGGCTGAGTACATTGCGGTCACAGAGGCATATAAAGATGCTTTGGATGAAGAGGTTCCTACAGGAACTTAGCTTGAAGCAGGAGCGGCACGTGGTCTATTGCGATAGTCAAAGTGCTATACACTTAAGCAAGAATCCAAGTCAGCACTCCAAGTCGAAGTACATAGAGATTCGGTATCACTGGATCAGGGATACTTTGGAACAGAAGGTGTTACAGCTTGAGAAGGTCCACACGGACGATAATGGGTCAAATATGATGACCAAGGCATTGCTCAAGGGCAAGTTTGAGGTTTGTAGAAACCTGGCTGGCTTGAAGAAGGAACATTCCTCCTAAGTTAGAAAGGGGGAGATTTTTTAGGGTTTTCTTCCTCAGTTCAGAGGAGAGATAGAGTAGCCAGTTGTAAAAAAGGATGTTTCACCGCGCTCTCGACTGGTCAAAGGACGTTGCTCGACCGGTCGAGGACTGCTCGACTCAAAGTCCAGTGACCGGGTTTTTTTATTGCTTGACCAGTCGAGGTCCTGGCTCGACTAGTCGAGAGTTACACAGATTCAGTCTGGATTTGGCGCGGATTGTGTAAATTTAAGGCGATTTTCGCAGAGGTGCGGAAAGGAGTTTCTTAAAGTATAAATAGGGGTCCCTTGGACTATTCTTGGGCATTAAGAAGGCTTTCTAAAGCTATTGTGCTAAGGCTTCCTAAAGTGATTCTAGAGAGAGAGAGAGAGAGAGAGAGAGAGAGAGAGAGAGAGAGAGAGAGAGAGAGAGAGAGGAAGCTTGTGGAAGGGAGGGTTCTGCTCGTAGAGGTGATCTACTTCGCAGGCGACGTCTCAGTGCTTCTACGTTCTCATGATTGGTGAGATCTCTTCATTTTTTATTATTCTCTTATTGTTCATCCGCTCCTGCATGAGCGAAGAAGGTTTGATCCAAGTGGCGTGTACTTGTGAT
This sequence comes from Magnolia changhungtana, assembly GCA_030180095.1. Classification (NCBI taxonomy): domain Eukaryota; kingdom Viridiplantae; phylum Streptophyta; class Magnoliopsida; order Magnoliales; family Magnoliaceae; genus Magnolia; species Magnolia changhungtana. Next base: position 8,164,285 of record JASAUF010000446.1, read on the forward strand.
CGGTTGTAACGTTCTACTTCATAGTGAATTGTTGCTCTGGATGTTTTTCACGTAAAATCTCGTGTCATGTGGTTTGTACTTTGATTTATTTCATTGCTTTATTATATCCCATAAATCTGATGTTTTCGGAGGCGAGATCCTAAGGTTTTTCTACAACGCTCCCAACAATGTGTGCATTCAGTGTGGGTCTTTGACAATTTTTACTAAACCATCCTGCCTGATTTTCAGACCAGATCGTCTGAAGGGTAGAACCCTCTTGCATGGCTGAGATGTCCCTCACATGGTTACCATGTGCGGCCATGCGTGAGCTTAGCACTACTACTGTGTTCAAACACGTTTTGATCCTCTGCTTTCCAAGTTTTGTCTGGTTGGTCCTTAGCCTGCATTTACATCTTGGTTATTAACATCTGGTGATTATGGTAAAGTTATAGATAGGCCCAAATGCTTATTTATAGGAAAATGACCAAAACAAACCCAGTTGCTCCTGTTGACAGGACAATCTTTCTACCCAGAAAGAATGATTGTACTATGCTCATAAACTGTTAGTGCTATATAGATAAAGATGTATCTGTTGTGTGTGTGTATTGTCTGTAGGATTTAATCTACATGCGGAATAGTCCCACCGATCTGTCTGTGTATAGAACATGGAGATCAAGGGGTCGGATGACTTACCTAGCTGTGATGCCATAGGAACCGAATAATAATACCAATGCCAGAATACCGATAAAGCTAGGATCTTCCTTTCCTTCACACCATTTCTGCAAAACACTAGATGTGACTCGAATTTCTGCCGTGGTGTAGGATCGAGGACCTAGCTCTCTTTTATAGAGACTGTGGAGAAAGAGTTTGAAACCCATCAAAACTCTCTCTTCCACGCTCCACATTACTTAGTCCTAGTTCTACTCAAATTGCCTTGTGTAAGGCTATAGCATTCTACCCAAATACGCAGTGCTGCGCACACAGATTGCGCAGCGTATCACCTTAAGTGGGGTCCATTGATTAACTCAATCAAATAGTCCAACTATAATACAATCCAGATCGTTGATCAGTAAGGCCCACCACATGGAGTTCTTACATTCTCCCACTTGGGCCTCATTGAGCAACGTCAATGATTGTCATAAAATTTTGAAAATTAGTTTTGATATTAAGAAAACATCTGAATGGTTAACCAATGAAATAGTTGGACAATATGAGTAATGCTATTCAATCTGGTCCATCAAGACTGTCAATATCGAAACGCGGTAGTCGTCACAACATTTAATTTAGGCGAAGTGAGACTAAGCGCGATCACAAGTACTTTCAATCTTAACGACATAGATCACGAACTAGGAAATGTGGTATAAGGATTACACACTTTAGTGTGATGATATGTGTCTATCCTTAAGAGGTCCTGAAGCTTTTACATGTCTCCAACGAGACACGTCTGTAGTTCTACTTACTCAAAATTTTGCGCATATAAATAGAGAAGCAGAAATAAATCTTTATATCAAAATCATCCAAATAAACTGCATAAAACGAGATCTCTAAGTGTCTGTGAAAATCAAAATACACTCAACTCCCACTAACTGAAAACATCTGTAGGATCAATGACTCCCATGGATGTAACATGCTCCTGAAATGGCGTGATAGGGAGCCCTTTAGTGAGCGGATCCGCAATCATCTGCTTAGTGCCGATGAATTCCACGGACACTTGATGATTCTGAACCCTTTCCTTTACAACAAGGTACTTGATGTCGATATGCCTTGACCTTGACGAATGCTTGTTGTTACTAGAGAAGGAAATAGCAAGCTGAATTATCGCAAAATATTCTCAATGGTTTCGGGATATGCTCCAAGTACCCGCAAACCCGAGAAGAAACTCTGAACCATAGTGCACGATTTGATGCCTCATGGCGGTGCAATAAATTCACTTCCATAGTGGATGAGGTGTGGTAGATTATTTCACGCTTTCCACGACACGACTCCTCCCACCATCATGAAAATGTACCCGAAGTAGACTTCTTAGTGTCAATATGACCTGCGAAGTCTGCGTCTGAATATACGATCAACTCCAACTGATCAGATCTTCTGTATGTGAGTCCGAAGTCTTTTGTTCTCTGAAGGTACCGTAACACTTTCTTTGCAGCTATCCAATGTTGCACTCCTGGATTAGATAGATACCTTCCCAACATTCCAGTGACAAAGGCAATGTCCGGTCGTGTACAGACTTGAGCATACATGATGCTCCCTACTACTGATGCGTACGGAAAATCTTTCATTCGATTCTTTTCCAAATCATTCTTTGGACACTGAAATAAACCAAATTTGTCACCCTTTACAATGGGTGACTTTCCTGGAGCACAATTTTGCATGCCATACCTTTCAAGTACCCTACTAATGTAGGCCTTCTGTGACAGGCTGAGCAATCCAAGTGTTCTGTCACGGCGAATCTCAATGCCGATGACGTAAGAAGCTTCACCAAGGTCTTTCATTTCAAACTTTTGAGATAAGAATTTCTTGGTGTCGCTCAACATCCTGGTATCACTGCTAGCCAACAGAATGTCATCAACATACAAAATCATCATAACGAACTTACTCCCACTGGTTTTAATGTAGATACATTCATCTGCAGTGTTTTCTACAAAGCCATATGAGGAAATTACTTCATGAAACTTAAGGTACCACTGTCGCGATGCCTGTTTCAACCCATAGATGGACTTCTTAAGTTTGCAAACCAAATGTTCTGAGCCAGTAGCTACAAAACCTTCGGGCTGCAACATGTAGACATTCTCATTTAGATCCCCATTGAGAAATGCAGTCTTGACATCCATCTGATGTAACTCTAAATCCATATGAGCTACTAGAGCCATTATGATCCTGAATGAGTCTTTCTTAGATACTGGAGAGAAAGTCTCCTTAAAGTCAATACCCTCACGTTAGTTAAAACCCTTGGCAACAAGTCGAGCTTTATATCTTTCGACATTACCTTTGGAGTCCCTTTTGGTTTTAAATATCCATTTAGAACCAATCGGCCTTATTCCAGTAGGTAACTCTACAAGATCCCATACTTTATTGTCCTGCATGGATTTCAACTCATCTTTCATGGCATTAAACCAACGAGAAGGATCAGCACTTTGTTTGACTTGTGTAAAGGATTCAGGATCCTTGTCCACCCCTATGTCAAAGTCGTGCTCCTGTAAGTATACGATGTAATCGTCTCGATTTACAGGCCTTCTCTCTCTTTCAGATCTTCTTAATTGCTCAGCATGCTGGGTCTGATATTGATTTTCCTCATCAGTGGTTTGTATTTGAGGTTCTACGTGGTGTTCTGCAGTGACTGCAGAATCGACTGCACCATTAATTTTCACGTGATCTGGATTGACTATGACAGGAGTCACAGTCCTTTGTTCCTCAAATACAAAATTTCATATGTTCATGCTCCCACTGTTTTCAGTGTCCTCAATGAATCTAGCATTCCCAGTCTCAACAATCCTAATAGAGTGGGAAGGACAGTAGAATCGATAGCCTTTTGATCTTTCTGGATATCCAATGAAGAAACAACTTACGGTTCTAGGATCAAGCTTCTTTTCATGCGGGTTATAAACTTTGGCCTCAGCAGGACAACCTCAAACATGTAGATATCGGAGACTTGGTTTTCTCCCATTCCACAACTCAAAAGGAGTTTTGTTAACTGCTTTGCTGGGAACCCGGTTTAGTATATGAACTGCGGTTTTGATCGCATCACCCCACAGAGATTCTGACAATGTCGAATTGCAGACCATGCTTCGCACCATATCCATAAGGGTGCGATTGCGTCTCTCAGCCACTCCATTCTGCTCTGGAGTGCCAGGCATAGTGTATTGAGCGACAATGCCACAATCCTGCAGGTATCTAGCGAATGGCCCTAGATTGTGACCTGATTCGTCATATCTGCCATAGTATTCACCACCACGGTCAGATCTGACAACTTTAATTCTTTTATTGAGTTAATTTTCAACTTCGGCCTTATAGATTTTAAAAGCATCCAGGGCATCTGATTTCTCACTGATAAGGTATAGGTACCCGAAGCGAGAATAGTCATCAATAAAGGTAATAAAATATTTGTAGCCACTCCATGAGGCTGTAGGGAATGGTCCACAGATATCTGTATGTATAACCTCTAATAGACCTACACTCCTAGTTGCACCTTTCTTTCTTGTTCTAGTCTATTTTCCTTTTATACAATCAATGCATACTTTATAGTCAGAGAAGTCTAGAGAATGTAAAATTCCTTCTCGCACAAGCCTGTCTAATCTCTCATGAGATATATGGCATAGCCGCTTGTGCCACAACATGGAGGAATTTTCATAATCTAGTCTTCGCTTGGATCCCACTTTATTTCCATGCAAGGTATTAATATTATAGGCGTGAGAGGCAATCAAGTCTAACTGGTATAAGTTGTTTACTATAGAGCCGGTTCCAACTTTAATCGAATTAAAGTAAATAGTAAAACTTTTATTTCCAAAATGAAATGAATATCCTAACTTATCCAAACAGGAAATTGAAACTAAATTGCGCCTTATAGATGGCACACAGAATGTATCTACTAAATCCAAAACTTGACCAGACTTTAACTTAAGCCTATAGACTCCTATTACCTCCACGTCTACCTTGACACCATCGTTGCCTAAGTATCCGAGCGCTCCGCATCGATTGGTGGCTTTGGACTTTGTAGTAATTCGCATAGAAGTGCATATGTGAATAGTAGTACCTGAATCTATCCACCAGGAATCCACTGACACATCAGTTAGATAAGATTCAAAACAGACAAGAACAGAATGATTACCTTTCTTCATGAGCCAATTCTTAAAGCCTTCGCAGTCTTTCTTAAAATGACCCGCCTTTTTTACAAAAGAAGCACGGTTTGCCTTTAACCCGTTTGCATTTAGATCCATTTCCAGATTAATTCTCATGGTTTCCAGATGGAGGACCAGAGAATCCATTATTAGAACCTTGTTTCCTCTTCTTTTTACCTTTATTCCCTTGCCCATGCTCATGACCTGAGGTCACCATATTAACATTTTAAACTTTAACCACCTGCCTGATCCTGTCTTCTTCTTGGACACACTGAGTGATAAGTTCATCCAATGTCCACATGTCCTTCAGAGTGTTATAGTTCACCAGGAATGTGCTGAATTGGGGAGGTAGGTTATTCATGATCAAATGAACCTGTTGATCATCAGTGAGTACAAGCCCTAGAGCACGGATCTTAGAAACAACCTCGATATGCTCTACAATGTATTCACGGATGTTGCTTTTTCCATCGTAGGACGAGCGAGTCAATTTATTCAGAAGAATGCCCACCTCAGACTTATCAGATTTCTTGAACCGTTTTCCCATTTCAGTCAGGAAAGTTTTGACATTGTCTGTATCAGGCATGACGCCCTTCATGGATTCAGAAATCGAATACTTAATTACTTTTAGGCATGTATCATTTGATCTAAACCATGCAACCCATCGATTATATTCAGCTTCAGTGGCATCATCAGATGGTTCTGGCGGTTCTGGTGTTATCAAGGCAAGATCTAACTGAAGACAACCCAGTACAACTTCAATGGCGTTCTTCCATTGAGCGTAATTAGATCCATTAAGGGCAGGAACTTGATGCGTATTAGTTGGAATTGGGACTGAAATAGAAGAGAGGCGTAATTAGATCTCACATTAGTTGATGATTTCACAAATTAATTTCGTGAATGTAAACAAAATATCAGGCTAAATGAATCAATTTAGTTGCTAAGGGAGGCATTAACTGAATCATCCAAGATGATGATGGGCCTAACCATCTCATCCTAGTGAGAATCTATTATATCATTATCATTCCTCCTGTGGGTGGTAATGACAACATATTAGTGATTCTTCTTAACATGAAGCTAAGTGATGTAAGTTATGTAAATCTGAGACACTCAACACCTGTGGGTGAGATGAGTCTTTCAACTTTACATTACCAGCATCATTTACTTCACCCATTCACTTGACTGCTAAACGGTAATCGTCTGCGTTTTCGTTACCGTATGCATGAAAAAAAAAAGTGAACGCAACTGTATGCAATCCTCTTATCCCAATGTTATAAGTCTGTACTTGTAGAATTTTCATCGATTGAGGTCACTATGGTGGCTAACACAATCGAATCCAATACTACAAATATTGACTTAGAATCACGATTATAATCCTGCCTCAATGAATTATTAGTTTGATACGGCCCATAAGTTATTTGATATTGACCCTTTGGGAAATAAAAGAACCTTAAATGAAACTTACGGATAGGTTTCAAACCATATATTCCAACGGTCTATATCAATTCCTAAAGATGGGTAATGGGCCAATGATAGGGCCGAATCAGTACTCTATAGTGTCAAGTCATTACAAATGAGTAAATCAAATCTAATTCATAATCAAACTAATAGACAGTCTAGATAAAAAAAATATTGTCCATATCCTCCTAAATGAGTAAGATTATATGCTCGTGAAGGAACTCATAGATGGCCTTAATAAAATAATAGAACATTATTGAGTGGACCACATACTTGGATAAATGGGCCCATAAAGATATCAAGCCCTTAAATGAGTCCCAAAAGGATGGGACTCAATTTACGGTACGATTTGAATGGCCAGGATATGAATAGTGGTGCTCACATCTGCAATCAAGGCCAAGATTCAGGTCCACTCCTGATCTAGAGATCCGGGACAAGCCCAAGAATCTAAACCACTCCAGACCTGGAAATCCTGTATAGGCCCCAAAATACTGGCCCAGTCCATATCTGGACGTAATCGCGGGTCTAGAGATGAACCCCAAAATTACAAAATCGGGTCCGAAGACCCGATAACATATAAGGTCGCTGGATGACTTAAAGGCAGTGGGAATACAGTCGTTCTCAACTGTTAGAGAGAAGCTGCTAGAGAAAGCATGTTCGATAGCTGCGTCGCCAGCATCTGCCAGGAGGCCTTCTCCATGCGACGCTGATGGTTGCCGCAGAGGGAGATGGCGGCGCTGGTGGTGACAGAGATGAAGATGCATGTGGTGATGGAGATGAAGATGTATAGCCGACCAATCACAGATGCCGGCTACGGCCACCATGGCTATCTCCCAGCAATACAGGTAGGGGCACATAAAATCCTCAATTTGGGATTATCGGAATCCAATCTGAGTTTTGGAATTCGAATTTTGCAATCCTCAATTGCTGTATTTTAGGGTTTTGGAATCCGAAGTCCCTAATTGCTTAAATCTGGATTTTGGGTATTGATCTGAAGTCCTCAATTTGGGATTTGGGATTCAAAAATCCCTAATTGCTTTGGGGATTCGAAATCTCCAATAATACTAGATTTGGGGAATTTTGAAATCCCTAATTTTCTCAATTTGGGGATTCAAATCCGAAACCCCTAATTTTAGGGCTATTGGAATTGAAAAACCCTAATCTGGATTTGGGAATTCCGATTTGAAAAATTCCTAATTTTCTGGATTTAGGGTTTCAAATCTGAAATCCTTAATAGGCGATTTGGGGATTCTGAATCCGAAATCCCTAATCGGCATGACTGTATTTAGGGTTTATCTAATTCAAATCCCTAATATTTAGGATTAAAATAATCCCTAACAAAAACTGTTTTAGGAATTTGAAAATCCCCGATGCAGATCTATTTCAGGAATTCAAAATCCCTGATTTAATCTGATATAGCTGGATGCGATCATCCATATCTATGCACAGATGGCTCTGATACCAAATGTAGGATTTAATCTACATGCGGAATAGTCCCACCGATCTGTCTGTGTATAGAACATGGAGATCAAGGGGTCGGATGACTTACCTAGCTGTGACGCCATAGGAACCGAATAATAATACCAATGCCAGAATACCGATAAAGCTAGGATCTTCCTTTCCTTCACACCCTTTCTGCAAAACACTAGATGGGACTCGAATTTCTGCCGTGGTGTAGGATCGGGGACCCAGCTCTCTTTTATAGAGACTGTGGAGAAAGAGTTTGAAACCCATCAAAACTCTCTCTCCCACGCTCCACATTACTTAGTCCTAGTTCTACTCAAATTGCCTTGCGTAAGGCTATAGCATTCTACCCAAATACGCAGTGCTGCGCACACAGATTGCGCAGCGTATCACCTTAAGTGGGGTCTACTGATTAACTCAATCAAATAGTCCAACTATAATACAATCCAGATCGTTGATCAGTAAGGCCCACCACATGGAGTTCTTACATTGTCTTCTCATAGTGGTTGAGTTGAGAATGCATTGTCAGATAGAAAGACTGAATAGGCTTGCCATCTTCGCTCCGTCATGTGGTGATCAGGGTCTTTAATCTTGAAAATCTACCTGCAGATGGGCTGCGTGGTAATAATCTCACTGATAAGAGATCCTCAACACCCATTGCACAGATTTCAACATGTACATGGAAGAGTACTGACAGTCACTTGTGGATTTTGTAGGTACATTCACTCTTTCAAACCTTGGTATGTTTGGTGTTGATCGCTTTGATGCTATTCTGCCTCCAGGAACTGTAAGTAGTCCATACTGAACTGCTTCCATTTGCAAGGTCCATTGAGCTAAGCAAGTTTAGAAGTTGGTATCCCCTCTTCAATTGAGAGTCTGATGCCAAATTTGCAATGGACTATTCTGCAGGGAGTAATCATGGCCGTTGGAGCATCCCAACCAACTGCAGTTGCTACCAAGGATGGCCGGATTGGTGTGAAAAGTCAGATGCGGGTGAGAAACATTCTACCTGATTAGTTATTTGGAGGCCTGGAACCTCCAGCCTTGAGCCTTCCACAAACTCACCTGGGGAAACTGTGAATGCTTGCGGGTGAATGTTACTGCAGATCTTTTGCGTTGTTTGTCTGACGCTCCAAACATCTGTAATTTTATATTTATTTTTACAATTTGGTTGTCTAATGCTCCAGACATTTGCATTGCTTTATAGTATGTATGAGTAGATCATCTGGTGAATAATTTTGCGAATCTTATTTTAATTCTCTTTAGCAATTCGTTTATTCGTGGATGGTTTTGCTTCTTTAGTTTCAAATACAGAGGTTATTATTGTTGCAAAGAAGATAAAAAGGAAGACTTCTAGCCCTAGTTTCAGTTGAAGGCAGCCCAGACGTAATTTCTTTTTCACTGTCTATTTTGTAGGTAAATGACGATATGGTTTTTTCCACTTTTGCTATTCAATGTGATAATGCAACCAAATGTACCCTAAGCCAGATAATGACATAGTCCGATTTCTATTCCACAGGTACCTATCGTTGCTTTAACTGGTGGATTTGTTGATATCGTCAAAGAAGGTTTCACTAGATTCGGATGCGATCCTTCAATGTTGATGTAAGTAACAGTTCTTTTATTCGTCAATTGAATTCCCCATCCGTTTTAACTATTCCCTTTACAAAATCTGAATTCACATTGCATGTTCCTTTTCGTTTATATTTTTTTTCAGTGCGAGGCTATCAATCCTGTAGACGTGACTACAGTTGCCACAACCATCTAGAGAGCGCTTTCTGTCTACGGCACACCTGCTTTCACGGAGATGATTAATAATTGTGTGGCCTACTATCTTTCCTGGAAGGTGAGTAAAATTCCAAGTAAACTATGCTTAGATGAATGGAGCTTACAAGAAAAGAAACCATATGAAAAATGGATATAACCTACACATTAAACGCTGATCTGCAAAATAATGCCCCATCTTAGTGCAAATATCCCTGGTATTTCAGAAACATAGTGAGGGAAACTAGTAGAATATGGAAGAGGTGTGTAAGATGGAGGTGGAGAAGCTAGAAGGGAGGGATTGCATTGTGGCTTGATATTTTAGGGTGTGTATAGAGTTTAGAAAATGGTAAATGCCTGTGGTGTAAGGACAGGTTCTTCTAGGATACATCGTGTGTTGAATTCCCTTTGTGTACTGTGTCTAGGGAAATCAGGAGTACACTTGATATTTCACTCTACTCTCTGTGCTTTTTTCTTGTCTCTACTCACTATGGCTTGCAGGCTTGTGATTGCAAATCCAACTTATTTTTGTTGGAAAACTCCGGGTAATACATGTGCCAGCATGGGTATGATGATTATGGAAAGTTTGGCATAAAAAAATCCATATTTTTGTATCTTTGCTGCTCACCTAATGACCAGGCTGGTCTGATTTTTTGGCCATGGCACATACATGATGGGGCCACAAGATAACAACTGTATCTTCCATACATGGGAAGAGTTGGATTCAAAATTCCACTTTCGCTAGTAGCCATCACATTTCTCTTAGTTTATATTGATAGAAATATATTCTGGATGGTGCGAAATGGTGTATTTTCTGTACTAGGCATGCCATCTCATTCCCTTTGAATGCATTTGAGGCCATCCTAATGCAGCTTTAGAAACTAGCTCTAGAGCTGCATCGTGTAAGTTGTAAATTTAGATATTGGACTTGTTTGTTTAATTTCTCTTTTTTCATGCAAAAGATATATAACGTGTAGTAATTCTAGCTAAGTTAAAATGATAGCTTTCTTTTACCTTTGTCCTTTGATTTCTATGTAGGTCTACTACTTGCAGTATTTGAATATCTTTACCACGAAGACTATCCGGCTGCTTTGGAAAATCTTCTTTGATGGGGTTTTTTGCCCCGTGCTCGACCAGTCGTGAGCCCTGCTCGACCGGTCGAGGGCTGGTACGACCAGTCGTGGGAGTCGAGTCGTAGCTCGACTCAAAGTCCAGCGAGTTCGGACTATTTTTCTCCGGGGTTCTCGACCGGTCGTAGGTGACCCACGACCGGTCGTAGGTGAGCTACGACCAGTCGTAGGAGGCTAAGACCAGTCCTGGAATTTCCAGGACTAGTCGAAGGTTACGCAGTTTGTTCCGCGATTTTGCGCGAAACTGCGGATTTGAGTCCTTTCGCAACTGGGATGCGGAAAGGAGTTTCCCAAAACTATAAAAGGGGTTGCCTAGGGTTTTTTCTAGGTATCACAAAATAGCAAGAGGGTTTCCTAAAGCTTTACAAGGTATTTGCTAAAGGGTTTAGGACTATCAAAGGTAAGAGAGAGGGAGAAAGAGAGAGAGGAAGCTTATAGAAGGGAAGTTCTGCTCGTGGAGGTTCTCTGCTTTGCAATCTACATCTCAGCGCTTCTATGTCCTCGTAATCGGTTAGATATCTCCATTTTCTCTATTTCTCTTATTGTTTATCCACTCCTGCGTGAGTGAAGAAGTTTGTAACATTCTACTTCATAGTGGATTGTTGATCTGGACGAGGTCCCGTGGTTTTTACCTCTTTGAGGTTTTTCCACGTAAAAATCTCTTGTGTGGTGTGTGATTGATGCTTTGATTTATTTCATTGCTTTATCCATAATTCTGGTTTGTTTCGGGAGGCTAGATCCTAAGGTTTGTGCAAGGCATCCCAACAAAGTGGTATCAAAGCTAAGTTCATTAAACGGGTAGGATCGGGTTTGAATTATGGAAGGTGGCTCAAGGATGATCAGCCTCAATGGTTCTAACTGGACCATATGGAAGGCTAAGATGGAGGACTTGCTTTATTGCAAGGACCTATATTCTCCAATCTCAGGCATATCAGCAAAATCCAAGGATATGTGATGATGATTGGAAGAAGATGGACCGAAAGGCGGTGGGGTTTATTAGACAATGGTTGGATGATTCGTGTTCCACCATGTGTCTACGGAAACCTCAAATTAGAAAGCCTATGGCTAAAATTACAAGGGTTGTATGAGAGGAAGACAAGTGGTAATAAGATATTTCGATAAGGCGACTTGTGAATCTCAAGTTCAAGGATGGTTGTTCGTGGTCGAGCATATGAATGAGGTCAACAATATAGTGAACCAACTCACCTCTATGAAGATGGTCTGGATGATGAATTGCAGGCTTTACTATTGCTTAGTTCATTGCACGACGGTTGGGAGACATTGGTGGTGTCTCTAAGTAATTCGCGCAGACGGAAAGATATCCATGGAACAGGTAACCGGTTGTCTCTTCAATGAGGAGACAAGGAGGAAGTCTCGGGGTCTACACAAGAAGAGGCTCTTGTGACACAGAACGGGGAGAGGAAAGAACAGGAAGGGCGGGAAGGCCCGAGATAAATCAAGAGGCAAGTCGAGTAACAGTAAAAGAGGTTGAATCTTTGGAATTGTGGCAAGAAGGGCCACTACAAGCATGAATGTCGTGGTAAGAAGAACGACAAGAAAGGAAAAGGAAGGAAGATGAATCGATTCCACTGCGGTCGCTTCGGATGGCGACATGGTAGTTATTCTTTCTACAGATCACGATGTATGTCTCACGGCTACGAGTCGGGCACCGACTGGGTGATAGACTCGGGAGCTTTTTCATGCGACTCCACACAGGACTCCTTCACAAGCTACAAGTCAGGTGACTATGGGACTGTGAAGATGGGAAATTCTGGCGTATCAAAGATCGTGGGAGTCGGTGATATTTGTGTGAAGACCGATGTGGGCTGCACATTGGTTCTCAGGGATGTGAGGCATATCCCAGACCTTCGCCTCAACTTGATGTCGACAGGAAGGCTGGATGATGATGGCTATGAAAGCCGGTTTGCTGGTGGGCGATGGAAGCTCATCAAGGGTTCATTGATCGTGGCTAGAGGAAAGAAGTGTTGCACCCTGTACAAGGCAAGTGTCAGTATGTGCAAGGGTGGATTGAACGCAGCAGAAGATTCAGCTATTGACATGTGGCACAGGCATCTAGGCCACATGAGTAAAAAAGGGCTTCAGCTACTAGCAAGGAAGCAGCTCCTTCCAGACGTGACAGGTATGCCTCTCAAAACCTGTCTTGATTGTTTATCAGGGAAACAGCATAGAGTTTCATTCATTAAAACTCTTCTCATGTTAATAAAGTGCATGCATTAGATTTGGTTTATTCTGATGTTTGTGGTCCTATGAGGACAAAAACCTTGGGTGGGGCATTGTATTTTGTTACTTTTATAGATGATGCATCTAGGAGGGTTTGGGTTTATGCTTTGAAATCCAAGGACGAGGTCTTTGGTGTGTTTAAATTGTTTCATGTTATGGTCGAGAGAGAGACAGGTAGACCATTGAAGTGCATCCGCACTGACAATGGTGGTGAATACATTGGCGACTTTCATGAGTACTGCTAGTCCCAGGGTATACGGCATGAACAGACTATTCCCAAGACCCCCCAGCATAATGGTGTAGCTGAGCGAATGAATCGCACCATTGTTGAGAGAATCAGATGCATGTTATCCCATGCGAAGTTGCCCAAGACGTTCTGGGGAGAAGCAATGCGCACGGCGGTGTATTTGATAAATATGTCTCCATCGCCCCGTTGAATGGAGAAGTGCTCGAGAAGGTGTGGACTGGGACAGATCCATCGTACGGTCATCTCGTGGTGTTTGGATGCAGGACATCCGTTCACGTACCAAAGGACGAGAGGTCCAAGCTCGATATGAAGATCAGGCAAGTGTGTGTTCTTAGGGTACGGTGATGAAAAATTCGTTATGAGTTATGGGATCCGACCGAGAAGAAGCTTGTCAGGAGCAGAGATGTGGTTTTCTTTGAAGATCAGTGTATCGAAGACATTGGTAAGCCAGAGAAGAACCAGCCCAGTTCAGGTGAGCTAGAGGACATGTATCCGATTACTCCTCCCGTGGTGCCTGATTACGGGGGAGTACAGCAAGGTGCAGAGGACGAGGGAGTTCCTTCAGAAGATGGACCAGGGGAGCAGCTCCCACTTGATCCACCTATTGAGCCACAGGTGAGGAGGTCATCTATGGACGAGACCGGCCGTCAAGAGGTACTCGCCGCATGAGTACATTATGCTAACCGATGGGGGAGAGCCAGAAGATTATTCTGAGGCCCTAGCCGACGAGCATAAGGGGGAGTGGTTGAAAGCTATGCAAGAGGAGATGGAATCCTTGCATAAGAACCACACCTATGATATGGTGAAACTGCCTAAGGGCAAGAAAGCTCTGAGCAACAAGTGGGTGTTCAGAAAGAAGGTTGAGCAGAAGAATTCACAGACGAGGTTCAAGGCCAGACTTGTGGTGAAAGGGTTTGGTCAGAGAAAAGGCATAGACTTCGAGGAGATATTCTCACCAGTGGTGAAGATGACATCCATACGGGTGTTGCTTGGGTTGGCGGCTAGCATGGATCTGGAGATAGAGCAGTTAGATGTTAAAACTGCCTTTCTCCATGGTGACCTGGAAGAAGAGATCTACATGCACCAACCAGAGGGGTTCGAAGTCAAGGGCAAGGAACATATGGTGTGTAGGCTGAGGAAGAGCTTGTATGGGCTGAAACAAGCTCCACGGCAATGGTACAAGAAGTTCGACTCGTTTATGTTGAAACATGGGTATGACAGAATCGGAGTCGGACCACCTTGTGTGTTCACGCGCAAGTTCTCGGATGGTGATTTCTTAGTTACGCTATTATACGTTGATGACATGCTCATCATGGGAAAAGACATCAAGAAGATTGTGAGGTTGAAACAGAGTTGGGCAAGTCTTTTGCGATGAAAGACTTGGGGTCCACTAGACAGATCCTAGGAATGGAGATAACCCGTGATGTACGTGAGGAAACTTTGGTTGTCACAAGAGTGGTATATTGAGAAAGTCCTAGAGCGGTTCAATATGAATGCAGCGAAGCCGGTCAGTACTCCACTAGATGGTCACTTCAGATTGAGCGACAGACAGTGTCCCAAGACGAAGGTAGAGGTGGAAGAGATGTAGAAAATACCCTACGCGTCAGCTGTAGGAAGTTTGATGTATGCTATGGTGTGTACACGCCCAGACATAGCATATGCGGTTGGTGTAGTCAGCCGGTATCTTGCCAATCCTGACAAAGAACATTGGACAGCGGTGAAATGGATACTACGGTATCTAAGAGGCTCATCCAGGTTGAGCCTATGCTATGGTGACGGTAAACCTGTGTTAGAGGGCTACACAGATGCAGATATGGCAGGTGACATAGACTCCAGGAAGTCTACATCGGGGTTCATGTTCACGTTTGCAGGGGGAGCGGTTTCTTGGCAGAGCAAGCTACAGAAGGTAGTAACATTGTTGACGACAGAGGCCGAATACATTGCAGTCACAGAAGCATGTAAAGAGATGCTTTGGATGAAGAGGTTCCTACAGGAACTTAGCCTGAAGCAGGAGGAGCACGTGGTCTATTGCGATAGTCAGAGTGCTATACACTTGAGAGCAAGAATCCAAGTCAGCATTCCAAGTCGAAGCACATAGAGATTCGGTATCACTGGATCAGGGATACTTTGGAACAGAAGGTGTTACAGCTTGAGAAAGTCCACACGGACGATAATGGGTCAGACATGATGACCAAGGCTTTGCTCAAGGGCAAGTTTGAGGTTTGTAGAAACCTGGCTGGCTTGAAGAAGGTGGATCCCTCCCGAGTCAAAAAGGGGGAGATTTGATGGGGTTTTTTGCCCTGTGCTCGACCAGTCGTGAGCCCTGCTCGACCGGTTGAGGGCTGGTACGACCAGTCGTGGGAGTCGAGTCGTAGCTCGACTCAAAGTCCAGCGAGTTCGGACTATTTTTCTCCGGGGTTCTCGACCGGTCGTAGGTGACCCACGACCGGTCGTAGGTGAGCTACGACCAGTCGTAGGAGGCTAAGACCAGTCCTAGAATTTCCAGGACTAGTCGAAGGTTACGCAGTTTGTTCCGCGATTTTGCGCGGCTCATGGATTTGAGTCCTTTTTCAGCCCGGGATGCGGAAAGGAGTTTCCTAAAACTATAAAAGGGGTTGTCTAGGGTTTTTTCTAGGTATCACAAAATAGCAAGAGGGTTTCCTAAAGCTTTACAAGGTATTTGCTAAAGGGTTTAGGACTATCAAAGGTGAGAGAGAGGGAGAAAGAGAGAGAGGAAGCTTATAGAAGGGAGGTTCTGCTCGTGGAGGTTCTCTGCTTTGCAATCTACATCTCAGCGCTTCTATGTCCTCGTAATCGGTTAGATCTCTCCGTTTTCTCTATTTCTCTTATTGTTTATCCACTCCTGCGTGAGTGAAGAAGTTTGTAACGTTCTACTTCATAGTGGATTGTTGATCTGGACGAGGTCCCGTGGTTTTTACCTCTTTGAGGTTTTTCCACATAAAAATCTCTTGTGTGGTGTGTGATTGATGCTTTGATTTATTTCATTGCTTTATCCATAATTCTGGTTTGTTTCGGGAGGCTAGATCCTAAGGTTTGTGCAAGGCATCCCAACATTCTTTGCTATTTCGATTATAGGTAAATGTTATGTTGTTCTTTTTTTTTTTTTTTTTTTCTGGAGAAATTTTTATTATATATATTTTGCCTGAGAATCAACTCAGTTTGCAACCTTGAAGTTCCAATTTTGGTGGCTTTAGATAACGATACCATATCTCTATGCGTGAACTCCTTTTGCTCCATGTGCAAACACTTCTACTATTACCTGTTTTCTCCTTTTCTCTTCACCTTCTTTGTCAAGATCTTGTAAATCCATCTAGTTCATGAAATTGATGTGAATTTTACAAATTTTTTTAATAGAAATTCCTTTGGATGTTGTTGGACTACCCTGATAATGAAATTACAAAAATTCCATTGCTTATAAAATTTTCTTAAATGCTATTTTGCGCCAGAAGGCATGGCACTGTTCCCTTAATTCCAAGTCAAACTCCATCTATTAAAGCTGTAACTTGCAAAGCTAATCCAAGTTACACATATTGGCTAGATCCATTTCTTTCTTTTTTGGATCATTTTGGTGCTACTTTGAAGTTCCTTTTTGTATGCAAAATCCTCCAATAAAGTTTCCTTTTTTTTTTCTTTTTCTATTTCCTATCTTCCTATGTTGATTCCCATGGCCCTTGAAGACTAAATAACACTGTGCCTGTAAAATATCTAGTTCATTTATCATTTACTAACATGCAACATTATGGTCAAAATGTCACCAAATTCTGTTTACTCATTAATGTGCATAAAATGAAAGTCATCTCTCCTTATTACAGTCTCTTGTTTCATTAAACCCCTCATAAGGAAATCTTAGGTTGTTTCTAGATGGTGTACTTGTCCTTGAAAGTGTTTAAAATGGTAATGTTATAGCATCTTACTGAAGTGCTCTTCTTTATGCTTTCAACATGATTTATAAATCGTAATTATATGTTTACTAAAGTCTTCATGCACAAAGTTGATATGGCCAATAGATGTAATGGAATTCAAGTTACATCATTTGTTGCCTCGATAGTTTTTGACTTTTTAAGGACAGAGGATCAAAGGACTGATTGTTTTCCATGCCTCAATTTGTTGAATGCTACTTTTTAACTTTTTATTTTTCCTTATGTGCAAGATTTTTATCAATTGTGCCTAAATTTAGGCCTATAAGCACTTCATCCTTTTGACGCCACTTGTGCTAGGAGTAGACTACATGGAGGATTTATTTATTTATTTATTTTTTAAATTTATTTATTCAAGAACATTTTCAATTTATTGTTGTAAATATTATATATATATATTTTTTTATTATGAAGTAATATAAAATTTGTTCATATTCAGTTTAAATTGTATTGCAACATTTTTTTATGTTTCAAATATTAAAAATGCAGGTAATGTTAGGTTGCAGCAGCGTGGAGCTTGGAGCATGTAGCTGACTTCTAGAGCATTGATTTTATTTTGACATATGTATTTCTCTTTCAACATTGTATTCAAAGTTTATATTAGTGGATATGTGATGATGATGTTGTTCTTGTGATTTGGGTATACTTATGGTTATGCTTCTTAGGAGATAAATCTATGCTAGAAAATCCTCCTTGTAGGATCCCAGGATTAGAATCTGGCGTATGCACGCTGGGAGTTGAGAATGGGGTACTACAAAGGCTGTCGGCACCGGATTGGGTGATCGGGAATTTTGTGAGCCCGGTTTCCAAGTTTGGGGCGTGACAGAAGTTGGTATCAGAGCATAACTTGGGAATACTTGAAGATAACAATACATATCTGCTGATAGCTGCCCTATACTCTATGATTGTTGAGAACTTCGAATGATTAGATCCCCGAGTTCAAATAACTTAGAAATTTTCTGATATAGTTCCCTACCTTTGAGATTGTGAGGCTGTATATATTCCAGTTTGGATCATTTCTGATCAAGGATCCGAGGTTTAGTAGAGTCATCGTAGTATTGATGAGGTGTCTTGAGAGCGCGAGGCTGAGGTTCGTAGGCGTTATCCCCATCTCTTGGGTGTTTGATGATGTTGGTATGTTGTATTCTGATTATAACTATAGCGATAGGATTTCCCACCCTCGTGAACTCTGTATTGGATATGTCGTGTTTTAAATTTCGAGGATGAAATTTTTGTTAGGAGGGGAGAGTTGTAAGACCTGTATCCTAGCCTGTACTGTTTCATAGGCTTCCGCGGTCCTTTCGGTAGAATTTCGGCAACCTTCGACCTGTATCTAACGTTTGCGCATGATCCTAAGCCGAGTCTTGTATATCGGAGTCGGCTCGACCCAAAACTTGTACCCTAATGACCGCACTGTCACCACGGTTCCAACGCCGTGACTCGCGCACCGATCTGATACCCAAGCTAGGAGATGTGGGCACGCGTTCATTTCGAAGAAACGCTGCGTGTTGTGAATTTTGAGAGAATCTCTACAACATGTCCATAAATCAATTAATCAATCAAGTCAAGTACACTCCATACCACAAGTACAAGCAACCATCCCTTTCCCATTCCCAAAGTCAACTCTCTCCACCCATCCCTTTCTTACAACTCCATCACTCTACCCATCACCCATCACTCCATCTCTTTTCATCCCATCACTTCCCTCTCTCTCTCATTCTCTCTCTTCACTCCCAAGCAACAAAAATTCTAAACGTCCAAGCTCTCTCCCAAATTCAAGTGTGGCCCACTTTCCCACTCACTCATCTCCCATCTCAACCTTTCATTCATCATCTACCTCCATCAAAATTGAAGGTAAGGAGCATAGGAGTCCAAGGAGTTAAAGAAGGAGGCCGATATGTCATGCCCCAAATCCAGAAATTGGATTCACAGGAATCCTGATAGCCAAATTCGGTGCCGACAGCCTCCATAGTACCCCATTCTCAGCTCCTAGCGTCCATACGCCAGATTCCGATCCTGGGATCCTACAGGGAGGATTTTTTTTTGGTACATTTAACTCGTAATAAGCATAACCACAAGTATACCCAAATCACAAAGGCAACATCATCATCACATATCCACTAATATAATCATTTGATTACAATATTGAAGGGAAAATACATAAATCGAAAATCAAGCTCCAGAAGACCGCTGCATGCTCCAAGCTCAACACTGTTGCAACCTAACATCACCTGCACGCATCTATCGTGCATAAGCTTATAGAAAGCTTAGAGGGTGGTGTAAGTGTGTGCATAAGGTAAGTGCCAAGTATTCAATACAATGCCATCATCATACAGTACCGAAAATATTGGTAATCCATAAATCGTACAATATTGGAATAAACAGAATTACTAACAAGATCATGAATTACTAGAGTAAGCAGAAATACTGACAAGTCCATGAGTTAATCAATATCAGAATACTCAATATAGAACAACTATGCAAATGAGGAGTCATAAAGAGCCAAATATCAAATGCCAAGGATATGATGCAGTATGTAATTCCTGATGAATCCACGAATAACGTCAATCGTATCTAGACCATATAAATGTAGAAACACAGTAACCCAAAATACCATATGCTGCATATGTAATGCAATATGTGGTGTGAATGGAATGACTATGCTGGAGTGTGAGGTCGGGATGATAGTACATAGTATTGCAGGCTATGGGGTCCATCACAAGGGACTTCTATCCAAACCAGTCCCATACCTAAATTTGGATAGTCAGACTCGATGTCGTAAACTCCTGATCTCAGGTTAGTCGCGCGCCCAACCGAAATCCTGGCCATGCGAAGGTACACATAATAAATAGTTGTGCACCACCAGCCCGAGTGGATAGTGAATGAATGAATGAATGAGTATGCAACTCCTACTCAATAGTCCATATATTAGTACGGTTCATCTCTAGGATCATCACCGGGGTCTAGTACACTCTACATGCAATCGCTGCCCACTGGACGTGTAACCATGTAAGTGGAAGAGACCTCACTATCCTCCTGCCTAGTAGTCAGCCAATATCTACCCGGCACGTCGATAGCGGACCCATCACGAGCTGGTCAAACTTAGCTTAGCAATGCCCCCTACCCTCGGGCGGGTAAGGCCATACCCCATCCCAACCGACTACGACACAGTGGGAGACGCGACCTCCTGGTATTCGGCACTCGGGCGCTCATGTATCCACTTGGTCTCGACGTTGGGGCGTCTCCTAGCCACGGAGGTTTAGGGATTTTCACCCAGGGACATCTATGATGCCCGTATGCTAGAACCAAACATTTTCGGTGTCCCCTCTGACCATTCACGATATGCGTGTGGAGGCTACAGCCCTGATGTCGTTAGGGCATATAGTAATCACAGCACACAATGCATGATGCATGAGTCATACTGTCACGCCCCAAACTTGAAAACCGGGCTCACAAAATTTTCGATCGCCGAATCAGGAGCCGACAGCCTCCGTAGAACCCCATTCTTGGCTCCCAGCGCCCATACGCCAGGTTCCAATCCAGGGTGCTACAAGGAGGATTTTCAACATCAGTTTAATTTGTAATAAGTATAACCAAAGGCATAACCTACAAACAATAACCAAAAACTCCATCACATTTCCACTATAATAAAAAACTTTACAAGTACAATGAGCATAAAGGGAAATACAATGATAATGGACAAAAATCTCCAAAAAGATCTGCTCTGCGCTCCTGCCTCAGCGCCCCAACGTCACTTGCACGTCGATAATCAGAGTCAAAAAATTGGTCACGATTATCATAGCCGATTCCCGATTCCTATTGACGTGACCGATTTGCCGACTCTGATTATCGATCGATCCTGATTGTCGTGGCCGATTGCCGATTCCGATTGACGTGATCGATTTGCAACTCTGATTATCGATCGATCCTGATTGTCGTGATTGATTACCGATCTCGGTTGACGTGACCGATTTGCCAATTCTGATTATCGACTGATCCCGATTATTGTGACCGATTGCCGTTCCCAATTGACGTATTGATTTACCGATTCTGATTATTGATCGATCGATTCTGATTATTGTGACCGATTGTCGAGACCAATTGTATAGGCCGATTCTGATTATCGAGGCTGAGTATTGATGCTGATTCCGATCTGTTGAGACCGAGTATCAATGTCAATTCCAATTGTCAAGGCCAAGTATCGAGGCGATTCCAAGTGTCGATTCCGATTGTTAAGGCCAATTTCGACTACCGAGGCCGATTGTCAAGACCTATATGATACATACGCGACCCGTAGTTGAGGCCTACTGTGATGTATTTATGGCCTACGGGCAAGGCCCATTGTGACGTATTCGTGGCCTATAGGGCAACGCCTATTGTGATATGTATTAGGCCCATGATGCACACATGACCACCGTACGCCCTAGCGATATCAGGGCCGTAGCCTCCACAGGTATTTCGTGGATGGCCAGATGGGACACCGAAAATCTGTTCTACATGGGGTGCGATAAATATCCCTGGGTGAAAGTCCCTAAACCCTCTTAGTTCTAGAGGTTGCTCCAACATCTAAACCGAGTGGATGCATGAGCGTATGAGGCCGCATACCATTAGGCCGCGTCTCCCACTGTGTCGTGGTCGGTTGGAAGGGGGTACGGCCTTACCTGCTTGAGAGGAGGGGGCAATGCTAGGCTGAGTCTGACCATCTCGAGGAATGGGTCCGCTATCGACGATCCGGGCTCGATATTGCAGGCGGATAGTGAGGTCTCTTCCACTCACCTTGTTGCGCGCGTGAGGCGGCAATCTGGTTTGGAGTGTAATAGACCCCGGTGATGATCCCAGAGAGTAACCGTACTGATATGTGGACTTATTAAGCAGGAATTGCATATCCATTCACTCATCTACTCAGGTTGGTGGTGCGTAACTATTTGTTATGTGTACCTTCGCATGACCAGGATTTCGGTTGGGCGCGCGACTAACCTGAGATCAGGAGTTTACCATATTGAGTCTAACTATCCAAATTTAGGTATGGGACTAGTTTGGATAGAAGTCCCTTGTGATGGACCCCATAGCCTGCAATACTACGTACTATCATCCCGACTTCACACTCCAGCATGGTCATTCCATTTGCACTGCATATTGCATTACATTCGCGGCATATGACATTTTGGGTTACCTGTGTTTCTGCATTTATATTGTCTAGATACGATTGACGCTAGTCGTGGACTAATCAGGAATTACACACTGCATCACATCCTCGGCATTTGATAATTGGCTCTTTATGACTCATCATCTGCATAGCTGTTCTATATTGCGTATTCTGATATTGATTGATTCATGAACTTGTCCATATTTCCGCTTACTCTGTTATCGTAAAATTTATAATCTTGCCAGTATTTATGTTTACTCTGATTATTCCTGCTCTTGTCAGTATTTCTGCTTACTCTGGTAATTTATGATCTTGTTAGTGATTTTGTTTATTTTGATATTGTACCATTTATGGATTACCAGTATTTTCGATCCTGTATGATGATGGCATTGTGTTGAATACTTAACACTTACCTTATGCACACACTTACACCACCCTCTAAGCTTTCTATAAGCTTATGCACGATAGATGCGTGCAGGTGATATTAGGTGGCAGCAGCGTTGAGCTTGGAACGTGCGACGGTCTTCTGGAGCTTGATTTTCGATATCATGTATTTCCCTTTCTGTATTGTACTCAAATGATTATATTAGTGGATATGTGATGATGATGTTGCCTTTGTGAATTGGGTAATCTTGTGGTTATGCTTATTATGAATTAAATGTACATTGGAAAATCCTCCTTGTAGGATCCCAGGATCGGAATCTGGCGTATGGACGCTAGGAGCCTAGAATGGGGTACTATGGAGGCTGTTGGCACTGGATTCGGCGATCGGGATTCTTGTGAATCCGATCTCCGGGTTTGGGACATGACACATACAATCTAGTCATGCATCAATCCTGTGCTACCATGCGCTCATGTGAGATAACCTCTGCCTATTAGGGAGTCTCATAACAACACGCTCAATGACATATGCAATGGTCAAC
Source organism: Magnolia changhungtana (assembly GCA_030180095.1). Taxonomy (NCBI): domain Eukaryota; kingdom Viridiplantae; phylum Streptophyta; class Magnoliopsida; order Magnoliales; family Magnoliaceae; genus Magnolia; species Magnolia changhungtana. Next base: position 8,187,407 of record JASAUF010000446.1, read on the forward strand.
CACATCTCATAACAAACATGCAGATGATGCATATGGGCATGTATCATGATGCTATGCTGTCACATACTCATAATCGGTATCAATAACCGACATCAACAATCGATCTCGACAATGTGGACATTTAACCAACATTGCCCCAAGGAATGACCCATATAGAGCCTGACATATAGTGGACCCATGACCTCACATAAGGACTTAATATATAACACCATGGGCCTCAAGAGTTTATACACATCACGATGGGCCTTTCACATGGGCCTAACATACATCACAATGGGCTCCTTTGCCTGGCCCTCAAATGCATCATAATGGGCCTCATCACATAGGCCTCGATACTCGGCCTCGACAATCAGAATCGGCCTATACAATTGGCCTCGACATATCAGAATCGACCTATATAATTGGCTTTGATACTTGTCCTTGACAATCGGAATCAATTGATAATCAGAATCAGCAAATTGGTCATGTTAATCAAAATCAGCAATCGGTCACGACAATCGGGATTGATCGATAGTCGGAATCGACAAATCGGTCACGTCAATCGGCAATCGGTCACGACAATCAGAATCGATAAGAATGGGCCTAACAAGGCCTAATGGAAGGGCACAATGTGGACGTTAAACCATCATTGCCCATCAATGTGGACATCTAACCAACACTGCTCCCAAGGAGTGACCCATACAAAAGATTCATACACAACGTAACGACCACACATACATCACATCGGGCCTCACTCATGGGCCTTACATACATCGCATCGGGCTTCATACAATCACAATGGGCCACAAACAATCTCTATGAGCCACATATACATCACATCAGGCCTCATCATATGGGCCAATATACATCGCACTGGGCCACAACCCATGGGCCTCAAATACATTACAATGGACATAAGTACATCTCAATGGGCGTCGTATATTTTAATGTGGGCTGCATCAACAGTCGCACCAATGGGCCTCATATATATCAATATGGGTCGCATCAACGGTCACATCAGTGGGCCTCATATGGGTCGAAAATATATCACAATGGGCAGCAGGGAATGGGCCAGAAATGCATCATAATGGGCCTCGACACATGGGTCATAAACACATCACATGGCCTTGCCCATGGGCCTCGAATACTTTACAATGGGCCACAACCCATGGCTTCAAATACACAATAGGTGGGCCCTCCACATGGGCCTAATATACATCATAGGTGGGCCCTGCACATGGCCCTCATACACATTAAGTGGGTTGCATCAATGGGCCACGCTAATGGGCCATAAATACAATACACATCATGGTGGACCCCACGTCCCATGGAGGTGTAGATATACATCGAGGTACGACCCATGTCTAGCGACAGATGGACGACTGTATATAGAGTACATGCATCAACGTGGGCTGCACACAACACTGTCGAGATATAGACAGTGTAGATACAGAATACATACATCAATGTGGGCTCCACCCACTACCAAAACAGATGGACGGCGCGAAGAACATATTCTTTAAAGTGGTCCCACACCCACGTGGCTGGACGGCGAGAGGGTAAAACACATACATCATAGGTAGGCCTGCACGTCCAACAGATGGCCCCTGCACGTCCAGCAGGTGGGTCACACAGATGGAAGGTGTAGGTACAACACACGTCAAGGTGGCCCACGTCCCATGATCTGGACGGACTAGATATAACACATACCTCACGTGGGCTTCACAATTCTAACTGACGTGAAATACATATAGCTGGTGTGAGGTATCCTAGCCCATCCGTCTAGTAGGTGGGTCCCACATGGGTGGCTGTCTACCAAATGAACAAATGGTTTAGATGGAAAATATCCATTAGATTGGGGCTCTGACCATCCAGCAGATGGACGGTCCAAAATCCACCAAGTGGATTGTAATGCCCTAAAAATCGGGGGTCGAGCATAAGCTCCACTCCCCAGTTCCAACGCATCACTTATGCAACATAGATAATGATGATTAAATGTTGACCATGTTAGTGCATTAAACATGGGTGGGATTACACCAAAACAACATATCATACTCCAGAGACGGTTAAATTATGCAAGCGGAAGACTGTGATAGATATATAAAATATATAAACTATTATAAGTCTCCAGAGTGTGAACATGTTACCAGGTTATATATATACATGTATACTCCAAAAATGAACAAAAAGAATATATATGGGTGCTCCAAAAGTGTAAAATAACAAGTGTAATGACGTCTAGTCAACATCCCTGTAACCCCATCGTTCAGAACATTGTTTACATAGACCCGCCTGAAAACTGCATGTAGGAGAATGCCTCCTCGTCGTCCTTGAAGTCCGGCTCTGCCTCAGGAGTCGCGTCGTCATCTACAATCAAGACAGAGTCTGGTTGGTGTTTAAAACACCGTCAACGTGGGAATGAGTGATCAACTCGGTGGAATTATACAGCAAAGGTTAACATGTTATCAATTCAGTCAAGCAGTAATGATAAAGCAGTAAAAATCAAACATCTCTGAATACTCTTATTAATGCAAGAATGATATGAATAATGATGCATGCCCTTACCTACACTCCCTTGTGCGATACCATCTTACGGTCGCGGTATGCTTTCTTCCCTCTGTGCTCTTCAACCTGGGGCACAAGCAGTGCGATGTCATGAGCGTGATTACCAAGTTTTTTAATAGTCCTTTTCATACAGTAGGATTGGGAAACTAAGGTACCTCCCTTATATCAATTCCCAACAATGATCCATCTAGGGTCGTCAATCCTAGTTAATCACATACGATAGGTAAGTTCAGGTCACTACCACCAACACCCTACCAACTGGCAGTCTATTTTCGAAGGTTTGTCGTCAACTCGACTGGGGACCATAGCCAGGCTATACCAATGGAGGCCGACAGCTCGAATACAGTGTCCCATACTACCGTATTCGGCTCACGAGTTTGGGTTGCTCACTGGTCACTACAGGGAAGCTCGTCGCCCCAGTGTAGGCCGACAGCTCGACCACGGTGTCCCATACCACCATGTCCAGCTCATGAGTCTTAGCGGATTGAGGTACCAAGATTAACGGGGTTTTCACTAGTGAGTTTGGTACTTAGGTTTAAGCAGTAGCGTCCAAACATGGTGAACACACATCGGGTCAATCGGGTTACTTGACGAGCTCGACTAGCCCAAGTGCACGACAAGTTGAACAACATGAGTGTGTAAGCACTCCGCGTGGCCTAACCAGTGTCGCCAACCGAAGTACGGCTCGGGTTCACCGAACACATCCAATACGGCGAAAACAACCTCAGCCACCAAATCAGGGCCTATTACCGATTGCCTGGACTATATCATAGTCCCAAACTCATCCAATTTCAACAAGTAATCATATGAGACAACAAAAGCAGTAATGAACAAATAATTCAATTCTTACAATTACATGAGCATGTTGTGAAGTGCAAACCAAACATGATTTCACACACATTGATTTTGTAAACAAAACAGACATCGATTACTTAAATTTAATTCAATTCTTACAATTACATGAGTATGTTCTACCATTTATGATTGGGCTGATACGGAAAGTCAGTTGTGGTAGGCTCGAACCCGATACGTCGATTGCCCATTTGACCAGGGCAGACAACACATTGTATCCCTTCCTAATCTTGATGGATCCTGGTCTTCTGATCGGTCAAAGCAGTGAGTCCTTTGCTAATTACCCAGGATTGAGAATTGAGTTAAGCCGCGAATGCCTCGTACGGATATGATTCTGAAATTCCGAAATCGGATCATCCTAAGTATTTAAGGAGTATTATAATTCACTGGGAGGTTCAAGCCTCATGTCTATAAGGTTGTCCTTTGGATCTTGTTCAACGAGAGTTTTTGTTTAACCTATGTTTAACTTGGTGGATAATAAGTTCTTTCCTTGTGCTCATAGTCAAAAGACTATACTAGAAGGGTTTTCAATCTCCTAATATTATAGTTGTATGTCACCATTTCAATCATACGGCTAGGGGGTTATGAGCAGATTTGCACTTTGGTTTCATTAACTTAGGGAGGTAGGGAAGAGTTGAGAGTCCTAAAATATTGCAGAAGTTTGGAATGCTAGCAACATAAGGCCGCGGGAAGGGAAAGAAAAGGGACATCTCCTCGACGTGGTATGAACCTTGAATTTACAAGGGAAATAAGAAACTTAGAACCTTACTGTGGTTCGCCTCTAACATGATCTTACGGAGTATTAAACTATGAAACTCAATCCTACTTGAGGGTTCTAATTTAATTATACAAATATATATATATATATATATATATATATCTCTATGTATAATCAAATTTAATCACAGGGTAATTCCTAGTATGAATATAAGAATTCCTAAAAGATATGACCCACCTATTAACAACTTGAAGTTGTAGAAATTTTCCGTTTCGACCTTTCTATTATTTACAACATATTTGTCCTCTCTAGTTACCATATTATTTTTATAATGAGGATAGTAATCCATTGTTAGGCCTATTCTTTCATACGAATTAGTTTAATAGACCCAGTGTCTGCCAATAGGAATACAGGTGTACCTTAAATGTGAGCAGTGACCTCAAAGGTTAAAGGCACTGCAGTTGTTCACTCGGGTGCTTCAACTGCAAGTGCATGCACACAGACTTGTTGAGGATGGTTTGGTTGTGCTGTCATAGGTCTTTGAGGTAGCCTATTCTGAGGTACAGGTGGTCGGTAAAATGGTTGCGCTGGTGATGCAGATCGTAGAAGTGGAGTCGCTACATCACGTGGTGGCCGATGATCGATCTTTTGAGGTGGCGTGACACCATTGTCTTTCATCTTGGTGAAACAGAAGGGATTAGTGTGTCTGCCCTTATTGCAATATGTACACCAATGTTTCGCTCGCCTTTGCTGGGTAGACAGAGCCATGGGCCTGGGAGGCAAGTCTACATGTGGCCTCTTACTTAGGACTGGTCGGTCCTGTGATTCGGGCTGAGGCCTCGGGCCCTTTGGTATACATGTTCGAGAAACTCTATCTACATCTTGCTCAGCTCTTAGAGACATGTTGACTAGCTCGGCGTAATTGGAAATGCTAGCACAACACGTCTGAGTGCAGATATCGCGCCGCGACCCATCTGAAAAATGCCGCATTTTCATCGGTTCATCAGTTAGTATCAAAGGAGCGTATCTGCCTAGATCCGTGAACCTGTTCTCGTACTCTGCCACTGTCATACCCCCTATCGGAGGCGAAGGAACTCTCCCTCCTTCTCATGACAGTACGTGAGGGGGAAGTATTTCTCATGGAAGTTTGTCTTAAATGCACCCCAAGTCCACACGTGTCCTGTGGGAACAGTTTGTAGGACCTTGTCCCACCATAAACTAGCCTCCTTTTCAAACATATAGGTGGCTATCTCAATTTGTTCTACCTCATGCAGTGCAGCGGCTTCAACATCTTAGAGATGAGATCAATCCAGTACTCAGCCTCCTCGGGTCTGTGAGTACCTACAAAAGTGGGAGGACGGAAACGCTGAAAGTGGTAAAAAAGTCCCCTGGTATTCATGTTCCCAGCAGGGTGCGTAGGTGCTGCAAGCGGAACAACACTCATCTTCTGGGCAAGGGCCCCTGCTATGGTGGGGAAAAACTGTTGCTGCTGTGCCTACTGCTACTGCATCAATAACATCATCTGCTCCAGCCTATCAGTAGGGGGAGCCGGCTGAGGCATGGGTGGCGTCGACGTTGACGCACGGTTCTTCTCAGGAACCGATAATGTAATAGGTGGCACCATAGGCGGTGTCTTATGTGTCGGCCTAGTGGCAGGGCCAGTGGCCGGCTGAGAATCAGGCATGACAGTGTGGGTTAGGCCCAAACTAGGGTCCATCTGGCAATCACTCAGGGAAGATACCCGGTCAATCGGATCGCCAAAAATGAGATGCGCTGTAACCCGTGCAGCCTTTGATGGCATTCCCTATATTCAACATAGGGTGCAACCCAAGTCAGATTCAACATACTCACAAACACTTTTATGCAGCATTCATACACAGGTTAAAGCAACTTCATGCATTTCATTTATCGAAATTGTCCTAATACATGAAACATAGTGTTACATGAATCATGACAGAAGATGCATGTGAGCTATTACAATCAAGACTTCAACATTTAAAACATTCCACCAACTACTACACCATTAGGTCTGTCAACATGAAAACACAAAGATCCTATCACAGCCACAAAACAAGCCACAGGGCAACGGCATGGATGACTAGGCATCCGAGTCTGGTGAAGGAGGAGGGGCGCCCTTCTCCTGCAGATAGCACAGGATAGTTTTCAAGGTGCGAGTCACCTTCTTGAACTTATGTTTTACGAGGCCTCGAAGATCCATCATATCCTGTCGTAGGACAGCCTGACCCTCCTTAAGTCGAGCTAAACGAGCATCCCTAGCAGCTCGATCAGTATCCTGTTCTGGTGCCGTAGGAGGGGAACTCTCCTCCGTATCCTGGGCCTCCTCTTCTTCTTCCTGTTCCTCCTCTATCTCTTCCCTGCTTTCTTCCTCGCTTTCATACTCCTCACTAGCCGTCTCATCGTCACTCTCATCAAGTCAGGCTTGCCGCTGCCATGGCCCGATCTTCATCTGATTGAGAGTGGTTTCGTCGATGAAATGTTGTGGCACTGGGAGTTCTGCTCCAAGACTGTAGCCGAACTCACATGCAATCTTGCACATAAGCCGGTCGAAGGGGAGCAAATCAGTACTTCTATTGGAGCGTGTGGTAAGAACTATCTATCGCAAAACATACGTAGGCACGTACAACTTCTCTCCCTGCCCCGATTGGTATAAAAAGTCTACCATCAGGCGTGTGCACTCACTGCAATTGTCCTACCTAGGGTACACGTTAAACGTGCAGATATGGTGGAGCAGGCAAAAATCGTCCGTCATGTTTGATGCCAGGAGGCTATTGTTTGGCTGTCATTGAACCAGTCGACCACAAAGGAAACGCGTACGGTGATCCCTTTCACGTGCACTCTTCAGATTCTTCTTGCCCGCGTGGACTTGGCCAAGAGGTATTCCCATGAGTCGAGCTATCAGGCTTGCGTCAATTGTGGCCTTCCGACCTCTTCCCGCAGGAATCTTCAACCGCAAGGGCTGTAGCATAGGCTCTTGAATATGGGCATGAATGCTTGAACAGTGCCCACATTTGCACGATATTTTTCCTCAAACACAGGGCCCCACCCAGCTTCACCCAGGCGCTCCAATAACAGATACTCCTCAAAGAGCTTCCCATCCATGTGTGCTTCAAAAAGGACCCTATGGCTCGCATATCTTCCATGGGACAAATCCGCCAGTAGAGCTCTTGGGAGAGGAGCCTGGGGATCGAGGTCCTACTTAGTCTGTATCTCACGTTTAACATCCGTGCTTGTGGTGGCGCCTCTCGGTCTCCTTGAACGAGTGGGGCGACTAGGCCCGGCTTCATCCACGACACCCTTTCTCTTTCCCATGAGAGAGAGAAAGGTGAAAATCAAAAATACAACCGTAATAAGCTCGAATAGAGCCATGGAAAAGGGAAGAAAAGGGAGGAAAGGGTTGGGGTCTTTAGGTCTCCACAGATTTGAGCCTCTAAAGGGTGTGTCAAGGCTCAAGTGACAGGGGTTAAAGAAGGAAAATGAAGAGATGGGATGGGTTAGTGGGTTTACATGAATTTGAGACACAAGGAGTATTTGAAATTCTTAAATAGGAGGGAAAAGGGAAGAGCAACAGTTGTGGAAGATGGTTTTGAAGGGGTGGTGAAGGAGGTGTACAAAAATGAAAGGAGAAGTGCGTGGAGGGGTGATTTGAGTGAGGAAATCTGAACTTTTTGGAAGAAAAGAAAACTTGGAGGGTTGGTTTGTGAAGGAGGGGTGACCTAAGAGAGGTTTAAATCAAAACCCCGTGCACAAGTGGGCCACACAACCCCCTAAACACGATCGGCCGATCGGCCCGCCCGTCTGGGCCCGTCTGGCAGCGAGGCCTCGCCGGTCTCTGGACCTTCTGAGAGGGCTCGCCCTTTGGGCGAGGTCCTCCTGCCCCCTAGGTCCCAAAAATGTGTGGGGCCCACTCTGGGTCTCCCTGAAAGGGTCCCGTTTGGCATCCGACTCCGTTTTGAAGCGTTTTGGGTCCTCTCGGGTGTGTTACTGATGTACAGCTGCATCTGTACAGTATCGAGGGCTGAGATGAGGTGATTTACTGTCTAAACCCATCGATAAACGGTCTAGGAAAGGTCCGGGGTTGCCTTAAGCGGTCACGGAGGTGTGCGGACTTGATCTCGACGATCGATATCGATGAACTTCGTCAATTGGCGAAATCGGGAAAACCTAAGCTTATTTCGACATTTTCCTCGCACCCACTTATGTTTAAAAGAGTTAGCGTACGTTGTGTGACCATAACCCAGGTTCGGTTTAATCCAAATCATGCTCTGATACTATCTTATAACACCCTAAAAATTGGGGGTCGAGCATAAGCTCCATTCCGGAGTTCCAACGCATCACTTATGCAACATAGATAATGATGATTATATGTTGACCATGTTAGTGCATTAAACATGAGTCAGATTACACCAAAATAACATATCATACTCTAGAGACGGTTAAATTATGCAAGCGGAAGACTATGATAGATATATAAAATATATAAACTATTATAAGTCTCCAGAGTGTGAACATGTTACCAGGTTATATATATATACATGTATACTCCAAAAATGAACAAAAAGAATAAACATGGGTACTCTAAAAGTGCAAAATAACAAGTGTAATGGTGTCTAATCAACATCCCTGTAACCCCGTCATTCAAAATATGGTCTACATAGACCCGCCTGAAAACTGCACGTAGGAGAATGCCTCCTCATCGTCCTCGAAGTCCGGCTCCACCTCAGGAGTTGAGTCATCATCTGCAATCAAGATAGAATCTAATTGGTGTTTAAAACACCATCTCGTAATGTGGGAGTGAGTGATTAACTCAGTGGAACTATATAGCAAAGGTTAACATGTTATCAATTCAGTCAAGCAGTAATGATAAAAGCAGTAAAATCAAACATCCCTGAATACTCTTATTAATGCAAGAATGATATGAATAATGATGCATGCCCTCGCCTACACTCCCTTGTGTGACACTATCTTACTGTCGCAGCATGCTTTCTTCCCTCTGTGCTCTTAAACCCGGGGCACATGTAGTGCGATGTTATGAGCGTGATTACCAAGTTTTTTATTAGTCCTTTTCATACAACAGGAGTGGAAAACTAAGGTACCTCCCTTATATCAATTCCCAAACAATGATCTATTTAGGGTCGTCAATCCTAGTTAATCACATACGATAGGCAAGTTCAGGTCACTACCACCAACACCCTACCAACTGACAGTCTATTTTTAAAGGCTCATCGCCAACCTGACTGGGGACCACAACCAGGCTGTGCCAGGGTAGGCCTATTTTATATTGAGGTGACTCCACCAATGCCCTACCAATTGGCAGTCTATTTTCGAAAGCTCATCACCAACCCGACTGGGGACCACAGTTAGGCTGCACCAATGGAGGCTGACAGCTCGAATATAGTGTCCCATACCACCGTATTCAGCTCACGAGTTTGGGTTGCTCACTGGTCACTACGGGGAGGCTCATCGCCCCAACATAGGCTGACAGCTCGACCATGGTGTCCCATGCCACCATGTCCGGTTCATGAGTCTTAGCGGATTTAGGCACTAAGGTTAACGAGGTTTTCACTGGTGAGTTTGGTACCTTAGGTTTAAGCAGTAACGTCCAAATATGGTGAACATAAATCGGGTCAATCGGGTTACTTGACGAGCTCGACTAGCCCGAGCGCACGACAAGTTGAACGACATAAAGTGCGTAAACACTCCGCGTGGCCTAACCACTGTCGCCAATCGAAATACGGCTCGGGTTCACCGAATACATCCAATGCGGCAAAAACAACCTCAGCCACCAAAGCAGGGCTTATTACCGATTGCCTGGACTATATCATAGTCCCAAACTCATCCAATTGTAAGAAATGAACAGATAATTCAATTCTTACAATTACATGAGCATGTTGTGAAGTGCAAACCAAACATGATTTCACACACATTCATTTTGTAAATAAAACAGACATCATAACGTAACGTACAGGGAGGAAATCATACGCATAATTAAGGTAGCCAAGACTCACATCTCAACTCTCATACAAGGTACTCCTTAGTAACGACTAGCTTAGTCAAACATTTCTACAAACACTTAGACTACATGCATCATCATACATGATGTAGGTTGATCACATATGTATTATGCCAATTCCTTTCGCCAGGGGGTTGCCCCATATACCACACGCATATGCCCAAGGTGGAGAATCATGACATGCATGAATCCGGGTTCCATACTCATTTAATCATTTCCACAAACACGTGGGCTATACACTTTAACATATATAGCGTATATTGGCTGTGGCGTGATTTAGGGCAAGTCCTTTCACTAGGAAGTTGTCGCATACATAAAAAGCATATAGTCATGACAAATAATCATGTTAGACACAAATCCAAATTCTATACGTATTCAAACATTTCAATACGTACATAGAATACACTGTATTCAACATAGCTCATATATAATCGTAAAGCGAAACAAACGGCACGTTTTGCATGTGAAATAGCACCCACATCAAGAATAAATCATTAACCGATATTGAAAGCCTTGAAAACCATAACCTATACGTTTATAGTCCGCACCTTACGCCTAGAAGCGTAACGAATTCGATAGAGACTCTAAGTCTTCGTCAACGATGGAATGACAACCTATAGCACGAGTTGAGTCAGCTATTTCGCTACTAGCGACAATTAAAACCCTAGAACAGATTAGGGTTAGGTTTTTTTTACCTAAGAACAAAGTCAGAATCGCCGGAATAATGATTTGGTAGTGATGGATAGGCACGTAGAATAGCGGAATAGAATCCTAGGAAGAATCCCCACTTCTCTCCTCTTTCTCTCTCTTTCCTCTCTTCTCTCTCCTAGGGTTTCCCAAATTTGTATGGGATAAGAGAGTGAGGGCTTAAGGCCCTTATATAGGCCCAGAACTGATGGAAATGGCCTCAGGGCCAAGGTATACTTAGGTTATAGCTAAAACCCACTGTTTCAGCTCAACGGAGCACTTCTGGAGGCCCCCTTTTTACGTGCGGTCGGACTTAAGCTCCCTGACCATGGATCTAGGTCGAGTTAAGTTTTCGGTTCGATCGGATTTACAGATCGACCGCGGCGGACCAGTTTCAGTTCGACGGTCACCGAAACTCGATCAGGGCCACAAGTACACTGCCATGTATGGAAAATTTCTCCTGATCCAAGGGTATATTTGGGTCAGATTCTGATGGTCTGAATCCTTATATTTAGCCCGCAAGCGACAAGTCTAAGATTACTTAAATTTGAGTTTAATTCTAAAGATATTCACGTTTCTCACACACTTTACTCCGGGCTCAAGCGAATAGCTTCAGGATACTATCTGGACCTGATTTCTGAGGTGGTGGTCAAGTCCAGCAAGGCAGTCATAATTATTTAGTTTCGCTGTAATCGGACTTTCGACGTGCTGTCCAGGTCCGATACGAAGTTTCAATGTGCTCCCGAGAGCAACTGGGTAAAGAGATTGATCCTAGATTATACGGTAATGTAACGTCGATGATTCTACAAGTTTTGGGTCTTACAGATCATATTTAAAATGATTAGTGCGAATTTCACAAGTAAACTAGTTTAGCACTAGCTAATACTCGCCTAATTTCTAAAGGATTTAGTCCTGTATAATTTCTGCCTGAGGTGGTACTCGGGCCTTTGTAGTTTGTATAGAAGGTAATTCAAGCTATTAATACTTAATTAAATTACGCCTTAATCATAGCAGAATAAGGTCGTAGGGCAGTTCTACGTCTAAAGACATCCCTTGCCAAGTTAGGAAAAATCTGGGGTGTTACAATCTACCCCCTTAAAAATAATTTCGTCCCCGAAATTGGCTAAGACTTCTATTGAGTTCATATTCAACGAGCACATTGTGGATACACTGACCTCGGCTATTATAATTCAACTTGTACCCTTTATTAGGCTTATTCTTTAATATGATTGGTTTAATACTTGAACCCTAATTGGTTTCCTTCAATAACTTTGGTCTTGACATTCTAAGGAAGGCTCAGCTCCTTTTGAGGGACCTAACCGTTGGTATAACCTGGATTAGTTACCTTCGATCCGGGGCCGGTGGGGCATGGGTCCCCACGCTTCCGCTGTGCCACTTTGATCCAATGGATGCATAAACTGACTCAACTAGATTAGGCTCATAATGTTCTACCCCCCTTAAAAATTTCTACCTTTGAGGTTTGAAGATAATCGTCTAAGTTATTATTATCGTGCTAAGTGTCTGATGTTAAAGTTTAACTAAGGGTGGTATGTTCTACCATTTATGATTGGGCTAATATGGAAAGTCAGTTGTGGTAGGCTTGAACCCGATACGTCGATTGCCCGCCTGACCAGGGCAGACAACACATTGTATCCCTTCCTAATCCTGATGGATCCTGGTCTTCTTCTCAGTCAAAGCAGTGAGTCCTTTGCTAATCACCCAGGATTGAGAATTGAATTAAGCCGCGAATGCCTCGTACGGATATGGTTCTGAAATTCTGAAATCGGATCATCCTAAGTATTTAAGGAGTATTATAATTCGCTGGGAGGTTCAAGCCTCATGTCTATAAGGTTGTCCTTTGGATCTAGTTCAACGAGAGTTTTTGTTTAACCTATGTTTAACTTGGTGGATAATAAGTTCTTTCCTGGTGCTCATAGTCAAAAGACAATACTAGAAGGGTTTTCAATCTCCTAATATTATAGTTGTATGTCACCATTTCAATCATACGGCTAGGGGGTTATGAGCAGATTTGCACTTTGGTTTCATTAACTTCGGGAGGTAGGGAAGAGTTGAGAGTCCTAAAATATTGCAGAAGTTTGGAATGCTAGCAACATAAGGCCACGGGAAGGGAAAGAAAAGGGACATCTCCTCGACGGGGTATGAACCTTGAATTTACAAGGGAAATAAGAAACTTATAACCTTACTGTGGTCCGCCTCTAACATGATCTTACGGAGTATTAAACTATGAAACTCAATCCTACTCGAGGGTTCTAATTTAATTGTACAAAAACAACAAATATATATATATATATATATATATATATATATATCTCTACGTATAATCAAATTTAATCACAGGGTCATTCCTAGTATGAATATAAGAATTCCTAAAACATATGAGCAACCTATTAGCAACTTGAAGTTGTAAAAGTTTTCCGTTTCGACCTTTCTATTATTTACAACGTATTTGTCCTCTCTAGTTACCATATTATTTTTATAATGAGGATAGTAATCCATTGTTAGGCCTATTCTTTCATACGAATTGGTTTAATAGACCCAGTGTCTGCCAATAGGAATACAGGTGTACCTTGAATGTGAGCAGTGACCTCAAAGGTCAAAGGCGCTGCAGTTGTTGACTCAGGTACTTCAACTGCAAGTGCATGCACACGGGCTTGTTCAGGATGGTTTGGTTGTGCTGTCATAGGTCCTTGAGGTGGCCTATTCTGAGGTACAGGTGGTCGATAAAATGGCTGCACTGGTGATACAGATTGTAAAGGTGGAGTCGCTACATCACGTGGTGGCCGATGGTCGATCTTCTGAGGTGGTGTGATATCGTTGTCTTTCATCTTGGTGAAACAGAAGGGGTTAGTGTGTCTGCCCTTATCGTAATATGTACACCAATGTTTCGCTCGCCTTTGCTGGGTCGACAGAGCCATGGGCCTGGGAGGCAAGTCTACATGTAGCCTCTTACCTAGGACTGGCTGGTCCTATGATTCGGGCTGAGGCCTCGGGCCCATTGGTATACATGTTCGAGAAACTCTGTCTACATCTTGCTCAGCTCTTAGAGACATGTTGACTAGCTCGGCATAATTGGAAATGCTAGCGCAACACGTCTGAGTGCGGATATCGGGCCGTAACCCATCTGAAAAACGCCACGTTTTCATCGGTTCATCAGTTAGTATCAAAGGAGCGTATTTGGCTAGCTCCGTGAACCTGTTCTCGTACTCTGCCACTGTCATGCCCCCCTATCGGAGGCGAAGGAACTCTCCCTCCTTCTCATGGTGGTACGTGAGGGAGAAATATTTCTCGTGGAAGTGTGTCTCAAATGCACCCCAAGTCCACACGTGTCCTATGGGAACCATTTGTAGGACATTGTCCCACCATAAACTAGCCTCCTTCTCGAACATGTTGGTGGCTAGCTCAACTTGTTCTACCTCAGTGCAGTGCAGCGGCTTCAACATCTTAGAGATGAGATTAATCCAGTACTCAGCCTCCTCGGGTCTGTGAGTACCCGTAAAAGTGGGAGGACGGAAACGCTAAAAGCACTAAAAAAGTCCACTGGTATTCATGTTCTCAGTAGGGTGCATAGGTGCTGCAGGTGGAACAACACTCATCTTCTGGGCAAGGACCCCTACTATGGTGGCAAAAAACTGTTGCTGCAGTGCCTGCTGCTACTGCATCAACAACATCATCTGCTCCGGCCTATCAGTAGGGGGAGCTGGCTGAGGCATGGGTGGCGTCGACGTTGACGCATGGTTCTGCTCAGGAACCGATGATGTAATAGGTGGCACCACATGCAGTGTCATATGTGTCGGTTCAGTGGCAGGGCCAGTGGCTGTCTGAGAATCAGGCATGGTAGTGTGGGTCAGGCCCAAACTAGGGTTCATCTGGCAATCACTCAGGGAAGATACCCCGTCAATCGGATCGCCAAAAGTGAGACGCGCTGCAACCCGTGCAGCCTTAGGTGGCATTCCCTATATTCAACATAGGGTGCAACCCAGGTCAGATTCAGCATACGCCAAACACTTTTACACAGCATTCATACACAGATTAAAGCACCTTCATACATTTCATTTACCAAAATTATCATAATACATGAAACACAGTGTTACATGAATCATGACAGAAGATGCATGTGAGTTAATACAACCAAGACTTCAAACATTTAAAATATTCTACCAACTACTACACCACTAGGCCTATCAACATGAAAACACAAAGATCTTATCATAGCCACAAAACAAGCCACAGGGCGACGACATGGATGACTAGGCATCCGAGTCTGGCGAAGGAGGAGGGGCACCCTTATCCTGCAGACAGCACATGATAGTTTTTAAGGTGAGAGTTACCTTCTTGAACTTATGTTTTACGAGGCCTCGAAGATCCATCATATCCTGTCTTAGGACAGCCTGACCCCCCTCAAGTCGAGCTAAACGAGCATCCTTAGTAGCCTGATCAGTGTCTTGTTCTGGTGTGATAGGAGGGGAGTTCTACTCCGTATCTTGGGCCTCCTCTTCTTCTTCCTGTTCCTCCTCTATCTCTTCCCTTCTTTCCTCCTCGCTTTCATATTCCTCACTAGTCGTCTCGTCCTCACTCTCATCAAGTCGGGCTTGCCGCTGCTGTGGTCTGATCTTCATCTGATTGAGAGTAATTTCGTCAATGAAATGTTGCGGCACTAGGAGTTCTGCGCCAAGACTATAGCCGAACTTGCGTGTAATCTTGCATATAACCCGGCCGAAGGGGAGCGAATCAGTCATTTTATTATAGCGTGCGGTAAGAACTATCTATCGTAAAACATACGTAGGCACGCACAACTTCTCTCCCTGCCCTGCTTAGTATAGAAACTCTACCATCAGGCGCGTGCACTCACTGCGATTGCCCCACCTAGGGTACACGTTAAACGTGTAGATATGGTGGAGTAGGCGGAAATCATCTATCATGTTTGACGCCAGGAGGTTATTGTTTGGCTGTCATTGAACCAGTTGACTATAAAGGAAATATGTACGGCGATCCCTTTCACGTGCACTCTTCAATTCTTCTCCCTTGCATGGACTTGGCCAAGCGGTATTCCCATGAGTCGAGTTATCAGGCCTGCGTTAATTGTGGCCTCTCGACCTCTTCCCGCGGGAATCTTGAACTGCAAGGGTTCCAGCGTAGGCTCTTGAATATGGGCATAAAATGCTCGGACAGTGCCCATATTTGTACGATATTTTTCCTCAAATATAGGGCTCCACCCAGCTTCCCCCAGGCGCTCCAATAACAGATACTCCCCAAAGAGCTTCCCATTCACGTGTGCTTCAAAAAGGACCCTACGGCTTGCATATCTTCCATGGGAAAAATTCGCAAGTAGAGCTCTTGGGAGAGGAGCTTGGGGATCGAGGTCCCGCTTAGTCTGTATCTCACGTTCAACATCCGTGCTTGTGGTGGCGCCTCTCGGTCTCCTTGAACGAGTGGGGCGACTAGGCCCGGCTTCATCCACAACACCCTTTCTCTTTCCCATGAGAGAGAGAAAGGTGAAAATCGAAAATACGACCGTAATAAGCTCGAATAGAGCATGGAAAAGCGAAGAAAAGGGAGGAAAGGGTTGGGGTCTTTAGGTCTCCACGGATTTGAGCCTCCAAAGGGTGTGTCAAGGCTCAAATGACAGGGGTTAAAGAAGGAAAATGAAGAGATGGGATGGGTTAGTGGGATTACATGAATTTGAGACACAAGGAGTATTTGAAATGCTCAAATAAGAGGGAAAAGGGAAGAGCAGTAGCTGTGGAAGATGGTTTTGAAGGGGTGGTGAAGGAGGTGTACGAAAATGAAAGGAGAAGTGCGTGGAGGGGCAATTTGAGTGAGGAAATCTGAACTTTTTGGAAGAAAAGAAAACTTGGAGGGGTGGTTTTTGAAGGAGGGGCGACCTAGGAGAGGTTTAAATCAAAACCCCATGCACAAGTGGGCCACACAACGCCCTAAACATGATTGGCCCAATTGGCCCGCCCGTCTGGGCCCGTCAGGCGGCGAGGCCTCGCCGGTCTCTAGACCTTCTGGGGAGGGCTCACCCTTTGGGCGAGGTCCTCCTGCCCCTAGGTCCCAAAAATGCGTGGGGCCCACTCTGGGTCTCCCTGAAAGGGTCTCGTTTGGCCTTCGACTCCGTTTTGAGTCGTATCGGGTCCTTTCGGGTATGTTAATGATGTACAACTGCATCTGTACAGTATCAAGGGCTGAGATGAGGTACTTTACTGTCTAAACCTGTCGATAGATGGTCTAGGAAAGGTCCAGGGTCGCCTCAAGCGATCACGGAGGTGTATAGACCGATCTCGACGATCGATATCGATGAACTTCGTCAATTGACGAAATCGGGAAAACCTAAGCTTATTTCTACATTTTCCTCGCACCCACCTATGTTGAAAAGTGTTAGCGTACATTGTGTGACCATAACCCAGGTCCGGTTTAATCCAAATCATGCTCTGATACCATCTTATAACCCCCTGAAAATCGTGGGTCGAGCATAAGCTTCACTCCCGAGTTCCAACGCATCACTTATGAAACATAGACAATGATGATTAAATGTTGACCATGTTAGTGCATTAAACATGAGTGGGATTATACCAAAATAACATATCATACTCCAAAGATAGTTAAATTATGCAAAAGGAAGACTGTGATAAATATATAAAATATATAAACTATTATAAGTCTCCACAGTGTGAACATGTTACCAGGTTATATATATACATGTATACTCCAAAAATGAACAAAAATAATATACATGGGTGCTCCAAAAGTGTAAAATAATAAGTGTAATGGCGTCTAATCAACATCTCTATAATCCCGTCGTTCAGAACATGGTCTACATAGACCCGCCTGAAAACTGCACGTAGGAGAATGCCTCCTTGTCGTCCTCAAAGTCCGGCTTCGCCTTAGGAGTCGCGTCATCATCTACAATCAAGACAGAGTCTGGTTGGTGTTTAAAACACCGTCCCATAATATGGGAGTGAGTGATCAACTCAGTGGAACTATACAACAAAGGTTAACATGTTATCAATTTAGTCAAGCAGTAATGATAAAGCAGTAACATCAAACATCCCTGAATACTCTTATTAATGCAAGAATGATATGAATAATGATGCATGCCCTCGCTTACACTCCCTCTTGCGACACCATCTTATGGTCGTGGCATACTTTCTTCTCTCTGTGCTCTTCAACTCGGGGCACATGCAGTGCGATGTTATGAGCGTGATTACCAAGTTTTTTAATAGTCATTTTCATACAGTAGGATTGGGAAACTAAGGTACCTCCCTTATATCAATTCCCAAACAATGATCCATCTAAGGTCGTCAATCCTAGTTAATCACATACGAAGGTAAGTTCAGGTCACTACCACTAACACCCTATCAACTGGCAATCTATTTTCAAAGGCTCGTCGCCAACTCGACTGGGGACCACAGCCAGGTTGTGCCGGGGTAGGCCTATTTTATACTCGAGGTCACTCCACAATGCCCTACCAACTAGCAGTCTATTTTCGATGGCTCGTCGCTAACTCGATTGGAGACCACAGCCAGGTTACACCAATGGAGGCCGACAGCTCGAATACAGTGTCCCATACCACCGTATTCGGCTCACGAGTTTGGGTTGCTCACTGGTCACTACGGGGAGGCTCGTTGCCCCAGCGTAGGCCGACAGCTCGACCATGGTGTCCCATACCATCATGTCCGGCTCATGAGTCTTAGTGGATCGATGTACCAAGGTTAACGGGGTTTTCACTTGTGAGTTTGGTACCTTAGGTTTAAGCAGTAGCGTCCAAACATGGTGAACATACATTGAGTCAATCGGGTTACTTGACGAGCTCGACTAGCCCGAGCGTATGACAAGTTGAACGACATGAAGTGCGTAAGCACTCTACGTGACCTAACCACTGTCGCCAACCGAAGTATGGATCGGGTTCACCGAACACATCCAATGTGGCGAAAACAACCTCAGCCATTAAAGCAGGCCCTATTACTGATTGCCTGGACCATATCATAGTCCCAAACTCATCCAATTTCAACAAGTAATCAATGAGATAACAAAAGTAGTAATGAACAAATAAGTCAATTCTTACAATTACATGAGCATGTTGTGAAGTGCAAACCAAACATGATTTCACACACATTCATTTTGTAAACAAAATAGACATCATAACGTAACGTACAGGGAGGAAATCATACGCATAATTAAGGTAGCCGAGACTCACATCTCAACTCTCATACAAGGTACTCCTTAGTAACGACTAGCTCAGTCAAACATTTCTACAAACACTTAGACTACATGCATCATCATACATGATGTAGGTTGATCACACATGTATTATGTCAATTCCTTTCGCTAGGGGGTTGCCCCGTATACCACATGCATATGCTCAAGGCGGAGAATCATGACATGCATGAATCCGGGTTCCATACTCATTTAATCATTTTCACAAATACGTGGGCTACACACTTTAACATATATAGCGTATATTGACCGTGGCATGATTTAGTGTAACATCCTAGAAAAATCCGTACTAAGACTTGAGTACCACCTTAGGCAGAAATCAAATAGGACCAAATCCTTTAGAAACTAAATGAGAATTAACTAAGGGCTAAACTAGATTAGCTATGAAATCTGCTTGAATCACTTTAAATACGATCTGCAAGACCCAAAACTTGTAGAATCATTGACGCTAGGTTACCCTAAAATCTAGTATAAATCTCATTACCCAGTTGCTCTCGGGAGCACATTGAAACTCTGTATCGGATCTGGACAGCATGTCGAAAGTTTGAATAATACGAAGTTATATAATTAGGACCGCCTTGCTGGGCTTGACAACCATCTTGGAAATCAAATTTAGTTAGTGTCCCGGGGCTATTCGCTTGAGCCCGGAGTGAAGTGTGTGAGAAAACGATGATTTCTTTAAAAATTAAATCTAATTTAAGTAATCTGAGACCTGTCGCTTATGGAACTGATATAAGCAATCAGATCGTCAGAATCTGACCCAAATCCACGCTTGGATCAGGAGAAATTTCATACACGTGGCAGTGTACTTATAACCCTGATCAAGTTCCGGTGATCGTGACCGTTGAACTAAAACTGCCTCATGCGATTTGGAAACCCGATTAGAACGAAAACTTAACTTGACCTAGATCCATAGTCAGGGAGCTTAAGTCCGACCTTTGGCTCAAGGGGGGCTCCAAAAGAGCTCCGTTGAGCTGAAACAGATGCTCTTTGGCTATAACCTAAGTATACCTTGGCCCTGGGGCCATTTCCATCAGTTTTAGGCCTATATAAGGACCTTAAGCCCTCACTCTCTCATCCCATGCGAATTTGGGAAACCCTAGGTGAGAGAAGAGAGGAAATAGAGAGAAAGAAAGAGAGAGTTGGAGTTTATCCCTGGGATTCAATCCCATCATTCCACGGACTGAATCAACCATTCTGTACCGCTCTACCGGCGATACCGATCCCGTTCTTAGGTAAGAAATCTAACCCCTAATCTGTTTTAGGATTTCAGATAGTGTAAGTGATGAAATAGCTAACCTAGTTCATGCTATAGGTAGTCATTCTGCCGGTGACAATGACTACGCGTTTAAAATAACTCTATTACGTGTTTATTGGCGTAAGGTGCAGACTTTAAACGTATAGGTTATGGTTTTTAAGGCTTTCAATGTCAGTTAATGCTATATTACTAACGTGGATGCCATTACGCATGTAAAAAGTATTGTCTGTTTCATTTTTTAGATATACGTTAACTATGTTGAATATACTGTATTCCTCGTATTTATATAAAATACCGTATACGTATGAAATACGGATTTGTGCTTGCCATGATTAATTGTTGTCATGTATGCTAGTTGCATGTGCATAAACTTCTAGGTAAAGGATTAGCCCTAATACATGTTATATCAACATACGTTGTGTATGTTACTATATGTAGCTTAAGTGTTTGTGAAAATGACTGAATGAGTATAGAATTTGCATTCGTACTCGCCATGATTAACGGTCATGGATATATGATTTTCGTATAGGCGACACCCTTTTGACGAAAGGATTTGCCTTAATATGTATGATAACTAATATATACTCTGTATGATGGAGGGTGTAGTCTAAGTGTTTGTTGAAATGACTACATGAATATGAAATCATGATTTGTGTCTACCGTGGCTATGGGATGCTAGTACTGATGATTGTGTATGTGACAACTCCTTGTCGGAAGGATTTGTCTAAGTACATGTTAAAAATTGACATATGTCATGTAGGTTGATAGGTGTAGTATAAGTGCTTGATAACAATGTTTGTATGAGTTAGTACTTAGGAGATAGTGCTTTATGTAGGTGTTGAGATGGGATTCTCAAATACCTTAGCGATGTATATGATTTCCTCCATGCAAGTTGTTTAGTTTAATCGCCTACTTATGAAATGTATGTGTTTATATTTCTTGCTTACATTGTGCTTTATAACATGCTTGTTAACATGTTTGAATTACTTTGTTAATTCTGCTTTGACTACTCCACATGTTTTCTAGTTAAGGATTGAATGTGATTAGGGCTATGTTATAGTACAGGCAATCGGTAACAGGCTCGAAGTTGTGGCTGATATTCCTTCCCCACGTAGAACGTGTTTGACGAACTCGAGTCGTACTAAAGTTGTCGGCAGTGGTTAGGCCACACGGAGTGCTTACGCACTTCATGTCGATCAACTCGATGTGCACTCGTGCTAGTCGAGCTCGTCAAGTAACATGATTGGCCCTATGTATGTTCACCATGTTTGGACGCTACTGCTTGAACCTTAGGTACCAAACTTACTAGTGAAACCCCGATAACCTTGGTACCTCAATCCGTTAAGACTCATAAGCCGGATATGGTGGTATGGGACACCGTGGTCGAGCTGTCGGCCTACGCCGGGGTGACAAGCCTCCCCGTAGTGACCAGTGAGCAACCCAGACTCGTGAGCTGAATATGGTGGTATGGGACACTGTATTTGAGCTGTCGGCCTACAATGTTTTGATGACGAAGCCGTGATGGGTGATGAGGGAGTGGTGTAACGATTCCATACAACAGTCCTGACAGCCCTAGACGTGCCCTTTGTAGTGACCTCGAGCATACTTTGAGACTACGTTGAGACGACGAGCCTTGTGTAGTAACGAGAGTATAAGCTAGGTCCCTAGTCGGGTTAGCGACGAGCCTTCGAAAATAGACTGCCAGTTGGTAGGGTGTTGGTGGTAGTGACCTAAACTTGTCTATCGTATGTGATTAATTAGGATTGACAACCCTAGAATGGATCATTGTTTAGGTATTGATATAAGGGAGGTACCTTAGTTTCCCAATCCTGCTGTATGAAAAAGACTATTAAGAACTTGGTAATCATATGCATGCATTGCATTACGCTTGCGTTCAGGCGTAGTAGGTCAAGCACTGAGGCAGTGTTGTTCATACGTGAACGTGAGATGAAGTCGCTGAGAGAGCGTATGCGAGGGCATGCATCATATCATTCATATCATTCTTGCATTAACAAGAGTACTTAGGACCTGATTGTTGTATTGCTTTATCATTACTGGTTGATCGTATTGATAACATGTTAACCTTTGCTTTATTGTTCCACTGAGTTGATCACTCACTCCCACGTTATGGGACGGTGTTGTACACACCAACCAGACCCTGTCTTAGTTGCAGGTGATAGTGACGCTTAGGAAGTAGAGCTGAACTTCTATGACGATCAAGAGGAGTACTCTTATATGTAGTTCTCCGATGGCTTCGCTTAGGCTCTCCTGGTTGGTGGGGCTACAAGGTTATCATTGTAATTATACTATTTTGACATTTTGATTTTTGAGACTATTTCATGTATATGGTGACTCAGTGATGTATTCATACTCTAGAGACCGATCGTGATCTTTGACTTATATACATGTATTTATGTCTTTCAATCTTCCGCTTGCATTTTTCAACTTGATCTGGAGTATGAATTATTGTTTTGGTATAATCCTACTCATGATTAATGCACTAACATCGACAACATTGAATCATAAGTATATATGTTGCATAAGTGATGTTTTGAACTCGGGAGTTGAGTTGCTACTCGACCCCCGATTTTCAGGGCGTTACATTTAGGGCAAGTCCTTTCGCTAGGGAGTTGTTGCATACATAACAAGCATATAGTCACGGCAAATAATTATGTTAGACACAAATCCAAATTCCATACGTATTCAAACATTTCAATACGTACATAGAATACACTATATTCAACATAGCTCATATATAATCGTAAAGCAAAACAAACGACACATTTTGCATGTAAAATAGCACCCACGTCAAGAATAAATCATTAACCGACATTGAAAGCCTTGAAAACCATAACCTATACGTCTATAGTCCGCACCTTACGCCGTAGAAGCGTAACGAATTCGATAGAGACTCTAAGTCTTCGTCAACGATGGAATGACAACCTATAGCACGAGTTGAGTCAGCTATTTCGCTACTAGCGACAATTGAAACCCTAGAACAGATTAGGGTTAGGTTTTCTTACCTAAGAACGAAGTCAGAATCGCCGGAATAGCGATTTGGTAGTGATGGATAGGCACGTAAAGTAGCGGAATAGAATCCCAGGAAGAATCCCCACTTCTCTCTCTCTATCTTTCTCTCTCTTTCCTCTCTTCTCTCTCCTAGGGTTTTCCAAATTCGTATGGGATGAGAGAGTGAGGGCTTAAGGCCCTTATATAGGCCCAGAACTGATGGAAATGGCCTCAGGGCCAAGGTATACTTAGGTTATAGCCAAAACCCATCTGTTTCGGCTCAACGGAGCACTTCTGAAGGCCCCCCTTTCTACGTACGGTCAGAATTAAGCTCCCTGACCATGGATCTAGGTCGAGTTAAGTTTTCGGTCCGATCGGATTTACAGATCGATCGCGTCGGACCAGTTTCAGTTCGACAGTCACTGAAACTCGATCAGGGCCACAAGTACACTGCCATGTATGGAAAATTTCTCCTGATCCGAGGGTATATTTGGGTCATATTTTGACGGTCTGAATCCTTATATTTGGCCCGCAAGCGACAAGTCTCAGATTACTTAAATTTGAGTTTAATTCTAAAGATATTTGCGTTTCTCACACACTTTGCTCCGGGCTCAAGCGAATAGCTTCGGGATACTATCTGGACCTGATTTCTGAGGTGGTGGTCAAGTCCAACAAGGTGGTCATAATCGTTTAGTTTCACGGTAATCGGACTTTCGACGTGCGGTTCAGGTCCGATACGAAGTTTCAATGTGCTCCCGAGAGCAACTGGGTAAAGAGATTGATCCTAGATTATAGGGTAATGTAGCGTCGATGATTCTGCAAGTTTTGGGTCTTGCAGATCATATTTAAAATGATTAGTGCAAATTTCACAAGTAAACTAGTTTAGCACTAACTAATACTCACCTAATTTCTAAAGGATTTAGTCCTGTATGATTTCTGCCTGAGGTGGTACTCGGGCCTTTATAGTTTATATAGAAGGTGATTCAAACTATTAATACTTAATTAAATTACGCCCTAATCACAGCAGAATAAGGTCCTAGGGCAGTTCTACATCCAAAGATGTCCCTTACCAAGTTAGGAAAAATTCGAGGTGTTACATGGATGGACAGTTTGGATGGAAAATACCCATCAGAGTGGGGCGCATAGCAACGTCAGATGGATGGACGGTGTGGAGCAGGACAACTCACCAGATGAATGGATGGACGGTGTGGAGCAGGACAACTCGCCAGATGAATGGATGGACGATGTGGAGCAGTCTGCTTGTCAGGTGGGTCCCACGTACGTGGGACACCCCATTACCCTCTCTCTCTCTCTTGTAGTATATAGATATAATATAATATAATATGCATGAAATGTAAAAGGGGCCACCGTCCATGTGAATGGTCTGGATTAACACACGCACCACGTGGTTTCCATGTGTGTGTGGGTCCCACGACTACCGCGCATCATGGTTAAAACACATATATAATGTGTGGGCCCCACAGAATTTGCTAACGTCAATACCTCAGCTGTTGATGGGGTCCACACAAATGGATGGTCCAGATGAAACTGGATGGACGACATGAATGAAACACATACATCATTGGAGTCCCACCGTCCAGTGATGTGGACGGTGCGGACAGAACACATGCACCATGATGGGTTCCACCGTCCCACACAGTGGATGGTGGGATAAAACACATACATGACAGTGGGTTCCACCGTCCAGGAATGCATACATCACTGTGGGTCCCATGTGGGGCCCACCATAATGTTTCTATGCCATCCAACCTGTTCACAAGGTCACGCATACCTGGATGAAGAGTAAAAACAAATTTCATATTGATTCCGAAACTTCTGTGGTGACCTAAGGGGTTCTAAGGGTAGACGTTCAACCAACACCGTTTCCTATGATGTGGGCCACCTTAGCGTCAGATCGGCCTGAGCTTTAGAGGGGGCCCATTGCAAGAAGGGGCCCACCACATGAACGGCGTGGATGAAGAATACACATCATGGTGGGGCCCACTGCTGGGACCGTGGGTCCCTGGTCGTCCGCCCGCCAGCGCAGGACACCTACGCGTCCTCTCTCTCTCTCTCTGTTAGCAGTAGCAGCAAAGCTGCTGTGATATATATATATATATATATATATATATTGAAAATCTAGAATTCCTGGGGTTTTTCCTATGCGGGGCCCGTTTCGAGTGAATCTAACCCAGCCATTACGTCCCATGGCTCAAGACAAGCTAAACAAGCCCAATATTGAGTATTTTTTGGTGCATAGAAATATCAGGGAAGATTTCAACGGTGAAAACCACCATTTGCTATGCTATGGCCCGCTAGAACCTCAGATTGACTTCGTTTTTCGGCTCAACGCCTAAAATGAGGTAGGAAAGGGGATGGACGGCTTGGATGAAAAACATACATCAAGATGAGGCCTATAGGAGTGGTCCACCCAAAGTTAAAAAAAATCAAACTGACATATCTCTTCTTCTTCTTCTTTTTTTTTTTTTTTCTCCCTCTGGACAGTACACCACCTGTCGATTCACATTTCATTGAAGTCCAGCGTCCCCGGACACTGGACGGTTTTGGTTACAACACATTAAGGTGGGTCTCACGGGTGGGGACCACGGCTGGTGGGTCCCACGTGGACGTCGCCCACTTGATTTGGATCAACTTGATATTTGTGTTTTCCCATCTCCCTAAGGTAGGGTCCACATGGTTTGAACGGTTGGATAAGACATACATCAAGTGGGGTACATCTGGGTGGGCCACACCATCACATCGTCACACACAACGAAAGTGAAAGAGAGGGAGAAAGAGAAAGAGAGAGAGAAGAATAGAGGCACCCACCTTAACTCTCATATTCCTTCTTCCGCCAATACGATCTCGAACTCCAAAGGACGAGCTTTTGCGGTTGAGATTGTTTTTGGAGGGTGGGGATGAGAGATAGGAAGTGGGCCACACAAAGCCTCTCATGGAGTTTTGCTTGGACGAGGGTTGCTCCCATGGGAGTTTCTTGGAATGATGAGAGAGAAAATGGGAGAGAAAGAAGTGGTGAGGTGGAGTGATGGGATGAGAGGGATGGTGAGTGATGTAAGAGGGGTACTTTGTTGTAAGAGAAATTGACTTTTGGGGAGGGTGGTTGTACTTGGGGATGGGTGTGAGTGATGGGGGTGATGTGTACTTAATTGATGTGACCGATGTGACGTGTCGTAGAGATTCCTTCGATATTTGCAACGTGCGGTGTTTTTCTCGAACTGAACGCGGGCCCACATCTCCTGGCCCGGGTATCGCCTCGGTGCGCGAGACGCTGCATCGGAACCACGGCGACGGTGCAGTCGCAAGGATACAAGTCTTGGTTCGAATTGACTCAGATATAAGGGACACAACTCAGGACCGCGCGCAAATGCCGGTAACAGGTCGAGGGTTGCCGGAATTCGACCAGGAGTACCGCGGAAGCCTAAAGAATAGTATGGGCTAGGATACGGGTCTTACACGATAGTTGGGTGATCCACTGTTGATTTTAATTTTAGGGCCCACTTGTTGTGGGACCCACATTGATGTATGCAATGTAGAGAGGGGCCCATAGTGGCGGGGTCCCTCTATCTCACTGTTTCTCTCTCCCTCCCTCTCTCTCTCTCACTCTTCCTCCCTCTCTTGTATGGATGGTGTGTGTGTGGCCCACCACGAAGTATGTGTGGCCCACCACGAAGTATATATTTTATCCATGCCATCCACCTTGTGGGACCCACCTAATGGATCCGTTAGATGATAAAACACAAATATCGGCTCTTCTTGAACTGGTGGGTTCCACATGTGGGACCCATGTGATAATGGATTAGCTAGTGGCCGTTGCCATGTGGGTCCCAACATATTTGAGGTATGCGTTTTATCCCCACCATTAACGGTGGAATTCGTCCAGCACGCTGGACTATCTGGTTTTATATATATATATATATATATATATATATATATATATATATATATATATATATATATATATATATATATATATATATATGTGAGAGAAGGGCCCCACGTGTGACCTACCCTCCTGGATGGAGCGGCTGGGGCCCTTGACATCAGCAAGTGGTGGACCCCACCGTTCTTGTGAGGTGTGATCCACCATCCAGCACGCTGGATGGGTGGGATCCACCATAAATGTATATGTTATCTCCATCGTCCATTCAGACGGTGGCAAATGGGGCTCACCACTGATGGGTGTATCACATCCAAGCCGTCCATCCATCTGTCCCACCTTGATGTATCGTGCTACCCACGCTGTCCATTCAAATTTCAGATGGGACCCATCTTAATGTGCGTTTCATCTGTGCACCGTCCATCTGGACGGTTGATGTGGTGTATGGGTTTTTATTCACACCGTCCATTACATGGGCGTGGTCAGCCTGATGCACGTGCCGTATATCCATGCCGTCTATCTGTCCACCTCATGGGACCCACCCCTGATGAATATTTTATCCAGGCCGTTCGTGGCCCACCAAGATATCCATGTGAATCCATGCTGTCCATCCGTGACAGCTACACGTGATGTGCACGTTAGCAGCAACACCACCTTCCATAGTATAGTATAATATATATATATATATATATATATATATATATATATATATATATATATATATATATATAGCATATCATATATGGTGGGCCCCACGTGGGACCCACCTGATGGGATAGTGGATTGGCTGGAGTACCTACAGTGACTATATAGCTGCTGCATCGAAGGTATGTGTTTTATCCTTACCGTTCATTTAATTGGTAGACGTGTGAGGCCATCCCACACGTGCTGCACGTGTGGGATGGGCCCACCTTGGTGAATGTATTTATATCCTCAGCGTCCACTTGATTAGGACAGTGGGACGCTACCGTGATGCATGTTTATCCATGCGGTCCATCCGTTATTTGATGGGTGGAGCCTACCATGATATATGTTTGTATCCAAGCCGTCCATTCATCATCTGGACGGGTGGAGCCCACTGTGATGTAATCCAACCATCCATTCATTTATCAGC
Organism: Magnolia changhungtana; assembly: GCA_030180095.1. Classification (NCBI taxonomy): domain Eukaryota; kingdom Viridiplantae; phylum Streptophyta; class Magnoliopsida; order Magnoliales; family Magnoliaceae; genus Magnolia; species Magnolia changhungtana. The sequence goes on from JASAUF010000446.1 coordinate 8,215,756, forward strand.
TCATTTTAAGGCTGAGATAAAAAAAAGGCAGATCTAATATCAAGTGGACCACACTGCAGAAAACAATAGGATGAGCGTCCACCATTGAAAACCCCTTTGGGTTACAGGGTCCTGGTCCTGGACCAATGTGATATTTGTTTTCCCTCTGTATCCATGTCTTTATGACCTTATGAATTGTATGGATGGGAAATAAGTGCTATGGTGGGCCTCTAAATTTAATTGTGGAAATTATTATCATCATTGTCATTTGTGGTATAGTCCAGATAATCCTTTGGATATGATTCAATTTTTTTTTTTTTTTTAATATGCATTATAATGATCCCTAGCAATGGATGCATGGTGTATTCGACTCGGCTATTTGATTCGGCCCCTTTGATTCATCCCATTTGATCGGCTCATTTGAATCGGCCCATTTGATTCGGCCCATTTGATTTGGCCCATTTGATACGGACTGATGTTATATATATATTGGCCTATGAGTGAGGCCTAATGTGATGCCTATATGCCTTATAAGTGAGGCCCATGATGATGTATATTAGGCCCTTATATGAGGCCGTGGGCCTATTATACGATTGACCCTATGAGCGCCATTCCTTGGGAGCAATGTTGGTTAAAGGTCTACATTGATAGGCAATGATGGTTGGACGTCTACATTGTGACCTTCCCTTAGGCCTTGTTAGGCCCATTCTCATCATTCCCTAGTGGATTAACCCAAACGCTTGAGCCCCATTGATTTTAATTGATCCATCATTGGCCGTCCTTCTATGAACCCCACCTTACGTTGAGGTTGATTATCGAGTCTGATTCTGATTGTCGAGGCAGATTGTCGAGACCGATTCCGATTGTCGAAGCTGATTCTGATTGTCGAGACCGATTATTAAGGCCGATTCCAATTGTCGAGGCCGATTGTTGAGGCTAATTCTGATTGTTGAGGTCGATTATCGAGGCTGATTCCGATTGTCGATGCCAATTGTCGAGGTTGATTCTGATTTGTCGAGGCCGATTCCGATTATTGAGGCCGATTATCGAGGCCTAATGTGACGTATATGCGGTCCGTATTTGAGGCCCATTGTGATATGTATTCAGCCCCTGTTTAAGGCCTAATGTGATGTATATGAGGCTTATGTGATGAAGTGCATTTGAGGGCATGGCGATGGAGTCCGTTGTGATGTATATTAGGCCCGTGTGAGAGGCTCATCGTGATATGTATTAAGCTCTTGAGTGAGGCCCATGCTGTTATATATTAGGCCCTTGTGTGAGGCTATGGGTCTAGTATATGTTAGGCTCTATGTGGGCCATTCCTTGGGGGCAATGTTAGTTAAATGTCCACATTGTTGAGGCCGATTGTCGATGCCAGTTATTGATACCAATTATGAGTATGTGACAGCATAACATCATGATACATGCCCATATACATCATCTGCATGTTTATTATGAGATGTGATTAACCATTGCATATGCAATAGTACAGATGGTTTATGGGACTCCCTGATAGGTGGAGTTATCCCACATGAGCACACGGTATGCGCAGGATTGATGCATGAATGGACTACATGACTCATGCATCTTGCATTGTGTGATTGTGATTACTTTACGCCCTACCCACATCAGGGTTGTGACCTCCACAGGCACGTCGTAGATGGTCAGATGAGACACCGAAAATGTTTGGTTCGAGCATCCGGGTACTTTGGATGTCCGTGGGTGAAAGTCCTTAAACCTCTGAGGGTAGGAGACGCCCCAACGTCGACACCGAGTGGATACATGAGCGCCCGAGTGCCGAATACTAGGAGGCCGCATCTCCCACTATATCGTGGTCAGTTGGGAGGGGGTGTGACCTTACCCACCCGAGAGTAGGGGGCATAGCTAAGTTGAGTTTGACCAGCTCATGAATGGGTCCGCTATCAACGTGCCGGGTAAATATTGGCTGACTACTGGCCAGACAAATATTGAAGTTTCTTCCACTTGCATGGTCGAACGTCAGTGGGTGGCGATTTGCATATAGAGTGTACTAGACCCCGGAGATGATCCCAGAGATGTACAGTACTGATTTATGAAGCAGAAGTTGCATACTCAACATTATATTCATTCATTCATCTACTATCTACTCGGGTTGGTGGTGTGCAACTAATCGTTATATGTACTTTCGCAATGACAAGGATTTTGGTTGGGGTGTGCTACTAACTTGAGATCAGGAGCTTACCACATTGAGTCTATCTATCCAAATTTAGGTATGAGATTGGTTTGGATAGAAGTCCTTTGCGATAGGCCCCATAGCCTGCGATACCACGTACTATCATCTCGAATTCATACTACAGCTTGGTCATTTCATTCGCACCACATATTGCATATTGAATTACATCCTCGGCATATGACATTCTGGGTTGCTATGTTTCTGCATTTATATGACCTAAATGAGGTTGATGGTATTTGTAGCTTTTTCGAATTGCATATTATATTGCATCCTCGATATCTGATATCTGGTTCATTATGTTTCCGCATTACATAGCCGATTTACATTACTTTCTCAGTATATGACATTGGCTTCTTATGTCTTTTCATCGTATATCCTGGATGAGGTTGATGATATCTTTATGGATTTGTCAGTATTTCTGCTTACTTTGATATTGTATAATTCATGATCTTACCAGTATTTTCGACGTTGTATGATTATGACATTATGTTGAATACTTGACACTTACCTTGTGCACACACTTACACCACCTTCTAAGCTTTTTGTAAGCTTATTCACGATAGATGCGTGCAGGTGATGTAAGACCTGTATCATATACCGTACCGTTCCGTAGGCTTTCGCGGTCCTCCCGGTCGAATTCCGACAACTTTCGACCTGTATCCGACATTTGCGCGTGATCTTAAGCCGAGTCCCGCATACCTGAGTCGGCTCAACCTGAAACCTGTACCATAACGATCACGCCGTCGCCGCGGTTCCAATACCGCGACTCGCGCACCGATTCGATACCCGGGCCAAAAGATGTGGGCCCGCGTTCATTTCGAAGAAATGCCGCGCGTTGCGAATTTCAAGGAAATCTCTACGACACGTCACATCAATCCATCAATCAATCAAGTCAAAATAAACCCATACCCTACCCATCCCTCTCTCACCCAAAGTCAACACCCATACTCATCCCATTCCTTTCTTACCAATAAGTCAACAAGCACCATACCCTCCATTTATTACATCACCTCTCTCTCTCTCTATCTCTCTCTCTCTCTCTCTCTTTTTCAAATCAATTCTCAAGCAAACCATGAAAGTCAAAACGCCCAAGCTCCAAGCTCCATGAATAGAGCTTGTTTAGCCCATCTTCCTACCTCCCATCTCCACCATCCAAAGTCCATCTCGACCGTTGGACTTGTTCCTTTGGAGCTCTAGCATGCATTGGTGGAAGAAAGAAGAATAAATCTAAGGTGGGTGCTTTTACTTGTTGATTTTGTGATTTGAGGGCCCACATATGTGAGACCCATCTTGATGTATGTATTATATAGGGAGAGCCCATAGTGGCGGGGTCCCTCCCCTCCTCACCGCCGATCTCTCTCTCTCTCTCTCTCTCTCTTCCTTAGATGTTTGATGGCCCACCTGATGTGTGGTGGAAATGCGGGCATCCATCATGGTGGAGCCCACCTTGGTCACTACACCAAAATCGTGTTTCTGGTACGGCTAGATGTTTGGTTCAGAAACGGCTTAGAGCCATTTCTGATCTGAAACGGTAATGAACCGTACTCGGCTAGTTGCTGTTATACTCCGTTGTTTCCATTTTTTGTTGGTGTGTCCTAATTGAGTATTTGATGTTCTTATGTATTACGATTATACTTTATTGTTTTATTTTGAAACAGATGGACGGAATAGATTCTATTAATAACCTCTGAGTGGACCCCACATGGCCCGAGAGCCACGTTACTGTATATACTGCAGACTACCGAATATTTTTCCTCATTTTCATACGGCAAAACGCCCTAAATCCCTCGTTTCCTTACGCCATCACCATCTGCGTCTCCCTCTCCCTCTCCCTCTCTCAATCTCCCTCGATCTCCCTCTCCCAATTTCCCTCGATCTCTCTCGATCTCCCTCTCCTAATCTCTACCCTCTCTCTCGATCTCCCTCTCTCTTGATCTCCCTCTCCCGATCTCAACCCTCTCTCGATCGCCCTCTCCTGATCTCAACCCTCTCTCTCGATCTCCCTCTCCCTCTTCCGATCTCGACTCACTCTCTCGATCTCCCTCTCACTCTCCCTCCCTCTCTCGATCTCCCTCTCCCTGCAACTTCCTCTAGCCGCACCATCCTGCATGAGAGAGAGCTCCAGTTTCAAACCGTCTTCAGGACTGCTTTTGCCCCTTCTCAAAACCCTAACCCTGACATCCTCGTCGTTGCCTCCAGTGATGGCTCCATCGCCCCCTACTCCATCTCCTCCTGCATCTCCGCACAGGTGAGCTCAATCCCAACCGTCGATCTCATGATCGTATCATCCTTCAAAGAGAAAAGGGAAATGCACAAAAATCATCATGAACTGCGTCTGCTTTCGATGAAGGTAGTGTTTTCCGTCGTGAGCTTGTATACGTGCTCCCCCTTGGCAATCGGGTAATCGGGTTGTGATATGATCTAAACTACAATGGTAGTCCATATCCTTAAATTGTCTATAGCGAAACAATCACAATCCTTTGATTTTTGTCCCGAAAAATAGATGATTAGGAAATGGCACCCAACAGCGATTAGTTTCTCTTCTTTTTATTTCCCTATTGCTGCTTTCATTTTTTGTTTGGTTGTTTGTTGTTTTGCTTTTTTCTCCTTAATATATATCAGTTATCTTTCAAAAAAAACAAGAGTCTACATTTGACAGAAGATTGATGGCTTGGATCTTCTGCTCCAGTAGGATTTTAAGGAATTGTTAATCAGTTGATGTCCTATCATATCAATTGTTTGGATGATTGAACCATGGGGACTGTCACTACCTGATGATAGTACGCATACCCTCAATTCAAGGATCATGTATTCCTCTCAGTCCATGTAATGCCTTCAATAATCGATTGTGGTAATGTGAGTATGCTAATATGGATACGATAAAGAGGCAATGACCAATGTTGGCCTGCCCCATTTCATTAATGGCATGAGACTTGCCTCCAAATTTCCATATATATAACTTCAAGTCTCGCTTAAAACACATCAAATTGCAATTTTGGGCTTAGTCATCGTTATGAACTAATTTGGTGTCACCTGCACTTCAGTGATTTACTCCCTGCTAAATTGTGACTTTGTAACCCATTGCAAGCCCACAATCTTTTACCGTTTACTTACATATTTATTATGTTGCAGCCAATGCATATTAACAAGGGTAGGCATCAAACTAGCATCCTTATGGATGAAATGAATGGGTTCGATCTTTCTTAAATGGGTTTGTGCTAAAATAGCAACTGCAACTTGCATGCTCATTTTCCATTGGAGTTGGTAGTACTTTGGTACATGGAGTTGGCAGCATGTAAAGCCCAAAGGATGGGTGGTCTTGAAAGCTATCTCATCATAGCTCAATTAGATCGCCATTTGTTAAGAGGCCCAATTTTGTGACCTCCCAGGCAGTTGGGGCTGACCCTAATGGAAGTTGGTCCTAGTCGGCAAGTCTTAAATCCATGTTAATAACCATGAGGTGGGATATTCTAGGTATGGTAAGCATTGTTTATTTAATTGCAATATTGATTTGTGAATCTGTGATGAATTTTTTTTTTAAAAAATTGAAATAGCCATTTTCATCATAGGTTTTCCATATGTAATGTCATTGAAACTCCTGATTTCTCTCTTCTTTCTTATAGGGATGACTCTTTGAGGAGCCACAAATTTTATTGGAGACTCAAGGCATTAAATGGAGTTGCCACCATGATTTGCTCTTCGCTGACTACACCTATACAGTTGGTGGAGGAAGATTAGAGAGCGATTAGGTAAGACTAGGCCATATGCTCATGCAATCATGTGAACCCAGATATAGAGATTTATGAGTTGTATTCTTGCAATGTATCTACTCTAATTGTCATTCAAGGGGGCCCTTCGTATTTTTTTTATTGAGTTAATATTTATCTTTTGGCTTTAAAAAAAAAAATAAAATTGGTTGGAAATCCATGTACCTTGCTTTAAGCAGGTATCCATTTTTTTTTCATTGTTGGAACTGTCAACAACTAGGTTAATTGTCCAAACTCCAAAGTGCCTGTCTAGGCTACTCTGCACCAATCACCTCCATTTAACGCCCAGGACAAAAGGCATTTCTTTAGGACTTTTCTTGATATTCTCCTTCTGGCTTGCTTTTCCCCCAACTAAAAAAAAAAATAATACCTTGAGCAAAGTAAGCATATCAGTTGCTCTTACTGGTTTTTTTTATTTATTTTTTTTAAAATTTTAAACATGCACTCACACCACCACACACTCACGCCTTAGTGGGATTTCACCACCTATGGGTGCTCGAACCCTTGACTAGGTGTTGAAACTCCTAAGAGTCTACCACTGGAGCAAGAGCAAAGACCCAACTCTTATTGGTTTTAGTTCTGAAGGTCTTCATTGTAACTTGATAACTAATGATCTCTGAAAGTTAATGTTTTGGAGCTGGTTACAAGTCTTTCATTTAAAGAATTTCTGCTGCAAATGGTATCAAACTGAAAGAGGGGAGTGTACCGTTGCTTAATGGGGTGGCAAATTTGTGAATGAGTTTTGAGTTTAAACATACTAAGCTCTCCGTATATTACAGACTTCATAGATTTAGGTTCAATTTATTTGACTATCTGGATGGTTTTAACATTATGGTGTGAAAAAGGTACAGCATGGGCTAGCTATTTATGGACAGGAAAACAAAGGGTACTGCACTGCACATCTAGCGGCATTTATAGCACATGATATGGTATTGGTACAGATAATTCAGATAAAATTGTATTCACTTTTCAAATTATTAAATGATTGCCACCTTGTAAAAATCGGATGATTTTCTTCGTATTTTAGCACGTATCTTATAGAGAGATGAGATCCTAATCTGGAGGAGATTAAGATATTTTCTTTCTATTAATATCGACACTGGTGAAGATCTTGTGTCTCACAAATGCAAGCATGGTTTGTATTTCTGAGGTGCCCTTTTTCTATTTAGGCGCCTGCTCTTTGTACTATTTTCTTTTATTTTTCAATAAATTTTTACCTTACCTGGCATCCTTAAAGTTAATATGGAAGTAATAATTTACTTATAATAATTGGATTATATGCTGTCAGGTTTGTCAATTCAAGAGTTCAATATCATGTTGTTTATCTATTGATCGTTTGGCCTTCAACGTTTGACACAATTCAAGAGTTCAATCACGGCTTCCATCCCCACGTTTCAGCAGGCGATTCAATGTCTCCAGGTAGAAATCGATCATTTCTACTGAAAACTTCACCTCAAACTTATATACATTCACTCGTCAATCCAGTTATAGTTACTTTCTCATTTTGTTGTAGTACAATTCAAATGGATTGGATGTGAACGAAGATCTTAGTTAATTGTCTGTGCTAACACTTTTGCTGAGTGTTATGATTTCGAGCATGTCGAATGTCCATTCATGACTAACTTCATGAAATGCAATGTTGAATTATTTGGTTACTATCGATTCTTGCATGTACTCTGTTTAGCAAGTGAATTTAGCTTAGTTTCAATCACATGGAATTAAACTGAGTTATGAGCATCCAATGGTCATGTCCTTTGAAAATCAATGTCGATTTTCTATTTGATTTTTATTGCATGTCTCAAAGTCAAGAAAATTACTTGCGTGATGTGAACAAACAGCTAGATCAGCACTTTACACGTAAAATTCGTACTCGAAAGAAGCATAGTTCACTGCGTCTCCATGTAGGAGCTGGCATTTCTCATTAATTTTTCTTCTTTAAACCTCAAACTTAAATTTGCATGCAAGTTGGGTTTCAGTTTCTCTCTCTTGATTTGTTCCAGTGGAATTCAAATGCATTGGTTGGGAGCTAAGATCTATCATTGTCACTGGGTGATATAAGTTCAAGGACGTCCTTCATGGCTAGCTTTATGAAATTCCATATCAACTCATTTGGTTACTATTGATTATTGTGTGGAGTTGAATAATAGTCAACTCAACAATGAGAAATGCATTTGTTCAACTCCATATCATGACATTTGGTGGGTCCAACCATGTAGATGTTGTCACCCAAAAACAAAAGTGGTCCATTGCTTTTGGCTATCTCTTGCTAGCTTTGTACTTCGGTCCATTGGGCATTTTAATGAAATTCCATTGCTTGCTTAAAAATAAATAAATAAATAAATAAATAAAAATAAAAAAGGAGAAAAAGAAGAAGAAACTTGTCCTTGTTGTATGTAGGACATGACTTCAGAAACAAGTGAATGCATTATAGTTCCAGAACCTTCCCTAGTTTTTCTCAGCAAAACAATTGTTTCTTAAACCATGACCCATCTAACAGTGGATCAACCGATTCTTGAGCGGGGCATCAACATTGTGGTACTCTGAACGGATTGGATCTCGTATGTATGCACATGTGTGGCATGTACACAACTTGTGTCATGTGCTTATGTGCGTGTGTGCATGAGGATCTGTTTCTTTTACCTTGAATCTGATTGTTGGCATATTGTGTATGTTTTTCTAATGGTAGCAGGGGCATGCCTGTTATGTGATGGGGCGAGGGTGGAATAACAACTTGCCTTGTAAGCGCTGTTTTGATTCCGATAGGTTGGCATATTGTGTATAATGACCACTACTTTAGTCCATTGCAGGCTTAGTTGCGGGATCCTTTTAACTAGATGCCACTCCTGCTTCGAGTCCCTGCTTCAGGCTCTCACTCTTACTCCTGCTTCCCACCTATTTACACTTGTTGACATTTTGAAAGAGGCGCCTCCCTGCTCACGCACCTGAATTTGTTTCCGCTTCGCTTCACGCTTTAGTGACTATGTTTTGTAGTGACATTTAAGAGTAAAATAAATAATGTAATATATTAAAAAAATATTGCTTGTATTGATCATCATGCTTATACATTGCCCACTATCTTGATTCTTAACACCTAGTATATATTTATTTTTATCTTCTTCATCATTTGCTTGTCCCACTATGGGGTTTGGGTCATGGTTTGCTTGTCGAAAGGTTTGGCAACTGTCTGCCCACACAGACTCTCTTCTACTTGCGCTTGGGACTAGCTGGTGTATGACTACCAGATGGATTGTTTCTATATTTAAAATAATTAAAGATCGTTATTTCAGCCATAACGGCCGATGAAATGGCTCATAACAGATTTTGGCCCCAGCCATTATGACCTGTTATGGAAAATTTCAAACTGGGGCCTGCGCTTGATTTTAGTTTTGTTCTTCCAGATATATTTCTTAACCTGATTTTCGCATCTTGATATGGTGTCTTCTCAGTTTCTTCATCTACCTTGCATCAAAGGATGACATGGTATGGTATATAATAAATGATTGTTAATTTTACGGTGTTGGTTGTTTGATAATCCTATCATCCTGATACGTTCAAAAACTCCATTGTTATAATTTACTGTTAATGTACTATAATTGCAACATTGCTCCTGCCATAAATGGGTCAAGGTTTTCCTTGGGTAAATTTTGGGTAGAGTGATTCATGATAAACATATTTCTGCTCGCATGCTCCCGAGGATATTTTTTTCCTTTTTTTTTTTTTTTTTTTTTTTTTTTTTGTTGAGATGTAAGTTATGTTTTTCCTTTTTATTTTCAATTGTCAATTCACTGTGTAAAGTGATGTTGATTGGGATTGTTTCATCTCTTATAGATAAGTGCTTTAAAGTGTTACATGCAGTCATTTCCATGATGGAAAATCAGAAGCTTAACACTACTTCCTGCAATTGTCTTCTCTCTAATCCAATTCTTTTGCTTGAACTTCTGTAACAATTTGTTTATAACCATTCTTCTTCTCTTATGGATGAATGATGTGATGTGTGCATCCATTCTTTTTCATGCTGGGAAGTCAAAAGCTTATATTTGATTCCAGAATGTCGAAGTTTTTTAATAACCTTATCCTTCATTTTATTGTTTTCTTCATTGGTCTTCTAGCATGTTGGTGTTAGAATCTGATCTTTACATGAGCAAGTGGTTACTGATTTTGCAGACTCTTTTATTTTGAAGGGCAAGCTGTAAAAAGCTAACTGAGTAAGAAACAACCGGTGCATGCATCCATGATAACCCAAAGGAATTATGGCATACATGATCCAAGGCTTTGTTCAGTATATGCAGGTTTTCATTGATGACAAGTAGTGGGCCCATTGCCAGTCCAAACCACATTGCTGTTGTGTAAAATGTTGGATGGAGCATGCCCAAAAAAATCTCCCTGATTGGACCATCATAATGTTTCAATTTGTCGCCCACAAAAGAAGAGAAATACAACATCTATCCACATTCACCTGATAAAAGTCCAATTACTGGTGGTTTGGATCTTCCAATATGAGTTGAGGCCTGGTTCATCCACAGAAAAATAGACTGGATTATGAAGAATGGGCCCCACTTGTCACTATAGAGAACTGCATATATTGTGCAAAGCCTCAGGTAGAAATTCTCTAGTACTCCATGACTAAATGTTGTTGTGAACTTGTGATAGACCTATTTAAAAATCCTAAGTCTGCACTTTCCAGAACTATTGTTTACATCATATCATCCATGACGTGGTCATGTTATTTTACCTTCATGTATATGGCTTCGTCTCATTGTTTTTCCTTAGTGCACCCCTATTGATTTGACATGATCAGGGCAACTGAATGGAGCCTGTTATGAGATTACATATATTGCTCTATTATTATTATTTGTTATTGTTGTTGTCGTTGTCATCGTTGTCTTCGCTGTCATCGTCGTCATTGTTTTATAGGTATTATTGTTGTCATTTGTTATCGTTATTGTTATCTTATTATTCTTGTTATAGTTTTTTTTTTTTCTTCTTCTTCTTATAGTTATTGTTGTTGCTTCTTTTGTTGTTATTATTGTCATTATTGTTAGTAGTATTATTGTTGTTATTATTATTTTTGTTGTTGTTGTTATTTTTATTTTGTAATGCTAATGAACTGGTGAATAGAGCTCTACCTGGGCCAGTCATATTTGACCTGCTTGATTATCTTTGACCAGGCCAGCTAGGGGCCACCTGACGCGCACAACTTAGAGGGCCCCGCACATTCTAGGATGGCTTAGCAAATTCTCTACTTTTCAAATTTAATTTCCATGTATTGAGTTTCTTCATAAAAATATTTCTCTGTTTTAGTTGGGATGTTTCTATAGGCTACAAAAGTAACTCCATTTCCATGACCTCATGAAACTGCCGACATTTAAACTAGTACACCAGTAGAGAATAGAGATGAAGACTGTCACCTTTGGAGAAAGCCACAAATTAGATTAAAGTAAGAGTGTAAGACTGTCAATGCTTTGCTATTTGTCTAGTTTGGTTTTAGAGTTCTCTGCTAGAAATTAACAGGGAACTTCTCTGTTGCACACAAAGTTTGCATGTGTATGGGCTTATCCAAGACATTAATATGGCAGGCCCATCATGGATGGACCATGCCCCCAAATCTCCCAATTTGGAAGGTCCTAGCCATCCAATCTTTGGCCCTCTTCTCCTTGAATGTGGATCTTCTTCTTCTCGAATCATGCATTCCCATGCCAACAAACAAAAGGCTAGACATCCAGTCTCCCAAATTGGAAGATCCTAGCTTTATAATCTTTGGCCGCTTTTCCCTTGAATGTGGATCTTCTCCTTCTCAAATCATGCATTCCCCTGCTCTAGAGTTGTCTGATTGAGAAGAGTTTCTGAGCTTGGTCCATTGATGATGGAAGATGCAGCCTCACTGATTTGGATCGAACTTTCTAGCCAGATTCATTACGATCTAGACCATCCATGAGATCTCCCTTAACTTCATCCTACAGCTGTCCATGTGGTCCATGTGAGCAGAATGTACAATGTGCATCCATGTGAATAGCTGCTGTTTGATTGTACTAAAAACAGGATGGCCATTTAATGTTCTAACTATTACACCCATCTCTTTATATCACATGACATCATCAACATGATTAAATATCTTTCAGTATGTTACTTACTAGAAAAAAAAAAAACATTTTTTGCCTACTTTTGAGGTTTTTATGCTTCCAATGGCATATTATTTCTATTCTCAGTCCGGACTGTAATTATGGATGATAGGTTATGCTTTAAACTTCATTGATCTAGTGAAAAATGAGAGTTTCATTGATGTAGGTCATACTTGTACAAGGAATGGGTTTTCACTTAATCCATCACATTAAGGCATTGGTTTCTTTCAACAGAAATGTTTATGTAGGTGGAGGAAGTTGACGGTTGGATTTGTCTGGCCTTACATGCGTCAGATTTTGGGTTGTCTTTCTGTTGGACGCTCATCTTGAAAATCAAGTTGCAACACTCATCAAGTAAGTACATGTGTACATCTTAACATGGATCAGCGGTCAGCCTTTCTCTCTCACGCTTGTGGCCCATATGTATTATCGATCTTTTTTTAATGTATTATTGATCTTAATTAATAAATTATCAGGCTAAAATCCAGCAACCTGACTCATTTTTTACACACAAATGCTGCTCGCTAATCCCTAATTACAATCATGTGAGCCATGATAAACTCTAATTACATATAGTCTTGGTTAATTTATATTTTTATTACTTCATGTAAACATATTTGTAGTTATACATTACTTTTACCTTTGTTTATGGTTCTCCTTGTTTATGGTTCTATTGTTTAGTTTAATGGATTTGATATTGAATTTGGTATGCTTAATTTATATTTTGTCACTTCATTTATATTCTGTTGAAATTGGTATCAAAACCTTGTTTACGGTTCTATTATTAGGTTAAATTTCTTTAGAACAACAGCCCATTTGGTAGAAGAGGAAACACCTCTACCTGTGCTTTTTGAGCAGTAGCTCCTTTGGAGCCCGCTTTCACGTCGACCTAAGGGTCCTAGCGTGGAACTACCAAATCTGCCCATTGAGTCTAAAAAAGAGACGCAGTGTTTTTTTATTATTTTAGTTTGTTATCATACTTGCGATTGAAAATGGAAATAAAAAACTTGTTTTATTTCACTAAAGAATGCATCAAAATTTGTTTATTCACTTTAAACACATTTAGTCAGTAGGGTCCAACCATCATTTGAACATCAAAATTGACTTGATTATCTCATTTGTTGCAGAATGTTGTCATTCAGTAACAAAGCATGGATGGACAAACATAGGTTAAGTCCAGAATATTTGGATGGACTTATGCATTTTATTGAGTTTATAAAGAACAACGGTGGTGGATTTGATCATTATTCGTGTCCGTGTGTGAAATGTAGAAATGGGAGTGGGATGTTCACTCTTGGAGAGATTCATGAGCATTTGCTCATTAACGGTATTGATAAGTCATACACACATTGGATTTTTCATGGTGAAAGTCTTGCGAAAAGTAACGAGGAACCATCATCATCGACGTTTGATGATCAATCCGATGATGAGTATCCTAGAATGGAGGAACTTGTTAATGATGCATTTAGAAATATTGGAGAGCATGCTGATACTCTTATGGATAATCTTAGAAGAAATGAAAATTGTCATGAAGACCTTGATGCAGAAAGATATAAGGCTTTATTTGATGATGCAAGACAATCTTTATACCCTTCTTGCCCTAGAGAACTCACAAAATTATCGGTTACTGTTGAGTTGTATAGTTTAAAGACACGTAATGGTTGGTCGGATAACAGCTTTAATGATCTTCTTCAATTGGTTAAGAAGTTGTTACCAGTAGAAAACACGTTGCCAGTGAGCACATATTAAGTGAAAAAGATGATCCACACATTGAGAATGACTTATGAGACTATACATGCATGTCCCAATGATTGTATTATTTATTGGAAAGAGTATAAAGATAGACAAAATTGTCCAACATGTCATACTTCGAGATGGAGGTTAGATTACTTGGCAAAGAACAAAGGCGTTAGAGTTCCATCGAAGGTTTTGAGATATTTTCCTTTGACACCAAGGCTACAAAGACTATACAGGTGTGCATTCAATGTCAAATATAATTTTAATATTATCCTATATACCTTTTGTTAAAAAAAATTAATAAGTAATCTTTTTTTTTTTTTTTAAAACTTTATTTCTAGTGTGCCATGGATAGCGGAGCAAATGACTTGGCATTATCAACCGAAAGAATATAGTGGTGTTATGCGGCATCCATCTGATTCATCAATTTGGATGGTAATAAATAACAAGTGGCCAAGTTTTGCTGAAGAATTCCGTAATGTGCGTTTAGGGCTTGCAACTGATGGATTTAACCCATTTGGACATCTTAGTAGTGTCTACAGTTGTTGGCCTGTCATTATAGTGCCATATAATCTACCCCCTTCGATGTGTATGAAAAGAGAATTTTCAATGTTAACTGTATTGATACCAGGTCCAAAAGGACCGAGTAAGGACATTGATGTTTACCTACAACCGTTGATTGACGAGTTGAAGAATTTGTGGCTTAATGGAGTGTCAACATATGATTCTCATTCAAAGACAATTTTTAATTTGAAAGCCATTTTAATGTGGGGAATTCATGATTTTCCTGCATATGGGAGTTTATCAGGATGTGTTACACATGCACAATATGCTTGCCCTGTTTGTGCCGAGGGAACCGTCGCTGAACGACTTAAGAGTGGCAAGAAGTATTCCTATCAGGGCTATTGAAGATTTCTTCCTATTAATCATGTTTTTAGGACCCAAAAAGCGGCATTCAATAATAAAGTAGAAGAAGGAAGACCTTCTCATCGATTAAGTGGTTCAGAGGTTGAAGCGAAGGTAATCGGTATTCAGATGGATATCGGTAAATCGAAGGGGAAGAAACGAAAAAGTTACGGTGATGATTCGACTGGGAATATAACTGCTTGGTACAAAAGATCGATCCTATTCGACTTGCCATATTGGAAGGTGATTTCCTTAACTTGTTACTTTCATTTGCATGTATGTCAGTGAATAAAAACTTAACATTCCATCATAATTGTGTTTTTTCAGGAGTTACCAGTTCGACATAACTTGGATGTAATGCATGTTATAAAGAATGTTGGTGATCATCTTCTGTCGACGATTCTAGAAGTCAAAGATAAAACTAAGGATGATATAAGTGCACGCGAAGATTTGAAAAAAATGAACATAATGAAAGACTTATGGATTAAAGAAGAGGATGGCAAAACTATTAAACCAAAGGCACCATTTACTTTAAGTCGCAAGGAGAAAGAATTGTTCTGTCAAACATTGCATGACTTGAAGGTTCCTACAGGGTATAGTTCCAGATTTAAACATCTTGTGAACTTGCAAACTCTCGAGATAAAGGGACTAAAGTCGCATGATTATCATGTCATTATGTGTCAGTTACTACCTGTGTTGCTACAACATGCTTTCTCAGAGCATAAGACGTTGCGAACTGCTATTCAACACGTCTGTTACTTCTTTAATGTCCTGTGCTCGAAGACAATTAGCGCAGATAACATCATTGCCGTCAAACAACGTGTTGTTGTGGCAATGTGTGTTTTAGAGAAGTTTTTTCCTCCTTCATTCTTTGTTATTAGCATTCACCTTATGGTACATCTAGCTGACGAAGCATTAGCTTGCGGTCCAGTTAGATTTCGGTGGATGTATCCTTTTGAACGGTAAATATCTAACCTTGATGTGATTCATTTAGACTTCATCGTTGTCATATATTGACAATATATTATTAATTGGATGCCTCCATCAGGTTAATGAAGATTTATAAAGGATACGTAAAGAATACAGCATATCCTGAAGGGTGTATTGTAGAGCGTTACATTGTAGAAGAATCTATTTTATATTGTATGGAGTATATGCCAAACGGTGAGAGAGGAAGTCACAAGCATACCCGTTAAAGGTTCCTGGACGAGGATAGGGTGTGCGATGAAGAGCCTTTGGATAATGGCAAGAATATATACTTAACTAACATACAACATCAACAAGTACGCAGATGGGTTCTACACTGCTACGATGGAATTTATGAATGGAAAAGGTAAGTAGATAAATTTTCTAAAATATCAAATCACTTGTAGTAATTGGATTAGTTGTTTTGATTGTATAGCTTACTTGATTAGTTGTTTCTATAGACTAGACATGATAGATGTAATGCAGGTTTGTGACAAATGTGTTGATGGCTTCGATCATCACTGCAATGTAAGGAATTATATCACAGATAAAACACTTTACTGAAAGTAGACTCTACCAGTTTGGCTAACACTGTATTGTTGTTGCCTATTTTCAGGTATCTGTATAGGAGAGATTTGCTTCTTGCATCAGAGTTCAATATCATGAATGATTATATGCTGTCAGGTTTGTCAATTCAAGAGTTCAATATGCTACACTTGAGATAAGATGACCTCACCAAGAATACATGTTAAGTGTCACACTGTCCTGCAAAAATCAAAGAACTTGGTTTTGCATCTAATCATCATTTGATCTTTGGTTGGACGATGATGATGTTATTTCACCATGCATGTTTCATGCGGAAGCTTTCTTCCTTGGATTACCTAACACATCTGCCTTTCTTCATAAAATTTACAAATTTCTGAGTCACTCCAGTTCTCTTTCTCATATGTTTTTTCCTTGTATAATAACCACATTTTGTTGTTGTTCGTTTTTAATTGTTTTCAGGTGCGGAGACTTTAACTTGTTGAGCCATCACAAAATTTGTTTAGCGATTTGTTTCTACTTGGTTTGTTCCCGAATTGCCCATTAGATACCAACCATCGTACATATGTTTTAGATCCCTACAGGCAAGAATTTGGATGCGCTTGTTGGGTTTGTAGATCCTTTTCCTTCAAGCAAGCCGAATATTTTATCATGGGTAAGGCATGCTTTTTTTGTACTTTTGTTATTGAGTAGCCATGACTTGTAAGCTTGATAATCATTAATTCATCCTGTTTTCCAATTGCATGATGTACATTGGAACTCCAACCCACACATGATGCACTGGATGCCTCTTTTGGCTAAACATGCTTATCAGATGGCATAGATGTCAAACTGGGTTTCTTGTACAGATATATAGGCCTGTGGGGCCCCTTGAATTTGCTAGTGACCCCCTTGATTGGGACGCGAGGACCCTTTCTTCCAACACTTGTACCTACATGCACATTAGATTTTACTTTGTTTGTGATATTAATTGCTTATTGAAGCCATCTTATTGTTATAATTACCTTTTCTGATAATGGCAGGCAAGGGGCTTCGGGAGGGAAGGTGCAGAGGATTGATCAAGAAAGGAAAGGGCGAAGAGAATCTAGAGCAATTCCGGCACTGATGCCAATCTTGAATTAGCCGTGTCATTGCGGTAAGTTCTACTTTATTTAGGACCAGAGTTTCTCATTTCCATGCCTTCCGGTTTACTGTAGTGATGTTAACAACAGTCATTGTGCTAATTGTTGCTGTTTTCCTTCTTCTTCTTCTTCTTGTTTTCCTTTCTTTTCTCTTCTTCTTCTTCTTCTTCTTCTCCTTTCCTTTCTTTTCTTCTTCTTCTTCTTCTTCTTTTTCTTCTTCTTTTATTTTATTTTATTATTATTATTATTATTATTTTTTTTGTGTAATAGCACGTTGGCATTTGTTTCTTCTTGTTCTTTTGGTGGTTGAGTTATGGGTGAGGATCCCAAGAGATTCCTGCCTGCTTTCTCATACAAAAGAACAAAAGGAAAAATAAAAATAATAAAAGAGAGATTCCAGAAATGGATGGAGGTTATTGTGATGTGTATAAAAATGAGGGGTAATTGGTTACTGTCAGAGGGCGAAGTGGCTGGTAACTATTGATCACATAGTGCGATTGGCCCATTCTAAAATATGCCATCTGTACATGTAGTGCACGTGAAGATCTGGAATGCAGTGATTGGTTTATTCTACAATGTGGGTTTGTAGATGCACATTTATCTGACAACCAACACATTTTCACGAGATAAGTTATCTGACAACCAACACATTTTTACGAGATAAGTTCTCAAGTGTACTGTGTCTACAAGTTTTTACTAGTATTTCTAGAGTGCAAAAATAAAAAATAAAAATAAATTAAAAGGAAAACAAAGAAAAATAAGAAAAAAGGAAAAGTTTTCTATCATCATACTCTTTTTTTTTTTTCCCCTACTTGAACAAAGAGACTGATTTTTGTCTTCTCCCCTTGATCAGACTGATTGCTTGCAATTCAATGCAGTTGCACATCCAAACACAACCTACTGTGGATCTAAACTGAGTTGTCTTTGATTCTCGGATGTCTTAAGTTATTGGTCTTCTGTTTGTTTATCTATGATGCTATCATTTGCCACAAGTTAAACAATTCCAAATCTGTGGTCTTACTCGAGTCACTGGATGGTTCCAACATGAAAGACAGGTCTTTCAATTTCTTCGGTTTTACAGCTCGTCCAAATTGGCTTAAGTAATCATCAAGGTGCTTTTAAGTGTTTTCTTTCTTTTGATTTGTTTGAATGAATGTATGGTTGATCAGAACTTTAGACTGAGCTACTTTGGATTGTTAGGGAGAGAAGATTTCAGTAATCATTGTGCAGCTTGTTGTAAAAAATAAGCAATACCAGTTCATTATAACAACTAAATAGTTCCTGAAATGTGGTGGGATCCATATTCAGTTTAGGTGGCAATGAGGGGGCTGCAGTCGGTCTATTTAATAACTGGACATAAACTCAGGCCTTGGCACGACCTGATCCTAAAGTTCGGCCAAGCCTGGTCGGTGGTGTGCTGAGGCATGGAAACACGATGAGCCAAAGCTAGCCAAACCACTATTGCCAGTCCTTGAAGAAATGCGTGTTATTTTCCACTTCTATTTCTTGCTTTTAGCTTTATTATTATTATTATTATTATTATTATTATTATTATTATTATTATTATTATTATTATTATTATTATTATTTATTCTTATGTATTTCACAATTTGATTGCAGAAAAGACAAGGTCAGTCCAATTCCAAGAGCGGAGTGAGAAGTTCAATCCGCATCGGGAGGAAGTTGCTTAGGCTTCCCGATAGATCCACCAGAGCAATCCCATGCTCTAGAAGAGGCATCTGAAGATTCTCAGGTGCATTTTCCTAATAGAGCCTCACACTCGGGGCCTCTAGTTCACCTAAGTGCATGGGCGAAGTCTCAGAAAAATGAGGACGGTGCTCCAAAGATTTCAACTGGGGCCGATTTGTCGGCCTTTTCTCGGTTTAGTAGCAAAGAAGGAGGAAGGTAGATGACCACGGGAAAAGATTGGTCCTTCTCGGTCGAAGCTACTAATACGGTGGAAGGTTCTTTGGAATATGGTGGTGAGGCCCCAGAATCCGCCAGAAAGCATGATCCCACATCTCATAAAAAAGATGGAAGGATGGGCCACAAAGACCCAATATCGGTAAGTAATTGCTTCTCAGCAGTTCGATTCTTCCCTGTATATATCAAATATGAGTTGCTGGGGCAATCACTTGGGTAGTTCTTGCAATAAAGAATATTTGTTTTGATGATTAAGTAGAGCCAGAAGATAATGTCCCCAAATGTTTTAAACAGCACACGGGGTTGTTACCTGTTGAGGTCAAAATCTAGTTAACCCTCCTCCTCACTTCATGTACTTCGAGCAGGCGTCGAACTAGGAATCCTGCACAAACCACAAGCAATGGAGACCCTGGCTAAGCCGGGGGACCCTCCGATGCCTAAGTCAGGACAACAGAATCTGGGTCTAAGTTTAGGAGAAGGGCTGAATATCAGATGTTGCGTACCTTTGCTTATGGGATGGTGTAATATTTATACCTCCTCATTCGCTCGATTCGTGTTCGATCATCTCAGCACAATCAGTGGGATACGTGGGTCGTGGAGATATTGCTCAGAATCCAGAAGATCGTGTCTACGACGTGCGTATCTGGGGGCGAGTTAATAGCGCATTTCTATATATTGCAGTTTCTTCATTTAGCGCGTGGGACCTTTATCCTCGGGGATACCTCGGCTCGGCTAGACTGAGGACGACGATACTAATCCGAGCTGATGATTGGTTTCGTTGAGCCATTTGCTCGGAGTCGATCGTACAACCCAAATGTTCTTTCTTCCGATTGCCCCTGGGAAGAAGCTGATCAAGAATGGGAGCTTCGTCCATCTTAACTCATTCTCCTAGTATTACTCCGAGGTTCGGACTCTCCGCTCGGAGTAATGAACCGTCGGTCCTTCTGCTTGTAATCGGCTCGGATCTTCCCATAACAGAAGCCCCCTACTCTCTGAGGTCATTCATGAGCTCGGAGAGTAATCAACTGGAAGATCAGTCGCCTCAGTTCTTCGGTGCATTTATGGTTCTCGTGTGAAACGTCTCGCACTCGAGATTTAGCGGCTTCGAGCTAACCATGAACGAACACGTGGCGACGGTTGGGATTCCGAATCGTTACCGACTTGTGAGTGATTGCCACGTGCTCTCGAGGCGTCATATCGAGCGTTCTTTTCTGCGCTCGGGTACCGTGTGGTTTAACTCACACAATAATCGAGGAGGATATCGTTACTTTTACCATGTTTTGAACCAATGATATAACGCCACGTCGGACTCGGAGTCGGCCAGCCATGATTCCGACGCAGCCATTATTATAGGCCATTCAATGCAGGGCCTCTTTATTCTATAAAAGGCCTAGCCAGGGTCTTCATTCGACTGCTATCGTTTGCATTTGAGTTGTTTAATGGAGAAGGCGATTTCCGGCGAAGGCGATTTCTGGCAGAAGTAGTTTCCGACTTAGTTCTCACGCTTGTTGAGTCATCTCCGGCGATTGTCGGGTGAGTTTGATCTTTAACATCCCTGTTCCAAGATGTCTTCCGATAGGGAAATGGCTAGGAGTTACAATGACGACTCCGAGTTGGGGAGTTCTGATAACAGAAGAGGGGCTTCTGAAGGTTCCTTCGAAGCGGTGCCGTTATATCCTCGGCCCCGGAAACAGGCGGTGGCGAGAACTCGGACTCGCCAGGTCAGCAAGAAAGGGGCGAAACGAGCCCCCAGAGTTGCTACCGTCGATATTCCAGAGATGCCCCCCGGTGGGAGGGCGTCGGAATTGGTTCCAGGGGGCTCTGTAATTACAGAGTCCCAAATGGAATGGATTCGGACGGAGTTTGACATACTTCGCTCCGTTCGGATCAGGGCCCCCGAGCCCTCTGATGCTGCTGGCAATCCCGCGGCCGGGGAGGTAGCCATATTTTTATGTGGCTTATTGTGCGGACTCCGACTCCCGATGCACCCCTTCATTCGAGCTCTAACCGCTTACTTAGGGCTCGCGCCTGGACAGTTCGCGCCTAATGCTTGGAGAGTGCTAATTTCCGCTTACATTATCTGGCACCAAGTAGGGAACTCGGCGTTGACGCCAGCCGAGCTGATGAACTTGTACCTGGTCAAGCACGAAGGCAACGATCCCTGGTACTATTTCGCGACCAGGGGTAGCAAGGGGTTAGGGCTCATCTTGGGTCTTCCGTCCTCGAATAAGGACTGGAAGAACAAGTGGTTTTGGGCCGCAGGCGAGTGGGAGGCACCGGCAGCGGAGGTCGGGGCTTTATCGACTCGGGTTCCCGTTCGCTTCACTATGCCAGGTCGGGTCGAGATTTCTTTTACGCATTGCTTTTACTTCAGCCTCACTCAAAAGAACAATTGTCTTGCAGGATTCACGAGGGGCGTACCCTTCATCACCTCGGACCAGAAGAACCAGATAGCCAAAGCGAGGACATATTCGGAGGAGCATCGCCGCTGGTCAGATCTGATTACAGCGGCTAACCTTTATCGATCGGGGCTTTGCAAGACGAGGCCGCATTCTACCTCGCTCAGTGAGTATCCTTATTTTCAATCAGTTTTTTTAACTATGTACTTTGCTTTTATAATCATTTAATGAGAGAGCCAATTTTGGGTCCCCACTTCTTTTTATTGGTTGTTCTTACTTACTATGTAATGCAGTCGAGCCGAGTCCTTGATTTGTTCGGATGTGGTTTGGGCCTCGGTCTGATCCTTAAAAGGATCAAGTCGTTTCGCTTTTCAGCGGAGGGCCTTCCGAGTAGGTGGGACTGACTCCCTTACTGGGGGGTCGGAGTTACCCATTGGCTTTGCCCACCCGGTTAAGGGGGGATGCCTTTGTAGAAATTGGTCCGACTTCCTTAGTGGGAAGTCGGATCGCCTCGTAGTTTTATTTCCTTGGTTAAGAGGAGACGCCTGTAGAATTTTAGCCCGTTTGATCTTTGTTGATGGCAAGGATAAGCTGATCGAATGTGTTTTTATTCATAACCTTAAAGGCTTGTCACTCGGGGGCGTACATTATTGGATAACCTCAAAGGTCAGTAAGCTGCTCGAGCGCCTTATTACTGATAGTAAATTTTCAGATGCTCCGCATTCCACGGGTGGAGGAGTTGGCGGTTTTCGAGATCTTCCAAGTGGTAGGATCCGGGCTTAGTTGATCGGACCACTCGGTATGGTCCTTCCCAGTTAGGGCCGAGTGTTCCGGTTCCTGGCTCGACCGTGTTCTGAAAGACTCGTCGAAGAACTAGGTCCCCTGGTCGGAATCGCCTGATCTTCACTTTAGAATTGTAGAATCTGGCTACCTGTTGGTGTCGGGCGGCAGCACGGAGCTTTGAAACTTCACGGATCTCTTCCAGAAGATCCAGATTGGCAGCGATTTGCTCAGTATTTTGATTTTCATTGAAACTAACCACTCGAGCCGTAGGGAGGCCGATTTCAACGGGCACTATTGCCTCCGACCCATACGAAAGCGAGAACGGAGTTTCTCCAGTGGAAGATTGAGCTGTGGTTCTATACGCCCAGAGGACGAATGGGAGTTCTTAGGCCGATTACCTTTGCTTTTTCTAGCTTCTTCTTGAGGTGGTGCTTGATGACTTTATTTACTGCCTCCACTTGCCCATTGGACTGCGGATGCCGAGGCGAGGCGTAAGCGTTCTTGATACCGAGCCCTTTACACATACCCCTGAATTTGTCGTTGTCGAACTGCTTGCCATTGTATGCGAGACGATAGTATTCGGAACTCGAATCTGCAGACTATGTTCTTCCAGACGAAGTCAATTATTTTCTGTTCGGTAATCTTTGCAACGGGCTCGGCCTCGGCCCACTTCGTGAAGTAGTCGACAGCGACGATGGCAAACTTGACTTGTCCTTTTCCGGTTGGCAAAGGGCCGATGATGTCGATCCCCCACTGAGCGAAAGGCCACGGACCGCTCATGGGAGTCATTTCTTCTGCCGGTTGTCGGGGCACGGACGCGAAACGTTGACATTTGTCATATTTTCTAACATATTTTTTGGCATCTTCTTTGAGAGTTGGCCAGAAGTATCCTTGCCGAAGCACCTTTAAAGCCAAGGCTCGGCTGCCAGAATGGTTTCCGCAGATTCCTTCGTGAATTTCCCGGATGACATATTCTGCTTCTTCGGGTCAGAGGCACCTGAGATATGGCTGTGAGTACCCCTTCTTATACAGAGTTCCATTCAGAATAACATATCTTGCTGCTCGGAGTCTCAGACGCCTAGCTTCCTGTTTGTCCGAGGGGACCTCCCCTGACTCGAGGTAGCTAAAGATTGGGTCCATCCAGCTCGGACTGTTATCCACCGGATTAACCGTCTTTTCCTCTACTCGATCGATGCTGGGATGTTCAATGAATTCTACCGGAACGATTCGCAGAATCTTTCCCTCTGCGGCTGATGCCAACTTCGCCAAGGCGTCAGCCCATGCATTTTCTGTTCTCGGAATCTGGTGAACCGTACAGTTCCAAAACTTCTCGATCAGTTTTCTGGCCTCGTCCAGATAAGCGATCATTCTGTTTTCTTTGGCTTCATAATCGGCGGAGATGTGATTCACGACCAGCTGAGAGTCGCATCGAACTTGGATAGATTGGATTCCGAGGCTGGCAGCCAATCTGAGCCCAGCTAACAGTGCCTCATATTCCGCCTCATTGTTGGAAGCCTTGAAGCCGAGTCGGATGGCATATTGGATGATTGTGGAGTCAGGAGCGATCAAAACGATCCCTGCCCCGGCTCGCTTCGAGTTAGATGATCCATCCACGTAGAGGATCCATCCGGCTTCAGGAATGACTTGTGAGCTGCTTGGGAGGTCAGGCGGAGTTGCCTCATCTTTGTTGTTGACTCTGCTCGTCACCCATAATGGTGAATTTCGCAATGAAATCGCCACCGCTTGGCCTTTCTTCGCCGTCCTCTCACGGAAAGTAATGTCAAACCCCCAAGTTCAACCGCCCACTTAGTCAACCGACCCGAGACCTCTGGTTTTGGAGAATCTGGAGGGGGGAGTCAGTTAACACGATGATCGAATGAGCTTGGAAATATGGGCGCAACCTCCGAGCCGAGACGACCAGGCCGAGTGCGAGCTTCTCCAGAGCGGGGTATCTTGTTTCTGCTGGCACCAGAGCTTTGCTCACGTAATATACTGGGTGCTGTCTATTCCCCACTTCTCTGATCAGAGCCGAACTGACTGCTGAATCTGAGACTGCGAGGTATAAGAACAAGGGTTCGCCTTCCTCCGGTTTTGATAGCAGAGGCGGTAAGCCCAGATATTGCTTCAGTTGTTGGAAAGCTTACTCGCACTCGGGTGTCCACTCGGCCTTCTTATGACCCTTCAACTGTTGGAAGAGGGGGAGACATTTATCGGTGGCTCGGGATATGAAGCGTCCGAGTGCTGCTACTCGTCCAGTGAGGCATTGTATCTCCTTGATAGTTCGAGGTGAACTCATGTCGAGGAGTGCTTTGATCTTGTCGGGGTTAGCTTCGATGCCTCTCTGGCTGACTTGGAATCCGAGGAACCTTCCCGAGCCGACTCCGAAAACGCACTTCATCGGGTTCAGCTTCATTTGATACTCTCGGAAGACTTCGAAGGTTTCTCCGAGGTCCGCCAAGTGATCGGATGCCTTGACACTTTTCACCAACATGTCATCGACATAAACTTCCATTGTGCGCCCGATCTGCCTTGCGAACATCTGGTTGACTAATCTCTGGTATGTAGCTCCAGCATTTTTCAGGCCAAATGGCATGACCCGGTAACAGTAGAGCCCCCTGTCCGTGACAAAGGTAGTCTTCTGCCTGTCGGAGGGATGCATTGCGATCTGATTGTAACCAGAGTAGGCATCCAGGAAGGAAAGTAGCTCGTGTCCTGCAGTACTGTCCACTAGTTGATCGATCCGCGGTAATGGAAAACTGTCTTTTGGACATGCTTTGTTCAGGTCTGAATAATCCACGCAAACTCTCCATTTGCCATTTGCCTTCCTAACCAGTACCACGTTTGCGATCCATTCTGGATAATATACTTCTTCAATGAAGTCGGCATCCAACAGAACCGAGACCTCTTCCGCAATGGCTCCACACCGCTCGGCATCGAATGGTCTCCTCTTTTGTTTCACAGGCTTGTGATTCGGATCCACATTCAACCTATGAACCAAGATGTCTGGAGAGATTCCCGGCATATCCGCGTGTGACCAGGCGAATACGTCTCTGTGTCGTCGCAGGAAATTCAACAGCTCGGAGCGTTGCTCAGGCGTGAGTGATGTTCCGAGCTGGACCGTCTTGCTTGGATCGACTTCGTCGAGTGGTACCTTCTCCAAATCTTCAATGGGTTTGTTCTCGGAGGGTCCGCGCGGGTCCAAGATATTGACAGTGAGTGTTTGCTTTGCAGACCCTTTTTGAACCGCGATGGCATAGCATCTCCGAGCCTCGCATTGATCGCCTCGGAGGTAACCTGTTCCGCCTTCAGCGGGAAATTTCATCATCAGGTGATAAGTAGACACGACCGCCCGCATTGCATTGAGGGAGGGCCTGCCCATAATCACATTATGCACTGATGGCACGTTAACAACAAGGAAGTCCACCATCAAGGTGACTTGATGTTGCCCCTCTCCCGCAGTCACCGGGAGGGAAATAGCTCCTTCGGAGATCACTCTTTGTTCGGCAAAGCCGTGTAAGGGGGTCTTCACAGGTCTGAGCCGAGACTGTGGAATCCCCATTCTTTCGAAGGCCTCAGAGTAGATCACGTCGGCTGAACTTCCAGTATCAAAGAGAACCCGGTACACCTTATGATTGGCTATGGTCATAGTAACTACCAAGGCGTCATCGTGTGGGTGTTGGATCCCCCGAGCGTCATCTTCTGTGAATGTGAGGTTACAAGGACTGACGCGCGGTTCTTTGTTAGGCCGCTCAGCGAGATTGACGTAATGCTCCGGGCTCCTTCGGGAGTGAGCTTTTCGAGCTCTGTTTGAGTCTCCTCCTCCTGATGTACCTCCGAAGATGGTGCGGATCTCCGCAGGTTCTTCGGTCGGATTTTTGGGGCGTTCACGTGTTCGTTCCTCTTTCCGAGCAGTTTTCTCTTGCTTGGTATACCGACGTAAGTGCCCCTTCCGGATGAGGGATTCAATTTCATCCTTGAGATCTATGCACTCATTGGTATTGTGGCCATGATCTCGATGGAAGCGACAATACTTGCGCTTGTCGCGGAGCTTTGGGTCTGCCCGCATACAAACAGGCCAATTGAGAAGTTTCTCGCCCCGGATATCCAGTAAGATCTGCTCGGCGGTAGTGTTGAGAGGCGTATAGGAACGGAATCTCCCTTCTGGCTTTCTGCTTGGCCCGCGATCGCGAGAAGAATGATCGTCCGAGTTTTTCCTCGGGGCCTGAGGTTCTTCGTTCCTTGGCCTCTTCCCTTTACCATTCGGCTCGGTTATTTGGATACTCTTGCGAGTAGCGGAGAACTCCTCGGCATGGACATATTTCTGGGCTCTAGCGATGAGCTCGGCTAACGTCTTTGCCGGGTTCTTCCCTATGGAAAAGGCGAATCGTCCCTCCCTCAAGCCGCTACATACTGCGGCGAGAGCCATCTTGTCGTCATAGTCTTCCACCTGCAATGCTTCCTCGTTGAATCGAGCGATGTAATCCTTTAAGGATTCTTTCGGTCCTTGTTTGATGGTAAGCAGGTGGGTATTGGGCTTTCGGCTTCTCTTACCGCTTATGAACTGGGTAAGGAATGACCGAGACAACTCTTCGAACGAACATATGGATCCGGCTTGAGTTGTCGATACCAATTCCGAGCGGATCCGGCCAGAGTGATCGAGAATCCTCTGCACATCATTGCATCAGTTGCAGTCTGTATCTGCATCCACGAACGGTAAGCTTCCACATGTTCAGATGGGTCGCCGGACCCAGAGTACTGGATGACGGGAGGAATCCGAAATCTTTGAGGCATAACTTCGTTCATAATTTCTGAGGTGAACGGAGGTTTGGTCTCTTCCATCATGGCTTGAACAGCAGCCGGAATTGATGATGGCTGCTGTTGCTTCTGTAACATCAAGACTTGATTATTCAGGTCTGCGAATCGCGACTCCCAGGGATCCCTGTTCTCCGCCACTTCTTCCCGAGTGCTTTCCGGCTCAGGCATTCTTCTTTCCCTTCTCCTCTCCAGGGTGTGACGAAGGTCCGTTGGAGCCAGAGCCGAGGTGGCTGGGACGTCCGTCGGGGCCCGAGTCGTCACATTCCTGGTAGGAGCTCGGGGAGGGTTTTGAGCAGACACCGGTGCTCGGGTAGATTGTTGCGGAGATGTCCCGCGCCCCGGACTTCTTGTTGCTGAATGGGCTTGAACGGTTGGTCCGACTTCTTCTGGTACTGGACTTCTCCGCTCAGGTTGTTGCTGGGGCTCGCGCTCCTGCCTCATCCGTTGCAACTCATCGCGCAAGGCCTGCACTTCGCCTTGTAAAGCGCGGTATCTGTTGGAACGATTGCGAGAACGCTGAGATGGGCCCGGAGCAGACTCCGCATGAAGCAGTGATGAGGAGCGGGTCTGCTCCGGTTCCGCCACCACAGCTTTCTTCTTTCCTCTAGCCATAACTTTCAAGAACAGGAAACTGACTTTTTTGTATCAGTTTCCCACAGACGGCGCCAAAAATGTTGAGGTCAAAATCTAGTTAACCCTCCTCCTCACTTCATGTACTTCGAGCAGGCGTCGAACTAGGAATCCTGCACAAACCACAAGCAATGGAGACCCTGGCTAAGCCGGGGGACCCTCCGATGCCTAAGTCAGGACAACAGAATCTGGGTCTAAGTTTAGGAGAAGGGCTGAATATCAGATGTTGCGTACCTTTGCTTATGGGATGGTGTAATATTTATACCTCCTCATTCGCTCGATTCGTGTCCGATCATCTCGGCACAATCAGTGGGATACGTGGGTCGTGGAGATATTGCTCAGAATCCGAAGATCGTGTCCTACGACGTGCGTATCTGCGGGCGAGTTAATAGCGCATTTCTATATATTGCAGTTTCTTCATTTAGCGCGTGGGACCTTTATCCTCGGGGATACCTCGGCTCGGCTAGACTGAGGACGACGATACTAATCCGAGCTGATGATTGGTTTCGTTGAGCCATTTGCTCGGAGTCGATCGTACAACCCAAATGTTCTTTCTTCCGATTGCCCCTGGGAAGAAGCTGATCAAGAATGGGAGCTTCGTCCATCTTAACTCATTCTCCTAGTATTACTCCGAGGTTCGGACTCTCTGCTCGGAGTAATGAACCGTCGGTCCTTCTGCTTGTAATCGGCTCGGATCTTCCCATAACATTACCTATCGTCAATCTGAACCATTTTGTTTATTCATACAACTAGGAGCAAGCCATGGTGCAAGAATCACGTTGTCGGATGATCCTAACCCTTTGAATGGGGCCAATTTATCACATGGATAGACTTTCAAATCGAAGGGTTACTTTAGAACAATAAGAAATCCCGATTGGCATGATTTTTGCAGCATGGCTTGCTCCTAATTGTACGAATGAATGGCCGGTTTTGGTCGACAATAGGTTAATCCATGTGCCATTTAAAAGGTTCGGGGATATTGCTAATGCCCCTTTGAAGGTTGGGACGTTAGCAAAACCCTAATTAAAAATGCTTATAGAATCTAGGGAAATGATCTGTTGTTGGACATGGATACAACTTCACTAAACCTTATCCCTGTCTGATCATGATCAGGACCTGGGATCAAGTTGAGCTTGCTTCACTTTTGCGATCGATCTTTGATCAGACAGTGATAACTGATAATATATTCATCATCAATAATGAAGTTCCACTATTGGTGGCCATCACTGGTTTGTTTCCCTGGAATCTACATTGACTTGAAAAAAAATTGGTTATCCTTTCCAGTTCACAATACAATACGTACGTTGGTAAGTAGTGAAGTCGGCTCCATATACTGGATGCAGGTTCTACTGAATCATGCATCATGGGTGCATGTATTTTCTCTTTACGCACACATGAGTTACTTCCCAGTAAATTTGCGGACCCCAACCATAATTAGAAGCATGCATTCTTGTTACTCATGAAGGACCCCTCCACATACCATTTCAATCTGCATGATAAAAAATGTATTAATAAGATTTTTCCATCTTCGTTTTTAGATAAATTTCACAGGTGATAAATTTCACGGGCTATTTTTCGTCTCCCACCCAATATGTGACATGTTTACCGGATTCTTTCTATTGCAGCTCGGTTACGGGTCTAAGGGCAACAAGATTCACTATTCAGGGCCGTTGTTACGCCCATCGGGCAACGTTGATCAAATGCTCAAGGATCATGATCGACAGATCCAAGAAGTCGTCCGACGAGCGCGGCTTGATAAAGCGAGAATGAAGAAACTTCAGGCAGAAGCGAACCTTATTCAACCAAAGCCTCATAATGGCAGCAGTTTCTCAATATTTGCCTCTGGCCGGAAGGCTGTATAGGTGTTGAGATTGGACCATAAATGCGAAGATTCGTGTGAAGAGATGCGATAGAAATGGGGGAGGTGGCTTGCTCCTTTTGGTTCATGTAAAGGGGGACCGGAGGGAATGCAGTGGTTTTATGTAAAGGGGTGTCACGTAATGCCTTTGTTACTGGGAATATTTCCTAAGGCGAGGAATGGATGGAATCAAATTGGTGGGGAAGGTGGGCCATTTGAGGTAATTAATTAAGATTACTGAGGTACTCCATTTGCTACTGAAGATGTTGGCAGATACTGACGATATCTTTAGGGAGAGTGGGTGAAGAGAATAAGCCTGGAGGTCTGGTCTCAAGGCAAGATCCCTTGCACATTGCCAATGTGGTAGCCGCGCGCAAGGCGGCCCTGTCATCAGTGGGCTACATGTATGAGTATGGACCATCTTTCATAATTTTCTGAACCGTCTATCTCATCTCATACATGTGGTAAACTGATGAGTGGACTGGCCTGGTTTTGCTGCCAAGACGTGTACATGGTGCCCACCTGGATCTTGTAGAACGTGGCCTATTGATATGTGTTATTCGCTATTATTTCGTTGCTACTTTGAGAAAATATCAATCGTTTCAAGAAAATTTCTTTTTTTCGTGAATTTGTTTCTGATTTGGACAATCATGTTGTCTGTGAACTGAATTGCACGGAATCATTATGGGCAAGTATTTGAAAACTGACGCAAAATCAATCATGTGTCTTCAAATAATATCTGCATTTTTTTAATGGTAGACGACTATGAGCAAGTTGCTTAGCTACATATTGTTGATCGCTAAACCCTTTCAGCTTCTCTTTGGTGCGACTCCAATTTTCTACCATCGATCGTACATGAGTGGCCGTATATGGACTTCTAACCGAGCAAAGTGGAGCAAGAGTAAACAAATATGAGATTATAACTGTTAAATTAACTCTTCATACCGTGCATTTCGCATTGGTAAAGAGATGGTGTGCTTGCCACTAACCGAGCACCAAATGGATGAACTTTTCATGAGATCCACACTGTTCATCAGGTCAGTTGCCTCATGTTCACCGTAGAATCCAAAAACTATAATGATCAAGACTCAGGTAGGCCTCAACGAATGAACAATGGGAACGGGCAAGCCAAAGTGGGAGCAAGAGTAAGGATCCTAAACCAATGAAAGTTGTTGTCATTGTCGTCAAGTGTTAGCCGTCCAAAGCTGGGCCCATAACATGAATGGTCCGAAATTTACTTTTGGTGGTTTAAAATTGTTTTTAAAATTCCATCCTAAAATCTGACCGTTAGCAACATTAGCAAGCATTCAGAACCGTATCTTAAATTTTGTTTCCAAAATGTGACCGTTGGCACCAGAACGGTTTAAAACCGTTCCTTAAACGGTACCCAAAACGGTTTTGAACCGTTCCTGATTTTCTGCGACGCCTCTTTTAAGAACGGTATTGAACCGTTCCTGAATCATTTAGGAGCGGTTTAGAACCGTTCCTGAATGACGATTTTGGTGTAGTGGGTGTACGTGAGAGATCCACACCGTCCACAGATTTGGACGGTGCTGGACACCATTCTAAACGATGTTGTGGCCCTCCAGCATGATGTATGTGTATTTCCACAACCCGTCCATTTTCCATGGACGTGGGCCACCTCACACGTGTGGTTCGTGTGAGGGTGGGGTCCACCTATATGTACATGTGATTTAAATCCACAACGTCAGTCCAGAGCGTCCAGAGAGTCTGGACGCTGGACTCCCTCATTCTAATATAATATATATATATATATATATATATATATATATATATATATATATATATATATATATATATAGACGTATATGGTGCCAGCATATAGCTGCTGTACTCAACAGGTTTGTGGCCCATCATGTAATGTATGTGTTATATCTGAGACGTCCAGTAGCTGGACGCTGCAGTGTGGCCCCACCATATGATATAGGTGTTACATCCAACCGTCTACCCAATGGCCAGCTCTTCTTAATGCTTGAGACAAAATAAAGCAGATTCAAATCTTTGGTGGGCCACACTGGCATGGCCCACCTAGATATATGTATTTTACCCTCCCCGTCCATTTGTGGACGGTGGGATGGAAGCAAGTTGGATGGTGATCTCACGCAGAAAGGTGTTGTTATCGACGTCGGTAAATTTTGTGGGGCCACCCTGATATATTTGTTGTATCTGCACCGTCCAGAACGCTGGACGGTGATATCTACCTCGATGGCTTGTGCGGATCGCACACCGTTTAGATCATGGGACCACCATGACTTGTATTTCATCCAGGCGGTCCATCCAGGACGCTGGACATTAAATCCTATATATATATATATATATATATATATATATATATATATATATATATTACCTTGAATATATGTACGTGGTGGGTCCCACATGGGACCCACCTGCTGAATGCGTTGGCTGGGTACTTTAATGTTATAATTAAACATTATTATATTATATAACTTTAATGCATTGGTTGGGTACTTTATATTATATTAAGTATATAATAAACAATATTATATATGATATAATATATTATAATAACTAACTCTTGGGTGGGCCACTCCCACGTGGGACCCAACTCTAATATAAGATCTGCACCATCCAGATAGATCTGGACGTGAGCATGGACAGCATCCTGCCCTTGTGCAGGTATATAAATATAATATAATATTATATAATATAAATTATGTAATGGTAATATTTTGGTGGCCACTAGGTGGACCGCACCATGATGTATGGTTACATCTGCATCGTCCAATTGCTGGACGATGCAGCAGGCACGTTATCCAACCCGTCCATCCACATGCGGTGCCTCATGTGCCCCACCTTGATGTATTGTCAATCCTCGCCGTCGATTCAAATTTCATGGGACCCCTGTGATGTGTGGGTCTTGCACTGCACCGTCCATCCATCTTTGCGGGTGGAGCCCACCATGATGTAAACCATGTCGTCCACCTATCTGGCGTGCTAAGCACGGCCCCACCATGATGCACGTGTTGTATCCCTACGGTCCCTCCATTTCTATGGTGCCACCGTGATGTTTGGGTCTTATCCGCACCGTCCAAATGGTTGGACGGTGGGCCCCACAATTTGATGCATATGTTGCACCCTAACCATCCATCTAACTGACAAGTTTGTCTCAAAGCTTGAGACTGGAAATGATTGTTGAAAGTCCTCATGTGACCTTCTTTTAGGCCTTTGGTTAGGCCGATTATCGATTAATCCGATTGTTGTGACTGATTTCACGATTCTGATTATTGATTGATCCTGATTGTCGTGGCCGATTACCGACTCCGTTTGTCGTGATCGATTTGCCGATTCTGATTATTGATCAATCCCGATTGTCATTGCCGATTGCCAATTCCGATTAGTGTGACTGATTTGCCGATTCTAATTATCGATCGATCCCGATTGTCGAGGCCGACTCCGATTGTCAAGGCCGAGTCTGAGTGTTGATTTCGATTGTTGAGACCTATATGGTGTATATGCGACTCGTAGTTGAGGCCCATTGTGATGTATGATAGGCTATGTGAAAGGCCCATCATGATGTGTATTAAGCTTTTGAGTGAGGCCCATGGTGTTGTATATTTGGCCTTGTGTGAGGTCATGGGTCCACTATATGTTAGGATCTATGAGGGCCATTCCTCGGGGGCAATGTTGGTTAAATGTCCATATTATCGAGGTCGATTGTCAATGCCGATTATTGATATCGATTATGAGTATGTGACAGCATAGCATCATGATACATGCCCATACGCATCATCTATATGTTTGTTATGAGATGTGGTTAATTATTGCATATGTCATTAAGCATGATGCTATGAGACTCCCTGATAGGCGGAGGTTATCTCACATGAGTGCACGGTATGCACAGAATTGATGCATGACTGGATTGTATGACTCATGCATCTTGCATTATGATTACTGTACGCCCTAGCGACATTAGGGTCGTAGCCTCCACAGGCATATCGTGGTTGGCCAGACGGGACACCGAAAATTTGTTTTAGCAACGTGCTGCCATAGATGGCCCTGGGTGAAAATCTCTAAACACTCTTGGTACCAGAGGACGCCCCAACGTCGAGACCGAGTGAATACATGAGAGCCCGAGTGCTGAATACCAGGAGGCCACGTCTCCCATTGTGTTGTGGTCGGTTGGGAGGGTGTGTGGCCCCTAGCGTAGGGGGCATTGCTAGACCGAGTCTGACCAGCTCTAGGAATGGGTCCTCTATCGACGTGCCAAATAGGTATTGGCAGACTATTGGCCAGGCGGATAGTGAGGTTTCTTATGCTCACTTGGATTGTATGGCTAGGAGAGCGACAGTGCCATTTGGAGTGTACTAGACCCCGGTGATGATCCCAGAGATGAACCGTACTGATATGTGGACTTATTGAGCAGGAGTTGCATACTCATTCATTCATTCATTCACTATCCACTCGGGCTGGTGGTGCGCAACTATTTGTTACGTGTACCTTCACATGGCTAGGATTTCGGTTGGGCGCGCGACTAACCTGAGATCAGGAGTTTACCACATTGAGTCTGACTATCCAAATTTAGGTATGAGACTGGTTTGGATAGAAGTCCCTTGTGATGGACCCCATAGCCTGCGATACTACGTACTATCATTCCGACTTCACACTCCAGCATGGTCATTCCATTCGCACCGCATATTGCATTACATCTGCGGCATATGGTATTTTGAGTTACTGTGTTTCTGCATTTATATGGTTTAGATATGATTGACGTTATTCGTGGACTTATCAGGAATTACATACTGCATCGCATCCTCGACATTTGATATTTGGCTCTTTATGACTCCTCATTTGCATAGCTATTCTATATTGCGTATTCTGATATTGATTGACTTATGGACTTGTCTATATTTCCGCTTACTCTGTTATCGTATAATTTATGATCTTGTCAGTATTTCTGCTCACTCTGGTAATTCATGATCTTGTTAGTAATGCTGCTTATTCCAATATTGTATGATTTATGGATTACCAGTATTTTTGGTACTGTATGATGATGACATTGTATTGAATACTTAGCACTTACCTTGTGCACACACTTACACCACCCTCTAAGCTTTCTATAAGCTTATGCACGATAGATGCGTGTAGATGATGTCAGGTTGCAACAGTGTTGAGCTTGGAGCGTACAGTGGTCTTCTGGAGCTTGATTTTCGATTTATGTATTTTCCTTTCCGTATTGTACTCAAATGATTATATTAATAGATATATGATGATGATGTTGCCTTTGTGATTTGGGTATACTTGTGGTTATGATTATTACGAGTTAAATGTAAACAAAAAAAAATCCTCCTTGTAGGATCTCAGGATCGGAATCTGGCGTATGGACATTAGGAGCCGAGAATAGGGTACTACGGAGGCTGTCGACACCAGATTCGGCGATCGGGATTCCTGTGAATCCGATTTCTAGGTTTGGGGCGTGATAGGTGATGTTAGGTTGCAGCAGTGTGGAGCTTGGAGGATGTAGCTAACTTCTGGAGCTTTGATTTTATTTTGACATATGTATTTCCCTTTCAGCATTGTATTCAAAGTTTATATTAGTGGATATGTGATGATGATGTTGTTCTTGTGATTTGGGTATACTTGTGGTTATGCTTCTTAGGAGATAAATCTATGCTGGAAAATCCTCCTTGTAAGATCTCAGGATCGGAATCTAGCGTATGCACGCTGGGAGCCGAGAATCGAGTACTACGGAGGCTGTCGGCACCGGATTCGGCGATCGAAAATTTTATGAGCTCAGTTTCCAAGTTTGGGGCATGACACCTTATCTGGCTAAATTAGAGGCAACATGTCCTTTCTGGCACTCCCGGTGGGACCCAGTGGCACGGGTATTTCTCAGTCAAGATCAAATGTCACCAAAACATAAAAATACTAACTTTTGTGGCTGATGCTGCAGAGGAACAGCAAGACCCAACTTAGCATTATAAGTATGTGGTTAATGTTGATACAGAAACATCCTTCGAGCACAACCCATGTGACTTTGCTACGTTCTTTGAATAGATGACGAAGTGCATACAACAAATTACTAAGGATATTAAGTCATGAGCAGAAAAATGTGAAAGAAATATTAAGAGCTATCTTTAGAGACTTAAAGCGCTTGAAAGATGATCTCCCATTCTTTACCCCGGTAGACATGAGGTAGAACCACCAACTGAGTTCTTAAATAGAGCCAACTAAAATGAGCCACAAGGTCGTTTGAAAGTGCCTTAGTTTGTCAAATTACGTGAAGTTGAGTCAGTCTTCAAGTGAGCCTTAAGATGAAGATTACAAGATCAAGACCTTAACTAAGAAGAACCTCGAGTGCTGTAAATAGGTAAATGAAGCCTCACTTCCTTAAACAAACCCCTGAGATAAAAGATCTCATTTCACTTAGTCGTAACCCCAATTCATTGAAATTCATCTTTAGTAAGCTTAAGTGTTGAACACTTAGAATGTTGAATGAGTTAAACATAAATTACACAGATAAACTCGATTGCATCGATTTGCAATCGAAGTCCTTTTCGATCCTATCGAACATAGTTCGATTGCATCGAGTAATAGGTCCATTCTTTCCAGCAACAATGTAACTATTTGCTAGGAAGTCTCGATTACATCGAATACAGTTCGATCTTATCGAAATTCAAAATTCAATAGAATCAAACCCTATTCGGTAATATCGATTTTGGGCACTCCTTCCACATAAAAACATTCTCAAAGTGTTCATCGATATAATCAAGTCACCTTAGATTACATCGAGAGTAAGTTCTCAATTGTATCAAATCATGCTCGATTACATTGAATATTAGGAACATTTTGTCGAGCAAGCCATGAAAGAAAATATAACTCTTCGTTCACATCGAATACTATTCGATGTAATCGAACTTCAAATTTCGATAGCATCGAATGAGTATCGATAGCATCGAATATCTAGACAAAATCTTCCAACAACCAAAGGCAATTTTCTGAAGAAAATTTAATTGGATCGAACTACCTTTCGATAACATCGAAGTGCACGTGGATAAAATCGAAGGGTACTCGATAAAATCGAGTAGAATCTGTCCAACACAAAAATGAACATATATGTGTAGAAAATCGATACAATCGAATTAGACTCGATATCATCGAAATTCAAATTTCAATAATATCAAAGACTATTCGATAGTATCGACAATGGCAGATTTCTGCCCATTTTATTACCATTGAGATTCTTCTTCTATAAATACCATAGGTTGCCTCTTAGTAAAATGAGCTAGAAATCAAGAGAGTTTGAGAGAGTTGCTTCACATACATTATACCCTCTTCCTCATTCCCTCTCTCCCATTAGAGTTCATCATTCAATCTTGGCATATGCATTAACTCATCATCTTATGTGCTTAAGATTGAATTATGAACTCTAGCATTCAGAGAGATTCCAACTAAGTAAACCTATTATTGGAACTCTCGAATGCATAACTCATGGGAACCTTTTCTATGCGTATTTATGATCACATCATATAATTAGAGAAGAACAAAACTCTAAACCTCATAACCTCGGAGCATTCATTAAAGCATCAAAAGCAGATTACGGTTCAAGGGAGCTAAAAACTCTTCGTCATCATCGAAGATCTTCACATCGTGCGAGAATGGGGCTCACTAACTTATTGTAAGTATACAGAGTCTGTCGAGTCTGGAGCCCTTTCCTTGTGTAGGATTGAGATTCAGAGTTTTAGAGACAAACTCGCCAAGATCTCTTTGTAGGCCTTCGATGGGAGAATAAGTGGTCCTTGTGTATGACAAGTTGCCTTGTGTAGGCTTGGATAGCCTTGGGTAGGACTTGTCGCCTTGAGTAGGCATTTAAGGGAACCTTGT
Organism: Magnolia changhungtana; assembly: GCA_030180095.1. NCBI lineage: Eukaryota > Viridiplantae > Streptophyta > Magnoliopsida > Magnoliales > Magnoliaceae > Magnolia > Magnolia changhungtana. The sequence goes on from JASAUF010000446.1 coordinate 8,253,380, forward strand.
GTCACGCCCCAAACTCGGAAACCAGGCACACAAAATTTTCGATCGCCGAATCCGATGCAGACAACCTCCGTAGTACCCCATTCTCGGCTCCTGACACCTATATACCAGGTTTCGATCCTGGGATCCTACAAGGAGGATTTCTATAACATAAGTCTGTTTCATAATCAGCATAACCAGGATCATAACTCATAAATAATAACCACAGGAACATCATCACAAAATCCACTAAGAATAAAAACTCTTACAATACAAGGCGCATAAAGGGAAAGATACAATGGCTATAATAAAACTCCAAAAGCTTAGCGGCACGCTCCTGCTCCTGCTCAGCTACTACTTAGCATCACCTGTATGCATTAATAGTGTATAAGCTTATAAAAAGCTTAGAGGGTGGTGTAAGTGTGTGTAGGACAGGCGCCAAGTATGCAATATCAGAGTATGCGGAATATGTTGGCAAGACCATGAATACCACCAGCCGTAACAAGGCTATGCAATACAAGGCAGGAATGCCATCAGCCATACCAAGGCTATGTAATACAAGGCAGGAGTGCCATCAGCCATCCCGAGGCTATGTTACACTAAGCATGAATGCTATCAGCCATACTAGGGTTATGCGATGCGGGGCCTATATAGCCAAATGCCATATGAAATATGTAATGCGATCATGCCAGTCCTCATATCAAGTCCACATATCAGTACAGTTCCTCTCTGAAAAATCACCTGGGTCAAATGCACTCCACACTGACTGCCGCCTCCCTAGCCGCACAGCCCAACGAGTGGAAGAGACCTTACTATCTGTCAGAAGTCTGCCAATACCTACTTAGCTCGTTGATAATGGACCCATTTGTGAGCTGGTTAAACTCAGCCTAGCTTACGGCCCCTCACTCGGGTGGATAAGGCTACACCTCCTTCCAACCGAACAAGACACAGTGGGAGACGCAGTCTAATGGTATTCGGCACCGGTGCTCATGTTTCCACTCGGTCTAGACGTCGGAGCATCTCCTGGTACCAAAAAGGTTCTGGGACTTTCACCCAAGGACATCCTACGTGCCCACAATGTTAGAACTAAGCATTTCTGGTGTCCGAATATGGCCATCCACGATGTGCCTGTGGAGGCTATGACCCTGATGACGCTAGTGCGAATAATAACCATGCCATGAAAATGTGAGATGCATGAATCATACTAATAAACCATGTGTCAGTCCTGCACATACAACGCGCTCATGTGGGGCAACTCCATCACTCAGGGAGTCCCACAAACAACCTGCCTAATGACACATGTCATAATCAATCACTCCTCAGCCAAGCATACGTATGATGCACATGGGAATGAATCATGAAGATAACTAAGCATAACATGCGGTGGTGATGTACTCTTCTCTTAGTAAGGTTGGGTCTAGGTATTCAGACGATTCTACATGGTGTGGAAGAAGCATAACTAATAGTAGGGGCCCAACGGTTTGGGGTAGCCCACAAAGTCTAGGTAAGAAATACTATGGGCCCAATAGATGAGAATGGGTCTAACAAAGGGCCTAGAGAGGTTCACAATGTTGACATTTAACCACCATTGTTTCCTAGAAGGCATCCCAACAAGGAATCAAGCTAAAACAAGGCCCATAGTCCGGATACAACTATGAAAAGAAAATGGGCAGCAATCCATAACATCTCATACCATATGATGGGCCTCAAGAGATGGCCCAGAGCCTACATACATCAACGTGGGCTCAATGGGGCAAACCATGGCCCAAATATCATGGCCAATGAATACATGCATTATGATGAGCCTCACGGGCAGCCCATATGCCCAAATACAAAGGTAAGGCATATCCAAGATTCACCAAGATGGGCCTTACAATTCAGCCCAAGACTGGGCAAGATAGATGGGCAACAAGGATCCAATTACATGCAACATATCAGCCCACAAGGTCCAGCACAATAGGTAAGCAGCCCATACACAAAACTGGGCTCAAAGCCGGACGTCCAATCCATCTAGGCCCGCTGGACGTCCAAAAACCTGGACTGTCTTGGTCCTCAAACAATCAGCCAAAAGTGGGCCTCACAAGGCACTAATGGGGTCTAATAATCACAGGAAAATGCCTTCATAGAGTGAGTGCACAACACCCTCAATCTGGTGGGCCTCACAACATCACAGCTTCCAGTTACATATAGATTTTTTTAAAGGCCTTTGTTGGACATCCAGCCCACCCAACTTCCTAGGCCTACTGGGGTCCAGTAGATGGTAATTTTGAGTACACATAAACTTCATGATGGCCCGTAATTATCACAATGGAGCCCACTAGATGGAAGGTGAGAATACAACACATAAATCAAAGTGGGCCTATTGCTGGACTGTAAGTCCAACAACACCCCAAATGGTCTGGACGTCCCAATGGGGCTAGACGGCTAGCCCTACAAATACCTAAGGTGGGCCCCACTTTTGGACGTCCCACCAGGGGGATGGACCACGTCAAAGTGGGCCACACAAAGGGGAGGACGGTGTGGATGTAACGCCCCGGATTTTTGCCAACCTGGGATTAGATGACCTTAGGCAATGGTTTGATCGTAATACCTCATTAACTTGTCAGAACTGAATCCCAAAGTCTAAAGCCGCCTTTGAACTCATTTCCTTCACAAACCTCACCCTTGCTGATTCGTTCCGTTTCCAAAGGCAAAGGTGAGGACTTTAAGCTTATAAGTTACGGTTTTCAGTGCTTTCAATGTCAGATAATGGTAGATTCATGATCTCGCTTGCACCGCACATGTACAAAGTGCTTTCCGTTTCCTGTTTTGATTAACGGTGTGAAATATGGAATTTCACATATTCTAGGTATACGTAGAAATACCGTATACATATTTTTTTTGGACAAATGCTTGACATGTTTATTTAATGTTTAATTATATAACATATGAATAAAATACTAGTTTGGCGAAAGGAATCGCCAAAATATATGTTTACTTGTAAATGCGCCGTATGTCGAAATTACGTATTGTAGAAATACCGTATACGTATTTCTTTTGGAATAATGTTTGACATATGTATTTAATGTATGATTATACAATACATGATTAAAATACTAGCTTGGCGAAAGGAATCGCCGAAATCTATGTTCCTTTGTAAACACTATGTATGTCGAAATTGGGAATACGTGAAAGTACCCTATACGTATAAAATTTGCTGATGTGTTTGCTATGTTTATTTGCTGTATGAACATGATGTATATGTATAAAATACTAGTTTGGTAAAGGGACAACCCTAGTACACACTTCCCTAGTATACGTCATGTATGTCGAAAGATTGCATTCCAAGTGTTGGTGAAATCACTTGTGAGTGTAAGTGCTTAAGTGTTAGAATCTTAGGTAGGTGCTGAGATGGGATTCTCGGCTACCTTAGAGTCACATACGACACTCTCCATGTGGTTGTTCACTCTAACCACTCGCTTACGAAATGTGAGTATTTGTATACTTATTTACATAATGCTTTATAACATGCTTTTGAACATGCTTCATGTTGTGCTTTATATTATGCTTGCTAGTGTTCTTGAATTACTATGTTATCATGCCGTATTTCACATGCTATGGTTAGGATTTGACTGAGCTTGGGACTATGTTCGTAGTCCAGGCATCTGGTATCAGACTTGAAGATGTGGTTGGGATTCGTTCCGCCACGCACGATGTGTTGGTGAACCCGTGTCGTACTTCGGTTGGCGATAGTGGTTGGCCACATGAGGTGCTTCTGCGCCTCATATCGCCCAACTTGTTGTGCGCTCGAGCTAACCGAACATGTCAAGTAAACCGTATGCCTTATGTATGTTCACCATGTTTGGTCGCTAATGCTTGAACCTAGGGTACCAAACTTACCAGTGAAAATCCCGTTAACCATGGTACCTCGATCCGCTAAGACTCATGAGTAGGGCATGGTGGTATGGGACACCGTGGTCGATTTGTCGGCCTACGCCGGGGCTACGTGCCTCCCGTAGTGACCAAAGTGAGCAACTCTACTCGTGAGCCGATTATGGTGGTATGAGACACTATATCGCGCATTTGTCGGCCTACATTGATAAGGTGATGGGGGAGTGGTGCAATCTTTGTGTGTACGACCACAGCGACCCTTTGTAGTGACCGCGAGCATACTCTGAAGTTGCGGCGTGCCTTAGGGTTCGCCGCGATATATAGAGTATGAACTAGGCCTGTTTTTCGTATAGTTGTATCGTGATGAATCGTTTAAGGGGTGATGGGGAGTGGTGCAACCTTTGTGCGTAATGTGACCACTGGCGACCTCTGCAAGTGACCTAGAAAACACACTATCGTCGATATTAACTAGGACCGACGACCCTAGATTGGATCATGTTTGGATATGATACAAGGGAGGTACCTTAGTTTCCCAATCCCGCTGCGTTTGAAATGAACTAATTAAAAACTCGGTAATCATACTCATCATGCATCGCATGTGCCCGGAAGATGTGGAGCACTTGTGGGATGTAAGAATGCGCGAACGTGAGATGGTGTCGCTTGAGGGAGTATGTCTGAGAGGGCATCCATCATACCGCATTCATACTTGCATTAACTGAGTAACTAGGAGTGTTTGATTTACTGCTTTATCATTACTGCTTGACTGTATTGATAACATGATAACTTATGCCTTATTGTTCCACTGAGTTAGCTACTCACTCCCACGTTACGGGACGGTGTTGTACACACCAAACAGATTTGTTGAGTTTCAGGTGATGGCGATGCTTGTGAAGCAGAGCCGGACTACTTCTATGGTGATGAGGAGGAGTTCTCCTATCTGTATCTCTCTGACAGGTCTATGAAGACCTGGTATTGTACTGACGGGGCTATGGTATTTGGGATAGGAGACTTTACACGTCATCACATTAGGTACATTTTAGAATTGTCCTTGTATTTATTTAACCTGGTAATGTTATCACACTCTGGAGACTCATCATAGTTTATATATTTTATCTATCTATCATAGTCTTCCGCTTGCAAAATTAACTGTCTCTGGAGTATGATATGCTGTTTTGGCTTAATCTCACTCATGTTCAATGCACGAATACAGTCAACATTCAATCATCATTCATTTTGTTGCATAAGTGATGTTCTGGAACTCGAGAGTTGAGTTACTACTCGACCCCCGATTTTCAGGGCGTTACAAGATTGTATCAGAGCATGATTTGGATTAAACTGGACCTGGGTTATGGTCACACGACACACTCTGACGCACTCTGACTTAGGAGGGAGCGACGGAATGTAGAAACAGTCTTAGACATCCCTGTTCCGTCTAACGGCTAGTTCACTGAAAACGAACGCCGAAATCAAGTCCGTATTAACCATGGTCGCACGGGTCGACCCTAAAAGGTTCCTAGGCTGTCTATAGAGAATTCTAGATTACAACCCACCTCATCCCAACAGTTGAAAATCGGTAGAATAAGGGATGAACGTGATAAGGATAACTACTCCGAATCCCCGGAGCTTCTCTGGACTCCTCACAGAGACTTCTCGAATTCATGAGGAAAGAAAAGCAGAAAGTAGAAATAAATTCTAATAAATTCGAATTAATTAATGAATGATTACAAAAAAAAAAAAGAAAAAGAAAATTGAGTTCACAACCCTTTAAATGGGAATACCAAGTAATAGGAAGGAAATCAGAAACAAACTACAACTAAAACCCCTAGGTTGTGATGTCTACTAGTGCGCAAGGCTTTCAGCCAAAAATAGTAAGTGTCCTATTTGACTTTACCAAACCATTCTCCTAATTATTCTAAGCTCTTTACACGATGAGCGCAACTCCTAAAGCCCAATGGATGAAGAGTAATTAAACTAAAAATTACTATTTTGGCAAAACGAAATTGAAGCGGGGAAATAACCGTCAATCGGGGGGTTTTCTCGCAATTCCGGGCTGCGCAACCCTGCATAGCTGGGTTGGTTGGCTTCATTAGCTCGTCCTACCCCAAATTCATATATTTTACGTCAGACAACTCATTCCGGATTGCAAGATATGTCCAGTTTACCCGAAACTACCCGAAATAGAGCGAATCGGAGTCGGGGGCCTCCCCACTTAAATTCGATGGGACCCAGGGTCGAACCAGGGTGCATTTGGCACCTTGGGACCATGGAGAACAAGTCCCCACCGCGGCGGCACGGTTCCGGCCAAGTCCGACCGCGGCGCCACCGCGGCACCGGCGGCGGACCGCGGTCCGGTCAACTTTCCGGCGGGGTTCCGAGCTTGGGGTTGGTCGGCCTGACCCCCTCTACCCCATGGCACGTGCCAAATGTCCATTTGATTAGGTTTTAAGGGGCTGGAGCTCCCTTTTCTCTCATTTCCCCTCTTTTCAAGCACCCTCACCTCCATTTCCGATTTTGCTGGAAACCCATCCCTCCAAACCTTGCAATCCCCCATTTTCTTCCATAAATCACCCACTCCAACTGTCCACAACAGCCCTAGCCTCCTCCTTTTCCCTTTTCTCTAACGTTGGAGCTCTCACATTCCCCATTTGGAGCTCAAATTCGTGCAACCTTCAAACCTATCTCATTTCTCCTTTTTTTCCTTCTTCATTCCCTACCTTTTTTTGGCCTTTACAATCCCTGTTGAGGCTCAAGTCCATGGAGAACCGAAAACTCCAGCCCCCCCATTTCCCTTATCCTCATTTTCCATGGCTCTATCCGAGCTCATCCATATGTTGTCTTGTAGTTTGCATGGGCTACTATCTTAGGGTGGTTATGTTTTCCTGTTGATAGGTGTAGTAGTTGGTAGAATGTTTTAAGTATTTGAGAACGTTTAGGGTCCGTTCGGCTAAATTACATTAGATAAGTTTACGGTGGATAGAATTGTAAAAGTAATAATAAATGTATATGTAGGGTATGGCCCCTAGATTGGGTGTATCCTATGTCTTCCGACACCATGTTTAGAATGTACGCAATTAAGAGTAAATTCCGAGAATTCCCTTCCAATAACGCTTAGAAATTTCTCCATCGTGGGATATGGAAAATCCCATCTCACGTTGTTTCCAACACCAGGCTCATTTTCCAAGGCCTATAAAATTGATCCCCTCCCACCCTCCTACTAACCATGTCACACCCAATCCCAAGGTAGGATTAGTAATGCGGTCCCATTGAATACAATTTAAGGTCACTGGCCAAATTGTGTTGAAGTGATAAAGTCCCTTGATATACATTAACCCACCACACTCTGATAGCTTAAGCTTTTGGAGTAAATGGTTGTTTGATAGATAGGTCTTACAGTTTTGGACCCAGAGCGGTGCTCCTAGATTTCAACAGACCTGACAGTATAGGAAATCCAACCAATTGAGAACGTAAACTCTAGGACCCCCTTAGTTGGTTTGAGCATAGGTGGAGTGCCCAAGCGTAGCTACATTCATGTTCGGGCGACTCAATTCTACTTAGACAACTTTAACCCTAAGCGATAACCAATTTCTTGTGTTAGAAACCATCTAGCATAAGTCGGCTTGATTAGGTTGGAGCGAGACCCCCGTTCCTTCGTTAAATCCCTTCGGTACTTATAGGCTTCTCTAACAACTCTTAGGAAGCTTGTTTAACGTAGAACCTATTCACGCCTGGAGAAAACTTATAGATCCCTTGGATTTAATGTTAGGTCCAATCAATACACCCCTTAGAATCGCCTTCTCAAGGACTTAGTACAATGGGAACGCGGAGTAGAGAAACTACACATTAGCGAGGTATTCGCGGTTTGGATCGAATTCTCAATCCTGGTTGTGACCAATGAACCCTATGCTCTGATCAGGCAGAAGGTCGGGATCAGCTAGGATTAAGAAATGATATGACAATTTTCTGCCCTAGCTAGGCAGAAGATTTATGTATCCGGCTCAGACCCACTATGCAACTTTCTTCCGTGTTGGCTTGACTACTTACAACCAAAAGTTTATAACTTTGTCTTTGAGAAGTGTGAGAATATATAGCCAATAGAAATATTTCCTTTTAGGCCTAAGGAATTTCCCAAGTGAGCAATAGACAGTTAGGAATTAGGTCCCAAACCGCATGCCATGTCGGCATACATATTGTGCTTATGAACGCAAAAAGACAGCCTGCCTATTAAGCTAGACATGATTAAATAGGATAAGTCTGGACCGCGACAAAAAAAAAAAAAACCCCTTGGTAGAATTGGGCATCTTGCCTCAAACCCACACCTGCCCCTGACATCAACCACATTACCCATCATTTTTAACTCCTCTCAATCCCCATAGGTATCAATGCCATCGTACACATCGTCGATGAAAGGCAGACCAATGTATTTCCCATTTCATGTCAAGGATAGATCCTAAACTACACCTTGTTCCGATATACGGAGCAGGACATAAATCTTGAGCCTTGAGGGTGAAAATAAAGTTTTAAGGGGGGGTAGAACATTATGAGCCCAATCTAGTTAGGTTACCTATTGCATCTCTTGATCTGGGTGGCACAGCGAAAGCGTGGTGGACCCTACTCCACTGGCCCAGGATCGAATCGGTGCTCGTCGAATGCGAACATTATAGAAGCTCTAACAAGTTCTACTATAAAAATGTTTTAGGATGATCTAGTAAGATTTGATTCACCCTTTCCCTGGGACATAGATAATATCAAGGACTCTCTTAGATTAAGACCTAAAGGGCAACCTTAGAATAAACAATTTGAACCTTTCAATGATGGACATTCCCTATGTTTCTAGAGTGATCGGACTACGGAGTTATTGAAATATACAACTGCGAAGCATTCGCGGCTTGACCTAATTCTCAATCCTGGGCGACTACCAATGGACTCACTGCTTGACCGAGCAGAAGACCAGGATTCACCAGGATTCGGAAGGGATACGATGAGCCTCCTACCCTGGTCAGGTGGATGATCGATGTATCGGGATCGAGCCCACTATTACCGTCTCTCCGTGTTGGTCAAACAATGAAAACAACTATCTTACTCTAAATTGTGGGAATTGTCGTCGAGACTCCAAATAGGTAAAGAAATAAATGGTAGCAAACCATCAGGGTATGAGAAATGGATGAAGAATTAAGTTTTAAGGGGGGTAGACTAAAAGGAACCAGACTAGTATATGCCCTACTACGTGTAGGAACTCGAAATCAACAAGTCTTAGGCAAATGAAATAATAGAAATATTTCCTTATTACCCTTAGGCAATTTCGGGGACGAAATTTTGTTTTAAGGGGGGTAGATTGTAACGCCCCGGATTTTTGCCAACCTGGGATTAGATGACCTTAGGCAATGGTTTGATCGTAATACCTCATTAACTTGTCAGAACTGAATCCCAAAGTCTAAAGCCGCCTTTGAACTCATTTCCTTCACAAACCTCACCCTTGCTGATTCGTTCCGTTTCCAAAGGCAAAGGTGAGGACTTTAAGCTTATAAGTTACGGTTTTCAGTGCTTTCAATGTCAGATAATGGTAGATTCATGATCTACTTGCAATTGCACATGTACAAAGTGCTTTCCGTTTCCTGTTTTGATTAACGGTGTGAAATATGGAATTTCACATATTCTAGGTATACGTAGAAATACCGTATACATATTTTTTTTGGACAAATGCTTGACATGTTTATTTAATGTTTAATTATATAACATATGAATAAAATACTAGTTTGGCGAAAGGAATCGCCAAAATATATGTTTACTTGTAAATGCGCCGTATGTCGAAATTACGTATTGTAGAAATACCGTATACGTATTTCTTTTGGAATAATGTTTGACATATGTATTTAATGTATGATTATACAATACATGATTAAAATACTAGCTTGGCGAAAGGAATCGCCGAAATCTATGTTCCTTTGTAAACACTATGTATGTCGAAATTGGGAATACGTGAAAGTACCCTATACGTATAAAATTTGCTGATGTGTTTGCTATGTTTATTTGCTGTATGAACATGATGTATATGTATAAAATACTAGTTTGGTAAAGGGACAACCCTAGTACACACTTCCCTAGTATACGTCATGTATGTCGAAAGATTGCATTCCAAGTGTTGGTGAAATCACTTGTGAGTGTAAGTGCTTAAGTGTTAGAATCTTAGGTAGGTGCTGAGATGGGATTCTCGGCTACCTTAGAGTCACATACGACACTCTCCATGTGGTTGTTCACTCTAACCACTCGCTTACGAAATGTGAGTATTTGTATACTTATTTACATAATGCTTTATAACATGCTTTTGAACATGCTTCATGTTGTGCTTTATATTATGCTTGCTAGTGTTCTTGAATTACTATGTTATCATGCCGTATTTCACATGCTATGGTTAGGATTTGACTGAGCTTGGGACTATGTTCGTAGTCCAGGCATCTGGTATCAGACTTGAAGATGTGGTTGGGATTCGTTCCGCCACGCACGATGTGTTGGTGAACCCGTGTCGTACTTCGGTTGGCGATAGTGGTTGGCCACATGAGGTGCTTCTGCGCCTCATATCGCCCAACTTGTTGTGCGCTCGAGCTAACCGAACATGTCAAGTAAACCGTATGCCTTATGTATGTTCACCATGTTTGGTCGCTAATGCTTGAACCTAGGGTACCAAACTTACCAGTGAAAATCCCGTTAACCATGGTACCTCGATCCGCTAAGACTCATGAGCCGGGCATGGTGGTATGGGACACCGTGGTCGAGCTGTCGGCCTACGCTGGGGCTACGTGCCTCCCCGTAGTGACCAGTGAGCAACTCTACTCGTGAGCCGATTATGGTGGTATGGGACACTATATTCGCGCTGTCGGCCTACATTGATAAGGTGATGGGGGAGTGGTGCAATCTTTGTGTGTACAGCCCTGGCAGCCCTTTGTAGTGACCGCGAGCATACTCTGAAGTTGCAGCGTGCCTTAGGGTTCGCCGCGATATATAGAGTATGAACTAGGCCTGTTTCTGTATAGTTGTATCGTGATGAATCGTTTAAGGGGTGATGGGGGAGTGGTGCAACCTTTGTGCGTAATGTACTCGGGCAAACCTCTGCAGTGACCTAGAAAACACACTATCGTCGATATTAACTAGGATCGACGACCCTAGATTGGATCATGTTTGGATATGATACAAGGGAGGTACCTTAGTTTCCCAATCCTATTTGTTTGAAATGAACTAATTAAAAACTCGGTAATCATACTCATCATGCATCGCATGTGCCCGGGAAGATGTGGAGCACCTTGTGGGATGTAAGCATGCGCGAACGTGAGATGGTGTCGCTTGAGGGAGTATGTCTGAGAGGGCATCCATCATACCGCATTCATACTTGCATTAAAGAGTAACTAGGAGTGTTTGATTTATCGCTTTATCATTACCGTTGACCGTATTGATAACATGATAACTTATGCCTTATTGTTCCACCGAGTTAGCTACTCACTCCCACGTTACGGGACGGTGTTGTACACACCAAACAGATTTGTTGAGTTTTTGGTGATGGCGATGCTTGTGAAGTGAGCCGGACTACTTCTATGGTGATGAGGAGGAGTTCTCCTATCTCAGTATCTCTCTCGACAGTCTATGAAGACCTGGTATTGTACTGACGGGGCTATGGTATTTGGGATAGGAGACTTTACACGTCATCACATTAGGTACATTTTAGAATTGTCCTTGTATTTATTTAACCTGGTAATGTTATCACACTCTGGAGACTCATCATAGTTTATATATTTTATCTATCTATCATAGTCTTCCGCTTGCAAAATTAACTGTCTCTGGAGTATGATATGTTGTTTTGGCTTAATCTCACTCATGTTCAATGCACGAATACAGTCAACATTCAATCATCATTCATTTTGTTGCATAAGTGATGTTCTGGAACTCGAGAGTTGAGTTACTACTCGACCCCCGATTTTCAGGGCGTTACAGTGGATAACACACATAATCAAGGTAGACCACATGGGGGGAACGACCAACCCCTACTAGACGTCAGCCTAGCTGGAACGTCTAATAGGTGGGCAGCTGGCCCGGCTATGGTAACCCCTAAGAATGGGCGGTTCGAATGGTCCACATACACTTGAGGTGGGTCCCAGCAAGGTGGGCCATAAGGAAGGTAAGGGGAGAAGCCATAAATACATACAAATAGGAATAAAAAATCTGGACAGCAAGGTTTAGAAAATAAAATGTTGTTGTCCCTGATTTGTATACCCAATGGAGTGGGCCCAGGCCTGCCTAAATAAGAGAAAAATGGGTGGTTAGCATGCACCCATGAATGTGCAGTAAGGTGGGGTCCACAAAAGTGGCCCACTATTCCAAAATCAAGCTGATATATATGTTTTCCCTCCATGCAAGACTGTTGGACGGTCCAGAAACTTGGACTGTCCAGCCCTCTTGGGCCTGCTCCATGTGGCTCCAATCAAGGGTAGATGCAAAGGGGTTTCATCACACTATAGGGTGGGGTCCACACCTCAGAGGAATACTCCAAAAATGGGGGAGAAAAAGAGCTATAAATAGGGCTTAAACTCCATACAAAATCATACAGCAATGGGCCAGAAATCTGGACAGCAACATGTTGCTGTCCATCCCAGCTCATAATGTGGTTGATTGGGGGATTTATCTCAGATTCATTAAGGTGGGGTCCACCTGGATGGGTCACACATACTCCAAACTCAAGCCCCATTCAAAACAACCCTACAATTAGGCCCAATGGCCATCTAAATCATACAAACTAAATTGGGCAGCAATGATGGGCTTGGACGTCCAGTAGCTTGGGCCTGGATGTCCCTATAGCTGGATGGTCTGGATGCATGGACACATCAGGTGGGCCACACACATCAGAAAACCAGAGAAAGGAGAGAGAGAGAAGGAGAGAAAAATGAGATCTCGGCCATAGGGAGGGCTCCGCCACTATGAGTCCTCCTCAAACAATCACAACCATACGATCAAATACACATGGGTCCCATGCATGTATGAGCCCTACAATCAAAAATCTAAGGTGGGGATACCATCCCACCATGGATTTAGGGTCTGGATGACCCAACAAACTATAAATTAAAGGAAAAACATCATGATGGGGTCCATGGAGAATGGCCCCATCATGGAGACATTCATGCACAAAGTGGGCCATTGGCCACACTCAAGGAGTCATGTAGGATCTCCACCATTGATTGGTGGGTCCTACACACTCCCATGAAGGAAAGATGAAGATCTAAGGAAGAAAAAAAATTAGAAAATCTACCCTAGGAGAACACTCACCTTAAGGATTGTCTTTTTTCTATATGCTCCTCTAACTCCAAGGAAGAAGGATCTATGGTTGAGATGGGATTACAAGGGCTAGATTAGGTGGGATTCTAGAGAAGAGAGGATTGAAAAATGGAGGGAGGTGGGACGTTTTCTCCTCTTTAGCAAAGGAGGAAGAGAAATGAAATGAAGGAGAAATGAGAGAAAGAGAGAGAGTGGTAGAAGTGGAATGATGAGGGTGTAAAGCCATTATGAGTTTTGGTAAGAGAACCCATCATAACACATGGGGTAGAGAATCCAATGATGGCTTTGGGAAGAAAACCCATAATGAGATTGCTAGGCTAGGTAGCTATCATAGGTAGGTTAGGTAGCTATATGTAATGATGAAACTAGGGTGAGGTCACCCATCTAGGAAAACGTGCACAAGCAACAAGGTGGGTCCCACATCATGATCAACGGTCTAAATATTACATGAGGTACATCTTTTGATTTGCACCTCGAATTGGCGCACGAGACGCGGCGACGATGCGATTGCAATGGCATAGGTTTCGAGTCGAATCGGTTCAGGTTTACAGGGTGGAACTTAAGGATGATCACAAATGTTACCTACAGGTCACGGGTTGCCGAAATTCTACCGGAAGGACCACGGGACCTAACGGAATGGAATGGATACTAGGTTATGGGTCTGACACCTTGTGTAGGTCTCTTAGTTAACCTTGTGTAGGTTGTGAAGGTTCATGGTTAACTTGATTTAAAATCATTGGATAGTGAAATCCAGTACACTTTAGGAGAGAGTGCGTCCGCCGAGAGTGGAGTAGGCAAGTAGCCAGATCACTATATATGATTTTGTCTGGGATTGCTTTTTGTGCATTATTCTAATTATGCTTATGATTATCAAATGTCTTTATGATGCATGATTTAGTTAATGTATAAGTATTGATAAAGATCACATCCCACACACACTATCGTATATACTATTCCTAATAAGCCTGTTCTTTATGTATAAATCTTGTATAAGCTTATGTGACTTGGACCTTCTATTGGCTTGGAAGCCTTAGAGTTACTTTGCCTTAGTCCTTCGATTAAAGATAAGCATTGTTTGTACTTAGAAGAAAATAATTTTGAAAAAGTCCTATTCACCCCCTTCCAGGACATTTGGTCATACTTCATACTTCAGTAATAGCGGTTCCACCACAATTTCACCATCCTTTACCACCTTCTTTAACTGTAAAGCAAGAGTAAAATGAATATGACCTTAACTAGACAAAGAGCCTTGATCGATGGAATTACAACATTTTTGGGAGTCATGACCCAGTTGGATCAAGTAAACTTGTTTCCCAATCAGTCAAGGTGTCGTTATTGCATGGCCCAACGCCCAACCCACCTCGAGGGTAACCTAAGTATGGATTGGCAAACTTCAATGAAGACCAAAAGGTCGTGCACCCTCGGGGATCAACCTAGGATATGCTAACCTTTATCAAGGGCAAAGCATAGCACAAGAGTTTGTAGGACAACCTTCGTTGTGCCCCAGATGCATAACGGCTCATATAGGACCAAAACGCTCTGTTGGCAACTCTTGTCCGCGACTTCGGTTTACCATGAACCATACTAAAATCCTACACTCGTGGTGCAACCCTCGGTCGAAGTCTCAGTGTATCCAGGACCTCGTAGGACGGAGGCGTCTGGGAGGCTATCTCGATCAAAAATGTATTTTAGAGATTGGAACATCTATATCCGACAATAACAAAAGAATGCAAAGAATACTCATCATCATTCATTCCACTGATTTGGATTCTTATTACATTCCTTACATTATCATTAATTCTAAAACAAAGTACTCTTATTAGAATTTTAAATGATGTAATTAAAAATAGTCCAACAGCAATTTCGACAGAATTTCGGACTGTAGAGCGTCCGTCGCAATGACATAAGAGTTTTGTAAGTTAAAAACTCTTATTACGCACCAATATGCATGCTGAAAGACCTGAATTATTAGTCCATAAGCATGATAATACAAATATCCATGATGAAACTGTATAAGATGCATAACATATTGGTCGTGCAGGTCCTCTGTTACACAGTTGCATAATGGGCTTGTTGTCACCGACTCTTTCTCCATCCTTTTTCCTTCTTATTATGTTGTGACTCACTTGATACCTGATTATGCAACTTTTTGACTCCTAAAGCTCTAAAATATTTTTTAATGTCTAAATAAGAATGGTGATGAAGTATTTCTAAGTATTCAGATGTGTGAAGCTCTAAATATGCACAACTGAAATTGTGGTAGAGGGCCGCAATGTGTCTAAGTGCCGAATATGGTGGAGCTATAGAATATAGGCTAAGTCCTAGAGGGGAGGGGGGGGGGGTGATTAGTATTGATTAAAATTTATACCTATTAAAAACACCAATTGCCTAACTTAAATTAAATGAGGCAATATAACTCTAAGCCTTCTAAGCCATTAGAGGGTCTAATCACATAGGCTACATTAGATATGCAAGTTAAGTAACTATCTTATATAAGATAGTGTATATGAGTGTGTAAGATGCGATTCCTATCCATCTTAAACATTCATCTAATTATGCATCATAGTTAAACATTCAAGACACATAAGCATAATTAAATAAATACGCAAATAGAAATCCCAAACACGATCATATATAGTGGCTCGGCTACGTGCCTATTCCACTCCCGGCGGATGCACTCAACCCATGAGTGTACCGGATTACACTATTGGAGGTTTTAAATTAGGTTAACCTTTAACCTTTATGGCCCTACACAAGGACTTTAAAGTTTATGCCCTACACTAGAGCAAGGGTCCTATACAAGCACCCAAGTTTATGTCCTACACAAGGACATGGGTTGTAATCCCGAACCTGACAATTTAAGCCACATAGGCTAAGGTCCTACACAAGAACCTGATAGTTTATGCCCTATACAAGAGCAATGGTCTTACATAAGAATCTACAATTTAGGCCCTACGGAAGAGCCAAGGTCCTACACAAGAACTTAATCAAGTTTGTGGATAAAAAACTCTTAGCCTCAATCCTACACAAGGAAGGAAGCTAACTTATGGACTCCTAATAATTACACTTGTTGATTGAGTCCCTTTTTATAGCTCCTCCTGGGTTGCTTGATCTCCGCTCTCTCATGCTTCAATCATCTCCTCGATGCTCCCCTGATCATGTCGCCGCTGCTTCACCAAGGCTTTAACTCCACAATCAAACTCATTGCATTTGATGTGTATTCAAGATGACCAAGGTGATGAGAGTGGGTTGAATCTCCTACAACTAATGGGTAGTTGTTTATCTTAGGGAATTCAACTATATGGGCCTCCTAGAAGAGTTGGACAATGATTTACCAAGAATGCTTAAGTCCAATCTCTAGGAAATGAAGGAGTTCAAGCACATCTCAATGTTGACGTTGAAATCCTCATTAGAGTTGTAATATCAAAGGAGATGCCTTAGAACTCAATGGAATGGAGGCTTAAGATGAGAGATTTGCATATGGAATCACCCTACCTTCTATTGCTCTAAAAATCCATCATAATGCCTAAGAATTGACTGCCTTTTATAAAAATTTTGAGCTCTAACAATAAAAAAATGGGTAGCAAATTAGCAGAAAACGGTTCCGTTGATGTTATCGAAGGGGTTCGATGTCATCGAGAAAATCCAGACAATATGATGTTTTTCTTGCTAGACATATCTGGACCATTTTTCGATGTCATCGAACATCAAGCCTTCGATGTCATCAAGAAAATCCAGACAATACGTTGTTATCTTGTCACGCCTTAAACTCGAGAACCAGACTCACAAAACTTTCAGTCGTCGAATCTGATGCCGACAGCCTCCGTAGTTCCCCATTCTTGGTTCCCAGCTCCCATGCGTTAGGTTCCATTCCTGGGATCCTACAATGTAACGCCCCAAAAATCAGGGGTCAAACAAAGCTCAACTCCTGAGTTCCAACGCATCACTTACGTAACATATATAATGATGTTTGAATGTTGTCCATATTAGTGCATTAAACATGAGTGAGATTACACTAAAACGACATATCATACTCCAGATTTAATGTAAATAAGCAAGCGAAAGACTGAACTAAATATATAAAGTATATACATGTTTCATAACCTCCAGAGTATGAACGTGCTACCAGGCTGAATATATACAAAATTTGTTTCAAGTTATACAAAATGACAAAATGTGAATGTTCCACTAATCCAATATCCCTGTAATCCCGACGACCCAGCTCTAAGTCTACACAGACCCGCTTGAGAGTTGAATGTAGGAGAACTTCTCCTCCTCGTCAAAGAAGCCCGGATCCATCATGTAAGCCTCATCACAACCTGCATCTAAATCAGAGTCTATTTGGTATTTTAAAACACCGTCCCAGAGTGGGAGCGAGTGATCAACTCAGTGGTACTATAAGGTAAAGGTTAACATATTATTAATTCAGTCAAGCAGTAATGATAAAGCAATACAACAATCATATCCTAAGTACTCTTGTTAATGCAGGACTGATATGCTGTAATGATGCATACCCTCGCCTACACTCCCTCAGCGACTTCATCTCATGGTCACGCATGACAAACTCCCTAAACATGCGCTTCCTCGCCAAAACACATGCAATGCGGTGCGTGGTCATGTTAACCAAGTAATTGATTAGGCTTATTCATACAGTAGATTCAAGAAGCTAAGGTACCTCCTTTTATATCATTTACCCAAACAATGATCCATCTAGGGTCGTCAATCCTAGTTAATCACATACGATAGGCAAGTTATAGGGCATCACCCTTGATGAAAACAGTGGATAAGTAAGTTAACGAGTTTACACTCGAGGTCACTACGGAGAGGCTCGTCACCTCAGCGTAGGCCTAGTTTATACTCGAGGTTACTACGGGAAGGCTCGTCACCTTAGCGAAGGCCGACAGCTCGAATACGGTGTCCCATAAACCACCATATTCGACTCGCGAGTTTGGGTTGTTCACTGGTCACTACTGGGAGGCTCGTAACCCTAGCGTAAGCCGACAACTCGACCACAGTGTCCCATACACTACCATGCCTGGCTCATGAGTCTTAGCGGATCTTGGTACCATAGTTGAATGAGCTTTACATTGGTAAGTGGTACCTTATATTCAAGCAGTAGCGTCCACATATTGTAAACACATAATGGGCCAATCAGGTTATTTGACAAGTGCGATTGGTACGAGTGCACGTTAAATTGATCGACATGGAACGTATAAGCACTCCACGTGGCCTAAAAACTATCGATAATCAGCATACGACTCAGATTCATCGAACATATCTAATGTAGCGAAACTAGTTCGGCCACTCCATCGGGAACCGTTACTAATTACCTGGACTACGTATTAGTTTCAATCATACTCAAATGTAATAAGAAGTCATGTATGATAATCATAACAACATTTAGCAAACAATTCAAACATAATTCTCATTTGAACATTTTATCAAACACATTGAACATGTTACTGTACATACGCATTTCGTCCATAATTCACTTAATAGCAAGATAGATTACATGAAGGAAATTGTAACTATAGATAAGGTAATTGAGAATCCGATCTTAATACCCTTATTAAATGAAATTCATCAAACAATTTCTCATTCAAACATTTTATCAAACACTTAGGCTACACATTACTACATACATGACCTAAATTAGTTATAGCATATATTATGGCAAATCCTTTCACAAAAGAGTTGTCATACACACAATAAACATATATTATAGATTAATAGTCAAGCATATATCATAATTTCACCTTCATTCAAACATTTTAACAAACACATGAAATGCATTTTATATTCACATAGTTCACACACATGTATAGTTTATCAAATACATCGTAATTAAGATCATATGGTAGCAATCAAGTCAGAGATAAATCATTGCTGACAATGAATGCCTTGAAAACCATAATGTAAATGTTTATAGTCCGCACCTTTCATCGGTTTGCTCGTTTCGAACTTGGTTCGAATCTTACGTCCCCGTCTACAGCACAATGGCTACTTGAATCATGAAATAGGTTAGCTATTTCGCTGATTCCTCTATTTGGATTCCTAAAAAAAGATTAGGGTTAGGATTTCTTACCTAAATCAAAGTTAGAATTAACGGTGTAGCGTTGGTGGGGTGTGATTCGGTACGTGGTGTAGTGGAAGTAAATCCCAGCAATGATCTACTGATCTCTCTCTACTCCTCACTCTCTTCTCCTCTTTTCTCTCTTCTCTCTCCTAGTGTTAGAGAAATTCGTATGGAATGAGAGAGGGGTGGTTTAAAGGCCTTATATAGGCTCAGAAGTGATGTCAATGGCTCCAGGGCTATGGTATACTTAGGGTATAGCCAAAAGGCGACTGTTTCGGGCAAACGGAGCTCATCTGGAGGTTCATTACCTATCAATGTTACAGTGTAAGTTCCTTGACCATGGATCTAGGCCAAGATGCGATTTCAGCGTATTTGGATAGGCCGATCAATCGTGACAGACCTGTATCTATTCAACGATCGTCGTTGCTCGATCAGGGCCACGAGTATATGGATATGTGCAGGGAAATTTCCCTGATCCACAGGTATAGTTTAGAAACTGACGGTCTGAAACCTTCAATTTCGCCCGTAAGCGAATGGCCCAATTCACATAAGTTTCAGTGCATTTTCAAAAGATATTCGCGTTTCTCACACACTTTACTCAAGGCTCTACTTGTGTGTTTCTAGATACTATTCGAGCTCGATTACCGCGATGGTTGTCAAACCTAGTAAGGCGGTCATAACCCTATAGTTTCGTGGTCATCGGACTTTCGACGTGCGGTCCAGGTTTGATACGGAGTTTCAATGTGCTCTCGAGAGCAACTGGATTTTGAGATTGCTCCTAGGTTTTTAGGTAATGTTGAGTTAGTGATTTCAATGGTTTTGGGTCTTGTAGTTTGTATAGAAAGTGGTTCAAGCTAATCCA
Source organism: Magnolia changhungtana (assembly GCA_030180095.1). Taxonomy (NCBI): domain Eukaryota; kingdom Viridiplantae; phylum Streptophyta; class Magnoliopsida; order Magnoliales; family Magnoliaceae; genus Magnolia; species Magnolia changhungtana. The sequence continues at coordinate 8,273,479 of JASAUF010000446.1, forward strand.
CTGATTAATTTAGTTTAGTACTTAATTAAACTTGGCCTAAATTTTACAGAATTCGGTCCGTAGTGATTTCTGCTTGAGGTGGTATTCGAGTCTTTGTACGGATTTTTTCGAGATGTTATATACAAGGAGGATTTTCAGGGTAATTTTTTTTTAAAAAGAGCATAACTACAAGTGTACCTAAGTCACAAAACATCATCACCACATATCCATTAATATAATCTTTGAGTACAATGATAAAAGGGAAATACATGATATAACAAAATTCCAAAAGATCAGGCACATGCTCCTGCTTCACTGTTGTTGCGGTCTATCATAACTTACACGTAAACAACTGCATAAGCTTTAGAAAGTGCGTGCGTGTGTGCGCAATACATGTGCTAAGTATACAAAAATCATAATAAGCAAAAATGATAGAGGGTTAAACTGTCAAGTCTATAAATGCTATCAGCCATAACTAGGCTATACGAAGGCCTACATGGCTAAATGTCATATGTTAAAATGCAATGCAATGTGCCAATCCTCCACTAGTCTACATGTCAGAATAATTCTCAATTGGATCATCACCGGGGTCTAGTACACTTTTGACACTGGTTGCTGTCAATCGCGCGCAAGACCAATCGAGTATATTACTTGTCAGTGGTACACAAAAACCTCCCGATCCGTCGATAGCGAACCCATTTCACGAGCTGGTCAAACTCAACCTAGCATATAGCCCTGTAACGCCCCGGTTTTTGGAACTCGAGTATATTACTCGTTCTCCAAAAACCCGAGTGTTAGCCTTTAAAATTCAGTGTAAATTTGAACCACTTATCATTAATCAGAGTTAGCAGCAAACATAGCTAGAGTAAACCATGCATTGTAAAAAACATTCCAACCATAATAAAAATCTAAATGTAGCGCCCATATAGGACTTATACAATCTCAAATAACAAGGTTCGACAAATAAAAATAGGAATCTATCGCCTAATGATAGAACTCAACATGGGCCGTAGGGACCCCGTCTAGCTCCTCAGCTACCTGATCTGCTTTAGCGACCCAGTGAACGGTATCGGCTCGCTCTACACCTGCATCAATTGTTACATTTTGATAGCATCAATGGCTATCATAGTGAGGAGTACACTCTAAGATTGCACACTCATCATTCATAATCCAGCATAAATCACAATATATGAGAAGAAACATATTAAACAATGCAAATTTAAAATCATCATCATATATTCAGAAATAAGCTAGTCAACATAATTTCAACATTAAGGAAATGTAATAGAAATCCCAATGCAAGTGGATGTGTCCAGATAGTCAAATAATCAATCATTCAAACTTCGCAAAATGGCTAGAAAACCAAGTTTTAAACCTCTACTTCACCTGGAAATCATATCGTACGTGAACACCGTAAGATGGCTAGGAAATCGCTAAGTGAACACCCGCTCCACCCGAAAATCACAATATGACTGAATACCGTAAGATGAAGAGAAAACAACATACAAACGTCTACTTCACCAGAAAATCATATCGTACATGAACACCGCAAAATGGTTAGAAAATCGCTAAGCGAACACCTGCTCCACCAACAAATCATGGTACGACTGAACACTGCAAGATGAAGAGACAAGCAACATACAAACTTTAGACCACCCGAAAATCATATCGTACGTGAACACCGCAAGATGGTTAGGAAATCGCTAAGCGAACACCCGCTCCACCTAAAAATCACAATACGATTAAACACTGCAAGATGACTAGAAAACAACAGGATATGCGAATATAACTAACAAGCCACAAAAGGGCACCAATAGACCATCAAAGCCACGAGGGCAAATAGACGATCGAAGCCACGTAGGGCAAATATGCGGTCCAAGCCATGTAGGATAAATATGCGGTCCAAGCCATGTAAGGTAAAGTGTGATCCAAGCCATGTAAGGCAAATGTGCGATCTAAGTTGCGTAAGTCAAATATGGACTGCAAGATGGTGAGTTCATGATAGGTTTCACTCATTACATCACTTAATCGCAAACGACAACATATAGTTAATTAACAATGTACAATTAAAGATAGCATGTTATCATCGATCATTTGTGCTTGCTATAGTTAAAGAGATATGTTCATTATCTAACATAGGAATCAGGTGCGCAACGAATTAACATATTCACATAATGAGGTAAATAACTCAAGGAGAGGAATTATATCATCGTTTATGTCCACATTGATGAAGTTAAGTGGGAAGCTCAAAGGGTGAGTCCTCACCTTGAATGAATGTTCCTCTTGATTTGAGATGTTCTTATGAGGTGGATGTAAAGATCCTAAAATTCAAGCAAGTATAAATTTAATCTTCTAATTCCAACTTACATATAGTCTAATAGTTATATAAACCTTATTTTCTACTTACTTGTTTGGATAGGTTGAAGGAAGAAATGTCTTCTACGGTAAACAGTTGCTGGTTGTACCTGGATGAAATGTTACAAGACACCAGTGAGTCACGACTGAGTCGACTCGGTTGGGATTTTCAACTAACAACTAGTTGAGTTGGTTTTAAGTAATTTACTAACTGCAGGGTTAGATTATTGATCCCCTAGATCTGATGCTTCCTAAACTATTCACAGATGATTCCAACATTGGAGTTAGCTTGACTCAGTTGGAAAACTGGTCGATTCAATCCGATAGAGAGTGTAGTGTCGACTCAGTTGGGCATATCTAGCCAAATCAGCCCTTAATCGACAAGTTCGAGTCGCCCATAAACAGGGTTTCAAGTTACCTAGGATGAGCTACTTCCTAGGACAAACTAGTTAGGGTTTTTATACCTGAAACATTCCTGAGTCACTAACTCAGTAGTGACTCGACCCAGTCGATCCCCTTGGCTAGCTGGGTGTGGCGCATCTGAGATCAGTTCAAAGTGCCTGTCGTTACTTGAGGCAAACTGATCTTAACCATGGATTTAGATCAAGGTTTTTACCCTGAGATGGGGATCTGAGTCACGCCAACTCATGACTGAGTTGGGAGTGAGTGTGAACAGGGTGTGAAATTTCCATAACTGAGAGAGAGGTCAGTTGTGGTACTTGATCAGGGACCGTTTCTGGGAGCTGAAAGGGCATGGATGTGGCGTGCTCAGCTCCAAGTTCACTGAAAATCAGGAACCCACCTCCCTGACTCGATTTCGATCACCATTTTGGGGTGATACTGGCCTGATTCATCAGAAAGTTGGGTTGGTTTACTGACTAGCTAGGTGTAAGGCCATGACAAGGCGTTTTCGGTTTCATTACCTACACTGGGGCTGGGGACTTGAGCTGGACGAACAAGGTCTGTGGTGAGTTGGGTTAGCTTCGTATGGCCGGCTATAAGCTTACTCTAGCAGTAGGGTTCTCTCCCTTCTCTTTCTCTCTATCTTCTTTCTCTCTCTCTCTCTCTATTTTCTTCACAGCAAATGCACGACCCAACTGAGTCGAGTTGTTATCAGGCATGCAACTCGCTCTAGCGGCACCCAATCTCTCTCACTCTCTCTCTTACTATTTCTTTCCTTTTCTTCCTTGGAATTTGCCCTAACAGAATGGCTATTTATGGCCTTACTGTTTCTGGATGCTTCTATAGCTAATCACGAAGGTTAGCGTGTCGGTTAACGCAAACCATCAGGGTCTCCCTATGCCTCTGATCTTGTGCGTGGGCCCCTGAACCAAACCCTTATGAACATTAGAGGGGGTGGGCCATTCGATGGACATTTCAGATCAGAGAGAAGGGTATCTGCACGAAATGGGCCGCTCACGGTTAGATCGGGGAAGATGACCCACTGATCATGGTGTTTTTGCATTGGTCAGGTGATTCGGTGATATGGGACATTCAGATGGTGTCCATCAAGCTTATGGGGCCCATTCGATGATGAGTATAGACAGCAGTGATGATATCTGTCTTGAAGTGGAGTCAGTACAAGTTGTAGCCACGTCTCACCAAAATCCCATCTTTCCTTACAAGATTTTCGGGTAGCCCTAGACTGGATGCTCTAGATTGTTCGGATGAAGCTTCCAGAGGGCGAGTGATGGCTGGGATTGACAATTGCTAAGAATAGAAAGGATTCTTTCCACTTTTGGCTGAGTATAGAGCTATAACTGGAAATGGTAGGGGGTGACGAGGCTTCTGTTGCGTGCATGGTGGTCGTCCGACGATCTTCAATAGTTGGATTTGCCAGCACAACTGCGGATGTGGCCATCTTCTCCTCGTGAGCAACTCCTCCTTTGCAACGTCCGATCGGTCACTAACCAAGCTCGTATGGGTGTCTTTCGTCTGTGGATCTCACCATGGTTAGGGTCAGTGGGACCCTATCTAGAAGATGGATGGTTTGGATTTCAAGGATGTGATCTGATGGAGGGTCATCATCAGCTACAGACGGGCGTGTTTGTTTGAATGTGTGTCGGGCGGGAGAAACGACTAGAGTTTTTTGGAAATTCCTGGTGTTTATCAGGTTAATGTTCCTTTGACCCAATGCTTTGGTCTTGTGTGTGGCATGTGCACACTATCTGTGCACTCACACTAATCAGACGTGGGGTCCATGTGATGATCTTGATCAATACACTCCGTTCATTCATCTTGGTGGCTCACATTAAGGCTCGGCCCAAAGGATGAGGCATACCCATAACTTAGGTGGACCATATTAATTGAAATATGGCCATCGAGGGCCGATTATCGTCGATCTGACGACAATATGGGGTTTAATCATGCAATCTGAACTGTTCTTCTAACTAGCAAGTCACCTAGGGCCACTATTTCAATTATATTAATGTTACCTTGCACTGATGGGCCACATCGCCTTTGTTTTCGGGTTCGGCTTGCGATTCCCGCCTACCTGATGGTTGGATTATTTCTAAATTTGACTCCCATAGTTTCTACAATTCCCTTGCCCATTCTGGAGGGAATTTGAGAGTGGTTATTACGGTTGGTTAGCTGATATGAATAATGGAGTGACAGTTTGCACTCCCAGGGGTCTTGAAGCCAATGAAGTGTGGATCAAGTGGCTCTTGGTCTCGAAATTGATCTTGGTGTGGCTTAATCAATCTAACAACGTGTTATTTAACATATTATGCTAATTGAGTCCCTGAAATTAAGTCCCCTGCGGTTAAGTGTGAATCCCTAGATGATGAGATAGCCCAACTTGAAACTAAATGGTGAGATGGCTTGATCTACGGAGAGAGGTTATCCCTAACAGTCAGATTTAGGCTAAAGTATGTGAATGTCCACATAAATCAGATTTTTGTTTATACTAAATTAGGTTCTCATAGTAACACCTATGTACTGAAAAGTATGGGGTGTTACTAAATGTCCTCATATGCTAAATATACAATATAATGTGTCAATCCTCCACTATTCCACATGTCAGAATAATTCTTAATTGAATCATCACCGGGGTCTAGTACAATTCTGACACTGGTTGTTGCCAATCGCGCGCAAGACCAATCGAGTGCAAAAGACCTCACAATTTGCCTTGTCAGTGGTACACAAAAAGCTCCCAATCCATTGATAGCGAACCCATTTCACGAGCTGGTCAAACTCAACCTAGCATATAGCCCTCTGCACCTAGGCGGGTAAGGTTAAACCCCCTTCTAACTAACCCCGACACAGAGGCAGACACGGCCTACCGATATCCAGTCATCGTGTACTCATGAATCTACTCGTTCTAGATGTTAGAGCATTCTACTGGTACCACAAGGTTTAGGGACTTTCACCCAGGGATGCCTGTGATGCCCTGTAACCTCAGTAGTTTCCAGTATCCATCATTTGCCAGCCACACCAAGGCTATGGGCCACCTCCCTAGTGACTATAAGGAGTAGATGTACGTGTCACACATAGTGCATAATGCATGAATCACACTATCCAAGGCATGCATCAAACCTGCGCCTATCGCGCGAGTCATGCTGGACGACCATGTCTTATATAAATTCCCTTAAGTGTCTCAAGCTGAACGGCATATACTATTAACAATCGTCATCCACAACAGGCATATAAATGATGCGTATGGGCATATAATTGGGCATGATATCCATTACACTAAGCATGTTATCATTGTCTCCTACCAGGCTAAATAGACGAACATTTTATTAGACATTCATGAGACAATCACCCTTAATTGGCACATCATATGCAAAGAGTTAAAATCGAACGACAGGCCTCACTAGAAATGTAAAGGTCCATGTGGCATAACCCACTTGAGACTAGAATTGGCTCCTCATATAGCCTATGCATGGGTAAAATACATACACCAAGGCAGGGTTCACTAGGAGTGACCCGTATGGACACCTACATGTGTCACTAGGCTACCAATCCATTTGGGCACATGGCCCACCAATGATGTCCCAAAATAATCAGATTATCAATGACATTACTATAATTACTTTAGTAGGATGATCTACATCTTCTGATCATTGTTAACCTAAATCAACGGTTATAGATCATTAGTTAGTCACTAGGATGTGATCCTATGCTAATGGCCCATCTGAGTTTTGGGATTTCATCAGTTCAGGCAAGATATATGCTTAAATGGATTTAATATAACCATAGTTTCAACATTAATACACCTACTAATTTAGGGATTTGAATTCAAGATGCCAAACATAACTAAAGACCTAAGGGATCCCAAATTCAAGGATTCCCAAGTCCAAGGAATCCCAAAACTAAGAAATCTCAACTCTAAGAGGATTATACCCGCACACTTCCTTGTAGTGCGGCCCACCTAAGATCTGAATCAGCCCAAGTTTTAGGCTCAAGCCCAAACATGACAACATGGGGATTTGTTAAGTGAGGCCCACGTGCGTTGCGTGGTCTACCTCGAAATGTGACAAAATTGTAACTTCTAATCTAGGGGTCGAACTGGGGCGTGCCACATGGTATTGGAATCATAACACCTACGCGGTCACCACTGTACAAGTCTCACGGCATTGCGGTACTAAAATAGGGTCGCAATTAAAACTCATCCATCTAGTTCGTTAGGAATGTGTCGGCATAAAAAATAAAGCATACAAAGGGTTAATTAGGGTATGGGTCTTACATTTCTTGTTGGACATATTTGGATTTGATTTTTGCTATCATTGAAGGTCTTCGATGTCATCGAACATCAAGCCCTCGATGTCATCGAAGTCTCATCGAAAACTGCTGTTTTGGGCTATCTTTTGCACAACAGTTTCACACCTTTTCTTGCATTCTTTATCATGCTTTTCTCGTTCTCCATCTTTTTAAAGTTAATATCTTTTTCTTTTCCTTTTCTTTTAACTTCTTTATTTTGGGTTTTTTAAAAATTAAGATGAAGATTACTCAGATTATCATCCATTTAATTTTGATGAGCGTTTATCTTCTTTAGAGCAGATGATGGATGCATTACATGTATCTCAGGAAGCTCTATCACAAAATCAAAAGATGAATATGAAGTACATGAAAAAGCACTTTCATTGATTAAGCAGGAGCTTAAAAACCATTAATCCTGATATGCCGGCTCCATCTTCTTCAGAATTAGAATGAATTTTATCAAAACGGTTTGTAATAACTTTTATTTCTGAATTGGATATACTTGATACTTTGAAACTTTATAGCATGTTGACTTTCAAGTGTTAATTTGATATCGCTTAGTTATTTGATACTCTTTGATGTAGTTAATTTTGTTATTACTGCTTCATATATATTTCTTTGAAATTGGTATCTTCCTTTGTCAACTTGATATAAAAAGGGGGAGAGATAAATCTTATGATGGAAAATCTTATGTTTATCTAAAACATCTAATATTTGTATGAAAACAAGATTTTCTTGCATATTCTTGAGTTTATTTCTAAGGGGGAGAAGGTGGAGTATATAACAGATTTAATCTTCAAGATTTGATCCGAAGCCGTTTTTTTATTCTGATTGTTGAGTCCATGTGTTTATTGTAATTATTCATAATGTGATGTATATGTGGAATGTGATGTGCATGTAATATTTTGTTATGAAATTGACAGATGGGGAGGTTGTAAGTGCTAGCATTTTAAGAACACATGTAGTTGTCAAATTTCATAGACCAAATACGGTACATATCTTTAACACATTTCAGTTCTCTATGATACTTCAAGAGCGCGACTCAACATTTCAAGAAGTGAAGGTTCGTAATGGTTCTAAGTAAAATATTAAATGTATACCAACCTACAGGTAAAAATGACCTTAGAAAAGATCACAGGATAGAGTACTTGATCATGACTTTTAAAACTTTAATTTGTGAAAAACTTTCATGAAAATTTGAGGATGTTCGGCCAGTTTGAACCTGGGTTCGACCAGCCGAATTCAACTCGGGCTAGCTCGACATAACCTAGGTTAAGTTTCCAGCAACTTGAAATGCAAGTTCAGTTGCAAGTTCTGCCAGCCTGACCCTAGGTTTGGCCAACCGAACTTAGCTCGGGTCAAGTTTTCAGTAATACATTATTTTGGATTTCAGGAGAATTCGGCCAACTAAATCTTGCTCAGGCCAGCCAAATTTTTTATAAAATCAAATCCGGGGAAATCTGATAGCCGTTGAAACAATATCGTGGAAATCTGGCCAGTCGAAGCAATTCTTAGGCTGACCAAAGTTCCAAAACCTTTGGCTATAAATAGAGACTTTTTCTCATTGTTTTATAAACAAAAAAGTGAGATAATTTTTCCTCATGCAAAGAGAGAAAATCTAGCACTTTCCAAGCTATTTGTGTGGTAATTCTTATTTTATTTATAGTTTATTCAATTCCCTTTCTCGAGTAGATTTAGATACAATTAGAGAGTAAGTAATACTCAACTTGAGATTAGAGAATTAAATCTGCAACTTTTAGGATTTTATTGTTTGAGAAATTATAAATCCCTAAATCCTTCCTGGTTGAGCATACATTGATTCATCATCATCTGAGAAAGAAGGTCGCTGTATTAATTGAAGCATCGACTTCATCAGTATCTTCGCATTAACGTTTCGTCTTTAAGAAGATAAGTATTTTTTTTATTAAATTTCTGTCATTTGGGTTTTTTGAGATTGCCTGAAAATCTTATCGGGTTGTGCAGTGGTTAGCCTGTGAAAATCACTTGAGGTTTTATTGTGGTAAGCCTGTGAAAATCACAAGAACTGTAAGAGGTTATTGAGGTGATCTTGTGAAAATCTTGAAACTAGTGCAAAGCCAAAATTATGTGGAGTAGTAATTTTGGGAGTGAAGTAGGTGTGTGTTAAACATCGAACCACTATAATTCTCTGTGTATTGTGGTGATTGTTTATTTTACTCTCTGCTTTTATTAATTTGAAAGATTGATTTTAAGGATGACATGAAATAAGGTTGTCATGCATAAGATTTTAGGTAAAGGTTGTCCTACGACTTAATTGAAATCAAGATTCCAATGTCTGTTGTTGTTGAGAATTTATTTTCCCCGATTGATTATCATAAATTGGTTTAGTCCTATTCACCTCCCTTCTAGGACATATATATCTCATCTTTCAACATCTACTTTTCCTTCGGTGTTACGTATTCTATCATTATTGTGATGGTACATACTCCTATTAGGCCCTTATGAATGTATCACATCTCACCACTAGATATGATTTCATTCGCGAAATTGCCTTCTACAGTCCTTCCAAAATCGGAGATTTCCCCAGAGACATTCGAAAAGCAGGAAATAATCTAGAAGATCCCGAATGTCGAAAGGTCGAGTTGTTATATAAGCCAACCTGGACCCGACTTCAGACCGGGATCATAGAGGGATGACTGAACTTACATTGGGTTCCATTCTACACGATAATTAGAATTAAGAGAATAAGAGATTTGATCTATACAGGTGATAGATCAATATCAAGGGTCAAATTCTTCAAACACTCTAAGCCATCACCGTTTAAGGTGATTAACAGAAGAAGATGGTTTGATCCAGATTGTCTAACACCTGAAAGTGGACAGGACGGGCCTTCAGAGGTGTTGGATGATTACTTTCGATAGAGATAAGCTCTTGAGGTTCACAAATTCTGGCCTGATTATTCTCGTTAGAGGAACCTAAAGTGCCAGGCTAGACCTTTAGTGGGCCATGAAGATGTACGCAAAGAATCAGCTACGCAAAAAAGATCCGAGAAGTTAACCAGTATAGGGCTCTTCCTTTCCTAAGTAGAACTGGATCTACTAAGGGAGCCTGCATATCTGGAAAGCTCGTATAAAGAATCCCAAAGCCTAACGAGGGGCTTTCACTGCCTTGAGAAAGCTATAAAAGGAACATCTAAAGAGGAGCTTGAGCCCCAAGCCAAACACATCTATCTACATGTCTATTTTACTTTCATGTTTATTTTAATTTTCCTAACTTACTTCACTACTGCCCAGTGGCTCCCGTTACAGTACGTTTATCTTACAAGTATATTAAATATCTGCAACTTTTAGTTGATAGATCCCTATGTCTATTTGAGTTCTGATTCAATTGTTCATACCTTAGTTATATCCTGTTGACCACTCGCCTTGATCGCCTGTTCCGCTAGGGGCGTCAGGTATTTATCTTTTTTCTTTCTTTCCTTTTTGCTTTAATATTATGAGTGCGAGGCATGACAATTGTAACAGGGACAATATATTAATAAAAATTGATCGTGTTTATGCTAGTCTTTATTTTGTTATGCGTGAATATTTTACTTTAATTGAGAAATACAATGTTAAAGCACTGGTAAATAAAAAGTCCTTAAACCAGCCAATTCTATAATCGTTAATACAAGACAAAATGAACTAGTTTACAAGGGTTAACCCATTCTTTTTATGAAATCACCCGAGTACAGTACGCACTTCTAAATTAGTCAGTGACCGAGAGGACTCTAAGCTCCGATTTAGCCTCCAATCTGTCCGTCTCGATGTAGGGGTATCGACTAATTTGGTTAATACCTTTGAGTTGGGTAGAATCTGATATGCGTGCACCATATATGCACACATATTTCCGATACAAGTCCTCAATCGTAAGAGTGGCCTTGATTGGCTAAATTGGGGGCAACACCTAGTAAGTTTTTAACGGTGGAGTGTTTAATCACCATTGTTTCCTATATTAAGGTCCACTTGAGATTTGGGTCTGATTCATTTTTAGACTCGTGCCCTAATATAGTATGGAAAAATGGATGGACGGTGTGGATGTAGAATACATACATCAAGATGGCCCTACGTTAATGACTGCACTATCTTGGGTGAGGCCAGGACAACACCTAACCACTCCCAAATCCTCTACAACACTGGATCTAAACAAAGCATGCAAGGATGGAGCTCTGTGGCCCACCCTGCTATGCATGTGAAATCTATTTTGGACATAAACTGGCCTCTCGATTTTAGGTTCTCTAGACATCAAGTTCAGCCAGATCGACAACTGAGATTGGCCACACTACACTAACCTATGGACAAGGGATACCCACAATTATACTTTGTGCAGGGGCACGATGGTGTTTATTTTCCATCCAATCTGTTCATGAGGTGGGCCTTGGTGGGATGAGCAGACCCTCAAAATATGTATATGATCTTATACTTAGGGCGTGTTTAGATCGCAGGCCCACTTCGTATTGATTGTTTTATTATTAAAAAAAATACAATTTCCATCGTTTGAAATGGATTTGAAATCTGCGGTTGTACAATGTGGGCAATACAAGCACCGAACCAGAAAAGCCTAGACACGCATTTATTACATACAGTACCAAGACATCGGGCAGTGCAGCGAGCTCATTGCACTGCACCGCCTCTATAAGGAGTGAAGACATTCATCCGCAACGTGCTTCGCTGGTCCATCTCTCCTTCTTGTGCCAACGTTCTTCTTCTCTATCTGTCTTAACCCTCTTGCGACAGACTTGGATGTCATTACGGCCATATCTGAGATGTAGAGGCAGTTGTTAGAATCATCTTCTTCGCTTACATTGAAGATGGGATGTCTTCATCTTACGTTGATCCTGCCATAAATCTCCTTCTTCTCTTACCCAAAATAGCTTACCCTAAGGGCAGAAGTGAAAGAATGTATATGATTTTCTTCCCACTATACATTCTGGGACAACATGTGATCATCGTTTTAAATCAATCGTATCCATCCTTTCATTGATGGATACCGTTTCTCTCTGTGTACCCTCTTTTAAAGGAGGAGATGAGTATTTGCATAGACACTTCTCTCCTATACCTTACGCAGAGGGTGTATCCTGCAATACTTTTCAATATGATTTTCTTCAATGTCTAGATCTACATGAGGTGAATGCGTATCTAAACTGAATCCGGTTGATGGATTCACCTCGTAACTTGTGGGACATGACCACCGCATGTCATACACTGTTGATGGATTTATGATTTCCATCTACCGATGCTTACTCTTTTTCGTATATGCCTATATTAGAAGCTTTTATCTTCCATTTTATTCCACCCAAAAACCTCTGCTCTGTTATATTTTTGAAGGGTTTGTTTCTTGCAGTGGTGCGTTGATTGTAGAAGGTGATACTCCTTTCTCAACATGACAATGTCTCAATGTATCATCCGAGTAAATGCATGTCAAAACCCTAGTTTCTATTTATTGTTGTCCATAATGCTATGAATATTCTTCGCATATGATATGTGTCTAAAAGTATAGCAAACTAGATTTCTTGAGTGTTGTAAGCTATATGTTTTCATATTGCTGGAATATCGTTTCCATTCGATTTTCAAATTTCTTGCTGAAATCAGAATACTTTACAGAATTGACTGTCGACCACTGATGCAGAAAACGATATTTGCATACGTCCAGATCGTCATACTAATCAGTTCATTTTCAAGTTTAACAAAGAACAGAGGTGCATATGTATTCTCTGCTGATTCATGCCTAAAATCAATACATGTTTATGAGGGCATCATCTATTTCATGATATATGTAATTTTCCAACTAAGGACTGTTAAACTTTCCCTAATCAATAACTCATTTTTTCCACTCTATCATTCGAAAATGCAAAGACTGCATACATTTATTATACCCCAAATTTACATATATCTCATATGTGCCATTCCTATTAAGAAATCGTATGCTGTGTGTATTTTTTTTTAATTTGGAGTATACTTTAATTTATCGCTGTACATATACTCCAGTTATGTCATATGCATTAACAATTACAAAATAACTGAGAAGAATAATAGGTGAAGCCCCCATTTGTCTAAATGGGGTCTCATAGTAGGGACTCCAATAGAGATCAGTCTTCCAGTAGTGAATGGAATGAAAATGAAGTAGCTGCTGCACTAACCGCGATCGTAGTGGCTACGTGTGTTATGGGAGCTGCTGAATATTACCGGTGTTATTGTATGAAGGCATCGCCTAGAGGTGGTGATATTGAGAGAAATAGATTCATAAATGGAATCATTAAAAAGAGTGACATTGACTGTTTAGCCCAGTTAAGGATGGGTCGAGATAAGTTCTTCGAATTATGCTCTCTACTAAGAGATCGAAATTTACTTTCTGATTCAAGGAGGTGTAGTTGGGAGGAACAAGTGGTATTGTTCCTGCATACAATAGGCCACAATGTACGAAACCGGGTCATTGGTCATCGCTTTTCCAGGTTTGGTGAGACCGTTAGTCGTTATCTCCGAAGAGTTCTTCATGCTGTAATTAGACTTTATCCGGAATATGTGAAGTTTTCAGGTTTACATACACCGAAAGAAATATCTGATAATCCTATGTGATCGTCATATTTTCAGGTAAAATAATCCGTGATATACAGATTTGTATGGAATTAACTATATGCTAATTTGTAAATAACAACTTAAAAGTCATAACAATATTTTTGTAGGATTGTATTGGGGCACTTGATGGGACTCATATACCTGCACATTTACCCAAGGAAGCAAGTGCCACCTTTCGAAATCAGAAAGGTTTTTTGTCTTAAAATGTAATGGCAGCTTGTACTTTCGATATGAAATTTATATACGTGCTTGCGGGTTGGGATGGTTCGGCATCTGATGTTTGTGTTTTGCATAATTCTTTAATCCGTCGAGTAGATTGTTTCCTTGTTCCTCATGGTAACTAAACACTGATGTGATTTCCTAAGAAAAAAAAGTAGAACATATTATGTACAGATTTGTAATACCCATACGTTGGTTTGTGTAGGGAAGTACTATGTCGTTGATGGGGTTATGCGCATTCCCCTGGGTTTATGGTACCTTATCGAGGTGTCAGATATCATTTGAATGAGTTTCGTACTAGTCGAAAGCCTGTAAATAAGAAAGAACTCTTCAATTATCGTCATGCACAGCTGCAAAATATCATTGAACGTTGTTTTGGACTCTTGAAAGGCCGTTTCCCTATACTCCATGTAGCACCACAATTCAAGTTTAAAACTCAAGTAAAGATTGTTATAGCTTGTTGTGTTATACACAACTTCATCCGTATTTGTGGTGAAGACGAATTTACAGATATAGTTGAGGATATTGCAGATAGTGCTGATGAAATATCGTCATCTCCTGTGGAAGCTAGTTCGGCCGAAGAAGATCGTGCTTTATCTCGCATGGCAGATAAAACAAGAGAAGAGTGGATGAAAAAGAGGAATGACATTGTTGATAGAATGTGGAATGACAGTCTCCCTCAGACCCGACAACATCATTGACTTTGCCTTACTACTGTTTGTGTATTATGCTATTTGTGTAACAGCAAATTGTTTTTTTAAAAATTTGTGTTTGGTTGGTCGGATTTTTAACTGGATTTTATGGATTTGATAGTTACTTTATCATGCATGGATATTACTATGATGGTAAATTTAATATTGATTACATGCCATATAATAGTACCTATCATATTATATTTCAGCATGCCTTAATCTTTACTTTATTTGGTTTCATTTAAACTGCAAATTATGTTTTTATTTTAAGTATTCCCATTCCCATTAATTGTTACAAATGCGTAGGTAATATGAATTTCTTATGAAGTACATACAAGGGAAAAAGGTGTTTAATTGAGACGGGTTCCCCGGGACGTGAGACAAGCTCCCCCAAAAAAAACACAGCATCGCCGAGTAAGCTTATTGGTAGCCCTAGTAGGAAAAATTTGTCAAATGGCAGCAAAATTAAACGTTCAGTTGTTAGGAAAACTGGGCGGATTCAATGGACAGACCATATGGACAATGCATTAGTTGATGCACTAGTAAAACAAGTAAATCTCGAGAGGAAAAGTGGTATGGGATTCAAACCGAAGGCTTATAAGGCCACCATAACAGAAATTTCTGATAGATGTGGTATTGATCTTGAGAACAAACATATTTATAACCGCTTGCGGATGTTAAAAAGATATTTTTGGGCCGTGCAAGACATGCTGAATGCCTCCGAATTTGGATGGGACAGTATAACAAAATGGTGACGGTGACAGACGAAGTGTGGGATGGATACATTGCTGTAAGTAGTATTAAAAAATTATTTGTTAAACCTTCCATTTAATTTTATTCATTACAATGTGTTAATAACTTTGTATTTCACTTTTTGCAGTCTCATTCATTCGTCGAAAGGGTGCGTGGTAAACAAATTGACAGATACAACGATCTGTCATTCATGTTCAGGAACGACTGTGCTCATGGGTCTTATGTAAGCACAACTTACTCATCACCACTTTTAGGTCACCGACAAAGTCGAAATGAGTTAAATTCTGACTCTGATTCAGATGAATATGGGATTGACATAGTTCGCCTTTCTTCAGACTCTGGGGAGGACTACGACTGTGGTTCAGCCTCTCATGTCAATGATGCATCTAATCGGTTGAATAGGGTTAATGAAGTAAACGTGAATACCTCAAGGGGGTCCAAGAACACCCATTCTACCGCTACCAGTTTGTGCTGTCCAAAAAGGGGCAAGCCGTGTGATGTAATCAACAACCGAATGGGTGAAGTGGCTCATGCCGTGAAGTCCCTCACTATTACAATGTCCCAGGGCAAGAAAATGACCCGAGTCCAGAAAATTCTGAGCATACTTGAAGAGGTAGAGGGACTCAACCCTGAGGATCAACTGCGTGCTGCACGGATGATGCAGGGGAACCTTGTCAGTGCTGGGTTTTTCATGAAGATGGGCCACGAGAGGCTTAAGGAGTGGGTGTAAAAACTCATTGAATGCAGTGGTCATGTTTCAAAAAACTTTGCCTATGATACTTTGGTTATGGGTTCTTGAACAAATTGTTTTTATTTTTTATTTCTTTTTTAAATGTGCTGTATAAATGTTATGGTTGGATAAGTTTGGATGCTGTGGGATTTAGGCTTGCTTACATTGTTCTTCTGACAGTTAATTTTGGTTTTTAATGGTGTTGATGGTCCCACCATCCAAAAGTTATTTTTATTTATATATGCTTATATTGATCATCCTTTATGGTTAAGATACTTGCTGTGGTGTCTTTAATATAATGCAGGAACTTGCTATGATGTTTGCATCAGAATATCAGAGCAGATATCTTCGGTTATCTTCAATTGATATATTATCCACTGTAGGATGTAAATATATTGCAGGAACCTGCTGTGATTTCTACCTCAGACTTGCAGACTAGATTTCTTCAGTTGTCTTCAATTGATATATTGTCCACTGTATGGTTTTGTTGTTAATCCAGGAACCTAGTGTGATGTCTGCCTCAGATTGCTTCTGAGATCGATCAGATTGATTGGATTTGATGCTGCTATTTCCTTATTAAGAAATCTCATTCATCTCAATATTTTAGCTTTTAACTTTTATATTCTAACATCTCAATCGTAATGTTGCCATCTCCCCAATCAGCTATTGATAAATATAATGAACAAAGATGATTACTTCTTCTTATAGTCAGAATTGTGCTGTCAGAGTCTGACTTCATGTAATGATACTTGGTTACATATGCATACTGCTTATACATAAAGAGGGTGGAATATATATATATATATATATATATAGGGTTTAGGTACTATGCGCTCGAGCTCACGATAAGCTCCCATGAGGTCGAGCTGTGTGGGCCCCACCATGATGTGTGTCGACCATCAACACCATGCATTGGATGGGTCCCCTTTAAATTATGGGATATCCTAAAAATCAGCAGTATACGGAACTCAGGTGGGCCATACCATTTAAAATCATGTGAAAACACTGTTAAAACATATCAAAGCACTTGGTGGGGCCCACCTGAGTTTTGCATGCGCTTGAAACTTGGTCTGAACCCTCATTCAAGTGGGACACACATAATGGATGGACTGGATTTGCAAACCACATCTCGGTGGGCCCTCAAAAATGGTTATGAATGTTTTAATGGTGCACGGCCCCTCTCCACTTCTGTATGTGGTGTGGCACACACAAGTCACAGGTTGACTTGATTTTTGAGACCTAGGCCCACGATGGAATGGTGCATCTGACTGATGGGGTAGATGTTCGAAACGCATCACGGTGGGGCCCACACAGCTCGACCTCATGGGTCGGACTTGTGAGGTCGAGCGCATAGTACCTTTTTCCATATATATATATATATATATACATACATACATACATACATACATACACACACACACACATCAAGTATGAATTTTTTTGCATAATTTGGATGAGTATATTTGAGAAGAGTTTCTGATTAAAGCGAAGGTTTTTTTTTTTTTTTTTTTAGGTGAGAAAACGAGGATACTGCATGACCACATGTGCTGTTCTTAGTTTTATATAAGAGCCGGGATACTCCAGGACCACACAATGCACTTCAATTCTGATAACGTGTTTTATTTGTAGGTAGAAATGGGCAAATACTATGTTGTATTTGTGGGTAGAGTGCCAGGAATATATGACAACTGAGAGGATGCTTGGGAACAGGTTGAACGATTTAGCGGGTCCAGACACCGATCATTCAGAACGCACGGTGAGGCTGTCACAGAGTGGACCACATTCAAGGTATGAACCAAAATCGCATATGAAAAATTCTGAAAACATGTTTAGGAATTTATGGTTACTATCAGATTCATTCATTGTATTTGAGGTATAATAGTAACTTGATTACATGTATTTAGGCCAGTATGCAGTAAGTTGGGGTGGGCAACACCCATGGTGTACATAACAGGGCGTCATCAAGCAGAGTTGAAGGTGGTTCCGCTCCCTTTCAGCCACCGCTAGGAACTGACGAACATCAAAATAGAGTGGATGGATCTGGCGTATTGATATCGAACATGAATCGAAATACTGATGACGAAGGGATTTTGAACGGCATCATCAAAATTTTGATTGGAGTCGTGCTTATATACGTAATAGTTGTGTGATTTTTTCATGTTTCTGATGATATGGGATCGTTAGGTGGGGTGTGGCCGATATGGTAATTTGAAATGAGTGGAGAAAGCTTAGGACCAGTGAAGCGTTTTCTTTTTGGGACTGTAATTGTTTTTGTTACACCCTCAAAACACTGGTCACCTTTTTTTTTTTTTTCCTTTTCAGTTTATGGTTAAATCATTTTTTTATTTGTATTTATCGTATTGTATGTGTACTGTTATTTCCAACTTTGTTTGTTTGCTGCATTTAAACATCGGTTCTTTAATTTACAGTAATTTTTCATTAGGTAAGTCTGTGCTGTGTGATATTGAAAGCAGAACCTCAATTTCAGCCACAATAATCAATGGATGGATATCCAGCACTACAAACCTCCATTGGCCCACTCTACAGTGATATTGGTATCCTATATATTGATTACATCATAGAGTTATAGATGAAGGGCCTATAAAAGCAGACAGATTGATCCTTATAATCTATGTTACATTAGGACAGGCCTAATATTGGGTGTGATACTGTATGTTAATCAATATAGGTTGACCAACGGTTTGGATGAAACACATACATCGTGATGGGCCCACATAGCTATGACCTAAAATCAATGGTGAAATGAGATTATGTTGTAGACGTGGTCCATATCTTGTATTGTATGTGGTCTGCTTAACCGTTCATTTCAGTTCGATCCTTCAACAAACAGTGAATATGCATATATCAACTAATTACATTTCCAAAGCCAATCCTTCCCAAACAATCTGTTCGTCAACGAAAAGGGCACTCGATATAGTCTACATCTGCCGTTGAACATCTGCGGTATTGAATAACAATGCAATACAACCCTATATGCGAATCCAAACACGCCCTTAGGCAGAGCATACCACGTGAACTTAGAGGTTTTATGTAAGGGTGTCAATGGGCTAGTCTCGGGTTTGCAAAATCATAATTTTGAATAGACTAGCCTCGCCCCAGAACAATTCAAAATCCGGGCCAAGAAGAACCCTAGCCCGGCCGTTGACAGCCCTAGTTTCAAGGTGTTGAGAAATTCTTTGGTACTTCAGCAGAGGATCATAGATGATACACGAGCAGCTATAAATTACCTAGAAACTCCATCTATGGTGAAGAAGTATTTTGAACTAAATAGCCGAATTTATGGGTATCAGATGTGTCATCAACTACATGTTACTTTTCATCACCTACTTACTACACCACGTGTTTGGATTGGACGTATATGATGGTATATGGGGAGCGGATTAAGCCTTACCCATTTAACACAGTCGCTTGTGTTACCCTTACCATGGAGCCCACCTTGATAATGTGTTTTATATCTATGTTGTCCATCTATTTTTCCATCCCAATTTATGACGTGGTCCCAAAAATTAAGCAGATCCAAATCCCAATGAAGATTGAACGTCCACCATTAAAATCTTCCTAAGGCTCACCCTATGCAAATTTATAATGTTTATTTTCCATCCACCCCCCCCCCCCCCCCCCCCCTTCTTTTACACACACGCACCCACGCACGCTATAATGTGATTACACCACGTAGATAAGGTGAACTAGGCCTGAATGTGTTAGCACTTGGTTTGTTTTTGGTCACATGTGGTGTGTGCGGGTGTGCCAGAACCGAATGTGCGCGCTTGATTCAAACCAAACAACTTTGACCCCAAGCGTTAAGATAGGCAAATATGTGGAATGCGATTGTATATGACTGAGACCTGAGAAGATTGGTTGCTTATTTAGCCACTTGCACAAGATTGTTACAGGATGAGGGTGGGATTCTTTCACCGCAAATAGGTTACACTTTGCCTTTCGTACAAAAGGACTTTTGGTATACTAGGCAATTAGAAATAATCACATAAAAATGGAATACTTACGATCATCTATAGGGTGAGACTGCAAGGAAATTTTTAAAAATAAAGAATGGTTTGTATTGAAATAGAACTAGTCTAGCGTAAGAGTATAGACTTGGATTATAGCTAAAGATTACCGCTACTCGTAAGATAGAGCTAAATATGACAAGGAAAGATAGAGTGATTGGTTTGTTTAGTTGGTATGAGACGATTTTTTCCGTTGATTTTTCCTTTTATTTATAAGCTTATTTACTATGCAAATACTTTGCATCCGTTTCTATTCTTTACTTGAGCTGTTATATTAGCTGAATCGTAGTCGTCTAGATCTTTCTGCCTTTTTATATTCTTCTATCAGTTGCTCTTCTCTCCAGTGATTTCTTTCTCTTGAAGTTCTTAGCTGTGCCTAGTCACCAGATGACGTATACTATCCAGCATAGCGCTAGCTGTGCTTCCGTGAAAACCACTCCAAATATCTTTAAAGATCTTTTACACGCTATTTATTTCCGTGCAACGATAAACGTCCTTTCATCATTGGCTATTTCAGAAACGATTAGAAATAGAATACATCAGAATGATGGAGAACATAAATATAAACTTGATCCAATCACCACTTTTTCCATTTGTATGGTCCATTGGAGATTTGAATCTCTTTTAAATTTTGTGATAAAATCCTAAAATGAGCTGAAAAAGTGGATGGGTGGGCAGATATATAACACATTCATCAAGGTGGGCCCCAGGCGATAAGGATAACACCCACCATCCACTAAGGTGTTACCCGTGTAACACCTGATCTGCTCCTACAAAAGTAAAGAGAAATCTGTACTCAATACCACTCAATCAAACCGATACGGATTCCCTGTGAAAGGCTTTAGCAACGCAGCGCAGGGAGCTAGTTGGGGTACAGCCCAGCGCAGGAGGAGTTAGTTGGGGCCCACCGTGATGTTTGTGAGAATTCTACTCCATCTGTTTTGTCAGTTAATTTTAGGTGGATACAAAACTCAAGGAAGCCACCCGATAGGCAAAATTTGGAGGGTCCACATTGATGTCATATGCCATCCAAATCATTTATAAGGTCATTTCCATTTGATGAATTGAAAACACACAAAATTTAGTTTAATATGAAACTTTTGTGGATATATGAATACTTTAACGGTGGTTGTTTAATCCCCACTGTTTCCTATCGCGTGGCCCATTTGGGTCTTGAATCTACCTCATTTTTCATCTCATGTCCTACATTGATCTCCCAAACGCCCCCACCTAGCTTTCCTGCGCAGGAACTTACAGTGAATATATAGCAGGCAATCAGCGTCCATTTGGATTTGGTAGGTAGAACGTCAAAATGTGTTCGGTTCCCCTTGACTTCATCTACTAGAGTGGTTGATTCTGCCCCCAACATTACGTTTTTCTTATATCCACACCGTCCATTCATTCTTCTACATACTTTTGGTAAGAGGGCTGTAGATTAATGTGCATAATTAAATCAAGTGGGCCAAACAATGAGATAAATGAAATGTACCATCCGAAAATTCACACTGGACGGCTGGTATGGTCATATGGTCTACTTGAACGTGCGGTGTGGCCTGCAAGTGTGGGAGGTCGACATGGCAGTACACATCCCCTTGACTCATGTAGACCATTCATAATCATGCTTAAAATAATATAAGGCTGTCAACGGGTGGGGCCTGGGGCTAGCCTGGGCCTGGATTTTGAGCTGTTACGGGCTGGGCTGTTTATTCAACATTTTGATTTTGGAAGGCCTGAGCCCGGTCCATTGACATCCCAATTAATATATATAAAATTCTACCTATATGTTACTGCGTTCTAATCAAGTTTAATATAGTCTAGATTAAAAAAAAAAAAAAAAAAAAAAGTTGGTCAGCCCCAACTGGCCATACACAAATATAGGCAACAAAAACAAAACTTCACCCACTTCAGCGTTTCCAGGAGGAAAAAGTTTTTTCACATCAACAAAAGCATTGCCAGCTAGGGTGGGCGCCCACCATGGTGTTTAAGTGAAATCAACCCGACCACTAAATGCGCCACCCCATCTTAGGTGGACCACACTATAGGAAATCCTGTATAAGACAATGCTGACCTTCCATATTTACTCCTGTATCCGGAATCACAGTAGGTGTACCTGTGATTGTGTGGTTAGAAAGAGAAATATCCAGAGAGAAAAGATAGGGTAGGTTGCTCTATATAACAAAAGAGAGGCTACTTATGTATTTAAATTAACATGAAACGGGAGCCTAGCGAGTGAAGTGCCAATGGTTGGTCCCACTTTTTATAGGCTAGTGAAATCTTTATTACCAAAACCCCTATTCCAGTAGTCATTTATTTGGTACCTCCCCCTTGCATACTTTGAATCAAGTCTAAACACTTATCAAGTTTACACTCTTATCCATCTAAGTATTTTAAGTATGACATTTACAAATGCCATTCCTTCGTCCATTTTTGCAACCTTCTAGCCCAAAATGCTTGGCTTCTTGTGCCAAGTTGATCTCTTAGGCTTGGCTTCGTCTGGAAGCAAAGCTTCCATGACGAATCGCCGACCTTGACCCTTGTTATTTTGGGGTCATATCTAGTATTCAGAGTTTGCCTCGATTTTCTCAATTTGGTACCACTCTCGCAGCCCGAATTTAAAACAAAGCAAATTCTTTATTGATGTCCTCCTCAGGCAGTTCATTTGGTGATCATCGACGACGAACCACACTATTTGGGATCACAAATGAGTATTTCACAAAGAGCTGACAAGGGATTCCATTAATAACTGGCCGTTTTGATCCTTTGGCTCAACTAATGAATTTAATAGATTCTTTTAGGAGGCCTCAATGACCATATATCTAATTTATCCAATTTTTACCTTAGCACTCATTTCAGTTTCTACTAAAAAGAGGTACGCAAAAAAAAAAAAAAGGATTGATTAGAAACAATTTGTGCAAAGAGGCGATTCATGACTCATGCATAAAAACTGCACGTTAATCCCAGAGCCGTGGATGATGGAGACAACTCTAAGATCTTGTTCATAGTTTTTGTTTAAAAAGAAATACACACCGCGGGTTAATCTCTCGTTTTTTGAACTTGACTTCCGACTCACCGCCCTTATATGCTTCAAATCCAATTCTTTTATTCCATAGTTACTCAAAGAGAATTTCATTTTTGAATGAAGTGACACAGTTCTTATTACTAGGACTTGACTCACGAGTTGATTACTGAATCTGTTGATTTGAAATCGGATTCTCATTGCTATCATCCAAGCTTATGTAATTACAGAATTTTGATCTCCAGACGTATAGTGTTTGCTGAATAAAGACCATGATTATTGGCTTCTTAAACACTCACCCGACAGACAAACCTCCCATCTAAAATTCCTGATGTGACGGCTTTCATTTTTATTTTTCTTTGTGATAATAAATAACCTACTGAACCCGGTGGTTAGAGTATTGCTTTCTTACAGCAGTGTCACTGGTTCAAATCTAATAATAAATAGAACTTATTAGATACCACTATTTCCCTGAATGTGGTCCACATGAATAATTTATCAGTCTGATGTTTGGCCCAGCACTAAGTTTTGGTTTGGTATTTAATTCTTGGAGAGGATTAGTGGGGTTGGATTGGATATTGAAAGCTTCAGAAGCCAAGAGACTACTGAAGTGATGTGGCAAAATGGCATTGGTGGATACCAATCGGCTGTTTCCTTCCCATAAATGCTCTTCCAACGGAGATCCGTTGGGGGATGGTTTTCCGTTTAGGCATTGAACGCACTCGGCCTCACGGGTGTTTGTTTATCTTAAGAAGAAACGGACGTGGATTTCTTTCACAGTAAGTTCCTGCGCTGGGAACCAGGTGGGGCCCACTGTGATGTTTGTAAGAAATCCTATCCGTCCATCTTTTTTGGAGTTCAATTCAGGACATGAAGCCAAAAATGAACCGTTTCCCGAGCTCAAGTGGGCTAAAAACGTGATAATTGAACGTCCACAGTTAAAATATTCGTGGGCCACATAAGTTTTGAGTCATGCTAATATTTTTTATTTCAGTTCATCCCACTAAGAATGAAGTTACTAACGGTACGAATGGCTTGTAAACATCACTGTCGAACCCAGGTAGATTTTAACGGTAGGAATTTCCCTAACCACATTTTCCTTTAGTACGTCCCACTTGAGCTTTGGATACCGTTCATTTTTGCCATGATATCATGAAATAAACTCAAAAAACGTATGAAAGGCGAGAATTTCTCACAAACATCACAGTGGGCCCCACCCGGTTCCCAACAACTTCCGCGTGCAAAAAAAAATGTTTGTGGAGCTTACCGGGCCAAGGGAAGCAGACTGCGTCCTGAGTAAACTCTGTGGGGTCCACTGTGATTTATTAATTTTATCCAGTCTGTCATCCATTTTATAAGATAATTTTAGAGCCTTAGCTCAAAACCTAAGCATATAAAAGGCTAAAATCGACCGCACCAAAAGAAACATTGTGAATTGAATTTATACCGTTGAGAAATTCTTGAGGGCCACATAAGTTTTGGATT
This sequence comes from Magnolia changhungtana, assembly GCA_030180095.1. Lineage (NCBI taxonomy): Eukaryota > Viridiplantae > Streptophyta > Magnoliopsida > Magnoliales > Magnoliaceae > Magnolia > Magnolia changhungtana. Next base: position 8,298,033 of record JASAUF010000446.1, read on the forward strand.
AAGATTATATTTTTTTAAACTTTATCCATGTTTTTAGATCCTTTGAACAGTTTAGATGAAAAATAAAATCACTGTGGGGCTTGGAAATGTTTCAACGGTGGAAATCATTATTTCCACGGTTTCCTGTGGTAGGGTCCACTTAAGGTTTTTATAAGCTTCAATTTTGGGCTCAACGCCTAAAATTAGATGAAAAAACGGATGAAAGGTATGGATAATTCACATAAATTCACAGTGGGCCCAACTGAATTTTCTCAGTATGACAATCCGATTTCATGGCCGAGTGGGGTGCACGGCGGAAACGGAGAAAGATCCATTAACGGATCTAACGGAATAGCATTTATACATAGGGAATATGCCATTGGTATCTAACCAATGGCGTTTTCCCACAGCACTTCAGTATCGTTTTGGCCACTGAAGCGTTCAGTATCCAATCCGCTCCCATTAGTATTGTAAATATGGTGACGTTATTTTCCAAACTGTTTTCTTTGGTGCAGCGAATCACAAGTCATCATTAGTTTTTGGCTATAATGCCGTACTCTTACACATTTAATGGTCGAAATAAATCTTACACGCACATCAATGTGGTCCAAAAAATAATTCATGCGCGCCGAGGCCAGTTATTTCCATACATACGTTACAGAGGCGTCTCGAGGGGAGCGGATTGCCTGTGGTGCCCGGAGCTGTGTGGGGCCTACAGAGATAGGAGTTACAAATCCGCTCCGTTCATCTATTTTGAATTGCCAAAATAGGACAGGATTAAAAAAATCAGGCAGATTAAAAACTCATGTTAGCCATGACACATGAAACAGTGGGGATTAAACTCCTGGCGGTAACAGACGTTTTTTTTTTTTTTTTAAAATAAAAATAAAAAATCAAGATGATAATTGTTCCTACAGTTTGTCTGAGTGTTAATAATTCTATTAACGGTTTGGATGATATATGAACATCATGGTCAGCTCCAAAAAGGTTTCAACGGTGGACATTGCTGTTCCCACTGTTTTGTTGGTGTGGCCCACTTGAATTTTGGATCTTGTTGATTTCCTTTCCTATTGTGGTCTTTTAAAACAGATGAACGGAGTGGATTTGTCATGAAAATCTCTACAGACCCACACAGCCCTGGGCACAGAGATATCACTGTGCATCCGTCTTGCGCGGAAGCGAATTCGGTGAGATGGACTCACAAGAGACCGGCCCTTACGGCGGGCCCGCCTTGATGTATGTATTCTGTACGGGGGTGTACATCGAGTCGAACCTCAGCTGACGACCTCAGCTCCAACTCCGCTCTGCTCGGTCTTTGAGTCTGACTGGCCAGCGCAGCTCAGTTTGGTCAATCCAAGATCGAGCCGAGTTTCCTTGTGCAGCATTTCCACAAACACCTAAGCTGCATTCTCAAAATCCCATTGTGTGTAAAATGAAAGCAATGGTTTTACAGGTATTTTATCAAACACCTTCTAAGCAATATAAAAATCAAGAAAAAAAATGGTATTTGTTTCATGTACATACCTTCCTTGCCACCGGCCGCACTTCGTTGAATCATTTCATCAAGCACTTGGTGAACAACATCAATAGCAAAGTAATCGAGTCATCGAATTGGTTCAATCCGAGTTCGATTCGAGCTATATTCGATCCAAGTCGAGTCGAGCTGGGGCTGCTCAAACTCATTTTCGAGCTAAAAAAATCAGCTCGACTCGACTCGAACTCAGCTTTGATTCAAGTCGAATCGAGCTTTTTCAAGTTGAGTCGAACGAGCTAACCGATCTAGCTCGATTCATGTACACCTCTAATTTTGTATCCACGCCGTCCATCTATTTTTCCAGATCATTTTAGGACATTATGTCAAAACTGAAGTAGATCCATTTATAGGTGGACCATACCATTGGAAACAATGGTGATTGAATGCTTTACTATTAAAAATTCTCTGAGTGCAACTTAATGTTTTTGTACTATTTATTTTCCATTCAATCTGTTAATAAGGTCACATAAGCCTAGATAAGGGGGAAAAATATCAATTTGATTTTAAAGTTTTGTGGCCCATTAATGGTCAATTACCATGGTTTACTGTGGTATGGTCCACCTGATAATTGGATCTACTTCATTTTTAGGTCAATGCTCTAAAACGATCCATAAAAGTAGATGGATGGCATGGATACTGAATATATACCCAACATGGGACCCACGGTAAGGGCCATACCCTCTTGGATTAGGGGTTTCAATGGGTTGGCCTGGGGTAGGTCTCAGCTCGGATTTTGAACTGTTCGACAGCCAGTCCTATTCAAAATTTTGATATTTAGGCCTGTGCCTGGCCCATTGACACCCTTATCTTGGATAGAGTTGGGCATTGAGTCGAGTCGGACCGAGTTAGGGCTAACCCGACTCGATCCGGTTTTGAAATAGGCCTGACTCAAACTCGAACTGAATCGGTATCGAGTCCAGCATGCCTGACTCGATCTGAGTCCGGTTCCAGCTTGGACTAATCCAGACTGAGTCTGACCTGATTACAAGTATCGAGTCGGGTCAAGTCAGCAGAAGGTCAGATTGGGTGCAGCGGGTATTCATAGATTGAAATCACAACTCAAAACCTAGATTCACTTACTAGAATTGCAGCCTCTCCATCAGCTACATGGCATCTCATATCTGAAATGCCAGATTTGAGTGTGTGTGTGTGTGTGTGTGTGTGTGTGTGTGTGTGTGTGTGTGTGTGTGTGTGTGTGTGTATATATATATATATATATATATATATATGGGAAAAGGTATTATGCGCTCGACCTCACGATAAGCTCCCATGAGGTCGAGCTGTGTGGGCCCCACTGTGATGCGTGTTGACCATCAACACTGTGCATTTGATGGGTTCCTTTTAAATTATGGGATATCCCAAAAATCAGCCGTATACGGAACTCAGGTGGGCCATACCATCTAAAATCATTTGAAGACATGCCAAAAACATATAAAAGCACTTGGTGGGGCCCACTTGAGTTTTGAATGCTGCTGAAACTTGGTCTGAACCCTCATCGAAGTGGGACACACATAATGGATGAGCTAGATTTGCAAACCACATTTTAGTGGGCCCAAAAAATGATTATGAATGTTTTAATGGTGCACAGCCCCTCTCAACTTCTGTATGTGGTGTGGCCCACACAAGTCACAGATTGACTTGATTTTTGAGACCTAAGCCCACGATGGAATGGTGCATCTGACTGATGAGGTAGATGTTCGAAATGCATCACGGTGGGGCACACACAGCTCGACCTCATGGGATGTTCCTATCAGCTCAAGCACATAGTACCTTTTCCTTATATATATATACACACACACACACACACACACACACACACACACACACAAGTCGAGTCAGTACCGAGTTGATTTCGGGTCGAGTTGAGTCGAGTTACCGGGTGACTCGAACTCAACTCGGTTCGAATTTGGATCGAACGAAGTCAACTCAATTCGGATTGACTCACCCACTTGATTTAGATTGAGTTGGTTAGGAACTCGAATGGGGCTAGTCGAGTTTGCCGAGTCGAATCATCCATTGCCCAGCTCTAATTGGATGAGTCCAGGTTGTCACCTATTCCGCTCCGCCTGGATATTTTGAAATGGTTTTTTGGGAAAGTAAGTTTGGGTCTGTGTGGGCTCTATTTTAGTGTTGATGTTGAATTCCCCCGACCATAAGGTGTGCCGCACTAAATTAAGCCAATGGCCCAAAAATCAGTCCTAGCAGCAATTCTAGTAGGCTACACGATTTGCAAACGTATATAGGACAATTCTCACCCTTCGAACTGTTTTCTTAGTATGGCCCACATGAATTACAGATGGTCATGATTTTTGGGTGCTATGCATGGATATTGGTGTGGAATCTAATGGTTAGAGTGGATTTTATATAATTATTACGGTGGTCATGGTAAGAATCAAAGGTGGACATCTCCCTTGAAACTGTTTCTTTCAATGTGGCCCCTAAATTACAGTTTAATCTTATTTTTTCATTATTATCTTAAAGTGGAATTATACATCAAATGGTAAGAGTACATCTTATATACATGTACACACACATCACGGTGGGCCCCATGAAAGTTAAGGGCTTACGTTGGCAGATATTTACGGGGAAAGCTTTGATTAAGTGCCGCTCGGCTTCACACAAGATAGTGCCCCACATAACGTGGGGCCTACCTTGATTCATGTGTTGTAAATCCACACTGTCCATTTATTTTTCTAGATCATTTTAAGGTATGATTAAAAAAAAAAAAAAGGTAAATCAAGATCTGAGGTGAACCAAACTATAAGAAACACAGGTGTTTGAACGTACCACTATTAAAATCTTCATCGGGTCGACATAATGTTTATTTGACATCCAACATGTTGATGAGGCAAGAAAACCCGAATGAAGGGAACTGACAGTGGGAGTGGCTAACAGTGATGTGTGAACTGAAAGTGGGGTGTACTAACAAGTTAAACAAAAAACCAAAAAAAAAAAAAAAAAAAAAAAAACCGGAGGGAAAAAATAAATATCAGCTTGATAAAAAACTTTTGTGGCCCGTAAGAAGTTTTTAATGGTCAATACCATTGTTTCCTATGCTATGGTATACATGAGATTTAGATCCGCTTCATGTTTTTGCTCCCGCACTAAAATGATTTAGAAAAACAGATGGACATACATTAAAGTGAGCCCCAAGGTAATTGAATTCCTTCCCTTTGCAGCAGGTAGAGCTACGTCAACCCTTGTTTGATCATTAGCCCACCTTAAAACGGTATATAGAATCTGCTCCATCCATCAGATTATTAATTCTACTTTATGCTTATGTCAAAAAATATAGTCTAGCTTGTGATTTAGGTGGGCCACAGTAAGGGAAATAGTTGGGAGAGAGATGTCCGCCCTTGATATTTATAGGGCTCACCTTGATGATTATATAAAATCCACTCTAACCATTAGATACCACACCAAAAATCATATATGGTTATTGAGACTTAAATATTACGTATTTATCATCTCAATTACGCTAGTTTTTTATGCATTCAATTGCTAATTTGATATACTAAGCCATCCTTTTCACATACTAGGTAATTTTAGAAGTAAGAAAGAATACGTATTCAAATTAGTAGAATTAAAGCTCAAAGTAAGTCAAGATGAAGAACTGTAGATTTGGAGGATATTCATGATGATATCAAGTGTGAAAGATCCTAGCAAATTAAGAATTGAGGCAATGTAAGTGAAGGAAATCAAGCTGCAAAAAAATCGAAGAAATCTGTGGAGTTTCAATTGCTCGAACTTAGGGATCGATTGATCGAACTTGTGTCAAGCTTTCTCAAGCGAAGGTTCAATTGGTCGTAAATTGTTTGAATTAATTCCAAAATTCATTGGACTATTTTCGATGTTTTCGATGTTGATGCAAACCCCAAGTGCAGGGCTGCAATGTAGTTTTACTTAATGAGACCAAGGTCGAAACCACATGGACTTATATTTGTGCGTTTTTTAAAATACTTTATAACTAAAACTAGAACTAAAACTAAAAATAATTATGAGATTGGATTTTAAAAAGTAGTAATGATTGAAACTTAGATAATTTAAAGGAAAAAATCAATAGAGCAAAACATTAGAGCACTAATGATCTACTTATAGCCATTTTTAATATCTAATTCATTTGATTCAATTAGATTACTTAACTGGAATCGAAGTCCTATCCTATCCAGCTGGATAATAGAATGATTAATTTATTATTACATAAACCAAAATAGATTTAAACTTCAATTGAATTGAGTCCCACATAAAGTACCAAAGCATTGATTGTATGGAATTCAAAACATTTATCATGTCCTTTGTCTATGATGGATCAATGAATTTTATAGATCAATCCCTTACAGAATAGATAAGAAATCACTCTTAGCCTTTCTAAGCATCTAATGTGCCCGGAGTCGACGATTAATCAAAGCAAACTAAAAATAAATTTTCATTCAAACTAAATATCAATGAGTTGTTCAACATTCAAACTAAATACTTGAATCAAAGCAAACTAAGACATTAAAAACCACTATAAGCTTCACCTCTTAGCCTTAGCTAACAGATTTAGCCAACCATAGATATGATTGAACAAAACTAAAAAAAAAAAAACCTTAAAAACTAAAGAAAAACTGAAGGATTGGAGAAGGACTCCGTGGAAGCTCTATAACTCCTTGCTCTATCTCCAATATCCTAATTCATATCTAGGATAGCTTGAATCATGCTAATATATATGAAAAACTCGCACTTACATGTTATTATATATGAAAAACTCGCACTTACTTAGAACTGACTTTAATTTTACGCACTTATGTTGCGCTTCGGTCGCATTGAAGTCGTATCGAGTCAACGAAATTTCTCCAAAATAAGTTTGAAGTCTGTATCCCTTAGGTCGCACCAAACTTCCCTTTTGTGGCATCGAATATGGCGTCGATCAAACCTAAGTATTGAGCCGAATTTCATCTAAAAATCACGTTTTAGCATTGAACTGTTCTATGCACATTCGGTCGGACCGAATAAACCTCAGGTGGGACCGAATAGTCTGTTATTTCTGTTGATATACTTTGCGATTTTTTCAACCTTTTTTCTCTATCTCTTTTGTACCTGGTTTTCTTGGATCTTTGGCACTTGAAATCTTCATTAATCACCTCCAAACCTCCAAATCTTCACTCGGTCATTCTTTGAGCATTAAATCTTCTTTTTAGTTATTCTTTTCATCTTAACTATCCAAATCACATCGCATAGCAAAGTATATGTAATCAGATCAATTAAGTGCATCTATGCTTATAAAACTAATGCACAATAAGGAAGAAATATATAATATTTCATACTCAACACACACCTAACCAACATTTTGCTAGTCTCGAGCAAAACATGAGAAAAACTAATCTTCAAAACCTAAATTTAAACCTCTTTCTGAAAAGCAACATTATGTCCAATCCTATGCATATATAAGTAGAATTCAAAGATACAAGGATAATGTTGCCAGTTTAGAACCTAATATCATTAGTAAACCATTAAATTAAATTCTCTTTCATCAATTAACTGATAGATTGCATTCAAACATCAAGTTTCTAGTATGCTCAGTGAATTCCAACTTATAATCTATGAAAGTCAGCCTTCTCTCCATAATGTTAACTATGATAATTACCCAGAAGTGGCCAGCTCAACGCAAGTTACTGATTCCAAACCCATCTCCTTTTCACTTATTTTTCTAGCTTTTGATTTTTTCGATTGACGGCTTTCACATTATCGTCTTTTTTTTTCCCTTTCTTTTCTTCATTGTTTTCTCATTTAGGTGCATGTAATAGGTAACCATTTTTTGTTCTAACTATTTTTTAGCTGGTCTTTTTCTTCTTTTCATACTAAGGTAGATAAGGATCTCTAAGCTTGGTTCCTATCACTCTTGAGTAATTGTCATGCTAAATATTATGAGTTTAAGTTATCCTTAAAGAATATGAGTTAGATGTTGTAAGGCCCGTATCCTAGACTGTACCGTTTCGTAGGCTTTCGTGGTCCTCCTGGTCAAATTTCAGCAACCCGCGACCTGTAATCAGCGTTTGCGCATGACCCTAAGTCGCATCCCGAAGATCTAAGTCGGCTTGACTCGAAACTTGTATCCTAGCGACCGCGTCGTCGCCGTAGATCCAATGCCGCGTCTCGCGCGCTGATGAGATACCTAGGCCAGGAGTTGTGAGCCCGCGTTTATTTCGATGAAAACGCCGTGCGCTGCAAATTTTGAGAGAATCTCTACAACCCATCACATCAATCAATCAATCACAAGTCAAGTACACAACCCATCCCTTCTTACCAACATGGCATGACTCCCATCTCTCTTCCATTCCCAAAGTCAGCTCTCTCTCTCTCCACCCATCCCTTTCTTACAACATCCATTCCTCCCATCCCATCTCTCTTACAACACCCTCTTCTCTCTCATTCTCTCCACCATTTCCTAAGCTTCCATGAGAGAAAAGCTCTAAGGAGAGAAAAGATTAAGGCCCACTTCTTACCCCCCACATCTCACCATCCAACCATCCAAACTTCATCATCCTCCATCAAAGAATGAGCTTAGGAGATTAACATTCCAAGGAGCTAAAGAAGAAGGCTAATTGGTGGGTGATCCACCGTTGATTTTCATTTGAGGGCCCACTTATGATGGGACCCACTTTGATGTTTGTGTTGTGATCTAGGAGGGGCCCATAGTGACGGGGTCCCTCCACTACACCGTCTTTCTCTCTCTATCTCTCCCTCTCTTTTATTTCTTGATGGTGATGTGGTCGTGTGGCCTACCCGGATGGATCCCACCATGATGAATGTATTTTATCCATGCCGTCCACCGAGTGGGCCCACCTCGCAGTTCATTTGGACGGACCTGATTGGAGGAAAAACACAAATATCATCTAATCTAAAATTAGTGGGCCACGCTGATGTGGGCCCACTGTGATATATGTATTTTATCTCACCGTTCATCAGGACGGTGGGGATCACCAGCAGTAGGCCGCTGCCGTGACACCAACAAGTTCTGTGGGCCCTAATCACGAGGTATGTTGTATACCCAAACTGTTCATCCGTGTGGGGCCCACACATGTTGCATATATCCACATCGTCCAATGGTCTGGACAGTGGGGATCACCATGATTTATGTGTTTTGCATCCAGGCCGTCCAGGCCCTGGACGCTGGAAGCTGGCCAGTTGTTTATTTTTTTAAAAATTATAATAATATAATAAATACATATAATATTATATTATATGTATATATATATGTTATATATATGTAGTGGGCCCCATGTGGGACCCACGTTGATGTATTTGTTTTACACTTGCACCGTCCCTCTGGACGGTGCTTGTGATGCCCTCCATGATGTATGGGTTTAAATCCCCACCATCCGTCCAATACATGGACGTGGGACCCACCATAAAATATGTGCTTTATTCACCATCTATCTGCTGGTCACACTAGCAGATGTATGTGCTGAGATGACGCCAGCAAGTTCCATGGGCCCCAGCAGCATGTGATTGCTGTGATGACGCCAACAAGTTCTAGGGCCCCTGCATGATGTAGGTGTTGTATCCATCATCCATTGCTTGGATGGTGGGCCAGTTTAATGTATGTATTTTATCCAAACCGCCCATTTGGATGGTGGGTCCCATGCAGCAAGAAGTTGTTGCTGCCCTGGACGCTAGCAAGATCTGTGGTTCCCTCCATGATGTATACGTTGATCCACCGTCCATGTGTGGGGCCCACCGTATGATGTCTATGTTACATCCAAACTGTCCATCCAAATGGTGAGCTTGTCTTAAGGCCTGAGACTAAAAATGAGGTAGATCTATCAAGTGGACCACACTGCAGAAAACAATGGAGAATTGAACGCCTACCATTGAAATTCTTTAGGGATCACAAAAGTTTTGGATCAATATGATATTTGTTTTTCCTCTTGATTCAGGTCTTTATGACCGTATGAACAGATTGGATAGGAAAATAAATGCTATGGTGGGCCCTGGTAATTTTAAGAGTGAAAATCATTATCTCCACTGTTATTTGTGGTATGGTACAGATGATCTTCCGATGTGATTCATTTTTCGGGTAATGCTCTAAAAAGATCTTTAAGATAGATGAATGGTGTAGATGGTGCTCCCCATTGTTGTAGCCCATCTTGATGTATATGAGGCCCAATGGTGCGGCCCATGTAATGAGGCCCACCTTGATGTATTTGTGGCCCATTTGAGAGGCCCAATGTGACGTATTTGTGGCCCATTCGTTAAGGCTCACCTTGATGCAATTGTGGCCCATTTGATGAGGCCCGATGTGATGTATATTGGCCCATATGATGAGGCCCAATATGATGTACATGAGGCCCATGAGTGAGGCCCGATGTGATGTATATGTGACTCTTGAGTGAGGCCTATTGTGATGTATGTTAGGTCCATGTGTGAGGTCGTGGGCCCACTATATGTTTGGCTCTATGTGGGCCACTTTTTGGTAGCAATATTGGTTAAAGGACCACATTGATGGTTGAATGTCCACATTGTGACCTTCCCTTAGGCCTTGTTAGGCCCATTCTCACTATTTTTAAGTGGGTCAACCCAAATTACTGGGCCCCATTGATATTGCATAGTTCATCTATTCATCAGGTTAACCCATAATGTTGGGCCCCATTAGTTGTTAGTAGGCTTATTTCTTTTATTTTAGAGTCTACCTAGGACTTGTTTTAGAGCCCTGTAAGGCATCTAGCGGGCTATGAAATAGTATGGTGAAGGAACCCCTTCCGGATCCTTAGGTAATATGTAGGTCACTTAGGCCCAACCTTGTTATGAGAGAGTATATCATTATAAACTAGATCCGCGGTCCTTTCGTGGATCCTGATCCGTCTATAAGCCAATTTTCGATACTGATTATCAATACCGATTATGAGTATGTGACAGCATAACATCATGATACATGCCCATACGCATCATTTGCATGTTTGTGATGAAATGAGGTTGACAATTGCATATACCTTTTGGTAAGTTGTTTATGGGACTCCCTGATAGGTAGTGTTGTCCCTCATGAGCACATGATACACGTAATGACTGGATTGCATGACTCATGAATCTTACATTGTGTGATGTGGTTATTATACGCCCTAACGACATCAGGGTCGTGGCCTCCACAGGCACATTGTGGAGAGTTAGATTGGATACCAAAAATACTGTTACTAGCGTCGGGGCGCCATAGATGTCCCTGGGTGAAAATTCCTAAACCCAATGTACCAGAGGATGACTCCAACGTTGAGACCGAGTGGATACATGAGCGCACGAGGGCCATATACCAGTAGGCCGCGTCTCCCATTGTGTCGTGGTCAGTTGGAAAGGGGTGTGACCTTACCCACCTGAGTGAGGGGGTAATATCTAGGTTGAGTTTGACTAACTTATGGAATGGGTCTGCTATCGACGAGTCGGGCCCTATATTGGCAGGCGAATAGTGAGGTCTCTTCCACTTATCCAGTTGTGCGCTCGGATAGGGGCGGCAAGCTGGCGTAGAGTGTATTAGACCCCGGTGATTATCCAACTGAGAACTATACTAATATTTGATGCTCTAGTGATGAGCTGAATTAATATGTTGATTCGGATGAGGACTGGTATGCTTTAGTTGCATCTCACATCGCATGGCCTTGGTATGGCCTACATCATTTACGCCTTGCATCGTATGGCCTTGATATGGCCGATAACATTCATGCCTTACATCGTATAGCCTTGGTATGACTTATAGTATTCATGGATTTGCCAACGTATTCTGCATTGCTCTGATATTGCATTCTGAGCACGCTTATGTTGTGCACACACTTTCACCACCCTCTAAGATTTTCGTAAGCTTATGCACGATTGATGCGAGAAGGTGACGATAAACCGTAGCTGAACAAGAGTAGGAGCGTGTCGTAGAGCTTCTGGAGCTTTTAATTATCGATATTGTTTTTCCTTTATACGCATTGTACCTTAAAACTTTTGATCATAGTGGATTTTGTGATGGTGTCTTGGTTATTGTTCGTGTGTTATACTTATTACAAATTAAATTCATGATAAAAATCCTCCTTGTAGAATCCTAGGATCGGTACCTGGTATACGGGTGCTGGGAGTCGAGAATGGGGTACTACGGAGGCTGTCGGCATCGGATTTGGCGATCAAAAATTTTGTGAGCCCGGTTTTTGAGTTTGGGACTTGACAGAAGTTGGTATCAGAGCATAACTTAGGAATAACCGAGGACAACATCACATATCTGCTATGAGTTCAGGACAATCAGGTCTAAAGTGCATAACCTTCTGGTATTGATCCCTAAATGTGCATGCCTTCGAGAGTTCTTAAGATTGATAGGCGCCTTGTCCTTTCTTATAGGACATGCCGCCCAAGAGAGTGACCCGAGCGACTCCTGCTCCACCAGCTGTGACTCCCGTTCTATCACTTACGACTCCCACTCCATCATCAGAGATCCCTACTCCTCAGCCTGAGGATGTCGTTCCTCCACCTAAGATCGGTGCGGATCCGACCGTACTCATGAGTGCTTCTCAGTTACAGCAGATGTTGCAGGCTGTGACGGCTGCCCTTCAGGGATAGGGCAGGCATCCCATTGTTTTACCAGCTCAAGTAGAGTAGGAGCGTGCCAGCACCCTTCTTAGAGAGTTTCGACATCTCGATCCCCCACGTTTTCAGGGTGAGTCAGATCTGACAGTGGCCGAGAGATGGCGCTCCAAGGTGGAGAAGAGTTTTAATATGATGGCATGTACGACCCAACAGGGGGTCCGGTTAGCCGTATTTCTTCTCCAGGGTGAGGCCGAGCACTGGTGGACCTCCGTTACCCATGTTGCAGGGCTTGATTTCGTCTAGACATGGGAGGATTTCGTAGACCGATTGGACTAGCAGTACTTCGTTGACCACATCTGTCTGTAGCGAGTGTTAGAGTTTGAGACCTTGGTATAGGGAGATATGTCTGTGGCAAAGTATGCTGCTCGTTTCGTGGCCCTATCGAGGTTCGTGCCGTATTTGGTAGATGATGAGGAGCGAAAGGCCCGCAATTTCGAGAATGGCTTGCGTTACGGTCTTCGAGGCTGTGTTGTTGGGATAAGCTCCTGACTTTTCAAGTGGTAGTATGGAGGGCTCAGATTTATGAGGCTGAGTGGGTCGGCACGCAGAGTGATCAAGATCAGAGGAGAGACCAGAAGAGGTAGGCCCCCTCCGGTAACTCCCACCACCAGCAGCGTCATCAGCAACAGAGGCACATAGGCCACCCAACTGCCAGAGCACCAACAGTACCCCCGACACTACCTCAGAGGCAGCTTCCCGGTGCCTGTTATGGATGTAGTGGGATATGATATCGTAAGTGGGAGTGTCCCTAATCACAGCAACAACAGCTGAGAGCACCGCAGCTGCCTCTACAGCAGCCTCCATAGCAGCAGCGACAACAGCTCCCACCGCCGAGGCCCCCTCAGCAACAGCATCAGCACCAGCCTCCGAGACCTTAGCAGTAGAGGCAACACTTTCGACCGCCTCACCGACAGCAGCAGCAACAACACTCTCAGAGGGGACAGGCACCTCCCTAGCCAGCTTAGGCTAGGTTCTACGCTGCTCAGCAGGACCCACAATCATCTCGAAGAGTCGTTGAGGGTATTCTTGTCGTCTCTGCATGTATTGCACAAGTTTTGTTTGATTCTGATGCTTCACATTCTTTTATGTCTGGGGGATTCTGCTGTTCGACTAAATTGTCAATAGAGTCTGCTCGTGAGGGGTTGACCGTATTGACGCTCTTGGGCAAGACTACAATGTTAGGCCATTTTTGTTCGTCTTGCCTCGTGTTGGTGGGGGAGATTTTCTTACTTGCTTACTTGTTTGTGCTGCCGATGTCAGATTTCAACGTCATCTTGGGTATGGATTGGCTTGTTGAGTACCACGCCATGTTGGACTGCTCTGTAAGGACAGTCACGTTTTATATACCAGGCTTGCCGCAGATCCAGTTCATTGCAGAGCCCAGATGAGAGCCATTGTCTTGCTTGATGTCCTGCATAGTTGAGGAGACTGTTACCTTGTGTATCGACCAGTTTTCAGTTGTTTGCGATTTTTCCGACGTGTTCCAGGAGATTCCGGGGTTGCATCGGCGCCAGCATATTGAGTTCCAGATTGATCTTGTGCCTGGTACTGTGCCTATCTTGAAGGCCCTGTACTATATGACATCGATGGAATTGCGAGAGCTGCAGCGGTAGCTAGACCAGTTGCGTGAGTTGGGATTTATTCGTTTGAAAAGTTTGCAATGGGGAGCACCGGTACTCTTCGTCAGGAAGAAAGATGGCTCATTGCGGCTTTGCATGGATTACCGTGAGCTGAACCAAGTCACGATCAAGAACAAGTATCCACTTCTAAGGATCGATAACTTATTTGATCAGCTGTAGGGTGCACAGTTCTTTTTGAAGATTGACTTGTGTTTTGGTTATTATCAGATTCGGGTTCGAGAGGAGGACATTCCGAAGACAACTTTCGGGACTCGCTATGGTCACTTTGAGTTTCAGGTCATGTCCTTCGGACTGACCAATGCACCCGTGGTCTTCATGCAGTTGATGAACGAGGTTTTCCATCCTTATCTCGATTAGTTTGTTTGATGTTCATCGACGATATTCTGATATATTCGAGGACCCGCGAGGTCTACGAGTAGCATCTAGAGATTACATTGTAGACCCTTCGTGCCCACCAGCTGTATGCGAAGTTGGAGAAGTGTGAGTTTTAGCAGGAGGAGGTGAAGTTCCTCGGTCACGTGGTGGTGAGGGAGGGTGTCGCAGTGGACCCCTCGAAGGTTGAGGTAGTGCATCAATGGGGCCAGCCCACGAACGCGTCTGAGATTCGTAGTTGTCTTGGTTTGACGGGATATTATCGATGATTTATCGAGGGATTCTCCTGTATTGCAGCACCGTTAACCAGGTTGACACGGAAGGGCGCAGAGTTTGTATGCAGTGACGCCTATGAGTGAGCATTTGTGGAGTTGAAGGGCCACCTTATGTACACTCCTATCCTCACTCTTCCCTCTGGGAGTGATGAATTTGTTGTATTTACTGATGCGTCGCGTATTGACTTGGGTGTTGTCCTGATGTAGCAAAGAAGACCAGTGGCTTAGGCGTCTCGCCAACTCAAGGTCTATGAGCTGAACTACCCCATGCATGATTTAGAGTTGGCAGCAGTTGTTCACTCCCCAAGTATAAGGTTGTGATGTAGTAATAAACTCGGTAAGACCGAGGTCGAATCCCAAGGGACTGAAACTTGTACGTTATCTGAAACCGACTAGAACTAGAACTAGGCTAAGATGAAATCTAAACCGATTGTAATTTGAGGAATAATGGTGAAATAATTAAACTAAAATTTAAGAGAATTCAGAAGTGAAAAAACTAGGGATTCAGAGGATCCACTTGTAGAGATCAGGGAGATCTTATGCCAGTATCACAAATTAAGAAAATTTACTGAACTGCCATTGATGTAGGTTTCAAGAGATGAAAGGTATATGAATTAGAATGGATTCCATCACCAAACCATGCCCAGGAGACAAAGCAAACAACAGAATTAAACTAATTACCAACCAATCAACATGCCATGAAGGTTAGGAAGGGTACCGACATCCAACCATGCCCAGGAGACGATGGTGAACAACAGGGCTTCCTGACGTCATAAACATAAAAGAAAAAGAACATGCTCAAAGCCATTGCAGACCCATTGTAATTTCAGTCACAACAGACCATTAAAGACTGAAAACATTCCCTTAATAAAATTAAATCAAAATCAGATCAGTCTAAACAAAAGGCACAAGCAAAGAGGCCTCCCATCACGCTACAAGCTTCACCTCTTAGCCCTAGCTAAGAGGTTTAGCCACACATAGACATGGTGGACTAAATCTCTAAAAAAATAAAATAATTAACAGGAAAAAAACAAACTCTTTTTCTGTCTCTCTCTCCTCACGTCTGCCCCACGCTGAACTCCAAGCTCCTCCAGATCCCTGCCGTCAGATTTCCGTCCAGACCACCCTCTTCCAATCCCCCAGCCGTTCTCTCTCCCTCTCTTATATAAGCATCCAGTAGGGAGGTCTGTCAAGACTCCTTCATGAACTCAGCATCTGGCGTAAACATATAACGCATTATGACTTGCGGTGGCATCAGTGGGGTCCACATCCTTCAGCTGACGATGAAATCCAATCCGTTCATTGGCTGCAGGACAGAAAACCGGCCAGTTATGATCGGTTTTGGATCCGGTTCGTGATGACCCACTGATTTCGTCTGTCGCCGTCCGACTTGCATGTAAATGGCTGGATTTCGCTCCTCACAATCTTTTGAAATTCTGCCACCTAGGCAGTGATAAAAAACTTCATGGGGAACCGATGGACGGTCCAGATCACGCCGAAGATGCATGATGGTGGCCCACACGATCCGTCCGGAAGCTCTGTTTACGAACAGAGCTCGCGTCGACCTCCGCTGGTGATTGGTGGGACCCAGGATAAACGCTGGTCAGGAAATCCATTCCGACCATTGGAATCCTCAAGAAAAACCGGTCGGAACTGATATCTTTGGAGAAAAATCGTCACGGCCCACTTGAGCTTCAGTTCCACCGTCCGTTCTGCGTATGGATGGTATTCTCCTGTGTGTATAGGAGCATATAGTTGAAAAACCTCCTATGTACGGTCGGTTTTTCCTGCTGGAGATAATGAACGGCGCGGATCATCGAAATTCATGATTATGGTGGCCCACCAAGAGCTGAGCGCAGCTCCCTGTCGTAGACGAAGAATCCGTCTCCGTTTTGAAAACGGAAATCGGGTCAGCGCTGCTGACCGATTCCGTCGGTTTGGTGCGGCGCGGGAGTGCACGGCCTGTGCACTCCCACATGTACATGTGGGATCCAGTGTGATGCGTGTGAGAAATCTGCACCATCCATTCACTGCATCATTGAATTTAATCCGTTGGGACCAACTTTGAAGCATGTCCAGGTACTAGGCGGGCCCCAGCTCACCGATCTATGGGCTGATCTGTCTGTTGGCCCACTTTTGTAGGGATCTAGGTGATGAAATTTGACATGTACGGCTCATTTGTGGTCCTCAGGTGATGTATGAAATTCGGGGTCGATTAGATGGTGAAAACCTTGTGATCTTACATTCTGGCTGACTTTTAGGCCACTTGAACTTCAGTTTCTCGATTTTCTCGGGTCTCTGGAGTGTAATTCCATTGATCTTATTCCCCTGGGGTCCGTCCCTTGTTCTGGTGGTGCTTGAGCATTAAATCCATGCTTTTATCGGCCTTTTCAATCTAAGCTTGTAAATGCACCCTGCATCACAAACATGTTTAAATCAGGCCATTAAATAGTGTTGTGTATGTAATTACAGGCTATAACAGGGGTCTAGTATGCAATAATTGACCCTCAACACAACCCCCAACCAGCATTTTGCTAGTCCCGAGCAAAATATGCGAAAATTAAGTTGAGAATTACGAGACAATTCTTGTGAAGCCGAGTGATATTTTTGAAAAACAATCCAGAATGAGAATTCTTACGATCCATGAATGTTGATTATCAATTTCTCCTGGCCTCTCATGCACGGTGAATTTCAAATGTTAATCCATAAACTAGTATAATTTTAAACATTGAGTTCCATGGGTGTAGAGTGTACTCTCGGCCTATCATCATTAAGAGATCAAATTATCGGTTTCATGATATCATTAGTAATCAATCAGAAAATTCATAACAACCATCACCTAAACCAGTACTTTGTCGCACAGATCATTCTTTCATTTTCTAGGTTTTTTTTTTTTTTTTTTTTTTTTTTTTTTAATAAAAACCATGGGAATCAAATTTTCACTTATAGGAAGCAAACCTATGGTGAAAATAATCGCCCAGCTCTGTCTAACTGTTAATCATAGAAAATCAAATCCACACCTATAGGGAGCAAACCTATGGTGCAGTTCTTGTTTATACCCTGATGGCCAAATCTTTTTAGGCTGGTTTCTTTCATGCTCAGTGATTACCAAGTTAATCATTCAATAACAATCTGAAACCTCAATGTGTAAGGGAGATGTGGTATGTGAAATCATGACTCAATCAATGTTTACAATTTCTAATCATGGATTAACAATTCAAACTTAACTGTGAAAGAATTACCAACATTATGTATCTTAAAATTCTAAATTCAGAATATCTGTCAAAATCACTTTGAATTCACTAGAAAGTGCAGAAAAAAAAAAATTTAAAAATTTTCACAATTTTTGCTCAAGACGAAGAAAACACTGATTAGGTACCTAATCTCCCACCCCCAACCTAAAATCTACATTGTCCTCAATGTAAAAAGATATGAGCATGGAATGCACATGGGACAACGAAAGTAAACGAGAAGTGATGGGAGGATAGTACCTGAATGATGAATCGTGAGAGACTTTCCAAAAGATCGCAGCATGGAATCCGGTCAGCACGAGAGAGAAAGCAGAATAACAAAAATAAAATCCTATCTATACCACTTTTGCAGGTGCTCTCGATTGCATTTAGCGTATGCAACAAGCCTTTAAACCCCTAGGTTGCCCCTAGTGGACGAGTTGTAGTCTCGTGAGGGTTTGTAGTAATGTTACCCACAAACATTGAACTATCTAGGAAAATGAAATAAATGGAAAAAAGCTGGGTTGCCTCCCAGGAGCGCTAAGTTTAACGTCTTCAGCCAGACAACTACAGCAACTACCCTAGTCCTAAGAAAGCAATAAAACCTACCTATACCTCCATCAGACTAGGAGATCAGTCCTGGTAGACAGGATCAGTCAGAGGCATGGACATATCCTCTGAATCAAATTTTTCGACAAATGGCTTTAAGCGATGTCTATTTACTTTAAACTCCTTGCCATTGTCGGGATCTCTTATCTCGATGGCCCCATGAGGGTATGCAGTAATAACAATGTAAGGGCCGGTCCAACGAGATCGGAGCTTTCCCGGAAAGAGATGTAATCGAGAATTATACAAAAGGACTTTCTGACCTGGCGTGAATGATTTTCGTAGAATATGTTGGTCATGAAACGCTTTCATCCTGTCCTTGTAAATTCTCGAGTTCTCGTATGCGTCGTTCCGGATTTCTTCAAGTTCATTTAATTGAAGTTTGCGTAGCGAGCCGGCGTTGTTCAGATTGAAATTTAAATTTTTGATTGCCCAGTAGGCTCTATGTTCCAACTCTACAGGTAAGTGCGAAGCCTTCCCATAGACGAGTCTAAAGGGAGACATTCCAATAGGGGTTTTAAAAGCAGTACGGTACGCCCATAAGGCATCGGTCAATCGAATTGACCAATCCTTACGGTCAGGGTTAACCGTTTTCTCCAAAATGTGTTTGATCTCCCTATTAGAAATCTCAGCTTGCCCACTTGTCTGTGGGTGGTATGGGGTGCTCACCTTATGAGAGATACCGTATTTCTTCATTAAACTCTCGAATGGCCTATTACAAAAGTGTGAGCCCCCATCACTAATGATGGCTCGAGGCGTTCCAAATCGGGAAAGGATGTTTTCTTTTAGGAATTTAATGACCGTGCGATGGTCATTATTCCGACACGGAATCGCTTCGACCCATTTAGTGACATAGTCTACAGCAAGCAAAATATATAAATTTTCAAAAGATTGGGGGAATGGTCCCATGAAATCGATGCCCCAGCAATCAAATGCCTCTATGATAAGAATGGGATTCAAGGGCATCATATTTCGACGGGACAATGCTCCCAATTTCTGACAACGCTCACAAGCTTTGCAAAACTCATGAGTGTCCCTGAACATAGTGGGCCAATAGAAGCCACACTGCAGAATCTTGGCCATGGTCTTTTTTGCAGAAAAGTGACCACCACAGGCCTGTGAGTGACAAAAGGAGATGACACTCTGATGCTCATCGTCTGGCACACATCTCCTCAAGATTTGGTCTGGGCAATATTTAAACAAGTATGGATCATCCCAGAAGAATTTGCGCACCTCGGTGAAAAATTTCTTCTTATCTTCTGTGATCCAATGTGTCTGTGTATGGAACCTGTAGCAAGATAATTAGCAATATCAGCGAACCAAGGTGAATGGGAGACTCTGAACAGTTGTTCATCAGGGAACATGTCATTGATATGGGTCGCCTCAAGGGAATTAGAGGTATTAAGGCGAGAAAGGTGATCGGCCACTACGTTCTCTCCCTTTTTATCTTTAATTTTCAAATCAAATTCTTGGAGTAGAAGGATCCATCGTATCAAGCGGGGCTTAGAATCATTCTTAGAAAGAAGATACTTCAGCGCCGCATGATCTGTATAGATAATGATCTTGGATCCGATCAGGTAAGACCTAAATTTGTCCGAGGCGAACACTACGGCTAAGAG
Organism: Magnolia changhungtana; assembly: GCA_030180095.1. Taxonomy (NCBI): domain Eukaryota; kingdom Viridiplantae; phylum Streptophyta; class Magnoliopsida; order Magnoliales; family Magnoliaceae; genus Magnolia; species Magnolia changhungtana. The sequence continues at coordinate 8,317,878 of JASAUF010000446.1, forward strand.
TTCTTTTTCTGTAGTCGAGTAGTTCACTTGGACAGGATTTAAAGTCCTACTCGCATAATGGATGACGCAGGGCCTCTTATCTTTTCTCTGGCCTAGAACTGCTCCAAGAGCATAATCAGAGGCGTCGCACATAAGCTCAAAAGGAAGGCTCCAGTCGGGTGGCTGCATGATGGGTGCAGTGGTTAACATGCCTTTTAGCTTGGTGAAAGCTTCCTGGCATTGCTCAGTCCACTTGTATGGAACATCCTTTTGAAGAAGATTACATAAAGGACGAGAGAGGAGACTAAAGTCCTTTATGAATCGCCTGTAAAATCCTGCGTGTCCTAAGAAGGATCGCACGTCTCTGATGTTCTTGGGTGGAGGTAGGTTAGAGATAAGATCGATTTTTGCCTTATCAACCTCAATTCCCTTGGACGAGATGATATGTCCAAGGACAATCCCCTTATGAACCATGAAATGACACTTCTCCCAATTAAGTACCAGATTCTTTTCTTCACATCTTTTCAGCACACATTTAAGACTTTCCAAGCACTTGCTGAAAGATGAGCCATAGACAGAGAAATCGTCCATGAAGACCTCAAGATATTGCCCCACCATATCAGAAAAGATACTCAACATACATCGCTGAAAGGTGGCAGGGGCATTACATAATCCAAATGGCATCCTTCGATAAGCAAAGGTGCCATAGGGACATGTAAATGTGGTCTTTTCCTGGTCCTCAGGGGCAATTTCAATCTGATTGTAGCCCGAATACCCGTTAAGAAAACAGTAATAGGAATGACCAGCTAGCCTTTCCAAGATTTGATCGATGAAGGGTAGAGGAAAGTGATCCTTCCTAGTGACGGTATTCAACTTTCTGTAGTCAATGCATATTCTCCAACCAGTAGTGACTCTGGTTGGCACGAGTTCATTATTAGCATTGGCTACGATGGTGATTCCGGACTTCTTAGGAACCACCTGAGTTGGACTCACCCATTGACTATCAGATATAGGGTATATGATACCCACATCCAATAGTTTAAGAACCTCGGCCTTAACCACTTCCTTCATGTTTGGATTTAGTCTACGTTGTGGTTGCCGAGCGGTTTTCGCATTTTCCTCAAGATATATGTGGTGAGTACAAATCGAGGGATCGATTCCTTTGAGGTCCGCTATCGTCCATCCTAGGCTCCTTTATGCTCAATGAGAGTAGATATGAGCATACTCTCCTGTTCTTTCTCCAGTGGGCAGAGATCACCACCACTAGGGTATGTCTCATCTTGACCTAAATAGGCATATTTCAAATCAGAGGGCAATGGTTTTAGGTCAAGCTTCGGTGCCTTGAGGTTAGACGGTAGAGGCACTTCATCAGTTTGTGGTAATTCTTCAAATAGTGGCCTCCACTGGTTAACTTCAAGTACCGGTGCAGTATCAAGCAAGGCACACGTCTCCCTAATCATATCATCATCAAACTCATGGGAGTGGGCCAAGCACGTCTCTAGAGGATCAGAGGATAAGGTAAGGGGTGTCCTATCTTCCACGAAAGTATCGATCATGTTAATGTCGTGGACATCGTCATCATCCTCTGCGTTCTTGCTGAGTTATTGAAAAAGATGTTTGACTCCAATGTCAAATTTCCAAAAGACATAGTCATGACACCATTCCCGCAATTGATGATTGCATTTGACGTGGCAAGGAATGGGCGACCAAGAATGACGGGAACGAGTGCTCATGTTGTTGATGGGTTCGGTGTCCAAGATGATAAAATCTACAGGGTAGTAAAATCTATCGACTTAGACTAACACATCCTCAATAATCCCTCTTGGTACACGAACAGTTCGATCGGCAAGTTGTAGTGTGGTTAGGGTGGGTTTTAACTCACCCAAATCTAACTGTTTGTATACCGAGTAGGGAATCAGATTGACGCTCGCTCCTAAGTCAAGAAGTGCGTGATCAATTCGATGGTTCCCGATTACACATGATATGGTTGGGCTCAAGGGATCCTTGAATTTCTCGCAGCACGTCTTGCTTCAAGATGGCACTCACTTTCTCAGTTAAGAAAATCTTTTTTTGAATACTCTGCCGTCTTTTGGTCGTACATAGGTCTTTCAGAAATTTTGCATATGAAGGAATCTGTTTTACGACATCAAGTAGAGAAATATTGACTTTCACTTGTTTTAACACCTCCAGAATATCCTGAGAGTTAGAAAGACGTTTTGGTGCAACCAACCGTTGGGGGGGAACGGAGCAAGTGGCTTCTCTAGAAGTTCCGGTTCTAAATTTTGTGGGACATCACGAGATCCATCATTATTGTCCTCTTCGGTTCTTGAGGCTTTTCGGGCCTAACTTAGGAAGGGTTTTATCAATGATCTTCCCACTCCTAAGAGTGGTGATGGATTTAGCGTGTCCCATTTGATTTGAAGAGCTGGGATCATTTATCTCGTATTGCGGTTTAGGATTGGGGAGCGGTTGTGCTAGAAGCATCCCCTTTTCTATAACCGTCATACGTGAATCTATTTTCTGCATAAAGTCTGTAAGTCCACGCACTGCTTGAGTCAGCTCTTGTATGGATTTTGAACTGGTTCTTCTTGAGGTTTCCCCTGATTTGGATTTTGATTGAAGAAACTTTGAGGGGTAGCAGTTTGTCCATTCCTCCAACTAAAATTTGGATGATTTCTCCAACCAGGATTGTATGTATTGGAGGTAGATCCATTGAAAGGTCTTTGATAATTATTTACGGCATTGGCTTGCTCATTCAACACTCCTCGAAAGGCAGATATGGTAGGACAATTTTCAGTTGTGTGAATGTTGCAATCACATCATGCCGCAAAACAATTTCATTAACCTTCTCCTTCTTTCCTTCCATGGCCTCGACTCTTCGAGTGAGATTAGTCACTTTAAAATTTACATCGTCCTCTTCTTTCAGGAGATATACTCCACCTTTCTCCTTAGATTGAGTTGGCCTAGGCGTGGTGTTTGATTTTGGGTAATGGTCCCATGATTGTGCATTCTCGGCAAGTCTATCGAGGTAATCCCATACCTCATCGACTTCTTTATTCATGAATTCTCCATTACACATTGTCTCGAATTGGGCGCATGGAAGATGTCAGTCCATCATAGAAGAAATTTGTAATGCGCCACATTTCAAAACCGTGTTGTGGGCATGAAGCCCGACCAGATCCTTGAACCTTTCCTAACATTGGTAGAAGGTTTCATCTTCCTTTGGGCGAAGTTCATGATTGCTTTTCGAGGGTAATTGTTTTATGGTGTGGGAAAAATTTCTTTATGAATTCCCTCGCAAATCATTCCATGTGCCAATGGATCTAGGACGCAGTGAATGTAACCACGTCTTAGCCTTCTCTTTCAAGGAAAAATGAAAGAGTTTCAGCCTGATTGTATCCTCGGATACATTGGGAAAGTATAAGGTGGCTATAATCTCATCGAACTCTTTCAAATATAAGTATGGACTTTCTGATTCAAGCCCATGGAATTTAGGAAGGAGTTGGATAACTCCTGGCTTGATGTCCATATGTCCTGTGTTTTCGGGAAAAATCATGCATGAGGGCGTGCTCACCCCCCACGGTTGTAAATAATCTCGTAAGGTACGAGGCGGGGGTGCTTGAAGCACCTCATTCTCATCATGTACTTCCTCATCCATCTGTTGAGGTAGTGCTTGAGGTTGATTTTCAGCCATAACCTCAATTAACTCAGGGGAATTCGAGCGGTGTCTAATCCTGCGATGGACAGTCAACCCCTCAACTAACCCTCCTTCAGTTAAGAGACGTCGAGTGTCGTCACGGGCCCACTTGGGCATGAAACACTCAATGACCCTCAGTTAAATTCTAAACCTAATCCTAAGAAAGAAAATGAAAATCTAAAAAGAAAGATAGGGTTGGGAGGAAGTTACCAAATTGGAGTCCCTAAGCTAAAGACCTGCGAAATAAAACAAAATAAGTTAGTTCAAAATAGAAGAAATTTCTAGAGCAAATCAAATCTAAAGAGTTAGGAAATCTAGCAAATCAGAAAGAGTTTACCAAATTAGAAGTTCTATCTTAACAACCTACAGAATAGAAAATAAGTTAGTTCTATGAATCAAAATAGAAAACAAAATTAAAAATTAAAATTAATAAAATCCTAATCTTAAACTAACTCTAAATCCAATTAATTTCAGAAAATCGTAGCCGTCAACGGTCCGCAAACATGCGCCAAAAAAAAACTTGTTCACTCCCCAAGTATAAGGTTGTGATGTAGTAATAAACTCGGTAAGACCGAGGTCGAATCCCAAGGGACTGAAACTTGTACGTTATCTGAAACCGACTAGAACTAGAACTAGGCTAAGATGAAATCTAAACCAATTGTAATTTGAGGAATAATGGTGAAATAATTAAACTAAAATTTAAGAGAATTCAGAAGTGGAAAAACTAGGGATTCAGAGGATCCACTTGTAGAGATCAGGGAGATCTTATGCCAGTATCACAAATTAAGAAAATTTACTGAACTGCCATTGATGTAGGTTTCAAGAGATGAAAGGTATATGAATTAGAATGGATTCCATCACCAAACCATGCCCAGGAGACAAAGCAAACAACAGAATTAAACTAATTACCAACCAATCAACATGCCATGAAGGTTAGGAAGGGTACCGACATCCAACCATGCCCAGGAGACGATGGTGAACAACAGGGCTTCCTGACGTCATAAACATAAAAGAAAAAGAACATGCTCAAAGCCATTGCAGACCCATTGTAATTTCAGTCACAACAGACCATTAAAGACTGGAAATATTCCCTTAATAAAATTAAATCAAAATCAGATCAGTCTAAACAAAAGGCACAAGCAAAGAGGCCTCCCATCACGCTACAAGCTTCACCTCTTAGCCCTAGCTAAGAGGTTTAGCCACACATAGACATGGTGGACTAAATCTCTAAAAAAAAAAAATAATTAACAGGAAAAAAACAAACTCTTTTTCTGTCTCTCTCTCCTCACGTCTGCCTCAAGCTGAACTCCAAGCTCCTCCAGATCCCTGCCATCAGATTTCCGTCCAGGCCACCCTCTTCCAATCCCCCAGCCGTTCTCTCTCCCTCTCTTATATAAGCATCCAGTAGGGAGGTCTGTCAAGACTCCTTCATGAACTCAGCATCTGGCGTAAACATATAACGCATTATGACTTGCGGTGGCATCAGTGGGGTCCACATCCTTCAGCTGACGATGAAATCCAATCCGTTCATTGGCTGCAGGACAGAAAACCGGTCAGTTATGATCGGTTTTGGATCCGGTTCGTGATGACCCACTGATTTCGTCTGTCGCCGTCCGACTTGCATGTAAATGGCTGGATTTCGCTCCTCACAATCTTTTGAAATTCTGCCACCTAGGCAGTGATAAAAAACTTCATGGGGAACCGATGGACGGTCCAGATCACGCCGAAGATGCATGATGGTGGCCCACACGATCCGTCCGGAAGCTCTGTTTACGAACAGAGCTCGCGTCGACCTCCGCTGGTGATTGGTGGGACCCAGGATAAACGCTGGTCAGGAAATCCATTCCGACCATTGGAATCCTCAAGAAAAACCGGTCGGAACTGATATCTTTGGAGAAAAATCGTCGCGGCCCACTTGAGCTTCAGTTCCACCGTCCGTTCTGCGTATGGATGGTATTCTCCTGTGTGTATAGGAGCATATAGTTGAAAAACCTCCTATGTACGGTCGGTTTTTCCTGCTGGAGATAATGAACGGCGCGGATCATCGAAATTCATGATTATGGTGGCCCACCAAGAGCTGAGCGCAGCTCCCTGTCGTAGACGAAGAATCCGTCTCCGTTTTGAAAACGGAAATCGGGTCAGCGCTGCTGACCGATTCCGTCGGTTTGGTGCGGCGCGGGAGTGCACGGCCTGTGCACTCCCACATGTACATGTGGGATCCAGTGTGATGCGTGTGAGAAATCTGCACCATCCATTCACTGCATCATTGAATTTAATCCGTTGGGACCAACTTTGAAGCATGTCCAGGTACTAGGCGGGCCCCAGCTCACCGATCTATGGGCTGATCTGTCTGTTGGCCCACTTTTGTAGGGATCCAGGTGATGAAATTTGACATGTACGGCTCATTTGTGGTCCTCAGGTGATGTATGAAATTCGGGGTCGATTAGATGGTGAAAACCTTGTGATCTTACATTCTGGCTGACTTTCAGGCCACTTGAACTTCAGTTTCTCGATTTTCTCGGGTCTCTGGAGTGTAATTCCATTGATCTTATTCCCCTGGGGTCCGTCCCTTGTTCTGGTGGTGCTTGAGCATTAAATCCATGCTTTTATCGGCCTTTTCAATCTAAGCTTGTAAATGCACCCTGCATCACAAACATGTTTAAATCAGGCCATTAAATAGTGTTGTGTATGTAATTACAGGCTATAACAGGGGTCTAGTATGCAATAATTGACCCTCAACAGCAGTCGTCTTCGCACTGAAGGTGTGGAGGCATTATATCTATGGGGTTAGGTTCGAGTTCTTCTCCGACCACAAGAGCTTGAAGTACCTATTTTCTCAATCTGAGTTGAACATGAGGCAGAGGCGTTAGATGGTGCTGTTGAAGGATTATGATTTTGATCTCTAGTACCACCCAGGCAAGGTAAACGTGGTGGAGGCTGCCCTCAGCAGTCAGCCACGGGGCCTGTGGCACATATGATGATTCAAGAGTGGAAAATGCTTGAGGATGTGACAGCATATGATTTTGAGATCGGTTTGTAATCTTCTATTGTGCAATTATCGAGCCTGTCGATTCAACCCTCTCTTGTCGTAAGGGTGATCGAGGCTCAGCAGGATGATGAGTCGTTACAGAGTTATAGGGCTGAGGCAGCATCTGAGAGTCAGTCAGATTGACAGATTGGTTCTGATGGTGGACTTTGCTTCAGAGGCCAATTATGTGTCCCGGATATTCCAGAGTTGTACAGAGATCTTATGGCCAAGGCACATCGATCACAATTTTCTATTCACCCTAGCTCGACGAAGATGTACCGTGATATGAGGTGACAGTCTTTTTGGGCAGGGATGAAGCGCAAGGTCGCCAGTTTTGTGGCCGAGTGTGACACATACCAGCGTGTCAAGGCCGATCATCAGAGACCCCCTGGTCTATTGCAGTCATTGAGCGTCCCGACATGGAAGTGGGAGCACGTGTCGATAGATTTCATTATGTGCTTACTGAGGACTCAGCGCGGTCATGACGGCATCTGGGTTGTCGTGGATCTCCTGACGAAGCCAGCACATTTTTCTTCTGATTCGTGCGACCTAGTTTTTGAATCGGCTTGCGAGGTTATTCATTGAGGAGATTGTGAGACTGCACGGCATTCCAGTCCTGATCGTTTCTGACAGAGACCCGAGGTTCAAGTTTAGTTTTAGAGGAGCTTTCAGAGAGCGATGGGGTCTATTTTGCAGCTCAGCACTGCGTATCATCCACAGACCGATGGGTAGATTGATAGGGTCAACCAGATCCTTGAAGATATGGTTCGGGCCTACGTGATTGACTTCGAGGGTAGCTGGGATGAGCATCTGTAATTGGTTGAGTTCACATACAACAACAACTATTAAGTGACCATTGATATGGCTCCTTTTGAGGCACTATATGGTAGACTGTGCAGATCACTGACTTATTGGGCTGAGGTTGGAGAGCGACGTCTCCTAGGTCCTGAGCTTGTGCAGTAGACGTCAGAGGCTATCGATATTGTCAGGCAGAGGATATGCACAGCTAAGAGTCAGCAGAAGAGTTTTGCTGATCGCTAGCGTCGTCCCTTAGAGTTCGTTGTTGGGGACAGTGTATCTCAAGGTCTCGCCCATGAAGGGTGTACTTTGATTTAGAGCGAAGGGCAAGCTTACCCCAAGATTCATTGGACCTTTCGAGATCATTGAGGGTGTGCCGTGGCCTATCGGCATGCCTTACCATCTCAATTATCTGGCATCCAAAATGTTTTCCAGGTCTCTATGTTGAGGAAGTGTGGGTCAGACATTGTTCCTATTTTTGATTGGCAGCTGCTGGAGGTTTGTGAAGACGCTTTTTACATTGAGCAGCCAGTTCGTATCCTTGATCGGAAAGAGCAGGTCCTCCAGACCAAGGTCATTCCCTTGGTGAAGGTGCAGTGGGGTCACCATTCTGTTGATGAGGCATCTTGGGAGCGCGAGGCTAAGATTCGAGAGCGGTATCCCCATCTCTTTGATGATTATTATATGTTATGTCTTATATGTTGTCTTCGATTTTATATGATGATGCTATGTTTTCTTTTCCTTGTGAGTTATCTCTAGTTGGATTGATTGTGTAAATTTCAAGGATGAAGTTTTTATTAGGAGGGGAGAGCTGTAAGGCCCGTATCCTAGACAGTATCGTTCCATAGGCTTCCGTGGTCCTCCCGGTCGAATTTCGGAAACCCGCGACTTGTAATCAACGTTTGCGCGTGACCTTAAGTCACATCTAGAAGATCTGAGTTGGCTTGACTTGAAACTTGTATCCTAGCGACTGCACCGTCGCTGTGATTCCAACGCCGCGTCTTGCGTACCAATGCGATACCCAGGCCCGGAGTTGTGGGCCCGCATTTATTTTGATGAAAACACCGTGCGCTGGGAATTTTGAAAGAATCTCTACAACCCATCACATCAATGAATCAATCACAAGTCAAGTACATAACCCATCACTCTCTTACCAACAAGGCATGGCTCCCATCTCTCTCCCATTCCCAAAGTCAAGTCTCTCTCTCTCTATCTCTCTCTCTCTCTCTCTCCACCCATCCCTTTCTTACAACATCCATTCCTCCCATCCCATCTCTCTTACAACACCCTCTTCTCTCTCATTCTCTCCACCATTTCCTAAGCTTCCATGAGAGAAAAGCTCTAAGGAGAGAAAAGATTAAGGCCCACTTTTTACCCCTCACATCTCATCATCCAACCATCCAAACTTCATCATCCTCCATCAAAGAATGGGCTTAGGAGATTAACATTCCAAGGAGCTAAAGAAGAAGACTAATTGGTGGGTGATCCACCGTTGATTTTCATTTGAGGGCCCACTTATGATGGGACCCACTTTGATGTTTGTGTTGTGATCTAGGAGGGGCCCATAGTGACGGGGTCCCTCCACTACACCTCTTTCTCTCTCTATCTCTCTTTCTCTCCCTCTCTTTCATTTCTTGATGGTGATGTGGCTGTGTGGCCCACCCGGATGGATCCCACCATGATGAATGTATTTTATCCATGCCGTCCGCCGAGTGGGCCCACCTCGCAGTTCATTTGGACGGACCTGATTGGAGGAAAAACACAAATATCATCTGATCCAAAATCAGTGGGCCACACCGATGTGGGCCCACTTTGATATATGTATTTTATCCCACCGTCCATCTGGATGATGGGGATCACCAGCAGCAGGCCGCTGCTGTGACACCAACAAGTTCTGTGGGCCCTGATTATGAGGTATGTTGTATACCCAAACTGTTCATCCGTGTGGGGCCCACACGTGCTGCATATCCACACCGTCCAATGGTCTGGACGGTGGGGATCACCATGATTTATGTGTTTTGTATCCAGGCGATCTTGGCCCTGGATGCTGGATATTGGCTAGTTGTTTTTTTTTTGTTTTAAAAAAAATTATAATAATATAATAAATACATATCATATTATATTATATGTATATATATATATATATATATGTTATATATATATGTGGTGGGCCCCATGTGGGACCCACGTTGATGTATTTGTTTTACATTTGCACCATCCCTCTGGACGATGCTTGTGAAGCCCTCCATGATGTATGGGTTTAAATCCCCACCGTCCGTCCAATACATGGACGTGGGACCCACCATAATATGTGTGCTTTATTCACCGTCCATCTACTGGTCACACTAGCTGATGTATTTGCTGAGATGACTCCAGCAAGTTTTGTGGGCCCCAGCAGCATGTGATGCTGTGATGACACCAACAAGTTCTGGGGCCCCTGCATGATGTAGGTGTTGTATCCATCATTCATTGCTTGGACGGGGGCCAGTTTAATGTATGTATTTTATCCAAACCGTCCATCTGGACGGTGGGTCACACGCAGCAGGCAGCTGTTGCTGCCCTGGTCGCTAGTAAGATCTGTGGTTCCCTCCATGATGTATACGTCAATCCACCGTCCATGTGTGGGGCCCACCATATGATGTATATGTTACATCTAAACCGTCCATCCAAATGGTGAGCTCCTCTTAAGGCCTGAGACCAAAAATGAGGCAGATCTATCAGGTGGACTACACTGCAGAAAACAGTGGAGAATTGAATGCCTACCGTTGAAATTCTTTAGGGATCACAGAAGTTCTAGGTCAATATGATATTTGTTTTTCCTCTTGATTCAGGTCTTTGTGACCGCATGAACAGATTGGATGGGTAAATAAATGCTCTGGTGGGCCCTGGTAATTTTAAGAGTGAAAATCATTATCTCCACTGTTATTTGTGGTATGGTCCAGATGATCTTCCGATGTGATTCATTTTTTGGGTAATGCTCTAAAAAGATCTCTAAGATAGATGAATGGTGTAAATGGTGCACCCCATTGTTGCGGCCCATCTTGATGTATATGAGGCCCAATAGTGCGGCCCATGTAATGAGGCCCACCTTGATGTATTTGTGGCCCATTCGAGAGGCCCAATGTGATGTATTTGTGGCCCATTCGTTAAAGCCCATCTTGATGTAATTGCGGCCCATTTGATGAGGCCCGATGTGATGTATATTAGCCCATATGATGAGGCTCAATATGATGTACATGAGGCCCATGACTGAGGCCCGATGTGATGTATATGTGACCCTTGAGTGAGACCCATTATGATGTATGTTAGGCCCTTGTGTGAGGCCGTGGGCCCACTATATGTTTGGCTCTATGTGGGCCACTTCTTGGGAGTAATGTTGGTTAAAGGACCACATTGATGAGAAATGATGGTTGAATGTCCACATTGCGACCTTCCCTTAGGCCTTGTTAGGCCCATTCTCACTATTTTTAAGTGGGTCAACCCAAATTACTGGGCCCTATTGATATTGCATAGTTCATTTATTCATCAGGTTAACCCATATTGTTGGGCCCCATTAGTTGTTAGTAAGGTTATTTCTTTTATTTTGGAGTCCACCTAGGACTTGTTTTGGGGCCTTCTAGGGCATCTAGCAGGCTATGAAATAGTATGGTGAAGGAACCCCTTCCGGATCCTTAGGTTATAGGTAGGCCACTTAGGCCCAACCTTGTTATGAGAGAATATATCATTATAGACCATATCCACGGTCCTTCCGTGGATCCCGCTCTGTCTATAAGCCAATTATCGATGCCGATTATTGATACCGATTATGAGTATGTGACAGCATAACATCATGATACATGCCCATACGCATCATCTGCATGCTTATGATGAGATGAGGTTGACCATTGCATATACCTTCTGACAAGTTGTTTATGGGACTCCCTGATAGGCAGTGTTGTCTCTCATGAGCACACGGTATGCGCAAGATTAATGCATGACTAGATTGTATGACTAATGCATATTACATTATGTGATGTGGTTACTATACGCCCTAGCGACATCAGGGCCGTGGCCTCCACCGGCACATCGTGGAGAGTCGGATTGGATACTAGAAATATTGTTACTAACATGGGGGCGCCACAAATGTCCCTAAGTGAAAATCCCAAAAACCCGATTGTAACAGTGTCACGCCCCAGATTTAGTGATCGGAACTCACAAGAGTCCCGATAGTCGATTTCGGCACCTGACAGCCTCTGTAGTACCCCATTCTCGGCTCTTGACAGTCATTCACTAGGTTCTGATCCTAGGATCTTATAAGGAGGATTTCTATAACATAAGTCCAATCTATAAGAGCATACCCAAGATCATAACATAGTAATCACAGATAATAACTGCAGGAACGCATCACAAAATCCACTAAGAATTAAAACTTTTATACAAGGTACAATACTCAAAAGGGAAATACAAGGTCTGGTCAACGAAGACTTCGAAGGTCCTTGATACGCTCCAACGCTCCTCCTTAGCTACTGCTGCTGCCTAGAATCTCCTGCATGCATCAATCATGCATAAGCTTATAGAAAGCTTAAAGGGCGGTGTTAGTGTGTGTAATACCAGTGTCGGGAAAGCAATGTCAGAGAATGCAGACATGCGACATGAACCATGAATACCATCAATGCCAACAGCCATACCATGGCTATGCTATACTAAGCATGAATGTTGTAAGCCGTACCAAGGCTATGCAAAGAAATACATGAGTACTAGGTGCCATACCGAGGTGATGCACAAAAGGCCTATATAGCCAATGCCAGTGCAATGCAATACATGCCAGTCCTCATATCAAGTCCACATATCAGTATAGTTCCTCTTTAGGGAAATCACCAGGGTCTAATACACTACCTGTTGACTGCCACTCTGCCAGTCACACAACCTAGTGAGCGTAAGAGACCTCACTACCCGCCTGTGGACAACCAATCACCAACGAGGCTCAATGGTAGCGGACCCATTCACGAGCTGGTCATACTCAGCCTAGCTACTGCCCTATCACTTAGGCGGATAAGGCCACACCCCCTCCCAACCGACCATGTTATAGTGGGAGATGTGGCCTCAAGGTGTAAAGGCACTTGGGCGCTCATGTTTTCCACTCGGTCTAGTCGTTGGGGCGTCTCCTGGTACTATGAAGGTTAAGGGGCTTTCACCCAAAGACATCCTAAGTGCCCTAAATGCTCAAGTAACATTTTCAGTGTCCAAACATGGCCATCCACGATATATCTGTGGAGGCTATGACCCTGAGGAAGTAAGGGCGAATATTTACGTGCTTTGCAATGCCAGATGCATGAATCACACAATCAACCATGCACCAATCCCAAGCATCCAACGTGCTCAAGAGGGGATACTCCATCCCTCAGGGAAACACCAAAATATCCTGCCCAATGACTAATCATATCTCAACCAAGCATGCATATGATGCGTATGGGAGTAGGTCATGAAGATGAACAAAGATGTTAATGCGGTGGAGATGTACTCTCCTCCTAACCGAGTAGGGTCTAGGTACTTAGAAAATTTCACATAAGGAATACAACCTAGTGGGGGCCCAATAGCCTGGGGTAGCCTACAAGTCTAAGATAGACAATGACATGGGCTTAACAAGAGTCTAAGGTGGGCATTCAACCACTCCTAGATGGAAATGGGCCTGGAGGGGTCCATAATGGGGACATTTAACCACCATTTCCCCAAAAGGCATTCCAACAATAAACTATATAGATATAAGGCCCAAGGCCCAAGGCCCACATTCAAGATAAAATATAGGTGGCCACATACATATATCCCACGTAATGGGCCATAAGAAAATGGTCCAATCTACATACAACAATATGGGCCAAAAGAAGGGAATCAAGGCCCAAGGCCCAAACATCACCATGAATAAGAAATGGACAGCCATAACATTCCACATACATTCATATTAGGCCTCAAATAAATGGCCTGAGGCCTATTTAATACATAGGTCCAAAGGGCAACGTACATAGCCCAACTCATATGCAATACTACGGGCCCATAAGGGAGGTTAGGGCCCAGCATAAGAGTCACCAAATCCATATATTGTGGTGGGCCTAGTGGGCAGCCCATTACCCCAACTACATGGGCAATAATCATGTTCTAGCTAAGCAAGTTAGGCCTTCATTCTAGCCCAAGGATATAGTTGATTTGGTGGGCAACCAAGGGCCCAACCATTTGTGTAATCCAGCCCACTAACCCAGCACAACATTATGGTGAAAATGGCCCAAGAGTCCACTAGGCCTAGCAAGAAGGTTCCAGCCCATTTGGGCCTAAAGAGTCCAACGATCTAACTACATACATGGTCCCAAATAGCCCAACTATGGTGGGCCTCAAGTGTACATTAATTAAGCCCAAAATTAGGGGATTAAGGGCATGAATTAATCCCTCCAAGGTCCTCACAATGTGGTGAGCCTCACTCCTTAAAATCTTAGCCCAAAGGCAATGTACATTTACAATATATTGTTGAATTTTTGTTCCAACAGTTTTATGGGCCTGTTGGAGCTCATAAAATAGTCCATCTGATTGGAGTAAAGATTTAGCGTGGTTCAGCATCAGGTATAGTGGCCCCACCACATAGGGAACACCCCAAATACATCAGAAATAGGTGGGCCACACTGCTAGACCAAAGGTCCAGCAGCAGCCCCACCATGGGCATCCCACAAGGGCTTGGGCATCCCAATGGGCTGAACGCCCAGTCCTACATGAATGCATACGGTGAGCCCCACCTTAGAAATCTCCACACTAAGGTGGGCTACATACAAGAGGGCCTCAAAATGAATGGCCACATGGATAAAACACACATCATGGTGGGCCACAAAATAGGTGGGACGGCCAGCCTTGCTGGACATCCTTACCATGGGCATTCAGCCAGGTGGGCCGGTCCAACCACCATTCCTGAAAACTAGTGGCCTGATTGGCTTGAAACTTGGTAGGTGGGTCCCAGCAAAGGTGGGCCACCTCTAGAATAAATTTTTAAATTTTACAAGCATAAGAAATATTATTAAATTAAATGACAACCAAATATGCTGTAGAAATCTAGTTGCTGTAGAATTCTAACTGTCCCTATGTTTGGAACTTATGGAGTGGGCCAAGACCTACCCAAACCCTTGGAAAAATTGTGGGAAGGGTGGTCCTACATCTGGACAACAAGTGGGGTCCTTTGGGGTGGTCCACTTCTTCCAGAAAGTCAGGTAAACATAGTGATTTCTGTCATACAGTATTGCTGAACAATCCAGAAAATTCTGGACTGTTAGCCATCTTTGGCCCAGCCCATGGGCCTCAATCATGGGAGATTGGGTGTGGGTACCATACCACATCAAAGTGGGGTCCACACACTACAAAACCCCTAAAAAAATTTGGGGTAAAAGGGTTTGAAAATAGATTCAAACATCAACCCGAAACACATACTCCAACTGGGCTGAAATCTGGATAGCAACATGTGCTGTCCATATTTTGGCCCATACAATATAATTAAAGGGCCCATAACCCTGATCAACATGTGGGGTCCACCTTGATATGTCAAAAAAATTCTAAGCCCATAAGTTCACCCAAACCTCCATGAAAAGTGTGATTTGGAGGTCACCTAAATCATGCATGCTTGGTTAGGCCTGGACGTCCAATCAAGTGGGCTTGGACGTCCACCTTGCTTGGGACCTGGGAGGTTGCTGACCTCCTTTGGTGGGCCACACCTCATCAGCATACATAGAAGAAAATATAGAGAAAGGAGAGAGAAAAGGAGCAAGAATCGGCCATAGGTGGGTGATCCCGCCACTAATGGGCCACCCGCACACAATCCACATCATCACTATTTATATGAGTTACATGCATGGCAAGATACATTAAAATAAATTACTGGATGGTAGGGATTTCTTCCCTACATGCATGCAAAGGCCTAGATGACCCATGAGATGCAAGAAATAAGAGGAAATTATCATGGTGGGTCCATAGAAAATGACCCACCATGGTGAATTATGTCAGATCTAGGCCCTTAGCCTTCATCTTAGGAGTTATGTAAGGCCTCCACCATGGATTGGTAGGCCCTACATGCTTCCATACATGTAGAAGAAAGAAGAGAAGAAAGAGAAGAAGAAGAAGAAGATGTGAAGAATGTTAATGAAGCACCCACCTTAAAGAGATGACTCCAAAACTCAAGATCTAGGTTCTATTCTTCAAAAGGGAGGTGTTTGAAGGTTGGAGATGGGTTCTTAGTGGGTAGATGGTGGGGAGAGGAGGAAGAAAGGGCTGAAATTAGGAAGAAAGGGGTGGGACGTCCATTGCCAATGAGGGTGAGAATGAGAGAATGAGAGGGAGAGAAGAGTGGTATAGGGAAGCAATGATTTCTCTTGCTAGAAAAGAGAGAAACCCCATGAATGAGTCTTGGGGGTGGTAACTAAGGCTAATGATAGCCTCTCTAGCTAGCTACTCTAGGGTAGGTTAGGTTAGGTGTGTAGTTCCCTATAAAGGAGCACCTAGGTGGGACCCACCATGGAAAAATGTGTGGGCTTCTATCAAATGGGCCCCACACATGATGAGTGATCAAGAATTGACAGGTCAATAACACAAGACGCACATGTCGGATTCACGCATGAGACATGACGTTGGAACCGTGGCGCCGATGCAATCACAATGACATAGTTTTCGAGTTGATCCGAGTCAGGTCTACATGATAGGACATAAGGATGACCGCAAACACTATCCACAGGTCGCGGGTCACCGAAAATTTATTGGTAGGACCGTAAGACCTAGGGGAATGAAATGAATACTCGGGGTAGGGTCTTACAATCAGAAGATGACTCCAACATCGAGACCGAGTGGATACGTGAGCGCATGAGGGCCATATACTAGTAGGCCACGTCTCCCACTGTATCGTGGTCGGTTGGAAAGCGGTGTGACCTTACTCGCCTGAGTGAGGGGAAAATATCTAAGTTGAGTTTGACCAGCTTAAGGAATGAGTTCGCTATCGACGAGCTGGGCCCGATATTGGCAGGCGGATAGTGAGGTCTCTTCCACTTACCCAGTTGTGAGATCGGATAGGGACGACAAGCTGGCGTAGAGTGTACTAGACCCCGGTGATTTTCAGCATGAGAACTGTACTAATATTTGATGCTCTAATGATGAGATGTATTAATATGTGGATTTGGATGAGGACTAGTATGCTTGAGTTGCATCTCACATCGCATGGCTGTGGTATGGCCAACATCATTCATGGCTTGCATCGCATGGCCTTGATATGGCCGATAGCATTCATGCCTTGCATCGCATAACCTTGTTATAGCTTATAGTATTCATGGATTCGCCAGCATATTCTGCATTACTCTGATATTGTATTCTGAGCATGCATATGTTGCGCACACACTTTCAATACCCTCTAAGCTTTTCGTAAGCTTATGCACAATTGATGCGTGCAGGTGACGCTAGACTGTAACTGAGCAGGAGCAGGAGTGTGCTACAGAGCTTCTAGAGCTTTTGATTATCGAAGATTTAAACATCAACTAAGTCTAGTTCACAATTCACATTTGTCATGCCCCAAACTCGGAAACTAGGCTCACAAAATTCTCGATCGCCGATAGCCTCCGTAGTACCTCATTCTCGGCTTCCGGCAACCATATACCAGGTTCCGATCCTAGGATCCTACAAGGAGGATTTTTATCATGAATTTAATTCATAATAAGCATAACCAGAAGTATAACCCACGAACAATAACTGAGACACCATCACAAAATCCACAATGATCAAAAGTTTTAAGGTGCAATGCACATAAAGAATTTGTTTAAAAATTTACTAATCAACTAGAATCTAGACTTTTAAAATTCGCTTTATATCTCATCTTCATACACTCAAATATACTTAGATATATAGAATATCAATCTTTTAAAAAATGCTCAAAACTAAGAAATACTAACTAATTCCATCAAATCTCACCCATTACCTAAAATCTACATTATCCACAATGTAAAAAGATATGCAATGCATTATAAAATGAGACGACGAAAATAAAAGAGTGAGTAAGAAAAAGTACCTAAAGAAGATCAATGGGATGAAATGCAGTCTTGATCATCTAAAAGGGTTTACCCTAAATTAAAAACAAACTAAAACAAAACCTAAACTATTTTATTCTAATCTTAAGAAAGCAATAAATGGATAGAAAGACCTCCATCAGACTAGAAAGTCAGTACTGATAGTCAGGATCTTTTAGAGAGATGGACATATCCTCTGAATCAAAGCTTTCAGTAAATGGTTTAAGTCAGTGACCGTTCACTTTGAAATATTACCATTTGCCATATATATATATATATATATATATTTATCTCGACAGCCCCATGAGGATAAACCATTTTGACTTTAAAAGGACAGGTCCAACGAGATCTGAGTTTACTAAGAAAATGATGAATTCTTGAGTTATACAAAATGACTTTCTAATGTGGTTCAAAAGTTTTTCAAAGGATGTTCTTGTCATGAAACACTTTCATCCTTTCCTTGTAGATCCGAGAGTTCTCGTAGGCCTCATTATGGATTTCATCAAATTCATTTAATTGTAACTTTAATAGCGAGCCAACTTTATTGAGATTAAAGTTGATGTTCTTTATAGCCCAATCCACCTTATGTTCCAACTCCATATGCAGGTGGCAAGCTTTCTCATAAATAAGTTTATAGGGTGACATACCAATATGGGTTTTATATGCCATACGGTAATCTTATAGCGCATCGGTTAGTTGAAGTGACTAATCCTTGTGATCTGGGTTAACCGTTCTCTCCAAAATATATTTAATCTCCCTATTTTGATATTTCAACTTGGTTGCTCGTCTGAGGATGATAGGGGGTGTTCACTTTGTGTGAAATATCATATTTCTTCATTAATGTTTTGAATGGTCTATTGCAAAAGTGATATCATTCATCACTTATGATGGCTCGAGATGTTCTGAACCTGGATAAAATATTTTCTTTAAAAGACTTAATGATAATGGGATAGTCATTATTCTGGCAGGGAATTGCCTCGACCCACTTATAAATAATTTACGGCGAGAAGGATATAGATATTTTCAAAAGATGGGGGCAATGGTCTCATGAAATCGATGCCCTAACAATTGAATGCTTCAATGATTGGAATTGGGGTTTAGCGACATCATACTTTGACGGGATAGACCTCTCAATTTTTGACATCTGTCACATGCTTGTAGAGTTCATTAATATCCTTGAACATAGTGGGCCATTAAAAGTCATACTGTGAAAATTTTGTTATGGTCTTAGCTAAAAAGTGGCCACCACACATATATGAATGATAATAGGAGATGGACACTGTGTTCTTCGTGATCAGGTACACTTATCCTTGTGATTCGATATGAGTAATATTTGAAAAGATAATAATCATTCTAAAAGAACTTGCGTACCTCAGTAAAGAATTTATTTTTATCTTATGCAGTTCAATGAGTAGGAATTTTACTTATGGTAAGATAATTAGCAATATCAACGTACCAAGGTAATTGGCAGATTTTGAAAAGTTATTTATCGGGAAATATGTTATAGATAGGAATCGTCTCCATGGATTCGAATAGGATAAGCCGAGATAGATGGTCGACCACTACATTTTTTACTCCTTTCTTGTCTCAAATTTCAAGATCAAATTCTTGGGGTAGAAGGATCCATCTTAGCAAACATTATTTATTATCATTCTTAAAATGAATGTACTTCATCGCCACATGGTTAGTAAATATGATGATCTTGGATTCTATCAAGTAGGACCAAAAATTGTCGAAGACGGACAATACGTCTAGGAGATCATTTTCCGTACTTGAGTAGTTCAATTGAGCAGGGTTTAGAGTTTTACTCGCATAGTAGATGATATAGGGCTTCTTCTCTTTTCTTTGCCCTAGCTATCACACCCCGGCTCTGAAAACTCGAGTTCGCTTGACTCAGTCGCCAAGTTGAGGGTGTGACTCGATGGGGAGGGGATAATATTATACACATAATCATAATAATCATCACAAATAATAAACTTAATTAATCATTATGTATCCAGTCAAAAGTATCAATTATTTACTAGTTGATATCCAACAAAAATTCATACATAATTATTTAAAAGAAATAAATAAAAAATCAAAAATTCTTTATTTTCGTAGCAAATCTTCAAGAGTACGCCTCTCAAAGCCATCATTCCATGCGTGGAGACTCTAGTTCAATTCCTTATCTTGGATGGTTTTCCGATTAACAGAATGTGCTAATAGCTCAACAAGTAGTTGTACACAAGAATTTATAACATAAGCATGATAAAAGTGCATATGTAAGAATCTTAGTATGCTACATTACCACAAACATTTTCTTTAGTGAACACCCAAGGCCAAATCTGCGCACAGCGTCCGGCCTGCCAATACCCATTCGAACAAGATCCATACGAGTTTAACACATGTATGAGTCTACTCACATCCTGCACAAACGCTGGATTGAGGTATCTCACGTACCATGTGTAACCGTATAGTCTGGCAATGAGTGGCCCACTCTAAAGATGGCTAAATTCCTTCCCCATCCTCAACCGTAGTCCAAGGAGGAGGCCCTATTGGTACCAACTCAGGTTCCATTGGGAACTTTGCCCAAAAATTTAAGGGATAACTCGATCCCTGAGTTGTTTGGTGTTCTCATAATGATTTATCAAATATAAGGCAGTTGCATACTTAAACAGATATCAAAAAATTATAAAATTTAAGCAAAAGTAAGCATGTAATGTTATGTAATGCATGCGGAAGTGACTACTTACCTATAACGTCCATCCCTTATTTAATCATTTTGACATTTTGACAATTTCTTCATGTATCTGATGACTGCACTCGGGTCTACAATCCATAAAAAGTTTCATTTTTTTAGTCATGGCTAGAATACAAGCATCAAGTTAATTTCTTCCTTAGTGTCTATTTTCTTAAAACACTTGAAAAAATGAGTAAGATTATAAGATTGTTAGGTTAGTCCATTAAATCGGTCAATAAAGTCCCTAATTTCTTAGATCTGAGCCATAGATAGTCAATTTACCATGCTTCTAACCATAGATCAAAGATATTAATCTTTATTAAGTTTGACTTAAGATCAAGATCTACCTTAAAGACGATTGGATGTTTAGATTCATCCAATCCGACCATTTATTTCCTTATTTCCCATGATTTTGGTCCAATGGTCCTGATTGATCTTTGATCAGATGATTCGATCTAACATTAGATCAAATAGATTTTTAATTTTCTTAAATCTAATTAGAGCTGTACAGGAACAGAGCTAGCTCGGTCAACTCACTCGACTCGGCTCGAAAAAGCTCGATTCGACTCAGATCAAATTTGAGTTCGAGCTGAGTTGAGCTTGAAAAAATTTTGAGCCGAGTTTGAACTGGCCCAAACTTGACTCCACTTGATTCGATATATAACTCGAACTTAGCTCAACTCAGTCAAGGAGTATAAAAAGTAAATTTTTTTTTTTAACTCTAGACCCCTCTTCATTTCTCAACCCAGTCTAGCCGCTCGAGGTTGAGCTCACCCCCCCCCTCTCTCTCTCTCAAAGCTAACCAGTCCGGTCATCGGCACTTGCTCGTCGATGCTACCCTGCCCAGCTGACCGTCCTTGCTGGTCCGGTGGTTTGGTCCTTGCACTGCTCGACCATCTGCCCGTCTCTGCTTCTCTAGTGGTCCTTGCACTTACCAGCCAGTGCTCGCTTGTTGCCCTGCCCTAGCTTGCCTGCTCGCCTGCTCACCCAGTCACCGACTTACCCTACTGTCCGAGCCCTGCCCCTTCTTGCCTGCCTGCTTGCCTACTCACAGGCTTACCCTGCTGTCAGGTGGTCCCTGCCTTGCCCAGTCGCCCTACCCCTGCCGGCTGTCGCAACTCGCCAGACGTCCGGCCGCCGATAAGCACATTCGAAACTAATTTTGATTATATCGAATCATTGATAGTTTTAGCATTATATAAATTATAAAATTATAATATTATTTATATATATTATATACTTATATTAATTTATATGATCATATTATATGATATGATTGGGTGGATGTTTGGATGGATGTGAGGGATGGATGGATGATTAGCTGGATGGTTGGATGGATGATACTTGGTGGGGATGGATGGATGATTGGTTGACTCATGGATGTGTGGTGGATGGATGTTGCAAATTCAATAAATATAATATAAATTATATTTATTGTATAATAAATATATTATAATATATCAATATTATAATATATATTATAATTGAATCATGTGAATGTTGTGCCACTTTGTAAAAATAGTTCCATTGTTCAGACATATACGAATCGTATCATGTGAATATTAATGCTATTTTTTGTTATTGTTAATTGTTAATTTGTTATTGTTAATGTTAGGTTGTTAATATTATTGTTATTGTTATTTTTATTGTTAATTATTAATTGTTATTATTAATTTGTTATTGTTAATGTTAGGTTGTTAATATTAATGTTAAATTAAATTAATTTAACATTAATATTAGTGTTATTGTTAATTGTTAATGTTAAGTTGTTGATATTAATGTTAAATTGAATTAATTTAACATTAATATTAATGTTTTTGTTATTGTTAATTATTAATTATTCATTTGTTATTGTTAATGTTAGGTTATTAATATTAATTTTAAATTAATTTAATATTAATATTAATATTATTGTTACTGTTATTGTTATTTTAATTAATATTATTGTTATTGTTAATTTCATATTGTTTAATCAGTAGCATTATTTTTTTAAATGTTTTATTGTTGTAGTATGGGATAATCAGTTGCCCATTTGAGGATTTCTATGTTACCAGACATAGATTCAATGTATTTTTGGATGTATAGAAATTCTCAAATTGTCCCTTTTTAGACAGTTCAATATTTGATAGATAAGAATATTTTTATTTGTTCTAATTTAAATATAGATGCCTGTTTCGGTTCGTCTCTCCTATTTTCTCTGGATATATTTCTTGCATTTATTTTCTCATCAGAATCCACACTTTATGTTGATAGTTGACGTGGGAATCAAATACAATATTAATATATTTTGGAGAGATAAGGGAGATGCTGCTGAAATTTTGGCATGACATTTAAATTAAATAATAAAAGCATTATAATCTATTCAATATTGAATGGGTAACTGGTTTAGAGACTTAGAAAATTGTTAAAAATTTAGAGGGCATTTATATACACACCACTTGTGTTAATAAGTATCTAAAAGTTAGTTTTCTATCTTTATATTTATAGATGAAAGTGAGGAGGAAGTCCCAACTACCCCTAGTGCCGGTGCATCAGCCATATCTACTCTTATTGTTAAAGGAGAGGGGTCTTCAACTACAAATGCAATTAAAAGAAAGAAAAGACCAGCTGTGTGGGATGATTTTGAAGAAATTGTAGTTAATGGTGTGCTTAAGATCAGATGTATGCATTGCAAAGCACTGTACATAAAAAATCCCAGGGGGTCAACTAGTCATTTAAATAGACATAGGCAAAGTTCTTCAAAGAAACTAAGAATTTCACCTTCAGGCCAACAATTACTATCGTTTAGCAAGTCTAAAGGAGATGCGTCTCAAGGTAAACTTTTCACTCATAGTTTGAAAAAGAGATGTGGGATCCCAGTTTTTGTAACATCGCTCATATGCACACGTGTCCCAACTCGCACAGTGATAGACCATACACTACACCATAGTGCACCTAGAAAACTCACCCAAGTGATTTGTTTCAGATGATCTTGAGACCTCTATCATGTGGACCGCGTCGTCGTTGTGATCGCAATGGTGAAAACCATGCATCAATCCGACGCTCCGTTAGTGAGATATGACCCATCGAATGTAAGGCCCAAATTATGTATCTAGTAGCGCAAGCAACCTTTATTATGCTAGGCCCATTGGACTTGAGCCCATGTGGGCCTAAAGCCCATTTTTAGCACATGAAAATTAACAACAAATAGAATAATTGCTACATGACAAAATAAGAAGCTAGCATATATAAGACAAGTACTATAAGATAAAATTAGATTCTATCCCAAAACTCATCATTAACTCTCTCCATGCCTTAAAAACTACTCATGGCTCATGTCCACCTCATCTTATACATGCATCCAATGCATGTCTTGATTTGTGCCACATCATTTCAAACAATCAATTGCAACACTCTACTTCATCATCCACCATGCATTACCTACAACCCACAACCCTTATCCATCCATTAGCCAATGCATGTCTAGATTTCTTTCACCTTGGCCAATGCATGCTAAGTACCATCCACCTCATCCATCTACTACCTATACCATACATCACATTCCACCTCACTTTTAGCACCAATGAGATCTCATAAACTTGCCACATCATCTTGCCACCTCAACCCCAATTCCCTATATAAGAGTAGGAGCTCTCTTACACTTATTTTTTTCCTTATACTTAGAAAAATTCTGAAATTTTTAGAGAGAGTGGGGCCAAGGTGTGGCCCACCATTGATGAAAGTGGGAGTGGACCACACATCATCATCCAACCATCCATCCATTGAGGTAAGTCTACACCCCTCCTCATATCCTTCTCATCCTCCTCTTTCTTCATCTTTTTTATTTTCTTGATATGTGTGGGTCCCACTAGTGTGGAGTTCTTGTGTTCATGTATTTATGGCTATGGTGGTCAGCAAGGTGGCTCACGTCAATATGGCCTACCATGATGAACATCATATCCACACCCTTCACATGTAATCTTTATTATTATTATTATTTATTATTTATTATTTATTATTTTTATTTTGTATCTAAACAACAAGTTTTAAAAATCATATAAAATCAACCATGCTAAGATCGGAGCTGAAACTTAAGAATAATATGAACCACAATATGAATAACTCTGGACCAAATTTTGTAGCCATCTAATGGTCCAATCATTCATAACATCAAGTTTAATTGGTTACCGTCCAGCACATGTAAGATTTCAATTTGCCTAAAATGAACCCATTTTTAATTCCTTTAACGAATGTATTAAAAATATATGTTCCATTAGATTCGTAGAAAATCGAATCAGCTTTCCAATGATATATAATAAGCCTCAATCGAAGTTCGGACGACTGAGATCTTGGCCTTATACGAAAGATGTATTTTGGAGCTTATTTTGACCATTCTTGTGTGGTCGATATCTGTGATTCCAACAGTTAGATGTATTTGATATTTGCTCTTAACTTACTTAAGATAGTTATTGATCATATGTACGGTCCCTATGGCAATATTCTTTCATGATAGAATTTAAAAAATTTTGGACCATTAGATACTTCTGTAAGGACAGATATTGAATTGTTATGTGTGGTCCAAATGAATCCAAGGCTCTGTATGGTTGGAAACCTATAAACGGCCTGAATGATGTATTCCCAAACCATCCATTGGCTCAGATTTTTCAATAGAGAATCTGATCATAAAGATTTCATCAATATATTTCATGTGCTACTAGATGTGTATGTTGGATATATGTTATACACAACATTCATCCTCTTATTGACCTACTTGGGTGTGGTATCATTTGTGATTTATGCATTTTATTAGTTCATCGAATCTGGAAACCCATGCATATTTTTGTGTGTCTCTTATCTATGGTTTGCTAACATGTGAGCCCCACTTGCCATCGGATCTATTTCATTTCCTTTGTACTTTTTGTTTGTTGAAAATTTCTAAGTACTTGACTGTATTGCATGTAGGCCTCTTTGACACCTTGTAATGGGCCCCACACTCTATAGTTAAGGGTCCCACTTTAGGGGATGTTTAATCCTTATATAAGTGAACTGGGATGTCCTACCTTTTTTTTTTCAAGAATGATCCCTAAGTGTTTGGAAATTGGGCCCTAAGTTATGACAAATCCCATTTCTGAAAATTGTCTGATTATTTGTGTTTTGTACCAACTTTGGGCCTGTGTACTGGACTACACATTGGAGATATGAGTAGGCCAACACTTGAAACCCTTAACCTATACCAATGAATAAATAAATAATATTTCACTCGGGCTAAATCAGACCCCAGATGATCAGGGAGTAGATCCGAAAATGTGGTCAGGCATGGTTGTGCAGAAAATCAAAGTACTTATGTTCGGCCCTATACCAAATATTACGTGTGCACAACTAGTTGGTCCTAGCTTATAGTTTTTAAAGTACATATATAGTACAATCAAGGGCACCTGATGGGACATTGAAAGGTGGTCCCCTGTGATCATGGGACGTACTTAAGATCAGGCCAAAACTAATTCTGTACTGTGTTTCTTGCACATTTCCTCCTAGTACCTATATTTGGGACATCATCGTAAATTGTAAACACTAAACCAATGAGGATGGCCTTATAACTTTTAAAGCCTATACATATAGCTACTGGATGGATCATTCTTTTCACCAGATGTGGGTCCCACATGATCATAAATCTGAATTAAAGATGACCAGAAACCAACATTTGCGCAAAAGTCTGTTTAACATATAATTTATGTGGGGCCATGTCAATGGGGTTTGTTACCTTCACAAAGCATTGAATGCAGCGTCTAAACTCTGAAAAGTAACTCTCAGATATTGTCGGGCTTAAAAACCTTAAGTGGGCTATCTAGTATGGTCTATCTTGTATGGGCCTTACCTTTTATGTAATGAGGTCCACCTTACATGTTTTGTTAATGGATGTTGTATAACTTGTAAAATATTTAGTGGACTGATCTTGCTGTCCAAATGTTCTCTTAAGACATAGGTGGCCTTCGGCCCATCTAAATGATGGAATCCTAAGGCCCAAGCGGGCCCAACACTAAGAGAAATCGTTGGGCGAATGAGAAACCCACAATGGTAACCTTCCTTGAGCTTGTTGGGTAGGCCCATTGCCTACTAGGCAGCGTGCCTTTCATACTACCTCTAGTCAAGTTGACCACGCATAGAGAACCCTATTTTACAATGCATAAACTGGATAATTGGGCTTTTCTTGGTTTGTTGTGTATGTGGCTAGTGGGCCCAATATGATATATGACATAAAAGATATTAGCATGTTATCCTTTATGTTTGAGATTGTGCATTATTTCTACTTGGTGGAATGTGTGGGGCCCACTTAGTTGTGGAATTAGATCCACACCATTGAAAGTGTTATGGTTGGACATTTATGCCCTTGGGTTGGCCTATTGGTTCACCAAGTGGGACTCACACTTGACCTATACGACCGCATGCCTTGCATGTAGTTCAAGTCCAGTGTGGAAGTCACACTAGGTAGGATGCACCTAGTGATGGGTGATGATGATACATGTATGGTAACATGATAACGATGATTATGAGTTGTTGGTTGAAATGATAAATATGATTTAATGGATGGTGAATTATAGCATATGCATTGATGATGGATGAGTAATTATTTATAGTACTTATGACATTGTTTATGTTAATCATGAAGTGAAAATGATCCTCATGGTAATGATGATTATATATATATATATGCATCATGATAAAACATGCTAGTTGATTACCATGCTTGATATCCAAGTGATAATAATGCACGTATTGATTATCGTAATGATAATGTGAATAAGATAACCATATTTTACTTAATGCATTGATAATGATAAATAAATGATGTTGGTGGATGTAAGGATAACCTTATGCATGATAAACAACTAATGCCTAGGGCATGTATAATGATAGTATTGGTCAATGGCCATGATATTGATGATGCATGTGAATCTCTATATGCTATGTACTTATGCACATGATTGCATGATACATTTTATGAGGATAAATTTGATGTTGAATGATGTCTATGATAATGATGATACATGTTAAAACTCGTGTACCACCATAACCTATGTACCTTATGTATGTGCCTGTTATAGGAGCCCTGGTGGCCATTTATTAAGTATTCACAAGAGGTATAGGGCCTCAGTTTGCTATTGAAGACACTTAAATATATTGACCCTCACGTCACATTGGTTATTCTTGTGTTTATACCGATTATTGTTTATATCTGATAGTCATGCCAGTGTACTTAGTTTAGAAGGACACACTGAGAATATGCTTAGTATAGCATCATGATACATGCTCATACGCATCATTTGAATGCTTGTTATGAGGAGTGATTGATCATAACATGTGCCATTGGGCTGGTTATTTTTGGGACTCCTTGAGAGACGGAGTTACCTCACATGAGCGCGCGGTACGTATATGATTGCTGTATGACTGGATAGTGTGACTCATACATCTCACATTTATGTGACATGATTACTGTACGCCCTAGCGACATTAAGGCCCTAGCCTCCACAGGCATATCGTGGATGATAAGATTGGATACCAAAAATATTTGTTCTAGCACGGGGGCGTCATAGATGTCCCATGGTGAAAGTCCCCAAACCCTTATGGTACAAGAGGATGCTCCAACGTCGAGACCGAGTGGATAGATTAGCGCATGAGGGCCGGATACCAGTAGGCCGCGTCTCCCACTATGTCGTGGTCGGTTGGAAGGGGGTGTGGCTTTACCCGCTCGAGTGAGGGGGCAATGACTAGGCTGAGTCTGACCCAGCTTGAGGAATGAGTCCGCTATCGACAAGCCGGGCCCGATATTGGCAGGCGAATAGTGAGGTCTCTTCCACTTACCTAGTTGTGCGCTTAGATAGGGCGGCAAGCTGGTGTTGAGTGTACTAGACCCTAGTGATATTCTAGAGATGAATGTACTGATATGTTAATCTTGATGAGGACTGGCGTACTTGCATTGCATCTTGCATATGACATAGGCCACGTAGGCCTTGCACCGTATATCCTTAGTATGGCTGACAACATTGTACTAGACCCCGATGAGATTCCAGAGATGAACTGTACTGATATGTAGATCTTAACGAGGACTGACATGCTTGCATTGCATCTTACATATGATATCGACCACGTAGCCCTTGCACCGCATAGCCTTAATATGGCTGACAACATTGTACTAGACCCTGGTGATATTCCAGAGATGTACGGTATTGATATTGTGACGCCCCATCACTGTTGCACACGTGGGCGAGCACACGTGGGCGGACGCTGATGTGGGCAGGGCCTAAGGGCCTGGATGAGCTACCAGTGGTTAGAAGGTTACTGTGTTGACAGACTATTGTGGTGGTAGGCTACTGTGCATACAATAGGGTGGAACCTTATCCCACATCGGAAGCGTTGTGGTGGTTATATGTGGACTTACTGAGTATTCATTCATTCATTCACTATCCGCACTGGTAGGTGGTGCACAACTAAATCATTATGTGAACCTTTGCTATGACCATGATTCGGTTGGGTACACGACCAACCTGAGATCAGGAGTTTACCATATTGAGTCTAGCTATCCAAATTTAGGTATGGGCCTGATGTAGATAGAAGTCCCTTGTGATGGACACCACAGCTTGCGATACCACGTACTATCATCCCGACTCCACACGCCAGCTCTGCCATTGCCCTTCCATTGTATGTCATATAGTAGAAAAATGGAATTTGATTATCTTATTCATAATGATTGGCTATTTTAATGATTCATGGTCGCTTATTGAGTGACATGCCTATTATTGATGTCATGTTCATGATAACCTGTGTAGTTGTACGACATGATTGATTGATAACCTACTCACCTATGATAACATGACTGGTTGATAACATGCCTATGGTTGTTTTAGATGTCTTTACGGGAGTGCTCTGATAAAACGTGTTTTACTCCTGGCAAGCAGTAGACTCACAAGCTGTGGTTTGCTCATATGTATGACTTACACTTTTTCAAAATGCATACAAGAGCTGTTGGAGTTTGCTATTGCTTCCTTCATTACTGTTGAGCTGGTGCACCATATTATGTGTGACATGTCGAACAAGTTCGTCTCTTCAATATGCGTTGATACCATAAAATGTGTAACCACCTAAACAGATTAACCGTTCAAAAAAATTCACACAAAAAATCCTCCTTATAGGACCCCAGGATCGGAATCTAGCATATGGGTGTCGAGAGCCGAGAATGGGATACTATAGAGGCTGTTAGCATCAGATTAAGCTGGGCATCGGTCTGGATCGGATTGGATTGGGTCCAACTCAGTCTGATCTGAAATCTCAATGGCCTGACCCGAACTCGATCCGATCTGGGACCGAGTCCGGGTCACCTGACTCGGACCGATCCAAAATATGTTTTGCCTGATCCGATCTGAGTCCGACTTGGTCAGGAAAACTGAGTTAGATCTGATTGGGTACGGTTCGGATCGGTCCAAATTATTTTTTTTTGAATGGATGTTGCCCCAAAAATCTCCCAAATCCAACAAACCCGATGCTGAGATCATTGAATTGGGAATTAACAATCAAGGAAGAAAGGCCATATTTAATACAAAAAAGGCCAAAGGTCGAATGGCTAAAATCCTCCAATCTGTAAGACATTTGGGCTGGTCCATGCATGAAGGTCTCATCAGATCAATGGTTTGGATCATCACACCATGGACATCACTTGCAAAGACCGAGGGCCTGAGGACACTACATATTTTTAGGCCAAGGATCATATAATTCATTTCTGATAACATGGGTCTAGTGCCACAACCAATGGTATAAAACCCACATACGATAACCATAATCAAGGGCTTGGGTCCCCAGCTTGAAAAGACTACAATGGAAAAAGGACAACATGAATATACCTCATCGACATCCATGTCCATCTCAAGCCATTTCAAGGCTTTGACAATTACTTCCAATTTCACTTGGTGTGCTTTGCTTGGGTCCCTATGCTTTTGAATGATATAACTGCAAGAAAAGCTCAAACTGTTCATGACTATTTGGGGATTTGGATCGAGATCTTAGGGTAGAGTCGTAGAAACGGGATGATTTGGGGATTCCAGATCCGGCCCGGCGACTAGCGAGCATTCTTTGGGTGCGGCCGTGTGGGTAGGGTAGGGTAAAAACAGGCTGAGTACTAGAGATTCTCGGGTAAAGAAGGGATCGAGACAAGAGTTCGAGATTTTCGGGTAGAGAAGGGAGGATTTGGGGATTTAGGGTTCAACAACGAGCATTCTTCGGGTGCGGGTAGGGTAAGGTAAAAATAAACGGGTAAAAAGTAAAAAATAATATATATATATATAGGTAGGGTAAAAATGTAAATATATATTACTTATATCTGGTCCGGATCGGATCGGGTCGGATCAGGGCCAATTCGAACTCAACTCGAAAAGATTTCGGATCTGGATGGGGCTACCCAATCTGCACCGATCCAGATCGTTGGTTCGATTCTGATCGGGTCGGATCGGGTCTCATCGGGTCGAATCCACCGGATCAAATCTGTTTTGCCTAGCTCTAGCACCAGATTCGACAATCGGAAATTTTGTGAGTTCGATTGTCACAGTTTTGAGATCAGCTCAAGGGTAAGTTTGACTTCTAATTTGTGGACAACATCTAATCAAAGAAATGGATACATTTAATTGATCGTACACTATGTTGATGAAGATTGGAAACTTTGAAAGAGAATATTGAATTTCCGCTACCTTCCACTTCCTCATACCGGTTTAGTTATTTCAGATTGCATTTATAACTGTCTACGAGATTGGAGCATTAAAAATAAAGTCTCTTTAATAACTTTAGATGATGCTTTAACAAATAACAATGTAATATCATTCTTATGTAACTAGTTTAAGGCAACCGACAATTTTTTTTTGAGGGAAAAATATTTGAATTCAGTGTTGTGCCCACATAGTAAACCTAATTATACAAGAAGGGCTAAAAATAATTAACCAAACTATAGAGAATGTAGGGAGAGTGTAAAGTACATAAGGGGCTCACCTTCAAGATTTATATGGAATGACATAGTCCAACGTTTGAATGTGAAGTCTCAAAAAACGTTGAAGTTAGATGTATGCACACGTTGAAATTCGACTTTTGAAATATTGGATTTGGCCTTGGAATTAGAACTTGCATTTCTGGAATATACAACACATGATAGAACGTATGCTTGGTTGCCTACTGAAAAAGATTGGAGTAAAGCAAGAGAAGTTCAAAAGTTTCTCAAAGTTTTTTATAACTACACAGATATTTTCTAAAAATAAGTATCCCATAACAAATATATTTCTTCCATCTATTTCGAAGATGAAGGAAGCCCTAAGAAAAAGTGCTAGTGAAGGTCTAGATTTTCTGCAACTTATGACACTTGGTATGCAAATGAAGTTCGATAAGTACTGTGATGAATGCCATTTGTTAGTGGCCTTAATGGTTGTTCTTGATCCTCGGTGCAAGATGAGCTATGTCATCTTTTGGAAGATTTATTTTGATCCAAGGGCAGTAACTGAAACCTCGAAGGTTCGTGATGTAATCGAAGAATTGTACAATGCGTACACAACCACAAGATCCACATCCAGTGATAAAGAAGTTAGAGCTCATGCTGCTACAAGCTCTGACACTATGCTCGATAATGAATACATGTCTTTCTTAACAAAAAAATATAGAAAATTAAACGAAAGAATTAGAGTTAGACTTGTATCTCAAAGAGTCAATTGTAATGTGACAGGATTCAGACTTTGATGTTTTAGGGTAGTGGAAAATGAGAGTTAGTGAAGGAAAATACCTTACACTATCGACAATGGCATGAGACATTTTGGCAATTCCTATTTCAACGGTGGCATCATAGTCTTCTTTTAGCACATGAAGTAGGGTTGTAAGCAAGAATCAAAGCTCCCTTTCACCAGATACAATTGAAACATTAATTTGTACACAAGATTGGTTGCATCCAAGTTGGGAAGGTAATAGTTTTGATATTGATGAGAAAGATGACGAGGAGAATAAGTCTCAAGTCGCAACACATGTAACAATAGCAATATGAATAGAGTTAGTTTAACATTTATTGTTAATTTCTTGAAACATGAAAATGATGTAATTTATACTTTTTATTTTATGTTATGTTTATTGATGTTATGAGTGCAATGCATTAATGACTTTTATCTTATTTTCATATAATGCTTTTTGTTTATATTATAATTCCTATTTCATTATTTCTTTTATATGTCATAATTCATTATTGCTTTTATATCACATATTTCATTTTTTTTCATATGTTTTCATACTTCATTAATGCTAAAATACTAATTTTTCTAACACAAACTGTAGATGTCTTCAAGTGAACCGTCGACAGACATTTGAGACAATGGTTCCTTAGTCCACTCTCTAAATTCTGAAAAATTGAAGATTTTGTGTCATTTGTGTGGGGCCAAGTTTGTTAACAAAACTAATCAGCTCAAGTTACACTTATCATATTGACGTGGAGATGCAAAACCATGTCCTAAAGCCCTAAAGGAAATCCAACTTCTCTTTTAAGTACTTATTGATTCAAATAAAAAACCTTCCACTCCCCCATCCAAACTTTCTAAGACAGAGGAAGAAGCTAGATTATTAACATTAGAAGAAGAACAATTCCAACTGCCTTAAAACGTAGTATGAAAGAAGTTTCTACACATCGATGATGTCCTTCAAGATAACATGATTTCAAAGCAGGTTCAAGATGCATGAATAGGAAGAAGAAGATAACAAACCATCCAAGTTTCTCTCCAGTCTTGGTGCATTTTGTTCACAACCCCAAGTGTAGGGTCATGATGTAGTAATAATCTCGGTGAGACCAAGGTCGAATCCACATGGACTAATCTCGTGTGTATTTTGAATTCAACTAGAAATAGAACTAGATGAAGATGTAAATCGAAATCTGAATTATTTGAGAGAGTAATTGTGATTAAAGAGATTAAAACTAACAAATTCAAAGGTGGTAACTAGGGTTTCCAAGGATCTACTTGTAGAGATTAGGGAGCCTTCTTACTTGATTCAAGTCACACGATTGGAATTGGAGTCCTATCCTATCCAATTGGAAGATATACAATTAAGATCAATCTAAAATTTCCTTGACCTAATTCTTAATGGAGGAGAATTGTGATAATTGGAAGAGATTTCATCACCAAACCATGCCCATGAGATGATGGCTAACAACAGAATTTTTCAATCCCACAATCTCAAAATTAAGAAAAGAAGATACTCAAAACTATTGCAAATCTACAGTAATATGAGTCACAATAAACCATTAAGAACTAAAATTATTCCTTTAAAATCAAACTAGAATCAAAGAAGGTTCAACATAAACATGAATCAAAGTAAAAGAAACATCCTATCACGTTACAAGTTTTACTTCTTAGCCTTAGCTAAAAAGTTTAGCCAACCATAGACATGATTGAACTAAAATCTCTTAAGAAAAGCATAAAAACAACTAAGGAAGAAAAACTCTAGGCGACGACTTCTCTATGCTTTTGCTTCACTCCTCAAACCCTAGAAGATGCCTAGGGATGCGCTAGGGACTCCTATTTATAGTTGTGCATCACCTCCTTTTGCACGTCTCAAATTTAAGTGGTTCACGCAACATCTGCGTAACCCTCGACTGGTCAAGGACAACCTTCGACTGGTCGAGGGTCTGCTTCGACTGGTCGAGGATGATGGAAATTTAAAGGATTTTGTCACTGGTGTTCGAGTTGAGGAATCTTCGACTAGTCGAAGGAGGCAGATTTTTAGGGTTCCTTTTCTTCACTTTAAGTCTTCAATGCTCTTCATTCCTCACTTGGTTTTCTTGGATCTTTGGCATGTGAATTCTTCATTCTCGGTCTCATAATTTTCATCCTTAGCTTTGATGATTCTTGAGCATTAAATCCTTGCTTTTAGCATCCTTTTCAATCCAAGCTCTTAAATTCACCTTGCAATACAAACATGATTAAAATAGAACATTAAGCATTATTATGTTCATAAAACTAAGTAATAAATGGGAGGATAATATGCAATATTTGACCCTTAACACATTTTACAGGGTGTTGGGAACTATATATTAATCTGCTTACAAAGAAAGTTTGAAAAATCTAAATCAAACCATACAATATGACGATAAAAAGCTCTCTCCACCTTCTAATTGAGGAGAGGTGAATGAGTACGTATATAAAGAATTAGATAGAAACTTGAGCTTGACAAACGAATCTCCTCTCTAGTAGTAATTAGTATATAACAACAATAAAAAAACCTTAAATAAGAATATTTTTAGTTTTCATTTTGTATTTTATTTTTTATTTTATGCTCTATTGTGTTATTATTAAATGTCATGTACAATTATAACTTGATCTCCTCTCGAGAACTCAACTCGAACTTGATCTCATATCGAAAACTCAACTCGAATTCAAATTCGATAACTCAAAAACTTGAACTTGAACTCGAACTCAACTTGAAAGCTCGAGCTCGAACTCGGTTCGAAAGCTCGAACTTAAACTGGGCTCGAACTCAACCTGAACTGGTTCGATTTGCTGATTGAGTTGAGTAGACCTGGACATAGTGGTTTGGTCACCAAGCCGAGCTAAACATGAGCCGGGGGTAGCTGCTGACCGAGCTTAGTCAAGTTGAGGCCAGCTAGACTTGGTTCGACTCGGTGTACACCACTAAATCTAGTCCGCTAATTTTTTTATTAAACCTTTGATCAACGGTTAGATTGGATCCGGTGATCGATTTAACAGTCCAAATCATTATTCTAATCTTTCATCTAATTTTAACAATCTAGATCTAGATTTATAAGGTCTTCAATCTATATTTACACTTAATAAATAAGATTTCTAAATGTATGGTTCATTTGATGTGGGGCCCACTTTCACAGTAATGTTTATAATGGATTCTTCACTTATAGGATTATAATACAATATAAGATATGGGAAACGCAAATGATTTAATATGATAGACATGCTCTTGTGGTGGGGCACTTAGATTTGATCTAAAACATGTAAGAGATGTAATATTAGAGCACTTGATAAACGATTTAGATTAGGAGGTAAGCTTTCATAACTTCTCTTTTAGTCTCTTTCTCTCTCCCTCTCTCTCTCTCTCTGTGAGTGCTTACAAGAAATGGTTTGGCATGCCTTATATAAAGGAGCCAAACCCCTCTTACATTAATGCACATGCAAATGTAATATGTGATAAATACATGTTAAGTGCATGTAACTCTCATATTAAGGGCGAGAGGTTTTGTGGTGGAAGAGGATGCAAACAATATGTACGTACGTGCCATGGAGATGTGGGTCCTACAAGTACAGTCTTCTTGATCTAAGTGCATAATTACATTATTTATATCTTATTCCATATTGTAAAAATGATTTCTTAATCAAAATGACCATGGTTAATTGTAGAAAAATTATAGGTGTTCGTAGAGGCGGCAATGCACCAAAAAGATTGTACACATGTGTTCATGTGGAATATGGTGTATAAATTGAGTGTGTACATGTCATGATTTTGTGGGCCATACCAAAAGTTTCTATGTCCAACTATTATATCAAAACGAAGCTTTTATTATAAACATCATGGGGAAAATAATTTCTAGGTAAAAAAATAAGTGTATAATACCATGGGCCATGCTCAAATGTATGGTTATAATACATATGAATAATTTTTTATAATTTTATATATTCTAAAATAATTTAAAATTATAGTATTGAAGATCTACTAGATTAATGAAATAAGAAGCTAGTATACTTTCCTAGGGGTCCACAAAATATGCTAAAATTAACGGTTCAAGATTTCTTGGCCTTAGATCTCATCTTTTTATTCTTGTTTAAGTCAAGATTTTTATATGTCATTGTCGATATTGTGTCTAGGAACATATTAAACGGTTGTCTATAGAAAGATCAAGTGGTCCAATGGGCAATTCTCAAGATCATGATGATACATCTATTATATGATAATTTTAATGGTAGATTTGAAAATTAATTAGTTACTATTCAATTTGGATGGTTTGGATTGATGATTCATGGTTTGGATTGGTGATCCAACGGATAGATTATCACAGATCTTGATTTTAATGGTTAAAATGACCCACTCGATGATTGATTATGATTAAATAATCAGAAAGAAAAAAAAATACTCCCCCAAAATTTCTAGTATATTACACTAACACCACCCCAATTGTATAGTCATTTGCATCGCACATGATTTGAAAAGGTACGCTCCAATTGGATGGTTACATGATGGGAGTGCAAATGATTCTTAAGACATGTCTTTAAGCTTGGTGAAAGATTTTTAGTATTCCTTGTTCTGCTTGAAGGGAGTTTCCTTTTGAAAAATGTTGCATAAAGGGCCAGAGATGAGAATAAAGTCATTTATGGACTTTTAATAGAATCCAGCGTGTCCTAAGAAGGATCGCGCATTGTGTATGCTCTTGGGTGGTGGTAAGTTAGAAATTAAGTCAATTTTAGCTTTATCGACCTCAATTTCATTGGATGATATGATGTGTCCAAGGACTATTTCCTTTCGAACCATGAAGTGACATTTCTCCAAAATCAGCATAAGGTTCTTTTATTCACATATCTTAAGCACCAATTTCAAGTGTGCAAGGTACTTGTTGAAGGAAGAATTAAAGATGGAGAAGTCGTCCATGCAAACATCTAAAAATTGCCCCACCATGTCAGAAAAAATACTTAACATACATCACTGAAATATGGCGGGGGCATTACATAATCCAAATGGCATCATTCGATAAGTGAAGTGCCAAAAGGACATGTGAATGTAGTCTTTTCCTGGTCCTCTAGGGCTATCTCTATCTGGTTGTAGCCTAAATACTCGTCAAGGAAGCAATAATAGGAATGACCCACTAAGCTTTCTAAAATCTAATAAACAAAGGACACGGGAAAGTGGTCCTTCATCGTGATGGTATTCACTTAGTAATAGTTAATGCATATTCTCAAATCAGTAGTGACTCTAGTTGGCACGAGTTCATTATCTACATTGGCTATGATGGTAATTCCGGACTTTTTGGGCACCACCTGAGTTGGGCTCACTTATTGACTATCAGATATAGGGTATATGATACCCAGATCCAATAACTTTAATGCATTCACCTTAACCAAGTCATTCATATTTAGATTTCAATGACATTGTAGTTGTCTAAATGTTTTTGTATTATCTTTGAGGTGAATGTAATGAGTACAAATTAGATGGTCGATTCTCTTAAGGTCCACAATAGTCCATCCAAGAGCTGCTTTATGTTACTTGAGAGTAAAAATCTATATACTTTCTTGTTCCTCATCTAATTGGGAAGAAATCACCACCGGATATGTCTCCTCTTGACCCAAATAGGTATATTTATGATCTGTAGGAAAAGGTTTTAGGTCAAGCTTCGGTGCCTTGACACTAGACGGTAAAGGCTTTGAGCCAGTTAAAGGTAATCTTTCAAATTCGAGCCTCCATTGGTTAGTTTCAAGTATCAACATTGCATCAAGAAAGGCATACATCTCCCTAATCATGTCACATCCAAGTCATTAAAGTGGGCCAAACACTTCTTTAAAGTATTAGAGTACAAAGTTAAAAGTGACTTATCTTCCATGAATGAATCTATCAAGTTAATCTCATGGACGTCATCACTATCCTCTTGTTGTTTGCACATATTAAACACATTTAACTCAAGTGTCATATTCCTAAAGGACAATTTCATAATCCCATTTTTACAATTGATTATTGCGTTTGAGGTGGCTAGGAATGGGCAGCCAAGGATGATAGGAATCTGAGTGCTAGCATCAATGATGGGTTACGTATAAAAACAATAAATTCTATTGGATAGTAGAATTTATCGACTTGGACAAGCACGTCCTCTATCGTACCTCTCGGTATATGAATTGAAAGGTCAACGAGTTCGAGTGTGGTCTTGGTGGATTTTAATTCACCTACGTCAAGCTATTCGTAGACTGCGTAGGGGATTAAATTCACACTCGCCCCAAATCAAGTTGCGCATGCTCAATCCGGTGGTTCCTAATCACCCATGAGATGGTTGGGCTATCGGGATATTTATATTTTTGAGGAACATATTGTTTGATGATAGCACTCACTTTTCTTTTCAAAAATATTTTTTTTTAAATATTGTGCCATCTCTTGGCCGTACAAAGATCTTTCAAGAATTTGATATATGATGGGATTTTCTTTATGACATCTAATAGAGGGATGTTGATTTTTATATATTTTAGAACTTCTGTAAGTGCTTATATTTGAGCACATTATAATTTGTCAATTTTCGTAGTCCTATTAGGATAGCAAGCTCTACTGAAGACAAGTTATCAACTCGATCAAGCATCTGGAAAAAAAGACTTAACATCTCATGTCACGCCCCAAACTCGAAAAATAGGCTCACAAAATTCTCGATTGCTGAATCCGGCGCCGACAGCCTCCGTAGTGCCCCATTCTTGGATTTCGGCACTCACATGCCAGATTCCGATCCTGAGATCCTACCAGGAGGATTTTCAGTATGATTTTTTTTTTTTGTAATGGAGCATAACCACAAGCATAACCAAGTCACAAAACATCATCACCATACATCCACTTTATCAAAAACTTTAAGTGCAATGTGAAAAGAGAAAATACAGAGTGATCAAAAAGCTCCAAAATAGTTGCCTCAGTGCTGCTGCTGTCCAACGACACCTGCACACAACGGTCGTGCATAAGCTTACAAAAGCTTAGAGGGTGGTGTATGTGTGTACGTAAGGCAAGTGCCAAGTATACAATATTAGAGTAATGTTGAAATATGTGAATAAGTCTATAATACAACCAACTGCACCAAAACTATGTGATGTAAGGCATGAATGCTATCGGCCATACCAAGGCCATGCGATGCGAGGCCTATGTAGCCAA
This sequence comes from Magnolia changhungtana, assembly GCA_030180095.1. Taxonomy (NCBI): domain Eukaryota; kingdom Viridiplantae; phylum Streptophyta; class Magnoliopsida; order Magnoliales; family Magnoliaceae; genus Magnolia; species Magnolia changhungtana. The sequence goes on from JASAUF010000446.1 coordinate 8,357,039, forward strand.
ATATCATATGCGAGATGCAAAGCAAGCATACCAGTCCTCATTAAATACACATATTAGTACAGTTCCTCTCTGGATATCACCGGGGTCTAATACACTTCACACTGATTGCCTCCTCACTAGCTGCACAGTCAAGCAAGTGGAAGAGACCATACTATCCGCCTAGTAGTCTGCCAATACCTATCTGGCTCATCGATAGCAGACTCATTTGTGAGCTGGTCAAACTCAGGGTAACTTATAGCCCCCTCACTAAGGCGGATAAGGCCACAACTCCTTCCAACTGACCACGACATAGTGGGAGACGCGGCCTACTGATATTCGGCACTCGGGCGCTCGTATATCTACTCGGTCTAGATGTTGGAGTTTCTTCTGGTACCAAAAAGGATTTGAGATTTTCACCCAAGGACATCCTAAGTGCCCACAATGCTAGAGCCAATATTTTCGGTATCTGATACGACCATCCACGATGTGTCTGTGGAGGCCACGATCTTGATCTCGCTAGGGCGTGCAATGATCAAGTCACACATATGCGAGATGCATGAGTCACACCATACAATCATGTAGCAATCCTGCGCGTACTACGCGATCATGTAGAGCACTCTGTCTCATAAGGAGTCCCGTAAATGTTTCAGCCCAACGACTTATGCTATGGTCAAACATTCCTCATATCAAGCATACATATGATGCGTATAGGCATGAATCATGGAATTATACTAAGCATGTTATAAAGTTGTGAACTATCCTTACAATGTAGATGGGCCTAGAAGGTCTACACACAATAAGTATGGGCCTATAAATGGGCCTTAAGGAGAGTTACAATGCGGACATTTAACCAACATTGTACTCACAACGTGGGTGTCAAACCATCATTGTTCCCTAGGCACGACCCGCCATAAATATCATTACATAAACTATAGAGGAATCACACATTGCAATGGACCTTAGGTACACCCCATTGGGCCTTAAATACATCAAATGGGCCATATCACATGGGCCTTATAATCATCAAGTGGGCTACATCAAGGGCTGCACCAATAGGCCTTATGTACATTGTAATGGGCCATAACCCATAGGCCTTGAATACATCACAATAGGTCTTATAACATGGGCCTTACATTCATATTAAGGTGGGCCTCAACAACGGCGTCATACACATCAAGGTGGGCCTCAACAACGGGCCATAAATATGACAAGCGGGCCACATCACATGGGCCATATGTATATACCAAGGTGGGGTCCACTTGAACTATAGATCCTTACTTATTTTTAGCCTCAAGCCCTAAAACAAGCTTTCAAAATGGTTGGACAGATTGGAGGCAACACATGCATCATGGTGGGGGTCCACATAAAGGCCCACCATCATGTATATATTATATATAATATAATATATAATCTATATATAATATATATAATATATACAATATTATATATATATACACACCCCATATATACACACACACACACTGCAGTCCCACCCGTGGGGTGGGTCCCACCGTCCAGTGTGGACGTTCCGGATAGAACACATAAATCATGGTGGGTTACACTGTCCACGGTCAGTGGACGGTATGAATGAAACACATACATCACTGTGGGTCCCACATAAGGCCCACCATAATGCTTATTTGCAATCCAACCCGTTGGTAAGGTCACACGGACCTGGATGAAAGGGAAAAACAAATTTCATATTAATCCAAAACTTATGTGACCCAGGAAGGGTTCTAATGGTAAACGTTCATCATCACTGTTTCCTGTGATGTGGGCCACTTGAGTAATGTATATGGCTAATTTTTGGGGATGGCCCACGGCCCTAAGGGGCCCACAAAATGGACGGTGCTGATGCACGACACACACACATTGGGGCCCACGGCTGGGACCGCGGGTCCCTGTTCGTCCGCCCGCCAGCGCAGCAGGCGCTGCCTGTGTCTCTGACAACAGCAGCGTCAACTGGTGCATGTTTTAATTAATTAATTTATTGTTTCCTGTGGTTTTTCATAGGTGGGGCCCGCATCAGGGAAATCTGACCCCGCCATTGATCCCCATAGCTCAAGACAAACCGAACGAGCCCAATATTCAATATATTTCGGGGTACAGAAACGTCAGGGTGAATTTCAACGGTAAAGCCACTATTTGCTATGCTATGGCCCGCTAAAAAGTCGGATTGGTCCCATTTTTCGGCTCAACGCCTAAAATGATTTGGGAAATAGGATGGACGGCGTGGATTGAATTCATATATCAAAGTGGGGCCTACATGAGCAACCCACCCCAAATTTCAAAACAAACTGATATTTTTGTTTTCATCACTGTCAGTTCACATTCCGCTGACGTCCAATGTCCAGGGACACTGGACGGTCTTGAACACAATACTTATTAAGGTGGGCCCCACATTCAGACGTGTTGTCTAGGTGGGCCACCATGTGCATGAATGGTATGGATAAGACACACATCAAGGTGGGGTCCATCTAAGTGGGCCACACATCTACATCATCACACACCAAAACAATGGAAGAAAGAGAGGGAGAGAGATAAAGAAAGAGGGACACGTGTGATGGAGGGCCCCGCCACTATGAGCCTTCCCTTGCATTCAATCATACATCAAGTGGGTCCCAATGCATGTGGGCCCACCAAGTTAAAGATTAACGGTGGAGATTCCTTCTCCACCCAAAATGGACGGTCTAGATGACCTCTTTTCATGCAAGGAAAATAAACATCATGATGGGGTCCATGGAGAATGGCCCCATCATGGAATGATCATGAGAATTAAGGTGGGCCATTGGCTACACCTAGGGTCCAAAATGAGATCCATACCATCAATTCGTAAGCCTCACTTGGCCCTTCATAAAAAAGAAAATCTAGGCCTAATAGAGCACCCACCGTTCGATCTTCTCGGATTGTTGGAATGCCAATCTCCTTGTACTTCACTTTGATGGAGAGGATGAGAAATGGATGGCTAGGATGAAAGATTTTGGGATGGGAAAGTGGGCTACACAAAATCACTTTTCTCTCTTGGGATGCATGGACATGTATCTCTCTTGCTTGAAAAATGTGAAGGGAAAGAGAGAGAGAGAGAGAGAGAGAGAGAGAGAGAGAGAGAGAGGGTCGTAAGGAGAGAGCGTGATGGATGTGAGTGATGGGTAAGGTGATGGTGTACTTGACATGTATGAGTGTGTAAGAGAGAAGAGAGAGGGTGAGAGCGAGTTGACTTGGTAGTTGCTTGACTTGTGGAGAAAGAAAGCATAGGTTGTGTACTTGACATGAGGTGATTGATTGATTGATTGATGGGACATGTTCTAGAGATTCTCTTGGGATTGCAAACGCATGGTGTTTCTTCGAAATAAACATCGGCCCGCATCTTCTGGTCAGGGTATCGGATTGGTGCGTAAGACACGGTGTCGGAACCGCGGCGATGGTGCGATCACAATGGTACAAGTCTCGGATTAAGCCAACTTAAATTTATGGGATACGACTTAGGGTCAAGCGCAAACATTGATTATCGGTCGCAGGTTACCGAAATTTGACGGGAAGGATCGTGGAAGCCTATGGAATAGTACAGACTAGGATACGGGTCTTATATCTCAAGGCAAGATCATTCATAGTTCGAAGTTCAGAACACTTCGTATGATTCAACCTTCAGGTGATATGAACCTAGATTGACCATAGGTTTAGTATATTTCACACATGCATAACTATAATTATATTTCATGTTAAATACACTCATGTTAGGCCAGCCCGATGGTTGGTTCAACCAGCCTAACTATCTTAGGCCAACCATATAATATTTTTTCAAAAAGTCAGATCTGAAAAGATCTTTTTGCAGCCTATTCGGCAGCCCGACCTGAAGTTTGGTTAGCCAAACATGACCTTCAGCCAGACCAAGGTAGGTTCAGTCAAGTTTCCAACAATGGCACAGTTTCAGATTTTATGCAAAATGGGTCAGCTGAACCACTTGGTCGGTCAGCCGAACCTGGTGTTTAACTAGCTGAACTTGGGTTTAGGCTAGCTGATTTTTTGAAAGATATTGTCCCGTGAAATTCGATTTCTGTTAGAACGTGATCTTTAGAATTTGGCCTGCCGAACTGACCCTCGGGCCAGTGAACTTCGCAGATCCTTGGCTATAAATAGAGGCTCTTTCTTACTCTTTAAACCACAAAACATTATAGATATATTCAGTGTTATAAAGAGAGATTCTTCAAGCCTCCTTAAGCTATTTGTGTTGTAATTCTCATATTTATTTTAGCTAATTCTATTGTCCTTCTCAAGTTAGATTAAATTGTTTTAATAGAGTAATCCATACTCTATTTTGAGAAAAGGGAGAATTGAATTTGCAGCATTAGAGCATCATTCATTTTATTGAAAATTCATTAGATCCCTTCATTTCCTTTAGGTTGAACTCATACAAAGACTTCATCTACATCCCAAGAAGAAGATCGCTGCATTCAAGCTATAACTACGACTTCGACTCGCTAATTGAAGATAAGTACTATCTGTTCATTTATTTCAGTTTAGGTTTTTTTGAGATAGCCCGAAAATCTCAGTGGGTTTGTTTGCGGTGATCATGTGAAAATCACAAGGTGGGTTTGATTGTGATAGCCCGTGAAAATTGCAATAGCTGTATCAGGTTGTTAAGGTGACCTTGGAAAATCTTGAAATAGTGAAAGCCAAAATTGCAAGTGTAGTAATTTTCGGAGTGAAGTAGGTTGCATTGAGGCACTGAACTACTATAATTCTTTTGTACATTGTGGTGATTGATTTTATTACTTGTGCATATTTTGTGCTTCATTTATTCTTGCGATAGTTTGATATTTTGATTTCAAAGACGTCATGAAATAAGGTTGTCCTAGCTAAATCTTTTAGGTGAAGGTTTTCCTACGAACTATTTGATATCAAGAATTCAATACTTTACACAATGGTATTTATTTGATTTATTATTCCGCATTGGATAAAAATATTTGGCATAGTCCTATTCACCCCCCTCTAGGACATCTATAGCTCATCCTTTCAACTTCTAAGATATTCTGAGTGTTGGGTAGAGGTTTTGGTGAGATCGATCGTTGTGGGAATGGAGCCACCAGATTGTTTTCTTTTTACGCTTCTTTCTCATGTGAGTGTCATTAGGCCCATCAACTCCTAGCTGGATTAAAAACCTAGAAAACTATTTAGCTTTTGCTGTGTTCTCACCAATTTCCTGTGGATTGACCTTAGTCTTACCGAGTTTATTACTACATTGCGGTCCTACACTTGGGATTGCCTAACAAGTTTTTGGCATTGTTGCCAGGAATTGCGCTGAGAATACCTAGGTTTAGGTTAGGGTTTTGATTTCTAGTTCTAATGTAGGCTTTTATTTTTAGAAATTTTATTTAGGTTTTCAATGAATATTTTTTTTCATTCTAGAGCATTAACAGTTTTTGTTTCTGTTTTGCAGAATTCTCTAACCCTAATTCTTCTATACCAATAACTTTATTCCTCTTTTTCTTCTAGTTGTTTTATAGATTTCTTAATTGCTTTCTAGTTAGCATAATTATTTTAGAATTGAATTCTTTGTTGTAGGATTTATTTCGTAGGTTTAGGTTTAGAACTTAGTTTTCCATGTGTGGTTCATGCCCAAGTGAGCAAGGGATCATACACAACGACTTCTAAGTGAAAGAGGTTTGACAATGCCCTTGTTTGTCAATATAAGTGAGTGTTGAGTTTGCCAGTCAAGTGAGCCCTAAGATGAAGACATCAAGATCAAGTGTAAGGCCCGTATCCTAGACTGTACCGTTCCTTAGACTCTCGCGGTCCTCCCTGTCGAATTTCGGCAACCCGCGATCTGTAATCTGCATTTACACACGACCATAAGTTGCAGCCCGTATATCTGAGTCAACTCGACCTGAGACTTGTACCCTTGTGACCGCACTGTCACCGCGGTTCCAATACCGCATCTCACGCACCAATGTGATACCCAGGCCAGGAGATGTAGGCCCGCGTCTATCTCGAAGAAAAGCCGCGCATTTACAATTCCGAGAGAATCTCTACCAAATATCACACCAATCCATCAATCAATCAAGTCAAGTACAACCCATACCCTACCCATCCGTCTCTCACCCAAAAGTCAACCTTTCCATCCCATCTCTTACACACCCATCACTCACCATCACTCATCCCTTTTCATCCCATCACCCACCCTCTCTCTCTCTCTCTCTCATTTTCTACTCATTTTCCCAAGCACCAAGAGAGGTGACCATCCAAGCAAGAGAAAAGGGGAGAGAGCTTTGTGTGTGGCCGACTTCCTACCCCAAGATCTCTCATCCTAGTCATTTAACCTTCATTAACCTCCATCAAAGAGAGATTAAAGGAGTTTGGCATTTTATCGGACCAAGAAGATCCTACGGTAGGTGATCTAGTATTCCTACCATTGATCTTGATGATTTGAGGTTCCACATGTGGTGGGACCCATTTGATGTATGCAATGTAAGAAATGGAGGGCCCATAGTAGTGGGTCCCTCCTCTCCATCACGATCTCTCTCTCTTTCTCTCTCTCTCTCTCTTGTGAGTGGCTCACTTGATCCACGTCGTCTAGCACTATGACGTGAGGGCCACCTTAATGTATGTGGCTGGTGGGCCACGTGGCTGGTGAGCCACACGTACGTGGACCCCACCTTGATGGACATAAAGCATTTCGTCCAAGCCGTGGAACGTCTAGCAGCAGAGATTGCTGGACTGCATGAAGGAAAACATAAAAATCAGCTTCATCCAGAGCTTTGGTGGGCCACACGTGTGGACCCACCCCCCCATGCATGTCACCCATCTGGGCCGTCCATTTGCTAGATGGCCAGTAGCTGAAGTTGCTGTATTGACACAACAAGTTTTGTTGGTCCATCATGAGGTATGTGTTATCTCCATACCGTCCATTCATGTATGTGTGGGGCCCACCCCACACATGCTGCACGTGTGGGATGGGACCCACTGTGATGTGCATATTCTAATATCCATACCATCCGTTTCTGGACGGTGTAGAGAAGGGCAGCATGGTGTTTACGTTTTATTCAAACCATCCACTCATTTGGAGGCGTGGGCCCACCCCACACGTGTGACACGTGTGGGCAGATGGGACCCACGTTGGTGTATATGTTCTATATCCACCGTCCGTCCAGATTGTTGGACGGTGGACTCCCTTTGATATATGTGTTTAAATACACACCGTCCATCTATTTCAGGTGTGGCCCCACCCCACACGTGTGACACGTGTGGGCAGGTGGGACCCACCTTAATTCATGTATCTTGTATCCACACCGTCCATCTGGACAATGTGTTGAATGGGGCACACCATGATGTGTGTTCTTCATCAATGCTGTACATCTGTTTTATATCAAAACCGTCCATCTGTTTTACATACCAACCGTCTGATGGATGGTGGGCCAGCAACAGCAGCAAATTGCTGTTGTTCTGACGTCATCAAGTTCTGTGGGTCCCATTTAATGTATGTGTTTCATCCCTGCCCACCACATGGACGGTGGGCCCCATCTAATCATGAGGCATGTATTATATCTAAACCGTACATCCAATTGGCAAGCTCGTCTTAAGGCTTGAGACAAAAAATGAAGCAGATTCAAATCTCTAGTGGGCCACGTACGTGGACCCCACCCATGATGTATGTGTTACATCCAAACTGTCCATCCATTTGGTGAGCTCGTCCCAAGGCCTAAGATTAAAAATAAGACAGATCTAACTATCAAGTGGTCCACACAACAAAAGCAGTAGGGGATTAAACGTATATCATTGAAACCCTTCCTGGGTCATAGAAGTTTTAGATCACTATGATATTTGTTTTTCCTCTTGGTTCAGGTCTTTGTGACCTTATCAACATACTGAATGGAAAATAAACGTTATGGTGGCCCTGTGAATTTTTAACAGTGAAAATCACTATCTCCGCTTTTATTTGCGATGTGGTCCAGATGATCTTTCGATCATTATCTCCACTATTATTTGTGGTATGGTCCAGATGATCTTCCGATGTGATTCATTTTTGGGTAATGCTCTAAAAAAAAATCTCTAAAATAGATGAATGGTGTAGATGGTGCGGTCCATCTTGATGTATATGAGGCCCATTGTTGCGGCCCATCGTGATGTATATGAGGCCCATTAGTGCGGCCCATCTTGATGTGTATGAGGCCCATTGGTGCGGCCCATCTTGATGTATATGAGGCACATTGGTGCGGCCCATCTTGATGTTTATGAGCCCATTGGTGTGGCCCATTGTTGCGGCCCATCTTGATGTATATAAGGCCCATTGTTGCAGCCCACTTGATGTATATGAGGTCCATCGGTACAGCCCATTGTTGCGGCCCATCTTGATGTATATGAGGCCCATTGGTGCGGCCCGATGCGGCCCATTTGATGTATATGAGGCCCATTGTTGAGGCCCATGTGATGCGGCCCACTTGATGTATATGAGGCCCATTGTGATGTGTTGGAGTCCCATGGGCTATGGCCCATTATGATGTATTTGAGGCCCATGGGTTGTGGCCCATTGTGATGTATATGAGGCCCATGGGTTGTGGCTCATTGTGATGTATATGAGGCCCATGGGTTGTGGTCCATTGTGATGTATATTAGACTCGTGAGAGCGGTCCATTGTGATGTATATTAGGCCCGTGAGAGCGGCTCATTGTGATGTATATTAGGCTCGTGAGAGCGGCCCATTATGATGTATATTAGGCTCGTGAGAGTGGCTCATTATGATGTATATTAGGTTTGTGAGAGCGGCCTATTGTGATATATATTAGGCCCGTGAGAGCGGCCCATTGTGAGGTATATGAGGCCCGTATGTGCGGCCCAATGCGATATATTTGTGACCCATTTGGCGAGGCCCACTATGATGTAATTGTGGCCTAGGTATGGGGCCCGATATGATGTATTTGAGGCCCATGAGTAAGGCCCATTGTGATGTATATATGGCCCATGTGAGGAGGCCCACTATGATGTGTTCGTGACCTTTGATGAGGCTCGATGTGATGTATGAGCTGCCCATATGTGCAACCCAATGTGATATATTTGTGACCCATTTGGTGAGGCCCACTATGATGTAATTATGCCCAGGTATGAGGCCCATTATGATGTATTTGAGGCCCATGAGTAAGGCCCATTGTGATGTATATATGGCCCACATGAGGAGGCCCACTGTGATGTGTTCGTGACCTTTGATGAGGCTCAATGTGATGTATGAGAGGCCCATATGTGTGTCTCAATGTGATGTATATTAGGCCCATGTGATGTATATGTGGCCCATTGAGATTGTATGTAGCCCACTATGTTGTGTATGAGGCCCTTGTGTGAGGCCATGGGCCCACTATATGTTTGGCCCTATAAGGGTCACTCCTTGAGAGTAATGTTGGTTAAATGTCCACATTGATGGTCAATGATGGTTAAATGTCCATATTGTGACCTTCCCTTAGGCCCTTTATCGATGTCGATTATCGGTGCCGTTTATCGATACCGATTATGAGTATACGACATCATATCATCATGATACATGCTCATACGCATCATATACATGTTTGTGTGATTGTGATTACTGTACGCTCTAGCGACATCAGGGTTGTGGCCTCCATAGGTACATTGTGGATAGCGAGATGGGACACCGAAAATGTTTGGTTCGAGCATCTGGGCACTTTGGATGTCCGTGGGTGAAAGTCCATAAACCTCCGAGGCCAGGAGATGCCCCAACATCTAGACCGAGTGGATACATGAGCGCCCGAGTGTCGAATACCAGTAGGTCACGTCTCCTACTGTGTCATGGTCAGTTGGGAGGGGGTGTAGCCTTATCCGCCCGAGTGAGGGGGCTGTAAGCTAGGCTGAGTTTGACCAGCTCCCAAATGGCCATTGTCGACAAGCTGGGTAGACATTGGTATACCACTGGCAGGTGGGTAGTGAGGTCTTTTTCACTCACTGGGCTGTGCGGTCGGCTGGGGCGGCAGCGAGATTAGAGTGTACTAGACCCCGATGATGATCCCAGAGATGTACAGTACTGATATGTGGACATATTGAGCAAGAGTTGCATACTCAGCATTTTAACCATTCATTCATTCACTATCCACTTGGGCTGGTGGTGTGCAAATAAATGTTATGTGTACCTTCGCAATGGCCAGAATTTTGGTTGAGGCGCACGACTAACCTAAGATTAGGAGTTTACCATATTGAGTCTGACTATCCAAATTTAAGTATGGGACTAGTTTGGATAGAAGTCTCTTGTGATGGACCCATAGCCTACGATACTACGTACTATCATCTCGACTTCACACTCCAGCTTGGTCATTTCATTTGCATCGCATATTGCATTACATTCGTGACATATGGTATTTTGGATTGCTATGTTTCTGCAATTATATTGCCTAAAAGAGGCTGATGGTATTGGTAGCTCTTCAGAATTGTATATTGTATTGCATCCTCGGTATCTGATATTTGGCTCATTATGTCTCCTCATTGCATAATCGACCTACATTACTTTCTCAGTATATGTCATTGGCTTATTATATCTTTGCATCGCATATCCTGGATAAGGTTTATGATATTTTATGGACTTGTTAGTATTTCCACTTTCTCTGATATATTGTGTGCTTGGCACTTATCTTATGCACACACTTACACCACCCTCTAAGCTTTCTATAAGCTTATACAAGATAGATGCGTGCAGGTGGCGCTAGGATGCAGTCGATCTGAGGCAGGAGCATGCTGTAGAGCTTCTAGAGTTTTTGATATTTATCTTGCATTTCCCTTTCATGTGTTATACTCAAGTTTTTTATATTAGTGGATATGTGATGATGATGTCATCTTTGTAATTTGGGTATAGTTGTGGTTATGCTTATCTTTAAACAAATTCATGTTGAAAATTCTCCTTATAGGATCCCTGGATCGAAATCTGCCGTATGGACGCTGGGAGCTGAAAATGGGGTACTACAGAGGCTGTTGGCACCAGATTCGGTGATCAAGAATTTTGTGAGCCAGGTTTCCAAGTTTGGGGCATGACACCAAGACTCTTCTAAGATGAAGGCTCATGCTAAACAGGTAATTTATAGCCTTATCAACCCACAACAAACCCCGATAGGTATATGTCCCCGTAAATAACCTAACTTCCCTAAAATTCTTATTTCAAAGTCATCTTTTGGTTAGGTTGGAGTTAAATTTCACCTTGAGTATTATTGGAAGAAAGAAACTAAAATGAAAAATCATATGTCCCTATCGAGTGCATCAAATTGCAATCGAGGACATCTTCGATGCCATCGAACATTGTTTGATTGCATCGAATACATGTCCATATTGTCTAGTAACAAAATGAAAGAAATGCTGGAATTTTTGTTTACTCGAATGGTGTTCGATGACATCGAAACTCATGTTTCCATGACATCGAATGTCATTCGATTGCATCGACCAAGGACTTGCTTATTCCAAAATCCAAAATACTCTAAGTGCACCTTGAAGCAATCGAACCCTTCTCGATGGCATCGAGAGTAAGTTATCGATGACGTCAAAGTCTATTTGATGGGATCGAACTTATCTCAGTCTATCTAGCAAGCTTTCCTTGAAAACCTATTTGCTTCGAGTCCATCGAAGACCATTCGATGCCATCGAAGGCTCAAAAGTCTACTCGATGACATCAATTTAAGGACAATATTGACCAACAACCTTTGTGTATTTTTTTATAATGAAATCTCGATGGCATCGGGTCATCCCTCGAGGGCATCGAAGTGTACGTCAATGACCTCGAAGGATGCTCAATATGAACGACATAATCTATCCTACAACAAATTGAAAATCAAGTGTAGGAAGTTGATGTAATCGAAGAAGGTTTAATGATATCGAAATTCAAATTTTGATGACATCAAATACCCTTCAATGGCATGGATAATATCAGATTTTTACCCATTTTTTGACCATTGGGATTTCAACTCTATAAATACACCAGTGTTGCTTCTTGTAAAATGAACTAAAAATTAAGAGAGTTTGAGAGAGTTGCTTCACATACATTATACCATCTTCCTCATTCCCTCTTTCCCATTAGAATTCATCATTCAATCTTGGCATATGCATTAACTCACCATCTTATGTGCTTAAGATTGAATTATGAACTCTAGCATTCAGAGAGATTCCAACTGAGTAAACCTATTGTTGGAACTCTCGAATGCATAGCTCATGGGAACCTTCTCTATGTGTATTTATGAACACATCATATAAATAGAGAAGAACAAAACCCTAACCCTCACAACCTCAGAGCATTCATCAAAGCATTAAAAGCATGTTGTGGTTCAAGGGAGCTGAAGACTCTTCGTCATCATAAAAGATTTTCACATTTTGCGAGAAAGGGGCTCACTCACTTACTTGTAAGTATATAGAGTTCGTCGAGTCTGAAGCCATTTCTTTATGTAGGATTGGTGAGAACGTCGCCAAGACCTCTTTGTAGGCCTCTGATGGGAGAATACATTGTCCTTGTGTAGGACGAGTTGCCTTGTGTAGGCTTGGGTTGCCTTGTGTAGGGTCCCAGTTGTGTCCATGTGTTGGACTCATCGCCTTGTGTAGGCACTTAAGGGAAACTTATGTAGGTCTCTTAGTTAACCATGTATAGGTTGTGAAGGTTCATGGTTAATCTAATTTAAAACCATTGGATAGTAAAATCCGGTACACTTTAGGACAAAGTGCGTTCACCGGGAGTATAATAAGTACGTAGTCGAACCACTATAAATGATTGTGTTTGAGATAGTCTTTTGTGTATTGTTCTAATTGTGCTTATGTTCATCAAATGAATTTTATGATGCATGATTTACTTAATATATAAGTATTAATAGAAATCATATCCCACACAAAATATACACTATCCTTATAGGCTTTGCTTTTTTATATATAAATCTTGTATAAGCCATGTGAATTGGACCCTCTATTGGCTTGGAAGCTATAGAGTTACTTTGCCTTTACTTCTTTTATTAAAGTTAGGCATAGTTTGTTCTTAGTTGAAAATAACTTTGAAAAAGTCTTATTCACCCCCCTCTAGGGCATTTGGACATACTTCATACCTCAGTAATAGCGGTTATACCACAATTTCAAGGTTTAGTCAATGGTCTCTTCATTCATCATTGAGTTCGAAATACCTGAATACTCCTGAACCATCCCACACCATGACTAAGTAAGAGCCACACTTTAATAAGAATGTTGTTGTTGAACCTTACACGCCACCAGCTAGGACAGTACGTGATGAGAACGAGGCACACTATGTTCCTTTGGTCAGAACTTTGAGAGATTACCTACAACTAGCAAGAATAACCACTCTGCCTTGCATGATTTCCAGTTAATATAGGTAATCTGGATTTCAAACTGGGAATGATCCAACTCCTTCCTAAATTCCAAGGATTTGATTTGGAAAGTCCATATTTACATCTCAAGAAATTCGATGAGATTGTAACAACCTTGCATTATAATAATGTTTCCTAAGACGTAATCCAACTTAAGTTATTTCCCTTCTTTCTAAAGGAGAGAGCCAAGTCATGGATCCATTCGTTGAGACCACGCTCGGTAGGCACATGGGTTGAGATGAGCTAGGAGTTTCTTAAAAAGTTCTTCCCGGTTCATAAAACCAACACTTTAAGGTTTGTCATCATGAATTTCTCCCAAAAGAAAGATGAGACATTTTTTCACTGTTGGGAGAGATTCAAGGAGCTCTTACATGCATGTCCACACCATGGTTATGAAACTTACCTAGTAATTAGTTTCTTTATGATGGACTGAACTTAAATATGCACCAATTTGTGGAATTGATTTGTAATTGAGAGTTCATGACCAACAATCCTGAAGAGGCAAGGGATTAATTTGATAGGTTGGCTGAAAACGCACAACCATTGGACATCCCCAAAAAATCAAGTAATGTCAAGCCTATGCCTAAAGAGAAAAGGGGGAATATACTTCCTTAAGGAAGATGACAATGTTAATGCTAAGATTCTGGGTCTCACTGAAAAAGTTGAGGCCACAGAATTGAGGAAGGTGGAAGCGGTCCAATCCATCAATGTGATTGTTGAGAGTGCTTGTGGCATATGTGAGAGTGATGCACACCTTTACTAAGGATTGCCCTACAATACCGACCTTTTATGGCCTGTTTCAAGCTCAATGTAAATGCTATGAATGCTTATCAACGCCCATTTAATGCGTATAATTCTAACAGTACAATCTTAGTTGGTGAAATCATTCCAATTTTAGTTGAAAAATAAGCTAATCGCCAATGCGAGCACTCCTCCCCGAAGATCTCCTCCCACACCTCAAAATGTACTGCAAGTGCAACCAGAAAAGAGGGCCTTTGAGGACACATTGCAAGTATTCATGCAACGGAAAATGCAATTTAACCAAACCACCATGCATGCCATAAACGGTCTTAAAACGTCGATTTCTAGGATTGAATCACACTTGGCTTTTAGGGAGAAATGGACATTTTCGACCCAACCTCAGCCTAACCCAAAAGGACAATGTGGGGTGAGTGATTTCAATCCTCTTAACCCATGTGGAATAAGCTAAGTCCATCACCACTCTTAAAAGTGGAAAAGAGATAGATAATACTATTTCGATGAATACATATAAGCCTAAGTATTCGGATGAATCTAAAAGCGATGATCGAACTAGTGCCACTTCACATAACAAAGAGCTGGTGCATGAGTACAAGCTCGCGCACCCATCCAAAAATCAGAATATTTTTGAGATTTTCTAACAAGTAAAAATCAACATTCCCTTATTGGAAGTGATTAAAAAAATTCTGTCCTATGCCAAATATCTTAAGGACCTTTGTACGATAAAACATAAATAAAATACGTAAAAGGTCTTTTTATAGAACAAATGAGTGCAAGTATTAAACAGAACGCTCCCCCAAAATATGAAGACCCAAGTAACCCTACAATCTCATGTATTATAGGGAATTATTGGATTGAACAAGCCTTGTTAGACTTGGGGGCAAGTGTTAATCTCATTCCTTACTCAGTTTACGAACAATTGGGGCTTGGTGAATTAAAACCCATAAAGACAATTCTCTAATTTGTTGATTGATCTATTTGTATACCGATGGGAGTAGTTGAGGACATGTTATTCCAAGTCGATAAGTTCTACTACCCGGTAGACTTTATTGTCTTAGACACATAACTAGTTATTAATGATAACATTCAAATTCTGGTCATTTTAGGATGTCCATAACTGGCCACTTCAAATACAATAATCAATTGTTGGAATGGAGTGATGAAGTTGTCCTTTGAAAACATAACATTTGTAGTGAATGTGTTTAATCTTTGCAAACCACTAGGGGATGCAATGAGATCTACAAGATAAATATAATTGACACACTCGTGGAGAATGAGCTAATTTTGGCCACAATCTCTGATCCTTTAGAAGCTCGCCTCATTTCACTTTATGGATTCCGATGATCACATGAAATTAGATATAGTGAGTGCATTGTTATATTCTTCACCGGTACTTGAAACTAACCGGTGGAGGCAATGCTTTGAAAAATTGCCCCTAACTGACTTAAATCATCTATCGTCTAGCATCGAGGCACCAAAGCTTGACCTTTGCTATTTGAGCTAAAATATGCTTATTTAGGTCAAGATGACACATTTCCTGTAGCTATTCTCACATTTGGAAAAGGACTAAGAGCTTGAGTTGATTCAAGTGCTTAAGAAACATAAAAGGGCCATCGGATGGATGATTGCTGATATTAAGGGAATCGATCTCTTCATTTGTACTCACCGCATACACCATGAGGAGAATGCTAAATCCACTCGACAACCATAACACCAGTTAAATATAAACATGAAGAAACTGGTTAAAGCCAAGATGTTAAAACTATTGGATGTGGGTATCATCTACCCAATTTCTGATAGTCAATGGGTAAGTCCAACTCAAGTGGTTCCTAGGAAATATGGAATCACCATCATCCTTAATGCGAACAATGAACTCATCCCAACCCGAGTTATAACTGGGTGAAGGATGTGCATCGATTATAGGAAGTTGAACATCATTACAAGGAAAGATCATTTTCCTCTACCATTCGTTAATTAAATATTAGAGAGGTTAACGGGCCATTCCTACTATTGCTTCCTTGATGGATTTTGGGATATAAACAAATTGAGATTACCCTTGAAGACCAAGAGAAAACAACATCTATATGTCCCTTTACCACTTTTTCTTACAAAAGGACACCATTCGCTCTATATAATGCCCCTGCCACATTTCAAAGATGCATGCTCAACATATTTTCTGACATAGTGGTGTAAATTTTTAAAGTTTTCATGGGTGGGTTTTCAATTTTTGGTAGTACATTCGATGAGTGCTTAGATCACTTGAGATTGGTCTTGGCCTGATGTGAAGAAAAGAACCTTGTGTTTAATTATAAGAAGTATCACTTTATGGTTCAAAAGGAGATTGTCCTTGGACATATCATATTGTCCAATGAAATTGAGGTAGACAAGCACAAAATCGATTTAATTGCCAATCTACCACCACCCAAGAGCATACACGATGTGCCATCCTTTGTAGGACACATAAGATTTTATAGGTGATTTATAAAGGACTTTGGCTACATCTCTTGTCCTTTATGTAATCTCCTTTAAAATGATGTACCATTTGATTGGGGTAAGGCTTGCCAAGAGGCTTTCGCTAAGCTCAAGGGCATGTTGACAAGTGCACTGATGTTTTATTTAAACCAACATGATTTAAATGATTTTTAAACTCGCAAGTATACGAATCAGATGTAGATATGGTACGTATTACAAGATCGTTCCCACGAGGACTGGTCATCACAATTTAAATCTATGATTCTCCTTAACTAATCCAACAAATGATGGAGCGAATTACTAAGCACAATTCTATGAAAAACAATTGAGAATAGGGAAGAAAATTCAATCAGAGAGAGAGCACTAGGACTTTCGAATCAACCCCTAATTATCCTAACCCTTGTTTTGTCTGTTGATTCACCCTAATTTAGATTAACACAACTTATATAAAGAAAGCACAATCTGTGTCCTTAGTCGAACATACAGAATGTCTAATCTCCTAAAGCAATGCAATGAATAACACATTCTATGTCCTTGGTCGGGCACATAGAATGTACAATTCATTAAAGCACCCTGTTTCTTCCTCTATAGGAAACCTGTTCATGATCAGTCACAGGCACCTATAATAAGCATCCAGACAACATCCATATATAGACTCTGGTCAAGTTGATAGATGGAGAAGTACAGAATTTAACCTAATTAAGCACACTAGAGAAAGAAACAAGCCAATTTAATTAAAGTAAAATCAACATATAACAATGGATATTCAAATTAGGGGGTTCATCTCAGCCCTAGCTGAGAGATTAGCAAGCCATGAATTCAAATAAAAAGAAGGTTAAATGAAATATAAAGAAAAACATCCTTCTCTCTCTCTCTCTCTTCTCTTTCTTCTCTTTCTTCTTTCCCCAGCTCTGGATCTTCTTCCTGGCTCCCTGCTATATCCTTTCTTTTTCTCTCTGAAGCCCTTTAATAGCCTGCTCCAGGCGGTGGAAGAATTCGAATTCCTGAAGTCGGTGGGAGGGCTGCTGAAGTCGGTGCGTGTAAGCCTGTTATGCAGCCAAAATTGGAGCTCCACACGTCCTGATTTCCTTGTCTTTCCTCCAAAATATTACTGTCCCTTTGAACGTTTTTGAGTGGCCTACTCGATGGACGGATCGGATCTATCATCCGATCATCACGGAGACCACACTACAGCCTGCAAAATCGGGCTGCGTTCGGTCGCGGAACAGGGACCGCGGATCTCTTCCGTTGTGACACTGGTGGGGCCCACTTGTAGTTATTTTGATGAATCCAGACCGTCCATTAGATTGATCTTGAAAAACCAGTCAGACATACTCAATTTTGGATCATATTTGTAGTGGCCCACAGGGTTTTAAACTCACCGTCTGTTCTGCTATTGAACGGTTGAAAAAAATAATAACTTGATACATTTAAATTCCAGAAGCTAGGCATGTATTGTGGTTACCACAGGAAACGGATGAACGGTTTGGATTGTCCATTTGGACAATAGGTGGGGCCCACAACAGAAATCGTAGGTCTGTGTTGCGAACGCTGGAGAAAGAAACAGATCTTTCCGTTTTTGTGAAGAAGTGCCAGTCAAAACTGGGTTTGACCGGCTTTTCGTTGCCATACACAGCTAGTGTACTTGTGTACTATGCACACCCAACTCATGTGGGGTCTACCTTGATAGTTATGGAAAATCTAATCCAACCATCTGTTTTCTCACCTCATAAAACGGGATGAGACCAAATTTGAAGCATATCTAGATTGTAGGTTGTAAGACCCGTATCCTAGTTCACACTGTTCCGATGAATCCTCGATCCTTTTCGTCGAAGTCCGGCAATCCGTGACTAATAATCGACGTTGCGCACGACCGTAATTCGCATCCTGTAGATTCAAGTCGGTTTAATCCGAGACCTGTATCATTGCGACCGCACCGTCGCCACGGTTCCAACGCCGCAACTCACGCACCGATCCGATACCCTGACCAGAAGATGTGAGCCGGCGTTTATTTCGAAGAAATGCCGCGCTTTCTCAATCTCGAGAGAATCTCTACACAATGTCAAATCAATCCCATCAATCAATCAATCAATCACTTCAATGTCAAGTACAAAGTGACCCATGCTTCCTTTTTCCACAAGTAAAGCAACCACAAAAGTCCACCAATCCATCACCTCACCCATCACTCACACCCATCACACCCATCACTCCCTCTCCTTACAATCTCTCTCTCTCTCCCTCTCTTTCCCTTCACATTTCCCAACCATCCCAAACCCAAGCAAGAAACCCACGTCCAAGCTTCTCCATGTGAGAGAGAAAAGTGATTTTTGGTGGCCCACTTTCCATTCCAAAATCTTCCATCCTAGCCCTTGAATCTTCATCTCCCACCATCAAAGTGAAGCACAAGGAGGTCGGCTTTCCAACGGACCAAGAAGATCGGACGGTGGGTGCTTCTATAGGTGCAGATTTCTTGTTTTGATGATGGGCCAAGTGAGGCCTACCGATCAATGGTAGGAATCTCATTTTGGACCCTAAATGTGGTCAGTGGTCCACTTTGATTTCAAGATCAATCCATGATGGGGCCATTCTCCATAGACCCCATCATGATGTTTACTTTCTTTGCATAACATGGTCATTTAGACCATCCATTTTGGTGGAGAAAGGATCTCCACCGTTGATTTTGATCAGTGGGGCCATATGAAATGGGACCCACTTAATGTATGTTGTAGATCATGCAAAGGAGGGCCCATAGTGGCGGGGTCCCTCCACTACACGTTTATCTTTCTCTCTCTCTCCCTCTTTCTTTCTTTTGTATGTGTATGAGATGATAAGGCTTTGTGGCCCACCCGGATGGACCCCACCATGAAATAAGTATTTTATCCAAGCCGACCGTGGGTGGGGCCCATCTTATATGTGTTGAACTCACACCATCCATCATGTGGTGGCCCACCTAAACAAGGCCCACCTTAAAAATATTGCTAAGCCCAAAAACGTCCAGCGTCTGGACGTTGCTGGAAAGGAAAACACAAATATAAGCCTTGTTTCAAGGCTATTTGGGTGAGCCGTTGGTGTAGGCCCCACCTTGACATATGTACTCAATCCAAGCCGTTCATCCCCTTTCCTACCTCATTTTAGGCGTTGAGCCAAAAAATGAGGTCAATCTGACTTTCAGGCGGGCCATACCTTAGAAGATAATGATATTTCACCATTTAAATGTACTTAAATTTATCTTCACTTCAAAAGATGCCCAATATTGGGCTTGATGGAATGCTTATGGAGCATAGAGTCCATTGGATAGGGCGGATGCTTCCGACGCCGGCTCCACACGAGAAAAACTCAGTGAACTTGATTTTTCAAAAAATAAAAAAAATAAAATTACAACAACAAGAAGAATGTCGCTGCTATTCTTTGTCGAGAGGCGAGACGCCATGGCGTCCCCGCTACTGGCAAGACGAGCGAGACACCCACGGCTCCACCTGTGGGCCCCACCTTATGTTTATTTGACATCCAATCCTGTTCATGTGGTGGGCCCTTTCCTGGAGTGGCCGCCTACAAATATCAGCCCGATCTGAGGTTCGGGTGGCCCACATTTTTAGAAACAGCGACAATTAAATGGCTGCCATTGAACTCGTTTTGGGTGTCACAGAAGTTTTGTGTCAATCTGATATTTGTTTTTCTCCTCCATCCAAGCCCGTGCAACCTTATCAGCAGGTTGGATGGATGACAAACGTTATGGTGGCCCCACATGGGACCCACAGTGATGTGTGTGCCTTGCTGCCACCTTCCAGGAGGACGGTGGGAGCCCACTATGTTGTATGTGTTCCAGCCGGTCCGTCCACCCTAGACGGTGGGACCCCCTCCCTGCTGCATGTGAGTGTGCACGTGTGTGCATGTGTATGTGCACGTGTGTATGCATGTGGGTGTGTGTGCACATGTGTGTGTGAGTGTGTGTGGATGTACATATATATATGTATGTATATATATAATATTATATTATTATATATAATATTGTATATATTTGCATATATATAAATTATATATATATATATATATGATGGTGGGCCTCTATGGGCCCCATCATGATGCATGTGTTGCATCTAAGTTGTTCAACCATATGGCTGTTGTTGAGGCCCACCTGGATGTGTATTTGTGGCCATTGTTGAGGCCCACCTGGATGTGTATTTGTGGCCGTTGTTGAGGCCCACCTAGATGTGTATTTGTGGCCGTTGTTGAGGCCCACCTTGATGTGTAGTTGTGGCCGTTATTGAGGCCCACCTTGATATGTAATTGTGGCCGTTATTGAGGCCCACCTTGATGTGTATTTGTGGCCGTTGTTGAGGCCCACCTTGATGTATATATGGCCCATGTGTTTAGGCCCATTCAATGTAATTGTGGCCCATGTTACGAGGCCCATTGTGATGTTTTCAAAGACGCATGGGTTATGGCCCATTGCAATGTACATAAGGCCCATTGATGTGGCCCACTTGATGAATGTAAGGCCCATGCGATATGGTCCATTTGATGTATTTAAGGCCCAATGGGATGTCCTTAGGGTCCATTGCAATGTGTGATTCCTCCATGGTCTGTGTAATGATACTTCATGGCGGGCTATGCCTTGGAAATAATGTTGGTTTGACGTCCACATTGTAAGGATAATGTTGGTTAAATGTCCGCATTGTCACACTCCTTAAGGCCCACTGATAGGTCCATATTTGTACTCTGCAGGCCGTCTAGGCCCATCTCTGTGATACGCAGAGCCCATCCCTATATACATGTTTAGTATAGATCCATGATTCATTATCATACGCATCATATGTATGACTGGTATGAGGAGTGACTGATCATAGCATATGCCTTCGGGTGAACTGTTTATGGGCTCCCTGATAGGCGGAGTTGTCCTACATGAGCGCATGGTTTACGCAGGACTGTTGCATGACTGGTAGTGTGACTCATGCGCTTGCATTGTGTGATTGTAGTTACTGTATGCCCTAGCGACACCAGGGCCATAGCCTCCACAAACACATCGTGGGTGGCTGGATTGGATACCAGAAATGTTTGGTTCTAGCATATGGGCGCCATAGATGTCCCTGGGTGAAAATCCCTAAACCCAATGGTACCAGAGGATGACTCCAACATCGAGACCGAGTGGATGTACGAGCGCATGAGGGCCGAATACTAGGAGGCCGCGTCTCCCACTGTGTCGTGGTCGGTTGGAAAGGGGTGTGACCTTACCCGCTTGAGTGAGGGGGCAAATTCTAGGTTGAGTTTGACCAGCTTGAGGAATCGGTCCGCTATCGACGAGCCGGGCCCGATATTGGCAGGCGGATAGTGAGGTCTCTTTCGCTCTTCCAGTTGTGCGTCCGGATAGGGACGGCAAGCTGGCGTAGAGTGTACTAGACCCCGGTGATTATCCAGACTGAGAACTGTATTGACATAAGGATTTGGATGTGGATTAGCATGCTTGACTTGCATTATGCATCGCATGGCATTGGCATGGCCGATAATATTCTTATCTCGCATTGCATAGCCTTGGTACGGCTGACTGCATTCATGTACTCATTGGCACGATTCCGCATTACTCTGACCCTGCATTCTGAACACGCTCATATTGCGCACACACTTACACCACCCTCTAAGCTTTCTCTAAGCTTATGCACGATTGATGCGTGCAGGTGACACCAGGACGCAGCCGTAGTCTCGCCGCAGTTGGAGTGTGCAGCCGAGCTTCTGGAGTTTTGTTATTAACACTATCTTGTATTTCCCTTTTATACACCTTGTACTCAAAGTTTTTGCTCATAGTGGATTTTATGATGGAGTTTTTGGTTATTGTTCGTGGGTTATGCTTGTAGTTATGCTCATTACGAGTCAAATTGATTATTAGAAATCCTCCTTGTAGCATCCCAGGATCGGAACCTGGCGTATGGGCGCTGGGAGCCGAGAATGGGGTTCTACGGAGGCTGTCAGTGCCGGATTCGGCGATCGAGAATTTTGTGAGCCCGGTTTCTGAGTTCAGGGCGTGACATAGGTGGGCCCAGAATCGATGGTTTGTGGGCTGATTTGTCAGTTGGGGTACTTTCATAATGATCCAATGGATGAAATTTAATATGTACAGTTAATTTATGGCCTCCATCTCATGTATGAAGTTTCGAGCCAATTGGAGGCTGGAATCATGTGATCTTGCATTCTGGACCAGTTTCGGGACATTTCAATGTGAATGACTTGATTTCCTCGGATCTCTGGCATGTAAATTCTTCAATATTGGTCCTCTGGAGTCTGTCCCTAGCTTTGGTGACTTTGGAGCATCAAATACATGCTTTTAATACTCTTTTTTTCAATCACCGCTCCTTATTATACCCTGCAACAAAAACATAATTAAAACACTCCATTAAACCTTATCATGTACGTATCATTAGGCAATTACTGGGGTCTGATATGCAATATTCGACCCTGATCACAACCCCCAACCAGCATTTTGCTGTCCCAAGCAAAACATGCAAAAAATAATTTCAGAAATAAAAGATAATTCTTGTAAACCCGAGCGACTTGTGAACAAATAGTCGAGATGTAAAAATTCTAAGATTCATGAATGATAAGTAGAATTTTCCCCTGGAATCAAGCTTACAGTAAACTTCATAATCAAGTTCAAATTATTAATCCATCAATTAGAACATTCTAAACATTGAGTTCCATGAGTGTATAGTGTAATCTCAGCGTACAATCATTAAAAGATCCAATTGTCAATTTCATGATATCATTGGTATTTAACAACGAAATTCATGACAACTGAAACCAACACTTGCCTTTTTCATTCTATCAGCCTTTGATTTTTTTCTTTTTTATGAATAGTAACGTTAAGGAAGGGAATCACATCCTCACCTATAGGGAGCAAACCTATGGTAAAGGTTGTATACCTAACTCTTTCTGAATGTAAACCATGGGAGATCGAATCCTCACCTATAGGGAGCAAACCTATGGTGAAGATTATTCAACTCGCCTTTTCTCTTCTTCTTTATAAACTGATGCTAACAAATTTTTCAGGCTAGTTCCTTTAATGCTTAGTGATTACCAAGTTAATCATTTAATATCGAACTAAAACCTTAATGTGTAAGCGAGATGTGATATGTGAGATCATGACTCAATCAATGTTTACAACTTCTAATCATGGATTATCAATTCAAAATTGACTTGTGAAATCAAGCAGATGGCCGAATCTAAGAGTCATAAGTTACCCATATTCTTGATTATTTGTCAAAATCACTTTGAATTCATCAGAAATTCCAGAAAAATTTAAAAATTTTGACATTTTCCGCTCAAGACCAAGAGAATACTGATTAGGTAATCTCCCACCCCCAACCTAAAATCTACATTGTCCTCAATGTAACAGAAATAAACATGCGATGCACATTAGACAACGAAAAGAAAAGAGGAGTGAGGGAAAGATAGTACCTGGACGGAGAATCAAGAGGCTTTCCAAAAATATCAACGTAAAAACGAGTCAGCACAAGAGAGAAATCAACAAAATACAAAAAATAAAATCATAAAAGATCCTACCTATACCACTTTCGCAGGTGCTCTCGATTGCATTTAGCGTATGCAACAAGCCTTTAAACCCTTAGGTTACCCCTAGTGGACGAGTTGTAGTCTCGTGAGGGTTTGCAGCAATGTTACCCACAAACATTAAAGTAACTAACTAAGAAAAAATAATACAATAAAACAAAAGGCTGGGTTCCCTCCCAGGAGCGCTAAGTTTAACGTCTTCAGCCAAACAAGAATGGACCATAAATTAACGAATCTTTATAACCAGGGTCCGCCAAAGAAATTACCTCAACACCTTGATTAACCAATCCCAGACAAGTGATGTGAGTTTCCATGAACTGCGCTATCTGAAATGAAGTAACTGATACTATCGTCAAATAATTTAAGGACTTCTGCTCGAACGACTTCTTCCATGTTAGGATCATACTTCCTTTGCATTGCACGCGACATTCCCGCAGCATGATCCATCCATACAGTGGGGCATACTCCCTTTATTTCCGCTATCTTCCGTTCAATTGCTGCCTTATATGCTCTAAGAACATTAAGCAGCCTGCTCGTCTTTGCCTTCTCAGATTTAGAAACTGTGCTGTCAGGCAGAGTCTCAGAGGGACCTAACAATGCATACTCGAGATTTTCAGGTAATTGTTTAATATTAGGATTAGGTGGTTTTTCAACAGACGGAACCAATTTGGACTTAGAGGGTGGAAGATGTTCCACTTTCGCTTTCCATTTTGAAGTCTCCATTATAGGAGTAGAATCGAGCAATGCATTGACTTCGTGGATGGGACTATCTATGTCAAAATCCATGCCATATTGTGCTAAGCAGGTCTCAAGTGGATCTTCAAAAGATTTACGGAAGGAGTCCTGCACTAGACTCTCGATCATGTCCACTTCAAATATGTCTTCCAAATCTGCGGATTGTTGTCCAACATTAAAGACATTGAGTTTAATATTCATGTTACCAAAGGATAACTTCATAACTCCATTCCTGCAATTTATAATAGCATTAGATGTGGCAAAAAATGGATGACCCAAGATGACCGGGATCTGACTAGTCGAATTCCGGATAGGCTAAGTATCTATAACGATGAAATCCACTGGAAAATAAAACTTATCAACCTGGATTAGCACATCTTCAATAACACCCCGGGGCACCTTGACAGATCTATCAGCTAGTTGTAATGTTACTTTAGTCGGTTTTAACTCTCCAAGTCCTAGCTGCTCATAAACTGAATATGGTAACAAATTGATGCTCGCCCCTAAATCAAGCAATGCCTTCCCGATCTTATGATCTCCTATGACGCAAGAAATGGTGGGAGCTCCTGGATCCCTAAATTTAGGAGGGGTGTTATGTTGAATCATGGAGCTGAGTTGCTCAGCAAGGAAGACTTTCTTATGAACATTCTGCTTACGCTTTTGAGTGCATAAATCCTTAAGAAACTCAGCGTAAGCAGGGACTTGCTTGATAGCATCAAGTAACGGAATGTTGACTTGCACTTTTTTAAATATATCCAAGATTTCATCAAAGTTGTTTCTTTTCTTTATTGGTGCCAGACGTTGAGGAAAGGGTGCTTTGGGCACGTAGGGTAGCACATTAGTGGCTCTTGGAGAGTCAGAGAGCTTTTGGACTTTGGATGCATTAGTGTGTCTTTCTGCTCCATCTTGATCTTCTGCTTTGGAATTTGATTCATCCCTAGGCATCTCTATTCTGTTGTCTATCCGTTTGCCTGACCTAAGGGTAGTGATCGATTTGGCTTGCTCATGATATTGCCCTTGGTTGGAATTAGAGCCAATCTCATACTGTCCCTTTGGATTAGCCACAGGTTGGCCAGGGAAGTTACCTTTCTCTCTCTCATTCCATGCGGTAGTTAGTTGACCCAATTGTACTTCCAGCTTGGCAATGGATTGCGCATTTGCATGTAAGCTTTGCTGGTTGGCTAGTAAGGTTTGTTGGGTGTCTTTTTGGAATTGGAGAGAACTCTGCATAAAAAGATTGAGTGTTTCTTCAAGAGATGGTTTCCGTGATTGTGAAGGGACTTGTTGATATTGCGGAAACTGTTGAAGTTGTTGATTGCCAGCTTGAGGGTAAGGTTGCATGGGAGGATTTCCAGATGGTCCTCCTTGTTGTGGTCCTTTTGCCCAAGAGAAATTTGGATGCCTAGCCCAACCTGGGTTGTAAGTTTCTGAGTAAGGATTATTCTCAGGTCTTTGAAAAGTGTTCATTGCATGTACTTGTTCAGAAAGAAGTTCGGGGATCTTTGCACGGATGGACAAGACTGCGTAGGATGGGCAGGACTGGAACATATGGCACATGCCTCAACTTGAGCTGTTTGTGGAGGTCCATTATGCAACATCAGAGCATCAACCTTCTTTGTCAGGCCATCAATCTTGGCATAGAGATCTGGCGTGACTCGTATCTCATATATACCACCTCTCTTCTGTGGTTGGGGACTTCTGTCACCTCTATTTGAATAGTCCCATTGCTGGGAATTTTCACTCAAGGTTTCAAAGAAATTCCACTCTTCGACATCACTTTTGGTCATGAATGACCCTCCACTGGTGGCATCAACCATGCGGCGGTTCTGGGGTGTCAAACCATCATAGAAGTATTGAACCTGTTGCCACTTTTCAAAACCATGGTGTGGACATTTAAGAAGTAAGTCCTTCCATCTTTCCCAACATTCATGAAAGTGCTCACCCTCTTTTTGTGTGAAATTAGTGATTTACGGAGAGCATTAGTTTTGTGAACTGGGAAGAATTTGTTTAAGAACTTCCTAGACAGGTGATCCCATATAGCAATAGATCCAACTTCTAGAGAATTCAACCATGCTTTCGCCTTATCCTTCAAAGAAAAAGGAAACAGTCGTAGGCAGATCGAATCGTCTGAGAAGTTTTGGAACTTAAAGGTGGAGCAAATGTCTAGGAATTCTTTCACATGATGATATGGGTCCTCCTTGTCTAACCCATAAAAGGATGGCAACAATTGTATGACCCCAGGTTTAAGTTCAAAGTGTGTTGCCGTAGTGGCTGGCAACACTATGCATGAAAGCGCATTAAATTGGATAGGAGTTGAATAATCTTTGAGATATTTAACTTCATTCTCGTTTGCCATTTCAACTGGATTTTTTTCTTAATCTTCCACGAAGTGTTTTTTCTATTTTAGGATCAAAAGGTGCTAGTTCTATATTCAGAGATCTACGTCCTATAATAAACTAAGTTACTATAATGCAAGAAAGCTAAACTACGATGTAACCTAAGAGAAATAAAACTAGAACTAAAAACTATGAATTAAAAAAAAACAAGAAGAAACTATGAAAACACGAATTAGAAGAAAGAACCCAGAAGAGGAGATGATCAATGATCGACGGATTGAGAGCTCCTCCTCTTTAAAGACAGTTTTAATTTCAGCTTCCTTAATTCTTGTAGACAAAATAGAAACAAAGATAGATTAGATTTCCTAAAATAACGCTAGACTAATCCTAAGCAACGGTTAGTTTCTACAAAAGAAAGTTTCTAAAACTAGAAAATAGAAGGTTTCTAAATCTAAAGTTAGAAAAATAGAAAATTCCTAAAAAAATAAAAACCTAATTCTCAAAATAGAAAGTAGAGAAAAATGGAGAATTTAGAAAGATGTTACCAAATTAGAAGTATATGTCAGGACCCTACAAAACAGAAAATAGGTTAGTTTCTAAAATAAAGAAATGAACTTTAAATCTACAGTCAGTAAAATCCGAAGCTATGAATTATGATAAGAGAGAATCCTAAATTCAATTTAGAACGAAAAAGTCCCCGGCAACGGCACCAAAAACTTGATGTTTTATTTAAACCAACATGATTTAAATGATTTTTAAACTCGCAAGTATACGAATCAGATGTAGATATGGTACATATTACAAGATCGTTCCCATGAGGACTGGTCGTCACAATTTAAATCTATGATTCTCCTTAACTAATCCAACAAATGATGAAGTGAATTACTAAGCACAATTCTATGAAAAACAATTGAGAATAGGGAAGAAAATTCAATCAGAGAGAGAGCACTAGGACTTTCGAATCCACCCCTAATTATCCTAACCCTTGTTTTGTCTGTTGATTCACCCTAATTTAGATTAACACAACTTATATAAAGAAAGCACAATCTGTGTCCTTAGTCAAACATACAGAATGTCTAATCTCCTAAAGCAATGCAATGAATAACACATTCTATGTCCTTGGTCGGGCACATAGAATGTACAATTCATTAAAGCACCATGTTTCTTCCTCTATAGGAAACCTGTTCATGATCAGTCACAAGCACCTAGAATAAGCATCCAGACAACATCCATATTAGACTCTGGTCAAGTTGATAGATGGAGAAGTACAGAATTTAACCCAATTAAGCACACTAGGGAAAGAAACAAGCCAATCTAATTAAAGTAAAATCAACATATAACAATGGATATTCAAATTAGGGGGTTCATCTCAGCCCTAGCTGAGAGATTAGCAAGCCATGAATTCAAATAAAAAGAAGGTTAAATGAAATATAAAGAAAAACATCCTTCTCTCTCTCTCTCTTCTCTTTCTTCTCTTTCTTCTTTCCCCAGCTCTGGATCTCCTTCCTGGCTCCCTGCTATATCCTTTCTTTTTCTCTCTGACGCCCTTTAATAGCCTGCTCCAGGCGGTGGAAGAATTCGAATTCCTGAAGTCGGTGGGAGGGCTGCTGAAGTCGGTGCATGTAAGCCTGTTACGCAGCCAAAATCGGAGCTCCACACTTCCTGATTTCCTTATCTTTCCTCCAAAATATTACCATCCCTTTGAACGTTTTTGAGTGGCCTACCCGATGGACGGATCGGATCTATCATCCGATCATCATGGAGACCACACTACAGCCCGCAAAATCGGGCTGCGTTTGGTCGCAGAACAGGGATCGCGGATCTCTTTCGTTGTGACACTGGTGGGGCCCACTTAGTTGTTATTTTGATGAATCCATACCGTCCATTAGATTGATCTTGAAAAACCAGTCAGACATACTCAATTTTGGATCATATTTGTAGTGGCCCACAGGGTTTTAAACTCACCGTCCGTTCTGCTATTGAACGGTTGAAAAAAATAATACCTTGATACATTTAAATTCCAGAAGTTAGGCATGGATTGTGGTTACCGCAGGAAACAGACGAACGGTTTGGATTGTCCATTTGGACAATAGGTGGGGCCCACAACAGAAATTGCAGGTCTGTGTTGCGAACGCTGGAGAAAGAAACGGATCTTTCTATTTTTGTGAAGAAGAGCCGGTCAAAACTGGGTTTGACCGGCTTTTCGTTGCCGTACACAGCTAGTGTACTTGTGTACTATGCACACCCAACTCATGTGGGGTCCACCTTGATAGTTATGGAAAATCTAATCCAACCATCTGTTTTCTCACCTCATAAAATGGGATGAGACCAAATTTGAAGCATATCCAGATTGTAGGTGGGCCCAGAATCGACAGTTTGTGGGCTGATTTATCAGTTGGGGTACTTTCGTAATGATCCAGTGGATGAAATTTAATATGTACAGTTAATTTATGGCCTCCATCTCATGTATGAAGTTTCGAGCCAATCGGATGGCTGGAATCATGTGATCTTGCATTATGGACCATTTTCGGGACATTTCAATGTGAACGACTTGATTTCCTCGGATCCCTGGCATGTAAATTCTTCAATATTGGTCCTCTGGAGTCTGTCCCTAGTTTTGGTGACTTTGGAGCATCAAATACATGCTTTTAATGCTCTTTTTTCAATCACCGCTCCTTATTATACCCAGCAACAAAAACATAATTAAAACACTCCATTAAACCTTATCATATACGTATCATTAGGCAATTACTGGGGTCTGATATGCAATATTCGACCCTGATCATGCACCCATCATTTAGCCACTCGATTGGTCCATGCCTTTTAAAATCATGTGTTATGATAGTGATTATGCAGTTGGGGTGGTGATAGGCCAAAGGAAATAGAAGAAGCCCTATGTAATCTACTACGCAAGTAAAACTCCAAATGGTTCCCAAGTGAATTAATCCACCATGAAAAAGGAACTCTTAGCCATAGTGTTCACTTTGGACAAGTTTAGGTCTTACTTAATTGGGTTTAAAATCATAGTCCTTACCGATTATGTGGCATTCAAGTACATTCTTACAAAGAAGGATGCTAAGCCTTGTCTCTTGAGATAGATAATTCTACTCCAAGAATTTGATTTAGAGATATGTGATAAGAAGGGAATAGAGAACGTAGTGGCTAACCATATCTCTACCCTCATTCTTTTTAATTCTGTGGAAATGACACCTATTAAGGACATGTTTTCCAATGAATAACTACGTTCAGTCTCTTCTCTACTTTGGTACAATGATATTGTGAATTAATTTGCTACAGGTTCGATACTAACTCAATGGACTACCCAAGAAAAAAGAAGGTTTTTTACTGAGGTGAGAAACCTTTTCTGGGATGATCCATATCATTTTAAATATTGCACAGACTAAATCATTAGGAGATGTGTGCGGATAACGAATAATCTAGAGTAATCTCTTTTTGTCACTCTATACATGTGGTGGACATTTTTCAGAAAAAAAAACCATTGCAAAAATTTTACAGTGTGGTTTTTACTAGCCCACCATGCTTAAGGACACATATGTATTTGGTAAATCATGCGAGCAATGCCAAAATCTATGAGCAATGTCTCGTAGAAATATCAATATTAAATGCTGAAGTATTCGATTGTTGGGGCATTGATTTCACGGGACTATTTCCCTCATCCTTTGGATACCTCTACATACTTGTAGCCATTGATTATGTTTCAAAATGGGTAGAAGCTATCTTATGTAGAGCCAATGACTATTGAATGGTTCTATGGTTTCTAAAGGAAAATATTTTATTTAGATTTGGAACACCAAAAGCCATCATAAGTGATGGAGGCTCTCACTTTTATAATCAGCATTTTGAAGCTTTAATGAAGAAATATGGCATTACACATACAGTGAGTACCCCCTATCATCCACAAACAAGTGTCCAAGCTGAGATTTCAAATAGGAAGATTAAACACATCTTGGAAAAAAATAGTAAATCCTAACCGACCAGTGCATTTGGGCTTAACGTACATCTTTAAATTCCCTATTGGTATGTCACCTTATAGACTTGTTTATGGAAAAGCTTGCCATTTTGCCTGTGGAGTTGGAACATAAAACATTTTAGGTTATCAAGACGTTCAATTTCAATCAAGACAAGGCTAGCTCACTATGCAAATCCAATTAAATGAGTTGGAGGAGATCCATAATGAAGCATATGAGAATAATCGGATATACAAGGAAATGATGAAGATATTTTATGATAAGAATATCTTTAGGAAGAATTTTGAGCCATATAAAAAAGTCCACTTGTATAATTTAAGACTACATATTTTTCTAGGTAAGTTGAGATCCCGATGGACCGCTCCTTTCATTCTTAGAACTGCCTATCCTCATGGGGTTGTTGAGATAGATAATCCTAAAAATGGTAATGTTTTTAAAGTAAATGAATAGAGATTGAAACCGTTTGTGATTTTTTTTTTCTTCGGAGGACACGTCCATGCCTCTAGAAGATCCTGTCTACCAGGATCAATCTCTTAGTCTAATGGAGATTCATTTCCCTTGTTTTCTTTGGAATTAGTTTCGTTAGTAGAGTATGTTTTTTATTTTTAGTTGTTGAAGCACCAATAAATGAAGTTCACATCCTGTATTCATCACTCTTCAGGTATTTTTTTCATCCACTCCTCTTTATTTTATTGCTCTCATGTTATTTACATTGAATATTTCGTACATTGAGGACAATGTAGAATTTAGGTTGGGGGTGAGGTTTTCTTTGGAAAATTTTTAATTTGTGCTAAATGAAGAACTTTTGAGCCGAATTATTTTAAAAGCTTGATTTCTATAAATTCAAGAGATTTTGAAAATCATCTGATGATTAAAATGATAACGTACTAGTGTTGAGAATTTTTAAAGCACACAGTCTAGTTACTTACTAGATTCAAAATTGCGTTCTCTTTATTAACTCTTAATTGAAAATTTTGTAAACATTGATTGAGTCATGAATTTCACATTTCATATCTATCTTACATGTTAGAATTTAGGTTTGATACTGAATTATCAATTTGATGATTATTGAGAATGATATGAGCCAAGCCTAGGGAACTTGCCCATCATGTTTAAGAAAAAAAAGGAATTGAAAAAAATGTGTTAAGATACCGTAAAAAATAGTGAGCATCGAAAAGGGCTACGTATTGAAGTGTCCATGAAAAGAAAGTTGGGTATGTAAAAAAGGAGAAAAGAAGGATTTTATGGACAAAAAAAAAGACAACAGAGTGAAAGTCATTGATGTAAAAATCAAAAGCTGGAGGAAAAAAGTGTTGAACTGTAATGCAAGTTCTGGTTTAGGCTTCAGTTGATTTATATATTTCAATGGATTATTAATGTTAACATGAAAGTAGGAAAACTGAACCTTTGATTGTATTAAGTCTAGACATTACTATGCACTCACGAAACTCAATGTTTAGGAATTTTCAATTATAGGGTTAATACCTTGAACTTAATTTAGATATTTGCTATGTCCTAGAATTTGGACAGATGCTATGCTTAACACTAGTGTGCCTTGGAACTCTTTTACTTGAATTGTTTTTGAAGATTACTAGATTTTACAGAAAGAACTTCTCTAAAAGAAAATTGATTTGGATTCGAAATATCTTTTTCATGTTTTGCTTGGGACTAGCAAAATGTTGGTTGGGGTGTGTGCTAGACTCAAATATTATATATTTGTCCTCTCAATTTCAGTAGTTTCTTATGCATTCAAATGCTAATTTGATATGGGTCCTTACTCTTACTCGGGTGGTAGACTCCCAGGAGTTTCAACACCGGGTCAAGGGTTCGAGTACCCACCAGTGGTGAAATCCCACGGCGTGTGTGTGTGGGTGGTGTGTGCGTGTGTAAGTCTGTGTGTGTGTGCATGTGTTAAAAAAATGCAAATTTGATATACTAAGATATATTTTCCATATGCGAGGTGATTTCGGAACTAAGAAAGAATACATGCTCAAATTGGTGGAATTAAAGCTTAAAGGAATTCAAGATGAAAAGCTGAAGATTTGGAGGATGTTGATGATGATATCAAGTGTTAAAGATCCAAGGAAATCAAGAATCAAGGCAATGTAGGTGAAGGAAATGAAGTTACAAAAGAATCAAAGAAATTCGCAGAGTTTCGATCGCTCGAACTAAGGGATCGATCAATCGAACTTGTGTCCAGCTGTCTCGAGTGAAGGCTTGATTGATCTTGAATGGTTCAAATTGATTTCAAAGCTCACTGGAATATTTTTGAGTTGTTCGATTGATCAATGATAGAGTTCGAGCGATCGATAGTTTTGGGACTTCTTGAGTGATGGGTTCGATCGATCAGTTAATCGATTGATCGACGATCCACGTGACTGCATAATTCAAAGTCAGCTTGTGATTTTTGTGAAGTGGTGCATAAGATAGCTTGTAAATATTATAAATAAGGGTTCATATAATGTGTTTAGGTATCAAATTAGGGTTTAGAATGAAGAGATAAAAGGATCGAAGATTTTCCAAGCACTGTTCTTTTGTCGAAACCTTCGTTCTAGTTTGTTTTTATACTTTCTATTTTAATTCTCTTTTAAGATGTTAGTCATGTTTGGCCAATATCTTAGTTAAGGCTAAGGGATCAACCTTTTGATATTTAGTTCATTTTTTATTTATTATTATTTTTTTATTTTTTTATTTGTTAGTTTGTTAATACACCCCACTGTCAGTTCACACTTCACTGTTAGCCACCCCCACTAGGGATCGATACCAAGACCTCAGTGTTGAAACGAGGTTTCTTTCACTTAGTCTACCACTTGAGCTATGGATCAGGGTGTATTTAGTTCATTTTCAATAAAAGTTTTTAAGTTTTTATATTGAATTGTGATTGGATGTGATTGAGTTCGTAGATTGGATAAGGAATTAATTTGTAAAATCGATTGATCCATTGTCGCTTCTGAGTACAGTGGATTCTTTTAATTCCCTGTGATTGATTACCTAGTTCTTCACGAGAGATAAACCTATCTTAATTCTAATCTATGTTGGATGTTTATGAGTGAATTTAGAGGTAGGTATGAGCCCACCAAAACATCCTTTATTTTACAAAATTTCTTTCAGGCTTGGGTATGGGCTAGGCCCTGTATAAGTATTCCAGGTTGGGCTTGGGCTGACTTCTTTGGCTTATCACGAGCCTGGGCTGAGTTTGGGCTGAGGTGAGATAATGCAGGCCGAGCTTGGACACATCTTGGCTCAACCCTAACCCAAACCGTTAATACCCCTACCCGTAAGTTATTATTATTAATTTTTAACTTTTTAGCTTTTTTACTTTCTCTTGAAATTGCATGGTGGGATAGTTTACCATGGCATGTGCGGAGGCTTGATGGAGCTATCGAATTATGGATAAGTCCTAGAGGGGGTGAGGGTGAATAGGACCACTTAAAATATAACCAATTAAAAATAAAATTATCTACTTAAACTAATTTTCCAATTTAAACTAAGAAGACAATTAAACATTAAGGCTTCCAAGCCCAAGTGGGTCCAATCACATAGACTACACAAGATATGGCAATGAAGCAACTAGTCTAGAATAGATAGTAAGCTTGCGTGTACTTTACAAGTTAAGTGGCTAGCAAACAATTCAATCCTTGCATTCATATAATTTTCTAATTAAGCACATAAGCGTGAATAGAAAGTACACAATTCACTATTGCAAACACAAGCATGTATAATGGTTTGGTTTCCTTACTCCACTTCTGGCGGATGCACTCTCCTCGACTGTACTGGTATTCACTATCAAAGGTTTTAAATCAGGTTCACCTCTAACCTTAACAACCCCATACAAGGACCCAAACACACGTACTCTCCCATGTTAGATGCATATGTTTCCACCCGTGTCGGTGGCTCTCGTAAGAGACTATAGTTGATTTTCTATCAACTTACCAATAACCACTAGTGTTCCTAATTTGAGGACCTATGCTCACTCTCGCTGAGACTAACACGTATGCCTCTGTGCCCAGTGGACAATGTACACACCTGTTTCCGTGAATTCGGCTATACACAAGAGCCTAAGCCTTATGCAAGAACCTATCGAGCTTGGGTCATAAACTCTTACACCCAATCCTACACAAGGAAAGAGTATATAACCCACACTTGACAACTTTTTAGATTGAGCCTCGTTGATGTGCCTTACTTGGGTTGTTTGAGCCTCATTGATGTGTCTTACTTACATGACCACCTCTCATGGACAATAGAGTGGAGTGCCAAATTGCTTGGTTGGGGGTGGGGGAGGCTCCATAGCACCCATAAAGAAATTTGATAGAGTCCAAACCCTATTAAGCACATATAAAATGATGGGAAGGGCGTCCTCTTGTGTAAAAAACATGATTTAAGGTAAAATTCACCTACATTCCATTATTTCTTTGGAAAACTACATAAAAAGAGTTACGAAAGAGTTACAAAATCTTACTTAGATGATAAGATAAACACAAATATTAGCAAATCTCCTATTTTAATACAAATACTATTAACTAAACCAATATCTTATTTTAATACATATACTATCATAGTTTGAAGAGTAAAAAAAAGAACTGCTCAAATAGGCTCTAGTAGTCATGTCAGTATGCCAAATAGGTTGGGCACATCACATTGCCCCCCTCTAAAGATTGCCTATGTCCTTGTGGCATTAAAATATGAACACTCTATAGTAGCCTCTTCATTTGGCTAGCCCTAAAACCACTATCATCGAATTAGGTCAGATTCCGTTGGCAATAAATTTGATGGGTTCTGCTTCCTCAATTATAAAGATCTACATTTGTTTACAATGATGGCCCGTTGTGAAGTGTTCATCGTAGTAATAATAAAGATTTTGATTATGTCTTGTCCTCATATCTTCGGTTGTGATATTTTTAATAAGAGTTGTGATTGCACCTAACTAAGTTTTCCAATGGGATTATGTGGGTGTAACATTTGATCCTATACTTGCAGACCCTCTCGAATTTGTAGGCATCGGCACATGACTAAGCGTTAGTTGTAAAGACTTTCTTAAGTGTGCAAGCTTCTCATCCTGGCGATGAGCCAACCCTATTGTTTTCTACAGAGTAGAGGGTCAAAATATCAATATTTCTTGACTAACCTTATCACGCAATTCTTGACCAGTCCTGGAGTCTGTTCGACTAGTCGTATGAACAGTGTCGACCTGTCGTAGACCTACGACTCAAAGCCCAGTGATGAAATTCGACTTGCTTCGACCAGTCGTGAGAAACCTTCAACCAGTCGAAGGTGTCCTTCAACCAGTCGTAGACTACCTACGACCAGTCGTGAAACTGTCTTATCCTATCACGCTCGAATTTTCAAATATCAGTTGGTCCTACGACCAGTCGTAGCGACTTAAGACCAGTCGGTGGATTGCCACCTTACACGCCCCCGGTTCGTGAGCAGTACCGGGCATCATCATCTGCGCAGCATGATTCACAGCCTGCTCCACCTACTGATAGGATCGAGTAGTTGATGTTGATAATGCACCAGTAGTAGGTGCGAAGAAGAAGAGATACAAAGAAGAGCGAAGAAGCTGAGATACAAAGAAGAAGAATACCAGCAGCTTATGGCCACTATTGCTGAGGCCTTATCCCGGGGTGGTAGTGCGACTCCACCTACGACATCTGCTCGTCCTGCTGAGCACTCGGAGCCTCCTGCTCAGTGTGAGGATGTACCTCTGCCCTCACCCATTGCGCCTCCTGCTGGAGATGTTAGTACCCGCGGTTTACTCGAGCGATTTCAGCGCTTGAGACCTCCTTCATTCATGGGCACTCATAGACCCGAGGAGGCAGAGTTTTGGCTTGATCGCATCTCTAAGATGCTTCGGATGCTGCATTGTTCAGAGGCAGAGCAGGTTGAGCTGGCCGCTTTCATGTTTGAGAGGGAGGCCAGCTTATGGTGGGATAGCGTGCTGCGGTCTGTCGCAGCAAATTACATGTGGACTTGGGAGGCTTTCGAGTTCCGATTCCACGAGAAATACTACCCACAGACTTATCGACATGAGCAAGAGGATGAGTTCCTACGCCTCAGGCAGGGAGGCATGACGATTACGGAGTACGAGCACCGCTTCACAGAGTTGGGCCGCTTTGTCCCTACTATACTGATGGATGAGCAGATGCAGATGCATCGTTTTTCCTTGGGTTTGCGACAGGAGATACGGTCGAAGATATGCTGCCTCAGTATACCTACCTACGCAGCACTAGTCCACATGTCTATGACGGCCGAGCAGGATGTGGACCGATTGGCCAAATCGCGTGGTGCTATGGTTGCGAGGCCACGCTAGGATTTACAGAGCAGGCCTATTCTAGGTAAGAGGCCTCGTGCTAATTCGCCTCCCAGGGCCGCGGCACCAGTAGTTCCTGTGAGGCGCCCGATTGTGACCTGCACGTATTGCGGGAAACCGGGACATCCTGCTGAGAGTTGCTTCTCGTGTATGCGGGCTAGCGGATTTGCACCACCGCAGAGGTTGGATCGCCCTTACCCACAGGCCATATTAGCTCCACCGCTACAGACTGCTCCTACACATCCTTCCTTCTGACCTCCTGTGTCGTGCTTCAGGCCGCCACAGCGACCCTTGGCTCCTCAGCCGAACCGTCAGCAGCAGGCGCACGTTCATACGCTTGTGGCTGAGGCACCTGAGACGTCGATTTCGGCACCGACGGCTTTTGAGGGTACGGCTTACATTCATGGTACTTTCGTTTCCTTATTGGTGGACACTGGGTCCACCACTTCTATTGTTTCTTGTGGGGCGGTTAAACGTCTATCTTTGCATACTATTCCCACTAAGGGAACGAGACTCACTACGGCCACTGGGACCTTCTCGGATGTCACACGGTTATGCGAGGGTTACTCGATAATTTTGGGTAGCAGCACAGTGCTCGTCGACCTCATTGTTGCTCCACTATGGCACTATGACGTTATCCTTGGTATGGATTGGCTCGCCAAGATGAGGGTGGAGATAGATTGCGATACTCGGATCGTGACTGCCTATGGACCTGAGGCATAGCTTTCACATTTCCAGTGTAGGTCAGTTGGCCCTGCCGTATTGATTGTTATGCTGCTTTACTTGTGTCGATTGATGGTCCGACATTGGAGGGTACGCCGGTGGTTCGAGAATTTGTTGGTGTGTTTAAGACTATCCTTGGTTTATCTCCTCGGCGCGAGATTAATTTTACGATTGATCTTACACCTGGTGCGACCCCCATCTCATTGCCGACTTATCGTATGCCTCCATGTGAGATGAAGGAGCTGCGGAAACAGATTGACGAGCTTGTAGAGAAGGGTTTTATACAACCTAGTGTGTCTCCTTGGGGAGCACCTGTGCTATTTGTGAAGAAGAAGGATGGGTCGCTACGGTTATGTATTGATTACCGTAGGTTGAACCAGGTCACGGTGAAGAACAAGTATCATTTGCACAGGATAGATGATTTGTTCGATCAGTTGAGAGGGGCGAAGTATTTCTCGAAGATTGATCTTCAGTCGGGGTACCACCAGTTACGCGTGAGAGATGAGGACGTGCAGAAGACAGCCTTCAGGACGTGCTTTGGGCACTATGAGTTTCTGGTGATGTCGTTCGGCCTTCCGAATGCACCAGCCGTGTTCATGGATCTGATGAACCGGGTATTTCGGCCCTTCCTGTACCGATTCGTCATTGCCTTTATTGATGACATTTTAATATACTCTACGAGTCGGGAGGAGCATGAGGAGCACTTGAGAGCGGTGTTGGGTACGCTGGAGAAAAACCAGTTGTTCGCACAGTACAAGAAGTGTGACTTCTGGCTGGAGGAAGTCAAGTTCCTCGAACATATAGTGTCCAAGGATGGGATAGCAGTGGACCTTGCTAAGGTAGCCGCGGTTCAGGATTGGCAGCAGCCTAAATTGGTTACCGAGGTAAGGAGTTTCCTTGGTCTGGCTGGGTATTACAGGCGCTTCATTCGAAACTTCTCGAAGATTGCCAGGCCATTATCTCAGTTGACCCGGAAGGACTTGAAGTTCGCCTGGAATGAGAAGGCGGAGGCAACTTTTAAGGAGCTGAAGGACAAGTTGACGTCCGCCCCTGTGCTAGTATTGCCAGAGCAAGGGGAGAAATACACGATATATACTGACGCGTCTCGCGTTGGTTTGGGTTGTGTCCTGATGCAGAAGGATAGGGTGATTTCGTATGCCTCGAGACAATTAAGGAAGTACGAGGGGAATTACCCTACACATGACCTGGAGTTGGCAACCGTCATCTTTGCATTGAAGCTCTGGAGACATTACCTCTACGGAGAGGAGTTCGAGCTTTTCTGCGACCACAAGAGCCTTAAGTACATATTCACACAGCGAGACTTGAATATGAGACAACGCCGATGGATGGAGACTTTGAAGGACTTCGAGTTCGAGGTTTCCTACCATCCTGGCAAGGCGAACCTTGTGGCAGACGCGTTGAGCCGCAAGAAGGCGATAGCATTTGTGGCACCATTGATGATAGCTGAGTGGGACAGGGTCGAGTTCATATGGGACTTCGAGCAGAGACTCACTGTGGAGGAGCCATTTGAGTGTGTTGCGCACGTTCGGGCGCGGCCACTTATTGACGACAGGATTGTTGAGGCCCAAGAGGGCGATATGCGACTGTCTGAGCTTCGAGAGCAAGCTAGCGACACCGAGGACTCCGAGTGGAGAGTTGGTTCTGATGGGTGTCTACGATTCGGTGGCCGCCTATGCGTTCCTGATGTGCCTGACTTGCGACGCGAGCTTCTCGAGTCTGCTCATAACTCGAAGCTTGCGATGCATCCTGGTAGCACGAAGATGTACCGGGATATGAGACGGACGTATTGGTGGGATAACATGAAGGCCCACATCGCTGAGTATGTGTCTCGATGTCTGACATGCCAACAGGTCAAGGCAGAACATCGCCGACCTCCTGGACTGCTTCAGCCCATGCCCATAACGGAGTGGAAGTGGGACTTCATCTCCATGGATTTCATATCAGGGCTGGCGTAGACGAGGAAGGGACACGATTCCATTTGGGTGATTGTGGACCGGTTGACTAAATTGGCCCATTTCCTCCCTATCAGAGTTACGAACTCTGCAGACGAGCTGGCTAGATTGTACATCAGAGAGATCGTCGGTCTACATGGAGTTCTGTTGGAGATCGTGTCGGACAGAGACACTCGGTTCACATCCATCTTTTGGACTCATATCCAGGAGGCGATGGGTGTGAAGTTGAAGTTCAGTACGACATTCCATCCTGAGACTGATGGGCAGACAGCGGGTGAACCAGATTCTGGAGGATATGTTGCGGCCATGTGTGTTGGACTTCAAGGACAACTGGGATGACTGTCTTCCGTACGCAGAGTTCGCCTACAACAACAGCTTCCAGGCGACTATTGGCATGTCGCCATATGAGGCCCTATATGGTCGTCCTTGTAGAGCATCGCACTGTTGGGCTGAGGTTGGCGAGCGTAGTCTGATTGGCCCGGAGTTAGTACAGGCGACTACAGAGAAGGTCGACATTATCAGGCGTCGACTACTTACAGCACAGAGCAGGCAAAAGAGTTATGCCGATACGAGGCGACGACCACTTGAGTTCGAGGTCGGGGATCATGTGTTCCTTCGAGTTTCCCCTATGAAGGGAGTCCTTCGGTTTAGGAAGAAGGGGAAACTTACACCGAGGTTTATCGGTCCATTTCAGATACTGGATCGAGTGGGTGATGTGGCGTATCATCTCGCTTTGCCCACGCCACTAGCATCTGTACACAACGTATTTCATGTCTCTATGCTGAAGAAGTACGTTCCTGATCCTTCGCATATCATCAAATGGGAGCAGGTACAGCTGAGCGAGGATGCTACGTATGAGTTGCGCCCGACGCGTATCCTTGACAGAAAGGAGCAGGTACTGCGTAGCAAGGTCATTCCGCTTGTGAAGGTACTGTGGACACATCATTCCGAGGAGGAAGATACTTGGGAGACTGAGGCCAAGGTTAAGAAGAACTACCCTCAGATTATCGAGGAATACGAAAAGGTATAAATTTCGAGGACGAAATTTTTGTTTAAGGGAGGTAGATTGTAACGACCCGTAAATTTCCGTACTTTGGCTCGAGTACCACCTCGACCAGAAATCAATTAGGATTAAATCCTTTAGAAATTTAACAAAGTTAACTAAGTGCTAAACTCGATTAGCCATGAAATCCGTTGGGATCACTTTAAATACGATCTGCAAGACCCAAAACTTGTAGAATCATTGATGCTAGGTTACCCTAAAGATTAGGATCAAACTCATTACCCGGCTATTCTCGGGAATGACTTGAAACTTCGTATTAGGTCTAGACCATACAT
This sequence comes from Magnolia changhungtana, assembly GCA_030180095.1. Classification (NCBI taxonomy): domain Eukaryota; kingdom Viridiplantae; phylum Streptophyta; class Magnoliopsida; order Magnoliales; family Magnoliaceae; genus Magnolia; species Magnolia changhungtana. The sequence continues at coordinate 8,398,544 of JASAUF010000446.1, forward strand.
CGGAAATCCGATTAACGCAAAGTTAAGGACTTAGGACCGCCTCGTTGGGCTCGATAACCATCTCGGAAATCAGGTCCAGTCGATGTCCCACGGCTATTCGCTTGAGTCCGGAGTGAGGGAGTGTGAAAATCACTCTTTCCTTTACAAAATAAATATCTGGAATAGTGATCTGGCATCATTCGGTTGCGGATCAGTATTAAGCAACCAGACCGTCAGAATCAGACCAAATTACACCCTCGGATCGGGAAAAATTTGTGAGAACATTTACATGTACTTGGAATTTCGGATCGTGGCCCACCGACCGATTGAACCGAAGTCGGTCCGCCACGTGTGATCTGGGAATCCGATCGAGTTGAAAACATAATCCCACGTGGATCCATGAGTGGTGAGCTTAAGTCTGACGTCTGGCTCAAGGGGGGCCACTAGAAACACTCTTTTGAGCTGGAACATCGCCGAAATGCTTATAATAGCAGTAACCCTTGAACCTGAGTCTATTTTGGGGAGGTTTTAGGCTATAAAAGGGCCTTAGAACAGCCCCTCCCACAGCCATAAGAATTTGGGATAAAACCCTATTGAGAGAGAGAGAAAAGAGAGAGAAGACTTAGGATTTGTGGGAGCACCTTCCTCCTACTGCTTTCAATCATCGCACGGCCTACACCGCCTCTTTCCAGGCGCTTTCCCGGCGATATCAACTCCGTTTTAAGGTGAGAAACCCTAACCCTAGGTCTGATTTGAAGTGTATAGGCTATAGACAGTGAAATAGCTAATTGATTTCACTCCTTAGGCGAGAAAACTCCCGAATACGGAAGCTCATCCAACCTTGCTAATTCGTTGAAATTCCAAGTGACAAGGTGAGGACTTTAGGTGTATAAGTTGCGGTTTTCAACGCTTTCAATGTCAGTTAATGGTAGATTCATGATCTGCATGCAATTGCACATGTACAAAGTGCTTTTCATTTTCTGTTTCGATTAGAATTGTAGAATTTGGAATTTCACATACTCTAGGTATTCGTATAAAATACCATATACGTATTTTTTATGGAAATGTGTTTGACATGTTTATTTGTCGTATGGATATATGATGTATGGATAAAATACTCATTTGGCGAAAGGGTTCGCCTAAATACATGTTTACTAATATACACCATGTATGTAGAAATACGGTATTGTAAGAAGTATCGTATACGGGTATATTTTAGCGATTGTTTGTCATGATTAATTGTTGTATAAATATATTATGTGTGTATAAATTAATTGCTTGGCGAAAAGAATCGCAGTAATACATGTTCGCTTGTAAATACTATGTATGTTAAAATTGTGTATTCTAGAAATACCATATATGTGTAAATTTTGGAAACGCAATTGTCATGATTATTTGCTGTATGATTATGATATACGCGGATAAAATGCTAGCTAGGCGAAAGAATAGCCCTAATACATGTTTTACTAACATACGTCATGTATGTTGAAATAGCGTACTCCAAGTGTTTGTGTAAATGCTTGTGAGAGCATATGCTTGGATGTTTGCACCGTAGGTCGGTGCTGAGATGGAATTCTCGACTACCTTAGAGACATGTGGGATTTCCTCCATGTGGTTGTTTACTACAACCACTCACATATGATGTATATGTATTTGTATCCCTATCTGTATAGTGCTCTACTACATGCTTTATAACATGCTTTATATCATGCTTTATAACATGCTTTATGACATACCTCCTAGCATGTTTTTATTACTTTGTTTATCATGCTTAACTCCACATGCTATTGATGAGAACTGTTTGAGTTTGGGACTATGTCTATAGTCCAAACATTCGGTACCAGACTTGAGATTGTGGCTGAGATTCATGTCGCCACAATGGATGTGTCTGACGAACCCGAGTCGTACTTCGGTTGGCGATAGTGGTTGGCCACACGGAGTGCTTTTGTGCTTCATATCGCCCAACTTGTTGTGCGCTCGAGCTAGTCAGGCTCGTCAATTAACCCGATATGTCGAATGTGTGTTCACCATGTCAGGTCATTACTGTTTGAACCTAGGGTACCAAACTTACCAGTGAAAATCCCGTTAACCATGGTACCTCGATCCGCTAAGACTCATGAGCCGGACATGGTGGTATGGGACACCGTGGCCGAGCTGTCGGCCTATGCTGGGGCCATGTGCCTCCCCGTAGTGACCATTGAGCAACCCAAACTCGTGAGCCGAATACGGTGGTATGGGACACTGTATTCGAGCTGTCGATACTTACGGCGAGAGCCGAGTACGGTGAGACCTGTACTCGTGCTAATGGGCGACGAGTCTTCTGTAGTATCTTCGAGTATACTCCAAGGTCTGTGATTGGCGACGAGTCTTTCACAGTAACTAGAGTGTGAGTTGAGCCGAGTACGGTGAGACCTGTACTCGAGCTGACGGTCAACAATTGAGCCGCATACGGTGAGATCTGTATCCGTGCTGACGGGTGACGAGCACTTTGTGATGCCTTCGCTACGCCTCTCAAACCATATATCGTATGAGATTAACTAGGACTGACGACCCTAGAATGGATCATGTTTGGGAATGATACAAGGGAGGTACCTTAGTTTCCCAATACTGCTGTTTGAAACGGACTAATAACAACTCGGAAATCATGCGCATCATTGCACCGCATGTGCCTAGTAGATGTGGAGCACTGAGGGAGTTATGCATTCGCGAAAGTACGATGTTGTCGCATAAGGGTGGTTTGGCAAGGGCATACATCATCATGTCATTTCATACTTGCATTTAACAAGAATAGTTAAACTTGTTTGATTGTACCGCTTTATCATTACTGCTTGATTAAGTTGATAACATGTTAACCTATGCCTTATTGTTCCACTGAGTTAGCTACTCACTCCCACGTTACGGGACGGTGTTTACAACACCAACCAGACTCTGTCACAGGTATAGGCGGCGCGTCGGTTCAGGAGCCGGAGCTCGATTTCGACGAGGACCAGGATGAGTTCTCATTTATGCAGTACTCTGACGGCTATGCTTAGGCTGACTGCATCGCGGGGACTTCGGGACTCATCGTTTAGATTGTATTTTGATTTTTGATTCAGAAACAGTATATGTATATGGATACTCAGTTAGTGTTCATACTCAGGTGTTCATAAAAAATTCTGTTCTTTATATACTTTACATATACAATTTCAGTCTTCCGCTTGCCTTTATACAATTGAACTGGAGTATGAATTACTGTTTTGGTATAATCTCATTCATGTTTATTGCTCTAACTCAGACAACATTTAACCATCATTGTGTATGTTGCATAAGTGATGCGTTGGAACTCGGGAGTTGAGTTCATACTCCACCCCCGAATTCCAGGGTGTTACAAAGTAGTCCCACACATCATCGACATTTTTATTCATGAATTCCTCATTGCACATTGTCTCAACCAATTGGCGCATGGAAGATGTCAATCCATCATAGAAAAAGTGTGTAATGCGCCACATTTTAAAACCATGTTGTGGGCATGAACTGACAAGATCCTTGAATCGCTCCCAACATTGGAAGAATGTTTCATCCTCCTTTTGGGCGAAGTTCATGATTGACTTTCTAAGGGTGTTCGTTTTATGATGTGGAAAAAATTTCTTTATAAACTCCCTTATCATGTCATTCCATGTGGCAATAGATCTGGGACGTATTGAATGTAATCACGTCTTAGGTTTCTCTTTCAAAGAAAAGGGAAAGAGTTTCAGTTTAATCGTGTCTTCAGACATGTTTGGAAAATATAGAGTGGATATAATCTCATCAAACTCTTTCAAGTGTAGATATGGACTTTCAGATTCAAGTCCATAGAATTTTAGAAGGAGTTGGATCACCCCTGGCTTAATATCCATGTGTCCCATATTTTCTAGAAAAATCATGCATGAGGGCGTGCTCACCCCGGCCGGTTGTAAATAATCTCACAAAGTACTAGTTGGGGGTGCTTGATGCACCTCATTCTCATCCTGGACTTCCTCAACCTTAGGTTGAGGTTGTCTTCCCGGTTGATTAACCGATTGATTTGCAACCATCACTTCAATTAACTCTGAGGATCTCGAGTGGTGTCTAATCCTGTGATGGATAGATAACCCCTCAACTAGTACTCCTTCACTCAAAAGATGTCGAGTGTTATCATAGACCCACTTGGGCACGAAACACTCTTAGCCCTCAATTTTAGATTATAACCTAAACCTAAAGGAGAGAAATGAAATAGAAATCTAGAAATAGAAAGAGAGGGAATTGGAAAGAAGTTACCAACTTAGAAGGTCCTAATTAAAATCCTGCAAAACAAAATAAAACAAGTCAGTTTCCTAAAACAGAAATTCTAAAATTAGAAAGTTCCAAAAAATAAAAATAGAAAGTAAACTAGTTTCTAAAAATAGAAAATAGAAAGTTTCTAAAAACTAATTAGGAAAGTTTTAAACCTAGAATTAGAAAGTAAGTTTGTTTCTAAAAATAAAAGAAATCCTAGAATTAGAAAGTTTTTAAAAATAGAAAACAAACCCTAATATAAAAATAGAAAATAGAAAAATCCTAATCCTAACCTAATTCTAAAACTAGCTAATCTCAAAAAAATGCAACCGTTAATCCTTAGCAACGGTGCCAAAAACTTGCTCACAACCCCAAGTGTAGGGTCGCGATGTAGTAATAATCTCGGTGAGATCGAGGTCGAATCCACAGGGACTAAACTCATGTGTTTTCTGAAAGCAACTAAAACTAGAACTAGAAGAAGATGAAAACCTAAATTTGGAATATTTGAGAGAGTAATTGTGAGAGATTTAATGAAAAACTTAAGAAATTCAAAGGTGGGAAACTAAGGTTCCAAAGATCCACTTGTAAAGATCAGAGAGATCTATGCTTGATTCAAGGACACAACTGGAATCAGAACCCCATCTTATCCAATTGAAAGATATCACAGTAAAATCAAATCTGAACTTCCTTTGACCTAATTCTCAATGGATGAGAGGTGTGAGAACTGAAAGTGATTCCATCACAAAACCATACCCAGGAGATAATGGCTCACAACAGGATTTATCAATCCCACAATCAATCTGAGAGAATTGTGAAAGTTAGGGAGGATTCCATCATCCAACCATGCCCAAACACGATGGTAAACAATAGGATTTCCTAATTTCACAATCTCCAAATATGAAATGAACATACTTAAAGCTATCACAGATCTATTGTAATTTGAGTCACAACAAACCATTAAAAACTAAAAGTATTCCTTATAATCAAACTAAAATCAAAGAGAGTTCAATATAAACATGAATTAAGGCAATAAAAACATCTCATCATGCTACAAGCTTCACCTCTTAGCCCTAAGTAAGAGGTTTAACCAACCATAGACATGATTGAACTAGAATCTCTTAACAAAAGCATAAAAACAACTACGGAAAAGGGAAGAAAAACTCTTGGCAACGGATTCTCCACGCTTTTGCTCCACTCCTCAAACCCTAGATGATACCTATGAGTGCCCTGGAGACTCCTATTTATAGTTTTGCAGCACCTTCTTTTGCATTAACTTGGAAAAATGTAGAAACTACCTCAAATTTACGCAGCTTCGATATATCGAAGTGTCTTCGATATGTCCTTTGATATATCGAAGATCGGTCCAGAATTTTCCAGCGAGTTTGGCCCGAAATCCTGAATTTCTCGATTAATCGAAGGGTCTTTGATATTTCCTTCGATATTATCTACAGGTCTTCCATATATCGAAGGTCATTCTGACAGTTTTCCAAAACTAGACGCTTTTGGCCCCGGAATCTGTTTTCAGGACAATTTTCATGATTTCTTTTCTTCACTTCAAATCTTCGATTCTCTTCCTTCATCACTTGGTTTTCTTGAATCTTTGGCATGTGAATTCTTCAATCTCGGTCTCCTAAGATCCATCCCTTGCCTTAGTGATTCTTGAGCATTAAATCCATGCTTTTAGCACCTTTTTGAATCTAAGCTCTTACATTCACCTTGCAACACAAACATGAGTAAAATAGAACATTAAACATTATTATGTTCATAAAACTAAGATATAAGTGGGGGATAATATGCAATATTTGACCCTCAACAACTATAAAACTGATGAGAGTGGATGCAGATTGCGTCCTATCCCTGCCCGTATGGTAATCTGTCCGAGCAGGGCTTTGTGGGGCCCACTGTGATGTAAGTGTTTTATCCACACCGTTCAACGCTTTTCTCAAATCATTTTAAGATATTAACTAAAAAATGAGGTAGGTCCAAGGCTTAAGTGGACCACAAAGTGGGGATTGAATATCCACCATTAAAAACTTCTTGGGAGCTGGAGAAGTTGCGGGTTCAACGCCCCAAGCACGACTCTCCCTCCTGTCTCTACGGACGTCTATAGAACGAAAGATGATTACGTAGTGAGTAAACTCTGTGAGGTCCATCTTGATTTATGTACTTTATCCGCTCCGTCCATCCATTTTACCAGATAATTTTAGAGCTTAAGCCCAAAATGAAGCATATAAAATGTTCAAATGGACCACACCATAGGAAACAGTTGAATTAAACGTCTACTGTTGAAAATTTCTTGGGGGCCACAGAAGTTTTGGATCAAGCTTATATTTGTGTTTTCCCTTCATCCATGTCTATATGATCTTATGAAAGGTTGGATGACAAACAAACATCATTGTGGGGCCTATAAAGGTTTCAACGGTGGAAATCATTATCTCTACTGTTTCCTGTGGTATCATCCACTTGATCTTTGGATATGCTTCAATTTTAGGCTCAACTCATAAAATTAGATGGAAAAATAGATGAATGGTGTAGATAGACCACATACATTCAAGGTGGGGCCAACTAAGTTTAGCGTACTGAGTAACTCAGTATGCAATTTCATTTTGCCGAGGGTTAGGGCTAGCGCCGTCCCTAACCACTCTCTCTGTTTCTCTCTCTCTCTCTCATACGCTCTCCTCTCCCTCTGTCCCTCTCCCAGCGCTGGCCTTACAAATCTCTCCCTCCTATCTTTGTTCCTATCGATCTCTCTCCCTCCTCTCTCTCTCTCTCTCTCTCTCTTCCTTGCTCGATCTCTCTTCCCACTCTCTCTCTATCCCCAACCAAGATTTTGTTGCCGACCGCCTTACCCACCTACGCCCTCTCACTCTCTCTGAATATGTGGTTGAAGTCTAAAAACTCCACGAACATTAAGGATTTCTCTCTCTCTCTCTCTCTCAATCTCAATCCGATTTAGGGTTTTCAAGATTTTAGGGTGCAATTGGGGTCTTTTGGGTCATGCTATAAACTTAGTTGGAAAAATGGATGGACGATGTGGATATAAATTAGATACATCATGATGGAATTGAGGTCAATAGCCAAACCGTGTCCAATTAGTAAGGTTCACGGAAAGGGAACTCTATAGCCACCTTAGAATTGTAATAGGGGCATTGATATATATCACTATGGGTGTACAACCTGCGATGCATCATCTCTTGTACAAAGGATTGATGGTCCCTCTTGAATGAATTAGGTGGTAACTGTTAGGTCACATTGCTTCACAAGTTATAAATGAGTGGGTGGTATGCTTTATATCAGATGAGAGCCATGGTGTTTTTGCATATATTTGGTAATGAATCCCTCAATTGATCTAGCTTCTAATTACCTTTCCCTAGTAAAACTTAAAAACTGAATCTCTTAGCCATGTTGCTTATTAATGATGTTATTATGCACACTGGAAATGAATTTATTTTGCTTGTTGGGAAGTGGAAGGAAATTTTCCCCCTTTTTCTAATTAGTAAATATGGAGAGGATATTAGAAGATCAGTTGAGAAAAGCACTTCTTGGAGATGTTTCTTTTGTTTGCCAATTTTTTCCTAATTATTTTTTCTATGTATACTGATCAGAAAGAGAGTTTTCTTGAGCATTATTTTCTCTTCCCTCCTTACATTTCCTTGCACAGGTCTAACTGTAGATGGGGGACACCCAAAAAGAAATGTCGATATATTTTTATAAAAGTGGGCCAATTGCTCTATAAATGAGTTGTTATCAACATATGCTTACTAATGAGAATGTGTGCTTCTTTAAGTAGGTTATTGCTATAAAACAATTTGATGATGGGCTCCAAGGAAATAGGGATTTTTTTATGGAGGTTCTCATTGGAAGACTATCTTTATGGTAAGATGGCAATGCTGCCACACTTCATTTAAGCTATTTACTTTATATTTATTTCAATTTGCTATTCACACCAATTGAGCATCCAAACACACTTAAAATGATATTTAATCATATTTATGTTCAGGTTTAATTCCTTCCTCTTTAGTGAACTTATAAATCTATAAGGAAGTATAAGTAAACCTTAAATTAATCTTGAATAATTTATCTCTTTATCGCTTCATTTATATTTTGTCATAAAGGTCAACTTATAACTCCTCAAAACCTACTATGCCGTAAGAAATTATGGTGCATGACAGTTCCCAGTAGGTTAAGTTGTAAATTATTATAAAGAGTTGGTTAGATATTGTAAGACCTGTAACTTTGCGAGACCTTTCGTACGCTTCTATCATGGCACCAACATGTTCCCTGTGGATTAGATTAATGAGTTTTGATCGCAACCCTATTTTAGTACCGTAACACCTCGAGACTTATACCCTAGCGACCGCACAAGCGTTATGATTCCAAAGCCATGCGGCATGTCCCATTGCGACCCTTAGATTAAGAATTGTAGTTTTGATACAATCCAAGGTGGGCTGCTGTTGAGGGTCAAATATTGCATATTATCCCCATTTATATCTTGGTTTTATGAACATGATACTGCTTAATGTCCTATTTTACTTATGTTTATGTTGCAAGGTGAATTTAAGAGTTTAGATTAAAAATAATGCTAAAATTTTGGAATTAATGCTCAAAAGTCGCCAAGGGAAAGGATTGATCTTAGGAGAGCAAGATTGAAGAATTTACATGCCAAAGATCCAAGGAAACCTGAAATGGCAGTGAAGAGCGCACTAGTTGAAGAAGGAATACGCCAAAATGTCCTAAAGGGGGGTGAATAGGACTTTTAAAGATTTTATGGTCTATTTTAAAATCCTATTACACTAATCCTAATAACAAACATATATTAGGATTACTCAAATGTAACTCTACTGGCTTCCAAGCCTGGTAGAGGATCCAATCACAAACTATTCAAGAAGTAGCAGTATATAACTTAGTTTATGATGGATATGACTGTGAATGTGTGTGAGGTGTGATCAGATATATAAATATGAATACATTGACATGAATCACAAACACATAAGAAGAATAATCACAAACACAGTCATTTTTATAGTGGTTTGACTACTTGTCTACTCCACTCCCGGTAACCGCACTCAACCCTTGAGTGTACCAGATTTCACTAAGGAGGTTTCACAATGGTTCACCTCAAACCTAAGGTTTTAAATCAGGTTCACCTTCAACCTTTACAACCTACACTGAGGCTGACTGTTTATGCTCTCACGAGCAAGGGTCAATACAACGCACCCACTTTTAGGCACACTGACCAAGGATCTTCCATAAGACCCTACTGGAGGTTTCTACACAATTCACCTCAAACCCAGGAGTTTTACTGGTTCACTCCTAACTAGATATTTATGCTCTCCACAGAGCAAGGGTCCACACAACGCACCCACCACGTACACTCTCGCCGGAGGCCTCCTTAAGGACTTCAAAGGGTGAGAACCACTTAAGACCCAATCCTAAAAAGAAATGATCACAAGTGTCCTCTTGGACTCTAGATACTTACAAATAAGTTGATGAGTCCCGTTTAGCACAATGCCGAATATCTCCTCCTCCTTGTTGACGAAGAGTCTTCTGCTTCCTTGATTCGCAACAAAATGATGTACCAATACTCGGCTTTGGGTTAGGTCAAGGTTAAGATGGAATCCTACTCTCTAAAGATTTTCCTATAAGGAAGATAGAGTAGTTCCAATCTTATGCATTTAAGGCATCCTAGTTTAATGATTTGCCATTAAGGTAGTAGCTGAAGGATCCTTGAATGCAGAAGTTCATTCCCCAATCCACTCTATTTAATATCAATGATGATGGTAGATTGGAGAATGAACTTCCTTGAGAGAAATGGATTTGGGTATATGATCTAAGGTTAAACACTCAAAAGCTCTTTCTACTTTCTCTCTCTCAGCAACAATAGACAAGTCCTCTATATATAGGCAAAAGGTTCCAACAGATATAAAACGGTCACATTTATGACTGAGTTCGATATCATCGAGCAGGTTCAATATCATCGAGCGTATACTCTCAATGGCATCGATGGTCTACTCGATGACTTGAACTCAAAGTCATACGCTTTTGAAACCTTTTTCCAGATGGTCGATGAATCGAAACCACTGTCGATATCATCAGATTTTGAACTCCGATTTCATCGATGGTAGGATCGATCAATCGACACTAGAAAAATGAGACAGACTTGACATGAAATATTTCAGGTTTTTAGGATATGATCGAGGGTCAGCCGATGTCATCCGAATTTGTATATCGATGATATCGAAGGCAGTGTCGATGCATTGATAAATATAATAGATTTACCAGTAAACTCGTTGGACAGTTTGTGTCTAGTTTTGATGCAATCAACTCGGCCTCGATATCATCGGCATATGAATATCGATTTCCTCGAATGGGCCCCGATCAAAGTTACAAATAACCTGAAATATTTGCTGAAAGAAGTGCGCGCCCACGGTCGATGTCATCGATGGACTTCCGATCTTATCGATATTTGATTTCAGATCATATCGGAAGGCGCATCGATATATCGAAGAAATTCAAAATTTTCTTTAAAAAATAAGGGCGCCAAAAATCTGCCTGTCGATCTTATCGAGCCACTTTCGATTGTCTCGAGATTTGAGTATCGATGGTATCGATAGGTGTATCAATACATCAATAATTCGTCCAGATATGTTACGAAGTTGCTGGACATATTTGGTCCTCTTTCCGATCATATCGATGAAGCATCGAGGACTCGACAGCGCAGGTCGATCATATTGAGGGTGCTTCGATAAAATCGATAAGGTGTGAAAAACTTGGAGATTTTCCTATTTTGAAAAAGTTTTCTCACCTAAAAACCCTATGCTCTTCTAACTTATTTTTAAGGGTTTTATTCACCTGGTGTTTTGGGATAAGGGATGTGAGGCTTTAAATTTACCTATGGCGAGCTTGCACACATCCGGTTGAGGCGGACACTTGAATTGATCTTCCTATCAGGCTCTGTAGACAATCTGACTCAACACTCACATAACTTGACAAACCAGGGTGCTTTCAATCTCCCCCTTTGTCAATTACGTGACAAAAAAACTAAAACACCCTAGAATGCTCTAGACAAACGCACCCTAAATTGTGTGTACATGCTTTTACATAATTTTACAATTTCTAGCCCATGTACACACCCTGTAGCTGCTCCCCCTGACTTGTAAACTCCCCTTTGCTTATTGCAGCTGCTCCCCCTAAACACTTGCACAACCATTCAAGCAGATATGTAATTTTCTGCAATTTTTCGTTAGGGTGTTTGTAAATGTTCTCCCCTTTTTGTCAGTCATTGACAAAGACGGATCAAGTGATATTGACTGAAGAGTGAATGACTTGGGAGAACCAACCAGGTAGAAGCTGATCAATTGATGTATAATAATTAACTTAGTTTTAAGCAGACATCAATTTCAGAATATATGGATGCATAGTATATTAGATAAAACAGTGATATAGCGATAAAATTATCGGTAAAGACATCATATGCAGTCCATATTAGATAAACCAGGGGAGCTCAGAGCAAATTCATGGCATTAAAAATATGAGTTCTATTAAGCCATATACCAAAATGAAACTAAGAATTTCCAACTATCCAAAATAGACTGCCTAAGATTGGCAGCAAATTAAAAGTTATCCCACAAAAAAAAATTGCCCAAGGATTTTGTAGTAAAGTATGTAGTCGGGGCAAAATAGACATTCGTGGCAATCCATCCGTAGTTGTACTCCTTGACATAAGCTCAATGTCCATGAGGATTGCTCTGTGTAAGTAAGTCCACCACTTGTTGAGTAGTGTGCTGGAGAACGTCGACCTTCTTTTCGATTGTGGTGAGGCACCTTTCACAGTTGTACAACCGTTCCTCCATTCCAGCCATCCCATTCAAAAGGTGCCATTCTAGATGGTGGGACTAGCAGTTTGTGATAGACTCTGGGCTGACCATTGGCGTGCGATTGGATCCTCCATGTGTAGACTGAGTCGATGGTTGAGCATGTTGGACATCCCTTGGCATGGAAAAGGGAACCCTGGGGGGAGACGAAGAGAGACACAGTTGTTGGGCTTCCTGGGCTGCATTACTGTCAAACCATGCTTCAGGATACATAGCATCAGATGTGGTAGGAAGTCCCGCATGATGTACTAATTTGCATATGAGTACGGGAAAGCACAGTTTCTCCTGCTAGTTGCCTTGAACGACACGGATGATTTGCTTGAGGAGAAGAGTCGACAAGCACACTTGATTTTCTTGATGTATATCATACAACATATTGATCATAAATGGAGAGAGATGATTTCTTTCGACATCACAGGGATATACATTAGACTCAAAAATGTTATGAAGAATTTTGAAAGTGGGTCCAAGATAGTTGATGTGAAGCAAATTGTCATCATTTCGTGGAACTGTAGTACCTTGACATAATGCACGAGTAATTTCTCCCCATACACCCAGACCGTTGAGATTCCTGTTAGTTACTGGAATCCGAGTGACATCAAGATCTAGAAGATGAGCCAGGGTGATCGGAGTGATGATCTTTAAGTAATGTGCAAGTTCGACCTGAATGCTAGGGGGATCATTACTAGTGATATGGCAGTGATTGAAGAATTCTTGAATCACCCCTAGTTGATACAATCCTCCAAGATTGAGGATGTTCTGCCAACCTATTACTTCCAAAAGTAAGTCCACTCCAAAAGATTCAATAACGCTATTAAGTACTAGATGTTCAACAATGGTGAATGGATGACCTTCTATAGGAATAGGTTGACGCCTAGTGGATTCAGATTGCATGTTCTTTGATTGTAATGAGTGAAGAGACTTACCTTTCCCTTTGTTCATGATTTTTCAGTGTATGAGACAGGTAAAGGTAAGGATGGTCAACCAAAAGGAATAGAAAATATCCGACCAAAAAGTGAGGTCAGACTCTGGAGTGGAAGAATTGGACAGATAATACTCGTTTCTTTTGAAGCTTCTGGGACCCACTGATGATCTTCTAGCCGAGGATTCGAGCAGAGAGCAAAAACAAAAATTTTCAGAGAAATAAGATTTTTTCCACTCGGCCGCCTTTTATCAGTTAACAGTCTTCGATTTTATCAAACTAACTTTCGATTATATCGATGAACTTCATCTGATGTTGTTGACAATTGCTTCGATAGTAGTCCCGATCATGTGACTTCCCTCATTCTGAAGAGATGTCGATGATATCGACTCATGATCGATTAATTGGGAATGTCATATCGATAGACATATCGAAGAGGAATATTTTTCTTTTTCAGCATACAGACGACCCTTCAAGTATACTTATAGTATTTCTGTGACTTAATAGCATACTCAGCAAAATTATATATATCAAAAATTATAAACATTTGAATATTTATATACAAAAGATTGAGGTGAGGAACCTCAGATATATCATTTGACACTCAACAAAATTGCATCTTTTCAGCAAATATTCAGATCTGGATGCATGATCTAGACTTGTCTTTTTATGCTCAGGACTTCTAGGCATCAGTTTTCTTTATGCCTCTGATAGTGTAGCAATGATTGCTTGTGTGATGACCCTTCATTACTGATTTTCCTGATAGGTCTACGATTTCACACTCTTATTTGTTGAATTTAACCATATGCCCATTATCACAGATTTGAGATATGCTTAGGAATTATGTGTCAAACCTTTTATGCAGAAAGCATTCTCATTTTTAAGCAACTGAATTCCTTTTATGATTCCCTGTCTAATTACTTTAGCAGTGGTTCCATCTTCGTAGGTGACTATCCCATTATGAAGATTCTTATAATTTGAAAGAAGGGACATGTCACCGGTTACATGTCTTGAGCAACCACTTTCAAGGTACCACTTAGAATCATTGCCTGTTATGTGATTCGAGTGAGTAGCAAGACAATTCTTCTTTTCTTTAATTATCCACTTTGTGACAGGGTTCTTACTTGAAGTAGATTTAATTTTCTTATCTGATTCAACTACTTGATTAGTCTTTGTGTTCCTACTGGAGGCATTAGATTTTTCAAGTATTTGTGTTCCCTACCCAGTTTTGGCTCTAACTTTCTCATATCCTATGCCATTTTTGTTATTTCCAGATTTTCCCATACCTAAAAGTTTTTCTAACTTCTCACCACTCTGGAAAAACTTACAGTTTTGTTTGGCAGTCTTTCTGGACTCTTTTAGATCAAACAGGAGTATGATTTTCATTTTGAAGCAACATATTTTTATCTTTTAAGATCTCAACCTGTCTGTTCAATTTCTCGGTCTCGGATTTAAGGAAGGAGTTAACTCTCTCAAGTCTATCATTGTCAAAGTGATATTGCTGTAAATCATTGATTAGATGTGTATTGATTTCTAGAGTTTTATCCAAATCTTTTTGCAGCAATTCCAATTTATTCTCAGACTTTCCAAGCCTTTTAACCATTTTGATGCTATGGATATATAGTTGATTGTAAGCATCTTGTAGCTTGTCCTTTTCTTCTTCTTCACCAGTTCCCTCATTATCAGATGAAAATGATTCAATGGGAATGATTGAAGTAGTGGAGACCATGAGTATTTTCAATGATTTCTGATCTCCATCGCTTTTTGAGTCACTGGATTTTGAATTTGACTCCTCAGTATCATCCCACGTGGCAGCCATTGCCTTGCCCTTAGTTTTTCTGTTTGGGCATTCGGTTGATAGGTGTCCATACTCATAACAGGTACAGCATTGTGGTTCTTTGGTTCTTTTGCCAAAATTTCATGTGGAAGGTTTATAGTTCACCTTTCTTCCCTTAGAAGGACGACCATGATTCTTTTGAAAGAATTTCCTGAATCGTTTGGCCAGTAAAGCCACTTCCTTATCTTCATTTTCATTTTTGCTCTCACTGTCCTCATCTAATGTTTTCTTAGAGGTTTTCAGGATAGTTGTTTTGGATTTAGGGATTTATTTGAAGTGTATTTCAAAAGTTTGTAGGGAACCTACCAATTCTTCTACTTTCATCTCATCAATGTTCCTACACTCCTCAATTGTTGTAACCTTAGGATTAAATCTTCCGGAAGAGATCTTAAGATTTTCCTACAAATTTTTGGTACCAGAACTTTTTCTCCCAGTCTACCCATGGAGTTACAGATGATATTCAACTTGTGAAAAACTCCATAAATGTCTCATGCTCGTCCATTCTGAGACTTTCGAATTGTGAAGTCAGGAGTTGAAGTTTAGACCTCTTCATAGTGCTTGTGCCTTCATGGGTTATTTCTAATAGATCCCATGCTTCCTTGGATTCCCACACATACTTATCTGATTAAATATATTCTGGGACACAACACAGTAGATGGCATTCATAGCTTCTATTTTTTCTTATCGAACGCCGTCCACTTTTCTTTGGGTTTGGACTTTGTGATCATTGTGCCACTATCAAGTACGATTTGTTCGGTTGGTGGCACGTATCCATTTTCAACTATATCCAAAACATCATGGTCCAAAGATATCAGAAAGTAGTGCATCCTAGCCTTCCAGTATGCATAATTTGAGCCATCAAATACTGGAGGTCTAGTGATTGATGAGCCCTCTCCTTTGGCCATATTTTCAACTTCAGTCAAGATCACTCTCTAGGTGGTGAAGCCCTTAAAGAGAGACCCGCTCTGATACCAATTGAAATGGAGTGAAGAGCGCACTAGTTGAAGAAGGAATACGTCAAAATATCCTAGAGGGGGTGAATAGGACTTTTAAAGGTTTTATGGTCTATTTTAAAATCCTATTACACTAATCCTAACAACAAACATATATTAGGATTACTCAAATGTAACTCTACTGGCTTCCAAGCCTGGTAGAGGATCCAATCACAAACTATTCAAGAAGTAGCAGTATATAACTTAGTTTATGATGGAAATGACTGTGAATGTGTGTGAGGTGTGATCAGATATGAATGCATTGACATGAATCACAAACACATACATTTTTATAGTGGTTCGACTACTTATCTACTCCACTCCCGGTAACCACACTCAACCCTTTAGTGTACCGGATTTCACTAAAGAGGTTTCATAATGGTTCACCTCAAACCTAAGGTTTTAAATCAGGTTCACCTTCAACCTTTACAACCTACACTGAGGCTGACTGTTTATGCTCTCACGAGCAAGGGTCAACACAACGCACCCACTTTTAGGCACACTGGCCAAGGATCTTCCATAAGACCCTATTGGAGGTTTCTACATGGTTCACCTCAAACCCAGGAGTTTTAATGGTTCACTCCTAACTAGATGTTTATGTTCTCTACAGAGCAAGGGTCCACACAATGCACTCACCACATACACTCCCACCGGAGGCCTCCTTGAAGACTTCAAAGGGTGAGAACCACTTAAGACCCAATCCTAAAAAAGGAATGATCACAAGTGTCCTCTCGGACTCTAGATACTTACAAATAAGTTGATGAGTCCCGTTTAGCACAATGCTGAAGATCTCCTCCTCCTTATTGACGAAGGGTCTTCTGCTCCCTTGATCTGCAACAAAATGATGTACCAATACTCGGCTTCGGGTTGGGTCAAGGTCAAGATGGAATCCTACTCTCTAAAGGTTTTCCTATAAGGAAGATAGAGTAGTTCCAATCTTATGCATTCAAGGCATCCCAGCTTAATGATTTGTCATTAAGGTAGTAGCTGGAGGATCCTTGAATGCGGAAGTTCATTCCCCAATTCACTCTATTTAATATCAATGATGGGGGTGGATTGGAGGATGAACTTCCTTGAGAGAAAGGGCTTTGGGTATATGATCTAAGGTTAAACACTCAAAAGCTCTCTCTACTTTCTCTCTCTCAGCAACAATAGATAAGTCCTCTATATATAGGCAAAAGGTTCTAACGGATATAAAACGGTCACATTTATGACTAAGTTCGATATCATCGAGCAGGTTCTATATCATCAAGCGTATACTCTCGATGACATCGATGGTCTGCTCAATAACTTGAACTCAAAGTTATACGCTTTTGAAACCTTTTGCCAAATGGTCGATGAATTGAAACCATTATCGTTATCATCGAATTTCGAACTCCGATTCCATCGATGGTAGGATCGATCAGTCGACACTTGAAAAAGGAGAGAGACTTGACATGAAATATTTCAGGTTTTAGGATATGATCGAGGGTCAGCCGATGTCATCGGAATTTGTATATAGATGATATCAAAGGCAGTGTCAATGCATCGATAAATCCAATAGATTTACCAGTAAACTCGGTAGACAGTTTGTGTCTAGTTTCAATGCAATCGACTCGGCCTTGATATCATCGACATATGAATATCGATTTCCTCGAATGGCCCCTGATCAAAGTTAAAAACAACCTGAAATATCTGCTGAAAGAAGTGTCCGCCGATGTCATTGGAATTTGTATATCGATGATATCGAAGGCAGTGTCGATGCATCGATAAATCCAATAGATTTACCATTAAACTCGCTGGACAGTTTGTGTCCAGTTTCAATGCAATCGACTCAGTCTCAATATCATCGACATATGAATATCGATTTCCTCGAATGGCCCCCGATCAAAGTTAAAAACAACTTGAAATATCTGTTGAAAGAAGTGCGCACCCACGGTCGATGTCATCGATGGACTTCCGATGTTATTGATATTTAATTTCAGATCATATCGGAAGGCGCATCGATATATCGAAGAAATTCAAAATTTTCTCTAAAAAACTGGGGTGCCAGAAATCTGCCTATCGATCTTATTGAGCCACTTTCGATGGTATTGATAGGTATATCGATACATCGATAAATTGTCTAGATATGTTGTGAAGTTGTTGGACATATTTGGTCCTCTTTCCAATCATATCGATGAAGCATCGAGGACTCGATAGCTCAGGTCGATCATATCAAGGGTGCTTCGATAAAATCGACAAGGCGAGAAAAACTTGGAGATTTTCTTATTTTGAAAAAGTTTTCTCGCCTAAAAACCTTATGCTCTTCTAACTTATTTTTAAGGGTTTTATTCACCTGGTGTTTTAGGACAAGGGATGTGAGGCTTTAAATTTACCTGTAGCGAGCTTGCACACATCCGGTTGAGGCAGACGCTTGAATTGATCTTCCTATCAGGCTCTGTAGACAATCTGACTCAACACTCACGTAACTTGACAAACCAGGGCACTTTCAAAACCAAGTGATAAGGAAGAGAACTAAAGATTTGAAGTGAAAGATTCCTAAAAACTATCTTGAAAAATGATAATATCAAATTCCGGGGCAAAAAAAACTTAGTTCTGGAAAACTGCCAGAATAGACTTCGATTCTATCGAAGACTGTTAGATAGTATCGAAGAACATATCGAAGACACTTCAATAAAATCGAGAATTTCAGGATTTCAAGCCAAATTCATTGGACAGTTTTGGACTAATCTTCGATTCTATCAAAGACACTTCGATAGAATCGAGAATTTCAGGATTTCCAGCCAAACTAGTTGGACCGTTCTAGACCAATCTTCGATTCAATCGAAGACTGTTCGATAAAATTAAAGGACATATCGAAGGACATATCAAAGACTTTTTGATAGAAATGAAACTACGTAAATTTGAGGCTATTTCTAGATTTTTCCAAGTCGGTGCGAAAGGAGGTGTTGCACAACTATAAATATGTAACACGCCGCACCTCTGGTACATGGGTATTACCATTTAAACCCACATCGATGGGATCCAGAATCAATTAACAAACAACTTGAACTCAACGTATGCAAGATGGGGCTTCCAGTCATCATTGAAGCCGTCCATCAGAAGCCCTAGGAGCTGAGTAGAACCCTACATCGGTCAGGAAGGTAATCTTAACCAAACACCTTAAGTTAAAGCAGTTTATAAATTACCTGATCGAATCGTATTAGGATAATGCGCCTGTGATCAACTCATGGGGGGTTAGTTAGCGGCCAACCAAATAATCATCGTGCCCTAAACCCCCAGTTAACCATTGAAACCCATTTTCAAGCCAATTCGAACACTGAGCTAGTGAGCACTGACCAATCAAGCCCTGGGATGTGTGATACGGTCCACCTGGGCCTTAGTTCTGCCCAAACTGGGCCAGGACCCCTAGATGGGGGTTCCAAAGTGAATGAACGGAGAGGATTTATCACAAACATCATGGTGGACCCCACACAAAGTGCGAGTGCACCCAGTGTACCCATACATGAAGTTCACCGGACTAGTCGGGTGGGTCAAACCGGCTTTGACCGAGCCCTTTTGCAAAAAGTGGATTTCTCCCGCCTGTTTTCATTTTGAATCTGATGGACGTCAGCTCCCTAGGTGGCCTACCTCGGCCACTATTCGGACGAACCGAACCGTCCATCGGATTTGTGGGGCCTAGCCGACCAAAACCCTATAGGCTGATGGACCCATGCATAGAGACGGTGATTTTGGGATGGAATCGATCAAAAGCTCGCGTGCGGCTAGGATCCAAGATGGTGGGCCAACTTGTGGCACGTGGGCGGCCCACGATCGGCCTGATTATGCTATTGGAGCCATCAATCGTCCATTTGAAACCGCATTCTCCCATTGGCAAAAATGGTCGTACAATAGCCTGCACTAAGAAAAGCGAAAAGGGGCCTTTCCTTTTCGAGAAGTGGATGCTGGCACAGTTCTGGCCGTTCCTTGGGCCACATGGAGCAATCTTAGTCCTCCCTGTAAGGTGATACGAGATAATGGAGAGACGCTCCATCTCTTGAGAAAATGACGAGTATTGGAATATCTCGTGAGATATTCTGAAACTCACCTGAAAGGGGCAAAAAGTGGGCCCCACGCTGATCAGAGGTTTGATCTGTTTTGTTCAAACGAACCAGACATGTTAAAATACCACAGACGACGATTTGGCATTAATGGCCACTTCATCTCCTCCGTTAACTCATCCTACCCATGATCACGAGATGGACCCCACCAGGGCTAAAATTTTACTTTCCTAGTGGGCCATTGCAGCGGGAATCCATCCTTAGGGTCAGATGGACCCCATGCATTATGGATTTTCAAGGAGAGCCGTTGTAAACGGCGTTTTCTTCCCAACCGTTGGACGTCTCTCTCCCATGTTTATAAAAGGACCATTGTTGCCCTCGGGATTCACACCAAAGCTAAAAAAGGGAGAGAAAGAGAAAAACAAAGGAGAGTGAGAGGAAGAAAGAGAGAGAGAGAGAGAGAGAGAGAGGACAGTGGCTGAGTGCAACAGAGTGGACTCAGTGCCGCATTGCACCAACTCAGCCCGCACAAGATCGGATCGAGTTGGGTCAGTGCAGATTTGTAGCACCACGAGTAGAGAGGAAGTAAGGGCAATCCAAAGAGAGAGAAGAGAAAGAAATAAAGAGAGAGAGAGAGGAGTGAGGGCGGGTCCGAGTGTTGTTGCATCCCCTTCCGAGACCGAGTCGAGCTCGATCGAGTTCAGGCCACGCCCGAGTCAAGCCTAGGTAATGCCCTACCTCCTTACCCTTCTATCTTCATCCAGCCATAACTACTGCGGCTGGGACCATTGCTGAAACCAGGCCATGAAAAGGGCTGATATATGGGCCGAAAATGGCCTCTAATTGGGCCGTGAAACCAGCCTCTTGTTGGTACAAATAGTGGGTTGAAACCAGCCCACGTTCTAGACCGAAATCAATCCAGAAGGGTGGGCTGAAAATGCTCCTTAGTTAGACTAAAAACATGCCTTCAGCAAGCCTTGATTTGGGTTGAAGACGTCCCAGCAGATGGGCCATGCAATGAACTAAAAATGGGCCCTCAGCTGGGCCTTGATTTGAGTTAAAAGACTAGCCCTCAGCTAGGCCGGAAACTGAGCAGAAAATAGGCCATGGGCCTATGCAAAATCCAAGTTCTACCCATTTCAAATAGACCACGTTCCAGACCTCAGTGGGCCGCACTTGAGTTTCAAACTCAGTAGGCCACACCATTTTCAGACAGCGGGCGACACCTGAGTTTCAAACTCAGTGAGCCACACCATCTTCAGAAAGTGGGCCGCACCTGAGTTTTAAAATCAGTGGGCCACACCATCTTCAGACAGTGGACCGACCACACCTAAGTTTCAAACTTACTGGGCCGCACCATCTTCAGACAGTGGGTCGCACTTGAGTTTCAAACTCAGTGGGCCACACCATGCACCAGTAATGTGGGCTGGAGACAGGCCTTCATCGGGCCATGTAATGCGCTAAAAACAGGCCTTAGCAGGGCCATCAAACCAGCCTTCTGCTAGCTCCTGAAGTGGGCTAGAACCAACCTCAAAATTCTGGGTCGAGGCTGGCCGTGCATTGGGCCGTAACCTGGGTTGACAGTTAGCCCAGAACTGGGCCAAAACCAGCCCCAACTTTGGGTGGAATCAGCCACATGGTCTGGGCTGAGAATTAGCCCAGAACTAGGCCAAGTCAGCCCTTAGTTTGGGCTGAAATTTGGGCCAGGGCCGACCACAAAGTTAGGCCATGTACTAGGCTGAAATCAGTCCAATTCCAGGCCATGCACATTGCAAGTGGGCCTCATTATAAATCACAGTGGGCCGAGTCTTAGCTTGGCCATCCATTTGTTAGGCCTAGTCCACTCCCAGTTCAGGCTATGGGCAGGGGCATTTCAAGCCTAGCCTAGGCCTCATTGATTGGGCCATAGTTGGTGGGCCTGGTCACCTTCAAACAGGCTCAATTCCCATATTAATGAGCCCTTACAAATCCCCCACACAACGTCGATTGTTTAAGACCTTGGAAATATGTGACTAATACAAACTATAACTCTAGGAGATTACTTGCGTAACTTTGGGCCGCAAGATACTCATGGGAATTCGGATCAAGGACAAAACCACAACTCTCCAAGTGATGACTTCTCCCCTTGACCTTTCCATCTCTAAGCTAGGCTAAGGATAGCTTTTGTTGTAACTACGAATGATGACCCATAAATGGTTAATCATTTAATAATTTATGTGAATGCATGCCTTATAAGGGGTTTAATTATTGGTTAGTTTACTTGAATTCATCTTTCAATTAGTTCACTTAAACGTATGTCTTAGAATTAATCAGGATACTTGATTAGTCACCTAAAGAAATGTCCTAGAGTTGATTTGGATACTTGATTAACTTAACTTGAATACTTGTCTTAGATATATTAAAATGCTTGATTAGTTTGCTTAAGCATATATTTAAGAATTGACTGACTAGTTGCTTAAATACATGAATCACTTGATTGACTCCCTTAAATTACATGCTTTAGAACTGATAAGTTACGAGTACATAACACTTGAATTATGTGCATACATGAGTTTACTTTGTCTATTGAGTCATGCCTGAACCTCTATGCCACACCCTCATTGTCACGCCCCAAACTTGGAAACCAGGCTCACAAAATTCCCGATCCTCGAATTTAGTGCCGACAACCTCTGTAGTACCCCATTCTCGGCTCCTAGCACCCATATGTCAGATTCCGATCCTGGGATCCTATAAGGAGGATTTTTCTAATGTACATTTAACTCATAATAAGCATAACTACAAGTTTACCCAAATCACAAAGGCAACATCATCATCACATATCCACTAATATGAACGGTTGAATACAATGATGAAAGGGAAATACATATATCAAAAATTAAAGCTCCAGCAGACCACCGCATGCTCCAAGCTCAATGCTGCTGCGACCTCGCACCATCTGCACGCATTTATCGTGCATAAGCTTCAAGAAAGCTTAGAGGGTGGTGCAAGTGTGTGCACAAGGTAAGTGCCAAGTATGCAATATTAGAGCAATGCGAAAACTTTCTAGTAAGTCCATAAATATCATCAGCCTTATCCAGGTTATGCGATGTGAAAACATAATAAGCTAATATCATATACCAAGGAAGCAATGTAGATCAGTTATGCAATGTAGAGACATGGTAAGCCAAATATCATATACTGAGAATGCAATGCAATATACAAATCCTGACGAGTCCATGAATGTTGTCAATCTCATATAGGCCATATGAATGCAGAAATGTAACAACCCAAAATACTATATGCCGCGGATATAATGTAATATGTGGTGCAAATGAAATGACCAAGCTGGAGTGTGAAGTTGGGATAATAGTACGTAATATCGCAGGCCATGGTGTCCATTACAAGGGACTTCTATTTAAACCAGTCCCATACCTAAATTTGGATAGTCAATTCAATGTGGTAAATTCCTGATCTCAGGTTGGTCGCGTGCCCCAACTGAAATCCTGGCCATTACGAAGGTACACATAATAATTAGTTGCGCACCACCAGCCCGAGTGGATAGTGAATGAATGAATGAGTATGCAACTCCTGCTCAATAAGTCACATATCAGTACTGTACATCTCTGGGATCATCACCGGAGTTTATTAACTTAACGCCAGCTTACCACCCCTATCCGAGAGCACAACTGGGTAAGTGGAAGAGACCTCACTATCCGTCTGCCAATATCGGGCCTGGCTCGTCGATAGCTAACCCATTCCACAAGCTGGTCAAACTCAACCTAGATATTGCCCCCTCACTCAGGCGGGTAAGGTCACACCCCCTCCCAACCGACCACAATACAGTGGAAGACGCGGCCTACTAGTATACGGCCCTCATGCGCTCATATATATATCCACTCAGTTTAGACGTTGGGGCATCTCCTGGCCACGGAGGTTTAGAGATTTTCACCCAGGGACATTTATAGCACCCGTATGCTAGAACTAAATATTTTCAGTGTCCCATCTGGCCATCCATGATATGCTTGTGGAGGCCACAACCTTGATGTCGCTAGGGCCTACGGTGGTCATATCACAAAATGCGATATGCATGAGTCATACCATCCAGTCATGCAGCAATCATGCGCATGCCGTGCACTCATGTGGGCAACTCCATCTCTCAGGGAGTCTCATAAACAACCTACCCTATGACATATGCAATGGTTAATCATGTCTTATAACAAACATGCAGATGATGCGTATGGGCATGAATCATGATGCTATGCTGTCACATACTCATAATCAGTATCGATAATTGGTATCAATAATCAGCCTTGGTAATTGGCCTAAGGGTCACAACGTGGACATTTAACCATCATTGCCCATCAATGTGGACATTTAACCAACATTGCTCCCAAGGGATGGCCCTTATAGGGCCAAACATATAGTGGGCCCATGGCCTCACACAAGGGCCTAATATACATCACATCGAGCAGTATATAATCTCAATGGGCCCTACACAGGGGTCTCACACATCAAGTGGGCCACATCACATGGGCCTCTCATTCATCACATCGAGTCTCATCTAAAGCCACAAACACATCACAATGGACCTCATACGCGGGCTGCATTTCATCAAGTGGTCCGCATCGCATGGGCCTCGTACTGGCCTCACTCATGGGCCATATATACATCATAATGGGCCTCATCATATGGGCTATAAATACGTCATAATGGGCCTCATCATATGGGCTATAGATACGTTATAATGGGACTCATATACATCAAGTAGGCCGCATCGCATAGGCCTCATATAAATCACAATGAGGCGCATCACATGGGCTTAATACACATCACAATGGGCTGCATCACATGGGCCTAATACACATCATAATGGGCCGCATATACATCACAATAGGCCTTGGCACATGGGCCATAGATACATCACAATGGGCCCCACTTATGGGCCGCATATGCATCACAATGGGCCTTGGCACATGGGCCATAGATACATCACAATGGACCCCACTCATGGGCCGCATATATATCACATGGGCAGATCACATGGGCCTAATACACATCATAGTGGGCGGGATCTCATGGGCCTAACACACATCACAATGGGACGCATCACATGGGCCTCAAATACACCACATTGAGCCTCATCATATGGGCCGCATGCACATCAGATTAGGCCACACAAACTTCACATGGGTCTCATAAGGCAGCCCATTGCCTAAGGAAATGGATGGGTAGTGTGCACATAACACACACATCATGGTGGGCTACACAGATACAACAGGTGTGTCCTAATTATCAGGACAGCAGCAACATGGGCCTCTTGATCGGACGGTGTGGATCAAAGCATACATCATGGTGGGTCCCACGGGTCAGCCACACAATCCAAAGAATGGATGAATGGTGTGGACAGCACCGTCCCAGTTGGACGGTGTGTTCAAAACACATACATATTGGTGGATCCCACCGTCTTTTATTAGACGGTGGGGGTATAATACATAAATCATGGTGGGCCACGTAGATGGGGTCCATGTCTAGCTGGACTAAATAGTCCAGATAAAACCCATACGTTGTGGTGGGGTCCACACATCCCACGCGTGGACGGTGGACAAACAACACATCATCAAGGTGGGATCTTCACATGCACCATCCAGATGAATGGTGCTGGATAAAATACATACATACAGGTGGGCCCTACCCTCACACGAGCCACATGTGTGAGGTGGCCCCACGTCCAAGGAAAATGGACGGAAGGTGTGGATATACACATACATCACGCCGGCCCACACATCACCTCCTAAGCAATAGATGGTGCAAATAAATCATACATGAAGGTGGGTCCCATCCCACACGTGCAGCACGTGTGGGGTGGGCCCCACACGTCAGCCAAAAATGGTTAGATGGTATGGATATAAATCATACCTCGTGATGAGGTCCACAGAACTTGCTGACGTTAGGCCAGCAGCATGGACAGTCTAGATAGGCCACATGTGTGAGGTGGGTCCACACGTGTGAAACCCACCAGCCCCACATGAAGCTGATATTTATGTTTTACCTATGTCTAGTAGCACTGGACAATGCACATTCAATACACACACACATATATATATGGTGGGGTCCACATAGTGGGCTACCCCACCGATCAAGTTGGTAATTGTGTTTTCCTATCATCCTGGGTTCGATCAAGGATGAGTAGCAAGTGCTGCTGCTGGACGGCGGTGGCCCTGTTTAGTGGACAGCATGGATGCGAAACACACATCAAGGTGGGCCATAAATTCAGGGAAAAAGGGAGAGAGAGAGAGAGAGAAATAGAGAGACGTGTGATGGGGAGGGACCCCACCACTATGGACCCTCCCTACACTCAATACGAAGTATACATCAGGTGGGTCCCACTACAAGTGGGCCCACAATTGGCAATCAGCGGTAGAAATTCCCAAGATCACCCACCGATTGCAAATCTTCTATGCTCCTTGATCTCCAGAGCTCCTAAGCTTGCTCTTTAACGGAGGAAGATGAAGATTAGATGGTGGAGATTGGGGTAGGGAAGTGGGCCACACCTAGCTTCTTTCTCTCCTTGGAAGCCATGGACGGTTGCTTGGGAGTGAAGAGAAAAATGAGAGAGAGAGAGAGAGAGATGTAAGGAGAGAGGGATGGGTGATGGGTGGAGTGATGGGTGTACTTGACATGAGGGGTGTGGGTGTGTGTTGACTTTGGGTGAGAGAGGGATGGGTTGTGATGAGATGTGTACTTGACTAGTACATCAATGAGATTACTGTGATGCTTAGTAGAGATTCTCTTAGGATTGCAAATGCACGGCATTTTCTGGAAATAAATGCAAGCCTACAACTCCTGGCCCGAGTATCGCATCGACGCGTGAGATGCGGTGTTGGAACCACGGCAGCAGCGTGGTCGCACTGGTACAAGTCTCGGGTCAAGCTGACTCAGATCGACAGGATACAACTCAAGGTCAGGCGTAAATGCCGATTACAAATCATGGGTCACCGAAATTTGATAGGGAGGACCACGGAAGTCTACGAAACGGTACAAACGAGGATACGGGTCTCATACTTATATGATTGTATTGGCTGCGAGACACATATGACTTGAAATCTCTCTAGGATGAACCTCTATTTAAATAGAGTATGTACTTGGGTGTAACGGAATAAAATGTGATTAGATTAGACCCTCAACATGGAGGTTATGATTAGTGGCAGTTAAATTCATGAGATCTACCACCGATGGAGTGATTCCACCTATCTAACTAGGGAATGACTCTTTCCACATTTACTATCGCCGATGTTTATTCGCATTTGAATCATACATACCGTCACATTTTAGTCGTTGTATTTAACGTCTTCAACACTTCATTCCTCGTTAGTATACGATGGTAGTTTCCCATACATTGAGAGTTGATTGGCCACGTGTTGATAGACTCTATCACACCCTAAGGCGGTAAACTCATGGGTCGGGGATGGTGGTCATGGGACATTATGCTCGAGCCGTCGGCCTACACTAGTGATGAGCACCTGTAGTGACCTTGAGTTTTACTAAATTGGTTGATTGTAATTGGACTAATAATGCCTTGGCTAATCATGCATACATGACATATTTACGATGATGAGTGGATGTTTCTGGATGTTGTAGCATGTGCCTCCAAGTTATTGGGGTATTGTTTCGCTAGCTGCAGATCACCAACTATCGATTTACGTACGTGATGTATGATAAGCAGTCATTATACAGTACGTGATGTATGTACGTAATGTGATTCGCTAACGGCCAGCCTTTCATAAGGGATGTGCCCAACTGCCGAACGGATGAGCATCCCCGGGTCGATCATGCATTCACGCATTCATGCATATAATCATCATTGTTCAACCGTACAGAGGATACAGGTGCAGGGATGGACGAATGCGTAATGGATGTCGAGGCTGCTACTGTCGCAACGGAGGAGTTGTATGAGGACGAGTCGCACAAGGAAGCGGCTACATACTTCGGGCTGAATCAGTAAATTTAGTTGTTAATGTTCATTTTAGTACATTTGACAACTTGAGGCTTTATATTTGGTCCCTAGCTGAGTGGGCCCAGATATTGTTCCTAATTTGGTTATGGCTTATACTACTCTTGATTTTCGTTATTTGTATTTTAATGTTATATTGATTATCACATAATGATCTATTAACTCTCAGGTTTTTAGGAAACGAGTTGTATACTCGAGTCTCAAAAATCGGGCGTTACAAAATAGGAGTCCCTAGGGCATCTTTCGGCATCATCTAGGGTTTGGAGGAGTAAAGCATAAGGGTGGAGAGCTGTCACCAAGCAATTTTCTTCCTTTCTTCCTTAGTTTTTCATGCTTTCTTCTAAAGTTTTATATCCAATCATGTCTATGGTTGGCTAAACCTCTTAGCTAGGGCTAACAGGTGAAGCTTGTAGCGTGATGGGTTGTTTCTATTGCTTTAATTCATGTTTATGATGAACCTTCATGGATTCTAATTTGATTATTCAAGGAATACTTTCAGTTTTTAATGGTTTATTGTGACTCAAATTACAGTAGATCTACAATAGCTTTAAGTATCTTCTTTTCCTGATTTGAGATTGTGAAATTAGTAAGTCCTGTTGTTCACCATTGTCCCTTGGGCATGGTAGGGACTAAAAATTGTGCTTGTAACATTCATACGACTGAAAATTGTCCCACAATATCTGCTTTTCAAGAAATATTGAATGAACAGTCGAATGCCGTAAACAACTACCAAAGGCCTTTCAAGGGAACTGCCTCGAACACATACAACCCTAGTTAGAGAACCCATCTAAATTTCAGTTGGAGGAATGGGCAAACTGCTACTACTCAAGGGATCCTTAACCAGTTTTTGGATCAAAAGAAGCCTCAAGAGGATATGGTTTTGAAACACATAAAAAAACAAGAGCTTTTTAATCAAGGCACAATGTAAGCTTTTCAAGATCTTACCAAAGTTGTGCAACGAATTGAGTCACACTTGACGATTAGAGAGAAAGGGGTACTTCCAGCCCAACCTCTCCCCAATCCTAAACCACAATATGAAGTTAGTGACCCAAGCTCTTCAAATCAAATGGAGCAAGCTAATTCTATCACTACTCTTAGGAGTGGAAAGATCATTGACAAAATCATTCTGGTTAGGGCTAAAAAGCCTAAGGACCCGAAAAATGACAACAATGGTAGACTTAACACTGCTTCATAAGATTTAGAACTAGAACCTTAAGGCAAGCCAATTACCCCATTCCCCTAATGGTTGGTTGCACCAAAACCTCTATTGAACTCTCAGGATATTCTAGAGGTGCTTAAGCAAGTGAAGGTCAACATCCCTCCACTGGATGTCGTTAAACAAATTCCTTCATATGTCAAATTGCTGAAAGATCTATACACTACCAAAAGATGGCAAACTATTCAAAAGAAAATCTTTTCGACAGAAAAAGTGAGTGCAATCTTAAGACAAGATGAGCCACAAAAGTACAAAGATCCCAGTAGCCCAACCATCACTTGTGTGATTAGGAACTACCGGGTTGAGCATGCACTTCTTGACTTAGGAGCGAGTGTAAATCTAATTCCTTATTCGGTCTATGAACAATTAGGCCTTAGCGAATTAAAACCCACCAAAACTACATTGTAACTTGCTGATCGCTCAATTCGTGTATCGAGGGGAATAATAGAAGATGTGTTGGTCCAGGTTGACAAATTCTACTATCCAGTAGATTTTATCATCCTAGACACTCAACCCATTATGGATACAAGCACTCAAATCCCTGTCATACTTGGTCATCCATTCCTTGCTACATCAAATGCAATCATAAATTGTAGGAATGGGGTTATAAGCCTATCTTTCTGGAATACGACATTGGAGTTGAATATATTTTTCAATATGGGCAAACAGTTAGAGGATGACGATGATTTCCACGATATTAACCTAATTGATTCTTTCATGGATGATAAAGCACTCCTGACTCTATACTTTGACTCTCTAGAGACATGCTTGGCCCACTCCCCCAATGTAGACGATGATATGATTAGGGATATGGATGCCTTGCTTGATTCTATGCTGGTACTTGAAGCACCGAAGTTGGACCTAAAACCTTTACACGCTGATATAAAATATATTTATTTAGGTCGAGATGAGACATACCCGACGATGATTTCTTCCCACCTTGGGTAAGAACAGGAGAGTATACTTATCTCTACTCTCATTGAGCATAAGGGAGCCCTTGGATGGTTGATTGCGGACCTCAAGGGAATTGACCCTTTGATTTGTACTCACCTCATTCATCTTGAAGTAATGTGAAGACCTCACGGCAACCACAACGTAGAATAAATCCAAACATGAAGGAAGTGGTTAAGGCCGAGGTTCTCAAGCTATTGGATGTAGGTATCATATACCCAATATCTGATAGCCGATGGGTGAGTCCAACTCAGGTGGTTCCTAAGAAGTCCAGAATCGCCATCGTAGCCAATGCCGACAATGAACTCATGCCAACTAGGATCACTACCGGTTGGAAAATGTTTATTGACTATAGGAAGTTGAATACTGTCATGAAGAACTACTTTCCTTTGCTCTTTATCGATCAAATTTTGGAAAGGCTAGCTGGTCATTCCTATTACTGTTTCCTTGATAGATATTCGGGATACAACCAGATCGAGATAGCCCTTGAAGATCAAGAAAAGACCACATTCACATGTCTCTTTGACACTTTTGCTTATTGAAGGATGCCATTTGGACTATGTAATGCCCCTGCCACTTTTCAGCGATGTATGTCGAGTATTTTTTCTAACATTATGGGAAAATATTTAAAGATCTTCATGGATGACTTCTTGGTCTTTGGTCCATCCTTCAGCGAATGCTTGAAAATTTTGAAATGTGTGCTGAAGCAATATGAGGAAAAGGATTTGGTACTTAATTGGGAGAAGTGTCATTTCATGGTTCGTGAGGGAATTGTTCTTGGACATATCATCTCATCTAAAGAAATTGGGGTAGATAAGGTTAAAATTGATCTTATCTCTAACTTACCTTCACCCAAGAGCATAAAAGATGTGCGATCCTTCCTTGGACACACCAGATTTTATAAACGATTCATAAAGGACTTTAGTCATCTCTCTTGTCCTTTATGTAATCTACTTCAAAAGGATGTACCATATGAGTAGACTGAGCAATCCTAAGAAGCTTTCTCTAAGTTAAAGGGCATGTTGACTACCGCACATATCATGCAACCACCCGATTCGAACATTCCTTTTGAACTTATGTGTGATACGTCTAATTATGCTATTGGGGCGGTGTTAGGCTAAAGAAAACAAAAGAAGCCCTACGTTATTCATTATGCAAGTAAGACTTTAAATTCAACCGAAGTGAATTACTCTACTACGAAAAAGGAACTCTTAGTCATGGTATTCGCTTTGGACAAATTTAGATCTTACTTGATTGGATTCAAGATCATAATCTACACTGATCATGCGGCACTCAAGTATCTTCTCTCTAAGAATGATGCTAAGGCCCGCTTGATACGATGGATCCTTCTACTCCAAGAATTTGATTTGGAAATAAAAAATAAAAAGGGAGTAGAAAACGAGTGGCTAACCATCTTTCGAGACTTGACCTCCCTAATTCCCTTAAGACGACACCCATAAATGACATGTTCCCTGATGAAAAATTGTTTAAAGTCTCCTACTCACCTTAGTTTACTGATATTACTAAGTATCTTGCCACAAGTTTCACGCCGATATATTGGACTGCGCAAGATAAGAAAAAGTTCTTCGTCGAGGTTCCCAAGTTCTTCTGGGATTATTTGTATTTGTTTAAATATTTCCCAGACCAAATCTTAAGGAGATGTGTGCCAGATAATGAACACCAAAGTGTTATCTTCTTTTGTCACTCTTAGGCTTGTGGTAGTCACATCTCTACCAAAAAGACCATGGCCAAAATTCTGTAGTGCATCTTTTACTGGCCCACTATGTTCAAGGACACTCATGAGTTTTATAAAGTTTGTGAGTGTTGTTAGAAATTAGGAGCATTGTCTCGTCGAAATATGATGTCTTTAAACCTTATTCTCATCATTGAAGCATTTGATTGTTGGGGCATCGATTTCATAGGACCATTTCCCCAATCTTTTGGAAATTTATACATCTTGCTAGTAGTAGACTGTCACTAAATGGGTCGAAGCGATCCCGTTCCAGAACAATGATCATCAAACGGTCATTAAATTCTTAAAAGAGAACGTTCTTTCCCGGTTCGGAATGCCTCGAGCCATCATTAGTGATGGAAGTTCACATTTTTGTAATAGGCTAACTTAATGAAGAAATATGGCATCTCTCACAAGGTGAGCACTCAATACCACCCACAAACAAGTAGGCAAGCTGAGATTTCCAATAGGAAAATTAAACAAATCTTATACAAAATGGTTAACCCTGAACGCAAATATTGGTTAATCTGATTGACCGATGCTTTATGGGCTTACCGTACTGCGTTTAAGACCTTTATTGGAATGTCTCCCTTTAAACTTGTCTATGAGAAAGCTTGCCACTTACCTATGGAGTTGGAACATAGAGCCTATTGGGCTATTAAAAATCTAAATTTTGATTTGGACAACACTGGCTCGCTGTGCAAACTTCAATTAAATGAACTTGAAGAAATTCGGAACGATGCGTATGAGAACTCGAGAATTTACAAGGACAATATGAAGGTGTTTCATGACCAACACATTCTTCAGAAATCATTTACACCTAGTTAGAAAGAACTCTTGTATAATTCTTAGTTACATATTTTTCCGGGTAAACTCCAATCTCGTTGGACCGGCCCTTTCACTATTACTAATGTCTATCCTCATGGGGCTATCGTGATTCAGAATCAAAATAATGGCAATGAATTCAAAGTAAATGGACATCGTTTAAAGCCACTTGTTGAGTAATTTAATCTAGAGGACATGTCCATACCTTTGAATGATCCTGTTTACTAGGATTTTCCTCCTAGTTTGACGGAGGCATAGTTAGGTTTATTACTTTCTGCTGTTTAGGATAGTTTATTTTTTGCTGTTTTAGGATAGTTTACTTTCCAGTAGTTTGGATTTTCTTGTGCTAACCCATCTTCACACTAAGATCATTGGAAAAGCCTCAAATTTCCTTCTTTAGGTATTATCTTTCCATCACTTCCTTTTTTTTATTTCTTTGCCTCTTTCGCATTTCATGCTTATTTCTTTACAATGAGGACAATGTAGATTTTAGGTTGGAAATGGGAGATTAGGTAAACTAATCAGTATTTTCTCAGTTTTGAGCATTTTTTTTTAAAATATTTAATGTTTCAAGTTGAAATCTATTTGGGACGGGATGAATTATGTACTTAAGAATTCTTTGAGTATGATAAGATATAAAGTGAATTTTGGATTGTTGAAGTTTGATTAATTAAGTAATCTATCACCTAAGTTCTTGCACTCAACTGATTAAGAGGAAGTTTGAATACTAGGTCAATAAAAATCACAAGACACACACAATTTGTCTTTTGAAAGACATGTGTAAGGCCCGTATCTTAGACCGTACCATTCTTTAAGCTTCCGCGGTCCTCCCGGTCGAATTTCGGCAACCCTCGACCTGTATCCGACGTTTGCACACGATCCTAAGCCGAGTCCTGCATACTGAAATTGGCTCGACCCGAAACTCGTACCCTAGTGACCACACCATCACCGCGGTTCCAAAGCTGCATCTCACATGCCGATGCAATACCCAGGCTAGAAGATATGGGCCCACATTCATTTCGAGAAAAACATCACGCGTACAAATTCCAAGAGCATCTCTATGACCTACCCATCAATCAATCAATCAAGTACACACCATACCACAAGTACAAGAAACCCGTACCTTTCCCATTCCCAAAGTCAACTCTCTCTCTCTCTCTCTCTCTCTCTCTCTCTTCACCCATCCCTTTCTTGCAACTCCATCACTCCACCCATCACTCCACTTCCCTCTCTCTCTCATTCTCTCTCTTCACTCCCAAGCAACAAAAAAAATCTAATGTCCAAGCCTTTCCAAGAGCAATCCAATTGTGGCCCATTTTCCCACCCTCTCATCTCCCATCTCAACCATTCATTTATCATCAACCTCCATCAAGATTGAAGATAAGGAGCCTAGGAGTCCAATGAGCTAAAGAAGGAGGCCTAAGGTGGGTGATCCACCATTGATTTTAAATTTTTTTAGAGCCCACTTGTTGTGGGACCCACTTGATGTATGTATAGGGAGGGCCCAATAATGGCGGGGTCCCTTCCCTTCATTATCTCTCTCTATCTCTCTTTCATTTTCCTTGGTGATGATGATGATGTGAGTGGCCCATCTATGACATATGTATTATTTCCATGCCATCCGTTTTGGGATGTATGGACCCACCATGATGAATGGATTAGATCCACACTGTTCATAAGTGGGCCACATGATTGTGGGCCCTATTCATTGCACGTGTACAGATCGTCCATTCATGTGAGGCCTACCATGATGGATGAGTTTTCCATCCAGGCCGTCCATCCAGCGTCTCTAGACGTTGGACGCTGGCATCTCTTACTCTCTCTCTCACACACACACACGTGTGTGTGTGTGTGTATATATGATATATAATATTATTTAATATAATATATTATATTAAAATAATAAATGATATGGTGGTCCACTCCCATGTGGGACCCACCATACCTACAGCAGCTACATAGCAACTGTATTAATGTCAGCTACCACTGACGTTAGGAGAAATCCTCACCGTCTAGGGAGTAGTGACATCACTAGTTCTGTGGACCCCATCGTATATGTGTTTCATCCTTTTGGCGTGATCATCTTAGGTGGGCCACGCTAGTGGACCCCACCTTAATCCATATGTTTCATCAAATGGACGGTGTCATGCACGGCCCCACCATGATGCTTGTGTTATGTCCCTACCGTTCATTTATTTATGGATGTGGGGGTGGGAGGGGGGCCACCGTGATGTATGGGTTTTGCCACACCGCCCAGTACGCTGGACAGGTGGGATCCACCATAGATGTATGCGTTTTATCCATCCGTCCATCTAGATGGTGGCAGCAGGGGCCCACCATTGATGGATGTATTCCATCCAACCGTCCACCCATCTGACGTGTTGGCCACATGCGTGGACCCGACCATGATGTATGTGCTGCATCCATGCCACCCATTAGTGGGCCCCATGATGTCAGCAGTCCTGTGGGCCCACTACTATATATGTTGCATCTAAACTGTCCATCCATTTAGCAAGACCATCTCAAGGCTTGAGACTAAAAATGAGACAGATCCAGTTATCAAGTGGACCACACTGCAGAAAATAGTGGTGTTGAATGTCTATCATTGAAACCCCATTTTCGGTTACATAAGTTTTGGATCAATATGATATTTGTTCCTCCCCCTGTCCAAGTCTTTGTGACCTTGGGAACAGACTAGATGGGAAATAAATACTATGGTGGGCCCACTGGAAATTCAAATATGGAAATCATTATCACCACTGCCATTTGTGGTATGGTCTAGATGATCCTTTGGATATGATTCTTTTTTTTGAATAATGCTCTAAAATGATCTCTAACAATAGATGAATGGTGTGGTTGGTTTGAACCCATTCAGGCCAACCCATTTGATTTGGCCCATTTGTACCGGCCCATTTATATCGACCCATTTGATCGACCCAATTGATTCGGCCCATTTGTACCGTCCCATGTAATTCGGCTCATTTGTACCGAGCCATTTGATTTGGCCCATTTGACTCGGCCTATTTGAACCAGTCCATTTGATCACCCATTTGATGTAATTGAGGCCCATCATGATGCATATTAGGCCCTTGTGCTAGGCCGTGGGCCCCTATCTGACTGGCCCTATGAGCGTCATTCCTTGGGAACAATGTTGTTTAAATGTCCACATTGAGGGGCAATGATGGTTGGATATCCACGTTGTGACCTTTCCTTAGGCCTTATTAGGCCCATTCTCATCATTCTCTAGTGGGTTAACCCAAACGCTTGGGCTCCATTAATTTTAATTGATCCATCATCGGTCGTCCATCTATGGACCCCGCCTTGCATCGAGGTTGATTATCGATGCCGATTATCGGTGTCGATTATCGATACGGGCTACCGTTGCTGATTATGAGTTTGTGACAACATAACATCATGATACATACCCATACGCATCATCTGTATGTTTGTTATGAGATGTGATTGGCCATTGCATATGCCATAGTGCAGGTGATTTATGGGACTCCCCGATAGGCGGAGTTATCCCACATGAGCGCACGGTATGCGCAGGGTTGATGCATGATTGGACTGCATGACTCATGCATTTTGCATTTTTGTGATTGTGATTACTGTATGACCTAACGACATTAAGGCCATAACCTCCATAGACACATCGTGGATGGCCAGATTGGATACCGGAAATAATGTTTCTAGCATCGGGGCATCATAGATGTCCCTGGGTGAAAATCCATAAACCCGATGGTACCAGAGGATGACTCCAACATCGAGACCAAGTAGATACATGAGCACACGAGGGCCGTATACCAATAAGCCACATCTCCCACTATGTCATGGTCGGTTGGAAAGGGGTGTGACCTTACCTGCTTGAGTGAGGGGGCAATTTCTAGGTTGAGTTTGACCAGCTTGAGGAATAGGTCCACTATCAACGAGCTGGGCCCGATATTGGCAGGTGAATAGTAAGGGCTCTTCTACTCACCTAGTTGTGTGCTCGGATAGGGGCAACAACCTGGCTAGAGTGTACTAGACCCCGGTGATTATCCAGAGTAAGAACTATACTGATATTTGATGCTCTAGAGATGAGCTACATTGACATATGGATTCGAATGAGGACTGGTGTGCTTCAGTTACATCTTGCATCGTATGGCCTTGGTATGGCCAATATCATTCACTCCTTGCATTGCATGGTCTTGATATGGCCGATAGCACTCATGCCTTGCATCGCACAGCCTTCGTAGGACTGATGACATTCATGGACTTACTGGCATTTCCACATTACCCTGATATTGCAACTTGCATTTCTACCATATGCACACACTTTCACCACCCTCTAAGCTTTTTATAAGCTTATGCATGACCGTTGCGTGTAGGCGATGCTAGGTAGTAGTAGTTCAAGAGCAGGAGCGTGATGCAAAGCTTCCAGAGTTTTGGCTTTATTATCTTGTATTTCCCTTCATACGCATTGTACCTTAAAGTTTTTTTTTATCATAGTGGATTTTATAATGGTGTTCTTGTGGTTATTGTTCGTAGGTTATGCTTATGGTTATTCTCATTATGAATCAAATTGATGTTAAAAATCCTCCTTATAGGAACCCAGGATCGGAACCTGGTAAATGAGTGCCGGGAGCCGGGAATGGGGTTTTACAGAGGCTGTTGGTGCCGGATTCAGCGATCAGGAATTTTGTGAGCTCGGTTTCCGAGTTTGGGGCGTGACAACATGCTTGAATTTTTTATTGTTAGTATATGAATCATTGATTGATGGTGAGAATTAAGTCTGGAGAATTTTATCCACCTTAAAAGAAGAAAAGAACCAGTTATAAAAAATAGAAGATCGACAAAAAGGTCATGAAAAGAATGAAAAGAATGAAAAATCTGGAAAAGAATGCAAAATTAAAGAATAGATAAAAATTGACGGTCGATATAAAATAAAAAACTGAAAAAAGAAGGAGAAAGGGATAAGTTCAGAATCAGTACTTGAGTTTCAAACCAATCTTGAAGTGATGAGCATGGCTAACATTATGAAATGATAGTATTCTTATGAGAAGTAAGTTTATTGCCGCAGAGCACTTTGGAGAACTAGGTATATGAACTTATGCTCTGAATCAATTAAGAACTTATTTGATTAATTGTTCAAATTATTCGGCTCTAGGTTTTCAAAATTCCACTTTCTCTCCTCAAGTCTACCCATTCACACTTGAGTGTACAAAAAGATTGTTTTTCCTAAAGAGGTTTTGGACATTGAGCATTGAGGTTTATTTCACACATACTTTGCTCAGGACTAGTAAATTGCTGGTTAGGAATTGTGTTGAGGGTCAAATATTACATATTATCCCTTCTTTATTTCTTAGTTTTATAAACATGATATTGCTTAATGTCCTCTTTTACTCATGTTTGTGTTACAAGGTGAATTAAGAGCTTGATTTGGAAAAGATATTAAAAGCATGGATTTAATGCTCAAAAGTCACCATGGCAAAGAATGGATCTTTGTTGAGGGTCAAATATTGCATATTAGACCCCATTTATTATGTGGATTTACAAGCATAATATTGTTTAACGCCCGGTTTTAACTGTGTTTGTGATACAGGGTGTATTTGAGAGCATGATCCGAGAAAAAGTCGCTAAAAAGCATGGATTTAATAATTCGAGGACACCAAGGTTAGGGACGGACTCCAGGGGACCAAGATCAATGAATTTACACGCCAGAGATCCAAGAAAACTGAGAAATTGAAGTTCAAGTGGCCTGGAAGTAAGCTAGAATGCAAGATCACAGGGTTCTCACCATCTGATCAGCTCGAAACTACATACATGGCCTGAGGACCATAAACTAACCATACACATCGAAATTCATCCGTCGGATCATCATGGAAGCGGCCCAACGGACAAATCAGCCCATTGATCTGTGAACTGGGGCCCGCTTGATCGTTGGATATGCTTCAAAGTTGGGCTCGACCCCTTTCATCAGCTGAGGAAATAGATTGACGGAGCGGATTTCTATTAAACATCACGGTAGACCCCACTAGTGGGGGTGCGTGTACACAGTGCGGTGCATTCCCGCACCGCACCAGGACGTCCAAAGTCGGTCAGCGTCTGCTGACCGACGTTTTTCTTCTAAATAGAGAAGACGCCCAGCGTCTCTCTCTCAGCCGACGCCGGCTTCATGCAGTGGGGCCCACCTCTCATTCAAAGAGCCGATCCAAACCGTCCATCAGTCTGACAAGGTCCATATAAGCAAGACCTAGCTAACTGAATTGTAGAAGACAACGGAGATCGGGTTTCAGCTGATTGAACGAAGAATGGATGGCGGAGCAGAAAAATCAGTGGACCACACCTAATCCAAGCTAATCAAACTCTTTTCAAACGATTTTTCGAGGGAATTTCGATGAACGGCGTGGATTTTTCAAATCAACAAAGAAGTGGGCCCCATCACACGATCAGCGCAATTACCGTGCGCAGGGACAGCGTCCGCAAGATCCGGACGATCCGCGAAGTAGTGGGCCCCACCCATTGATCATATGGATGATCAGATCCGTTCATTCACTCTAGAAGGAGGGTGTGACCATAGCCTAGGTGGTGGAATTATAAAAGTCGTCGGAGATCCGTTTTTGATCGACCAAACGCAGGATGGACGGCAGCTCAGGAAATCTAGTGGTCCACACTCATTACACTTGAAATATACTCCATCCCGGACGGTTTTTCGTCCTGAAGACAATGGACGACGTGGATTTCCCAACTGACCTCAGGAATGGGCCCCACTGACTAGCAGAGCTCCCTGCGTAAGCTCTGTTACGTGATCCAGAAAAACCGGAAGTTCCGAATTTTCTTGGCCCATCATCCATGATCAACTTGCCGATCTGAACCGTCCATTGTGAAGTCCTCTCAAACACGTCCCAGAGGACGTTGATTTTACGGATATCATGCAAGGAAAGTGGGAGATTGGAAGCCACGAACTTAGCTGCGTAAGTTGCTGCGAGAACTCTCCTCCGTCCGCATCTGTTCACGATTCCAGCACGGATTCTCCTTTCCACGGGCTCCCCACCTAGTGCTTATAAAAGAGAGAGAGAGAGAGAGAGAGAGAGAGAGAGAGAGAGAGAGAGAGAACGGGGAGCAGCTGAGTTTTGAGGCACAGCAGTGACGTCAAGAGGAAGAGAGAGGCAGGAGATTAAGAGTTTAGTTTTGTTTTCTTTTTCTTTTATTTATTTTATATTTGTTTGAGAGATAGTCCATCTATGACGGGCTAAACCTCTTAGCTAGGGCCAAGAGGTGAAGCTTGTAGTGTGATGGGAACTCTTTGCTTGCCTTTTGTTTAGCTTGATCTGATATTGATTTGGGTTTTTATTAAGGGAATGCTTTCAGTCTTTAATGGTCTGTTGTGACTGAAATTACAATGGGTCTGTGATGGCTTTGAGCATGTTCTTTTCCTCTTTATGCTTATGACGTCAGGAAACTCTGTTGTTCACTATCGTCTCCTGGGCATGGTCGGATGACGGTACCCTTCCTAGCCCTCATAAACATGTTGACTGGTTGGTAATTAGTTTAATTCTGTTGTTTGCTTTGTCTCCTGGGCATAGTTTGGTGATGGAATCCATTTTAATTCATACACCTTTCATCTCTTGAAACTTATATCAATGGCAGTTCAGTAAATTTTCATAATTTGTAATCCAGGCATTAGATCTCCCTGATCTCTACAAGTGGATCCTCTGAATCCCTAGTTTCCCTTCTCTGAATTTTCTTAAGTTTTAGATAAATATTTCATCATTATTTTTCAAATTACAATCAATTTAGATTTCATCTCATTCTAGTTCTATTTCTACTTAGTTTCAGATAACGTACAAGTTCCAGTCCCTTGGGATTCGACCTCGGTTTTACCGAGTTTATTACTACATCACAACCCTATACTTGGGGCGTGAACAAGTTTTTGGCGCCGTTGCCGAGGACTGACGGCTACGATTTTTTGAAATTAATTAGATTTAGAGTTAGTTTAAGATTAGGATTTTACTATTTTTAATTTTTTATTTTGTTTTCTATTTTGATTCATAGAACTAACTTATTTTCTATTCTGTAGGTTGTTAAGATAAAACTTCTAATTTGGTAAACTCTTTCTGATTTTCTAGATTTTCTAACTCTTTAGATTTGATTTGCTTTAAAAATTTCTTCTATTTAGAAACTAACTTATTTTGTTTTATTTTGCAGGTCTTTAGCTTAAGGACTCCAATTTGGTAATCTCCTTCCAACCCTCTTTTCTTTTTAGATTCATATTTTCTTTCTTAGGATTAGATTTAGGATTTGATTGAGGGCTGTGAGTGTTTCATGCCCAAGTGGACCCGTGACGACACTCGACGTCTCTTGATTGAAGGAGGATTAGTTGAGGGGTTGACTGTCCATCGCAGGATTAGACACCGCTCGAATTCCCCTGAGTTAATTGAGGTTATGGCCGCAAATCAACCTCAAGCACTACCTCAACAGATGGATGAGGAAGTACATGATGAGAATGAGGTGCTTCAAGCACCCCCGCCTCGTACTTTACGGGATTATTTACAACCGGCGGGGGTGAGTACGCTCTCATGCATGATTTTTCCTGAAAACACAGGACAGATGGACATCAAGCCAGGAGTTATCCAACTCCTTCCTAAATTCCATGGGCTTGAATCAGAAAGTCCATACTTACATTTGAAAGAGTTCGATGAGATTATAGCCACCTTATACTTTCCCAATATATCCGAGGATACAATCAGGCTGAAACTCTTTCCTTTTTCCTTGAAAGAGAAGGCTAAGACGTGGTTACATTCACTGCGTCCTAGATCCATTGGCACATGGAATGATTTACAGAGGGAATTCATAAAGAAATTTTTTCCACATCATAAAACGATTACCCTCAGAAAAACAATCATGACTTCGCCCAAAAGGAAGATGAAACATTCTACCAATTTGGGAAAGGTTCAAGGATCGTGTCAGTTCATGCCCACAACACGGTTTTGAAATGTGGCGCATTACAAATTTCTTCTATGATGGACTGACATCTTCCATGCGCCAACTGGTCGAGACAATGTGTAATGGAGAATTCATGAATAAAGAAGTCAATGAGGTATGGGATTACCTCGATAGACTTGCCGAGAATACACAATCATGAGACCATTACCCAAAATCAAACACCACACCTAGGCCAACTCAATCTAAGGAGAAAGGTGGAGTATATCTCCTGAAAGAAGAGGACGATGTAAATTTTAAAGTGACTAATCTCACTCGAAGAGTCGAGGCCATGGAAGGAAAGAAGGATAAGGTTAATGAAATTGTTTGCGGCATCTGTGATTGCAACATTCACACAACTGAAAATTGTCCTACCATATCTGCCTTTCGAGGAGTGTTGAATGAGCAAGCCAATGCCGTAAATAACTATCAAAGACCTTTCAATGGATCTACCTCCAATACATACAATCCTGGTTAGAGAAATCATCCAAATCTTAGTTGGAGGAATGGACAAACTGCTACCCCTCAAAGTTTCTTCAATCAAAATCCAAATCAGGGGAAACCTAAAAAAGAACCGGTTCAAAATTCCATACAAGAGCTGACTCAGGCAGTGCATGGACTTACAGACTTTATGTAAAAAATAGATTCACGTATGACGGTTATAGAAAAGGGAATACTTCCTGCACAACCGCTCCCTAATCCTAAACCGCAATACGAGATAAATGATCCCAGCTCTTCAAATCAAATGGGACACGCTAAATCCATCACCACTCTTAGGAGTGGGAAGATCATTGATAAAACCCTTCCGGTTAGGCCCGAAAAGCCTCAAGAACCAGAAGAGGACAATAATGATGGATCTAGTGATGTCCCACAAAATTTAGAACCGGAACTTCTAGAGAAGCCAGTTGCTCCATTCCCCCAACGGTTGGTTGCACCAAAACGTCTTTCTAACTCTCAGGATATTCTGGAGGTGTTGAAACAAGTGAAAGTCAACATTCCTCTACTTGATGTCGTAAAACAGGTTCCTCTATATGCAAAATTTCTGAAAGACCTATGCACGACCAAAAGACGGCAGAGTATTCAAAAGAAGATCTTCTTGACTGAGAAAGTGAGTGCCATCTCAAGCAAGACGTGCCGCTATAAATTCAAGGATCCCGGTAGCCCAACCATATCATGTGTAATCGGGAACCATCGAATTGATCACGCACTTCTTGACTTAGGAGCAAGCGTCAATCTGATTCCCTACTTGGTATACAAACAGTTAGGGTTGGGTGAGTTAAAACCCACCCTAACCACACTACAACTTGCCGATCGAACTGTTCGTGTACCAAGAGGGATTATTGAGGATGTGTTAGTCCAAGTCGATAGATTTTACTACCCTGTAGATTTTATGATCCTGGACACCGAATCCATCAACAATATGAGCACTCAGATTCTCGTCATTCTTGGTCGCCCATTCCTTGCCACGTCAAATGCAATCATCAATTGCAGGAATGGTGTCATGACTATGTCTTTTGGAAATTTGACATTGGAGTCAAATATCTTTTTCAATAACGGCAGCCACGCAGAGGATGATGACGATGTCCACGACATTAACATGATCGATACTTTCGTGGAAGATAGGACACCCCTTACCTTATCCTCTGATCCTCTAGAGACGTGCTTAGCCCACTCCCATGAGTTTGATGATGATATGATTAGGGAGACGTGTGCCTTGCTTATCGCCGTGTACTTGAAGTTAACCGGTGGAGGCCACAATTTGAAGAAT
This sequence comes from Magnolia changhungtana, assembly GCA_030180095.1. NCBI lineage: Eukaryota > Viridiplantae > Streptophyta > Magnoliopsida > Magnoliales > Magnoliaceae > Magnolia > Magnolia changhungtana. The sequence continues at coordinate 8,441,885 of JASAUF010000446.1, forward strand.
TGCCATAAACTGATGTAGTGCCTCTACCGTCTAACCTCAAGGCACCGAAGCTTGACCTAAAACCTTTGCCCTCTGATTTGAAATATGCCTATTTAGGTTAAGATGAGACATACCCGGTGGTGATCTCTGCCCACCTGGAGAAAGAACAGGAGAGTATGCTTATATCTACTCTCCTTGAGCATAAAGGAGCCCTAGGATGGACAATAGCAGACCCCAAGGGAATCGATCCATCGATTTGTACTCACCACATATATCTTGAGGATAATGCGAAGACTGCTCGGCAACCACAACGTAGACTAAATCCAAACATGAAGGAAGTGGTTAAGGCTGAGGTTCTCAAACTATTGGATGTGGGTATCATATACCCTATATCTGATAGTCAATGGGTGAGTCCAACTCAGGTGGTTCCTAAGAAGTCCGGAATCACCATCGTAGCCAATGCTAATAATGAACTCGTGCCGACTAGAGTCACTACTGGTTGGAGGATGTGCATTGACTACAGAAAGTTGAATACCGTCACAAGGAAGGATCACTTTCCTTTGCCCTTCATTGATCAAATCTTAGAAAGGCTAGTTGGTCATTCCTATTCACTGTTTCCTTGTGGTATTCGGGCTACAATCAGATTGAAATCGCCCACGAGGACCAGGAAAAGACCACATTTACATGTCCCTATGGCACCTTTGCTTACCGAAGGATGCCATTCGGACTATGTAATGCCCCTGCCACCTTTCAGCGATGTATGCTGAGTATCTTTTCTGATATGGTGGGGCAATATCTAGAGGTCTTCATGGACGATTTCTCTGTCTATGGTTCATCTTTCAGCAAGTGCTTGGAAAGTCTTAAATGTGTGCTGAAAAGATGTGAAGAAAAGAACTTGGTACTTAATTGGGAGAAGTGCCATTTCATGGTTCATAAGGGAATTGTCCTTGGACATATCATCTCGTCCAAGGGAATTGAGGTAGATAAGGCAAAAATCGATCTTATCTCTAACCTGCCTCCACCCAATAACATCAGGGACGTGCGATCCTTCTTAGGACATGCAGGATTTTACAGGCGATTCATAAAAGACTTTAGTCTCCTCTCTCGTCCTTTATGTAATCTTTTTCAAAAGGATGTTCCATACGAGTGGACTGAGCAATGCCAGGAAGCTTTCACCAAGCTTAAAGGCATGTTAACCACTGCACCCATCATGTAACCACCCCATTTGGAGCCTTCCTTTTGAGCTTATGTGCGACGCTTCTGATTATGCTCTTGGAGCGGTTCTAGGCCAGAGAAAAGATAAGAGGCCATACGTCATCCATTATGCGAGTAGGACTTTAAATCCTGCCCAAGTGAACTACTCGACTACGGAAAAGGAACTCTTAGCTGTAGTGTTCGCCTTGGACAAATTTAGATCCTACTTGATCGGATCCAAGATCATTATCTATACAGATCATGCGGCACTGAAGTATCTTCTTTCTAAGAATGATTCTAAGCCCCGCCTGATACGATGGATCCTTCTACTCCAAGAATTTGATTTGGAAATTAAAGATAAAAAGGGAGTAGAGAACGTAGTGGCCGATCACCTTTCTCACCTTAATACCTCTGATTCCCTTGAGGCGACCCATATCAACGACATGTTCCCTGATGAACAGCTGTTCAAAGTCTCCCATTCACCTTGGTTCGCTGATATTGCTAATTATCTTACTACAGGTTCCATACCGATACATTGGACTGCGCAAGATAAGAAGAAATTTTTCACCGAGGTGCGCAACTTCTTCTGGGATGTTCCTTACTTGTTTAAATATTGCCCAGACCAAATTTTGAGGAGATGCGTGCCAGACGATGAGCATCAGAGTGTCATCTCCTTTTATCACTCACAGGCATGTGGTGGTCACTTTTCTGCAAAAAAGACCACGGTCAAGATTCTGCAGTGTGGCTTCTATTGGCCCACTATGTTCAGGGATACTCATGAGTTTTGCAAAGCTTGTGAGCGTTGTCAGAAATTGGGAGCATTGTCCCGTCGAAATATGATGCCCTTGAATCCCATTCTTATCATAGAGGCATTTGATTGCTGGGGCATCGATTTCATGGGACCATTCCCCAAATCTTTTGGGAATTTATATATTTTGCTTGCCGTAGACTATATCACTAAATGGGTCGAAGCGATTCCGTGTCAGAATAATGACTATCGCACGGTCATTAAATTCCTAAAAGAGAACATCCTTTCCCGATTCGGAACACCTCGAGCCATTATTAGTGATGGGGGCTCACACTTTTGTAATAGGCCATTCGAGAGTTTAATGAAGAAATACGGTATCTCTCATAAGGTGAGCACCCCATACCACCCACAGACAAGTGGGCAAGCTGAGATTTCTAATAGGGAGATCAAACACATTTTGGAGAAAACGGTTAACCCTGACCGTAAGGATTGGTCAATTCGATTGACCGATGCCTTATGGGCGTACCGTACTGCTTTTAAAACTCCTATTGGAATGTCTCCCTTTAGACTTGTCTATGGGAAGGCTTGCCACTTGCCTGTGGAGTTGGAACATAGAGCCTACTGGGCGATCAAAAATCTAAATTTCAATCTGAACAATGCTGGCTCGCTACGCAAACTTCAATTAAATGAACTTGAAGAAATTCGGAACGACGCATACGAGAACTCGAGAATTTACAAGGACAAGATGAAGGCGTTTCATGACCAACATATTCTACGAAAATCATTCACGCCAGGCCAGAAAGTCCTTTTGTATAATTCTCGATTACATCTCTTTCCGGGTAAGCTTCGATCTCGTTGGACCGGCCCTTACATTGTTGTTACTGCTTATCCTCATGGGGCCATCGAGATAAGAGATCCCGACAATGGCAAGGAGTTTAAAGTAAATGGACATCGTTTAAAGCCATTTGTCGAGAAATTTGATTCAGAGGACATGTCCATGCCTCTGACTGATCCTGTTTACCAGGACTGATCTCCTAGTCTGATGGAGGTATAGGTAGGTTTATCGCTTTCATAGGATTAGGGTTGTTGCTTTGGTCTGGCTGAAGACGGTAAACTTAGCGCTCCTGGGAGGCAACCCAGCTTTTCAACTTATTTTATTTTCCTAGTTAGTTCAATGTTTGTGGGTAACATTACTGCAAACCCTCACGAGACTACAACTCGTCCACTAGGGGCAACCTAGGGGTTTAAAGGCTTGTTGCATACGCTAAATGTAATTGAGAGCACCTGCGAAAGTGGTATAGGTAGGATTTTATTTCTTGTTATTTTTGTGTTGTTTTTTCTCTCGTGCTCACCCGCTCTCATGTTGAGATCTCTTGGAAAGTCTCTCACGATTCATCATTCAGGTAATATCTTCCCATCACTTCTCTTTTACTTTCGTTGTCCCATGTGCATTCCATGCTCATATCTTTTACATTGAGGACAATGTAGATTTTAGGTTGGGGGTGGGAGATTAGGTAACCTAATCAGTGTTTTTCTTGGTCTTGAGCAAAATTTGTGAAAATTTTTAAATTTTTAAATTTTTTCTGGAAATTCTTATGAATTTGAAGTGATTTTGACGACCATTTTGGATTTATAATGTTAAGATACGTATTGTTGGTAATTCATGACTTTTGGATTCAGTTATCTGTAGATTTCACAGTTAAGTTTGAATTGTTAATCCATGATTAGAAGTTGTAAACATTGATTGAGTCATGATTTCACATACCACATCTCACTTACACATTGAGATTTCAGTTTGATATTGAATGATTAACTTGGTAATCACTGAGCATGAAAGAAACCAGCCTAAAAGATTTGGCCATCAGGGTATAAGAAAGAGTTACACCATGGGTTTGCTCCCTATAGGTGTGGATTCGATTTTTCATGATTAACAGTTGGAAAGAGTTGGGCGATTAGTTTCACCATAGGTTTGCTCCCTATAAGTGAAAATTTGATTCCCATCTTGAAAAAAAAAAAAAAAAAAAAACTAGAAAATGAAAGAATGATTTGTGAGGCAAAGTACTGGTTTAGGTGATGGTTGTTATGAATTTTCTGATTGATTACTAATGATATCATGAAATCGACAATTTGATCTCTTAATGATGTTAGGCCGAGATTTCACTATACACCCATGGAACTCAATGTTTAAAATTATTCTAGTTTATGGATTAACATTTGAACTTGATTTTGAAATTCACCATGCATGAGAGGCCAGGAAAAATCAATAATCAACATTCATGAATCTTAAGAATTCTCATATCTGGATTGTTTTTCAAAATATCACTCGGCTTCACAAGAATTGTCTCGTAATTCTCAAAACTTAATTTTCGCATATTTTGCTCGAGACTAGCAAAATGCTGGTTAGGGATTGTGTTGAGGGTCAAATATTGCATATTAGACCCCATTTACTATGTGGATTTACAAGCACAATATTGTTTAATGCCCGGTTTTAACTGTGTTTGTGATACAGGGTGTATTTGAGAGCATGATCCGAGAAAAAGTCGCTAAAAAGCATGGATTTAATAATCCGAGGACACCAAGGTTAGGGACAGACTCCAGGGGACCAAGATCAACGAATTTACACGCCAGAGATCCAAGAAAACCGAGAAATTGAAGTTCAAGTGGCCTGGAAGTAAGCTAGAATGCAAGATCACAGGGTTCTCACCATCTGATCAGCTCGAAACTACATACATGGCCTGAGGACCATAAACTAACCGTACACATCGAAATTCATCCGTCGGATCATCGTGGAAGCGGCCCAACGGACAAATCAGCCCATTGATCTGTGAACTGGGGCCCGCTTGATCGTTGGATATGCTTCAAAGTTGGGCTCGACCCCTTTCATCAGCTGAGGAAATAGACGGACGGAGCGGATTTCTATTAAACATCACGGTAGACCCCACTAGTGGGGGTGCGTGTACACAGTGCGGTGCATTCCCGCACCGCACCAGGACGTCCAAAGTCGGTCAGCGTCTGCTGACCGACGTTTTTCTTCTAAACAGAGAAGACGCCCAGCATCTCTCTCTCAGCCGACGCCGGCTTCATGCAGTGGGGCCCACCTCTCATTCAAAGAGCCGATCCAAACCGTCCATCAGTCTGACAAGGTCCATATAAGCAAGACCTAGCTGATTGAATTGTAGAAGACAACGGAGATCGGGTTTCAGCTGATTGAACGAAGAATGGACGGCGGAGCAGAAAAATCAGTGGACCACACCTAATCCAAGCTAATCAAACTCTTTTCAAACGGTTTTTCGAGGGAATTTCGATGAACGGTGTGGATTTTTCAAATCAGCAAAGAAGTGGGCCCCATCACACGATCAGCGCAATTACCGTGCGCAGGGACAGCGTCCGCAAGATCCGGACGATCCGCGAAGTAGTGGGCCCCACCCATTGATCATATGGATGATCAGATCCATTCATTCACTCTAGAAGGAGGGTGTGACCATAGCTTAGGTGGTGGAATTGCAAAAGTCGTCGGAGATCCGTTTTTGATCGACCAAACGCAGGATGGACGGCAGCTCAGGAAATCTAGTGGTCCACACTCATTACACTTGAAATATACTCCATCCCGGACGGTTTTTCGTCCTGAAGACAATGGACGACGTGGATTTTCCAACTGACCTCAGGAATGGGCCCCACTGACTAGCAGAGCTCCCTGCGTAAGCTCTGTTACGCGATCCAGAAAAACCGGAAGTTCTGGATTTTCTTGGCCCATCATCCATGATCAATTGCCGATCTGAACCGTCCATTGTGAAGTCCTCTCAAACACGTCCCAGAGGACGTTGATTTTACGGATATCATGCAAGGAAAGTGGGAGATTGGAAGCCACGAACTTAGCTGCGTAAGTTGCTGCGAGAACTCTCCTCTGTCCGCATCTGTTCACGATTCCGGCACGGATTCTCCTTTCCACGGGCTCCCCACCTGGTGCTTATAAAAGAGAGAGAGAGAGAGAGAGAGAGAGAGAGAGAGAGAGAGAACAGGGAGCAGCTGAGTTTTGAGGCATAGCAGTGACGTCAAGAGGAAGAGAGCGGCAGGAGATTAAGAGTTTAGTTTTATTTTCTTTTTCTTTTATTTATTTATTTATTTATTTTATATTTGTTTGAGAGATAGTCCATCTATGACGGGCTAAACCTCTTAGCTAGGGCTAAGAGGTGAAGCTTGTAGTGTGATGGGAACTCTTTGCTTGCCTTTTGTTTAGCTTGATTTGATATTGATTTGGGTTTTTATTAAGGGAATGCTTTCAGTCTTTAATGGTCTGTTGTGACTGAAATTACAATGGGTCTGTGATGGCTTTGAGCATGTTCTTTTCCTCTTTATACTTATGACGTCAGGAAACTCTGTTGTTCACCATCGTCTCCTGGGCATGGTCGGATGACGGTACCCTTCCTAGCCCTCATAAACATGTTGACTGGTTGGTAATTAGTTTAATTCTGTTGTTTGCTTTGTCTCCTGTGCATAGTTTGGTGATGGAATCCATTTTAATTCATACACCTTTCATCTCTTGAAACTTATATCAATGGCAGTTCAGTAAATTTTCATAATTTGTAATCCAGGCATTAGATCTCCCTGATCTCTACAAGTGGATCCTCTGAATCCCTAGTTTCCCTTCTCTGAATTTTCTTAAGTTTTAGATAAATATTTCATCATTATTTTTCAAATTACAATCAATTTAGATTTCATCTCATTCTAGTTCTATTTCTACTTAGTTTCAGATAACGTACAAGTTCCAGTCCCTTGGGATTCGACCTTGGTTTTACCGAGTTTATTACTACATCACAACCCTATACTTGGGGTGTGAACAATCTTAGGAGACAAATATTGAAGATTTCAAGGTCCTAAGATTCAAGAAAACGAAGTAGAGAATGAATGAAGTCAAAAGAACAAGTGCAGAGCTCACATTGACTATGTCATCGACCACCGTTTGATGACATCGAAGCTACCATTCAATGACATCGAACACGGGTCAATGACATCGAATTTATGGATGAAAATCGAGTTAGTCGCTGGACAAATTGAAGACATTTATCGATGACTTAAGGACTTGTTCGATGACTCGAAGATCTACTCGATGACATCGAAGCCAGGTTGAAGACATTGAATTTTCTGTGGACTTTTGGCAAAACTCGCTAGACACATTGGGCATCATTTTCGATTACTCGAAGTACTCGATGATATCGAAGACCTGTTCGATGACATCGAAGGCATCTTCGATGACATCAAATTTATTGAAGAAGTTGAGATGACTCACTGGACTGTTTTGGACACATTATCGATTCCTCGAACAATGTTCGATGACATCGAAGGCAGGTTCGATGACATAAAAGGTTACAGAGTTCGGATGAGGTTATAATAGCGCAGAAAAAGCATGTTTAAAAGGTACCTTTGATGACATCGAAGACTGTTCGATGTCATCAAATGAATCGTGTGGAGTTACGTGGAGTGCATAAATTTGATGCAGTTTCTGGATTTTTCCAAGTCAGTGAGAAAGGAGATGTTGCACAACTATAAATAAGAATCCCCAAGGTACTCCTAGGGGCATCTAGGGCTTGGAGGACCAAAGCACAAGGGTGGAGAGCTGTCGCCAAGCATTTTTCTTTCCTTCTTCCTTAGTTTTTCATGCTTTCTTATAAGGTTTTAGATCCAATCATGTCTATGGTTGGCTAAACCTCTTGGCTAAGGCTAAGGGGTGAAGCTTGTAGCATGATGCGATGTTTTTCTTGCTTTGATTCATGTTTAAGTTGAACTTACTTTGATTCTAGTTTGATAATTAAGGAATACTTTCAATTTTTAACGGTTTATTGTGACTTAAATTATAATAAATCTGTAATAGCTTTGAGTATCTTCTTTTCTTAATTTTTAAGATTATGGGATTGGTAAATCCTGTTGTTTGCCATCGTCTCATGGGCATGGTTTGGTGATGGAATCCCTGCCAATTATCATAATTCTCCTTCATTGAGAATTAGGTCAAAGGAAGTTCATAGAGACTTAGTTGCTATATCTTCCAATTGGATAGGATATGACTCCAATTCCAATTTTGTTATTTGTATCAAGCAAGAGGATTCCCTGATCATTGTAAGTGGATCCTTGGAAACCCTAGTTCCTAACTTTAAATTACAAGTTTTAGTTAAATAATTCACAATTACTCTCTCTACAATTTCAGGTTTAGTTTTACATCTTCTCCTGGTTCTACTTCTAGTTAATTTCAAAAACATATACGATCAGTCCCTGTGGATTCGACCTCGATCTTACCGAGATTATTACTACATCACGACCCTACACTTGGGGTTGTGAACAGTAGTGAACGGAGTAGAAGATCCATGTGGAGCCCGCATTGATAAGTGTGTATATATATAAAAGAGAGAAATAAAGAAAGAAATGTGTTACTAGGCAGTTTTGCCCAACCCAATGACATGAGGGCAGAAGTCTACGTGGGCTGACCCCACATGTGGGACCTTGCATAATGTATGTATCCCATACACTCCATTCATCCGTCTTGTCAAATCATGTTCGGCCATGGGCCCAAAACTCGGGTTGATCCATATTAAAGGTGGGCCATACCATCGGAAAATGCAAGGATAAAAACCTCTTGGACTTGAGATTTCTTGGTTTTAGGATCCCTTAGATTTGGAAATCCCTAGTTTTGGGATCCCTTGGACTTGAGAATCCTTGGAATCAAGATCCCTTAGGTATTTGGTTATATTTGGCATCTTGGATTCAAATCTTTAAATTAGTTGGCGTGTGAATGTTGAAATTATGGTTTTATTAAATCCATTTAAGCATATACATTGCCTGAACTGAAGAAGTCCCAAGGCTCAGATGGGCCATGAGCATAGGATCACATCCTAGCGACTAACCAATGATCTGTAACCATCGATTTATGTTAACAATGATTAGACGGTGCAGATCATTCTACTAAAGTAATTATAGTAATGTAATTGATAATTTGATTATTTCAGGACATCATTAGTAGCCCATGTGCCCAAATGGATTGGTAGCCTAGTGACACACTTGTTATATATGTGGGTATCCATCCGGGTTACTCCCGATAGACCCCACCTTGTTATATATATATATATATATATAATATTCATGCCTTGCAGGCTACATGAGGAGATGATGTTAGTCTAACGTGGGTCACACCATATAGACTTATATATTTCTATTGGGGCATGTCGTTTAGTTCTCACTCTCTGTATATGATGTGCCGATTAAGGCCGATTATTACCTGATATGTCTGATAACATGCTAGTGTACTTGGCTTGGTAGGACACACTAAGAACATGCTTAGTATAGTGACATCATGCCCAGATATTGCCCATACGCATCATTTGTATACATGTTGTGGGTGATGATTGATCATAGCATATGCCTTTGGGCTGAGGTACTTAGGGAACCCACCATGAGTGTCAATGAACCCCACATGTCGTCCCCTCTAGGCTATTATGAGCATGCTTGAGTTGTAATTAAAGGCTACAATTGGCACCCATCTTTGACTCTTTACATACCCCATGGCTTGCTATGAGTAAGCCTTTCGACTATAGGGCCCACCTATGTAGGAGTATGTGAGGCCCATTAGGGGTAGATTTAAGTGGATCCCACCTAGTCATATCCATGTTAGATTTGTGGAGCCCATAGTGATTTTATTTGCAACCAACTTAATTGTGGATCCTCTTTAGTAAATAAATGATGCCCACACCATGGGTTGCTTTGTTGTTCATGTTGTGGCTGCCCATTAGGCCTACTTGTATTTATATATAGTGGTCATAGCATGGCTAAACCCTATAGTTTATGTCGTGTTTCCACCATTGAACTACTGTTTAGGTTCCACACATTGCATGTATTGAGCCCATCGTAGGCCTATGTTTAGTTGGTTGCGAGTTGCCCTCTTGTGCCTCGCTTAGGGATAGTTGTAAGGCCCACTTTGATGACCATTTCGGACCCGCTGTGATTTTTTTTGTTGATCCTACAATTTGTTATCTCGTTTAGATGCCGATAGTTGTATGTTTTGGCCGCTTAGGTACGAGTTTACTAAGTGAGCCCATTAGCTTGAAAGACCACTTAAGTATAGCCCTATGGGCCTCGATAAACTTAGTTTCTAAGTAGGTTTTACCCGTTACGAATGATGAATTTCCACGTGGTGTGATATTTTACATGTGTGTTGTGAGACCCGTATCCTAGAACGTACTGTTCTGTAGACTTCCACGATCCTCCCAGTCGAACTTCGGTGACCCGCAACGCGTAGATAGCATTTGCGTATGACCCTGAGTCACTCGCTGTCAATCTGAGTTGGCTCGACCCGAGACTTGTACCCTTACGACTGCGCCGTCGCTGCAGTTCCAACGCCTTATCTCACCGCCGATACGATACCCAGGCCAGGAGTTGTGGGCCTAAGAATAAATCGAGGAAACACCACAGGTAAAGCGTTCGCCGTTTCCAAGAAGATTCTTAGTTGAGAGAATGAAATCTCTACCCATATCCCTCTTTTCACCAAGTCAACCAAGCCCTTACCTCTCCCATACCTTTCATGCCAACAAGGCAATGCTATCCATACCCCATCTCATCTCATGCCGAAAAAAGACAACAAGCCCCATCCCTCACCCATGCACTCCATGTCATCCATCCTTACAACTCCCATCTCTCTCTCATTTCTCTCTTCACTCCATTCAAGCAATTCTCAAGGGGAGGAAACGTCCATGAGAGGAGCCAAGTGTGGCCCACTCCCTACCTCTAGATCTCTCATCTTCACCCTCCAAATCTCATCATCCTCCCTTAAAGAGCTAGCTTGGGAGGCAAGGAGTCCATGAAGCCTAGAAGAAGCGGAATCGGTGGGTGATCATAGCGCTAGATCTTAATTTTGATTTAAGGCCCACATGTATTGGGACCCACTTGATGTATGTTTTGTAAGGGATGGCTCATAGTGGCGGAGCCCTCCATTAGATGTCATTCTCTCTCTCTCTCTCTTGATGGGTATGGCCCACTTAATCCAGATTGTCCGTTTGTGAGGTACACCATGCTGCATGTCTGTTAGGATAGGCCCGAATGAAGGGGAAAACAAATACCAGCTTTATCCTAACTTATAACGCCCCGGATTTTTGCCAACCTGGGATTAGACGTCCTTAGGCAATGAGTCGATCCTAATACCTCATTAACTTGTCAGAACTGAATCTTAAAGTCTAAAATCGCTTCTGAACCCATTTCCTTCACAAATCCAACCCTTCACCTCCTTGATCTTCCAATTTTTCTAAGAACTTTCACCCTAGACACTATCTTAAACTAGCTAAGTAGTATAACTTGGATCACTTTATATATAAATTACAAAGGCCAGTACCACCTTGACCAGAAATCACTTAGGACTAAATCCTTTAGAAATGAGACAAAGTAACTAGGAGTGAAACCAGATTAGCTACGAAATCCGTTTGAATCGCTTTAAATACGATCTGTAAGACCCAAAACTTGTAGAATCATTGACGCTAGGTTGCCCTAAAATCTAGGATCAAACTCATTACCCGGCTGCCCTCGGGAGCATCTTGAAACTCCGTATCAGATCTAGACCGCACGTCGGAAGTCCGAATAACTCGAAGTTAAGGAATTAGGACCGCCTCGTTGGGCTTGACAACCATCTCGGAAATTAAGTCCAGACAATGTCCCACGGCCATTCGATCGCGTCCGGAGCGAGAGAGTGTGAAAAACACTATTCCCTTTACAAAATAAATATCTGGAATAGTGATCTGGCATCATTTGTTTACGTATCAGTATTAAGCAACCAGACTGTCAGAATCAGACTAAATTACACCCTCGGATTAAGAAAAATTTCAGGAACATTTACATGTGCTTGGAATTTCGGATCGTGGCCCACTGACCGTTGAACTGAAAGTGGTCCGCCACGTGTGATCTGGGAATCCGATCGAGTCGAAAATGTAATCCCACATAGATCCATGTGTGGTGAGCTTAAGTCTGACGTTTGGCTCAAGGGGGGCCACTAGAAACACTCTTTTGAGCTGGAACATCGCCAAAATGCTTATAATAGCAATAACCCTTGAACCTGAGTCTATTTTGGGAAGGTTTTAGGCTATAAAAGGACCTTAAACCCTCTCCCATTCCAGCCATACGAATTTGGATTTGAGAGAGAGAAAAGAGAGAGAAAGTGAGGGAGATGTGGGAGGAACTCCCTGCTGCTGTTCCCTGCCGTTATTCAGGCTCCACCGCCTGATTCTCATCGCTTTCCCGGCGATTTCGGCGTCGTTTATAGGTAAGAAACCCTAACCCTAATCTGTTTTAGGGTTGTATAGATTGTAGGTTATGAAATAGCTAACCTGTTTCGTTCTTTAGGCTGCCAAACTCCTGTATACGGAACCTTAGCAAACCTATCGACTCCGTTATGATTCTACGACACAAGGTGCGGACTTTAGGTGTATACGTTATGGTTTTCAACGCCTTCAATGTCAGATAATGATAGATTCATGATCTGCATGCAATTGCACATGTACAAAATGCTTTCCGTTTTCTGTTTCGATTAGAATTGTAGAATTTGGAAATTCACATACTCTAGGTATTCGTATAAAATACCATATACGTATTTTTTTTGGAAATTTGTTTGACATGTTTATTTGACTTATGGATATATAACGTATGGATAAACTACTTATTTGGCGAAAGGATTCGCCTAAATACATGTTTACTAATAAACACTATGTATGTAGAAATACGGTATTGTAAGAAGTACCGTATACATGTATATTTTAGTGATGTGTTTGTCATGATTAATTATCGTATAAATATATTATGTACATATAAAACATTTGCTTGGCGAAGGGAATCGCCGTAATACATGTTTGCTTGTATACACTATGTATGTTGAAAATGCGTATTCTAGAAAATACTGTATACGTATAAATATTGGGAGATGAATTTATCATGATTATTTCTTTGTAGTAATATATTATACATGGATAAAATACTCACTTGGCTAAGGGATAGCCCTAATACATGTTTTGCTAACATACACCCTGTATGTTGTAATAGTTTATTCTAAGTGTTTGTGAAAATGATTGAATGAGTACCGAATTCTCATTCGTACTCGCCATGACTAGTTGTCATGGATTCATGATTGTTGTATTGGCGATACCCCTTTGTGAAAGGATTTGTCCTAAATCACGCGCATGACCAATATACACCATATATGCTAAAATGTGTGGCCCAAGTGTTTGTGGAAATGGTGAATGAATATGGAACTTGGATTCCCTTGCCATGACTATCCGTCGTGGGTGTACGCGTGTTATGATTGGGGCAACTCCCTAGGGAAAGGATTTGGCCTAATGCCTATGTGATCGACATATGTCATGTATGTTGATGTATGTTTGTTTAAGTGTTTTCTTGAAATGTCTGAATGAGTAGTAGTTAACAAATTGTAATGTATAAGGGTGTTGAGATATGATTCTCAACCTCTTTTAACTATGTGTATGATCTCCTTGGATTGTTGTGTGATTAGGAATTGAACATGTATAAACTCATGCTTGTGTTGTGATTCATAACATGCGCAACTGCTTTATGATTATAACTATGTAATGCATATGTTTAAATTTATATTTACGTTGTATGATCCGTCATGGGTGATGGGGGAGCGGAGCAACGAGTGCGTGCAACAGCCCTGGCAGCCCTAAACGGATAATACCATACCTTGATTGTATGAGTGGAATCTTGATCCATTATTGTTTTATCTATCTGCAAGTTATCATGTTTGGGGCTATGATTATAGTCCAGACAATCGGTACCAGAATTGAATTCGTGGCTGCGATTCATTTACCACGTGAGATGTGTTCGATGAACCCGAGTCGTACTTCGGTTGACGATAGTGGTTGGCCACGCGAAGTGCTTATGCACTTCATGTCGTTCAACTTGTTGTGCGCTCGAGCTAGCCGAGCTCGTCAAGTAATCCGATCTGTCTTATGTATGTTCACCATGTTTGGTCGCTACTGTCTGAACCTAGGGTACCAAACTTACCAGTGAAATCCCTTTTAACCATGGTACCTCGATCCGCTAAGACTCATGAGCCGGGCATGGTGGTATGGGATACCGTGGTCGAGCTGTCAGCCTACGCTGGGGCCACGTGCCTCCCCGTAGTGACCAGTGAGCAACCAGACTCATGAGCCGATTATGGTGGTATGGGACACTATATTCGAGCTATCGATACTTACGGCGAGAGCCGAGTACGGTGAGACCTGTACTCGTGCTGACGGGCGACGAGTCCTCTGTAGTATCTTCGAGTATACTCTAAGGTCTGTGATTGGCGACGAGTCTTTCACAGCAACTGGAGTATGAGTTGAGCCGAGTACGGTGAGACCTGTATTCGAGCTGACGGATAGTGATTGAGCCGAGTACGGTGAGACCTGTACTTGAGCTGACGGTCAGTAATTGAGCCGCATACGGTGAGATCGTATCCGTCTTCGACGGGTGATGAGCCCTTTGTGATGCCTTCGCTACGCCTCTCAAACCATAATATCGTATGAGATTAACTAGGACTGACGACCCTAGAATGGATCATGTTTGGGAATGATACGAGGGAGGTACCTTAGTTTCCCAATACTGCTGTTTGAAATGGACTAATAATAACTCGGTAATCATGATCATCATCGCACCGCATGTGCTTAGTAGATGTGGCGCACTGAGGGAGTTAAGCATTCGCGAACGTAAGATGATGTCGCATGAGGGTGGTTTGGCAAGGGCATACACATCATGCCATTTCATTCTCACACTTAATAAGAGTAGTTAGAATTGTTTGATTTGTACTGCTTTATCATTACTGCTTGATTGAATTGATAATATGTTAACCTATGCTTTACTGTTCCACTGAGTTGATCACTCACTCCCACGTTACGGGACGGTGTTGACACACCAACCAGATTTGTTGAATTTCAGATGATGGCGATGCTTATGAAGCAGAGCCGGACTACTTCTATGGTGATGAGGAGGAGTTCTCCTATCATGTAACTCTCGACGGGTCTCGAAGACACAGTCTTGCATTGACGGGGCTATGGTACTTGGGATAGAAGATATTACACTTACACATTTGGTATATTTTAGAACTGTACTTGTAATTATTTAACCTAGTAATGTTATCACACTCTGGAGACTCATCACAGTTTATATATTTTATCTATCTATCACAGTCTTCCGCTTGCAAATTTATTGTCTCTGGAGTATGATATTCTGTTTTGGCTTAATCTCACTCATGTTCAATGCACAAATACAGTCAACATTCAATCATCATTCATTTTGTTGCATAAGTGATGTTCTGGAACTCGGGAGTTGAGTTTATGCTCGACCCCCGATTTTCAGGGCGTTACATAACTGGTGGGTCCCACATGTGTGGACCCACCTCAAGGCATGTGTACATCCAGTCGTCCATATGCTGGACACTAGGCTAGCAGTCCAGTAGCTGGAAATTACTGTGGGGCTCCACGTGACTTATCTATTGATCCAAGCCATCCATCTGATGGTGGGACCCACCTTCATGTATTGTGCACTCCACGTCGTCCATCTTTGTGAAGACCACCAGCTTCATAGCTGATGTAAGTGATGTCAGCAAGTTCTACTACTCAGATCATGAGATATGTGATATATCCCAACCGTACACTAATGTGGACCCACCTTGATATATGGGTTTCATCCCCACCATCCAGCTGTTGGACAGTGGGACCCACCTTTAATGTATGTATACTGTAGCCACACCGTCCATTTGTTGGGATGATGGGACACTGCCATGATGCAGTGTTGAATCCACATAGCCCGTCTGTTTTTCCTTGGTGTGGGGCCACCCCACACATGTGACACGTGTGGAGGTGGGGCCCACATTTATGTATGTATTCTATATTAATGTCGTCCATTCTTAGACGTGCTATGTGGGGCCTACCAAGATGTTTGTGTTGTATCTGCACCGTCCAGACAGTGTGGACAGTGGGAACAGCTTGCCACGAGTGGGGTCTGCCCTGATATATGTGTCCCACCTTAATGTATCTGCTGACCGTCCATTTGGACAGTGGGCCAGTAGGCCACACCAGCTGTAATAACCCAAATAAATCTTGACCGTCGAAATTTAACCATTGATCGACGTACCCAATTAGTCCGATGTGACCATCGATCTACAAGATTAATTGGTTCAATCTTAACCATTGATTTGGACATATCCAATCCAACTATTTATTAACTAATAAATTCAACCATATGTTTAACCATCCATCCAACAATACAACCATCAAACTGTCCATATGTTGAAAATCATCGGAACACTTGCCTTTGCATCTGAATCCTATCCGTCCATCCACAGGTACACCTCCACAGGTACACCTTGGAGTCTAGCCATCGATCGTATAACAACTCATCTGCATATATCTATCCATACATCTATGCATACATTAATCCGTCCATCCATCTACATCATACACTTATGCACCATTGAATACATCACAACTACACACATACACCAAACACATCACATACATACCTCACACGCACACACAAGTAGCCCATGCATGCATCATAACTTACACATACATGTGGCACATGCGTGCGGTGCACATAAGATGCATGGTGCATGTGTGCATTTAACCAGCCCATGTTTCAAATTAATATATATATATATAACAAAAGAAAACGTGATGAAAAGATATGCAAAACGGAAGTATAAATGCATGTGAAGCGTTTTGCTTGTGCAACGTGTGTAAAAAACACTATAAAGAGGGAGGGGTGACTATTCACTCAGTGTGAATGTCGGAAGTTGAGATGAAGAGAGAAAGTGAGAAGAGAGAGAGAGAGAGAGAGAGAGAGAGAGAGAGAGAGAGAGAGAGAGAGAGAGAGAGAGAGATAACAAGGGGTTGCTGGACATTCACGTTGGAAAGAGAGGGAGAGAGAGAAGAGAGAGAAAAAGGAAGAAAGAAAAGAGGAGAGAGAAAAAGGAAGAGAGAGGAAGAAAAAAAAAAGAAAAAAAAGAAAATATTTTTTTAAGAAAAAGTTGAGTTTTTCTCTCACTTGATATTTTTATTTATTTATTTATCTTATTCCACTTTGTTTCCTTTTATTTTTATTATTATGCAAATAATTCAATAATGGTGCATTTTCTCTTATTGATTTATTTATTTGATTTATAGTTGTTGTGTTTATTTAACATGATTTCAAACCTTGAATCAATTTTAAATTTAGATTATTATTTGCCCATGTATCAATAATTCTTTTATTATTATTATTTTTATGAGAATTTAAAGCATTTTTTAGAAACTTCAAGTTCAAATACTTTTCTAGACCATCGGATTGGATCTGATGGATTGCATTGCATAAATATATTTTTACATAGAACTTTAAATCATGTACAAACAATCTACAATGATTAGAAACAATTTGTCCTTAGAAATATTTTGCTCATGAAATACTAAAATTATATATACTTCGAACAGTTTTTTTGGAACACCAGAAAATAGGTGGGGCGATCAAGTCCTCTGGGTTGAAAATCCCTAAAGCGTAAATAGGTGGGGCGATCAAGACCCTTGGGTTGAGAGTCCCAGAAACCCAACTGGTACCTTTTGGAACCTCCACCATACCCTTTGAGTGGGTGAGCATGTCAGGATTACAAAAGGTTCCCACTGCCAGGTTCGGTAGGGTAGTAGTCTGACCAGCTAACGTACGAATGGGTCCCTCACCAAGTGCCCTTTGGATGGGTGAGCATGTTATGCAAGAGGTTCCCATTGCCAGGCTAGGTGTTGTATTGGCGAGGGTGTTGGCCAACCGGTGTAAACTGGCCCTGGTGTTAAAAAGAATAAACCGCACATGTTATTATGGAGTATAGCATATGTTGATTTCATTCATTCATTTTTCTTTGAATTTACACTGAAAAAACTCTTGTTTATTAATCTCCTCATCTGTTGCTTTACCTAAATAGATATTATATCTTTTAATACATTTTTATTCATGTTATATGAGGTTATTTTGAAACCTGTGTTGAGATTACTCACTAGGCTTCGCAGCTTACCCTGTTGGGATTTTAAAATTTCAGGATCAGGATCACATGGAGGAGCTTAAAGAGATTTCTTTTATTTATTTCTATTTCTTTACCATTATCTAAATAAGTGTAATGAACATTTAGTATGACAACATTTCGATGACATGTGAATGGGTAGAACATTGACATTTTATTCTTCTTTAAATAAATGTTTGATTATTCAACTTTTGGATTGTTATATTTTATGAATGAGATCAATTTGTCAATACATATGTGAATTATGAAATGTAGACATATAAAACAAAAGTCATGCCTGCGGGTACGGAATCGGGGCAGATATACCCAGGTGCCGGATTTCGGGGCGTGACACCAGCTATATAGCTGTTATATCACATCAACAAGTCTATGGGTCCCGTATGATGTATGGGTAATATCTAAACTGTCCATCTATGTGGACCCCACCATCTACATGGTTGTTGTATGACGACAGCAAGTTCTATGGATCCGACCACGATATATATGTTTTATTTCTAGGTTGTCCGTCTAGGGGCCTGAATAGCGTTTGATCATGAGGTCTGTGTTATATTCAGACTGTCCATCTGGACGTGAGGTAAATTCAATCTCTGGTGGGCCACGTGTGTGGGACCCACCTTTGATGTATGTGTTATATCCACCGTCCACCTTGTTTCTAGGTTATTTCGAGGCCCACCATGATATGTATGTTTTATCCTTGCCGTCTATCAGTTTTCAGGCCCAATGTGTTGTATATGAAGCCCATGTGATGCGGCCCACTTGATGTATATGAGGCCCATGTATTGCGGCCCATTTGATGTATATGAGGCCCATATATTGCGATCTATTTAGTGTATGTGAGGTCCATGTATTGCGGCCCATTGTGATATATATGAGGTCCATGAGCGAGGCCCAATGTGATATATATGTAGCCCATGAGTGAGGCCCATCGTAATGTGTATTAGGCCCTTGAGAGAGGCTCATGGTGATGTATATTGGGCTATTATGTGAGGACATGGGCCCACAATATGTTTGGCCCTATGAAGGCCACTCCTTGGGAGCAATGTTGGTTAAATGTCCACATTGATGGGCAAAAATGGTTAAATGTCCACATTGTGAACTTCCCTTAGGCCCTTGTTAGGCCGATTATCAAGGCCGGATATCGAGGCTGATTATCGGTGTCGGTTATCGATACTGATTATGAGTATATGATGGCATAGCATCATGATACATGCCCATACGCATCATCTGCATGTTTATTATGAGATGTGGTTGACCATTGCATATGCCATAGGGCAGATTATTATGGGACTCCCTGATAGGAGGAGTTGCCTACATGAGCGCATAGTATGCGCAGGATTGCTACATGACTAGATGGCATGACTCATGCATATTGCTTGTTGGGATATGACTACTGCACGCCCTAGCAATATCATGGTCATCGCCTCCACAGGCATATCGTTGATGGCCAGATGGGACACCGAAAATGTTTGGTTCTAGCATACGGGCGTCATAGATGTCCCTGAGTGAAAATTCCTAAACCTCTATGGTCAGGAGACGCTCCAATGTCTAGACCGAGTGGATATATGAGTGCCTGAGTGTCGAATACCAATAGGCCATGTCTCCCACTGTGTCGTGGTCAGTTGAAAGGGGGTGTGGCCTTACCCGCTTGAGGGTAGGGGGCATAGCTAGGCTAAGTTTGACCAGCTCATAAATAGGTCTATTATCGATGTGTTGGGTAGATATTGGCTGACTATTGGCCAGGCAGATAGTGAAGTCTCTTCCACTTGCATGGTTTCGCGTCCAGTGGGTGACGATCGCATGTAGAGTGTACTAGACCCCGGTGATGATCCCAACGATGTACAGTATGATATGTGGACTTATTGAGCAAGAGTTACATACTCATTCATTCACTATCCACTCGGGCTGGTGATGCATAACTAATTGTTATGTGTACCTTCGCAATGACCAGAATTTTGGTTGGAGTGCGCGACCAACCTAAGGTCAGGAGTTTTCCACTTTGAGTCTATCTATCCAAATTTAGGTATGAGACTGGTTTGGATAGAAGTCCCTTGTGATGGACCCCGTAGCCTGCGATACTACGTACTATCATCCCGACTTCACACTCCAGTTTGGTCATTTCATTCGCACCACATATTGCACTACATCCGCAGCATATGGTATTTTGAGTTACTACATTTCTGCATTTATATGTCCTAGATGAGGTTGACAGCATTTGTGGACTCGTTAGGATTTGCATATTGCATTGTATCCTCAATATATGATATTTGGTTTACTATGTCTCCGCATTGCATAGCTGATCTACATTGCTTCCTCAGTATATGATATTGGCTTATTATCTTTTTGCATCACATAGCCTAGATAAGGCTAATGGTATTTATGGACTTACCAGCATGTTTTCGTATTGTTCTGATATTGTATACTTGGCACTTACCTTGCACACACACTTACACTACCCTCTAAGTTTTCTATAAGCTTATACATGATAGATGCGTTTAAGTGACGTTAGGTCGCAGCAGTGTTGAGCTTGGAACGTGCAGCTGTATTATGGAGCTTTGATTTTTGATATATGTATATTTTCCTTTCAGTATGTATTCAACTGTTTATATTAGTGAATATGTGATGATGATGTTGCCTTTGTGATTTGGGTAAACTTGTGGTTATGCTTCTTACGAGATAAATGTACGTTAGTAAATCCTCCTTATAAGATCCTAGGATCGAAATCTGGCGTATGGGTGCTGGGAGCCGAGAATGGGGCACTACAGAGGTTGTCGGCACCAGATTAGGCAATCAGAAATTTTATGAGCCCGATTTCTGAATTTGGGGCGTGACAGAAGTTGGTATCAAACATAACTTGGGAATACCTGAGGATAACATCACATATCTGCTGATAGCTACCCTTCACTCTATGATTGTTAAGAACTTAGAATAATTAGATCCCCGAGTTCGAATAACTTAAAAATTTTCTGATATAGCTCCCTACCATTGAGATTGTGAGGTTGCATAGTATTCCAGTTTCGATCGTTTCTGATCCGGAATTCGAGGTTCAGTAAGGGTCACCATTCTGTTGAGGAGGCATCTTGGGAACGCAAGGTTAAGAATAGAGAGTGTTATCTTCATCCTTTTGTAGATTGATTGTGCCTTGACATATGTATACGACAATGCTTCCTCTTCCCTTGCTTTGTCCTATGTGATAGTGCAAATTTCGAGGACAAGATTTTTATTAGGAAGGGAAGGCTATGAGACCCGTATCCTAGTCCATAACATTCTGTAGTCTTCCATGATCCTTCCGGTCAAACTTCAGCGACCCGCGATCTGTAGATAGCATTTGCGTATGACCCTGAGTCGCGCGGTATCAAATCTTAGTCAGCTCGACATGACACATGTACCCTTGTGACTGAGCCATCGCCCAGGTTCTAACGCCGCATCTCGTGCGCCGATGCGATACCCAAGGCATGAGTTGTGGGCCTGAGAATAAATCGAGAAAACACCACGGGCAACGTATACGTTGTTTTCAGGAAGATTCCTAGTTGAGAGAATGGAATCTCTACCCATACCCCCTCTTTCCACCAAGTTAACCAAGCCCTTACCTCTCCCATACCTTCCATGCCAACAAGGTAATGCTACCCATACCCAATCTCATCTCATGCCCAAAAAAATCAACAAGCACCATCCCTCACCCATGCACTCCATTTCATCCATCCCTCCAACTCCCATCTCTCTCTCATTTCTCTCTTCACTCCATTCAAGCAATTCTCAAGGGGAGGAAACGTCCATGAGAAGAGCCAAGTGTGGCCCACTCCCTACCCATAGATCTCTCATCTTCACCCTCCAAATCTTATCATCCTCCCTTAAAGAGCTAGCTTGGGAGGCAAGGAGTCCATGGAGCCTAGAAGAAGCGGAATCTGTAACAACTCGTAAATTTCCGTACAATGGCTCGAGTACCACCTCGACCAGAAATCACTTAAGATTAAATCCTTTAGCAATTTGACAAAGTTAACTAAGTGCTAACTAGATTAGCCATGTAATCCATTGGAATCGCTTTAAATACGATCTACAAGACCCAAAACTTGTAGAATCATTGACGCTAGTTTACCCTAAAATCTAGGATCAAACTCATTACCCGACTGCTCTCGGGAACACATTGAAACTCCGTATCAGGTCTGGACTGCACATCCGGAGTCCGAATAATACGAGGTTAAGGACTTAGGACCGCCTTACTGGGCTTGACAACCATCTCGGAAATCAGCCCCAAACAGTATCCCACAGCTGTTCGCTTGAGTCCGGAGTGAAGGAGGGTGAAAACACAAAATTCCTTTACAAAATAAATATCTGGAATAATGATCTGAGACTTGAAACTTGCGGTCAATTTATAAGCAACCAGACCATCAGAATCTGACCCAAATACACCCTCGGATCAAGAAAAATTTTAGGAACATGTACATGTACTTGGAATTTCAGATCGAGGCCCACTGACCGTTGAACTAAAACTGGTCCACCACTCGTGATCTGGGAATCCGACTGAGATGAAAACATAACCCCACGTAGATCCAAGGTTAGTGAGCTTAAGTCCGACTTTTGGCTCAAGAAGGGCTGCCAGAAGTCCTCCATTGAGCTGAAACAATGCCGTTTTGGTTATAACATAAGTATACCTTGAACTTAAGTCTATTTCAGAGACTTTTTAGGCTATATAAGGACCTTAGAGCACCCTCGCTCACAACCATATGAATTTGGGAAAAACCCTAAGTAAGAAGAGAAAAGGAGAGAGAAAGCTAGAGAGTTGTGGGAGAATCTCCCTGCTGCTGTTTCTAGTCACCACACGGGCTGCACCACCCCTTTCTTGTCGCTTTCCCGGCGATACTGACTCCATTTTAAGGTAAGAAACCCTAACCCTAGATATGTTTTGGGGTGTGATGGTTATAGGTTATGAAATAGAGAACCGGTTGCACTCTTTAGGCTATAAAACTGCCGAATACGGAAGCCTAACGAACCTAGCGATTCGTTGCAATTCCAAGGTGTAAGGTGAGGACTTTAGGTGTATAGGTTATGGTTTTCAACGCTTTCAATGTCAGATAATGATAGATTCATGATCTGCATGCAATTGCACATGTACAAAGTGCTTTCCGTTTTCTGTTTCGATTAAACTTGTAGAATATGGAATTTTACATATTTTAGGTATACGTAGAAAATACCATATACGTATATTTTTTGAAAATGTGTTTGACATGATTATTTGTTATATCGATATACGATATATGGATAAAATACTTATTTGGCGAAAGGATTCGCCCAAATACATGTTTTACTAATATACACTATGTATGTAGAAACACTGTATCGTAAAAAGTACCGTATACATGTATATTTTAGAGATGTGTTTGCCATGATTAATTGTTATATAAATATACTATGTGTGCATAAAATACTTGCTTGGCGAAAGGATTCACCCTAATACATGTTTGCTAACATATACCACCCAGTATGTTGAAATAGTGTATGTTATGTGTTTGTGGAAATGCTTGTGTGAGTAAATGTTGGGATGTTGATGCCTTAGGAGGATGTCGAGATGGAATTCTCAACTACCTTAGAGACATGTATGATTACCTCCATGAGGTTGGTTACTTAAACCGCTTACTTTTGTAATATATGTGTTTGTATTCCTATTTATATAGTGCTTTACAACATGCTTTATAACATGCTTTACAACATGCTTTATAACATGCTTTATGACATGCTTACTAATATGCTTGAATTACTTTGTTTACCATGCTCTACTCCACATGCTACTAATATGGTTTGATTGAGTTTGGGACTATGTCTATAGTCCAGACAGTCGGTACTAGACTTGAGATCGTGGTTGAGTTTCATGTCGCCACGTAAGATGTGTTTAATGAACCCGAGTCGTACGTCAGTTGGCGACAGTGGTTAGACCACGCGAAGTGCTTTACACTTCATGTCGTTCAGTTGATTGTGCACTCGAGCTAGTCAGGCCCGTCAAGTAACCCGATATGTCTAATGTATGTTCACCATGTTTGGTCACTACTACTTGAACCTAGGGTACCAAACTTACCAGTGGAATCCTGTTAACCATGGTACCTCGATCCGCTAAGACTCATGAGCCGGGCATGGTGGTATGGGACACCGTGGTCGATCTGTCGGCCTACGCTGGGGCCACGTGCCTCCCCGTAGTGACCAGTGAGCAACTAGACTTGTGAGCCGATTATGGTGGTATGGGACACTATATTCGTGCTGTCAGCCTACATTGATAATGTGATGGGGGAGTGGTGCAACGAATGTGAGCAACAGCCCTGGCAGCCCTTTGTAGTGACCTCGAGCATACTCTGAAATCGCGGTGAGCCTTAGAGTTTGCCACGGTATATAGAGTATGAACTAGGCCTGTTTCTGTATAGTGATGAATCGTTAAAGAGGTGATGGGGGAGTGGTGTAACCTTGTGCGTAACAGCCCTGGCAGCCTTTGCAGTGACCTAGAAAACACACCATCGTCTGATATTAACTAGGACTGACGACCCTAGAATGGATCATGTTTGAGGAATGATACAAGGGAGGTACCTTAGTTTTCCAATCCTGCTGTTTTGAAGTGGACTAATTAAAAACTCGGTAATCATGCTCATCATGCATTGCATGTGCCTAGAAGATGTGGAGCACTGAGGGATGAAAGCATGCCGCGAATGTAAGATGGTGTCGCACGAGGGAGGGTGTGGTATGGGCATCCATCATACCTGCATCCATACTTGCATTAATAAGAGTAGTTAGGAGTGTTTGATTTTACTGCTTTATCATTACTGCTTGACTGTATTGATAACATGTTAACCTATGCTTTATTGTTCCACTGAGTTAGCTACTCACTCCCACGTTACGGGACGGTGTTGCGCATACCAACCAGACTCTGTCTCAGGTTTAGATGAGCCAATGACTCAGGAGGCGGAGCCTGATTATGATGAGGAACAGGAGGAGTTCTCATATATGCAGTACTCTGGCGGCTTCGACTAGGCTACCAAGATCGACGGGTTTTGCAGGGATTGTTACTTAGTTTAATTTTTGACATTTTGTTCGTAAAACTGACATATGTATATGGTGACTCAGATAGGTTCATACTCTGGAGAATGAAATGATTTTATTTCTTTACATACATGTATATACAGTTCAGTCTTCCGCTTACCTTTAAACAAATGATCTGGAGTATGAATTACTGTTTTGGTATAATCTCACTCATGTTTTATTGCTCTAACTCAGACAATATTTAATCAGCATTATTTATGTTGCATAAGTGATGCGTTGGAACTCGGGAGTTGAGTTACACTCGACCCCCGATTTTCAGGGCGTTACAAGTTGGTATCAGAGCATGATTTTGATTAAACCGGACCTGAGTTATGTTCCCACGATGTATGCTGATGCAGTACACCTAGGAGGGTGTGAGAAAATATAGAAACAATCCTAAGTTTTCCCGATTTCGTCATTTGGTGAAGTTCATCGAAAATAGGCATTTTGATCGAGTTCGTACTCGATCCTGATCGCACATATCGATCCCAAATCACTTCTAGACCATCTATTGATGTGTCTATATCACAATATGCCTTATCCTAGTAGTCAAAAATCTACAAATGTCAGTATGTGTTCGAAAGTGCCCGAAACTGCTTGAAATAGAGCGAATCGGGGTCGGGGGCGTGCCCACGCTAATCCAGGGGTACCCGGGGTGGGACCCAGTGATTTTTTGGCCTAGGGGACTAGAGGAACATGACCTTGGGGCCCCCTTTTGAAAAATTCAAATTTTTTTGGTGAGGCCTCGCCACTTTTTTGGCTGGGCTGGGCCCGCGGCTCGGGCCGATTGTCTTTGGGGGTTTTATAAACCCCCTGGTACCCATCTCGTCCCATTTCCATTACCCAAACCCACACCTCCTTCACAAACTCCCCTCCCCAAGCCATTTTTCCCTCTTGTATTGCTGCCCTCTCTCACAAATCGCCGTTCCCACAAATCGCCGTTCCAAACGCTCAATCTCCCATTTTCAACCATCACCCATCCTTTTCCATCGTGCATTGTAGTCCTCCTCTGCTTTCCCTTTTCGTTTCTCTCATTTGGAACCCCCACACGCCCACTTGGAGCTCAAAACTCGTGTGAGCTTCCTCACCCACCTGTTCTCTCCATTCTTTTCCTTAAACCCCTATCTTTTGGGCCACTACAATATCTATTAGGCCCTAAATCCGTGGAGAACCCATATTTCCAGCCCTTTCTCTCTTTTCCTTCATTTTCCATGGCCTTTCTCGAAATTGTTTCGGCCATTTTCTCCATCTCCACTATCCTCTCTTGTATGGCTAAGAGGAAGAGCACCGCTGAAGAGGCTGGGCCTAGTCGCCCTACACGATCAAGGCGGCCGAGAGACACTGCCACTAGTTCGAGTTTTGCCCAGGAATTTCGAATGAAGAGGGACCTTGATCCCCGGATCCCTACTGAACGGGCTCCATTGG
This sequence comes from Magnolia changhungtana, assembly GCA_030180095.1. Classification (NCBI taxonomy): domain Eukaryota; kingdom Viridiplantae; phylum Streptophyta; class Magnoliopsida; order Magnoliales; family Magnoliaceae; genus Magnolia; species Magnolia changhungtana. The sequence continues at coordinate 8,468,350 of JASAUF010000446.1, forward strand.
CGGCATTACCTCATGGAGTTTATGAGGACCGCAGAGTTCTTTTTGAAGCCCAGGTGGATGGTTGGCTCTTCGGGGAATACTACTTGTTTGAGCAAGTGGAGGCGGCCCACTGGGGTCCGCTATTTGAGGCCAGAGGTCGCGTAAATCCTGGTACTGTTCGAGCCTTCTACGCCAATATTCGTGAGCCTACACTGGACCCTTTACAATTCTGGCTCATAGTTGGGGTGGATCTGTTTGTCACTGTTGATGTGAGAGTGATTGCACGGCTTATGAATATGCCTCTTGGTGACGTACACGCTAGCGAGCAGAATCTAGGGACTGTTCGTGAAAAGGATCGTTGCACACATTACCTTTATGATGGCAAATTGGTTGAGTGGCAGCCGAACTAAAGCCTGCTAGCATCCCACATGTCAGACGACTTCTGCCTACTACATCATATCTTCACGTACAACTTCTACCCTAGGCACAATAATCGCAGCGAGTGCACGTGACTCATGGTGGACTTTCTGTACCAAATGGGGCAGGGGGCGAACTTATGCGTGCCTACATTCGTGTTGCGACAGATCGTGAATATTGCACGCTCCACCACGAGCTCAGATTCGCTTCCTTTCGGCCGACTCATATGCAAGATTGCACAGGAGTTTGGCTATAGTCTGGGGGTGAAAAGGCCAGCACCGATCCACCAGATCAATGAAAGTACTCTCCATCAGATGGAACTTGGGGCGCGGCATAGACGGGCCCGACGTGTGGAGAGTGAGGATGAAATTGAGAGTGAAGAAGACGAGAGTGAGAATGGGAGTGAAGCTGGAGAAGAAGAAGAGGAACCTGAGGCCCAGGATACAGAGGAGAGTTCACCTCCTGCGACTCAGGAGCAGGGTACCGATCGGGCTTCCATAGATGCGCGTTTAGTACGTCTCGAGGAGGGCCAAGCCGCCCTGCGACAGGAAGTCGGGCGGGTCCAAACCAAGCTAAGCAAGGTGTCTCGCACCTTGAAGGCCATCCTGTGTTGTCTATATGACAAGAATGCTCCTCCTCCATCACCTGATTCGGATGCCTAGTCATCCCAGTTGTTGTTGTGGTTGTTTTGGTTACCGCATTAGGTGGTTTATGCTTTCATGTTAATGATGTAGTAGTTAGTAACATGTTTTAAGTATTTGATGCTTTGGATGTAATTGGCTCACATGTAATTTCTGCCATGATTCATGTAACTCTGTAGTCCATGTATTATGACAATTTTGGGTAAATGAAAAGCATGTAGCCTCTTTTGCTATGAGATGTGTGGAATGCTTAAAGTGCTTATATAATGTGTTGATATGCTTTAATCTCATCAACGTTACACCCTATGTTGTATAGGGCATGCCGCGGCAGTATACGCGGAGCACGGCACACCTCCTTCTTACGGGCTCGATGGACCAGACTCCTTCTGGTAGTGGTGGTCCTACGGACCGAAGGTTAGGTTCTGATCAGTCTCATGCTGGTCCTGCTGGTAGACTGCCACCTTATACACCCCCGGTTCGTGAGCGATCAGGGCATCATCATCTTAAAGCATGACTCTGTGTCGCTCCACCTACTGATAGGATCGAGCAGTTGATGTTGATGATGTATCAACAACAGATGCAGCAGCAACAGATACAGCAGTAGCAGCACCAGCAGCTTATGGCCATTATTGTTGAGGCTTTATCTCAGGGTGGTAGTGCGACTCCACCTTCGACATCTGCACGTCCTGCTGAGCATTCGGAGCCTCCTGCCCAGTTTGAGGATGTGCCTCTGCCCTCACCCATTGCACCTCCTAATGGAGTACCCGCGGCCTACTAGTGCAATTTCAGCGCTTGAGGCCTCCCTCATTCATGGGTTCTCACAGACCTGAGGAGGCAGAGTTTTGGTTAGACCGCATCTCCAAGATACTATGGATGCTGCACTGTACAGAGGTAGAGCAGGTCGAGTTGGCCACTTTCATATTTGAGAGGGAGGCCAGTCTATGGTGGGACAGTGTTCTACAGTCTGTCGCAGCGGACCATGTGTGGACGTGGGCGGCATTCGAGTTCTGGTTCCACGAGAAATATTACCCGCAGACCTACAGACATGAGCGGGAGGATGAGTTTCTATGCCTCAGGCAGGGAGGCATGACGGTTACTAAGTATGAACACCGCTTCACAGAGTTGGGCCGCTTTATCCCGACATACCGGTTGATGAGCAGATGCGGATGCGTCATTTTTCATTGGGTTTGCGACCTGACATACGGTCGAAGATGTGCTGCATCAGTATACCTTCTTATGCGGAGCTGGTGCACTTGTTTATGATGGCCGAGCAGGATGTTGATCGGCTGGCCCGTTCTCGTGGTACTATGGTTGCGAGACCATGACAGGAGGTACAGAGCACGCCTATCCTAGGCAAGAGGCCTCGTGCTGACTCGCCTCCCAGGATCGCAGGGCCAGTGGCTCTGATGAGGCGCCCTATTGTGACCTGCACGTACTGCAAGAAATAGGGTCACCCTATTGGGAGTTGTTTTGCGCGGATGAAGGATAATGGGTTTTCTCCACCGCAGATGATGGGTCGTTCTCGCCCACAAGCTTTATCGACTCCACCTCTACAGACCGCCCCTGCTCATCCTTCCTTCAGACCTCTTGTATCACGCTTCAGGCCGCCGCAACAGCCCTTGGTTCCATAGCCGAACCGTCAGCAGCAGGCTCGAGTACATACGCTTGTTGCTGAGGCACCCGAGATGTCGATTTCGGCCTCGATAGCTTTTGAGGGTACGGCTCATATTCATGGTACTTTCGTTTCCTTGTTGGTAGACACGAGATCCACTACTTCTATTATTTCTTGTGGGGCAGTTAAATATCTATCTTTGCGTACTATTCCCACGAAGGGATTGAGACTTACTACAACCACTGGGACTTTTTTGGATGTCGCACGGATGTGTGAGGGTTGCTCCATGGATTTGGGTAGCAGAACAGTGCTCGTCGACTTCATTGCTGCTCTACTATGGCATTACAACATTATTCTCGGTATGGACTGGCTCTCGAAGATGAGGGCAGAGATAGATTGCGATACTCGAGTCGTGACGGCCTATGGATCTGACGGCGCAGCTTTCACATTTCCAATGCAGGTGAGTTGGCCTTGCCTCGTTGACTGTTATACTGCTTTATTAGCGCCGATCTATGGTCCGGCATTAGAAGATACGCTAGTGGTTCGGGAGTTTATTGATGTGTTTAAGACGATTCCTGGTTTGCCTCCTCGGCGCGAGATCGATTTCACCATTGATCTTACGCCTGGTGCGACACCTATCTCATTGCCGACTTACCGTATGCCTCCATGTGAGATGGAGGAGCTACGGAGATAGATTGACGAGCTAGTAGGGAAGGGTTTCATATAACCTAGTGTGTCTCCTTGGGGAGCACCTGTCATATTTGTGAAGAAGAAGGACGGGATGCTACGGTTATGTATTGATTACCATAGGTTGAATCAGGTTACGGTGAAGAACAAGTATCCTTTGCCCAGGATAGATGATCTGTTTGATCAGTTGAAAGGGGTGAAGTATTTTTCGAAGATTGATCTGCAGTCAGGGTATCATCAGCTGCGCGTCAGAGATGAGGACGTGCAGAAGACGGCTTTCAGGGCATGCTTTGGGCATTACGAGTTTCTAGTGATGTCGTTCGGTCTTACGAATGCACCGGCCGTGTTCATAGACCTGATGAACCGTGTACTTCGACCATTCCTATACCGATTCGTCATCGTCTTTATTGATGACATCCTGATATACTCTACAAGTCGGGAGGAGCACGAGGTGCACCTGAGAGCGGTGATGGATACGTTGAAGAAGAATCAGTTATATGCGCAGTATAAGAAGTGCGACTTCTGGCAGGAGGAAGTCAAGTTCCTTAGACATGTGGTGTCCAAGGATGGGATAACAGTAGACCTTGCTAAGGTGGTCGTGGTTCAGGATTGGCAGCAGCCTAGCTCGGTTACCGAGGTGAGGAGTTTCCTTGGTCTGGCAGGGTATTACAGACGTTTCATTCGGGATTTCTCGAAGATTGCCAAGCCGTTGTCTCAGTTGACACGGAAGGACCTGAAGTTCGCCTGGAATGAGAAGGTGGAAGTAGCTTTCAAGGAGCTGAAGGACAGGTTGACGTCCGTCCCTGTGCTAGTATTGCCAGAGCAAGGGGTGAAGTACACGATATACACTGACTCGTCTCGCGTTGGTCTGGGTTGTGTTCTTATGCAGAAGGATAGGGTGATTGCATATGCCTCGAGACAATTAAGGAAGTACGAGGAGAATTACCCTACACACGACCTGGAGTTGGTAGCTGTCATCTTTACATTGAAGCTCTAGAGACATTATCTCTACGGAGAGGAGTTCGAGCTTTTATGCGACCACAAGAGCCTTAAGTATATATTCACGCAGCGGGACTTGAATATGAGACAACACCGATGGATGGAGACCTTAAAGGACTTCAAGTTCGAGGTTTCCTACCATCCGGGCAAGGCAAACCTTGTGGCAGACGCGTTGAGCCGCAAGAAGGCTATAGCATTTGCGGCTCCATTGATGGTAGTAGAGTGGGACATGGTTGAGTTCGTGCGGGACTTCGAGTAGAGACTCACCGTGGAGGAGCCATTTGAGTGTGTTGCACACGTTCAGGTGCGACCACTTGTTGATGATAGGATCGTTGAGGCCCAGAAGGGTGATGTGCGATTGTCTGAGCTTCGAGAGTAAGCTAGCGACGCCGAGGACTCCGAGTGGAGAGTTGGTTCTGATGGGGGTCTACGATTCCATGGCCGCCTATGAGTTCCTGACATGCCTGACTTGAGACATGAGCTTCTCGAGTCTGCCCATAACTCGAAGCTTGCGATGCATCCTGGTAGCACGAAGATGTACCGAGATATGAGCGGTCGTATTGGTGGGATAACATGAAGGCCCATATCGCTGAGTATGTGTCCCATTGTCTGACGTGCCAGCAGGTCAAGGCAGAACATCGCCAACCTCCTGGACTACTTCAGCCCATGCCCATAGCAGAGTGGAAGTGGGACTTCATCTCCATGGATTTCATATTAGGACTGCTGAAGACGAGGAAGGGACATGATTCCATTTGGGTGATTGTGGACCGGTTGACTAAATCGGCCCATTTCCTCCTTATCAGAGTTACGAACTCTGCAGACGAGCTGGCTAAATTGTACATCAGAGAGATCGTCCGTCTGCATGGATTTCCTTTAGAGATCGTGTTGGACAGAGACACTCGATTCACATCTATCTTCTGGACTCGTATCCAGGAAGCGATGGGTGTGAAGTTGAAGTTCAGTACGGCGTTTCATCCTCAGACTGATGGGCAGACAGAGCGGGTAAATCAGATTCTGGAGGATATGTTGCGGGCATGTGTGTTGGACTTCAAGGATAGTTGGGATGACTGTCTTCCTTACGCAGAGTTCGCCTACAACAACAGCTTCCAAACGAGTATTGGTATGGCGCTATATGAGGCCCTGTATGGTCTCCCTTGCAGAGCACCACATTGCTGGACTGAGGTTGGCGAGCGTAGTCTGATCAGCCCAGAGTTGGTACAGGCGACCACAGAGACGGTCGACATTATCAGGCGTCGGCTTCTTACAGCGCAGAGCAGACAGAAGAGTTATGCTGATACGAGGCGGCGACCGCTCGAGTTCGAGGTCGGAGACCACCTGTTCCTCCGAGTTTCCCTTATGAAGGGAGTCCTTCGGTTCGGGAAGAAGGGGAAGCTCACACCGAGATTTATTGGTCCGTTTCAGATACTGGATCGAGTGGGTGTTGTGGCTTATCGTCTCGCTTTACCCACACCACTTGTAGCTATACACAACATATTTCATATATCTATGCTGAAGAAGTACGTTCCTGATCCATCACATATCATCAGATGGGAGCAGGTACAGTTGAGCGAGGATGCTACATATGAGCTGCGTCCGACGCGTATACTTGACAGGAAGGAACAGGTACTACGTAGTAAGGTCATTCCACTTATGAAAGTACTATGGACGCATCATTCAGAGGAGGAAGCTACTTGGGAAACTGAGGCCGAGGTCAAAAAGAACTACCCTCAGATTCTCGAGGAATACGAAAAGGTACAAATTTCGAGGATGAAATTTTTGTTTAAGGGGGGTAGATTGTAACGACTCGTAAATTTCCGTACAATGGCTCAAATACCACCTCGACCAAAAATCACTTATGATTAAATCCTTTAGCAATTTGACAAAGTTAACTAAGTGCTAACTAGATTAACCAGGTAATCCATTGAAATCGGTTTAAATACGATCTACAAGACCCAAAACTTGTAGAATCATTGACGCTAGTTTACCCTAAAATCTAGGATCAAACTCATTACCCGACTGCTCTCGGGAACACATTGAAACTCCGTATCAGGTCTGGACCGCACATCGGGAGTCTGAATAATACGAGGTTAAGGACTTAGGACCGCCTTGCTGGGCTTGACAACCATCTCGGAAATCAGCCCCAGACAGTGTCCCACGGCTGTTCGCTTGAGTCCGGAGCGAAGGAGGGTGAAAACACAAAATCCCTTTACAAAATAAATATCTGGAATAGTGATATGAGACTTAAAACTTGCGGTCAATTTATAAGCAACCAGACTATCAGAATCTGACCCAAATATACTCTCGGATCAGAAAAAATTTTAGGAACATTTACATGTACTTGAAATTTCGGATCGAGGCCCACTGACCGTTGAACTAAAACTGGTCCGCCATGCGTGATCTAGGAATTCGACTGAGACGAAAACATAACCCCACGTAGATCCAAGGTTAGTGAGCTTAAGTCCGACTTTTGGCTCAAGGAGGGCTGCCAGAAGTCCTCCGTTGAGCTGAAACAATGCCGTTTTGGTTATAACATAAGTATACCTTGAACTTAAGTCTATTTCAGAGACTTTTAAGGCTATATAAGGACCTTAGAGCACCCTCTCTCACAACCATACGAATTTGGGAAAAACCCTAAGTAAGAAGAGAGAAAAGGAGAGAGAAAGCTAGAGAGTTGTGGGAGAATCTCTCTGCTGTTGTTTCCAGTCACCACACGGGCTGCACCACCCCTTTCTTGTTGCTTTCCCGGTGATACCGACTCCGTTTTAAGGTAAGAAACCCTAACCCTAGATCTGTTTTGGGGTGTGATGGTTATAGGTTATGAAATAGCTAACCGGTTTCACTCTTTAGACTATAAAACTGTCGAATACGGAAGCCTAACGAACCTAGCTGATTCGTTGCAATTCTAAGGTGTAAGGTGAGGACTTTAGGTGTATAGGTTACGGTTTTCAACACTTTCAATGTCAGATAATGATAGATTCGTGATCTGCATGCAATTGCACATGTACAAAGTGTTTTCCATTTTCTGTTTCGATTAAAGTTGTAGAATATGGAATTTTACATATTCTAGGTATACGTAGAAAATACCGTATACGTTTATTTTTTGAAAATGTGTTTGACATGATTATTTGTTGTATATATATACGATATATGGATAAAATACTTATTTGGCGAAAGGATTCGCCCAAATACATGTTTTACTAATATACACTATGTATGTAGAAATATTGTATTGTAAAAAGTACCGTATACATGTATATTTTAGAGATGTGTTTGCCAAAATTAATTGTTGTTTAAATATACTATGTGTGCGTAAAATACTTGCTTGGTGAAAGGATTCGCCCTAATACATGTTTGCTAACATACACCCAGTATGTTGAAATAGTGTATGTTATGTGTTTGTTGAAATGCTTGTGTAAGTGTTGGGATGTTGATGCCTTAGGAGGATGTTGAGATGGGATTCTCAACTACCTTAGAGACATGTATGATTACCTCCATGAGGTTGGTTACTTAAACCTCTTACTTTTGTAATATATGTGTTTGTATTCCTATTTATATAGTGCTTTACAACATGATTTATAACATGCTTTACAACATGCTTTATAACATGCTTTATGACATGCTTACTAATATGCTTGAATTACTTTGTTTATCATGCTCTACTCCACATGCTACTAATATGGTTTGATTGAGTTTGGGACTATGTCTATAGTCCAGACAGTCGGTACTGGACTTGAGATCGTGGTTGAATTTCATGTCACCACGTAAGATGTGTTTGACGAACCCGAGTCGTACGTTAGTTGGCGACAGTGGTTAGGCCACGCGAAGTGCTTATGCACTTCATGTCGTTCAGTTGATTGTGCGCTCGAGCTAGTCAAGCCCGTCAAGTAACCTGATATGTCTAATGTATGTTCACCATGTTTGGTCACTATTGCTTGAACTTAGGGTACCAAACTTACCAGTGAAATCCCGTTAACTATGGTACCTCGATCCGCTAAGAGTCATGAGCCGGGCATGATGGTATGGGACACCGTGGTCGAGCTGTCGGCCTACGCTGGGGCCACGTGCCTCCCCGTAGTGACCAGTGAGCAACCAGACTCATGAGCCGATTATGGTGGTATGAGAAACTATATTCGTGCTGTCGGCCTACATTGATAAGGTGATGGGGGAAGTGGTGCAACGAATGCGAGCAACAGCCCTGGCAGCCCTTTGTAGTGACCTCGAGCATACTCTGAAATCGCGATGAGCCTTAGAGTTTGTCGCGGTATATAGAGTATGAACTAGGCCTGTTTCTGTATAGTGATGAATCGTTAAAGAGGTGATGGGGGAGTGGTGTAACCTTTGTGCGTAACAGCCCTGACAGCCTTTGTACTGACCTAGAAAACACACCATCGTCTGATATTAACTAGGACTGACGACCCTAGAATGGATCATGTTTGGGGAATGATACAAGGGAGGTACCTTAGTTTCCCAATCCTGCTGTTTTGAAATGGACTAATTAAAAACTCGGTAATCATACTCATCATGCATTGCATGTGCCTGGAAGATGTGGAGCACTGAGGGATGAAAGCATGCCGCGAACGTAAGATGGTGTCACACGAGGGAGGGTGTGGTGAGGGCATCCATCATACCTGCATCCATACTTGCATTAATAAGAGTAGTTAGGAGTATTTGATTTTACTGCTTTATCATTACTGCTTGACTGTATTGATAACATGTTAACATATACTTTATTGTTCTACTGAGTTAGCTACTCACTCCCACGTTACGGGACGGTGTTGCGCACACCAACCAGACTCTGTCTCAAGTTTAGATGAGCTGACGACTCAGGAGGCGGAGCCTGATTATGATGAGGACTAGGAGGAGTTCTCATATATGCAGTACTCTGGCGGCTTCGACTAGGCTACCAGGATCGATGGGTTTTGCAGGAATTGTTACTTAGTTTAATTTTTGACATTTTGTTCGTAAAACCGACATATGTATATGGTGACTCAGATGGGTTCATACTCTGGAGAATAAAATGATTTTATTTTTTTACATACATGTATATACAGTTCAGTCTTCCGCTTACCTTTATACAAATGATCTGGAGTATGAATTACTGTTTTGGTATAATCTCACTCATGTTTTATTACTCTAACTCAGACAACATTTAATCAGCATTATTTATGTTGCATAAGTGATGCGTTGGAACTCGGGAGTTGAGTTACACTCAACCCCCGATTTTCAGGGCGTTACAGAATCGATGGGTGATCATAGCGCTAGATCGTAATTTTGATTTAGGGCCCACATGTATTGGGACCCACTTGATGTATGTTTTGTAAGAGAGGGCTCATAGTGGCGGAGCCCTCCATCGGATGCCATTTTATCTATTTCTCTCTCTCTTTTGATGGGAATGGCCCACTTAATCCAGACCGTTCGTTCATGAGGCCCACCGTGCTGCATGTCTGTTGGGACATGCCCGAATGAAGGGGAAAACAAATACCAGCTTTATCCTAATTGGTGGGTCCCACACGTGTGGACCCACCTCAACACATGTGTACATCCAGCCGTCCATATGCTGGACACTGTTCCAACAGCCCAACAGTCCAACAACTAGAAATTACTGTGGGGCTCCACGTGACATATCTATTGATCCAAGCCGTCCATCTGACAGTGGGACCCACCTCCATGTATTGTGCACTCCACGTTGTCCATCTTTGTGAAGACCACCAACTTCATAGTTGATGTAAGTGATGTCAACAAGTTCCGTTGGTCGGATCATAAGATATGTGATATATCCCAACCATCCACTGATGTGGACCCACCTTAATATATGGGTTTCATCCCCACCATCCACTTGATGGACGGTGGTATCCACCTTTAATGTATGTATGCCATGATGCAGTGTTGAATCCACGCTGCCGGTCTGTTTTTCCTAGGTGTGGGGCCACCCCACACATGTGACACGTGTGGAGGTGGGGCCCACATTGATGTATGTATTTTATATTATTGTCGTCCATTCCTGGACACGCTATGTGGGGCCTACCATGATGTATGCATTGTATTTGCACAGTCCAGATAGTCTGGATGGTGGGAACCGCCTGCCACGTGTGGGGTCTACCCTGATATATGGGTCCCACCTTGATGTATCTACTGACCGTCCATTTGGATGGTGGACCAGCAGGCCACACCATCTATATAGTTGCTGTATCACGTCAGCAAGTCTATGGGTCCCGTATGATGTATGGGTTATATCCAAACCATCCATCTATGTGGACCCCACCATCTACATGGTTGCTATATGATGACAGCAAGTTCTGTGGATTCGACCATGATATATGTGTTTTATTTCAAGGCTATTCGTCCACGGGCCTGGATGGCGTTTGATCATGAGGTATGTGTTATATTCAGACCGTCCATCTGGATGTGAGGTAGATTCAATCTTTAGTGGGCCACGTGTGTGGGACCCACCTTTGATGTACGTGTTATATCCACCGTCCACCCTATTTCCAGGTTATTTTGAGGCCTACCATGATATGTATGTTTTATCCTTGTTGTCTATCAGTTTTCAGGCCCGACGTGTTGTATATGAAGCCTATGTGATGCGGCCCACTTGATGTATATGAGGCCCATGTATCGCAGCCCACTCGATGTATATAAGGCCCATTGTTGCAGCCCATGTATTGTGGCCCATTTGATGTATATGAGGTCCATATATTGCAGCCCATTTAGTGTATGAGGCCCATGTATTGCGGCCCATTATGATGTATATGAGTCCATGAGCGAGGCCCAATGTGATGCATATGTAGCCCATGAGTGAGGCCCATCGTGATGTGTATTAGGCCCATGAGTGAGGCCCATCGTGATGTGTATTAGGCCCTTGAGAGAGGCCCATGGTGATGTATATTGGGCCATTGTGTGAGGCCATGGGCCCACTATATGTTTTGCCTTATGAAGGCCACTTCTTGGGAGCAATGTTGGTTAAATATTCACATTGATGGGCAACGATGGTTAAATGTCCACATTGTGACCTTCCCTTAGGCCCTTGTTAGGCCGATTATCGAGGCCGATTGTCAAGTCCGATTATCGAGGCCAATTATCGGTGTCGGTTATCGATATCGATTATGAGTATGTGACGGAATAGCATCATGATACATGCCCATATGCATCATTTGTATGTTTGTTATGAGATGTGGTCGACCATTGCATATGTCATAGGGCAGATTATTATGGACTCCCTAATAGGAGGAGTTGCTCACATGAGCACATGGTATGCGCAGGATTGCTGCATGACTGGATGGTATGACTTATGCATCTCGCTTTTTGGGAAATAACTACTCTACGCCCTAGCGATATTAAGGTCGTCGCCTCTACAGGCATATCGTGGGTGGCCAGCCAGGACACCGAAAATGTTTGGTTCTAGCATACGGGTGCCATAAATGTCCCTGGGTGAAAATCACTAAACCACCGTGGCTAAGAGACGCTTCAACGTTTAGACCGAGTGGATACATGAGCGCCCGAGTGCCAAATACTAGTAGGCCTCATCTCCCACCGTGTCATGGTCGGTTGGAAGGGGGTGTGGCCTTACCGGCTTGAGGGTAGGGGGCATAGCTAGGCTGAGTTTGACCAGCTCGTAAATAGGTCCGTTATTGACATGTCGGGTAGTTATTGGCTGACTACTGGCCAGGTGGATAGTGAGGTCTCTTCCACTTGCATGGTTGCACTTCCAGTGGGCGGCGATCGTGTGTAGAGTGTACTAAACCCCGATGATGATCCCAGAGATGTACAGTGCTGATTTATGGACTCATTGAGCAGGAGTTGCATACTCATTCATTCACTATCCATTCGGGCTGGTGGTACACAACTAATTGTTATATGTACCTTCGCAATGGACAGGATTTCGGTTAGGGTGCGAAACCAACCTGAGGTCAGGAGTTTACCACATTAAGTCTATCTATCCAAATTTATGTATGGGACTAGTTTGGATAGAAGTCCCTTGTGATGGACCCCGTAGCCTGCGATACTGCGTACTATCATCCCGACTTCACACTCCAGCTTGGTCATTTCATTCACACCGCATATTGCACTACATCCGCGGTATATAGTATTTTGAGTTGCTACGTTTCTGCATTTATATGGCCTAGATGAGGTTGACGACATTCGTGGATTCGTCAGGATTTGCATATTGCATTGTATCCTCAGTATATGATATTTGGTTTACTATGTCTCCGCATTGCATAGCTGATCTACATTGCTTCCTCAATATATGATTTTGGCTTATTATCTTTTTGCATCACATAACATGGATTAGGCTAATGGTATTTATGGACTTACCAACATGTTCCACATTGCTCTAATATTGTATACGTGGCACTTACCTTGCGCACACGCTTACACCACCCTCTAAGCTTTCTATAAGCTTATACACGATAGATGCGTGCAGGTGACGTTAGGTCACCGCAGCGTTGAGCTTGGAGCGTGCAGCTGTATTCTGGAGCTTTGATTCCACCATTCTTTATTAATCCATCATTCTCTCTCTCTCTCTCTCATTCTCTAAGCAATCTCCCAACTCCCAAGAGAGCTTCCAACGTCCAAGCTCTCTCTCCCAAATCCAAGTGTGGCCCATTTTCCTACCCTCTCTTCTCCCATCTCAACCATTCATTCATCATCAACCTCCATCAAGATTGAAGATAAGGAGCCTAGGAGTCCAAGGAGCTAAAGAAGAAGGCCGATAGGTGGGTGATCCACCGTTCATATCAATTTCTAAGGGCCCACTTGTTGTGGGACCCATTTGATGTATGCATTGTAATTGGGAGGGCCCAATAGTGGCTGGGTCCCTCCCCTTCACGTGTCTCTTTCTCTCTCTCTTTCTCCCACTCTCTCTCGTATTCTCAGATTTTGTGGCCCACCTAATGAATGAGTTATACCCACGCTATCATGGTGGGGGCCACCTTGCTGTATGTAATTCACCAGCATCGTCCATCTGGACGGTACTGATTGGAGACCCCATGATGTATGTGAACATCCTAGCCGTCCATTGAATGGACGTGGACCCTACCATAGCAGCGTGTGGGGCCTACCATGATGGATGTGTAATACATCCAGACCATCCATTCATGTGGAGCCTACCATTAGGTCGTTCGTCCAATGTCTTTGGACGCTGGGCACTGAAAGTCCCACCCTCCCGCACACTCACGTATATATATATATATATTGTATTTTATATTAAATAATGATATGTAGGCCACTCCCACGTGGGACCCACCGTACCTATAGCAGCTATATAGCTATTATATTAACGTCAGCTGCTGATGTGAGGTGGATCCACACCATTACACAACAAGACGGTGGGACCCACTACTGATGGGCGTATCCCATCCTAATCGTCAATCTATCTGGCATGCCAGGTACGGCCCCACCAGATGATGCATGTGTTGTATCTTTACCGTCCACCCCATTTATGTGGGGCCACCGTGGTGTATGGGCTTTGCCACAGCGTCCTGGACGGGTGGGACCCACCACTGATGTATGTGATACATCTAAGTCGTCCATCCATTTGGCTAGCTTGCATCAAGACTTGGGGAAAATAATAATAATAAGACAGATCCAGTTATCAAGTGGACCACACTATAGAAAACAGTGGAGTTGATAGTCTACCATTGAAATCCCTCATTTTGGGATTACAGAAGCCCTGAACCAATATGATATTTGTTTTTCCTCTAAATCTAGGTCGTTGTGACCTTATGAACAGACTGGATGGAAATTAAATACTATGGTGGGTGAAATTGCGATAATGACTGCTTTAGTTGAAGTGGGAATATGCCAATATGCCTTAGAGGGGGGTGAATAGGACTTTTTAGTATTTTATGGTAATTTAAAATCCTATCAATCTTATCCTGAGAAAATACGCATGCATCTGGATTTCTTCAAAGTAACTCTAATGGCTTCCAAGCTAAATAGAGGATCCAATCATAAAACTATTTGAAAGATATACAAGATGCAAATCATAGTTTATGATGGATGTGACTATGTGTGAGGTGTGATCTCATATAATCAAATATGAAGATATTTAGGGAAATCATATAAGAAATAGAAGAAAATAACAATCACAAACACAGTTGTTTTTATAGTGGTTCGACTACTTGTCTACTCCACTTTCGGAGGACGCACTCAACCCTTGAGTGTACCGGATCTCACTAACGGAGGTTTCACAACAGGTTCACCTCAAACCGGAGGTTTTAAATCAGGTTCACCATAAACCAGTACAACCTACTCTAGGCTGACTCTAACATGTCTACACGACATAAGTTTATACTCCACATAGGAGCAAGAGTCAACACACAGCACCTAACTTTTAGGCCACACAGGTCAAGGATCCACACATGGAACCTACCAGTTTATGCTCTCATGAGCAAGGGTCAACACACAGCACCTAAGGTTTAGACCACACAGGTTAAGGACCTACACAAGGACCTAAGAGTTTATACTCTCCATAGAGCAAGGGTCAACACAAAGCACCCCCACGTACACTCCCATCGGAGGCCTCCTGTGAGGACTTGAAAGGGGTGAGAAACACCTTAGACCCAATCCAACAGAAGGAATGATCACAAGGGTCCTCTGGACTTTAATGACTTACAAATAAGTAGATGAGCCTCATTCAACACATTGATGAAGATCTCCTCCTTTGACAACGAAGAATCTTTAGCTCCCTTGAACCGCAACTCAAATGATGTACCAATGTAAGGCAATGGGTTAAGTCAAGGTTATGATGGAATCCTACTCTATTAAAAGTTTTCCTATAAAGGAGAAAGAGCCATTCCAATCATTTATGCATTCAAGGCATCCCAGCTTAATGATTTACCATTAAGATGGTAGTTGTAGGATCCTTGAATGCAAAAGTTCATTCCCCAATCCACTTTATTGAATGTCAATGATGAGGGTGGATTGGAGGATGAACTCCCATGAGAGAAAAGGATTAGGGTATATAATCTGGGTTTAAACACTCAAAAGCACTCTCTATTTTCTCTACCAACAATCAAGGGCAAGCTCTCAGTAAATATGCAAAAAGTTCCAATGGATATAAAATGGTCATATTTTTGATAGAGTTCGATATCATCAAGCAGGTTCGATATCATCGAGCATATACTCTCGATAGCATCAACTAGCTGTTCGATGATATGAACTCAACTGTCAAACGCTTTTAAAACTTTTTGCCAACTGGTCGAGAAGATCGAACGCTCAACGATGTCATCGGATTTCGAACTTCAATTTCATCGACACGGGGTTTGATTCCTCGACATTTGAAAAATGTGAGAGCACTTACCTTTGAAACTTAATAGGTATAAGATATGATCAGGTATCACTCAATATCCTCAGAATTTGAATATCGATGATATTGATGACAGTATTGATTCATCGAAAATTCAAAGGAATTTTCCTAAAAGCTTGCTGGACAATTTATGTCCTATTTCGATGACATCATCATAACCTTGATATGATCGATATTTGAATATCGATTTTATCAAGTGATCCCCGATCCAAGAAAGATTAACCTAAAAACTTGCTAGATAGATTTATGTCCCAATCCGATATCATCGAAGGTCTACCGATATCATTGAGATTTGAATTTCGAGGATATCAAGGAGCCTTTTAATATATTGAGAATTACATGATTTGCCTTAGCAGTATTTTGGACACAACAGATCGAATGTCGATTTTATCAAGACGACTCGAAGGACTCGAGATTCAAAATTCGATGATATCGAACAGTCCATCGATTCATCGATAATTTAGTCCGAAGTTCTTTGTGGTTGCTAGACATCTGAAGTCCTCAATTTGATAATATCGAGTGAGCTTCAAGGACATCGATAACAGGGTTCGATTTCATCGAGCCATGTATCGATAAATCGACATAGGTAAAAAACTTAAAGATTTTCCCAAGTTCGAAAAAAGTTTTCTAACCAAAAACCCTAGGATGTTCTATTCAATTATAAGGGTTTTATATACCTGGTGTTTTGGGACATGGCATGTGAGGCTAAGGTTTACCTTTGGCGAGTTCGGGCACACATCCAGTTGAGGTAGATGCTTGAACGATCTTCCTATGGGGCTCCTTTGTCTTGCTGACT
Organism: Magnolia changhungtana; assembly: GCA_030180095.1. NCBI lineage: Eukaryota > Viridiplantae > Streptophyta > Magnoliopsida > Magnoliales > Magnoliaceae > Magnolia > Magnolia changhungtana. The sequence goes on from JASAUF010000446.1 coordinate 8,484,789, forward strand.
CAATGCTCACGCTAATTGACAAACCTGGGCACTTTCAATCTCCCCCTTTGTCAAATACGTGACAAAACACCAAAACACCCTAGAACAACTTCTAAACTAACACCCTACATTGTGTGTACAAGAACTCTACACAATTTTACAAGGCTATCTAGTTAACACACACAGATGACAATGTCTTTTAGTAGCTGCTCCCCCTAACACCAATCTCCCCTGGTCTTGTTGCAGTTGCTCCCCCTATCACCTGTACCACAATTCACAAACAGATACACAAAATTCTCCGGTCAGTCATTGGCAAAGGGTAGTATAACAATAGATGTTGACTGAAGTTGAAGCATATGGGAGAGCCATAACGCAGATAGCATAAGCAGAATAGATAGATGTAAAAGGACAAAACATGTTAGCATATTAGGTCAAAGGAGAGAAGTGGAATGATCAGATAATAATGATATGAAGATAAAGTGCATAACCAAGTAGGGAATATGTAGGAGAAAAAGACAATCACAAGTCAAGCTAGTATTTCACAGAACATCAGAGTATAAGATGACCGCAGATATACATATATATATATATATAGGAATCAACACAGCCATGATTAAAAATATCCAAAAGACAAACTGCCCAAGCTTGGCAATTGTGTAACATCCATTCCAAAACAACAAAACCAACCAATCTATCCCAAATATGAGCTCAACAAAAAGAAGAACTATACGCAGACACCAAAAAGAAGTTAGCCAAAATGTCTAGATATGGCCGCAGCGACATCACACCTCCCAGTTGGCACCTAACGTCCGCGAGTGTCGCCATTGGTGAGGAAGGCCACTACTTGCTGACTGGTATGCTGAAGGGCATTAACTTTATCCTCAATCGCTGTGAAGAGCCTTTCATAATTGTAAAGAAGTTCCTCAATACCAGCCATCCCGGTAAGTAGATGACGTTCAAGGTGATGATCCCAGCGATTGGTGATAGACTCCGGACTGAGCAGCGACGTACGATTGGATTCCCATGGCGTAGGTGGATATGAGGGTTGATCATTGTTTTTAGCAAGCTATACGGGAGGACTATTCGTTGAAAGAGAGGAAGTATAGCATAATTGTTGCACCTCCTACACCAGGTCGGCATCGAACCAAGCTTCTAAATGAACAACATCTGATGTGGTTGGGAGGCCCACATAATGAGCAAGTTTGCATATGAGTGCAGGAAAGGGTAACGTATCCTGATGATCCCCTCGGATTATACAAATGAGCTGCCCTAAAAGAAGAGTTGGAAGGCACACTTAGATATCTTGATGGATATCATAAAGGACGTTTAGTACAAAGGGAGTAAGATGACTACCCTTTACATCACATGGATACACATTAGTCCCTAGGATGCTATGGAGAACTTTAAAAGAGGGTCCAAGGTGATTGATTTGAAGAGAATTTTCATCATTCTGAGGAACAGTGGTGCCATGATATAATGCGCGTGTTATCTCCCCCCAAACACCCAACCCATTTAGATTCTGATTTGTTACAGGGATTTGAGTGACTTCAAGGTTTAGAAGATGTGCAAGAGTGATGGGAGTGATGAGTTTTGAGTGATGTACAAGCTCTATTTAAATGCAAGGAGGATTATCACGGATGATATGACAGTTATTGAAGAATTCATGAATCAATCCAAGTTGATTGGGTCTACCAAGATTTAGGATATTTTGCCACCTTATCACCTCCAAGAGAATATCCACCCCAAATGGTTCAATGAAACTGTTAAGGACAAGGCGTTCAACTACTATAGCTGGACTCCCTTCCACCGGATTGGGATACTGACTGGATTCTGGTTGCTTGTGTTTTGATTTTGACGATTGAGGAAGATTCTTACCATTACTTTTTACCATGGTGTGTTTGTGAGAAGAGCCCAAAAAGACAGGTAAAGGTAGGGAGAAATAACCAGAGAAGAGAAGAAATGAGTTTATTCAAATCGAATGCTTGCTTTTCTTTTATAGCAGGGCCTTTGATGATATCGATATATCATCGATGTATCAAAAGTAGTCTTATAAAGATATCGAAGGTTGTGCCACTGATCGTTGCGAAGACGCAAATATCCAGTGGAAACTGAGGCAGTCCAACCGTTGGGAAGGACCGATGGTTATAACATTGCATTCTTGAGACTCTTCGATTGCATCGATAGTGAACCTCGATATCATCGACATTTGAATATCGATGATATCGAAACCATCTAGATATCATCGAGAATGTGAAGATTTGGCATTTTTGTTCCCAAAGCTAACATGGTTAATGCATAAGGTTTAGACTTGTTGCTGATAATTAACCATGAATATCTCAGTTTGAAGATTTACATATGTGGACCATTTTTACCAAGTTATCATCAATGAGCACATACTCCAATGGATTTTTTAAGATCATTAAACATGTTTGCATCAAGAGGTTTTGTTAGTATATCGGCAAGTTGTTTTTCTGTAGACACATAATCTAACATAATAATCTTATCTTCAACAAGTTCTCATATAAAATGATGATGAATATCAATATGTTTGGTCCGAAAGTGTTGAACAGGATTTTTTGAAATGTTGATAGCACTTGTGTGGTCACAGAAAAGACTCATGGTGGGTTGCTCAATCCCATAATCCAACAACATTTGTTTCATTTAAAGGAGTTGTGCACAAAACTACCTGCAACAATATATTCGGCCTCGACAGTGGACAAGGATATTGAATTTTGCTTCTTACTCTGCCAGGAGACCAGACAACTTCTAATATAAAAACATCCTCCACTTGTCGATTTTCGATCATCCAAAATTTCAACCCAATTGGCGTCAGAGTATCCAGCAATGGTGGTGGATGTTTTAAATGGATACCACAGCCCGAAAGAGGTAGTTCCTGCTATGTATTTGATGATTCTCTTAACAGCCATTAGGTGGGATTCCTTAGGATCTGCCTAATACCGAGCACACACTCTCACACTAAAAGATATATCTGGATGACTGGCTGTGAGATATAGTAGGCTTCCTATCGTACTCCGATAGAGATGTTAATCAACGCTTTTATCATTAATATCTTTGGAAAGTTTGAGTGTGGTGCTCATAGGAGTATGATAAGTATGACCAGAATCGAGCCCAAATCTTTTCACCAGATCATTTGCATATTTGGTCTGACATATAAAGATTCCATCATTTAGATGCTTCACTCGTAAGCCTAAAAAGAAGTTCAATTCGCCGACCATACTCATTTTAAATTCTGATTTCATGAGATCAGCAAATTTGTATGCAGTATCCTCACATGTTGAACCAAAGACTATATCATCTACATAGATCTATGCAATGAGCAATGAATCCTTTGTCTTTTAAGTGAATAGTATTTTATCTACACTTTCCCTGCAAAATTTATGATCCAAAAGAAATTCCGTCAATCATTCATACCAAGCACGTGGTGCTTGTTTGAGACCATAAAGTGCTTTGTTCAAATGATACACATGATGGGGATACTTAGGATTTGAAAATCCCTTAGGTTGTTCTACATAAACTTCTTCATCAAGATCCCCATTAAGAAATGCACTTTTTACATTCATTTTGAAATAGTTTAAATTTCAACGCACATGCAACAGACATGAGTATTCTGATAGACTCAAGACGAGCTACAGGAGCAAATGTTTCATCAAAATCAATGCCTTGAGCTACAGGAGCAAGACTAGTACCTGTGAATATCCTTGAACTACTAGTCTTGCTTTATTCTTGATCACATTGCCAGATTCATTGGATTTGTGTTTGAAGACCCATTTGGTTCCAATGACATTTGTACTGAGTGGCCTGAAAACCAATTAACATACCTCATTTCTCTGGAATTGTTGAAGTTCTTCTTGTATAACATTTATCCAATTTTCATCTTGAAGAGCTTCCACAATATTCTTGGGTTCAATCTTTGAGGTAAAGCAGAAATGACTATAGATATTTCTATCTGCTGTCGAGTTCTTACACCATCATTAGAATCTCCAATGATTTGCTCTCGAGGGTTATCCTTAATGATGGGTATGTTGGATGACGGTTGTGGTTCATTAGATGATGGAGATTTATTATCTGATTTATCTAGAATGCATGAATCTACCTCATCTTCTAATTCATTCAAGGGGTTGTCTTCTTCGTGGGACTGATCATCAATCACCACATTGATTGATTCTTAAATAGTGAGGGTCCTTAGATTATACACTCTATAAGCACGACTATTCGAGGCATACCCCAGAAAGATACCATCATCACTCTTAGACTCAAATTTCCCTAGGTGATCTCTGTCTCTCAAAATATAATATTTACTTCCAAAAACACGAAAGTATTTCACACTAGGTTGTTTTCCATACCATAGTTCGTATGGAGTTTTGTTCAAACCTGCTCTAAGATATGCTTGATTTATGATGTAGCAGGCAGTGTTGACAGCTTCAACCTAGAAACTTTTTGCCATATCTTTTCCATTTAACATAACTGACCACATTTCCTGTAGTACTTAATTTTTTCTTTCAACAACTCCATTTTACTGTGGGGTTTTTGGGGCTGAGAATTCATAACGGATTCCTTTCTCATCACAGTACCTTTCAAATCGCTCATTTTCAAATTCGCCACCATGATCACTCCTGATGCAATTTATGCAATATCCTTTTTCATTTTGAAGTTACTTTGCCAAAATTATAAATCCATCAAAGGCATCTGATTTCTCCCGAAGAAATGCAACCTAAGTAAATCTGGTGTAATCATCTACTACCACCAGGAAGTATCTTTTCTTGCCATGACTTTTTACTTTGGTCGGACCAACTAGGTCCATATGTAACAAATCTAAAGGTTTTGTTGTTGCTATGGTGGTTGTCTTTTTGTGACCGACTTTTATCTATATACCTTTTAGGCAATCACCACATACAACTTTTTCTTCTTTCCTAATCTTAGGAAGTCCTCTAACCAAATTTTTTTAACTTAGCTTGGCTAAATTTCGGTAGTGAACATGTCCCAACCTTTGGTGCCATAATTTGGATTCACTCTTTACAGCCATATTACATTTTGTGAATAATACACTCTCATTCGTACTTTCGATAACATAGCAGTTATCACTAGTGTGTAACCCTTTTATGATGGATTTTCCTATATGGTCTAAGATTCTACACACATCCTTTGAGAAGGTGACCAAATGTTCTTTGTCACAAATTTTGGAGATACTAAGGAGATTATGTTTCAGACCTTCTACACAGAGAACATTTTTTATTTTTGGAAGACATGGTACAACTATCATTCCTTGTCCAATAATTCTAGCGGAGCTACCATCTCCAAATGTGACAATCCACCATCAAAGTCTGAATACTCACAAAAATGAGTTTGGTCACCAGTCATGTGTTTGGAGCATCCACTGTCAAGATACCATTTTGAACTATTGCCAACTTTTAGAGTAGTATGGATTACTAGGCAATTGTTCCGATATTTCACACCCTCTAATACACTTTTGGACATGATTCCAACTTTAGTCAAGATCACTCTCTAGGCGATGAAGCCCTTAAGAGAAACCCGCTCTGATACCAATTGAAATTGCGGTAATGACCACTTTAGTTAAAGTGGGAATATGCCAATATGTCCTAGAGGGAGTGAATAGGACTTTTTAGTATTTTACGGTAATTTAAAATCCTATCAATCTTATCCTGAGAAAATACGCATGCATTAGGATTTCTTCAAAGTAACTTTAATGGCTTCCAAGCCAAATAGAGGATCCAGTCATAAAACTATTTGAAAGATAAACAAGATGCAAATCATAGTTTATGATGGATCTGACTATGTACGAGGTGTGATCTCAGATAATCAAATATGAAGATATTTAGGGAAATCACACAAGCAATAGAAGAAAATAACAATCTCAAATACAGTTCTTTTTATAGTGGTACGACTACTCGTCTACTCCACTTCTGGAGAATGCACTCAACCCTTGAGTTTACCAGATCTCACTAATGGAGGTTTCATAACAGGTTCACCTCAAACTAGAGGTTTTAAATCAGGTTCACCTTAAACCAGTACAACTTACTCTAGGTTGACTCTAACGTGTCTATACGATACAAGTTTATGCCCCACACAGGAGCAAGGGTTAACACACAACACCCAACTTTTAGGCCACACAAGCCAAGGATCCACACACGGAACCTACCCGTTTATGCTCTCATGAGCAAGGGTTAACACACAGCACCCAAGTTTTAGACTATATAGGTTAAGGACCTACACAAGGACCTAAGAGTTTATGCTCTCCACAAAGCAAGGGTCAACACAAAGCACCCCCATGTACACTCCCATCAGAGGCCTCCTATGAGGACTTGAAAGGGGTGAGAAACACCTTAGACCCAATCCTACAGAAGGAATGAACACAAGGGTCTTCTAAACTCTAATGGCTTACAAATAAGTAGATGAGCCCCATTCAGCACGTTGATGAAGATCTCCTCCTTTGACGACGAAGAATCTTCAGCTCCCTTGAACCGTAACTCAGATGATGTACTAATGTAAGGCAACGGGTTGGGTTAAGGTTATGATGGAATCCTACTCTATTAAAATTTTTCCTATAAAGGAGACAGAGCGATTCTAATCATCTATGCATTCAAGGCATCCCACCTTAATGATTTTCCATTAAGATGGTAGCTATAGGATCCTTAAATGTGAAAGTTTATTCCCCAATCCACTCTATTGAATGTCAATGATAAGAGTGGATTGGAGGATGAACTCCCATGAGAGAAAAGGCTTAGGGTATATGATCTGGGTTTAAACACTCAAAAGCACTCTCTATTTTCTCTACCAACAACTAAGGGCAAGCTCTCATTAAATAAGCAAAAGGTTCCAACGGATATAAAACGGTCATATTTTTTACAGAGTTCGATATCATCGAGCGTATACTCTTGATCGCATCGACTAGCCGCTCGATGATATGAACTCAACTGTCAAACGCTTTTGAAACTTTTTGCCAACTGGTCGAGGAGATCGAACTCTCATCGATGTCATCAGATTTCAAACTCCGATTTCATCGACACAGGGTTCGATTCCTCGACATTTGAAAAATGTGAGAGCACTTGCCTTTGAAACTTACTAGGTATAAGATATGATCGGGCATCACTCGATATCCTCCGAATTTGAATATCGATGATATCGATGACAGTGTCGATTCATCGATAATTCAAAGGAACTTTCTTATAAGCTTGCTGGACAGTTTATATCCTATTTCGATGACATCGACATAGCCTCGATATGATCGATATTTGAATATTGATTTTATCGAGTGATCCCCAATCCAAGAAAGACTAACCTAAAAACTTGCTGGATAGATTTGTGTCCTAATCCGATATCATCGAAGGTCTACCGATATCATCGAGATTTGAATTTCAAGGATATCGAGGAGCCCTTCGATATATCGAGAATTACATTATTTGCCTTAGCAGTATTTTGGACACAACATACCAGATGACGATTTTATCGAGACGACTCGATGGACTCAAGATTTAAAATTCGATGATATTGAACAGTCCATCGATACATCGATAATTCAGTCCAGAGTTCTTTGTGGTTGCAGGACATTTGAAGTCCTCAATTCGATAATATCGAGTGAGCTTTGATGACATCGATAATAGGGTTCCATTTCATCGAGCCATGTGTTGATAAATCGATAAAGGTAGAAAACTTAAAGATTTTCCTAAGTTCGAAAAAAGTTTTTTAACCAAAAACCCTAGGATGTTCTATTCAACTTTAAGGGTTTTATATACCTGGTGTTTTCGGACATGGGATGTGAGGCTAAGGTTTACCTTTGGCGAGTTCGGGCATACATCTAGTTGAGGCAGATGCTTGAACGATCTTCCTATGAGGATCATTTGTCTTGCTGACTCAACGCTCATGCTAATTGACAAACCAGGGCACTTTCAGTGGGCCCACTAGAAATTTAACTGTGGAAATCGTTATCACCACTACCATTTGTGGTATGGTCCAGATGATCCTTTCAATATGATTCTTATTTTTTTAATGCTCTATAATGATCTCTAACAATGGATGAATGGTGTATTGAAATCGGCCCATTTGTTGGCCCATTAACTCACCCCATTCAACTCGGCCCATTTAATCAGCCTATTCAACTCGGCCCATTTGATCGCCCCAATTAACTCGGCCCATTTGATCAGCCCAGTTGATTCAGCCCATTTGTACCGGCCCATTTGATTCGACCTGTTTAAACCAACCCATTTGATTTGGCCCATTTGATTCTGCCATTTGTATCAGCCCATTTGATCAGCCCACTTGATTCGACCCATTTGATTTAATTGAGGCCCATGATGATGTATATTAGGCCCTTGTGCTAGGCTGTGGGCCCCTATCCAATTGGCCCTATGAACATCATTCCTTGGGAACAATGTTGGTTAAAGGTCCACATTGATGGACAATGATGGTTGGACGTCCACATTGTGACCTTTCCTTAGGCCTTGTTAGGCTCATTCTCATCATTCTCTAGTGGGTTAACCTAAACGCTTGGGCTCCATTGATTTTAATTGATCCATCATCGTTCGTCCATCTATGGACCCTACCTTGTGTCGAGGTTGATTATTGATGTCGATTATCGATGCCGATTGCCAATACCGGCTACCGTTGCCGATTATGAGTTTGTGATCGTATAACATCATGATACATGCCCATACGCATCATCTGTATGTTTGTTATGAGATGTGATTAGTCATTACATATGCCATAGTGCAGGTGGTTTATGGGACTCCCTGATAAGTGGAGTTATCCCATATGAGCGCACGGTATGTACAGGATTAATGCATGATTGGACTGCATGACTCATACACTATGCATTGTGTGATTGTGATTACTATATGCCCTAACGACATCAGGGCCATAGCCTCCACAGACACATTGTGGATGGCCGGATTAGATACCGTAAATACTATTTCTAGCATTGGGGCGCCATAGATGTCCCTGGGTGAAAATTCATAAACTCGATGGTACCAGAGGATGACTCCAACATCGAGACCGTGTGGATATATGAGAGCACGAGGGCCATATACTAGTAGGCCACGTCTCCCACTATGTCGTGGTCGGTTGGAAAGGGGTGTGACCTTACCCGCCTGAGTGAGGGGGCAATTTCTAGGTTGAGTTTGACCAGCTTGAGGAATTGGGTCCGCTATCGACAAGCCGGGCCCAATGTTGGTAGGCAGATAGTGAGGTCTTTTGTACTCACCCAGTTGTGCGCTCGTATAGGGGCGGCAAGCTAGCATAGAGTATACTAGACCCCGATGGTTATCCAAAGTAAGGACTATACTGATATTTGATCCTCCAGTGATGAGCTACATTGACATATGGATTCAGATGAGGACTAGTGTGCTTAAGTTACATCTTACATCGCATGGCCTTGGTATGGCCGACATCATTCACTCATTGCATCGCGTGGTCTTGATATGACCGATAGCACTCATGCTTTGCATCGCATAGCCTTGGTATGGCTGATGACATTTATGGACTTACCGGCATTTCCACATTACTCTGATATTACAAACTTGTATTTCTAGCAAATGCACACACTTTCACCACCCTCTATGCTTTCTATAAGCTTATGCATGACCGTTGCATGCAGGTGATGCTAAGCAGTAGCAATTCAGGAGCAAGAATGTGCTGTAGAGCTTCCAGAGTTTTAGCTTTATTATCTTGTATTTTCTTGCATACGCATTGTACCTAAAGTTTTTTATCATAGTGGATTTTGTGATGGTGTTCTTCTGGTTATTATTCATGGGTTATGCTTATGGTTATGCTCATTATGAATTAAATTAATGTTAAAAATCCTCCTTGTAGGATCCCAGGATCGGAACCTGGTAAATAGGTGGTGGGAGCCGGGAATGGGGTTTTATCGAAGTTGTCGGTGCCAGATTTGCGATCAGGGATTTTATGAGCCCGGTTTTCGAGTTTGGGGCATGACAAAAGTTGGTATCAAAGCATAACTTGGGAATAACCGAGAACAACATCACATGTTTGTTATGAGTTTAGGACAATTAGGTCTCGAGTGCGTAACATCTCGATTTAGCCCCTTAACATGCGTGCCTTCGAGAGTTCTCAAGGTTAATAGGCATCCTTGTTCTTTCCTTTAGGATATGCCGCCCAGGAGAGTGACCCGAGTGACTCCCGATCCACCACCCGAGGCTCCCACTTTACCACCTATGACTCCCTCTCCACCACCAGATATCCTTGCTCCCCAGCCTGAGGATGTTGTTCCTCCACCTGAGACCGATGTGGATCCGACCGTACCTGTGAGTACCTCCCAGTTACAGCAGATGTTACAGCCGTGATGGCTGCGCTTCAGGGATAGGGCAGGCACCCCGTTGTTTCGCCAGCCCAGGCAGAGCAGGAGCGCACGAGCGCCCTTCTTTGAGAGTTCAGACAGCTCGATCCCTCGCGTTTCCAGGGCAAGCCAAATCCGACTGCAGCTGAGAAATGACACTTCGATGTGGAGAAGATTTTTGATACTATGGCATGTATGACCTAGTAGCGAGTCCAGTTGGCCATCTCCAGGGTTAGGCCAAGCACTGGTGGACCTCCATTACCCGTGTTGCAAGGCCTGATTTTCTCTGGAAATGGGATGATTTTATTGACAGATTTGAGCAGTAGTACTTCCCCAACCACATTCGTTGTCAGCATGCGTTAAAGTTTGAAACTTTGGTGTAGGGGGACATGTCTATGGCCCAATATGCGCTATCGAGGTTTGTGCCATATTTGGTTGATGACGAGGAGCAGAAGGCCCACCGTTTCGAGAATGACTTGCATTATGGTCTTCACGGCCGTGTTATTGGGCATGAGCTCCTGACCTTTCAGGCGGGAGTGCGGAGGGCTCAGATTTATGAGACTTAGTGGGCCGGAATGCAGACTGATCGTGATCAGAATAGAAACCGGAAGAGGCAGGCTCCATCTTGTAGATCCCAGCAGCAGCAACATCGACGACCGCAGAGGTACAGGAGCCACCCATCTGTTAGAGCACCAGTAGCACCATCGGCACCTTCGACACCACCTTAGAGGCAACTTTCTGATACCTGCTATGGATGTGGTGGGATAGGACACTGTAGGTGGGAGTGTCCCCGACCTCAGCAACAGCAGCCAAGAGCACCACAAAGGCCTCCACAGCAGTAATTGAGATCACCGCAGCAGCCTCCACGGTAGCAGCGACAGCAGATCCCACCACCGAGGCCCCCTTAGCAGCAGCATTAGCACCAGCCTCCGAGACCTTAGCAGCAGAGGCAGCAGTTTCGAGCACCTCAGCGACATCAGTAGCAACAGCATCCTCCCAGGGGACAGGCACCTCCCCAGCCAGCTCAGGCTAGATTCTATGTGGCTTAGCAAGACCCGCATTCATCTGGAGGAGTCGTTGAAGGTATACTTCCAGTCTATGCATGTATCGCCCGAGTTTTATTTGATTTTGATGCTTCTCACTCGTTTATGTCCGAGGGATTCTACCATTCAACTGGATTGTCGACATAGTTTACCCGCGAGGGGTTGACCGTATCGACGCCCTTGGGGAAGACTACAGTATTAGGCCGCTTCTGTTCGTCTTGCCATGTATCGGTGACAGAGATTTCCTTGCCCGCCGACTTGTACGTACTGCTGATGTCAAATTTTAATGTTATCTTAGGCATGGATTGGCTTGCTGAGTACCATACCATCTTTGACTGTTCCGCGAGGACAATTATGTTTTGCATACCAAGCTTGCCGCAGTTTTAGTTCGTTGCTGAGTGGAGAGGAGAGTCGTTGTCTTATTTGATATCCTACGACATTGAGGAGCGTGTTGCAACATGTATTGACTAGTTGCCGATTGTTTGTGATTTTCCCAACGTGTTCTATGAGATTCTGGGATTGCCGCCTCGTCGACATATTGAGTTCCAGATCGATCTTGTGCCTGATACCACACTTATCTTGAAGGCCCGGTACAGTATGTCACCAATGGAGTTGCGAGAGTCGCAGCGGCAGTTAGATGAGTTACAAAAGTTAGGATTCATTCGTCTGATCAGTTCTTCGTGGGGAGCGCCGGTATTTTTCGTCAGGAAGAAGGGTGGCTCATTGTGGCTGTACGTGGATTACCGCGAACTCAACCTGGTCACGATTAAGAAGAAGTACCCGCTCTCGAGGATAGATGTAACGTCCTGAATTTTTGCCAACTTGGAGGTGCATATCCTTGAGCAATGGGTCAATCATAACACCTTATTGACTTCTCAAAACTCAACCCTAAAGTCTCAAATCCCCTTTTCAATCCATTTCCTTCAAAATCTCACCTTTCACACCTTATTCTTCAAACATTTTCTAAGTACTTTTATATTAGACACTAATCCTAAAGTTTATATGATGAAGAATAATACTTAAACTAAAATTTACTATAAATAGTAAATATGTAAATAAAATAAGTTTTTGATCATTAACCTTATGGAATCTCACATAACAAATAAGTTATTTGGATAGAACAGATTCACCTACCCCAAAATCATATATTGAACATCAAATAACTCATTTCGGTTTACAAGATACACTCATTTCAAGAATCAAGGAGCTGAATTACCACCGACATCACAGCAAGGGGGCGGCGCGCTGCCGGTGCACCGAAATTCAGTGGACAGTAGTTGCGATTTTCTGCAGTTTTTGACCGACTTCAAAAAGTCATATCTCCCTCATTATAACTCTGAATTAGGTGATTCAAAAGCCATATTGAAGCTTGATAAGTCTAGTTCCATATAAAAATAAGTGAAACTATAATAAAAAAATTTAATATAGTTAAATCTAGGTTGATATAACAACTATTCAAAAATTATTAATTTGGACAGCTGTTACTTCCAGAATTTTTGGAATTTTTCTACAGCACGAAATCTAATAAAATTTGGTAGAGATGAAGTCAACTTGATGAAAAAATATTAGAAAAATAATTAAAATAATATACTAACTAAAAGTACAAAAAATGGACATAGAACTACCTTAGGACCTTATTCTGTCGTAATTATGGCAAAATTTAGTTAAGTACTAAACTAAACAATCGATGGATTTAGCTTGAACCACTTTCTATCCAAAATATAAGACCCAAAACCATTAAAATCACTAACTCAACATTACTTAAAAACCTAGGAGCAATCTCAAAACCCAGTTACTCTTGGGAGCACATTGAAACTCAGTATCGAACCTGGATCGCGCGTCAAAAGTCCGATTGCCGCGAAACTATAAGGTTATGACCGTCTTATTAGGATTGACAACCATTGAGGGAATCGAGTATAAATAGTATCTAGAAATGCACAACTTGAGTCTTGAGCGAAGTGTGTGAGAAACGCGAATATCTTTAGAAAATGAACTCAAACTTAAGTGAATTGGGTCGTTCACTTGCAGGCCAAATTTAAGGTTTCAGACCGTCAGATTCTAACCTAACTACACCCTTGGATCAGGAAAATTTCTCAAACCGTATACGAGCAATGGACCTTCAGATGGGCCTCGTTTATCCGAAACATGCACCCTTTGGATACAAACCAGGTATATCATGGCCCTTGGGCCATTTGCATCAGTTCTGGGCCTATATAAAGCCCTTAAACCACCTATCTCTCATTCCATACGATTTTCACAAACCCTAGGTGAGAGAAGAGAGAAAATATGAGGGAAGAGTGTGGAGAAGAGAGAGAGATAGGGAGATCGTTGCTGGGATTCACTCCCACGACTCCACACGCCAAATTACCACCCCACCATCGCTACACCATCAATTCTGATTTCGATTTTGGTAAGAAATCCTAACCCTAATCTTGTTTTAGGAATCCAAATAGAAGAATCGATGAAATGGCTAACCCGCTTCGTAATTTAGGTAGCTGTTGTGCTGTAGACAGAGACGTAGTGTACGAACCGAGTTCATAACGAGCAAACCTATGAAATTTGCGGACTATAAATGTAATGATTTCTGTCTGACTTGATTGTTGCCATATGATCTTAGTTACGACGTTTTCGATGAATTATACATGTGTAAACTATGTTGAATATATGATGTATTCCACATGTTTGTTGAAATGTTTGAATGAAAATGAAATCATGATTTGAGCTTGCCATGACTATTAATCTAGGATTCATGTTTGTTGTATATATGACAATCCCCTTGTGACAGGACTTGCCATAATATATGCCGTAACTAAGTTAGTCTATGTATAATACAAAATGCATTCCATGTGTTTGTTGAAATGTTTGAATGAACATGAAATGGTGAATTGTGCTTGCATGATTTCTAATCTTAGATCCATGTTTGTTATATGTTTTATAACCTATGTTGTGTAGGAAATTGCTATAGTTCATGTCGTAACTAATCTAGTCTATGTATTTAGAAATGTGTAGTCTAAGTGTTTGATAATATGTCTAAATGTGAAATTGTTGATGATTAGTACTAATAAGAGTATTGAGATAGAATTCTCAATTACCTTATCTATATGTATAGTTTCCTTAATGTAATCTTACTTTCGATCATGAAATTTATGGATGAAATGCAAACATTTGGTAACATGTTCAATGTGTTGATGAAATGCTCAAATGAGAGTTGTACTTAGATTGTTTGTTAAATGCTTATATGATTATCACATGTCTCCACATACTGCATTTGAGTATGATTGGGACTACTACGTAGGCAATCGGTAACAATTCCTGTTTGAGTTGCTGAATTAGTCTCGCCACAGTTGATGTGTTCGGTGAATCTGAGTAGTATGAGGATTGTCGACAGTGGTTAGGCCATGTGGAGTGCTTATGCGCTCCATGTCGATTAAGTCAGTGTGCGCTCATACCAATCGAACTTGTCAAATAATCCGATTGGCCTATTGTTTGTTTACCATGTATGGACACTTCTGCTTGAATCTAAGGTACCACTTACCAATGTAAAGCCCGTTCAACCATGGGACTACGATCCGCTAAGACTCATGAGCCGGGCATGGTGGTATGGGACACCGTGGTCGAACTGTCGGCCTATGCTGTGGTAACGAGCCTCCCTGTAGTGACTAGTGAGCAACCCAGACTCGTGAGCCAAATACGGTGGTATGGGACACTGAATTCAAACTATCGGCCTACCCCGACGTAGCCTGGTTGCGGTCTTAGCGTGGGTTGGGGTGTACCGTCTGATCTGGACTCCCTTTAAAAATAATGCTCTTGTTAGTAGGGCGTTGGTGGAGTAACCTCGAGTATAATCAATTGAACTTGCCTATCCACTGCTTTCAGTAGGGGTAATGCCCTACAACTTGCCTATCGTATGTGATTAACTAGGATTGCAACACTAGATGGATCCCCGTTAGGTTAATGATATAAAGGGAGGTACCTTAGCTTCCCGAATCTATTATATGAATAAGCCTAACTAAGAACTTGGCTAATACGACCATGCACCACATTACATGTACCTTTGACGAGGAAGAGTACAGTGGGAGTTCAGCATGCGCGACCATGAGATGGTGTCACTGAGGGAGTGCAGGCGAGGGCATGCATCATTACTACATATCATCCTTACATTAATAAGAGTAGTTAGGAATTGCTTGTTGTACCGCTTTATCATTCTGCTTGATTGAATTGATAACATGTTAACCTTTACCTTATAGTACCACTGAGTTGGCCACTCATTCCCACCCTGGGATAGTGTTTTAAAACACCACCCAGACTCTGGTTTGGATGCAGGTGATGGCAAAGTTCATAGAACGGAGTTGGACTTCGTAGGCGAGGAGGAAGAATTCTCCTACGTTCGGCTCTCAGACGGGTTTATGAAGACCCCATACTGATTTGACGGGATTACAAGGATATATGATTTAGTCGAACACTTTACATTTTGGCACTTTGTATATTTTGAAATAATACAGGTATATATAATCAGTCCGGTTACATACTCATACTCCGAAGTTCTTTGAAATACTTTCATATCTAGATGCTTGTGCTTCCGATTTCCGTTGCTTAATTACATTATCTCTGGAGTATGATATGTCATTTTAGATGTTCAAGTTATAGTTTTCATTACTTTCAATGTCAGCTAATGATTTATGTCTGACTTGATTGCTACCATATTGTCTTAGATACGATATTTTCGATATGACATACACATATGAACTATGTTGAATAAAAGGATTCATCTCATGTGTTTGTTGAAATGTTTGAATGAACATGTAAATATGATTTGTATTTGTTATGCCTAATAATCTAGGATTCATTATTGTCATATGTATGTTGACCTCTTTGTATAAGGATTTGCTAAAATATATGTTGTAACTAACCTAATCTATATAGATTTGGTGAGGCGTAGCCTAAGTGTTTGATAAATGGTTTGAATGAGAAATTGTTGTTGATTTGTATTTATTAAGAGTATTAAGATAGGATTCTTATTTACCTTACTCATATGTATTGTTTCTTTCATGTAATCATATTTGCCGCCACGCAATTTATGATAAAATGTAAGTGGTTGGTAATATGTATAATGTGTCTGATAAAATGTTCAAATGAGGAATTGATTTGGATTGTTTGTTAAATGTTGATAAGATTATCGCATATATCTACTTTTTGCATCTCAGTAAGATTGGGGCTGCAACGTAGCCCAGGCAATCAGTAACAATCCATGTACAAGTAGTCGAATTAGTCTCGCCACGTTGGGTAACTCGACGAATCCGAGTCGCACGACAATCATCGACAGTGGTTAGGCCACAAGAGGTGCTTATGCGCTCCATGTTGATTAAGTCAACGTGTGCTCGTACCAATCGAACTTGTCAAACAAACCGATTGGTGTATTGTGTGTTTACCATGTATGGACATCACTGCTTGAATCTAAGGTACCACTTACCAATGTAAAAGCCCGTTTCAACCATTGTACCATGATCTACTAAGACTCATGAGCCAGGCATGGTGGTATGAGACACCGTGGTCGAGCTGTCGGCCTATGCTGAGGTGATGAGCCTTTCCATAGTGACCAATGAGCAACCCAAACTCGTGAGCCGGACATGGTGGTATGAGACACCGTGTTCGAGCTGTCAACCTATGCTGATGTGACGAGCCTTCCTGTAATGACCGCGAGTATAAACTTTTGAATTTGCCTATCAACTACTTTTCATTAGGGGTGATGCCCTACAACTTGTCTATCGTATGTGGTTAACTAGGATTGATGACCCTAGATGGGTCCTTCATTTGGGTTAATGATATAAAGGGAGGTACCTTAGCTTTCCCGAACCTGCTGTATGAATAAGCTTAATTAAGTACTTGGCTAACACGACCATGTACCACATTGCATGTTCTTTGGCGAGGAAGGTGCACTTTAGGGAGATTATCATGCGCGAACTTGGTTGTCGGAGTCGCTTGTGAGGGAGCTTTGTGCGAGGGCATGCATCATTACTGCACTCCATTCCTACATTAACAAGAGTAGTTAGGAATTGATTGTTGTATTACTTTATCATTACTGCTTGATTGACTTGATAACATGTTAACCTTTGCCTTATAGTACCACTGAGTTGATTACTCACTCCCACCCCTGGGACAGTGTTTTAAAACACTAACCAAACTATGGTTTAGATGTAGGTGACGATGTAGTCTACGCAACAGAGTCGGACTTCATGGACAAGGAGGAAGAATTCTCCTATGTGCAGCTCTTAGGTGGGTTTATACAAACCTCGTACTGATTCGGCGGGATTACAGGGACATGTGGATTAGTTAGACACTTTACATTTTGACATTTTGTATATTTTGAGATAATACATGTAAATATTCAGCCCGATAACATAATCATACTCTGGAGGTTGTGAAACACGTACATATTTAAATATATATGCTTCAGACTTCCACTTGCTTAATTTAATTGTATCCATAGCATGATATGTTATTTTGGTATAATCCCACTCATGTTTAATCCATTAATATGGATGAAATCAAAATATCATCATCCATGCTGCATAAGTGATGTGCTGGATCTCGAGAGTAGAGCTTTGCTCGACCCTCAAAATCTGGGACATTATAAGTTGGTATCAGAGCATGATTTGAATTAAACTGGACCTGTGTTATAGGTAACACGACACACTCTAATGCACTCTGACTTAGGAAGGGGGTAATGAAATTTAGAAATGATTGTAGGATCCCAAAGTTTCACCGACGGGTGAGATTGAGTACTATAGTTTAGCCCATGTGCATTCTTGATTATGTGAATTGATCTCCGTCACTTTTAGGCCATCAATTGATGGGTTTGAACTGTTAGTCGACAAACATAAAACTCAAAATAGGCCAAGAGGTACGAATACGTACATGTGCAATTAAGAAAATGGACTGTGCGGGCTTAAAGGCCCAAAGCACAAAGTATGGTGGGGCCCGGTCCCACGCTCACCCATGGCACCATGGGAGGGGGGGCCACTGCCCTAGGTCAGAGCCACCGTGAGCCACCCCAGAGGGGCACGGCAGCACCGCCTGGGGGGCAGTGCCCCCTCGGCTTCCACAGAGGGGCGTGGCAGCGGTAGCGCACTGCCGATTGGCCGCACATGTGGGGCCTGTTTCACGTGTGGGGCCCCTCTTTTAGTCCCTTTACTCCATTTCACCCCCATTTCATGTTTTCTAACCCTCCCAAACACTTCTAAACCCTTCAAAACTCCATTTCTCTCTCAAATCCCCACTTCCATTCACTCAAATCTTCTAAATCTTCTACATCCTACACCCATCCACCACCATTCCTCAAAAACCACCCTTTCCATCCCTCCATCTCCATTATTCTCACCCATTTGAGTACAAAAACCCTCTTTTGTGTCTCATAACCTTCAAATCTTACAATCCACTTCATTCTCCAAGCTTTTCCATTCCAATGGCCCTCTTTGAGTTCATCACCGCCATGTTCTCTATCTCAACGCTCCTTTCCCTTATGGGAAAGAAGAGGGTAGCCCCGGATGAAGTCGGGCCTAGCCATCCAAATTGTTCTAGGAAGAAGACGGATGCCAAAACTAGTGCAAGCACCGAGCTAAGGTCAAAACGGGATCTCGACCCTCGAATCCCGGTAGAAAAGTCTCTACCGGCGGGCGCTAAACTTGGTAAGTTTCATAACTACAAAGTTGTGTTTAAAGCTCATGTTGATGAGAAATTGTTTGGGTTATATCCAGTGATCAACCTTCTCATGGAGAATGGGTGGGGTCCCATATTCGAGGGAAACACTCATGCGAGTGAAGGCACGTGCGAGCCTTCTATGCTCACATACGGGACACAACTCTGGTGCCTCTTCAATTTATCATACCATTGGGAAAATCTCACGCCAAGGTCGATGTGGATGTAATGGCACGTATCATGGGAGTTGAACGTGGAGTTGTACATGCAAGTGAGACGAATCTTGCTAGTGAATGGAAGAGAAATCGCCGCACACGTTTCCTTTACTGCCAACTTGAGCAGTGAAGGCGAGGAAATAGCCTCACTTCAACTAAGATGACGACAGATTTTCGCCTACTCCATCATATATGCACGTATAATGTGTATCCTAGGTAGAGTAACTGCACAAAGTGTACTCGATTCATAGTGGACTTCCTGTACAGAGTTGGATAGGGAGACAAGTTGTGTCTGCCTACTCTCATCTTGACTCAAATAATCAACACTGTATGATCTACTAGGGAAGACACCTCGCTCCCTTTCGGCCGACTCATTTGCAAGATCACCCGAAATTTCGGCTTCGGACTCCATATGGAAGACCATGCCTCAAAACATTTTATCAGTTAAACTACACTCAACAATATGGGAATAGGCCCCAGGTAACGCCAAGCAAGGCTCAATGAATACGTGGATGAAATAGAAGAAGAGAGTGAAAAGGAAGAAGGTAGTGAAGATGAGGAAGGAAATGGAGAGGAATAAGGCAGTGAGGATGAGGAAGGAGATGGTGAGGAAGGCAGTGAGGATGAAGAGTAGGAAGAAGACGAGGAGGCCCAAGGCTCAGATGGGGGACCTCCTACTACACATGAAGACCGCAATGATCGGGCCGCCTTAGAAGCCCCCATGGCCAAGATTGAAGAAAACTAGGCCAACCTGAAGGAGAACCAGGCCTACCTGAAATGGAAGTTTAAGAAGATGTCTCGCACCCTGAAAGCCCTTCTATGTTGTATGAAGGATAAAGGGGCACCTCCACCTTCTCCAGAGTCGGAGGATTAGTTATGCATTACAGTTGCTTGTTGTTTTCTTTATAATAGCCTTAGTAGGTTTAGTTGGATGTTAGGATAGTTAGTGTTAAAGCTTTTCGTTAAATTAGCTCACATGCATTCTCTGTCATAATTCATGTAATTCTACATCATGTGGATTGTGACAAATTTTGGTTAAATGAAATGGATGAAGTTTCTTTACTTAGAAATGTGCAAAATGTTTTGAGTGAATGATGTTATCCCAATCTTATGTTGCACCCTATGTTGTATATAGGGAATGCCACTTAAGACTACTCGGAACATGGCACGTCTCTTACTTGGCGGAATGAATGACAGGGCCTCTCACCCGAGTGGTAGCCAAACAGACCCTAATTTGGGTTCGAGTAGCGACACAATGTCGGATTCACAACCAGCCACTGACCCTACAAATGGGCCAACACTGAATGCACCACCGGTTCTGGGACAGAACTGTGCGTCTTCGTCGATGCCACACGTGCCTCAGGCGGCTTCTCCTCCTGATAGGTTGGATCATATGATATTCTTAATGCAGCAACAATAACAAGTCTTGGCCACGATAGTGGGGTCCATTGCCCAAAACATAAATGTGGTCCCGCCTGTAACACCTGTGCAGCCAGCTAGAACTATGACTATAAGTGGCTTATTTGAGAGCTTTCAGCGCCTCCATCCTCCAACTTTTGCGGGTACTCATAGGCCCGAGGAGGCTGAGTACTGGTTAGATCGCATATCCAAGATGTTGAGGCCGTTACACTATACTAAAGCAGAGCAAGTTGAGCTAGTTACGTATATGTTTGAGAAGGAGGCTAGCCTTTGCTGGGATAGCATCATACGAACCGTGCTCGCAAGATTTGCGTGGACTTGGGACGAGTTCGAAACCCATTTTCACGGAAAGTACTTCCCCCTCACTTGTCGTAATGAGAAGGAAATTAAATTTCTCTGCCTTTGACAAGGCGGGTGACAGTAGCAAAATATGAGAATTGGTTCACAGAGCAGGCCATATACGCTCCATTGATCCTAGCTAATGAGCCGATGAGAATGGACCGGTTTTTAGAGGGACCGTGGCATGATATCCGCACCAAGATGTGTTGCACTAGCATTTCCAACTATGTTGAGCTAGTGAACATGTCCTTGCGAGCTGAGCAGGATGGTGAGAGAGTGTCTCGGACACGTATGCCAATGGGCCCGAGGCCTCGGCCTGAAATACCGAACTGACCATTTCTCGGTAAGAGGCTGCGTGCAATTTCGCCTCCTAGACTACTGGCTCCGTCAGTCCAACAGAGGCGATCTGATCTTTGGTGCGTCTATTGTAACAAGGCGGGCCATACAGAGTCTTTTTATTTTACCAAGATGAGGGACAACGGCTTTACGTCGCCTCAGAAGATCAACCGCCAGCCACCATAAGTTATATCGACTCGACCTCTACGGTCTACACCACTGGCACAACCATTCAACCAACCTCCCTCACCTCGATACAAGCTGCATCAACGACCAATGGCAGCATAACCCAAACGTCTTCAACAAGTTAGGGTACATGCCCTCGTAGCCGAAACGTCTAAATCTGGGGTTGCTGCACCGCTAGCTTTTGAAGTCACTGCCCACATCCAAGTTACACTTGTATTTCTGTTGGTGGACACCATGTCACTAAGCTCTGTAAGGAGTATGCAATAGTGTAGGGTGGTGTGCATTGACCTGATTGTCACCACGATAAATCGTTACGACATCATCCTCGACATGGATTGGCTCACTTAAATGAAGGCAGAGATCGATTCACATGAGCCCGAAAACACGACCTTCACTTTCCTAGTTAAGGTCAGTTGGCCTTCCCGCATTAGTTGTTATGCTTCTTTATTGGAAAATGTTGATGGTTCGACACTTGGGGACACACCAGTAGTCCAAGATTTCATGGACGTGTTCAGAATGATCCTTGGACTGCCTCCTCAGCGTGAGATCGACTTTACCATCGACCTGGTGCTAGCCGCGACACCTATCTCTTTACCGACATATCGCATGCCTCCTTATGAAATGGAGGAATTGAGAAAGCAGATTAATGATTTGTTAAATTCAAATTTCATACTACTGAGCATATCTCCTTGGAGAGTACCTGTGTTATTTGTAAAGAAGAAGGATGGATCACTACGGTTGTGTATTGATTATCGTAGGCTAAAGCATGTCATGGTCAAGAACAAGTATCCTCTACCCAGGATAGATGACTTGTTTGACCAATTGAAGAGGGCACAATATTTCTCTAAGATAGACTTGCAGTCTGGGTATCATCAGTTGCGCGTCAGGAATGAGGACGTGTAAAAAACAGCATTCAGAACCAATTTTAGGCACTACGAGTTCCTCGTGATGCCGTTTGAACTTACAAATGCACCGGCTATGTTCATGGACCTCATGAACTGGGTGTTTCAACTGTATCTGTACTGATTCGTCATCATGTTTATAGATGACATTTTGATATACTCCAAGAGTCAAAAGGATTTGAAGAACACCTGGGAGCAGTCTTCGATACTCTTATGAAGAACTAGTTATTTGCACAGTACCGGAAATGCGACTTTCTGAAAGAAGAAATCAAGTTCCTGGGACACGTGGTTTCCATGGAAGGAATCGTCGTGGACCTTGCCAAGGTGACCGCGATACAAGATCGGGAGTAGACCGGTTTAGTGACTGAAGTGAGGAGTTTCCTCGGATTTGTCGGCTATTACCGCCGATTCATTATGGACTTCTCTAAGATAGCCCGACCATTGTCTCAACTCACTTCTAAATATATTAAGTTTACTTGGAATGAGAAAGCAGAAGTAGCCTTTCAGGAATTAAAGGACAAGCTAACGTCCGCACCTGTGCTAGTACAAGCTAGCGTACATCTTTACTTAGAGGGACTTGAATATGAGGCAACGCCGATGGATGAAGACCTTGAAAGACTTCAAGTTTGAAGTCTCCTACCATCCCGGGAAGGCCAACCTTGTGGCCGATGCGTTGAGCCGCAAGAAGACCATAGCATTTGAAGCCCCGCTGATGATAGAGGAGTAGAATATGGTGGAATTCGTACAAGACTTCAAACCGAAGCTGACAGTGGAGGAGCCATTCAAGAGTGTTGCACACTTCCACATACAACCACTTGTCGATGACTAAATCATTGCAGCTCAGAAAGTAGACAAACTGTTGGTGAAGATGAGAGAGCGTGCGAGCGACAGTAAAGAATCCTAATGGAGGATTAGTTTAGATGGAGGCTTGAGATATCGTGGCCGCCTATGTGTCTCGAATCTCCATGACTTGAGGAGTGAAGTTGTAGAGGCCACACACAATTCAAAGATGGCGATGCATCCGGGCAGTACAAAGATGTATCGAGACATGAAGAGTTCGTACCAGTGGGACAACATGAAAGCCCAGATAGCAAATTTTGTATCCCGTTGTCTCACGTGCCAGCAGGTCAAGGCCGAGCATCGCCAACCCCCTAGTTTACTTCAGCCCATGCCCATAGCTGAGTGGAAGTGAGATTTCATATCTATGGATTTCATTTTTGGGTTACCAAAGATAAGAAAGGGGCATGACTCCATTTGGATGATTGTGGATCGATTGACGAAATCAGCTCATTTCATTCCGATTAGAGTTTCTAATTCGACAGATGATCTAGTCAAGCTACATGAAGTTCCTATGGAGATAGTGTCGGACCGAGACACACGATTCATGTCTATTTTCTAGACTCGAATCCAAGAAGCAATGGAAGTGAAACTGAAGTTCAATACCGCGTTCCACCCACAGACTGATGGGCAGACGGAACGGGTAAATCAGATACTCGAGGACATGCTACGAGAGTGCATGCTTGATTTCAATGACAGTTGGGATGACTGTCTCCCCTATGCCGAGTTTGCGTATAACAATAGCTTCCAAGTAAGCATTGGCATGGCTCCTTACGAAGCCCTGTATGGACGCCCATGTCGAGCTCCACATTATTGGGCAGAAGTTGGTGAGAAGAGTTTGGTTGGCCCAGATTTGGTGCAGGCGACCTCAGAAAAGATTGATATTATCAGGCGTCGGCTTCTTGTAGCCCAGAGTAGACAGAAGAGTTATGCCGATACAAGACGGCGACAGCTGGAATTTGAAGTTGGGGACGATGTATTCCTTAAGGTTTCCCCAATGAAGGGAGTACTTCATTTTGACAAGAAAGGAAAACTCATGTCGAGATTCATTTGTCCATTCTAAATTTTAGACTAAGTGGGTGTGGTAGCATACCGTCTCGCCTTACCCACACCACTCACAGGCGTGCACAACATATTTTATGTATCGATGTTGAAGAAATATGTTCCTAACCCTACCCATATTATCAAATGGGAACAAGTGCAGTTAAGTGAAGATGCTACCTATGTATTGCGACCAACACGTGTTCTAGATAGGAAGGAACAGGTGCTACGCAGCAAAGTGATCCCGCTCGTGAAAGTATTATGGACACACCACACTGAGGAAGATGTTACTTGGGAAACGAAAGCCGAAGTCCGTAAGAACTACCCTCAAATCCTCGAGGAGTACGAGAAGCTACTAATTTTAGGGATGAAATTTTTCTTTAAGGGGGGTAGATTGTAACATCTCGGAAAAATTCGTATAAAGACCTGAGTACCACCTTAGGCAGAAATACTTAATGATCGTATCTTGTCGTAATTTAGGCGAAAATTAGTTAAGTATTAAACTAAATAATCAGTAGATTTAGCTTGAACCACCACTTCCATAAATGAGAAGTCCTAAAACTATTAATACTGCTGATTTAACACTGCGTAAAGACCTAGGAAAAATCCTAAGAGCCAGTTTCTCTCAGGAGTACATAGAAACTCCATATCGGACCTGGACCTCACGTCGAAAGTCCGATGACCACGAAATTATAGGGTTATGTCCGTCTTACTAGGCTTGACAACCTTCGTGGGAATCGAGTCCAAATAGTGTCCAGAAACGCACAACTTGAGTCTTGAGTAAAGTGTGTGAGAAACGCGTATATCTTTAGAAAATGAAATGAAACTTAAGTGAATTGGGCTATTCACTAATGCACGAAATTGAGGATTACGGACCGTCAGTTTCTGACCAAATTTCACCCATGGGAAAAGGAAATTTCCCTTCACATATCCATATACTTGTGGTCCCAATCGAGTAAGTATGACCGTTGATCTGACGCGGGTCCTCCACGGTTGATCGGCCTATTCAATCGCGCTGAAATCATATCCTGACCTAAATCCATTGTCAGGGGACTTACCCTATAATGTAAGTGAGTAGTAGACCTCCAGATGAGCCCCGTTTTTCTGAAACAGGCGCCTTTTGAATACAAACTATGTATACCATGGCCCTGGGGCCATTCACATCACTTCTTGGCCTATATAAAGCCCTTATTTCACCCCATTTCTATTCCATGCGAATTTCTCCAAACCATAGGAGAGAGAAGAGAGAAAAGAAGAGAAAAGAGTAGGGAGAGAAGGGAAAGTTTGGGAGATTGCTTCAGTGGTTCTCTCCCACTACTCTACGTACTGATTCACCTCCCCACTTTGCTACAAAATCGTTTTTGGATATGACTTGGGTAAGACAATATAACCCTTATCTTGATTTAGAGATCCAGATTGAGTAATCGATAAACTAGCTAACCTATTTCATGGTTTAAGTACTCATCGTTCCATTTTCGGGAATGTAAAATTCGAACTGAGTCCGAATTGAGTATTCTGACGAAAGTTGTGGACTATAAACGTTCAGGTTATGGTTTTCAATGCTTTCAATGTCAGCTAATGATTTATGTCAGACTTGATTGCTACCATATTGTCTTAGATACGACGTTTTTGATATGACATACACGTATGAACTATGTTGAATAAAAGGATTCATCCCATGTGTTTATTGAAATGTTTGAATGAACATGTAAACATGATTTGTGTTTGTTATGCCTACTAATCTAGGATTCATTGTTGCCATATTATGTTGACCTCTTTGTATAAGGATTTGCTGAAATATATGTTGTAACTAACCTAGTCTATATATATTTGGTGAGGCGTAGCCTAAGTGTTTGATAAATGGTCTGAATGAGAAATTGTTGATGATTTGTATTTATTAAGAGTACTAAGATAGGATTCTTATTTACCTTACTCATATGTATTATTTCTTTCATGTAATCATATTTACCGCCACACGATTTATGATAAAATACAAGTGGTTGGTAACATGTTCAATGTCTCTAATAAAATGCTCAAATGAGGAATTGATTTGGATTGTTTATTAAATGTTGATATGATTATCGCATGTATCTACTTATTGCGTCTGAGTACGATTGGGGCTGCAACGTAGCCAAGGCAATCGGTAACAATCCATGTATAGGTGACCGAATTAGTCTCGCCACATTGGGTAACTCGACGAATTCGAATCGCACGATGATCGTGACAGTGGTTAGGCCACAAGGGGTACTTATGCGCTCCATGTCGATTAAGTCAACGTGTGCTCGTACCAATCAAACTTGCCAAACAAACCGATCAGCGTATTGTGTGTTTACCATGTATGGACATCACTGCTTGAATTTAAGGTACCACTTACCAATGTAAAAGCCCGTTTCAACCATTGTACCGCGATCCGCTAAGACTCATGAGTCGGGGATGGTGGTATGAGACACCGTGGTCGAGCTGTCGGCCTATGCTAGGATGACGAGCCTCCCCATAGTGACCAGTGAGCAACCCAAACTCATGAGCTGGACATGGTGGTATGAGACAATGTGTTCGAGCTGTCAGCCTACGCTGAGGTGACGAGCCTTCCCGTAGTGACCGCAAGTATAAACTTTTAAATTTGCCTATCGACTACTTTTCATTAGGGGTGATGCCCTACAACTTGCCTATCGTATATGGTTAACTAGGACTGATGACCCTAGATGGATCTTTCATTTGGGTTAATGATATAAAGGGAGGTACCTTAGCTTCCCGAACTTGCTGTATGAATAAGCTCAATTAAGTACTTTGCTAACACGACCATACACCGCATTGCATGTGCTTTGGCGAGGAAGGTACACTTTAGGGAGGTTATCATGCGTGAACTTGGTGGTCGGAGTCACTTGTGAGGGAGCTTTGTGCGAGGGCATGCATCTTACTGCACTCCATTCCTACATTAACAAGAGTAATTAGGAAGTGATTGTTGTATTACTTTATCATTACTGCTTGATTGACTTGATAACATGTTAACCTTTGCCTTATAGTACCACTGAGTTGATCACTCACTCCCACCCTGGGACAGTGTTTTAAAACACCAACCAAACTATGGTTTAGATGCAGGTGACGATGTAGTCTACGCAACAGAGTCGGACTTCATAAACGAGGAGGTAGAAATCTCTTACGTGCAGCTCTTAGGCGGGTCTATGTAGACCTCGTGCTGATTCGGCGGGATTACAGGGACATGTGGATTAGTTGGACACTTTACATTTTGACATTTTGTATATTTTGAGATAATTCATGTAAATATTTAGCCCGGTAACTTACTCATACTCTAGAGGTTGTGAAACATGTAC
The DNA here is from genome assembly GCA_030180095.1 of Magnolia changhungtana. Lineage (NCBI taxonomy): Eukaryota > Viridiplantae > Streptophyta > Magnoliopsida > Magnoliales > Magnoliaceae > Magnolia > Magnolia changhungtana. The sequence continues at coordinate 8,512,440 of JASAUF010000446.1, forward strand.
ATATTTAAATATATATGCTTCGGACTTTCGTTTGCTTAATTTAATTGTATCTAAAGTATGATATGTTGTTTTGGTATAATCTCACTCATGTTTAACTCATTAATATGGACGAAATCAGAACATCATCATTCTTGTTGCATAAGTGATATGCTGGATCTCGGGAGTAGAGGCTTGCTCGACCTCGAAATCCGGGGCATTACAGAGATTGACATGGGTTTTTTTGACTAGTGGGGAGAGAGTAACATGAGTGATGGATGGGTTGATTGATGGATGGGTTGATGGATTGATGGATTGATTGATTGATAACATAGGGATTTGTGCAAGTGGGGCCCGCATGCATTGTGCGGCCCACCTCAGATTGTGCCAAATTGTAACTTCTAATCTAATAGTCGATTGGAGCGTGTCACGTTGCATTAGAATCGTAGTACTCGTGTGGTTGCTAAGGTACAAGTCTTAGGGTATTGCGGTACAAAAGTAGCGTAACGATCAAAACTCGTTTATTTGGTCCGCCGGGAACATATTGTTGTTTAAGTAGAAGTGTACGGAATGTCTCGCAAGGTTACGGGTCTTACATCTAGAACATCCACTATCAAGGTACCATCTTGAATTGCTACTTGCTTTAAAAGCTGTGTGGATGACACGACACTTATTTTTTGGAACCCATTTCAATATGGTTTTGAGTTTAAGAGAATCTCTTACAACATGCTTTGTTTGAGTGTAAGATTTTTCTTTGTTCCTACTTACTCTGTCAATTGTAAAGTTGGATTTTAAGAGCACTTTAGTAAGTCCACTATCTTATTTGCTAGAGAAGGATTATTATTTTTCCTTTAATTTTTATGATAATTTAGATTAGTTTTTGGATTAAAAGCTTTTTAAAAGGTTCTTCACTCTTCTTCATTTCATTTATAATTTCTACTTTAGATTTTGAATATTCACCTTTTACAAATATGAGAGTAGAATTTTTAGATTTTTCTGTGTGATTCTTGATATATCCCAAGCCAGATTTGTCGCTACTTCGATGAGATGCAGTTAATAGCTTTTCAAGTCTCTAGTCACCTTGAGTGTATATCCAAGTCTCTTTTGAAGTTTTAAGAGAAGGAACTTCTAATTTTAAATTCTCATTTTTAGTTTTGAGATTTTGCATTTCAGAAATTTTCAAATTTAATTCTAGTTTAGTTTTCTCAAAACAATCAGAAAAATGAGATTTTTCCAAAATATATTTTTCAAGTTCTAATTTTAAATCAGCAGATTTATCTTTTTGATTTTTTAATTTTTCCACAATCTTACAACTCTCTTCATATAGGGCATCATAAGTAATTTGAAGATCTTCTTCATTTTCAATATCACTTCCTAGTGTTTCATAGTCAAGAAGTTTCATCTTCACCCGTAGAAGTGATTCCAGCTATGGTCATGAAAGCCTTTTGATTATTCTTAGTTTCTTGGTCTGATTTGTCGATTTCTGAATTGGGTTCAGATTCAGATGATTCATCCCAAGTGGCGATCATGCCTCTTCTTTTAGATTTATCTTTCTTAGGACATTTTGAAGCTAGATGCCCATATTCATAACAGTTGAAGCATTGGGAGTCTTTAGATTTTGATTTCAAAAAATTTGAATTTTCTTTTCTCTTGTCAATCAGTTTTTGAAAATCCAATCTATGTTTATTTTAAAAAATTCTATAAAACTTTTTAGCTAGCATAGCCATATCATCCTCATTTTCCTTATTATATAAATTTGAGTCTTTAGATTTTGATTTTGAGGATTTAAGGGCTATGGACTTGTTTTGGGGAGCTTTAAAATTCAGCTCATAGGTTTGTAGAGATCCAACTAATTCATCTACCTTCATTGCATCGGTATCCCTCAATTCTTATATCGCGGTGACTTTAAAAGTGAACCTATCAGGAAGCGATCGTAGTATTTTTGCACACACTTTGCTTTCAGGGACTTTTTCTCCAAGACCCCACATGGAGTTAACAATGTCATTTAGCTTAGTAAAGAAGTCCATAAATAATTCATTTTCTTCCATATGGATTTCCTCAAACCTTATTGTAAGAATTTAAATCTTAGACTTTTTGACAATGTTAGTCCCTTCGCGTGTCATTTCAAGAATATTCCAAGCTTATTTTGTTGTATCAAAAAAATAATTCTTTTAAATTCATCTAGTGATAGAGCATGAGTAATATCATTAAGTACTTTTTCATTAGCACTACTTTCACTTTTCTGACATGTAGTCTAAAGAGTATTAGCTAATTCTTCCATGTACTTGGTTACATTTTCAGCCACTACTTTCAAACATTGGAGAGACTCATTGGGTCATGGTGGCTTGTCACACACTTGTTAAGTGTGAAATATTACATATTTCCCCCTATTTATACCTTGGTTTTATAGTGCTTAATCGATTTAATTATGCATGTTTTCATGTGTGAGGTAATTTCAAGAGCTTAAGGTGAAATTAATGCTAAAAGGAAGATTTATGCTCAAAAGATTACTAAATGAAGATTTGGAGATTTGAAAGTCATTAATGAGTTCACATGCCAAAGATCTAAGAAAACCAAGCGAGGAATGAAGAGAATCAAATATTTCAAGTGAAGAAAAGGAATCCTGAAATTGTCCTGAAAATAAATATATTCCTGAAATTGTCTTGAAAAAGCATATTCTAAAACTCGGAGTCTATTTTAGCTGTGCAGAATTAAGTGTATTTTAAGAAACTGCACAGAGTGAAGTTTAATTTAGCAAACTGCGGAGAGTGCATAAATTTAAGGCAGTTTCTAGATTTTTCCAACAAGGTACGAAAGTTGGAGTTCCATAACTACAAATAGGACTCTCTAGGATGCTCCAAAGCATCTTCTGGGGTTTGGAAAGGTCTCAAGAAGCATAGCACAAGGGTGGAGGAGACGTCAAAGATTTTTTCTTCTTCCTTAGTTTATTTTTCATGCTTTGTTTAAGAGATTTGGTTTCAATCATGTCTATGGTTGGCTAAACCTCTTAGCTAGGGCTAAGAGGTGAAGCTTGTAGCATATTGAGATGTTTATTTTTCTTTGATTCTTGTTCTTATTGAACTTTATTAATTTCTAGTTTGATATTATGAATATTTTCTTTTTTCTATGATTTATTACGACTCAAATTATAATAAATGTTGTGATAGCTTTGGATATCTTATTTCCCTAGTTCGAGATAGTGATATTGGTAAATCCCATTGTTCATCATCATCTCTTGGGCATGGTAGGGTGATGGAATCCCTTCCAATCTTTAAAATTCTCCTCCATTGAGAATTAGGTCTATGAAAAGTTCAGATTTAATTTAAATTGCTTTATCTTCCAATTAGATAGGATAAGACTCCAATTCCAATTGTGTTTATTGAATCGAGCAAGGTAGCATCTTAATAGCTACAAGTGGATCCTTGGCACCCTAGTTCCCACATTTAATTGATAGTTTAAACATTATTCACGATTACACTTTTATTCCAGAATTCAGATTTAGATCTTCTTCTAGTTCTAGTTCTAGTTCTTTTCAAAATATGTAGAAGTTTAGTCCTTGTGGATTCGACCTCATTCTCACAAGTTATTACTATATCGCGACCCTACACTTGGGGTTGTGAACAACACTTTCATTAATGGATTTGAGGAAAATCCTCATCCTTGCTTTCCAATAAGAATAATTCGAGTCATCAAAGGGAGGTGGCCTAAAAATGGATAGACTATCGAAATTTGACATTCCAATAGCTCTAAATCTAGCTCTATGAAGTTAATCCCAAAAAGAGCAACCTCGCTTTGATACCACTTGAAAGAATGAGCTAAAGATGTCATAGAGGGGGGTGAATTGGACTATATCAAATATTTCAATTCAATACGGAATAATAAAACAAATAAACTCAACTACTTAGAGTATTGAATTCTTGATATCAAATAGTTCGTAGGACAACCTTCGCCTAAAGGATTTAGGCAAGACAACCTTATTTCACGACATCTTTAAAATCAAAATATTAAACTATAAAAAGAGCAAATGAAGCACGAGATAGGCATAAAAATAATAAAAAGCAATCACTACAATGCACAAAAGAATTATAGTATTTTGGTGCATAAACGTAACCTACTCTACTCCTAAAATTACTACTCTCGGAATTTTGCTTTCACTATCTGAAGGTTTTCTCAGGGTCACCTTAACAACGTGATACAATTATTGTGATTTTCATGGGCTATCACAACTAAACATACTTTATGATTTTCACGGGATCACCACAAACAAACCCGCTGAGATTTCCGGGCTATCTGGTCCATCTCAGAAAAAACCAAAACTGAAGTAAAATATAAAGGCATTACTTATCTTTGATTAGAGATTCGAAGTCATAGCTGTAACTTGAATGCAACAATCTTCTTCTTGGGATGTAGATGAAGTCTTGTATGAGTTCAACCCAAAAAGAATAAAGGGATCTAATATATTTTCAATGAAATGAATGATACCCTAATGCAGCAAATTCGATTCTCTATTTCTCAAGTAGAGTATGGATTACTTATTAAAATAGTTTAAACCAACTTGAGAGAGAGAATAGAATTAGCTAAAACAAATATAAAAATTACAATGCAAATAACTTAAGAAGGCTTGGACTTTCACTCTTTTCAACACAAGATAGATCTATGAATTTTCATGCTTTGAAGAGTAAGAAAGAGCCTCTATTTATAGCTAAAGATTCTGGAAGTTCGGCTGGTCTAAGGGTCAGTTCGGTTAGGCGGATTCCAAGGATATCGTTCCAATGATACTCAAATTTTGTAGGATAATATCTTTCAAAAATTCAGCTGGTCCAAGCCTAAGTTCTGTTGGCCGACCAAAGGGTTCAACTGGCCCAATATGCCTAAAATCTGAAAATGCATCATTGCTGGAAACTTGACCTAACCAACTCTAGCTAGTTGAACGATCATGTTTGGCTGGCCGAATATGCTGCAAAAAATTCTTTTCAGATCTGTCTTTTTGCACAAATCAAGTAGGGTGAGCCGAAGTTAGTTAGGCTGGCCGAACCAAATGTCAGACTGGCTTAACTTGAGTGTATTTTACATAAAAGATAATAATTATCATGCATGTGTGAAATATACATTACTTATGGTCAATCTATGGTTATATCACCTGATGGTTGACTCATACGAAGTGTTCCGATCTTTGAACCATGAACGATCTTGACTTAAGATGTTGAGTCTTCCTTAAGACACTTGATCGAGTTGATAACTTATCTTCATGAGAGCTTATGATCCTAACAGGACTATGAAATTTGACAAACTAAATTGTGCTTGAGTATAAGCACTTACAACCTCTTTTGATTAAGAAGTTGAGTTAGGGCCTCCTGAGGTGTAGTCGTTTGTCCGTTCCTCCAATTGAAGTTTGGATGGTTCCTCCAGTTGAGATTGATGTATTCGAGGTGGGTCCGCTGAATGGGCGTTGGTAGTTGTTCACGACATTCGATTGCTCATGCAACAACTCTTAAAACACAAGAATTGTTGGGAAATCCCGTGTTAAGTGTATGTTACTAGGCCAAATACAACAGGCAACTTCCACAACCTCCTCGAGTTTGACAGTTTCTACCTTCTTAAGTTTCATAGCCTCGACTTTCTTTGTGAGTTGGCCACCTTAGCGCTCATGTCATCATTTTCTTTTAAGACATAAATCCCCCTCTTATCTCTCGATTGAGTAGGCTTAGAAGTGGTGGGTCTTGAGGAGGTGTCCCATGATTGCGCGTTTTCGGCAAGTTGGTCAAAATAATCCCATACATCATTAGCCTCCTTGTTCATGAATTCACCATTACATATCTATTGAGCCTCAAATATTGTAAATTTAACCCTTCAATTATATTAGTTTTCTTGGCATTTATTTAATAATTTGATTTAATTATATACATTTTTGTCATGCGAGGTGATTCAGAAGCTTATGATGAATATGCGTTTAAAAGGATTGATTTAGAGCTGAAAAGAAGATAATGAAGAATTGGAGATTTGGAAGTCATTAATGAAGAATTCATATTCCAAAGATCCAAGGAAACTGAGTGAGGAATGAAGAGAATCAAAGATTTAAAGTGAAGAAAAAGAATTCTGAAAATTGTCCTGAAAAAAAAATTCTGAAATTCCGGAGCTAGAAAAAGTGCTAGAATAAACTTCGATCAATCGAAGACGCTTAGATAGCATCAAAGGTGCAATCGAAGCTAGTTCAATGCAATCAAGAATTTCAGGATTTCTTAAGCCAAACTTACTGGACAGTTCTAGATGATTTTTCGATCAATCGAAGACTGTTCGATTGATCAAAGTTGTTACGTCAATTTTACATGAACTGCATAAATTTGAGGCAGTTCGCGGATTTTTCCAACTCGGTGTGAAAGTTGGAGTTCCACAACTATAAATAAGAGTCCCTAGGCTGCTCCAAAGCATCTTCTAGAGTTTGGAAAGGGAGAGAATGCCTAGGTGGAGCACTGACAACATTCTTCCACTTCGATTTCTTCATGGTTCTAGTAGATCTTTCTAGTTTTTCTTTGTTTTTCTTCTAGGATGTTAGTCTTCTCAGGCTAATCTCTTAGCTAAGGCTAAGGGATGAAACCTATAGTTTAGTTTTTATATTTAGTATGCTTTAATTCAAGTATATGTTGAACTTTCATTAAGCTTTGGTTTGAATTAATATATATTTTCAATTTTCTATGATTTATTGTGACTGAAATTATAATAGATGCAGTGAAGGCTTTTGATATAATCTTATTGACTTTGGAATTGTGTGATGTGTAGAAGTCGTTGTTCATCATTGTCTCCTGGGCATGGTAAGATGATTTAATTCCCTGCCATTATTACAATTAGATAGATATTTGGGAACCAAATTAATGGAAAGTTCAGATTCTGTTTTAACTACTCCATCATCCGATTGGTTAGGATAAGACTTCGATTCCAATCAAGTTATCATTGAATCAAGTAGATTGAATATTCAGATTACTATAGGTGGATTCTTGGATCCTTGGTCTTTTATTTTTATTATTCAAAACTCTTTTTATCTCTCTGGATTAAAAACCCAAAAAAAAAAAAAAAAGTTAGATTTAGATTAGTTCTAGACCGTGTTCCCCATTCACTATGGATTCGACCTCGTTCTTACCAAGTTATTACTACATCATGACTCTAGATTTGGGGTTGTGAACAAGTTTTTTGTGCCGTTGCTGGGGAGTGGCATTGAACACGATTAGGTTTAGGTTTTTCTAGGTTTGATTTTTGTTTTAGGTTAGATTTTTTTTTGTTTTATGAATTTTTCTAATCTAGGGTTTTTAGGATTTTTCAGTTTTCAAATTTTGTTTTTTAGGATTCATCTTATTTTTTTTCTCTCTTCTCTTTCTTCTTCTAACATTGCTAACATAGTTTGATTGTTTTAATTTTGTATGATCTTCAATTCTAGTTTTTCTCTTTTGGTAACTTCTTCCCTCTACTTACTTTCCATATTGTTGTAGGATTTTTTTGTAGGAATTTATTTTAGGATTAGATTTAGAATTAGGGTTACATAATGTATATGCAAGAGTGGACATGTAAGTATACTAATCTACTTCTAGAAGATGAGAGATACCGTGAAGAGTTGTCAAATGATTATGTTAAGAAACAACGTATGTTTCAAAAAAATTTTGAAACCATTATTGAGAACCGACCTGAATATAATGCTCCACCGATTAAGAAGTATGTACGCTATCATATGCGGGAGGATAATTACACTCCACGAACTAAGAATTCATTACATGAGTATTAGAGTGAACACAATTATCGCCCATCCAGCAAGAAGAAAACTATGCGTGATTATATTATGGGTGATAACGCATACTAACAACCATCAAACTCTCCCACATATGATCCGTATGACTATGATCAGTGGAAACATCAACATTGGAGAGATGAACCAACAATCGATTCTAGTGACTATCCTCATGGATCCCCTATCTTTGAGATCCAACTAGAAACAATCCAAAAGGATTCACTTCAAAAATACATGGATGCACAAGAACAATTCAATCAAATGCCACGCAATTTGTCGCGGACATTAAAAAATCAATAGAAGCGATTAAATCATGCCTCAATGAGGAAGAAGAGGCTAGTTTTTCCCAGCCTTGACCCAATCTAGAAATACAATGTGAGGAAAGTAATCTTAACTCACTTGTGGAGAATACTAAAATTGAGAATGAGGAGTTGGATTGTGTTAATGAGTATATGGTTTAATTTCCCGAAGAGTCGATCTCGATGACTGTCCGAAGTAATGATCAAGAGACATGGGTATTTTTCAAATATAGTGATGTTGACCCACTCCACCCACATGACACACTTGACCTCAATAAGGAGGAAGAGGCTAGTTTATTTGAGCTTCAACCCAATCTACAAACACAATGTGAGGAAAGTGATCCAACTCACTTGTGAACTGTATTGAATTAGAAAATGAGGAGGAGTTGGATGACAATCATGGGTTTATAGCCCAAATTTTCCTGGAATCGATCTCAATTATGGTCCAGGTAAATGATCAAGAGGTCTAGGGAGTTTTCGACCATAATAATTTACTCCACCCATCTGACAGATTTGATTTAAATGTGGAGGATGAGCCCCTTTCAACAAAAAATTCCAACTCTTTTGAGGTGTGCCCAGCCCACTTCCCGGATTTGGATTATGATATGATTAGGGAGATGGGTGACTTGCTTGATATGACTCTAGAAGTTGAAACTAGCCAGTGGAGGCCAACAATTGAGCAGTCCTCTCTTGACAATACAATGCCTCTATTGATTAGTATCAAGGAACCGAGTCTTCACATTAAATCTTCGCCTTCTGATTCTCAATCTGTCTATGCAGGGCAAGGCGAGATATATCCGGTGATGAATCACTCTCACCAAGATGAAGAGCAAGATAGTATACTTCCCTCTATTCTCAAAGAAGATGGAGTCCTTGGGCATATCATCACAGACCTCAATGTGGAAAACAAGACCCTCTCAAGTGAATCTCTCAACTCTCTAAAAGATTGTTTGGCACACTTTGAAGATCTTAATGATAATATGATAAAAGAAATAGTGGATGCCTTACAAGATAATACATTGGTAGTTGTTACTGACCGAGGGAATCCTTATTCCGAAAAACCTCCCTTCACAGATCTTAAATGTTTACTATTAAAGGAGGAGCAAAAAATCAAAATGAAGTCTAAAACTTCGGAATGTGTCGAGACTACACTGCCTAATGAGAATTTTTCTAAATTTCACCTACTTGTAGTATCTGATTCACCGTGGTATACTAAAATTGAAACTTTTTCTATCACAGGTGAATCGTATATACTTTGGATGCCCCAGGGGATTCAATGACAATTTTTTGCTGAGGTCCATAAATTTCTCTAGACATTCATTCTTCAGGGCATCCAAGCCTACTACAAAAATGGCTTTTGGATGATCTTGTTAAGAAACCTACTGAGAAATTTATCAAGATATTGGCCGGAGGAGGAACCTTGCTACATGATTGAGTATTTTTTCCTTGTTTTCCTAGTTTATGATTAAAGTTTATTTATTTTCTTAGGATTAGTTTTCTTTTCGCGGCTTAGTTTAGTCACTAGAACCACATTTTACTAGAAAATCATAGGTACTTTTCATCTACGCCCATTTATTTTCATTGCTCTCAATTTTACTCTTATTGCATATGTTTATACATTGAGGACAATGTAGATTTTAGGTTGGGGATAGGTTTCCTATCGAAAATTCTTTGAATTTGAGAAAAATTGTTAAATTTTTGAGCTAAAATTCTTCAAAATTCTTGAAATTTCTGTGAATTTAAGTGATTTTGAAATTAATCCATAGATTAGAATTATAAGATACTTAATGTTGATGATTTATGACTCTTAGATTTTATTTATTTGATAGATTTCAAAATTAAGTTGAGTTATTAATTCTTAATTAGAAGTTTTAAACGTTGATTGAGTCATGATTTCACATATCACATCTAGCTACACATTAAAGTTTTAGTTTGATATTGAATTGTTAATTTGATGATTATTAAGAATGATAGGAACTAAAACATGGGGAATTTATCCATCATGTTCAATAAAAATAAAGAAAAAAATAAGAAAAAAAAAATACCCAGCAAAAAAATAATTGTCGTTGATAAAGGCTACCTATTAAAATTCATTAAGGACTGTTGAAAAGAAGAAAAAAGTGAAATAGTATGAAAGTCATCAATGGAAAAATCAAAAGCTGGAATAATAGAATGTTGAACTGTAAGGTAAGTTTTGGTTTAGGTTTTGGTTATCTTGAACTCTTTTGATTATCAATGTTTTCATGAAAATAGAGAATTGAACCTTTGGTTGTGATAAGTCTAGACTTCACTATACACCCATGGAAATTAATGTTTAGAATTATTTTAAGTACAAGATTAATACTTTGAACTTGATTAGAAAATTTACAAAGTACTAGAGTTTAGGAGAAAGTAGTCCTTAACATTAATGTATTTTAGATTTCTATAATATGGATTGTTTTTAGAACCGCATGAGCTTATGGAAATTATACATTGGTTTTCGAAATATCTTTCACATGTTTTGTTTGGTATAGAAAAGTGTTGGTTAAGGGGTGTGTTGAGACTCAAATATTGCATATTTAACCCTTTAATTACATTAGTTTTCCTAACATTAATTAATAATTTGATTTAATTATATACGTTTTTGTCATGTGAGGTGATTCAAAAGCTTATGATGAATATGCGCTTAAAAGGATGAATTTAGAGCTCAAAAGAAGATAATGAAGAATTAAAGATTTGGAAGTCATTAATGAAGAATTCATATGCCAAAGATCCAAAGAAACTGAGTGAGGAATGAAGAGAATCGAAGAATTGAAGTAGAGAAAAGGAATCCTGAAAATTGTCCTAAAAAAGGATATTCTGAAATTCTGAGGCTAGAAAAACATAGTACTAAAAAAGTACCAAAATAGACTTCGATCAATTAAAGATGCTTAGATAGAGTCGAAGGTGCAATCGAAGCTAGTTCGATGCAATCGATAAATTCAAGATTTCTCAAGCCAAACTCGCTAGACAGTTCTGGATGATTTTTCGATCAATCAAAGATTGTTCGATTGATCGAAGGCATTACGCATATTTTACGCGGACTACATAAATTTGAAGCAGTTTGCGGATTTTTCTAACTCGGTGCAAAAGTTAGAGTTCCACAACTATAAATAAGAGTCCATAGGATGCTCCAAAGCATCTTCTAGGGTTTGAAAAGGGAGAGAAGGCCTAGGTGGAGCGCTAACAATATTCTTCCACTTCGATTTCTTCATGGTTCTAATAGATCTTTCTAGTTTTTCTTTATTTTTCTTCTAGGATGTTAGTCTTCTCAGGCTAATCTCTTAGCTAAGGCTAAGAGATAAAACCTATGGTTTATTTTGATGTTTAGTTTAGTTTGATTTAAGTATATGTTGAACCTTCATTGTCACGCCCCAAACTCGAAAAACAGGCTCACAAAATTCCTGATCGCCGAATCCGGTGCTGACAGCCTCCGTAGTCCCCTATTCTCGGCTTCCAACGCCCATATGCCATATTCCGATCCTGGGATCCCACAATGAGGATTTCTCAACATATATTTATCTCGTAAGAAGCATAACCACAAGTTTACCCAAATCACAAAGGCAACATCATCATCACATATCCACTAATATAAACAGTGGAAGATTGAACGTCTATATTGAAACCCGTTGAGGTCACAGAAGTTTTGGATCAATATGGAATTTGTTTTTTTCTCTTAATCTAGGTCTTTGTGACCTTATGATCAGATTGGATGGAAAATAAACGTTATGGTGGGCCCTGTGAATTGTTTAACGATGAATTCATTATCTTCACTACCATTTGTGGTGTGGTCCAGATGATATTCTGATATGGTTCTTTTTGGGTAATGCTCTAAAATGATCTCCAAAAGTATATGAATGGTGTAGATAGAATAATAATGTTTTATCCAGATAGTTCAACTCAGACGATGGGTCCCACTTGATGTATATGAGGCCCATGTGATGTGGTCCACTTAATGTATATAAGGCCCATTGTTGCAGCCCATGTATTGCGGCCCATTTGATGTATAAAGGCCTATTGTTGCGGCCCATGTATTGCGGCCCATCTGATGTATATAATGCCCATTGTTGCACCCACGTATTGTGGCCCATTTTATGTATATGAGGCCCATATATTGCGGCCCATTTAATGTATATGAGGTCCATGTATTGCGGCCCATTGTGATGTATATGAGGCCCATGAGTGAGGCCCAATGTGATGCATATGTGGCCTATGAGTGAGGCCCATCGTGATATGTATTAGGCCCTTGAGTGAGGTCCATGGTGATGTATATTAGGCCCTTATGTGAGGCCATGGGCCCACTATACGTTTGGCTCTATGTGGGCCACTCCTTGGGAGTAATGTTGGTTAAATGTCCACATTGATGAGCGATGATGGTTAAATGTCCACATTGTAACCTTCCCTTGGGCCTTTGTTAGGCCCATTCTCATTATTCTGGGTCAACCTAAATCATTGGGCCCCATTGATATGTGCATGACTCATCTATTCTTATTGGGATAACTCATAATGTTGGGCCTCCATTGGTTGTTAGTAGGATTATTTTAATCTTGTAGCCCATCTATGGACCCCGCCCTGTCAATAAGCCAGTTATCGATACCACGAGCATACTTAGCATAATATCATGATATATGCCCATATGCATCATCTACATGCTTGTGATGAGACATGGTTGACCATCGCATTGCTTTCTGACAAGTTATATATGGGATTCCCTGATAGGTGGTGTTATCTCTCATGAGCGTACAGTATGCGTAGGATTGATGCATGACTGGATTGTATGACTCATGCATCTTGCAATGTGTGATGTGGTTACTATACACCCTAGCGACATCAGGGCCGTGGCCTCCACAGGAACATCGTAGAGGGCCAGATTGGATACTGAAAATACTGTTACTAGCATTGGGGTGCTATAGATGTCCCTAGGTGAAAATTCTTAAACCCAATGGTACCAGAGGATGACTCCAACGTCGAGACCGAGTGGATACATGAGTGCACGAGGGTAGTATACCAGTAGGCCGCATCTCTCACTATGTTGTGGTTGGTTGGAAAGGGGTGTGACCTTACTCACCTGAGTGAGGGGGGCAATATCTAGGTTGAGTTTCACCAGCTTGAGGAATGGGTCCGTTATCGACGAGTCGGGCCTGATATTGGCAGTCGAATAGTGAGGTCTCTTTCACTTACCCAGTTGTGTACTCAGATAGGGGCCATAAGCTGGCGTAGAGTGTACTAGACCCCGGTGATTATCCAGAGTGAGAACTGTACTGATATTTGATGCTCTAGTGATGAGCTACATTGATATATGGATTAGGATGAGGATTGGTATGCTTGAGTTGTATCTTGCATCGCATGGCCTTGGTATGGCCGACATCATTCATGTCTTACATCGCATAGCATTGGTACGGCTGATTGCATTCATTGACTTACCAGTATATTCCGCATTACTCTGATATTGCATTCTGAGCATGCTTATATTGCGCACACACTCTCACCACCCTCTAAGATTTCTATAAGCTTATGCATGATTGATGCAAGCAGGTGACACCAGGATGCAGCCATAGCTTAGTAGGCGCAGGAGCGTGCAATCGAGCTTCAGGAGTTCTATTACTATCATCATTGTATTTCCCTTTATACGCATTGTACCTTTAAGTTTTTTATCATAGTGAATTTTGTGATGTTGTCTTGATTACTGTTTGTGGGTTATGCTTATGGTTATGCTTATTACGGAATAAATTCATGCTAAAAAATATCCTCCTTGTAGGATCCCAGGATCGGAACCTGGTATATGGGTGCCAGGAACCGAGAATGGGGTACTCCACATCCATTAAGCTTTGGTTTGAATTAAGATATATTTCCAATTTTCTATGATTTATTGTAACTGAAATTATAGTAGATGATGTGAAGGCTTTTGATATAATCTTATTGACTTTGGAATTGTGTGATGTGTAGAAGTCGTTGTTTACCATCGTCTCATGGGCATGATAGGATGATTTAATTCCCTACAATCATTACAATTAGATGGATATTTGGGAACCAAATTAATGGAAAGATCATATTCTGTTTTAACTACTCCATCATCTGATTGGATAGGATAGGACTTCGGAGTTATCATTGAATCAAGTAGATTAAATATTGAGATTGTTATAGGTAGATTCCTGGATCCTTAGTCTTTTATCTTTTTTATTCAAAACTCTTTTTATCTCGCTAGATTAAAAACCAAGTTAGATTTGGATTAGTTTTAGACCGTGTTCCCCATTCCCTGTGGATTCGACCTCGTTCTCACCGAGTTATTACTACATCACGACTCTAGACTTGAGGTTGTGAACAACATCATCTCTACGAACTGGTGCATGAGCGAAGTTAATCCATCATAGAAAAATCTTATTACCCGCCATTTTCATAGCCATGATGTGGACATGAATCCAAGAGATCTTTGAATCTCTCCCAAAATTGATAGGTCTCTTCCTCTTTTGGGGCAAAATTCATAATCACCCTCCTTAAGGTGTTTGTTTTATAGATAGGGAAGAACTTTTTAAGGAACTCCCTGGCCATCTCAACCCATGTGTCAATGGATCTTGGCCTTAAGGCATGTAACCATGACTTAGCCTTCTCTTTCAATGAGAAAGGAAACAATTTTAGTCTTAAAACATTTTCAGTAACATTATTAAACTGTAGAGTGGCTAATATCTCATTAATTTCCTTTAAGTGTAAGTATAGTGTTTTAGAATCTAAACCATGAAATTTAGGAAGGAGTTGTACCACTCCCAGCTTAAAATCCACGTTTCCTGTATTGAGTGGAAAAATCATGCAAGAAGGTGCACTTGCCCTCGCCAGTTGTAAGTAACTCACAATGTTTTAGGTGGGAGAGCATTATGCACCTCATTCTCATCTTGAACTTCCTCAGTTGGATGTTGAGGTTGATTTGCAGCCATTACTTCAATTAACTTAGAAGATCTTAAGTGGTGTATAATCCGGTGACGGATAGGCAACCCTTCGACCCTTCAACCAATCCTCCTTCTCTTAAAAGACACAGACTATTGTCACGTACCAACTTGGGCAAGAAACACTTAACACACTTCTAGTTCTTAACAACCTACTCCTAAAAATAGAAATTCAAAAACTAGAAAATTGGAAAAAAAAAAAAAAAAGTTAGAAGGATATTACCAAAGAAGATCCGCTAAGTTAGATGCTACAAAACAGAAAAGTCAGATTAGTACTAAAATATAAACAATGTTAATCTAAATTAGATAATATGAAAAAGTTAGTCTTAATTCTTATACTAATTCTAAAACTAGAATAATTTAAAAAAACACAGTGCAGTCCCCGACAACGGCACCAAAAACTTGTTCACTTGATACCCCAAGTGCAGGTTTGTGAAGTAGTAATAATCTCGGTGAGACCGAGGTCGAATCCACAGGAACTTTCTATGTGTGTTTTTCTTAAATCAACTAAAATTTAAACTAAAACTAAATTCTGAAATAAAAGAGATAAATGGTGATAAATCATCAATAATAATGAGAAAACTAGAGCACCAAGGGTCTAATTGTAGTTATTATGATGCTACCTTGATTCAATTGAACACAACTGGAATCGAAGTCCTATCCTATCCAATTGTATACTAGAGCAGGTAAAACAGAATCTGAATTTTCATTAGTTTTATTCCCTCATGAAGTATCAATGTAATGATCATAGGGAATTCAAGCATTTACCATGCCCATAGATGATGGCAGATCACGAATTTTACAGATCACACAATTGCAAAATAGGTAAGAAGATATTAAAAGCTTCCCTAGCATCTACTATACTTGCAGTCAAAATAAATCATCGAAAACTAAAAATATTCCTTCATTCAAACTAACAATTAATGGAAGTTCAACATAAACTTAAATTAAACTAAAATAAATATCAAAATAAAATACAAGCTTCACCTCTTAGCTCTAGCTAAGAGATTTTGTCAACCAAAGATATGATTGAAACTAAAACTCTTAAACAAAACATGAAAAACGAACTAGAACGGAAGATTCGATGAAGATGGAAGACTCCTTGAAGTTCTCCAGCACCTTGCTCTACTCCTCCTACCATAACTCGTACTTAGAATCTCCTAAAAGACCCCTATTTATAAGCTTTGATCAGACCGACTTTGAAATTGCCTCAATTTACACAGTCGACTTACACTTCAGCTGCAGCTTACCGATTTCGGTCGCACCAAACTTGAACCTTTGGATGGAGCAAACTAACCTTCAGTTAAACCAAACCTGGCTTTAATCGCACCAAATTAGGATTCAGTAGCTCTGAAAATCTATGTTCCTTTCTGGACTGTTTTGTGCAACTTCAGTCGGATTAAAGGTTGAGCCGAACAGTCCGTTTGCTGCTGTTGATATTGTGATTTTCCAGTTCTTTCTTCTTCCTTTGCACTTGATTTTCTTCAATTTTTGGCATGTAAATTCTTCATTATTAGCCTCCAAATCTTCAAGCCTCACTTTGGTAATCTTTTAAGCATTAATTCACCGTTTTTAGTGTCCTTTTCTCCAAAGCTCTCGAAATCACCTCGTAAGAGAAAACAAGGGGAAATAAATCAATTAAGCATTATCATGTTCATAAAACCAATGAATAAATAGGGGAAAATATACAAAATTTCACACTCAACACAACCCCTTCCTTTTCATAACCAAGGCCCTTAACTAGAATCCATGATGTATGAGTCACTCGAGTCAAGAATTCTTTGATTTTTTTAATATCAAGGCGATTCCACAGATTCTAGCCAACCATGGATTCTGGAGCCTTTCTTTGGCTAGTAGTGACTCCATGAAGTACTCAGACGAGTCGTTCTGTGAAACCTTATACAAGGTATTGCACAACCAAGGAAATCAAACCAAGCCAACATATCGATCCCACCTTAGGCTAGGGCTCATCGTCCAAGGATACGAGTAAGTTACAAGGGGCGTTATGGGCGAGACGAGCATAGGCATCATTACTTTCTCTTCTCAACCCCTCCGTGGGTTGGGCATGGAGTTTTTAGCTTTAGGTTCAACCATATTTGGAATTTCATATATGGACCTAATGGATAATGGCCTGTGTCAAATTAGCACACATGCATCTGCATTCTAGATTTGTGAATGATGTTTGCTCTATGACTTGGCAAAACTCTGGATCTTATGACGTCAGACATCCAAGTAAATTCTAGTTATATATCTATTATTTTATGCATAAATATTCATTTGTTCGACTCGATGCAACTATCAGATGGTCGAACCCATTTGGACGCCTCATGATCATCCCAAAGGAGAAAAATCCACCCTTAAGCATTCATAGAATGGCGACTCCACTGGGGAGTTAACCATTAGCCAAGGTCCGACTTGAAATGTTAGGTTGTGCGTTTTGAGGGAATTCGTCTCTCATAAACCTCGACCACTAGCCTCCCAATCCTCGGTCATAGACGTAAAATGACACATCAAACAATAGTTTTGAACCCAAGACTGTAAGTTGCATTCCATCTGCATATCTTATGTATCAAACTATATCTTTTCCTACCAAGTACCAAATTTCTATTATCAGCTTGAATACCAAGACTCGACCAGAGTCATTGATGTTCGAGAAAATTTAGGCAGGACTGGATCAAAATATCAACCTACTTCAAAGTTGAGGTTGGGACAAAAAGGTCTAACAAGAAAACGAGCCCACGAAAAGGAAATTTATCTATTCATCAACCCACAAATCAAATTCATTAGTGCAAGGATCATCCATCCAAACAACAGGCTAGACTCCACCCTAGAGGACCAATTACATGGGTCAACCTTGACAGAGCTGATTGATAAGGGCTTAGACAAGGGGCAAAAGGTTCCCTTCATTGACTAGATCACTCTCCATATCCCATCCGAGCTGTAAAAACTAGAGGATCTCCAATGCCTAGGGGACTACCCAGACTCCACCACATTTGCTGCTAACTTGGAGTCCAATCCCAGATCCATCATGACACTTGGGCACGATGGTGAAGATTCGCCTACTGAATTCTCTAGCCTTGCCTCCTAAGGGGAGGAGCGTAAAGCATCAATCAAATCACTATCCCCATGATGGCAGAATAAGCTGACGAATCCTCTAAAGATGTCAGTCGCAATAAAGGTAGCCCCTAAGTTACAGTGTCATCTTGCTCAGGGTCCATAAAAATTTAAAAGCCATAACAATCATAAAAACGTTTAAGACTCCAAAAAAGACAAAATTGTCCAAAATCCAAAAAAAAAAAAAAAAAAAACAAAATTTTCAAAAGAGGTATAAAAAATTTTAAAACCTTCGAAAAAAATCAACAATAAAACATCAAGCTTGTCTAACGACCCACATGAATTCAAAGTGGATTTTTACGATTTCAAACAAGAAGTAAACTTCAAACTCATGGGTTTAGAGGAAATCAAAGACTTTTATGGGAAATGATGATTCGACTCTTGAACTAGAGAACCTCCTCAAAAATTTCAATTCAAAAGCCAATACCATTCTTGACGACTTCAAAATCGTAAACCTGGAGGGTATTACAAATCCCTAAGAAAGTGCATATTGAAAAATTCCTACCCTTGAGAAATAAGTAGAGAAAGAGTGAATTCTCGAAACCACAATTATCAAAATTTGGCTTTCCTCAAGTCTGAACTTGACAAGGACCCATCTTTTTTCCTATAAGTCAAAGTGACACATGATAGTCACCCTTGATATGTCAACATTAAGCCATATCTAAAAACCTAGACGTACTATAAAGATAAAATACACAAATCATCACTTTGTAACCTAAATCATGATTCGTAGCGACATTCTATACAGGCGAATCTTTCAACCAGGTCTTGTTGCTATACGTGGGCGAAATAGTTGTAGTGAAAATCATCTTTGAAGTCCACAAAGTAGTTTGGGATCTACGCATGAATAAGCACATGATGACTAAAGAAGATCTTACGGCAATGATACCACGAGATGTAAATGGAGTCAAATTACTACCAGTAATTCAAGAAAAGCTTCAAATGTCAAGAGAGCGCAAATCACATCCATGCGCTTGCTCCTGAAATTTACAACCTAACAACATCCTGGCCCTTTTCAATGTGCAATATCGATATCATTGGCTAAAGTGAGCCCAAAAGCATTCAACAATCGTAAATGCATCCTCACGGTAGTCGGTTACTTTACTGAATGGGTGGGGGCCAACGTAGTGGGGATCTTGAAAAAAAAATCCAAATTTTCAAAAAATCCAAATATTTCAAATTTTGTTTCAATGCATCCAACATCCATACACTGATTAGTCTTCCATACTTCTCAGTGGATTCCAATGCAACATTAATTCGTGGTTTTGGTTTTCACTTACTCATCAATTTTCTCTGAGATCATATCTGAATACAAGATGGCCAGCCAGAACTCTCAATGTCAGTCCAATCGTCTTAAAATAGGGATAAAAGATCTCTAGATTAGTGCAACCGCACCATAAATTGTGAAAAGATATTTTATGAACCAAAGTTAAAAAATCAAGAACTCAAATGGCTAAAAGGTTAAACTACATAGCTCTAGTTTGGGACACTTACAAGACTATTGCATTATAATGTTGGAGATTTGTAAGGCTACAAAATGTGCACGCAACTGCCTATTATAAACAATAGGCCTAGCAAGCAATCCTAGAGGATTGTGTAGCACCAAAAAAGTACTTTTTCCATATCTAAGCAGGTTACCTCATAAGGCCGCAAAAAAACATAAAGGCTCTAACCACTTAACATCCAGACTAGCAGACTTCTTTGATGCATACGCTAATCAATGACATGAAAGGGAATCAGATATTATAACGTTTTCTCCAACCCTCATGAGTTGTCTGAATTAAGCTTCTAACCAAACAAGCTTCTCGATTACGACACTCTAGTAAGCAAAAAAAGCCAATCAAATCTTTATCTAATCTAGAGTGGGGTGTCAACTTGCTTTGACTTTCGATTTTACTCCAACCTCCGCTAAAGGGGGCATGTGTAGACACCCCACTATTAGACCATGATTAATTTGGGCTTTTGACTTCATTTGACCCCCGATCAAAGTGGATACACGGTTGAAAATGGACCAGATCAGACAGCCTGACAGAACTGGCTGGTGTGGGTACATGTCATGCCAAGACGAGAGCTGAGGGTCCTCAAGCTCAAGTTGTACGAACAGTTCAAAGGAGATCAAAGTAACATGGGCTTCACAATGATATATTTATCATGTCTACACCGATTATCCATTTGGTGGGATCATTTTAGATTTTGATCCCAAAAATGAGTAATTTCTAAGGCTCAAGTGGACCGTACCATACGTAACAGTGGGGATAATGATTTTCACTGTTAAAACATTTATAGTGTGATCCACTTGAATATTTGGATCCATAACATTTACTTTCCATCCAATCTGTTCATAATGGAACAAAGACCTAGATGAAGAGAAAAAATAAATATCATATGTTAGAACTCTATAAGGTGGGCCTTATTGATCAACGGTCTAGATTGATCTGATAGTTGGACTATGTGATCGGGTAAACCAGTGAACCCCATGTAACATCCCGAAAATCGGGGGTCGAGCATAAACTCAACTCCCGAGTTCCAGAACATCACTTATGCAACAAAATGAATGATGATTGAATGTTGACTGTATTCGTGCATTGAACATGAGTGAGATTAAGCCAAAACAGCATATCATACTCCAGAGACAGTTAAATTGCAAGCGGAAGACTGTAATAGATAAATAACATATATAAACTATGGTGAGTCTCCGAGTGTGATGATGTTACCAGGTTAATTAATTACAAGTACAATTCTAAAATATACCTAATGTGGGGAAGTGTAATGTCTTCTATCCCAAGTACCATAGCCC
The DNA here is from genome assembly GCA_030180095.1 of Magnolia changhungtana. NCBI lineage: Eukaryota > Viridiplantae > Streptophyta > Magnoliopsida > Magnoliales > Magnoliaceae > Magnolia > Magnolia changhungtana. The sequence continues at coordinate 8,533,356 of JASAUF010000446.1, forward strand.
CGTCAATACAATACCAGGTCTTCATAGACCTGCCAGAGAGATACAGATAGGAGAACTCCTCCTCATCATCATAGAAGTAATCCGGCTCTGCTTCATAAGCATCACCATCACCTGAAACTCAACAAATCTGGTTGGTGTGTACAACACCGTCCCGTAACGTGGGAGTGAGTGATCAACTCAGTGGAATAATAAAGCATAGGTTAACATGTTATCAATTCAGTCAAGCAGTAATGATAAAGCAGTAAAATCAAACACTTTCTACTATTATTTAATGCAAGTATGAAATGACATGATGTATACCCTTGCCAAACCACCCTCATGCGACATCATCTTACGTTCGCGAATGCGTCCATCCCTCAGTGCTCCACATCTACCAGGCACATGCAATACGATGATGAGCATGATTACCGAGTAATTATTAGTTCATTTCAAACAGCAGTATTAGGAAACTAAGGTACCTCCCTTGTATCATTCCCAAACATGATCCATTCTAGGGTCGTCAGTCCTAGTTAATCTCATACGATATTATGGTTTGAGAGGCGTAGCGAAGGCATCACAAAGGGCTTGTCACCCGTCAGCACGGATACAGATCTCACCGTATGCGGCTCAATTGCCGGTCGTCAGCTCGAATACAGGTCTCACCGTACTCGGCTAAATCGCTAGTCGTCAGCTCAAATACAGATCTCACCGTACTCGGCTCAACTCATGCTCTAGTTGCTATGAAGGGCTCGTCTCCAATCACAGACCTTAGAGTATGCTCGAAGACACTACAGAGGACTCGTCGCCCGTCAGCACGAGTACAGGTCTCACCGTACTCGGCTCTCGCCGTAGGTGTCGACAGCCCGAATATAGTGTCTCATACCACCATAATCGGCTCACGAGTTTGGTTACTCACTGGTCACTACGGGGAGGCACGTGGCCCAGCATAGGCCGACAGCTCGACCACGGTGTCCCATACCACCATGCCCGGCTCATGAGTCTTAGCGGATCGAGGTACCATGGTTAAAAGGGATTTCACTGGTAAGTTTGGTACCCTAGGTTCAAGCAGTAGCGTCCAAACATGGTGAACATACATTAGACAGATCGGGTTACTTGACGAGCTCGGCTAGCTTGAGCGCACAACAAGTTGAACGACATGAAGTGCATAAGCACTTCGCGTGGCCAACCACTATCGCCAACCGAAGTACGACTCCAGTTCGTCGAACACATCTCACGTGGCAAATGAATCACAGCCACGAATTCAATTCTGGTACCGATTGTCTGGACTATAATCATAGCCCCAAACACAATCAATTGTCATCCATAACATGTGGAGTAAAGCATGATAAACAAAGTAATTCAAACATGCTAGTAGACATGTTATAAAGCATGTTATAAAGCATGATATAAGGCATGTTGTAAAGCACTACGTCAATAGGAATACAAACACATATATTGCAAGTAAGCGGTTTAAGTAAACAACCTCATTGAGGTAATCATACATGTCTCTAGGGTAGTTGAGAATCCCATCTCAACACCCTCCTAAGGCATCTACATCCAAACACTTACTCTAGCATTTCCACAAATACTTAACATACACTATTTCAACATACATGACTTATGTTAGAAAAAATATGTATTATGGCCATCCTTTCGCCATGCGAATATTTTATCCGTGTATATCATATTCATACAGCAATTAATCATGACAATTACATCTCCAAAATTTATACATACACAGTATTTTCTAGAATACACATTTTCAACATACACAGTGTATACGAGCAAACACGTATTACGGCGATTCCTTTCGCCAAATAAGTAATTTATCCATATATTATATAATCATACGACAAATAATCATGGCAAACACATTTCCAAAATATACATGTATACGGCACTCCTTACAATACAGTATTTCTACATACATAGTGTATATTAGTAAAACATGTATTTCGGTGAATCCTTTCGCCAAATAAGTATTTTATCCGTATATCGTATATCCCTATAACAAATAAACATGTCAAACACATTTTTAAAAAAAATACGTATACGGTATTTCTACGAATACCTAGAATATGTAAAATTCCATATTCTACAACTTTAATCGAAACAGAAAACGGAAAGCACTTTGTACATGTGCAATTGCATACAGATCATGAATCTATCATTATCTGACGTTGAAAGCGTTGAAAACCATAACCTATACACCTAAAGTCCGCACCTTTTGTCTTAGAATCGTAACGGAGTCGATAGGTTCGCTAAGCTTCCGTATACGGGAGTTTGGCAACCTAAAGAATGAAACAGGTTAGCTATTTCATAACCTACAACCTATACAACCCTAAAATATATTAGGGTTAGGGTTTCTTACCTAGATATGACGCCGGAATCACCGGGAAAGTGATGAGAATCAGGCGGTGGAGCTCGTGGAGCGGTAGGGAAGCACGGCAGGGAGATTCTCCCACATCTCCCACACTTTCTCTCTCTTTTCTCTCTCTCAAAACCAAATTCGTATGGCTGCAATGAGAGAGGGTTTAAGGTCCTTATATAGTCTAAAAACTCACCGAAATATACCCCAGGTCAAAGTATACTTAGGTTATAACTAAAACAGGTCAGTTTCAGCTCAACGGAGGACTTCTGGCGGGCCTCCTTGAGCCAAAGGCCGGACTTAAGCTCACCGACACCGGATCTTCCTTCTATTATGTTTTCGTTTTAGTCGGATTTCCAGATCACGCGTGGCGGACCAGTTTCAGTTCAACGGTCAGCGGATCTCGATCGGAGATTCCGAGTACATGTAAATGTGTATGAAATTTCTCCTGATCCGAGGGTGTAATTTGGTCTGATTCCGATGGTCTGGTTGCTTAAAACTGATCCGCAAACGAGAGATGCCAAATTACTATTCAAGATATTTATTTTTAAAGAAAACAAGTGTTTTCACACTCTCTCGCTCCGGACTCAAGTGAATAGCCGTGGGACACTATCTGGATTTGATTTCCGAGATGGTTGTCAAGCCCAGCGAAGCGGTCCTAATTCCTTAACTTCGAGTTATTCAGACTTCCGACGTGCGGTCCCGGATCGAGTACGGAGTTTCAAAGTGCTCCCGAGAGCAGTCGGGTAATGAGTTTGATCCTAGGTTTTAGGGTAACATAGCGTCAATGATTCTACAAGTTTTGGGTCTTGCAGATCGTATTTAAAGCAATTCAAACGGATTTCGTAGCTAATCTAGCTTAGCACTTAGTTACTTTGTCTCATTTCTAAAGGATTTAATCCTAAGTGATTTCTGTCTGAGGTGGTACTTAGTCCTTTGCAGTTTGTATATAAAGTGATCCAAGTTATACTACTTGGCTAGTTTAAGATAGTGTCTAGGGTGAAAGTACTTAGGAAAATTGAAAGAACAAGGTGGTGAAGGGTTGGATTTGTGAAGGAAATGGGTTCAGAAGTGATTTTAGACTATCGGATTCAGTTCTGACAAGTTAATAAGGTGTTAAGAGCGGCCCATTGCCTAAGGACGTCTAATTCCAGGTTAGCAAAAATTCGGGATGTTACAATCTACCCCCCTTAAAATAAAATTTCGTCCCCGAAATTGCCTAAGGGTCATAAGGAAAGATTTAATTATTTCACTTGCCTAAGACTTATCGATTTCGAGTTTCTACGCGTAGTAGGGTATATACAAGCCTGGTTCATTTTAGTCTACCCCCCTTAAAACTTATTTCTTTATCCATTTCTCATACTCTGATTGTTTGTTACAATTTATTTCTCTACCTATTTGGAGTCTCGACGACAATTTCCACAATTTAGAGTAAGATAGCTGTTTTCAATGTTTGACCAACACGGAGAGACGTTTTTAGTGGGCTCGATCCCGATACATCGATCATCTACCTGACCAGGGTAGAAGGCTCATCGTATCCCTTCCGGATCCTGGTGAATCCTGGTCTTCTGCTCGGTCAAGCAGTGAGTCCGTTGGTAGTCGCTCAGGATTAAGAATTGGGTCAAGCCGCGAATGTTTCGCAGTTGTATATTTCAGTAACTCCGTAGTCCGATCACTCTAAAAACGTAGGGAATGTCCATCATTGAAAAGCTCAAATGGTCTATGTCTAAGGTTACCCTTTAGGTCTTAGTTTAAGAGAAGCCGTGATATTATCTATGTCCAAGGAAGTAGTGAATCAAATCTTACTAGATCATCCTAAAGTGGTTTCTCATAGTAGAACTTGCTAGGGCTTCTATAATGTTCGTATTCAACGAACACAGTTTCGATCCTGGGCCAGTGGAGTAGGGTCCACCACGCTTCCGCTGCGCCACCCAGATCAAAGAGATGCAATAGGTGACCTAAACAGATTGGGCTCATAATGTTCTACCCTCCTTAAACATTTATTTTCACCCTCAAGGCTCAAGATTTATGTCCTACTCCGTACATCGGAACAAGGTGTAATTTAGGACCTATCCTTGACACGAAAGGGTCTCGCTCCAACTGACTTAAGCCGACTAACTAAGTCTATCATTTAATTGGCTTAGCATAATTAATTAGTCTTTTACTTTCCTTAGCCTAACCAGTAGTCTAGTCTTAATTTAGGAGTAGCGAGAATCCATAGGTGAGTCCAAAGTCTATGTTTATACGCTAGATGATTTCACTTCATTTTTAATACAAGGAAGGGTTTTATTACTTAGGGTCAAAGTTATCTAATTGGAATTGAGTTGCCTAAAGTTGAATTTAACTACGCCCGAGCATGTCACACATGCTCAAACCAACCACAAGGGGGTTCTAGAGTTCACGTTCTTAATTGGTTAGATTTCCTATACTGTCAGGTCTGTCGAAGCACTGCTCTAGGTTCAAATCTCTAGGGTCTATTTGTCAAATAACCATTTACTCTAAAAGCTTAAACTGTCAGAGTGTGGTGGGTTAATGTATATCAAGGGGCTTTATCACTTCAACACTATTTGGCCAGTGGGCTTAAGTTGTACTAAATGGGATTGCATTACTAATCCTACCTCGGTATTGGGAGTGGCATGGTTGGTAGGAGGGTGGGAGGGGATTAAAATTAATGGTATAGGCTTTGGGAAATGAGCCTTGTGTCGGAAAGTGTGAGATGGGAGTTCCAAATCCCAGCATGATAAATTTCTAAGTGTAATTGAAAGGAAAACTCGGAATATTCTTTTAATTACATACATTTTAAACATGGTGTTGGAGAGACACAAATGATAAGAAATGAAGAAGGAACAAGGGAGAAACGGGATGGGTTTGAAGGTTGCACGACTTTGAGCTCCAAGTGAGGGGGTGGGAGCTCAAATGTGAAAGAGAGGGGAAGGATAGGAGGTTAGGGCTGCTGTGATCAATGGGAGTGCGTGAATCATGGCCGAATATGGTGGAATGAAAGATTGGAGGAAAGATTGGAGGGAGAAAATCGGAAATAGAATGGGAGGGCATTTGGAAGGCAGATGTGAGAGAGAGGGGGTTCCAGACCTAAAAATCGGAAACCCCAGCACATTTCGCACCCACCACATGCTTGGGGAGGTTGGGCTGACCGTTCCCAGGCCGGGCCCACCGTCCAAAAAGCTACCCGACCGCGGCGCGCCGTGGTGACCACGGTTCCACCACGGTCCGCCTTGGCCGGCGTCGCGCCACCGCGGTTGGGCCGTGTTTGCCATGATCCCAAGGTGCCAAATGCACATTGGTTCGACCCTGGGTCCCATTAGATTTAAGTGGGGAGGCCCCCGACTCGATTCTGTTTCAGATCGGGTGTTTCCGAAAAATTTCAGATCTGGACTGATTTTTATTTATTTTTAACGACTGGATTTGGGTGGATAGCGATCTAGACACGTCAATATACGGTCTAGAAGTGATTTGGACTAGACTCGTGCGACCAGGATCGAGCACGGACTCGATCAAAACGCGCGTTTTCTACGAACTTCGCCAAATGGTGAAATCGGAAATCCTAGGACTGTTTCTAAAATTTTCTCGCACCCTCCTAGGTTGTAATACGTCAGCGTACGTTGTGGAAACATAACTCAGGTCCGGTTTAATCAAAATCATGCTCTGATACCATCTGTAACATCCCGAAAATCGGGGGTCGAGCATAAACTCAACTCCCGAGTTCCAGAACATCACTTATACAACAAAATGAATGCTGATTGAATGTTGACTGTATTCGTGCATTGAACATGAGTGAGATTAAGCCAAAATAGCATATCGTACTCCAGAGACAGTTAAATTGCAAGCAGAAGACTGTAATAGATAAATAACATATATAAACTATGGTGAGTCTCCAGAGTGTGATGAGGTTACCAGGTTAATTAATTACAAGTACAATTCTAAAATATACCTAATGTGGGGAAGTGTAATGTCTTCTATCCCAAGTACCATAGCCCCGTCAATACAATACCAGGTCTTCATAGACCTGCCAGAGAGATACAGATAGGAGAACTCCTCCTCATCATCATAGAAGTAATCCGGCTCTGCTTCATAAGCATCGCCATCACCTGAAACTCAACAAATCTGGTTGGTGTGTACAACACCGTCCCGTAACGTGGGAGTGAGTGATCAACTCAGTGGAACAATAAAGCATAGGTTAACATGTTATCAATTCAGTCAAGCAGTAATGATAAAGCAGTAAAATCAAACACTTTCTACTATTATTTAATGCAAGTATGAAATGACATGATGTATGCCCTTGCCAAACCACCCTCATGTGACATCATCTTACGTTCGCGAATGCGTCCATCCCTCAGTGCTCCACATCTACCAAGCACATGCAATGCGATGATGAGCATGATTACCGAGTAATTATTAGTTCATTTCAAACAGCAGTATTAGGAAACTAAGGTACCTCCCTTGTATCATTCCCAAACATGATCCATTCTAGGGTCGTCAGTCCTAGTTAATCTCATATGATATTATGGTTTGAGAGGCGTAGCGAAGGCATCACAAAGGGTTTGTCACCTGTCAGCACGGATACAGATCTCACCGTATGCGGCTCAATTGCCGGCCGTCAGCTCGAATACAGGTCTCACCGTACTCGGCTCAATCGCTAGCCGTCAGCTCGAATACAGATCTCATCGTACTCGGCTCAACTCATGCTCTAGTTGCTGTGAAGGGCTCGTCGCCAATTACAGACCTTAGAGTATGCTCGAAGACACTACAGAGGACTCGTCGCCCGTCAGCATGAGTACAGGTCTCACCGTACTCGGCTCTGGCCGTAGGTGTCGACAGCTCGAATATAGTGTCTCATACCACCATAATCGGCTCACTAGTTTGGTTGCTCACTGGTCACTACGTGGAGGCACGTGGCCCCAGCGTAGGCCGACAGCTCGACCACGGTGTCCCATACCACCATGCCCGGCTCATGAGTCTTAGCGGATCGAGGTACCATGGTTAAAAGGGATTTCACTGGTAAGTTTGGTACCCTAGGTTCAAGCAGTAGCGTCCAAACATGGTGAACATACATTAGACAGATCGGGTTACTTGACGAGCTCGGCTAGCTCGAGTGCACAACAAGTTGAACGACATGAAGTGCATAAGCACTTCGCGTGGCCAACCACTATCGCCAACCGAAGTACGACTCCAGTTCGTCGAACACATCTCACGTGGCAAATGAATCACAGCCATGAATTCCATTCTGGTACCGATTGTCTGGACTATAATCATAGCCCCAAACACAATCAATTGTCATCCATAGCATGTGGAGTAAAGCATGATAAACAAAGTAATTCAAACATGCTAGTAGACATGTTATAAAGTATGTTATAAAGCATGATATAAGGCATGTTGTAAAGCACTACGTCAATAAGAATACAAACACATATATTGCAAGTAAGCGGTTTAAGTAAACAACCTCATTGAGGTAATCATACATGTCTCTAGGGTAGTTGAGAATCCCATCTCAACACCCTCCTAAGGCATCTACATCCAAACACTTACTCTAGCATTTCCACAAACACTTAACATACACTATTTCAACATACATGACTTATGTTAGAAAAAATATGTATTATGGCCATCCTTTCGCCATGCGAATATTTTATCCGTGTATATCATATTCATACAGCAATTAATCATGACAATTACATCTCCAAAATTTATACATACACAGTATTTTCTAGAATACACATTTTCAACATACACAGTGTATACGAGCAAACATGTATTACGGCGATTCCTTTCACCAAATAAGTAATTTATCCATATATTATATAATCATACGACAAATAATCATGGCAAACACATTTCCAAAATATACATGTATACGGCACTCCTTACAATACAGTATTTCTACATACATAGTGTATATTAGTAAAACATGTATTTCGGTGAATCCTTTCGCCAAATAGGTATTTTATCCGTATATCGTATATCCCTACAACAAATAAACATATCAAACACACTTTCAAAAAAAATACGTATACGGTATTTCTACGAATACCTAGAATATGTAAAATTCCATATTCTACAACTTTAATCGAAACAGAAAACGGAATCCACTTTGTACATGTGCAATTGCATACAGATCATGAATCTATCATTATCTGACGTTGAAAGCGTTGAAAACCATAACCTATACACCTAAAGTCCGCACCTTTTGTCTTAGAATCGTAACGGAGTCGATAGGTTCGCTAAGCTTCCGTATACGGGAGTTTGGCAACCTAAAGAACGAAACAGGTTAGCTATTTCATAACCTACAACCTATACAACCCTAAAATAGATTAGGGTTAGGGTTTCTTACCTAGAAATGACGCCGGAATCACTGGGAAAGCGATGAGAATCAGGCGGTGGAGCTCGTGGAGCGGTAGGGAAGCACGGCAGGGAGATTCTCCCACATCTCCCACACTTTCTCTCTCTTTTCTCTCTCTCAAAACCAAATTCGTATGGCTGCAATGAGAGAGGGTTTAAGGTCCTTATATAGTCTAAAAACTCACCGAAATATACCCCAGGTCAAAGTATACTTAGGTTATAACTAAAACAGGTCAGTTTCAGCTCAACGGAGGACTTCTGGCGGGCCTCCTTGAGCCAAAGGCCGGACTTAAGCTCACCGACACCGGATCTTCCTTCTATTATGTTTTCATTTTAGTCGGATTTCCAGATCACGCGTGGCGGACCAGTTTCAGTTCAACGGTCAGCGGATCTCGATCGGAGATTCCGAGTACATGTAAATGTGTATGAAATTTCTCCTGATCCGAGGGTGTAATTTGGTCTGATTCCGACGGTCTGGTTGCTTAAAACTGATCCGCAAACGAGAGATGCCAAATTACTATTCAAGATATTTATTTTTAAAGAAAACAAGTGTTTTCACACTCTCTCGCTCCGGACTCAAGCGAACAGCCGTGGGACACTATTTGGATTTGATTTCCGAGATGGTTGTCAAGCCCAGCGAAGCGGTCCTAATTCCTTAACTTCGAGTTATTCGGACTTAGACGTGCGGTCCCGGATCGAGATACGGAGTTTCAAAGTGCTCCCGAGAGCAGTCGGGTAATGAGTTTGATCCTAGGTTTTAGGGTAACATAGCGTCAATGATTCTACAAGTTTTGGGTCTTGCAGATCGTATTTAAAGCAATTCAAACGGATTTCGTAGCTAATCTAGCTTAGCACTTAGTTACTTTGTCTCATTTCTAAAGGATTTAATCTAAGTGATTTAATACGAGGTGGTACTTAGTCCTTTGCAGTTTGTATATAAAGTGATCCAAGTTATACTACTTGGCTAGTTTAAGATAGTGTCTAGGGTGAAAGTACTTAGGAAAATTGAAAGAACAAGGTGGTGAAGGGTTGGATTTGTGAAGGAAATGGGTTCAGAAGTGATTTTAGACTATCGGATTCAGTTCTGACAAGTTAATAAGGTGTTAAGAGCGGCCCATTGCTTAAGGACGTCTAATTCCAGGTTGGCAAAAATTCGGGATGTTACACCCCAGTTGAGTGTGATTCATGCAAAGTGTCTGCGTATGAATGCGTAAGGGGTTTGAGTGCTATAGCTTGATATGCAGAGCAGTTTAAGTTTAACTAGGGTAAGATAGTGTGGAGCCATGGGAGAGAGTTGTGATGGGTTTCAAACTCTCTCCACCACTACATCTATTTAAGGTGGCTAGGTCCCCGATCCAACACACAAGTCAGAAACGCAAGTCCCATCTAATTTCTGAATATAGGTGTAAAGAGAGGAAGATTTGGTGGTATTTTATTATTCTCAACTATGGCGTCTCAGCTAGGTAAGCCATCCAAACCTAAGATTTCTATATTCTATGCACAGCTACATCTCTGGGATTTCCACATTCGGTTTATGACTACATCATATTGATACAAAATTTTTGTGACCCCAAAAGGGTTTCAATGGAAGACATTCAATCCTTCACTTCTTTTATAGTGTGATCCACTTGAATTTTGAATCTATCTTATTTTTGAACTCAAGCCTTACGACAAGGTCACCAAGTAGACGGACCGCTTGGATATAACTCATACCTTATGATGGATTCATAGAACTTGGTGACATCGACGCATCAGCCACATCGATGGTGGGTGGTACACCAGCCAATCTGCTTCCGGGAGTGACTCGGTTCTATTCAACTATCCTGTTGTTGTAATTAGGGGTGCACATCGAACCGGTAGAACCATGGAACCGGTCCAGAATAGATCTAATGGTCTGGTTTGGTCCAGTTCTAGACAGCACTGGTTCTGGTTCTGGTTCCAAAATTACAAGAACCGTTGGATACGGTTTGGTTCCAATTTAGGGGCACGTAGAACCGAACCATTGATCTGAACCATTAATCCGAACCGTGGATCTAAACCTTGGATTTGAACTGTTGATCCAAGCTTAATGATTAAAAAAAAAAACAAAAAAAACAAAACAAAAAACCCTATTTCTTTCTCAGTTTCTCTCACAGTCTCCCTCTCTCTCGTCGTCTCTCACCCTATCTGTATCTGCGACTACGTGCGGCTGCCTAGCCCTTGCCCAATCTCTTCTCTCACCATCTCTCTATATCTCTCTATCTCTCTTTCTCTCGTTATCTTCCTCTCTCTCGCCGTCTGCATGGTGCGTTCAGTCGCCCAAGCCCCAGGCCCCTGTCCTCTCTCTCTCTCTCTCTTAGTGATATAGACACAACAATGACTATTACTTTCAATGGTACATTCATACATCTTTCTAACATTCACTTGCTCTTGACAGTGTGTGTAAGAGAACTACATGTCTCAAGCATTCACCAGCAATAACAACTGATTCCTTGGCCATAGTTTCTAGAAATCAAGATGATAAGATGAAATGTAATCTCCTTATTACATAATTTGCATCCCTCCCTACTTGCTACTGTCTAAAAGATGGTGGTCACATGTGAGACCCGTATCCTAACCCGTACCATTCTGTAGGCTTCCGCGGTCCTCCTGATCGAATTCCGGTGACCCGCAATCTTTTATCGATGTTTGCGCGCGATCCTGAGTCGTGACCCATATATCAGAATCGGCTTGACTCTCGCGACCGCATTGTCGTCGTGGTTCCGATGCCACGTCTCACACGTTGATCTGATACCCGGGCCAAGAGATGTGGGCCCGTGTTCAGTTCGAGGAAAATGCCGCGCGTTGCAAATTCTAAGAGAATGTCTCATCAATCACATCTAATGTCAAGTACTTTATCCCATCCCCAAGTGCAACCACCCCTTTCCTAAAGTCAACTCTCTTTTACAACCAAGTATGCACCCATCACCCATAACCCATCTCTCACCCATCCCTCTCTCTCCTTACAACCCTATCTCTCTCTCATTTCTCACTCCATCTCCCAAGCAACCCAAACACCCAACATCCATGGCTTCTATGGAGAAGCTAGTGTGGCCCACCTTCCTACCTCCCATCTCCACCATCCAAGCTTCATCTCGACCATTGAAATATATTCCATGGAGCTCTAGGACACATCGGTGGAAGAAGAAGTCCAAGAAGCAAGAATGGTGGGTGATTTACCGTTAATTTTGTGATTTGAGGGCCCACATATGGTGGGACTCATCTTGATGTATGCATAGTATAGGGAGGGCCCATAGTGGCAGGGTCCCTCCCCTTCTCACATTTCTCTCTCTCTCTCTCTCTCTCTCTCTCTCTCTCTTTCTCTCTCTCTCTTTTTCCCATTTTGTGGCCCACCTTGATGTTGATCCACATCGTCCACTATGTGGGACAGTGTGACCCACTGTGATATATATATATATATATATATTTCATCCACACCGTCTGTCTATCTAGACAGGACCCACCTGATGTGTGGATGGAATCCACGCCGTCCGTCCGTCCAGTTAGGACGTGGGATGCACCTGTGATGCATGTGTTTCAGTCGTCCGTCCATCTGGACGGGACCCACCAGATGAGTGGGTGAATCCACACCATCCAGCAAATCTGAACGGTGAGACCCACCCGTGTACATGTTATATCTAGGTCCTCCTTCCTGGACAGGCCCTAGATGAAGGGGGAAAACAAATATCAGCTCCTTCCATAACTGGTGGGTCCCACACGTGTGGACCCACCTGCCATGTGGGGCCCTATGTGAGGTATGTATGTGCACCGTCCATCTGGACGGTAGATGTGGTTACGTGTGGATATGGGACACATTTAAGACGCACTTCAATGAGAAGTATTTCCTCTCACCTACCGTAATGAGGAGGGAGAGTTTCTTCGCCTTCGACAGGGAGGGATGACCGTGACTGAGTATGAGAACAAGTTTACGGAACTGGCTAGGTATGCTCCATTGATATTGGCTGATGAACCGATGCATATGCGACAATTTTCTGAGGGTCTGTGACTCGAGTTACGCTCGAAGATGTGTTGCGCTAGCATACCCAATTATGCTAAGCTGGTGAGCATGTCTCTGTGAGCTGAGCTAGATGAGGATAGTCTATCCCATACTCATGCACCCGTGGGTCTTCGGCCCCGCCCTGATTTTTCAACCAGGCCGTTCCTAGGCAAGAGGCCACATGCAGATTCGCCTCCTAGGCTTGCGGCATCACCGACTCAGCTGGGGTGAGCAGACATTCGATGCGACTACTACGGGAGGACAGGCCACATGGATAGATATTGTTTCAGCATGATGAGGGACAACGGTTTCTCGCCACCTCAGAGAATCAACCGCCAGCTTCCTCGACTATTGCAGCTCCACCTCTACGGTCAGCACCTGCACCTTCATCTTTTCGGCCACCTGTACCTCGATTCAGGCCGCCTCAACGGCCTATGGTAACACAGCCGAACCATCCACAACAGGCTCATATGCACTCACTTATAACTGAGACATTCGAGACAGCAGTTACAGCACCGATGGCTTTCAAAGTCACGACACATATTCAAGGTACTCCTGTTTTCTTATTAGTGAATACCAGGTCCACCATCTCTATAGTATCATGCGCAGCAGTTAAGCGACTAGGGTTGGAAGCTAGTCCTATGATTGGGATGAGACTCCTTACCGCCACGGGGACCTTCTCAGACTCCACCAAGATGTGTAAGGGTTACTTGATAGACCTAGGGAGCAAAATAGTACTCGTCAACCTGATGGTTGCCCCGCTATGTCATTATGATGTGATCCTTGGCATAGATTGGCTCACCGAGATGAGAGCAGAGATCGATTGCGATACCCGACTAGTGACCGCTGAAAAGGCCAAGCTATATGTCCTAGAGGGGGGGTGAATAGGACTATGCCAAATTTAACAATAAATCAGCGGAACTAAAGTAAATCAATACCCTTACAATAATGAATCAATTCACAATGCTAAATATAAATCACCTTGATAAATAATTATTGAGAGATTGATACAAATTCAGTTCTAAGGACAACCTTACACCATAATAAACAAGGGCTTATGGTAGGACAACCTTATTTCTAGAACCTCTTTTGAATCAAGAACTCAATGTTAATATAAGTAAATGAAATAGCAAGGAATTGAAAATAAATGCGTAGTAAAGATCTAAATTATTACAACAATCCCCACACTTGCTTGAAAATGTAAATAGTTACAACATTCACATCCACTTGTACATTCCACACAATCGAATGATAAAAGATATGAAAATTAAGCAAGCATTCAATCCACAAGACAAAGAGTTATAGTGGTTCACTTTGTGTGTACACCATTGTTTTACAATGACCACACAGAATGCTACTCCACTCCTAATATCCTCACACGGGGGATATTAGCGTTCACTATCAAATAGGTTTTCTCGGGTTCACCAAAACCTTTACAATTGTGTCTTTTCACTTGGGCTTACACAATTCAAAAACCCCTTTTTCGAGTTTTCGGTTTTCCTCAGACAACAAATACAATGAGATTTTTCTGGCTCAATCTCAAACAAAACCAATACAATGAGATTTTTCTGGCTCAATCTCAAACAAAACCAAAAATAAAAGAATTTTACAGAATTGTAAAATACCTGGATTTCTCCTTTAGCAGCCCGGTAGAACCAATCGGAGTAGATGATTGAATATCAAAGTTCAATTTCCAATACTCACATTCAAGGTTCTAAATTCTAATAGATTTTAGATTTTAACTTGTTGGGCGTAGCTATATTTGATTTTGATTCCAAGAAGAAGGAATAATATAATTCCTCTTTTCAAATAAGATTGGAATAGAGAAACAAAATCAAATTAAATAAGCTAGCAAAAAGGAATATTAAATAAGCACAATTTAGCTTAAAATAAACACAGACTTATCTCAGAGTGATTACTTGAAAATTCTTGAAAGGAATGGAGTTCTAGATGTAAAAACTTTGAATTTCGTGTTCAATTTATAGAAGAAAAATCGTTCCTACGACTGGTCTTAGAAACCTAGGGTCGTAGCTCTAACAATTTTTGAAAATTTGAGCGCGATCTTTGAAAACCGTTCTACGACCGGGTCGTGTGTACCCTACGACCGGTCGTGGGACACCTACGGCCCAGTCGTGGGACACCTACGACCGGTCGTGGGACCATGAAATAGGTTCTTTGGATTTTCGGTCGTAGCTCCACGACCGATCGTGGACGCAGTCGAAGCCAACCTACGACCGGTCGAAGGACCTCCAGATCGGTCGTGGGCGTTCCAAAAATCCGAAAAATCTTCAACAAATTAGGACTGGTCGTGGAATTTCTTGGACTAGTCGAACCAATGCTAGATGGTCGAACAAGAGCTAGGACTGGTCTTGGAGCAGACAAGCTCATGTAGAATAAACATTTGTATTATGTATCCAAAATGACCTACTTAATGGGTCAACCTAAGGTCATTCAAACCTGAAACATGTCGTATGGCATTGAACTTCAACCATTCAACGAATGTAGATTGTTTGAACCAATATCGAGGCTTGAAATCTTGAACAATATCAGGCTTGAAGTCTTGAACAATATCAGGCTTGAAGTCTTGAACAATATCAGCTTGAGCTTTGACATCTTGAGCTTCATCTTGTAGCTTTTTGAACTTTAACATCTTGAGCTTCAACTTGTAGCTTTTTGAACTATTTAAGCAATGTCTTGAATAAAAATCATCATACAAGACACAGATAGATGTTTTGACATAACAAAATTTGACAACCAAAGGAGTATGAGACCATAACCCTTACAATCTCCCCCTTTGTCAAATTTGTGACAAAACACCACACCAAGTAAATAGACATAAGAGAAGTACAAAGCAAGCACAGATGTACAGATGATAAGCAATGTATAGACATGATAAGCAATAATCATTTTCCCATAACTCTTGAGAAGAAGTTTAACTCCCCCTGAGTAATAGCACAACAAAATTAATAATCATTGACCAAACTTCTCCCCCTTTTTGACACAAAATGACAAAGGAAGAAAAGCAGTTAATGTGCATAATCAAGTTGGAGTTGAAGCAAAAAAAAAATAGTCCATAACCAACAAAAAGGTTTGAGATGCAAGCTAATATCAGTAAATATTACAGACCAAAAAAAAATTCAGTCAGAACCAGAAGAAGGAGCAGGATTAGATGGATCAATTTTGTGTAATCCCTTAGCAATTCGCCTCATATATTTACGCATATAAGAAAATTGTGTGTCTTGAGTAACACGAATTTGAGCCACCTGCTCTTGAAGAGAATTCAACCTTTCATCAAAATCAGAAGGCTGAAAATCAGGATCATCAGCCGAGTCCGACTCAAGTTCTTCAAATAAGTCATCCATATTTACGTCCTCAGGAAGATCACTAGCTTCAGCATTACCTGCTTCACCACCACTGCTACCAGCATCCACTTGGCCTCTAGCCAAATCTAAAGTCATCTTATTAAGATTGGAGTTATTAAAAGGAGATGGTGGATGGGTTTTTCTCTAGTAGGCATGGCTATGAGCATATGATTTGCTAACCTAGTCGATAAATAACCAAAGGGTATATCACTATGTCCAGGATGGTGACGTGTGAGAATAATGGAATGACAGATTAAAGAAGGAGGCATATATTAACACCAGAGACAACAGAATGCAAAACACGAACCATAAAGAAGTGAGTTCGGTTTTGTTACTTAACGTGGATAAAGATTTGAAATGAATATCTTATGAAGTACTACGTATGCGGGTAACAAATACCTTGAGGGAAGTACATGTCCTTTATGAGTCCAATGAACATCCATATTACATAAGTCTCTAGTAAGCATTCGTCGTTCAGATTCGAGAGACTATCATGTAAAATATTAATTGGAATGCTTTCATCATTGATAGGTATTTCCATAATATCTGCAATCAAATGTCGATCTACAACAAACAAACCTTCTTGAGTATCAACTTTAAATGTTAAATTCTCAAGAGAAAAATCGCAGATACATGCAAACATGGATTGGGCAATGGACTGGTATGCAGCTCCACCCCAATGTAGGATGTTATCCCATCCCACAGATTCCAACAAAGAAGGAATACCAAAAGAAGCAATGTGATTGACATTAACATGACGTTCAACAATTACATTACGCATACGCAAATCTCGAGCATCAGTAGAATCATTTTCAGGAGAACGAAGATGACGTTGAACAATAGAAGTTGATCTAGAAGAAGATGGACCTCGAGTAGTTTTCTTTTTACCTCTAGGATCCATTTTCAAAGAAAGATTTCAAGGGAACAACAAGATGCAAGATAGAAGAAATGAGATTTAGATAGAACAGATTTTTTAAGAAAAACCCCAAATCCTGCAATCAATGATCAAATAGATTCCACAAACATGAGTTTTGAAGTACTAATAGTAAGAATCTACAAGAAAAATGTAAAAGAATCACTAACCTTGAAGAATAATGAAGATGGGTTAGTGCAGCCCGTGCTAGAAGCGTTGGAGAGAAATGAAGAAATGAAGAAGAAGACTAAAATCCCCAATTTTAAGTGAAATCCCGTGCTTTTCTGACGAAGGTCGTGGTACGTGTTCGACCGATGTCGTAGTGCGACGGCCGTCGTGTATTCTCATGACAATTGAGAGTATGACAAAAAATTTGCAATTTTTTTTCTTTTATTATCATTTTTTAAAAATAATTTCAAGTTTAAGCAAATAAAACATTAAACTTATGATACACAAAATCATGCAAACTCAATTTAAATTGCACATACCGAGATCAAATTTTAATTTATTAAACCGGCTTTTGTCGAAGCGGTTTAGTGAAAATGTCCGCAAGTTGAATCTCGGTTGGAATGTAATCCAAATTTATTAATTTTTCTTCCACTAATTCACGAATGTAATGAAATCTAATGTCAATATGCTTAGTACGTGAATCGAATGGATTTTTAGAGATATTTATTGACTTTGGAATTATCACAAAATAAAATCATAGAATCTTGAGTAATTCCATAATCGCTTAACATTCGTTTCATCCAAACAAGTTGAGTACATGCATTTCAAGAAGAATGTATTCAAATTTCGTAGATTGATAGCGATATAGAACTTTGCTTCTTGCTAAACCAAGAAACAAGACAATTTCCAATGTAGAAACAACCACCACTTTGGTTGATTTCCTATCATCAATGTTTCCGGCCCCAAGACATCTGCGTCTTAGGCTAATTGAACATTAGTCTCATGTGGATACCAGAGACCCAATTTAGTAGAACTTGCGACATAACGCATAATCCGCTTAACAGCAGTTAAGTGAGATTCTTTAGGATTTGATTGATAACGAGCACAAATACCAACACTCAAAGCAATATCAGGTCTACTAGCAGTTAGATAAAGTAAACTACCAATTAAACTACGATACAATTTAGGATCCACATCATTACCTGTAGAGTCTTTTGAGAGTCTTACAGTTGTACTCATTGGAGTATCAAAATTTTTACCTTTCTCAAATCCAAATTTTTTAATTAAACTCGAGCATATTTGGTTTGTGAAATAAATATTCCATCGAGTTGTTGTTTTACTTGCAATCCTAGGAAATAGTTTAATTCTCCAACCATGCTCATTTCGAATTTAGACTTCATCAAATCTGCAAACTCAATAATCATGTTAGTACAGGTTGATCCATAAATAATATCGTCAACATATATTTGAACCATTAGAATATCATCGTTATATTTCTTAACAAAGAGTGTCTTATCAACACACCCCATCTGAAAGTTATGACTCAGTAAAAACTTAGTCAATTTTTCGTACTATGCTCTGGGAGCTTGTTTCAGACCATAGAGAGCTTTCTTAAGACGATACACATGATCAGTAAATTTAGGATCTTCAAACCCTGTAGGTTGTTCAACATATACCTCTTCATGTAGATCACCATTCAGAAAGGCACTCTTAACATCCATTTGATAAATTTTAATTTTCTTAAAACATGCAATGGAGATAAAAAGTCTGATTGATTCAAGACGAGCTACAGGGGCAAATGTTTCATTATAGTCAATACCTTCGATTTGTGTATATCCCTGTACAACTAGTCTTGCTTTATTTCGAATAATATTTCCAAGCTCATCGATTTGTTTTTGAAAATCCATTTTGTTCCAATAATATGTTTATCTTTAGGTCTAGGAACAAGTTGCCGGACATCATTTCTGACAAACTGATTAAGTTCTTCTTGCATCGCAAGAATCCAATTTTCATCAGAAAGTGCTTCTTTTACGTTACCCGGTTCAATCTGGGATGTAAAGCATACGTAGTTACATATGTCCTCTAATTGTCTACGAGTGCGCACACCAGTGAGAGGGTTTCCAAGTATTTGAGAGGTTGGATGATCTTTAACAGTCCTTAATTCAGGATTAGTTTCACTTGATGAAGTTTCTTGTTTTCAAGTATAAGAACTTCATCATTATCTAAACTAGGACAGTGTCTTCAAAAGATCGTCAATCACAACATTTATTGACTCTTGAATCACATCGGTCTGTTGTTCGAACACGATAAGCACATCATTTGTTTAAAGAATAACCTAAAAGATCCCTTCATCACTTTTAGTGTCGAATTTTCCCAAATTTTCACGGTCACGCAAAATATAGCACTTGCTGCCAAAAATTCGAAAATATTTGACAGAAGGCTTTTTCTCAAACCACATTTCATAAGCCGTTTTATTATTAGTTTTACAAATATAAACACGGTTAATAATGTATGAAAGTTGTATTCAATTGCTTGCCTTGAGAGAGATTCTAGGTAGCTTCATGCTATTTAACATAACACTTCCCATTTCTTGAAGCACTCTATTCTTCCTCTCGACTATTCCATTTTGTTGAGGAGTTTTAGGTGCAGAGAATTCATGCGATATTCCTTGATCGCTACAAAATTTCTCAAAACCGCTATTTTCGAATTCGGATCCATGATCACTACGGATTTTGCTGACTTGTGAACATTTTTCAGTTTGAATCCGTTTTATAATCTTTTTCACTTCATCAAGGGTTTCTGATTTATCTTTCAAGAATGAAACCCAAGTGTATCTTGTATAATCATCTACAATAACTAAGATGTACTTTTTGCCACCTCGACTTTCCGTTCTTGTTGGTCCTATAAGATCCATATGGAGAAGTTCGAGTGGTCTTGTGGTGATATTGGAGTTCACCTTTTTGTGAGAGCTCCTAGTTTGTTTACCATACTGGCATTCACCACAGATCTTGTCTACTTTTTGCATTTTAGGTAGACCTTTTATTAGTTCACTTTTGCTCAATCTGTATAAATTTCGGTAGTGTACATGTCCAAGGCGTTTGTGCCATAAATCTGTCTCATCGGTATGGACCATGTAGCACATTTGATTAGATGAGCTACCATTGCTTACTATATAGCAGTTTTCAGAAGTTCTGCGACCAGTTAATATTACAGAACCCTTTTCATTTGTAATTTCACAACCTTGATTAGAAAATTTAACATTATGGTTGTTATCGCATATTTGAGATATGCTCAACAAGTTGTGTTTTAAACCCTCAACATATAACACATTTTTAAATAAGGGAAGGTTATAGAGTTGGACCGTACCTTTGCCAATTATCTTGCAGTTGCTACCATCACCAAATGTGACTGACCCATCAGTCATATCTTTAAGATCGGTAAATAGAGCTTTGTCGCCTGTCATATGTCTGGAGCATCCACTGTCAAGGTACCATTTTGAATGGCTTGTAGCTTTGAAAGCAGTGTGAGCAACCAAACAAGTAACCTTGGGAACCCATTTCAGTACTGTTTTGGGTTTAGGAGAATAATTGGTCTTCTTTTGTTTATAGTTATAAGAGTGACCTACTGAGTTAGATTTTAATAGCTCCTTAAGTAAATCAATAATTTTTTCAGCTAGCGGGTTTCGAATCTGATTTTTGAAATTTATATAGCTGCTTTTGCGTTTTTGAAATGTTTTTGTATTTTTAGAAAAAACTTGATTAGTACCTTTTCCTTTTGAGTTAGAAGTTTCTCCTTTCACAAAAATGGAAGGAGCATTCTTCTGTTTAGGAGATGTGTTTTGTCAAAGCCCAACCCGGATCGATCACCACATTTTCTTGATCCGGATAATAATTTTTCTAATTTTGGATCACCTTGGGCATATCTCCATGTGTCCTTCAAACTCGAAGAGAGGATACTTCATTTTTAAGTTTCTCATTTTTGATTTTAAATTTTCAATTAGGGAGGTTTTGAATTCTAAATCACACTTTGATTTTTCAAAACGATCTGAAATTTGAGATTTTTCTAAAACAAGAGTTTCAAAACATTCTTTTAGTTTAAAGAACTTTTCTTTTTGAAGTTTAAGTTTAATGACAATTTTACAACTTTCTTTATATAAGGCATTATAAGCATCTTGTAGATCTTCATCATTTTCATGATCACTATCCAAATTTTCTTCACTTGTAGAATCATCGTGATCGAAAAGGTAAACAGCTAGAGTCATAAGGGCCTTAAGTTCATCGCCCGACTCGGTTTAATTTTCTCGATTGAAGAGGCTTAATCAGACGATTCATCCCAAGTAGCCAACATACCCTTCCTTTTGGATCTGTCCTTTTAGGACATTTGTTTGCTAAATGCCCATATTCTTGATGAGTTGTAACATTGACTATCTTTCAATGATTTCCAAGTTTTAGACTTAGGTTTAGAACGTTTCTTTTCATTTGCCTTTTGAAAGTCGACTCTTTTCTTACTTTTGAAAATCTTATAAAACTTTTTCGCTAAAGGGCCATATCATCTTGAGACTTTTCTCGAATCTGAATTTTCTTGAGTAATACTTTTAGATGACTTCAAAGCAATAGACTTACCTTTAGGAGCTTTAAAACTTAATTCATAGGTTTGCAAAGAACCAACTAATTCTTCTACCTTCATATTGTCCGTATCACGAAGTTCCTGGATTGCGGTTACCTTTGAATTGAACCGTTCAGGAAGAGAGCGTAGTATTTTTGCACACACTTTACTTTCTGAGATCTTTTCACCAAGACCCCACATAGAGTTTACAATGTCATTCAATCTAGTGTAAAAGTCCATAAACATTTCATTTTCCTCCATATGAATTTCTTCAAATTTTGTTGTGAGGAGTTGGACTTTAGATTTCTTGACAATTGTTGTACCTTCGTGTGTCATTTCTAAAATATCCCAGGCTTGCTTTGCAGTATCACAGGATATGATTCTTTTGAACTCATCCGGTGATAGTGCGCAAGTGATTACATTTAGTGCTTTAGCATTAGCACTACTCTCATTTTTCTGAAGTGTGGTCCATTGGAAAAAGGTGTAATTTTCATAGATTTTGAACCATCAACACCAGTTACTTCCATGGTAGGAGGATTCCATTCGATCCACGTGGCTAGCCACACACTTTCATCCATTGATCTGAGGAAGATTCTCATTCGGCTTTCCAATAGGCATAGTTGGAGCCATCAAAAGGTGGAGGCCTAGTAACTGAAAGCCTATCAAAATTTGACATCTTTTTAAATAGCTTAGATCGTTAGCTCAGGAAATAAATCCAAATAAAAAGTAACAAGAAATGAGCTATTAGGCTCTGATACCACTTGAAAAGGCCAAGCTATATGTCCTAGAGGGGGGTGAATAGGACTATGCCAAATTTAACAATAAATCAGTGGAACTAAAGTAAATCAATACCCTTACAATAATGAATCAATTCACAATGCTAAATATAAATCACCTTGATAAATAATTATTGAGAGATTGATACAAATTCAGTTCTAAGGACAACCTTACACCATAATAAACAAGGGCTTATGGTAGGACAACCTTATTTCTAGAACCTCTTTTGAATCAAGAACTCAATGTTAATATAAGTAAATGAAATAGCAAGGAATTGAAAATAAATGCAGAAGTAAAGATCTAAATTATTACAACAATCCCCACACTTGCTTGAAAATGTAAATAGTTACAACATTCACATCCACTTGTACATTCCACACAATCGAATGATAAAAGATATGAAAATTAATCAAGCATTCAATCCACAAGACAAAGAGTTATAGTGGTTCGCCTGTGTGTACACCAACTGTTTTACAACAGCCACACAGAATGCTACTCCACTCCTAATATCCTCACACAGGGGATATTAGCGTTCACTATCAAATAGGTTTTCTCAGGTTCACCAAAAACCTTTACAATTGTGTCTTTTTCACTTGGGCTTACACAATTCAAAAACCCTTTTTCTCGAGTTTTTGGTTTTCCTCAGACAACCAATACAATGAGATTTTTCTGGCTCAATCTCAAACAAAACCAATACAATGAGATTTTTCTGGCTCAATCTCAAACAAAACCAATAATAAAAGAATTTTACAGAATTGTAAAATACCTGGATTTCTCCTTTAGCAGCCCGGTAGAACCAATCGGAGTAGATGATTGAATATCAAAGTTCAATTTCCAATACTCACATTCAAGGTTCTAAATTCTAATAGATTTTAGATTTTAACTTGTTGGGCGTAGCTATATTTGATTTTGATTCCAAGAAGAAGGAATAATATAATTCCTCTTTTCAAATAAGATTGGAATAGAGAAACAAAATCAAATTAAATAAGCTAGCAAAAAGGAATATTAAATAAGCACAATTTAGCTTAAAATAAACACAGATTTATCTCAGAGTGATTACTTGAAAATTCTTGAAAGGAATGGAGTTCTAGATGTAAAAACTCTGAATTTCGTGTTCAATTTATAGAAGAAAAAATCGTTCCTACGACTGGTCTTAGAAACCTAGGACTGGTCGTAGCTCTAACATTTTTAAAAATTTGAGCGCGATCTTTGGAAACCGTTCTACGACTGGTCGTGTGTACCCTACGACTGGTCGTGGGACACCTACGACTGGTCGTGGGACACCTACGACTGGTCGTGGGACTATGAAATAGGTTGCTGGATTTTCAGTCGTAGCTCCACGACTGATCGTGGACGAGTCGAAGCCAACCTACGACCGGTCGAAGGACCTCCAGGACTGGTCGTGGGCGTTCCAAAAAATCCGAAAAATCTTCAACAAATTAGGACTGGTCGTGGAATTTCTTGGACTAGTCGAACCAATGCTAGGACTGGTCGAACAAGAGCTAGGACTGGTCTTGGAGCAGACCAAGCTCATGTAGAATAAACATTTGTATTATGTATCCAAAATGACCTACTTAATGGGTCAACCTAAGGTCATTCAAACCTGAAACATGTCGTATGGACATTGAACTTCAACCATTCAACGAATGTAGATTGTTTGAACCAATATCAGGCTTGAAATCTTGAACAATATCAGGCTTGAAGTCTTGAACAATATCAGGCTTGAAGTCTTGAACAATATCAGCTTGAGCTTTGACATCTTGAGCTTCATCTTGTAGCTTTTTGAACTTTAACATCTTGAGCTTCAACTTGTAGCTTTTTGAACTATTTAAGCAATGTCTTGAATAAAAATCATCATACAAGACACAGATAGATGTTTTGACATAACAAAATTTGACAACCAAAGGAGTATGAGACCATAACCCTTACAATCTCCCCCTTTGTCAAATTTGTGACAAAACACCACACCAAGTAAATAGACATAAGAGAAGTACAAAGCAAGCACAGATGTACAGATGATAAGCAATGTATAGACATGATAAGCAATAATCATTTTCCCATAACTCTTGAGAAGAAGTTTAACTCCCCCTGAGTAATAGCACAACAAAATTAATAATCATTGACCAAACTTCTCCCCCTTTTTGACACAAAATGACAAAGGAAGAAAAGCAGTTAATGTGCATAATCAAGTTGGAGTTGAAGCAAAAAAAATAGTCCATAACCAACAAAAAGGTTTGAGATGCAAGCTAATATCAGTAAATATTACAGACCAAAAAAAATTCAGTCAGAACCAGAAGAAGGTGCAGGATTAGATGGATCAATTTTGTGTAATCCCTTAGCAATTCGCCTCATATATTTACGCATATAAGAAAATTGTGTGTCTTGAGTAACACGAATTTGAGCCACCTGCTCTTGAAGAGAATTCAACCTTTCATCAAAATCAAGGTGAAAATCAGGATCATCACCAGTCCGACTCAAGTTCTTCAAATAAGTCATCCATATTTACGTCCTCGGGAAGATCACTAGCTTCAAGATTACCGCTTCACCACCCACGCTAGCACAAGATCCACTTGGCCTCTAGCCAAATCTAAAGTCATCTTATTAAGATTGGAGTTATTAAAAGGGAGATGGTGGATGGGTTTTTCTCTAGTAGGCATGGCTATGAGCATATGATTTGCTAACCTAGTCAGTAAATAACCAAAGGGTATATCACTATGTCCAGGATGGTGACGTGACAGAATAATGGAATGACAGATTAAAGAAGGGAGGCATATATTAACACCAGAGACAACAGAATGCAAAACACGAACCATAAAGAAGTGAGTTCGGTTTTGTTACGTAACGTGGATAAAGATTTGAAATGAATATCTTATGAAGTACTCGGTGTCTGGGTAACAAATACCTTGAGGGAAGTACATGTCCTTTATGAGTCCAATGAACATCCATATTACATAAGTCTCTAGTAAGCATTCGTCGTTCAGATTCTGAGAGACTATCATGTAAAATATTAATTGGAATGCTTTCATCATTGATAGGTATTTCCATAATATCTGCAATCAAATGTCGATCTACAACAAACAAACCTTCTTGAGTATCAACTTTAAATGTTAAATTCTCAAGAGAAAAATCGCAGATACATGCAAACATGGATTGGGCAATGGACTGGTATGCAGCTCCACCCCAATGTAGGATGTTATCCCATCCTGATTCCAACAAAGAAGGAATACCAAAAGAAGCAATGTGATTGACATTAACATGACGTTCAACAATTACATTACGCATACGCAAATCTCGAGCATCAGTAGAATCATTTTCAGGAGAACGAAGATGACGTTGAACAATAGAAGTTGATCTAGAAGAAGATGGACCTCGAGTAGTTTTCTTTTTACCTCTAGGATCCATTTTCAAAGAAAGATTTCAAGGGAACAACAAGATGCAAGATAGAAGAAATGAGATTTAGATAGAACAGATTTTTTAAGAAAAACCCCAAGTCCTGCAATCAATGATCAAATAGATTCCACAAACATGAGTTTTGAAGTACTAATAGTAAGAATCTACAAGAAAAATGTAAAAGAATCACTAACCTTGAAGAATAATGAAGATGGGTTAGTGCAGCCCGTGCTAGAAGCGTTGGAGAGAAATGAAGAAATGAAGAAGAAGACTAAAATCCCCAATTTTAAGTGAAATCCCGTGCTTTACGACAGGTCGTGTACGTGTTCGACTGATGGTTAGTGTGTACGAATGGCGGTCGTGTATTCTCACGACAGGTCGAGTATGACAAAAAATTTGCAATTTTTTTTTCTTTTATTATCATTTTTTTAAAAATAATTTCAAGTTTAAGCAAATAAAACATTAAACTTATGATACACAAAATCATGCAAACTCAATTTAAATTGCACATACCGAGATCAAATTTTAATTTATTAAACCGGCTTTTGTCGAGCGGTTTAGTGAAAATGTCCGCAAGTTGAATCTCGGTTGGAATGTAATCCAAATTTATTAATTTTTCTTCCACTAATTCACGAATGTAATGAAATCTAATGTCAATATGCTTAGTACGTGAATCTTGAATCGATTTTTAGAGATATTTATTGACCGAATTATCACAAAATAAAATCATAGAATCTTGAGTAATTCCATAATCGCTTAACATTCGTTTCATCCAAACAAGTTGAGTACATGCATTTCAAAGAAGAATGTATTGCCTCAAGTGGTTGATAGCGATATAGAACTTTGCTTCTTGCTAAACCAAGAAACAAGACAATTTCCAATGTAGAAACAACCACCACTGGTTGATTTCCTATCATCAATGTTTCCAGCCCAGTCAGCATCTGCGTACCCGGCTAATTGAACATTAGTCTCATGTGGATACCAGAGACCCAATTTAGTAGAACTTGCGACATAACGCATAATCCGCTTAACAGCAGTTAAGTGAGATTCTTTAGGATTTGATTGATAACGAGCACAAATACCAACACTCAAAGCAATATCAGGTCTACTAGCAGTTAGATAAAGTAAACTACCAATTAAACTACGATACAATTTAGGATCCACATCATTACCTGTAGAGTCTTTTGAGAGTCTTACAGTTGTACTCATTGGAGTATCAAAATTTTTACCTTTCTCAAATCCAAATTTTTTAATTAAACTCTGAGCATATTTGGTTTGTGAAATAAATATTCCATCAAAGTTGTTGTTTTACTTGCAATCCTAGGAAATAGTTTAATTCTCCAACCATGCTCATTTCGAATTTAGACTTCATCAAATCTGCAAACTCAACAAATCATGTTAGTATGAGTTGATCCATAAATAATATCGTCAACATATATTTGAACCATTAGAATATCATCGTTATATTTCTTAACAAAGAGTGTCTTATCAACACACCCCATCGAAAGTTATGACTCAAGTAAAAACTTAGTCAATTTTTCGTACTATGCTCTGGGAGCTTGTTTGAGACCATAGAGAGCTTTCTTAAGACGATACACATGATGATCAAAATTTAGGATCTTCAAACCCCGTAGGTTGTTCAACATATACCTCTTCATGTAGATCACCATTCAGAAAGGCACTCTTAACATCCATTTGATAAATTTTAATTTTCTTAAAACATGCAATGGAGATAAAAGTCGATTGATTCAAGACGAGCTACGAGGGCAAATGTTTCATTATAGTCAATACCTTCGATTTGTGTATATCCCCTGTACAACTAGTCTTGCTTTATTTCGAATAATATTTCCAAGCTCATCAGATTTGTTTTTGAAAATCCATTTTGTTCCAATAATATGTTTATCTTTAGGTCTAGGAACAAGTTGCAGACATCATTTCGACAAACTGATTAAGTTCTTCTTGCATTGCAAGAATCCAATTTTCATCGAAAGTGCTTCTTTTACGTTACTCCGGTTCAACTGGGATGTAAAGCATACGTAGTTACATATGTCCTCTAATTGTCTACGAGTGCGCACACCGGTGAGAGGGTTTCCAAGTATTTGAGAGGTTGGATGATCTTTAATGATCCTTAATTCAGATTAGTTTCACTTAATGAAGTTTCTTGTTTTTCAAGTATAAGAACTTCATCACTATCTAAACTAGGGACAGGTGTCTTCAAAAGATCGTCAATCACAACATTTATTGACTCTTGAATCACACCGGTCCTGTTGTTCGAACACGATAAGCACGATTTGTTTAAAGAATAACCTAAAAGATCCCTTCATCACTTTTAGTGTCGAATTTTCCCAAATTTTCACGGTCACGCTAAAATATAGCACTTACGCCAAAAATTCGAAAATATTTGAAGAAGGCTTTTTCTCAAACCACATTTCATAAGCCGTTTTATTATTAGTTTTACAAATATAAACACGGTTAATAATGTAGCAGGCTGTATTCACTGCTTCAGCCCAGAGATTCCTAGGTAGCTTCATGCTATTTAACATAACACTTCCCATTTCTTGAAGCACTCTATTCTTCCTCTCGACTATTCCATTTTGTTGAGGAGTTTTAGGTGCAGAGAATTCATGCGATATTCCTTGATCGCTACAAAATTTCTCAAAACCGCTATTTTCGAATTCGGATCCATGATCACTACGGATTTTGCTGACTTGTGAACATTTTTCAGTTTGAATCCGTTTTATAATCTTTTTCACTTCATCAAGGGTTTCTGATTTATCTTTCAAGAATGAAACCCAAGTGTATCTTGTATAATCATCTACAATAACTAAGATGTACTTTTTGCCACCTCGACTTTCCGTTCTTGTTGGTCCTATAAGATCCATATGGAGAAGTTCGAGTGGTCTTGTGGTGATATTGGAGTTCACCTTTTTGTGAGAGCTCCTAGTTTGTTTACCATACTGGCATTCACCACAGATCTTGTCTACTTTTTGCATTTTAGGTAGACCTTTTATTAGTTCACTTTTGCTCAATCTGTATAAATTTCGGTAGTGTACATGTCCAAGGCGTTTATGCCATAAATCTGTCTCATCGGTATGGACCATGTAGCACATTTGATTAGATGAGCTACCATTGCTTACTATATAGCAGTTTTCAGAAGTTCTGCGACCAGTTAATATTACAGAACCCTTTTCATTTGTAATTTCACAACCTTGATTAGAAAATTTAACATTATGGTTGTTATCGCATATTTGAGATATGCTCAACAAGTTGTGTTTTAAACCCTCAACATATAACACATTTTTAAATAAGGGAAGGTTATAGAGTTGGACCGTACCTTTGCCAATTATCTTGCAGTTGCTACCATCACCAAATGTGACTGACCCATCAGTCATATCTTTAAGATCGGTAAATAGAGCTTTGTCCTTGTCATATGTCCTGGAGCATCCCTGTCAAGGTACCATTTTGAATGGCTTGTAGCTTTGAAAGCAGTGTGAGCAACCAAACAAGTAACCTTGGGAACCCATTTCAGTACTGTTTTGGGTTTAGGAGAATAATTGGTCTTCTTTTGTTTATAGTTATAAGAGTGACCTACTGAGTTAGATTTTAATAGCTCCTTAAGTAAATCAATAATTTTTTCAGCTAGCGGGTTTTAATCTGATTTTTGAAATTTATATAGTACGCTTTTTGCGTTTTTGAAATGTTTTTGTATTTTTAGAAAAACTTGATTAGTACCTTTTCCTTTTGAGTTAGAAGTTTCTCCTTTCACAAAAATGGAAGGAGCATTCTTCTGTTTAGGAGATGTGTTTTGTCAAAGCCCAACCCGGATCGATCACCACATTTTCTTGATCCGGATAATAATTTTTCTAATTTTGGATCACCTTGGGCATATCTCCATGTGTCCTTCAAACTCAGAAGAGAGGATACTTCATTTTTAAGTTTCTCATTTTCAGATTTTAAATTTTCAATTAGGGAGGTTTTGAATTCTAAATCACACTTTGATTTTTCAAAACAGTCTGAAATTTGAGATTTTTCTAAAACAAGAGTTTCAAAACATTCTTTTAGTTTAAAGAACTTTTCTTTTTGAAGTTTAAGTTTTGACAATTTTACAACTTTCTTTATATAAGGCATTGTAAGCATCTTGTAGATCTTCATCATTTTCATGATCACTATCCAAATTTTCTTCACTTGTAGAATCATCGTGATCTGAAAAGGTAAACTTGGTTAGAGTCATAAGGGCCTTAAGTTCATTGCCCGACTCGGTTTAATTTTCGATTCAAAAGAGGCTTTAATCGACGATTCATCCCAAGTAGCCAACATACCCTTCCTTTTGGATCTGTCCTTTTAGGACATTTGTTTGCTAAATGCCCATATATTCTTGATTGTAACATTGACTATCTTTCAATGATTTCCAAGTTTTAGACTTAGGTTTAGAACGTTTCTTTTCATTTGCCTTTTGAAAGTCGACTCTTTTCTTACTTTTGAAAATCTTATAAAACTTTTTCGCTAAAGGGCCATATCATCTTGAGACTTTTAAGAATCTGAATTTTCTTGAGTAATACTTTTAGATGACTTCAAAGCAATAGACTTACCTTTAGGAGCTTTAAAACTTAATTCATAGGTTTGCAAAGAACCAACTAATTCTTCTACCTTCATATTGTCCAGTATCACGAAGTTCCTGGATTGCGGTTACCTTTGAATTGAACCGTCAGAAGAGAGCGTAGTATTTTTGCACACACTTTACTTTCTCGAGATCTTTTCACCAAGACCCCACATAGAGTTTACAATGTCATTCAATCTAGTGTAAAAGTCCATAAACATTTCATTTTCCTCCATATGAATTTCTTCAAATTTTGTTGTGAGGAGTTGGACTTTAGATTTCTTGACAATTGTTGTACCTTCGTGTGTCATTTCTAAAATATCCCAGGCTTGCTCTTGAGATCACAGATATGATTCTTTTGAACTCATCCGGTGATAGTGCAAGTGATTACATTTAGTGCTTTAGCATTAGCACTACTCTCATTTTTCTCAAGTGTGGTCCATTGGAAAAAGGTGTAATTTTCATAGATTTTGAACCATCAACACAGTTACTTCCATGGTAGGAGGATTCCATTCGACCACTGTGGCTAGCCACACACTTTCATCCATTGATCGAGGAAGATTCTCATTTCGGCTTTCCAATAGGCATAGTTGGAGCCATCAAAAGGTGGAGGCCTAGTGTGAAAGCCTATCAAAATTTGACATCTTTTTAAATAGCTTAGATCGTTAGCTCAGGAAATAAATCCAAATAAAAAGTAACAAGAAATGAGCTATTAGGCTCTGATACCACTTGAAAAGGCCAAGCTATATGTCCTAGAGGGGGGGTGAATAGGACTATGCCAAATTTAAAAATAAATCAGCGGAACTAAAGTAAATCAATACCCTTACAATAATGAATCAATTCACAATGCTAAATATAAATCACCTTGATAAATAATTATTGAGAGATTGATACAAATTCAGTTCTAAGGACAACCTTACACCATAATAAACAAGGGCTTATGGTAGGACAACCTTATTTCTAGAACCTCTTTTGAATCAAGAACTCAATGTTAATATAAGTAAATGAAATAGCAAGGAATTGAAAATAAATGCATAAGTAAAGATCTAAATTATTACAACAATCCCCACACTTGCTTGAAAATGTAAATAGTTACAACATTCACATCCACTTGTACATTCCACACAATCGAATGATAAAAGATATGAAAATTAAGCAAGCATTCAATCCACAAGACAAAGAGTTATAGTGGTTCGCTCACCAGTGTACACCAACTGTTTTACAACATGACCACACAGAATGCTACTCCACTCCTAATATCCTCACACAGGGATATTAGCGTTCACTATCAAATAGGTTTTCTCAGTTCACCAAAACCTTTACAATTGTGTCTTTTTCACTTGGGCTTACACAATTCAAAACCCCTTTTTCGAAGTTTTTTACGGTTTTCCTCGGACAACCAATACAATGAGATTTTTCTCGCTCAATCTCAAACAAAACCAATACAATGAGATTTTTCTCGGCTCAATCTCAAACAAAACCAAAAATAAAAGAATTTTCTGAATTGTAAAATACCCGGATTTCTCCTTTAGCGGCCGGTAGAGAACCAATCGGAGTAGATGATTGAATATCAAAGTTCAATTTCCAATACTCACATTCAAGGCTCTAAATTCTAATAGATTTTAGATTTTAACTTGTTGGGCGTAGCTATATTTGATTTTGATTCCAAGAAGAAGGAATAATATAATTCCTCTTTTCAAATAAGATTGGAATAGAGAAACAAAATCAAATTAAATAAGCTAGCAAAAAGGAATATTAAATAAGCACAATTTAGCTTAAAATAAACACGGACTTATCTCGAAGAGTGATTACTTGAAAATTCTTGAAAGGAATGGAGTTCTAGATGTAAAAACTATGAATTTCGTGTTCAATTTATAGAAGAAAAAATCGTTCCTACGTGGTCTTAGAAACCTAGGCTGGTCGTAGCTCTAACAGATTTTTGAAAATTTGAGCGCGATCTTTGAAAACCGTTCTACGACTGGTCGTGGGACACCTACGACTGGTCGTGGGACACCTACGACTGGTCGTGGGACCATGAAATAGGTTGCTGGATTTTCAGTCGTAGCTCCACGACTGATCGTGGACGAGTCGAAGCCAACCTACGACCGGTCGAAGGACCTCAGGATGGTCGTGGGCGTTCCAAAAATCCGAAAAATCTTCAACAAATTAGGACTGGTCGTGGAATTTCTTGGACTAGTCGAACCAATGCTAGGACTGGTCGAACAAGAGCTAGGACTGGTCTTGGAGCAGACCAAGCTCATGTAGAATAAACATTTGTATTATGTATCCAAAATGACCTACTTAATGGGTCAACCTAAGGTCATTCAAACCTGAAACATGTCGTATGGACATTGAACTTCAACCATTCAACGAATGTAGATTGTTTGAACCAATATCAGGCTTGAAATCTTGAACAATATCAGGCTTGAAGTCTTGAACAATATCAGGCTTGAAGTCTTGAACAATATCAGCTTGAGCTTTGACATCTTGAGCTTCATCTTGTAGCTTTTTGAACTTTAACATCTTGAGCTTCAACTTGTAGCTTTTTGAACTATTTAAGCAATGTCTTGAATAAAAATCATCATACAAGACACAGATAGATGTTTTGACATAACAAAATTTGACAACCAAAGGAGTATGAGACCATAACCCTTACAACTGCCCATGGACCGGAGGGCACGACCTTTACATTTCTAGTGCAGGTCGGTTGGTACTACCACATCAGTTGCTATGCTACCTTACTAGAGCATGTTGATGGGCCGACGTTGGGGAACACACCAGTAGTCTAGGATTTTATGGACGTGTTCAGGACAATACCGGGATTACCTCCTCGGCGTGAGATCATTTTTACTATCAACCTTGTGCCTAATGCGACACCCATTTCATTGCCTACGTATCACATGCCTCCATGTGAGATGGAGGAATTGAGGAGACAGATTGATGACCTGTTGGATTTAGGTTTCATACGGCCGAGTGTATCTCCTTGGGAAACACCAGTGTTATTTATGAAGAAGAAAGATGGATTTCTTCGACTGTGTATCGATTATCGCAGGCTGAACCAAGCGATGGTGAAGAACAAGTATCCCTTGCCCAGGATAGATGATCTATTTGATCAATTGAAGGGGGCACAATATTTCTCGAAGATCGACTTACAGTCGGGGAATCACCAGTTGCGCGTCAAGGATAAGGACGTGTAGAAGACAGCGTTCAGAACCAGCTTCGGGCACTACGAGTTTCTTGTGATATCATTTAGACTTACAAACGCCCGGGCCATGTTCATGGACTTAATGAATCGGGTGTTTCAGTCGTATCTATTCCGATTCGTCATCATGTTTATAGATGACATCCTAATATACTCCAAGAGTCAGGAAGATCATGAGGAGCATCTACAAGTAGTCTTTGATACGCTTAGAAAGAACCAGTTGTTCGCTCAGTACAAGAAGTGCGACTTCTGGAAGGTGGAAGTCAAGTTCTTGGGACATGTGGTGTCCAAGGAAGGGATAGTTGTGGACCTTGCTAAGGTAGTCGTAGTTCAAGACTGGGAGCAGCCCGGTCCGATTACTGAAGTGAGGAGCTTTCTTGGTCTGGCAGGTTACTACCGTCGATTCATTAAGGACTTTTCCAAGATTGTCAGGCCATTATCACAGCTGACTCGAAAGGATCTTAAGTTTACTT
This sequence comes from Magnolia changhungtana, assembly GCA_030180095.1. NCBI lineage: Eukaryota > Viridiplantae > Streptophyta > Magnoliopsida > Magnoliales > Magnoliaceae > Magnolia > Magnolia changhungtana. Next base: position 8,567,340 of record JASAUF010000446.1, read on the forward strand.
GGAATGAGAAGGCAGAAGTAGCTTTTCAGGAGCTGGAGGACAAGATGATGTCTGCCCCTATTCTATATTGCCAGAGCAAGGGGTCAGATATACTATATATACCGACACGCCTCGTGTTGGTTTGGGTTCTGTCCTTATACAAAAGGACAGGATGATTGCCTATGCATCGCGACAATTGAGGAAACATGAGGAGAATTACCCTACGCACGACCTGGAGTTAGCGGCCGTCATCTTTGCATTGAAGCTCTGGAGACATTACCTCTACGGAGAGGAGTTCGAGCTCTTTTGCCACCACAAGAGCCTTTGCTATATATTCACTCAGAGAGACTTGAATATGAGGCAGCGCCGATGGATGGAAACCTTGAAGGACTTCAAGTTCGAGGTCTCCTACCATCCTGGCAAGGCCAACCTTGTGGCAGTTGCGTTGAGTCGCAAGAAAGCGATAGCATTTGCGGCTCCGCTAATGGTTGAGGAGTGGAATATGGTGGAGTTCGTGTGAGATTTTGAGCAAAAGCTCACGGTAGAGGAGCCGTTTACGAGCGTTGCAGACGTTCATGTGCAGTCACTTGCGGATGATAGAATCATAGCAGCTCAGAAAGAGGATGAGTGATTGGCCGAGATGAGAGAGCTGGTAAGCGACAGTGATGACTCTGAATGGAGGGTTGGTTTAGATGGAGGTTTGCGATATTGTGGCCGCCTGTGCGTCTCGAATCTCCATGACTTAAGGAGAGAAGTTCTGACAGCCGCTCACAATTCGAAGATGGCGATGCATCCAGGTAGTACGAAGATGTATCGAGACATGAAGCATTCGTACTGGTGGGACAACATGAAGGCCCACATAGCTGACTTCGTATCCCGTTGTCTCATGTGCCAGCAGGTCAAAGTCGAGCATCGCCGACTTCCTGGTCTACTTCAACCTATGCCTATAGCTGAATGGAAGTGGGACTTCATCTCTATGGATTTCATTTCAGGGTTACCAAAGACGAGGAAAGGGCATGACTCCATTTGGGTGGTTGTGGACCGATTGACGAAATCGGCTCATTTCCTCCTAATCAAGTTACAAACTCTGTAACGATTTGGCTAGGCTATACATCAAGGAGATAGTACGTTTGCATGGAGTGCCTATGGAGATCGTGTCGGATCGAGACACGCAATTCACATCTATCTTCTGGACTTGTATCCAGGAAGCAATTGGTGTGAAGTTGAAGTTCAGTACCGCGTTCCACCCACAGATGGATGGGTAGACGGAACGGGTAAACCAGGTGTTAGAGGACATGTTGCGAGCTTGCGTGCTTGATTTCAAAGACAGTTGGGATGACTGTCTTCCATATGTCGAGTTCGCTTACAACAACACCTTTTAGGTGAGTATTGGCAGGGTGTCCTATGAAGCACTGTATGGGTGCCCATGTAGAGCACCGCATTGCTGGGCGGAAGTTGGCGAGAGAAGTTTGATTGGACCTGAGTTAATACAGGCAACCTCAGAGAAGATCGACATTATCAGGCATCGACTTCTTGCAGCACAGATCAGATAGAAGAGTTATGCCGATACGAGACGGTGACCGCTAGAGTTCGAGGTTGGGGACTATATATTTCTTAAGGTTTCCCCCATGAAGGGAGTCATTTGGTTTGGCAAGAAGGGGAAGCTCACGCCGAGATTTATTGGTCTATTCCAAATACTAGACCGAGTGGGTGTGGTCGCATACCGCTTTACTTTGCCTACACCACTCACGGGCCTACACAACGTATTTCATGTATCTATGCTGAAGAAATATGCTCCTGATCCTTCCCACATCATCAAATGGGAGTAGGTACAGTTGTGTGAGGATGCTACTTATGTACTGCAGCCGACGCATATCCTAAACAGGAAGGAGCGAGTGTTACGTAGTATGGTTATCCCGTTGGTGAAGGTGTTATGGACGCATTACACTGAGGAAGAGGCTACTTGGGAGACAGAAGTTGAGGTCTGTAAGAACTACCCTCAGATTCTCAAGGAGTATGAAAAGGTACTAATTTCGTGGATAAAATTTTTCTTTAAGGGGGGTAGATTGTAACGTATCGGAAAAATCCGTACAAAGACCCGAGTTTCACCTCAGGTAGAAATCGCTCAGGACCAAATCCTTTAGAAATTAGACGAAAATCAATCAAGTGTTAAACTAAATTATCTGTGAAATTAGCTTGAACCACTTTAAATACGAACTGCAAGACCCAAAATGTGTAGAATTGTTGACGCTACATTACCTTGAAACTTAGAATCAATCTCAAAACTCGGTCGCTCTCGGGAGCACACCGAAACTTCGTATCGGACCTGTACCACACGTCGAAAGTCAGATTACTGGGAGACTAGACGAATATGACCACCTTACTGGGCTTGACGATCATCTCAGAAATCAAGTACAAATAATATCCAGAAATGCACAACTTTAGCCTAGAGCGAAGTGTGTCAGAAACGCGAATATCTTTAAAAAATGTACTCAGATTTAAGTAAACTAGGTCATTCACTTGCGAGCCAATTCTAAGGTTTCAGACCGTCAGAATATGATCCAAATACACCCTTGGATCAGGAAAAATTTCATACGCAGGTCAGTGTACTTGTCGCCCTGATCGAGTGGTGATGACCGTTGAACTGAAACTGGTCCTCTGCGGTCGTTTGTAAATTCGATCGGACCGAAAACTTAACCTGACCTAGATCCAATGTCAGGGAACTTTTCCTAGATTGTATATAGAAAAGGGGCCTCCAGATGTGCTCCGTTGGACCAAAACAATCACTCTTTGGCTATAACCTAAGTATACCATGGCCCTGGGGCCATTCCCTTCAGTTCTGGGCCTATATAAGGGCCTTTACCCACCCCTCTCTCATTCCATACGAATTCTAAACCCTAAGAGAGAAAAGAGAGAGAAAGTGGAGAAGTGAGAGAGCGAGTGTGAGATAGTTCCTGGGATTCGATCCCACTACTCCACGTACATAACTACCACTTTTGTGTTGCTATACCGGAGATTCTGATTCCATTCTTGGGTAAGAAACCCTAACCCTAACCTGTTTTAGGAATCCAAATACGTAGATTGGTGAAATAGCTAACCCGTTTTATTGAGTAAGTATTCAAAGTCTAGTTTATAAGGCGAGAGTGTTCAAACTGAATCCGTTATGAGTTTACCGGCGAAAGGTGCAGACTATAAACGTTTAGGTTATGGTTTTCAAGGCTGTCAATGTCGATTAATGATTTATAACTGACTTGGTTGTCATTTCTCATGTTAGATACGATGTTTCCCTCGCTTTACAGATATATATGAACTATGTTGAATATAGTGTAATTCATGTGTGTGTTAAAATATTTGAATGGGTATGGAATTTGGATTCGTGTTTGCCATGATTATTTGTCATGGATATATGATTGTTGTATATGTGATAACTCCTTGGTGAAAGGATTTTCTCTAATACATGTTATGACCAACATACGCCGTGTATGTTGAAGTGTGTAGTCTAAGTGTTTGTAAAAATATTTGAATGAGTATGGAATTTGGATTCGTACTTGTTATGATTATCTGTCATGGATATATGATTGTTGTATATGTGACAACTCCTTGGTGAAAGGATTTACTCTAATATATGTTATACCAACATACGTCATGTATGTTGAAGTATGTAGTCTAAGTGTTTGTAAAAATGTTTGAATGAGTATGGAATTATGATTTATGCTTGCTATGATTATTGATCGCTAATACATAATCGTTGTATACGTGGCTATTCCTTGTGAAAGGACTAGCTATAGTATGTGTTTTTAATGAATTTATTACCTGTATGTAATATGTGTGGTCTAAGTGTTTGATAAAATGCCTGAATGAGAAAATGCTTGATGTGATGTACTTACTGAGGATGTTGAGATAGGATTCTCAATTCCCTTATATATAGTTATAGTTTCCTTTATGCAACCTATCTTACTACTATGTAATTTATAGATGAATGCCTATGTATGATGACATGTGTGATATGTGTTTGTTGAAATGCTCGAATGGGATTTATGTTTAGATTTGGTTGTCACATGCTGTCTTGGAATATCACATGTGGATGCTATTGGTTGGAGTGTGATTGAGGTTACGATGTAGTCCAGGCAATCGGTAATAGTTTACGATCGGTGGTCGTACTGCTTAGCCATAACGGATACGCCTGATGAATCCGAGTCGTACGCTGATTTTCGACAGTGGTTAGGCCTCGCGGAATGCTTACGCACTCCATGTCGATCAAGTCAACGTACGCTCGCACCAGTCGAGCTTATCAAGTAACTCGATTGGCCCAATATATGTTCACCATATATGGACGCTACTGCTTGAATTTAAGGTACCAAACTTACCAGCGAAAGGCCTATTTAACCTTGGTACCTCGATCCGCTAAGACTCATGAGCCGGGCATGGTGGTATAAGACACCGTGGTCGAGCTGTTGGCCTACGCTAGGGTGACGATCCTCCCCATAGTGTCCAATGAGCAACCCAAACTCGTGAGCGGAATATGGTGATATGGGACACTGTATTCGAGTTGTCGGCCTATGATCAGGTGACGAGCCCGTAGTGACCTCGAGTATACTTTAAGACTACGTTAAGGCAACGAGTTTTTCCGTAGTGACCTCGAGTATAAACCAGGCCTACGCTGAGGTGATGAGCCGCTCCGTAGCTACCTGAAACTGTTCTTCGTATGTGATTAACTAGGATTGACGACCCTAGATGGATCAATGTTTGGGTAAATGATATGAAGGGAGGTACCTTAGCTTTCCAATCCTGCTGTATGAATATGCCTAATTCAGAACTTGACTAATCACGACCATGCACCGCACTGTATGTGCTTTGGCGAGGAAGCTCACGTTTCGGGAAGATGTCATGCGCGAACGTGAGATGAAGTCGCTGAGGGAGTGTAGGCGAGGACATGCATCATTATCGCATACCATTCTTGCATTAACAAGAGTAATCTAGGACATGATGTTGTACTACTTTATCATTACTGCTTGACTGAATCGATAACATGTCAACCTTTGCCTTATAGTTCCACTGAGTTGATCACTCACTCCCACTCTAGGACAGTGTTTTAAAACACCAATCAAACTCTGTCTTAGTTGTAGATGATGGCGCAGCTTATGAAGCGGAGCCTGATTTTTATGACGACGACGACGACGAGTTCTCATATATGCAATACTCTGGTGTAGGCCGCATTCTGATCGTCGGGGCTATAGGGATTTCATGATGTAGACGGACCTACACATTTTGATATTTTGTATTTTGAAATGATACATGTAATCGTTTAACCTGGAACATGATTATACTCAAGAAACGTACCACCACTTATATATTTTATACATACCTATCATGGTCTTCCGCTTGTGTAATTTAACTGTCTCTGGGGTATAATATGCTGATTTAGTATAATTTCACTCATGTTTAGTGCACTAACACGAATAATATTTAATCATCATTATCCATATTGCATAAGTGATGTGTTGGAACTCGGGAGTTGAACTTCTGCTTGAGCGCGATTTCAGGGCGTTACAGTATATTAAGCCCTTGTGTGAGGCCATGGGCCCACGATACGTTTGGCTTTATGTGTGTCACCCCTTGGGAGCAATGATGGGTAAATGTCCACATTGATGGTTGACGATGGTTAAATGTCCACATTGTTACCTTTCCTTGGGCCCTTTGTTAAGCCGATTATGATTCCGATTATCGAGGCCGATTGCTGAGGCCGATTCTGATTACCGATTCCAATTATCGAGGCCGATTGCTGAGGCTAATTCTGATTGTCGATTTCGATTATCAAGGCTGATTGTTGAGGCTAATTCTAATTATCAAGGTCGATTCTGATTGTCGAGGTCGATTTCAATTATCGAGGCCAATTGCTGAGACCAATTTTGATTACCGATTTCGATTATCGAAGCTGATTGCTGAGGCCGATTCTGATTATCGAGGCCGATTCTAATTGTCGAGGCCGATTGCTGAGGCCCATTCCGATTATTGAGGCCAATTGCTGAGGCTGATTCTGATTGTCGATTTCGATTATCGAGGCCGACTATTGAGGCCGATTCAGATTACCAATTCCGATTGTCGAGGCCGATTTCGATTATCAAGGCCGATTCCGATTGTCGGGGCCGATTCCGATTGTCGGGGCCGATTCCAATTGTCGAGGCCGATTTCGATTGTCGAGGCCGATTCCGATTGTCGAGGCCGATTATTGAGGCCAATTCTGATTGTCGATTCTGATTATTGAGGTCGGTCGCTGAGGCCGATTCTGATTGTCGATTCCGATTGTCGAGGCCGATTTCGATTGTCGAGGCTGATTGTCGAGACTGATTCCTATTGTCGAGGCCGATTCTGATTATCGAGGCCGATTCCGATTGTCGAGGGTGATTCCGATTGTCGATACCAATTATGAGTATGTGATAGCATAGCATCATACATGCCCATACGCATCATCTGCATGTTTATTATGAGATGTAGTTGACCATTGCATATGTCATTGGCAGGTTGTTATGAGACTCCCTGATAGGCGGAGATTATCTCACATGAGCGCACGGTATGCGAAGGATTGATGCATGACTAGATTGTATGACTCATGCATATTACATTATGTGTTGTGATTATTGTATGCTCTAGGGACATCAGGGTCGTAGCCTCCACAAGCATGTCATGGATGGCTACATGGGACACCGAAAATGTTCAGTTCGAGCATCTGGGCACTTTGGATGTTCGTGGGTGAAAGTCCCTAAACCTCTGTGGCCAGGAGATGCCCCAACGTTTAGACTGTGTAGATACATGAGCGCTCGAGTGCCGAGTACAATAGGTCGCCTCTCACCGTGTTGTGGTCGGTTGGGAGGGTGTGTGGCCTTATCCGCCCGAATGAGGGGGCTATAAGCTAGGCCGAGTTTGACCAGCTCCTAAATGGGTCCGCTATCGACGAGCCGGGTAGGCATTGGTATACTACTGATAGGTTGGTAGTGAGGTCTTTTCCACTCGCTGGGTTGCGCAGCCGACCTGGGCGATAGCCAGCTTGGAGTGTACTAGACCCCGGTGATGATCCTAGTGATGTACAATATTGATATGTGGACTTATTGATCAGGAGTTGCATACTCAGCATTTTAACCATTCATTCATTCATTCACTAGCCACTCAGGCTGGTGGTGCGCAACTAATTGTTGTATACCTTCGTATGGCAAGGATTTCGGTTGGGCGCGCGACTAACCTAAGATCAGGAGTCCACCACATTGAGTCTGGCTATCCAAATTTAGGTATGGGACTGGTTTGGAAAGAAGTCTCTTGTGATGGACCCCATAGCCTGTAATACTACGTACTATCATCCCGACTTCACTCCAGCTTAGTCAATTCATTCGCACCGCATATTGCATTGCATCCATGGTATTTAGCATTTTTGGTTGCCATGTTTCTGCATTTATATGGTCTAAATACGGCTAACGATCTTTGTGAACTCATTAGGATTTGCATATTGCATTACATCCTCAGTATATGATATTTGACTCATTATGATCCGCATTGTGTACTCTGATATTGTATGACTCGTGGACTTACCAGTATGTTTTCGCTTACTCTGATATTTTATGATTCATGATATTGACAGTATTTTCGACATTGTATGATTATGGCATTGTATTGAATACTTGACACTTATCTTGTGCACACACTTTCACCACCCTCGAAGCTTTCTATAAGCTTATGCATGATAGATGCGTGTAGGTGGTGTTAGGTTGCAGCAGCGTTGAGCATGGAGCGTGCAGCGATCTTCTAGAGCTTTAATTTTCGACATATGTATTTCCCTTTCAGCACTGTATTTAAATGTTTATATTAGTGGATATGTGATGTTGATGTTGCCTTTGTGATTTGGGTATACTTGTGGTTATGCTTTCTATGAGATAAATATACATTGGAAAAATCCTCCTTATAAGATCCCAGGATCGAAACCTGGTGTATAGGCGCTGGGAGCCGAGAATGGGGTACTACGGAGGCTGTTGACACCATATTCGGTGATCGAAAATTTGTGAGCCCGATTTCTGGGTTTGGGGCATGACATCACATATCAGCAGCATTGATATGGAATTACCTGCATATCCATAAGAGTGATTTGCATGTATTTGATGCATTGTCTGTGTAGAGTGAAAAGCAACATGTTATTGTCCTTGTTCTATTCAAGCTATTGAGTTTTCATAAGTAACATATTATTATTCTTGTTCGAGGTTTAGATCTCAATGCAATTGGACTGGATTTTAAAAAGCTCAGAACCGTGGAACCGATCCGGAACCAAACCAGTTTTTGCGGTCCGGTTCCGGTTCGGTTCTAGGGTGCTAACGGTCCGGTTTTGGTTCGAAATCCTAGAACCGTTGGGAACGGTTTGGTTCCGGTTTTGACCCAAAACCAGACTGAACCGACCGGTGTGCACCCCTAGTTGCAATCGCCATATGGATATTCCTTATGCATGACCTGCCTCAAGCTCCGTGTGGCTCAGGGTAACGTATGCGTTTTCCACAACGTCCATTTATTTTTTCAGTTCATTTTAGAGCATCAGCCTACTAATAAAGTAAATACAAAGCTCAAATGTACCACACCACAGGAATAAATAAATAAATAAAAGGAATTGTATTTATGTTTTCCCTTGGCCAGGTCTGTATGACCTTACGAACATGTGAACAGGTTGGATCGCAAATAAAACACCCCAATGGGCCATAGGAAGTTTTCAACAGTAGGCATTTAATTCCTACTGTTTTCTGTGTTGCGGTCCACTTTAGCTTTGTATCTGGATCATTTTTTAGCTCATGCCCTTAAAATGAGCTAGAAAAACGGACGCACGGAGTGCATAAAACACATACATTACTGTGGGCCCCACAGAGCTAGAGCCACGTCGTGCCACAGGGATATTCCTATGTCGAAGGGGCCAACTGCGTATTCCAGCAACCGTCCGGATGATTGGAATTCGAGGATTGATGTTTACACCCACCCATTTGATTGAGACACCCATCTTCTTAGTTTTGAAACTTCTGAGTGCAAATTTGTAGTGTTGTATTTGCAAAAGTCAAAGAGAAGGTGCATTTATCCGCAAAAGTGGGGTCCCAAGATCTAACTACAGAATCTAAATTGAGAGGATTTATGTTTTTGTTCCCTTGACTAGAGCGGTCCCATGAGGGAACATCTTGTTAGTTTTATACGAGTGAAGAGAGAGAACGTACGAAAGTGGCGAATCTGGGCCACTCATCACGTAAATCAGGCTAGCCCGGGGAGGTTAGATATGGACCATTGGTAATTTTATCTAACTATTCATTTTCCTCCGGCTTACCTCATATGTGGACCGGTCTTCTTCTTAAGATAGAGCATCATTTCACTGGTTTCTGCTTATGAGTGGTCTAGATCTCACTCGCGTGTGTCACTTTTATGTGCGTTCGGCGGAGACCTACTGTCCGAGTAACGGACGTGGATTGAGCCGCAAACGGGTAGTTCTGTGGGCGGGCCCTGTTCATCCATTTTCACATGTCATTTTAAGTTATGTGCACAAAAATGAGGCAGACCTGCGCTCGGGTGCAGTTTTGTAAGCGGGCCCGCCTGCATATCTGCACGAAAATAAGACAGGTCTATACTCATCTGCCTCATTTTTTGTGCACATAACTTAAAATGACCCGGAAAAAAGATGAACGGTGTAGATAAACAAATACAACAAGGTGAGCCCGCCTACAGAACTTCACAGAGTGCAACATGGCCCAAGCTCTGTAGGACCCACCGTGATGCATGCATTTTATCCATGCTATCCACCCATTTTTTTCGGTGCATTTGAGGGAGTAAGTGGGGAATTTGATGCAGATCAAAAGCTCAAGTACAATATAACATTAAAAAAAAAAAAAAAAAAACAACAGTGGGGAGTGAACGCCCACCGTTGAAAACTCTTCAGGCTCACTTAGATGTTTTATTTGCCATCCAACTTGTTCAAATGTACACATGAGCTTGATCAAGCTTCCTTGGCCTCCCGTAAGATTAATTGACCTTGCTGGTGTGTTGACGTCACTAAGTTATGTGAGTCCCATCATAAGGTATGTGATATATCCAAACCATCCATCCATTTGACAAGCTATTCAAAATGTTTGAGAATCAAAATAAGATAGATCCAAAGATCAAGTGGACCACACTGACAAAAGTAGTAGAGGATTAAACGTCTACCATAGAAACTCTTAAGGAAGTCATGGAAGTTTTGGATCAATATAACATTTGTTTTATTCTCTTTCATATCATTTGTTTTATTCTCTTTCGTAACATTTGGTTTTTTCTTGCCTCTGTGACCTAGTGGACAGATTGGATGGAAAATGAATGTTATGGTGGGCCCTATGATTTTTCTAACTATGAGAATCACTACCCCACTGCTATTTGTGGTGTGGTCCACTTGAGATTTAGATATGACTTATTTTTGGTCTAATGCTCTAAAATGATCTCTCCAAATGCATTAATAGTGTGGATATAATATATACATCATTATGGGTCCATATAACCTTGATCTCCTTTCAACACCATTCATACAACTTGGAACTTGAAGAGCCTCAGCGCTCGTCCTCGCACGACACGTATTCACACCAATCAGGTCGGCGGTGTGGGGAGCAGATTGGATAGTGGATTTGGCGCAGGGGAGGACGTGAGGTTGAGCACTGTCTTCCTCAAGAGGATAACTATTCTGAATCCATGGAACTTCTCTGGACTCCTCACAGAGACTTTCTCGAATCCACGAGAAAAGAGAGCAGAAAATAGAAATAAATTCTAAATAAATTCGAAATAGTTTAATGAATGAATAAAAATGAGTTCATAACCCTTTAAATAAGGGTACTAAGCAATGGGAAAGAAATCAGAATCAAACTACAACTAGGACTCCTAGAATTCGCGACTTACTATAAATAGTAAACTTACTATTTATAGACGGTAGTGATGTCTACTAGTGCGCAAGGTTTTCGGCAAAAAATAGTAAGTGTCCTATTTGACTTCACCAACCCGTTCTCCTAATTATCCTAAGCTCTTTTCACGTTGGGCACAACTCCTAAAGCCCGACGGATGAAGAGTTATAAGCAAACTAAAACTTACTATTTATAGTAAAAATGAAATTGAAACAGGGAAACGACTATCAAATCAGGGGTTTCTCGCAATTCCGAGCGTCGCAACCCGGCATAACTGGGTTGGTTGGCTAAAGTAGCTCGTTCTACTCCAAAATCATATATTTTTCGTCGGCTAACTCATCCCGGATTGTGAGATACGCCTGATTTAAGGTCTGATGGTCCAGATCACTTCTGTCGCCGACCGAGCCTTTTCTGATCCATCTTTGTCATATAATTGTCCGCGACCCACTCTACATCAGGATTGGATAGTGAACGCTTCAGTAGCCAAAAAGCTACTTAAGTGACGTGGCAAAACACCATTAGTTGAATACCAATGGGCTATTCCCTTGTAATGAATGCTCCTCCATTGGAGATTCATTAGTTAATCTTTCTCCATTTTAAAACCGTCATTTTAGATCTCACACACATGTTTCATATTTACATGTGTGCCCGCGAATGTATATGTGTTGCTCTACACACATGTGGACATAATATCCTCATTCCTTGTGTGTGGAGAACTGAGGCCCCTGCATTGGCAATCCAGACCTTTGATTAATGGGCCACCACCATGAACGGGGTTCCCTAGAAGACCTTAACATTGAACTATCTTAATCCTTTTATCAATGACCTAAAAATAGGCAGCTAAGAAGAAAACACGTACCATTTGAATCAAAAGTCTCAATTTACGAATTAACAGCAAATCATCTTTCTATTATGCATATCAACGGTGTGGATCCTCACCCGTGAGCCCACTTTTCCATATCAACGCTATGTATCCTACTGCTGAGTGTATCTACCTTTATATGCATGCATGCAAATGCTCACAGTCCAAATCATATCTTTATGGACCATTCAAACTCTCTTAACAATCTGGTCTGACCAGTAAAATTTTTCAGAGATGATCCAGCCATTGTGGGATTCATGATTTGAACAGTTTGAAATTGGTGTAGATGAATGCTGTGTGTACGACTGATGAGCTGCAATAGTACAGTGATTTGCAACAAATGCACGTTATAAGCAATCACACAAATCAAACTCTCTTAACAATCTGGTCCGATAAATGAGACTTTTGAGAGATGATATAGAATGGTGGATCAGTGATTTAGACAATTTAGGATTGGCATGAGTGGGTAATGTTGATGGCAAGAAGGAGAGGGAGGGTAAGGAAATTGAGAGAGAAGAAAAAAAAAAAAAAAAAAACCTGAAAATGAAGCTTACTGGTACGTGGTCGATTGCGTGCACAGCCGCCGAAACGGAGAAAGATATGTTAACGAATCTCCAGATGAATGAGCATACGTTATAAAAAAAAAATAAAAAAAATGGCTGTTTGTATTCAACCAATGAAGTTATGCCAAGTCACTTCAGTATTAACCAAGCGTTTAGTATCCAATCGGGTGGCGTGTGGTTATCCAATAAATCCGCTTCATCCCCTTCCGTGAGGCTAGAAACCCTCGCTTGACACGTGGAAGCTGTCTATTGGATAATTAATTAAGAGAATGTAAGCGTAATTGGATTGGTTAGCATAGTCAGCGATCCTACGACCGAGATGGACAGATCTTGTCACCTTTTTCCATGTGTCAGTAGACCCAAAAACTCTAACCACACACGTGTACTTCGATTCTTGGAGCCTAACAGCTAACGTTACCTGAGGCAGGAATCCTGGCGGGCACTGCTCTCCGCCCATCGCAGTAGCGAAACAAAACAGCGTCCTGGAAGGGAAACGGATTAGCCATTTACCCTGCCCCCAGCCCGGTGGCTGATGGTCGGTTCTCTGTGGGCCCCACCATGATGTATGTATTTCATCCATTCCGTTCATCATTTTTAAAGATCATTTTAGGGCTTGATCCCAAAAACGAGAGGTATATAAATCTCAGGTGGACCACACCACAGGAAAACAATAGTGATTGGATATCCACCATTAAAATCCTCCTAAGGCCCACTGTACTGTTTATTTGACATCCAATCTGTTGATTAGGTCATACAGGCCCAGATGAAGGGAAAAAACAAAGATCATCTTGATCCAAAAGTTTTATGGCTCCCAAAAGGTTTTTTCATTCAACACTTTTTCCTGTAATGTGGTCCACTTGAGATTGGGATATTACTCGTTTTTCGTCTCAGACCATAAAATGATATGGAAAAATATATGGACGGCATGGATGAAACACATACATCATGTTGGGGCCACAGAGCACCAACCATCAGCCATTGTCAATCCGTTTCTGCTGGGTATCCTTACCTTCTGGAAGAAAGGAGTATGGCCATTAGCTTGGTGGACCATTTCTATAACAGCGGCTTTTAAACGCCCATGGCATCAGGTTTACAATCATGTTTTTTAACTGTAGAATGCATATAACCACCTCCAATTAGGAAACGGATTACCAAGTTCTGTGGGCCCATTATGATGTATGTGTTATATCCACACCGCCCATACATTTGGCGAGATCATTTTAGATTATAATCCCCAAAAACGAGATAGATCCAAAGCTCAAATGGACCACACCACGGAGAGCAGTGGAGAGAATGATTCCCACCGTTGAAACCTTCCTAGGCCCACAATGATGTTTATTTGTCATCCAACCTTTTCATTGAGGTCAAATAGACCTGGATGAATGGGAAAAAAAAACAAATAACAGATGGATTCAAAACTTCTATGGCCCCAGGAAGTTTTCGATGGTATATTTCAATGGTAGACGTTGTATCTCCACTGCTTTCTATGGTGGTATGATCTAATTGAGCTTAGGATCTGCCTTTTTTTGAGAAATGCCATAAAATGATCTTTTAATTGGATAGACGATGTAGATATAACACATACATCATGGTGGCCCCCACCACTAGGTCGATCCGTTTCCCCCATTAGCGGTAGCAATGGCTAAAGTGCCCGCCGGTGTAACTCAAAGCTCTGACACCGTCCACCAAAATATTGGTGTGATATCTATTTCATTTATCAGTTTGGCAGATCATTTGAGGATGTGAGCCCAAAAACTAAAGCAGATCTTAAACTCCAATGAGCCGCACCATAAGAAATTGTGAGGATGAAACAGCAACCATTGAAAACTTCCTAGGGCCCACCTTTGATCTTCATATGCCATCCAACCAATGAGGAATGACCAGTACAATAATCAAGTGGGATAATGTTATAAAAAAGGATGGACAATTTGAAAACACCAATGGAGATCGGTTTCACTTTCATATATAATGTAAAAGCACTTTATTTAGTCAATGTCATATTTTTATTATCAAAATTATTTATGTAATAAGATGTGACATTGATGAAGGAGATAACACCCAAAAATAAAATGGTAGGTTTAGACCATTTCAAACTTTTGGATCATGTCATGGCTTAGGAGACTATGGTTTTGCTAGGCCTAACCTTAGCTTAGCTCTAGCCTGGCCCATTTCCACCCTTACCCGCAATATATTACTACACATTCAAATCACTTGCTAATTAAATAGCTAACTCTATGAACATGCCTACCACATTATTTAGATTTGTCATAGTAATAGTTTGTAGGTGACATTATGTACTTATGACTCAGACTTGGTCGATCAAGTTTCATCCTGTTTGGCACCACACATTGGCATTGTGAATAGAGGGTGACTTGGCCAACTCAACTGAGTCACCTCGAGGGTCGGCGGAGTCATAGCTCAACTTAAGACCGAATAAATCAAACAAGGTTCAGAAAAATATGATCATAGGTGTATTTGCAATATTGTATGGACCAACCATCTTTCTTCTACCTGTCCAGTTTTTTCATAGTGAGAGCATGGGCTTAATTTTGGGCCATTGATTGCTTATGATGAGGATCCACTTGGTGAGAAGCTAGGATCTTGCACTTGTGCCACGCTCCAATGAAATGCCTATACATTTTCCGGTGTTACTTGCCACGGCACTTGTTGGTCTACAACATCTTTTATTGGGGTTTTTACTCTATGCTCCTTATATAATTTCCTTTGTGAGAAGCATATGTACTGTTTCTGTAGCTATTACACTGCGGACTTCAACAAAAACAAATTAGTCATTATTTTCATTAGAACAATTTTGTTACATGCCAAGCCTATTTGACATATTAACGTGTCTAAGTGTAGTTTATTTTAATAGTTCTTTTCTTTACCCCTCTAAAATAGGATAATATTTGTTAAAATACGAGGTTAATTTAATTGATAGTATTTGTGTTAAAATAAGAGATTTGATAGTATTTGTGTTTATCTTACAATTAGGTAAGATTTTGTGGCTCATTCATAACTCTTTTTATATAGTTTTATGAAGAAATAATGGAATGCAGATGAATTTTACCTTAAATCTGTTTTTTTTTTTTTTTTTTTTTTTTTTTTTTTTTTAAAAAATTTTTAATTTTTTTTTTACACACGAGGACACCCCTTCCCTTTTTTCACACAAGCTAGATAGAGGTTGAACCCTATCATTTAGTATAAAAATTGTCCTTCATAGGTATGCCAAGAAAGAAAAAGAAGCAATCAAAAAGGTCATAAGTCTAATAGAGAGGTGTGGAGCATCTAGAGGAAGCCTAGGATCAGATGAACCCCAAGCTCAAATCAATCCAACAGACGTTGGAACGTCTCACTTTGTGGCTTCCTTTACTACCAATGGAGAGCAATCGGGAGTCGGAGGAATCTAGCATTGTAAATCCAATCAGTCAAGGCGGTGGTCAAATTAAACCGCATCTTGCTCATGTTGATTTTCCTAGCTTCGATAGACATGACCATTGGAATTCATTTACAATTCTAAGCAATTTTTTGCTACAATTAAACGGTGGAAAATGTGAAAGTTCTCTTTGCTTCATTCCACTTGGATGGACCTGCGTCGACGTTGTTTCAATGGTATAGTCATGTGAACCCTGACACCTTATGAAAGGGAATGATAGAGGCCATGTTGGTCCGTTTTGGGCCAACCAATTACGAGAATCTCGACCGCATGCTGGCGAAATTACAACAAGAAATAGGGATCATGTAACATCACGAATTTTCATAGTCAGAGTTCATACTTATGCCCGAGAAAACCGGGTGTTAATAATAATAATAATAATAATATATATATATATATAAATTAGATGCTTTAAAAATTGCATCTATTTTTTTTTCATTTGGATCGCATCCACATATATTCATGAAGGTAACGTTCACGAGAATAAAATCAATTGTATTGATTATTTCATCAGATTAAAGCAATCCAGTAAAATAATCAAATGCCCTATCAATGGGAGCTTATTACATTTATCGAGTTTGCAGCGGAAGTATAAAACTATCTTCTTATTCTTTCAGCATAATCTTCCATAGAGAGATGGTCTTCTAAGTCATTAATTTATACGTCACTTGCATCATCTGTACGGTTGGAGAGGGTCAACGCCCTACTCATAGTGATGGTTATTTTTTAAGATTAACAATAATTCAAGAGATTCATAAAAGTAATGTAAGGGTTCTGATACGTCCCTACTGCACTAATACGAAGGTATCAACATGCACAAACAACCTACATGAGATGCATGCCTAGCAAAGCGTGTGCGGTTCATCATACATAGTAATCATTACAATGTGGAATATGATTCATAGAAAATCTAGATCGCCCTGCATTCACACACTATGGAGATTCACTGGCATGTCCGACGCTACCGTGGATTTATGTAAATACCTCAAAGCGCGCAACACATGAGTCGGATGAATTACATGACACGATTTATTCATGGAGCGACTATTTGCGATATCCAATCTCGGAAGTGATGTGACACTGCATTTGCGAATTACACGTATTGATTTGTGCACACTACTCAAATCCATAGAATTATGTGACGACCAAGAGGGTTTCTGCCCAGAGCGCATTACGTCCATGATATAATACTTGAGTCACTAGTTGTGATACCTCTTAATACATCACTTGCACTTATAGAGAATATAAACTGAATCAAGGGGGTTCTGAAATATCAAGACATATGCCCAAGCCTAAAAGGTATATAGCACAAGGCCAGTAAAGTAGATAAGAGAGTAGCAACAGCTAACT
This sequence comes from Magnolia changhungtana, assembly GCA_030180095.1. Classification (NCBI taxonomy): domain Eukaryota; kingdom Viridiplantae; phylum Streptophyta; class Magnoliopsida; order Magnoliales; family Magnoliaceae; genus Magnolia; species Magnolia changhungtana. Next base: position 8,584,455 of record JASAUF010000446.1, read on the forward strand.
CACAAAGGGAAGAGTAACAATGGTCAACTCAATAAAAAGGAGAGTGGTAATGACCAACTCAATAAATAAAAGAGTGGCAATGACCAACTCAATAAAGAGAAGAGTAACAAGTGCTAACTCAATAATCTGATGAAGGCAAAGGTAGGGCTTGTATCCATGGCCCCACATAAATTCATAAAGATCACGCGTAATATTAAAATTCCCAAATGATAAGTAAATGATGGTAGTAATTAAATTAATTGAAAGGATAATTTTCAGAAACATGTAAACATGAAAAGGCAGGATAATTCATATCAATTAAATCAAAGTAAGCTTAAAGGATAAAAACCCTCACCTTAAGGTCGACTCACCCTTCTTGTCAGGCTTGTATCCTAGTACCATCCTGTTCCTTAGGATCCCGCAATCCACCTCGTCGAATTTCGACAACCCACGACCTATAGATAACATATGCGAGTGACCTTAAGTCGTATCTTGTAAACCCAAGTCGGCTCAACCCGAGACCTATGCCATTGCGACGCACTGTCGCCTTGGTTCTAACGTTGTGTCTCATGCGCCAATGTGACGCTTAGATTGAGAGTTATGACCTACACATTATCTCGGCCATGGACCGCATGTTGTGAGACCATAGCTATTCCAGATAAAGTACATTTCCCTAGAGCAATCATGATGATGATGTCATCCTAGCTAGCCTAGGGTGACATCACCACCCATGCCTCTTACATGTAATCATTCCAAGCATGCTCTTTCTCTTCCCCATGCTCTTATACCTCTTACATATGTAATGATGATCTTACAAAGCAATGATTCCTCCACTAGATCTCTCTCCCTCCATTTCATTCTCCATTGCTAGCAAAGAGCTTGGACGTCCCACCATTAGAGAGAAACTCATCCCCAAATCCAGCCCTCTTCCAAGCTCAAGCCCTCCCTATCTAGCCCATAGGTTCTCATCATCACCATTAAAACACCTCCCTTGAAGCTAGAAGACCCAAGGGTGGAAGAAGGAGAAGAAGATTATAAGTGGGTGCTTTTCTAAGATCTGATTTATGGTTTTTCTTTCTTAAATCTCTAGTTATTTTTGCTTAGGGCATGTAGGACCCACTGATCAATGGTGGAGATCCTATTTTACCCCCTAGGTGGGGACAATGGCCCACTTGGTTGTATGCACAAGCCATGATGGGGCCATTCTCCATGGACCCCATCATGATGTATTGTTTGATCTAGATCATGAAGGGGTCATCTAGACCTTTGGTTTCATGGTGGGGATGGCATCCCCACCTCATATTTTCTGATGAAGGGCCCATGCATGCATGGGACCTATGTGATGATCATGATGTATGGTTTGGATCTTTTGAGGGGCTTATAGTGGTGGAGCCCCTCCCTTTGGCCGATCTTCCTCTCTCTACTTCTCTCTCTTTTTCCCTGATGGGCGTGGCCCACCTGATGATGAATGAATGTTATCCACGTTGTCCAAATGGTGGACCACATGGCTGTCCAAATAATGGGAACGACCCATCTTGCTATCCACCGTCCAGCAACCTTTGCTGCCCATTTTTCGGAACGGCCTGGACAAAGGAAAACACTAATATCAGCTTGGTGTGGGGTCATGTGGCCCACCACATGGACACCACCATGATCTATGTGTTGTATACATGTTGTCCCATTTGTGGGGCCCACCTTGCTGACGTCCAACAGCATTTGCTGCTGCCTGGACCGTCTAGGACAGGCCCTGATGGAGGGAAAACATAAATATCAGATTGGTCCAGCTAGTGGGCCACCCACGTGGACCCCACCCTGATGTATATGTTATACCAGCACTGTTCAGGGTGATGTTTTATTTAAACCAACATGATTTAAATGATTTTTAAACTCGCAAGTATACGAATCAGATGTAGATAAAGTACGTATTAAGAGATCGTTCCCATGAGGACTGGTCGTCACAATTCAAATCTATGATTCTCCTTAACTAATCCAACAAATAATGGAGCGAGTTACTAAGCACAATTCTATAAAAAACAATTGGGAACAGGGAAGAAAATTCAATCAGAGAGAGCACTAGGACTTTCGAATCCACCCCTAATTATCCTATCCCTTGTTTTATCTGTTGATTCACCATAATTTAGATTGATATAACTTATAAAAAGAAAGCACAATCTGTGTCCTTAGTCGGGCATACAAAATGTCTAATCTCCTAAAGCAATGCAATGAATAACACATCTCATGTCCTTGGTCAGGCTTATAGGGTGTATAATTCATTAAAGCACCCTGTTTCTCCCTCTATAGGAAACCTGTTCATGTTCAGACACAAGCACCTAAAATAAGCATCCAGACAACATCCATATATAGACTCTGGTCAAGTTCATAAATGGAGAAGTAAAGAATTTAAACCAATCAAGCACACTAGAGAGAGAAACAAACCAATCGAATCAAGGTAAAATCAACATATAACCAGAGTTATTCAAATTAGGGGCTTCATCTCAGCTCTAGCTAATGAATTTAACAATCCATAAATTTAAATGGAAAGAAAGAAAAATAAAATTGATAAAAAGAGAACATCTCTCTCTTTTTCTTCCCTTTCTTCTTTCCCCAGCTCTGGATCTCCTTCCTGGCTCCCTACTATCTCCTCTCCTTTTTCAATGTTCCTTTCTTTTATAGGTTGATAGAGTCAGTCATACGGAAGGCTTGTTTACGCAGCAGAGTTCGAAACTGGAAAGTCGGTTACGTGCGTAACTCATTACGCTGATGTATTGGTGGCCCCCACATATGATCTTTGATACAAAATCCACTCCGTTCACTGAGATCAGCACGGAAAAATGGTCAGACATGCCATTTTTCTTTTGTTTTGGTGTGGTCCATGCAATCTTTTGTGCTACCGTCCAACCTTAGTTTGAACGGTTAAAAACCGATCTCTGCCGCTATTTGAAATACCGCCCCCTAGGCGACGGTACTGTGGACCATTGTGGTCTAATGGATGGTCTGGATTGGACTTTTGTCGCGTGATGGTGGACCACAACAGAAGACCGCAAGTCCCTGTTAAGAAAAACAAAAACGGCAACTGGCGTATTTGAATTTGAGAAGGAGAGTCGGTGGTTTTTCTGTGGGGCCCATGATCATAGTTATTTGAGAAATCCAGCCCATCCACCGTATTCTTCTCGGAATTTTGGTCGGAAATATGTGATTTTCATCTATTGTTGATGAGACCCACATGATATTATTCTCTGCCGTCCGTCCAACATTTAAACGGCTGGGATCCTAGTCTGTTTGTTTCTTCAAATATTTTCGCCTAGGCCTTGGTAATATGGGCCTTGGAAAGCCAATGGACGGTCCGGATTGGACCCTAGAATCTTGATTGTGGCCCACAACAGAGGACCGAAGGTCCCTGTTTTGAAACAGAGAACTGCTCTTGCCGTTTTTTTAATTGTAGTCAGTCAAACCGACTTTGACCGTGCGGTGCAATCTAGTGCACATCAAGTGCACTTATGCATTGTGCACTCTCAACTCGGTGGGGTCCATGATGATGGATATGAGAGATCCGTTCCGTTCATCTCTTCTCTCATATCATTTAAACAGTAGGGACTAAAATTGAGGTATTTCCAAATTGCAAGTGGGCCCAGAATCCATATTTTAGGGGCTGATCTGTCCATTGGGGCATTTCTAGAGTGATATAAGGGCTGAAATTTTATATGTACGATTAACTTATGGCCCTCATCCCATGTATGAAGTTTTAAGTCAATCGGATGGCGGGAACCCTGTGATCTTGCATTTTGACTGGTTTTCAGGCCTGTTTAATGCGAGTGGCTGGAATTTCTCTGATCTCCGGCATGTAAATTCTTCAATAGTAGTCGTCTGGAGTTCGTTCCTTGCTTTGGTTACTTCAGAGCTTCAAATCCACACTTTTAGTATTCTTTTTCAGTCCATGCTCCTGATTGCATCCTACATCAAAAACACGATTAAAATACCCCATTAAGCATTATCATGTATGTCAAATCAAGTAATAACAGGGTCTAATATGTAATATTTGACCCTCATCACAACCCCCAACCAGCATTTTGCTAGTCCCTAGCAAAACATGCGAAAAATATTTTCAGAAATATACGTCAATTCCTGTAAACCCGAGTGACTTGTGAACAAATAGTCGAGATGCAAGAATTCTAAGATTCATGAATGGTGAGCAATATTTTCTCCTGGGATCAAGCTCATAGTAAGCTTCATAATTAAGTTCAAACTATTAATCCATTAATTAGAACAATTCTAAACATTGAGTCCCATGGGTGTATAGTTTAATCTCAGCTTACAAACATTAAGAGATCCTATTGTCAATTTCATGATATCATTGGTAATTAACAATGGAATTCATGTGCCTTACAGATTAAATTTTCATTCTACCAGTATTTGATTTTCCTTATGAATAATGACACCAAGGAGGGGAAACAAATCCTCACCTATAGGGAGCAAACCTATGGTGAAAACTTGTCGCCTAACTTTTTCTAAATGTTAACCATGGGGGATCGAATCTACACCTATAGGGAGCAAACCTATGGTGAAGATTATGCGACTTACCCTTTTAATTCTTCTTTATAACTGATACTAAAAATTTTATTTTCCAGGCTGGTTCCTTTCATGCTTAGTGATTACCAAGTTAATCATTCAATTTTCAAACCGAAACCTTAATGTGTAAGCGAGATGTGATATGCGAAATCATGACTCGATCAATGTTTACAACTTCTAATCATGGGTTAACAATTCAAACTTAACTGTGAAATCTATCAAACAACTAAATCCAATAATCATAAATTACCAACATTCTGTATCTTGTAATCACAACTATCATTTAAAATCACTTTGAATGCACAAGAAATTTCAGAAAAATTGAAAAAATTTCACAAGTTTTGCTTAAGACCAAGAAAATACTGATTAGGTAATTTTCCACCCCCAACCTAAAATCTACATTGTCCTTAATGTAACAGAAATAAACATGCGATGCACATTAGACAACGAAAAGAAAAGAGGAGTGAGGGAAAGATAGTACCTGGACGGAGAATCAAGAGGCTTTCCAAAAATATCAATGTAAAAGCGAGTCAGCACAAGAGAGAAATCAGCAAAATACAAAAAATAAAATCATAAAAGATCCTACCTATACCACTTTCGCAGGTGCTCTCGATTGCATTTAGCGCATGCAACAAGCCTTTAAACCCCTAGGTTACCCCTAGTGAACGAGTTGTAGTCTCGTGAGGGTTTGCAGACAATGTTACCCACAAACATTGAAGTAACTAACTAAGAAGAAGCAATACAATAACACAAAAGGTTAGGTTGCCTCCCATGATCGCTAAGTTTAACGTCTTCAGCCAGACAAGAACGGACAATGAATTAACTAATCTTTATAACCAGGGTCCGCTAAAGAAATTACCTTGATTAACCAATCCCAGACAAGTGATGTGAGTTCCCATGAACTGTGCTATCTAAAATGAGGTAATTGATACTATCGTCAAATAATTTAAGGACTTCTGCTTGAACGACCTCTTCCATGTTAGGATCACACTTCCTTTTCATTTCACGCGATATTTTCGTAGCATGATCCATACATACGGTGGGGCATACTCCCTGTATTTCCACTATCTTCCGTTCAATTGCTGCCTTATATGCTCTAAGAATATTAAGCGCACCGCTCTCCTTTGCTTTCTCGAGTTGGAAACCGTGTCTTTGTTAGGCGAGTCTCTGAAGGACCTAACAATGCATACTCCAGATTTTCAGGTAATTGTTTAATGTCGGGATTAGGTGGTTTTTCAACAGATGGAACCAATTTGGACTTAGAGGGTGGAAGAGGTTCCACTTTCGCTTTCCATTTTGAAGTTTCCATTATAGGAATAGAATCGAGCAATGCATTGACTTCGTGGATGGGACTATCTATGTCAAAATCCATGCCATATTGTGCTAAGCAGGTCTCAAGTGGATCTTCAAAAGATTTACGGAAGGAGTCCTGCACTAGACTCTCGATCATGTCCGCTTCAAATATGTCTTCCAAATCTGCGGATTGTTGTCCAGCATTAAAGACATTGAGTTTAATATTCATGTTACCAAAGGACAACTTCATAACTCCATTCCTGTAATTTATAATAGCATTAGATGTGGCCAAAAATGGACGACCCAAGATGACCGGGATCTGACTAGTCAGATTCCGGACAGGCTGAGTATCTATAACGATGAAATCCACTGGAAAATAAAACTTATCAACCTGGATTAGCACATCTTCAATAACACCCCGGGGCACCTTGATAGATCTATCAGCTAGTTGTAATGTTACTTTAGTCGATTTCAACTCACCAAGTCCTAGCTGCTCATAAACCGAATATGGTAACAAATTGACGCTTGCCCCTAAATCAAGCAATGCCTTCCCGATCTTATGATCTCCTATGACGCAAGAAATGGTGGGAGCTCCTGGATCCCTAAATTTAGGAGGGGTGTTATGTTGAATCATGGAGCTGAGTTGCTCTGCAAGGAAAACTTTCTTATGAACATTCTGCTTACGCTTGTGAGTGCATAAATCTTTAAGAAACTTAGCGTAAGCAGGGACTTGCTTGATAGCATCAAGCAACGAAATGTTGACTTGCACTTTTTTAAACACATCCAAGATTTCATCAAAGTTGTTTCTTTTCTTTATTGGTGCTAGACATTGAGGAAAGGGTGCTTTGGGCACGTAGAGTGGCACATTAGTGGCTCTTGGAGAGTCAGAGAGCTTTTGGACTTTGAATGCATTGGTGTGTCTCTCTGCTTCATCTTGATCTTCTGCTTTGGAATTTGATTCATCCCTAGGCATCTCTATTCTGTTGTCAATCTGTTTGCCTGACCTAAGGGTAGTGATTGATTTCGCTTGCTTATGATATTGCCCTTGGTTGGAATTAGAGCCAATCTCATTTTGTCCCTTTGGATTAGCCACAGGTTGGCCAGGGAACTTACCTTTCTCTCTCTCATTCCATGCGGTAGCTAGTTGACCCATTTTTACTTCCAGCTTGGCAATGGATTGCGCATTTGCATGTAAGCTTTGTTGGTTGGCTAGTAAGGTTTGTTGGGTGTATTTTTGGAATTGGAGAGAACTCTGCATAAAAAGATTGAGTGTTTTTTCAAGGGTTGGTTTCCGTAAATGTGAGGGGACTTGTTGATATTGTGAAAACTGTTGAAGTTATTGATTGCCAGCTTGAGGGTAAGGTTGCATGGGAGGATTTCCAGATGGTCCTCCTTGTTGTGGTCCTTTTGCCCAAGAGAAATTTGGATGCCTAGCCCAACCTGGGTTGTAAGTTTCTGAGTAAGGATTATTCCCAGGTCTTTGAAAAGTGTTCATTGCATGTACTTGTTCAGAAAGAAGTTCTGGGGATGCTGCACCAGCTGGACAAGACTACGTAGGATGGGCAGGACTAGAACATATGGCACATGCCTCGACTTGAGCTGTTTGTGGAGGTCCATTATGCAACATCAGAGCATCAACCTTCTTTGTCAGGCCATCAATCTTGGCATAGAGATCTGGCGTGACTCCTATCTCATATATACTACCTCTCTTCTGTGGCTGGGGACTTCTGTCACCTCTATTTGAATAGTCCCATTGCTGGGAATTTTCACTCAAGGTTTCAAAGAAATTCCACGCTTCGACATCGCTTTTGGTCATGAATGACCCTCCACTGGTGGCATCAACCATGCGACGGTTCTGGGGTGTCAAACCGTCATAGAAGTATTGAACCTGTTACCACTTTTCAAAACTATGGTGTGGACATTTAAGAAGTAAGTCCTTCCATCTTTCCCAACATTCATGAAAGTGCTCACCCTCTTTTTGTGTGAAATTAGTGATTTCTCTATGGAGAGCATTAGTTTTGTGAACTGGGAAGAATTTGTTTAAGAATTTCCTAGATAGGTGATCCCATGTAGCGATAGATCCAACTTCCAGAGAATTTAACCATGCTTTCACCTTATCCTTCAAAGAAAAAGGAAACAGATGTAGGCGGATCGAATTGTCTGAGAAGTTTTGGAACTTAAAGGTGGAGCAAATGTCTAAGAATTCTTTCACATGATGATATGGGTCCTCCTTGTCTAACCCATAAAAGGATGGCAACAATTGTATGACCCCAGGTTTAAGTTCAAAGTGTGTTGCCGTAGTGGCTGGCAACACTATGCATGAAGGCGCATTAAATTGGACAGGAGCTGAATAATCTCTGAGAGCTTTAACTTCATTCTCGTTTGCCATTTCAACTGGATTTTTTCTCAATCTTCCACGAAGTGTTCTTTCTATTTCAGGATCAAAAGGTATTAGTTCTATATTCAAAGATCTACGTCCTAGCATAAACTAAGTTACTACAATGCAAGAAAGCTAAACTACGATGCAACTTAAGAGAAATAAAACTAGAACTAGAAACTATGAATTCCTATAAAAAAAAAGAAAAAAAAAAAGAACAAGACGAAACTATGAAAACATGAATTGGAAGAAAGAACCCGGAAGGGGAGATGATCAATGATCGACGGATTGAGAGCTCCTCCTCTTTAAAGATAGTTTTATTTTCAGCTTCCTTAATTCCTATAGACAAAATAGAAACAAAGATAGATTAGATTTCCTAAAATAACGCTAGACTAAACTTAAGCAACGGTTAGTTTCTAAAAAGAAAGTTTCTAAAACTAGAAAATAGAAAGTTTCTAAATCCAAAGTTAGAAAATAGAAAATTGCTAAAAATAAAAACCTAATCCTCAAAATAGAAAGTAGAGAAGAATGGAGAATTTAGAAAGATGTTACCAAATTAGAAGTATATGTCAGGACCCTACAAAACAGGAAATAGATTAGTTTCTAAAATAAAGAAACGAACTCTAAATCTACAGTCAGTAAAATCCTAAGCTATGAATTATGATAAGAGAGAATCCTAAATTCAATTTGGAAGAAATGAGTCCCCAGCAATGGCGCCAAAAACTTGATGTTTTATTTAAACCAACATAATTTAAATGATTTTTAAACTCGCAAGTATACGAATCAGATATAGATACAGTACGTATTACGAGATCGTTCCCACGAGGACTGGTCGTCACAATTCAAATCTATGATTCTCCTTAACTAATCCAACAAATAATGGAGCGAGTTACTAAGCACAATTCTATAAAAAACAATTGAGAACAGGGAAGAAAATTCAATCAGAGAGAGCACTAGGACTTTCGAATCCACCCCTAATTATCCTATCCCTTGTTTTATCTGTTGATTCACCCGAATCTAGATTGATATAACTTATATAAAGAAAATACAATCTGTATCCTTAGTCGGGCATACAAAATATCTAATCTCCTAAAGCAATGCAATGAATAACACATCTCATGTCCTTGGTCGGGCACATAGGGTGTATAATTCATTAAAGCACCCTGTTTCTCCCTCTATAGGAAACCTGTTCATGTTCAGACACAAGCACCTAGAATAAGCATCCAGACAACATCCATATATAGACTTTGGTCAAGTTCATAAATGGAGAAGTACAGAATTTAAACCAATCAAGCACACTAGAGAGAGAAACAAACCAATCGAATCAAGGTAAAATCAACATATAACCAGAGTTATTCAAATTAGGGGCTTCATCTCAGCCCTAGCTAATGAATTTAGCAATCCATAAATTTAAATGGAAAGAAAGAAAAATAAAATTGATAAAAGGAGAACATCTCTCTCTCTCTTTCTTCCCTTTCTTCTTTCCCCGGCTCTAAATCTCCTTCCTGGCTCCCTGCTATCTCTTCTCTTTTTTCAACGTTCCTTGCTTTTATAGGCTGATAGAGTCAGTCATACGGAAGGCTTGTTTACGCAGCAGAGTTCAAAACTGGAAAGTCGGTTTCGTGCGTAACTCATTACGCTGATGTATTGGTGGCCCCCACATATGATCTTTGATACAAAATCCACTCCGTTCACTGAGATCAGCATGGAAAAACGGTCAGACATGCCATTTTTCTTTTGTTTTGGTGTGGTCCACACAATCTTTTGTGCTACGTCCAACCTTAGTTTGAACAGTTAAAAACCGATCTCTGCCGCTATTTGAAATACCGCCCCCTAGGCTACAGTACTGTGGGCCATTGTGGTCTAATGGATGGTCCGAATTGGACTTTTGTCGCGTGATGGTGGACCACAACAGAAGATCGCAAGTCCCTATTAAGAAAAATGAAAACGGCAACTGGCGTATTTGAATTTGAGAAGGAGAGTCGGTGGTTTTTCTGTGGGACCCATGATCATAGTTATTTGAGAAATCCAGCCCGTCCACCGTATTCTTCTTGAAATTTTGGTCGGAAATATGTGATTTTCATCTATTGTTGATGAGACCCACATGATATTATTCTCTGCCGTCCATCCAACATTTAAACGGCTAGGATCCTAGTCTCTTTGTTTCTTCAAATATTTTTGCCTAGGCCTTGGTAATATGGGCCTTGGAAAGCCAATGGACGGTCCATATTGGACCCTAGAATCTTGATTGTGGCCCACAACAGAGGACCGAAGGTCCCTGTTTTGAAACAGAGAACTGCTCTTGCCGTTTTTTTAATTGTAGTCAGTCAAACCGACTTTGACCGTGCGGTGCAATCTAGTGCACATCAAGTGCACTTATGCATTGTGCACTCTCAACTCCGGTGGGGTCCATGATGATGGATATGAGAGATCCGTTCCGTTCATCTCTTCTCTCATATCATTTAAACAGTAGGGACTAAAATTGAGGTATTTCCAAATTGCAAGTGGGCCCAGAATCCATATTTTAGGGGCTGATCTGTCCATTGGGGCATTTCTAGAGTGATATAAGGGCTGAAATTTTATATGTACGATTAACTTATGGCCCTCATCCCATGTATGAAGTTTTAAGTCAATCGGATGGCGGGAACCCTGTGATCTTGCATTCTGACTGGTTTTCAGGCCTGTTTAATGCGAGTGGCTGGAATTTCTCTGATCTCCGGCGTGTAAATTCTTCAATAGTAGTCGTCTGGAGTTCGTTCCTTGCTTTGGTTACTTCAGAGCTTCAAATCCACACTTTTAGTATTCTTTTTCAGTCCATGCTCCTGATTGCATCCTACATCAAAAACACGATTAAAATACCCCATTAAGCATTATCATGTATGTCAAATCAAGTAATAACAGGGTCTAATATGTAATATTTGACCCTCATCACAACCCCCAACCAGCATTTTGCTAGTCCCTAGCAAAACATGCGAAAAATATTTTCAGAAATATACGTCAATTCCTGTAAACCCGAGTGACTTGTGAACAAATAGTCGAGATGCAAGAATTCTAAGATTCATGAATGGTGAGCAATATTTTCTCCTGGGATCAAGCTCATAGTAAGCTTCATAATTAAGTTCAAACTATTAATCCATTAATTAGAACAATTCTAAACATTGAGTCCCATGGGTGTATAGTTTAATCTCAGCTTACAAACATTAAGAGATCCTATTGTCAATTTCATGATATCATTGGTAATTAACAATGGAATTCATGTGCCTTACAGATTAAATTTTCATTCTACCAGTATTTGATTTTCCTTATGAATAATGACACCAAGGAGGGGAATCAAATCCTCACCTATAGGGAGCAAACCTATGGTGAAAACTTGTCGCCTAACTTTTTCTAAATGTTAACCATGGGGATCGAATCTACACCTATAGGGAGCAAACCTATGGTGAAGATTATGCGACTTACCCTTTTAATTCTTCTTTATAAGTGATACTAAAAATTTTATTTTCCAGGCTGGTTCCTTTCATGCTTAGTGATTACCAAGTTAATCATTCAATTTTCAAACCGAAACCTTAATGTGTAAGCGAGATGTGATATGCGAAATCATGACTCGATCAATGTTTACAACTTCTAATCATGGGTTAACAATTCAAACTTAACTGTGAAATCTATCAAACAACTAAATCCAATAATCATAAATTACCAACATTCTGTATCTTGTAATCACAACTATCATTTAAAATCACTTTGAATGCACAAGAAATTTCAGAAAAATTGAAAAAATTTCACAAGTTTTGCTTAAGACCAAGAAAATACTGATTAGGTAATTTTCCACCCCCAACCTAAAATCTACATTGTCCTTAATGTAACAGAAATAAACATACGATGCACATTAGACAACGAAAAGAAAAGAGGAGTGAGGGAAAGATAGTACCTGGACGGAGAATCAAGAGGCTTTCCAAAAATATCAATGTAAAAGCGAGTCAGCACAAGAGAGAAATCAGCAAAATACAAAAAATAAAATCATAAAAGATCCTACCTATACCACTTTCGCAGGTGCTCTCGATTGCATTTAGCGCATGCAACAAGCCTTTAAACCCCTAGGTTACCCCTAGTGAACGAGTTGTAGTCTCGTGAGGGTTTGCAGCAATGTTACCCACAAACATTGAAGTAACTAACTAAGAAGAAGCAATACAATAACACAAAAGGTTAGGTTGCCTCCCATGATCGCTAAGTTTAACGTCTTCAGCCAGACAAGAACGGACAATGAATTAACTAATCTTTATAACCAGGGTCCGCTAAAGAAATTACCTTGATTAACCAATCCCAGACAAGTGACGTGAGTTCCCATGAACTGTGCTATCTAAAATGAGGTAATTGATACTATCGTCAAATAATTTAAGGACTTCTGCTTGAACGACCTCTTCCATGTTAGGATCACACTTCCTTTTCATTTCACGCGATATTTTCGTAGCATGATCCATACATACGGTGGGGCATACTCCCTGTATTTCCGCTATCTTCCGTTCAATTGCTGCCTTATATGCTCTAAGAATATTAAGCAGCCTGCTCTCCTTTGCCTTCTCAGAGTTGGAAACTGTGCTGTTAGGCAGAGTCTCAGAAGGACCTAACAATGCATACTCCAGATTTTCAGGTAATTGTTTAATGTCGGGATTAGGTGGTTTTTCAACAGATGGAACCAATTTGGACTTAGAGGGTGGAAGAGGTTCCACTTTCGCTTTCCATTTTGAAGTTTCCATTATAGGAATAGAATCGAGCAATGCATTGACTTCGTGGATGGGACTATCTATGTCAAAATCCATGCCATATTGTGCTAAGCAGGTCTCAAGTGGATCTTCAAAAGATTTACGGAAGGAGTCCTGCACTAGACTCTCGATCATGTCTGCTTCAAATATGTCTTCCAAATCTGCGGATTGTTGTCCAGCATTAAAGACATTGAGTTTAATATTCATGTTACCAAAGGACAACTTCATAACTCCATTCCTGCAATTTATAATAGCATTAGATGTGACCAAAAATGGACGACCCAAGATGACCAGGGATCTGACTAGTCGATTCCGGACATGTTGAGTATCTATAACGATGAAATCCACTGGAAAATAAAACTTATCAACCTGGATTAGCACATCTTCAATAACACCCCGGGGCACCTTGATAGATCTATCAGCTAGTTGTAATGTTACTTTAGTCGATTTCAACTCACCAAGTCCTAGCTGCTCATAAACCGAATATGGTAACAAATTGACGCTTGCCCCTAAATCAAGCAATGCCTTCCCGATCTTATGATCTCCTATGACGCAAGAAATGGTGGGAGCTCTGGATCCCTAAATTTAGGAGGGGTGTTATGTTGAATCATGGAGCTGAGTTGCTCTGCAAGGAAAACTTTCTTATGAACATTCTGCTTACGCTTGTGAGTGCATAAATCTTTAAGAAACTTAGCGTAAGCAGGGACTTGCTTGATAGCATCAAGCAACGAAATGTTGACTTGCACTTTTTTAAACACATCCAAGATTTCATCAAAGTTGTTTCTTTTCTTTATTGGTGCTAGACATTGAGGAAAGGGTGCTTTGGGCACGTAGAGTGGCACATTAGTGGCTCTTGGAGAGTCAGAGAGCTTTTGGACTTTGAATGCATTGGTGTGTCTCTCTGCTTCATCTTGATCTTCTGCTTTGGAATTTGATTCATCCCTAGGCATCTCTATTCTGTTGTCAATCTGTTTGCCTGACCTAAGGGTAGTGATTGATTTCGCTTGCTTATGATATTGCCCTTGGTTGGAATTAGAGCCAATCTCATTTTGTCCCTTTGGATTAGCCACAGGTTGGCCAGGGAACTTACCTTTCTCTCTCTCATTCCATGCGGTAGCTAGTTGACCCATTTTTACTTCCAGCTTGGCAATGGATTGCGCATTTGCATGTAAGCTTTGTTGGTTGGCTAGTAAGGTTTGTTGGGTGTATTTTTGGAATTGGAGAGAACTCTGCATAAAAAGATTGAGTGTTTTTTCAAGGGTTGGTTTCCGTAAATGTGAGGGGACTTGTTGATATTGTGAAAACTGTTGAAGTTATTGATTGCCAGCTTGAGGGTAAGGTTGCATGGGAGGATTTCCAGATGGTCCTCCTTGTTGTGGTCCTTTTGCCCAAGAGAAATTTGGATGCCTAGCCCAACCTGGGTTGTAAGTTTCTGATTAAGGATTATTCCCAGGTCTTTGAAAAGTGTTCATTGCATGTACTTGTTCAGAAAGAAGTTCTGGGGATGCTGCACCAGCTGGACAAGACTACGTAGGATGGGCAGGACTAGAACATATGGCACATGCCTCGACTTGAGCTGTTTGTGGAGGTCCATTATGCAACATCAGAGCATCAACCTTCTTTGTCAGGCCATCAATCTTGGCATAGAGATCTGGCGTGACTCCTATCTCATATATACTACCTCTCTTCTGTGGCTGGGGACTTCTGTCACCTCTATTTGAATAGTCCCATTCTTTGGGAATTTTCACTCAAGGTTTCAAAGAAATTCCACGCTTCGACATCGCTTTTGGTCATGAATGACCCTCCACTAGTGGCATCAACCATGCGACGGTTCGGGGTGTCAAACCGTCATAGAAGTATTGAACCTGTTACCACTTTTCAAAACTATGGTGTGGACATTTAAGAAGTAAGTCCTTCCATCTTTCCCAACATTCATGAAAGTGCTCACCCTCTTTTTGTGTGAAATTAGTGATTTCTCTATGGAGAGCATTAGTTTTGTGAACTGGGAAGAATTTGTTTAAGAATTTCCTAGATAGGTGATCCCATGTAGCGATAGATCCAACTTCCAGAGAATTTAACCATGCTTTCACCTTATCCTTCAAAGAAAAAGGAAACAGATGTAGGCGGATCGAATTGTCTGAGAAGTTTTGGAACTTAAAGGTGGAGCAAATGTCTAAGAATTCTTTCACATGATGATATGGGTCCTCCTTGTCTAACCCATAAAAGGATGGCAACAATTGTATGACCCCAGGTTTAAGTTCAAAGTGTGTTGCCGTAGTGGCTGGCAACACTATGCATGAAGGCGCATTAAATTGGACAGGAGCTGAATAATCTCTGAGAGCTTTAACTTCATTCTCGTTTGCCATTTCAACTGGATTTTTTCTCAATCTTCCACGAAGTGTTCTTTCTATTTCAGGATCAAAAGGTATTAGTTCTATATTCAAAGATCTACGTCCTAGCATAAACTAAGTTACTACAATGCAAGAAAGCTAAACTACGATGCAACTTAAGAGAAATAAAACTAGAACTAGAAACTATGAATTCCTATAAAAAAAAAAAAGAAAAAAAAAAGAACAAGACGAAACTATGAAAACATGAATTGGAAGAAAGAACCCGGAAGGGGAGATGATCAATGATCGACGGATTGAGAGCTCCTCCTCTTTAAAGATAGTTTTATTTTCAGCTTCCTTAATTCCTATAGACAAAATAGAAACAAAGATAGATTAGATTTCCTAAAATAACGCTAGACTAAACTTAAGCAACGGTTAGTTTCTAAAAAAGAAAGTTTCTAAAACTAGAAAATAGAAAGTTTCTAAATCCAAAGTTAGAAAATAGAAAATTGCTAAAAAATAAAAACCTAATCCTCAAAATAGAAAGTAGAGAAGAATGGAGAATTTAGAAAGATGTTACCAAATTAGAAGTATATGTCAGGACCCTACAAAACAGGAAATAGATTAGTTTCTAAAATAAAGAAACGAACTCTAAATCTACAGTCAGTAAAATCCTAAGCTATGAATTATGATAAGAGAGAATCCTAAATTCAATTTGGAACGAAACAGTCCCCGGCAACAGCGCCAAAAACTTGATGTTTTATTTAAACCAACATAATTTAAATGATTTTTAAACTCGCAAGTATACGAATCAGATATAGATACAGTACGTATTACGAGATCGTTCCCACGAGGACTGGTCGTCACAATTCAAATCTATGATTCTCCTTAACTAATCCAACAAATAATGGAGCGAGTTACTAAGCACAATTCTATAAAAAACAATTGAGAACAGGGAAGAAAATTCAATCAGAGAGAGCACTAGGACTTTCGAATCCACCCCTAATTATCCTATCCCTTGTTTTATCTGTTGATTCACCCGAATCTAGATTGATATAACTTATATAAAGAAAATACAATCTGTATCCTTAGTCGGGCATACAAAATGTCTAATCTCCTAAAGCAATGCAATGAATAACACATCTCATGTCCTTGGTCGGGCACATAGGGTGTATAATTCATTAAAGCACCCTGTTTCTCCCTCTATAGGAAACCTGTTCATGTTCAGACACAAGCACCTAGAATAAGCATCCAGACAACATCCATATATAGACTTTGGTCAAGTTCATAAATGGAGAAGTACAGAATTTAAACCAATCAAGCACACTAGAGAGAGAAACAAACCAATCGAATCAAGGTAAAATCAACATATAACCAGAGTTATTCAAATTAGGGGCTTCATCTCAGCCCTAGCTAATGAATTTAGCAATCCATAAATTTAAATGGAAAGAAAGAAAAATAAAATTGATAAAAGGAGAACATCTCTCTCTCTCTTTCTTCCCTTTCTTCTTTCCCCGGCTCTAGATCTCCTTCCTGGCTCCCTGCTATCTCTTCTCTTTTTTCAACGTTCCTTGCTTTTATAGGCTGATAGAGTCAGTCATACGGAAGGCTTGTTTACGCAGCAGAGTTCGAAACTAGAAAGTCGGTTACGTGCGTAACTCATTACGTTGATGTATTGGTGGCCCCCACATATGATCTTTGATACAAAATCCACTCCGTTCACTGAGATCAGCACGGAAAAACGGTCAGACATGCCATTTTTCTTTTGTTTTGGTGTGGTCCACACAATCTTTTGTGCTACGTCCAACCTTAGTTTGAACAGTTAAAAACCGATCTCTGCCGCTATTTGAAATACCGCCCCCTAGGCTACAGTACTGTGGGCCATTGTGGTCTAATGGATGGTCCGAATTGGACTTTTGTCGCGTGATGGTGGACCACAACAGAAGATCGCAAGTCCCTATTAAGAAAAATGAAAACGGCAACTGGCGTATTTGAATTTGAGAAGGAGAGTCGGTGGTTTTTCTGTGGGACCCATGATCATAGTTATTTGAGAAATCCAGCCCGTCCACCGTATTCTTCTTGAAATTTTGGTCGGAAATATGTGATTTTCATCTATTGTTGATGAGACCCACATGATATTATTCTCTGCCGTCCATCCAACATTTAAACGGCTAGGATCCTAGTCTCTTTGTTTCTTCAAATATTTTTGCCTAGGCCTTGGTAATATGGGCCTTGGAAAGCCAATGGACGGTCCATATTGGACCCTAGAATCTTGATTGTGGCCCACAACAGAGGACCGAAGGTCCCTGTTTTGAAACAGAGAACTGCTCTTGCCGTTTTTTTAATTGTAGTCAGTCAAACCGACTTTGACCGTGCGGTGCAATCTAGTGCACATCAAGTGCACTTATGCATTGTGCACTCTCAACTCCGGTGGGGTCCATGATGATGGATATGAGAGATCCGTTCCGTTCATCTCTTCTCTCATATCATTTAAACAGTAGGGACTAAAATTGAGGTATTTCCAAATTGCAAGTGGGCCCGAATCCATATTTTAGGGGCTGATCTGTCCATTGGGGCATTTCTAGAGTGATATAAGGGCTGAAATTTTATATGTACGATTAACTTATGGCCCTCATCCCATGTATGAAGTTTTAAGTCAATCGGATGGCGGGAACCCTGTGATCTTGCATTCTGACTGGTTTTCAGGCCTGTTTAATGCGAGTGGCTGGAATTTCTCTGATCTCCGGCGTGTAAATTCTTCAATAGTAGTCGTCTGGAGTTCGTTCCTTGCTTTGGTTACTTTAGAGCTTCAAATCCACACTTTTAGTATTCTTTTTCAGTCCATGCTCCTGATTGCATCCTACATCAAAAACACGATTAAAATACCCCATTAAGTATTATCATGTATGTCAAATCAAGTAATAACAGGGTCTAATATGTAATATTTGACCCTCATCACAACCCCCAACCAGCATTTTGCTAGTCCCTAGCAAAACATGCGAAAAATATTTTCAGAAATATACGTCAATTCCTGTAAACCCGAGTGACTTGTGAACAAATAGTCGAGATGCAAGAATTCTAAGATTCATGAATGGTGAGCAATATTTTCTCCTGGGATCAAGCTCATAGTAAGCTTCATAATTAAGTTCAAACTATTAATCCATTAATTAGAACAATTCTAAACATTGAGTCCCATGGGTGTATAGTTTAATCTCAGCTTACAAACATTAAGAGATCCTATTGTCAATTTCATGATATCATTGGTAATTAACAATGGAGTTCATGTGCCTTACAGATTAAATTTTCATTCTACCAGTATTTGATTTTCCTTATGAATAATGACACCAAGGAGGGGAATCAAATCCTCACCTATAGGGAGCAAACCTATGGTGAAAACTTGTCGCCTAACTTTTTCTAAATGTTAACCATGGGGGATCGAATCTACACCTATAGGGAGCAAACCTATGGTGAAGATTATGCGACTTACCCTTTTAATTCTTCTTTATAACTGATACTAAAAATTTTATTTTCCAGGCTGGTTCCTTTCATGCTTAGTGATTACCAAGTTAATCATTCAATTTTCAAACCGAAACCTTAATGTGTAAGCGAGATGTGATATGCGAAATCATGACTCGATCAATGTTTACAACTTCTAATCATGGGTTAACAATTCAAACTTAACTGTGAAATCTATCAAACAACTAAATCCAATAATCATAAATTACCAACATTCTGTATCTTGTAATCACAACTATCATTTAAAATCACTTTGAATGCACAAGAAATTTCAGAAAAATTGAAAAAATTTCACAAGTTTTGCTTAAGACCAAGAAAATACTGATTAGGTAATTTTCCACCCCCAACCTAAAATCTACATTGTCCTTAATGTAACAGAAATAAACATACGATGCACATTAGACAACGAAAAGAAAAGAGGAGTGAGGGAAAGATAGTACCTGGACGGAGAATCAAGAGGCTTTCCAAAAATATCAATGTAAAAGCGAGTCAGCACAAGAGAGAAATCAGCAAAATACAAAAAATAAAATCATAAAAGATCCTACCTATACCACTTTCGCAGGTGCTCTCGATTGCATTTAGCGCATGCAACAAGCCTTTAAACCCCTAGGTTACCCCTAGTGAACGAGTTGTAGTCTCGTGAGGGTTTGCAGCAATGTTACCCACAAACATTGAAGTAACTAACTAAGAAGAAGCAATACAATAACACAAAAGGTTAGGTTGCCTCCCATGATCGCTAAGTTTAACGTCTTCAGCCAGACAAGAACGGACAATGAATTAACTAATCTTTATAACCAGGGTCCGCTAAAGAAATTACCTTGATTAACCAATCCCAGACAAGTGACGTGAGTTCCCATGAACTGTGCTATCTAAAATGAGGTAATTGATACTATCGTCAAATAATTTAAGGACTTCTGCTTGAACGACCTCTTCCATGTTAGGATCACACTTCCTTTTCATTTCACGCGATATTTTCGTAGCATGATCCATACATACGGTGGGGCATACTCCCTGTATTTCCGCTATCTTCCGTTCAATTCTTTGCCTTATATGCTCTAAGAATATTAAGCGTACCTGCTCTCCTTTGCCTTCTCGAGTTGGAAAGCTGTCTTTGTTAGGCGAGTCTCAGAAGGACCTAACAATGCATACTCCAGATTTTCAGGTAATTGTTTAATGTCGGGATTAGGTGGTTTTTCAACAGATGGAACCAATTTGGACTTAGAGGGTGGAAGAGGTTCCACTTTCGCTTTCCATTTTGAAGTTTCCATTATAGGAATAGAATCGAGCAATGCATTGACTTCGTGGATGGGACTATCTATGTCAAAATCCATGCCATATTGTGCTAAGCAGGTCTCAAGTGGATCTTCAAAAGATTTACGGAAGGAGTCCCGCACTAGACTCTCGATCATGTCCGCTTCAAATATGTCTTCCAAATCATGATTGTTGTCCAGCATTAAAGACATTGAGTTTAATATTCATGTTACCAAAGGACAACTTCATAACTCCATTCCTGCAATTTATAATAGCATTAGATGTGACCAAAAATGGACGACCCAAGATGACCGGGATCTGACTAGTCAGATTCCGGACATGCTGAGTATCTATAACGATGAAATCCACTGGAAAATAAAACTTATCAACCTGGATTAGCACATCTTCAATAACACCCCGGGGCACCTTGATAGATCTATCAGCTAGTTGTAATGTTACTTTAGTCGATTTCAACTCACCAAGTCCTAGCTGCTCATAAACCGAATATGGTAACAAATTGACGCTTGCCCCTAAATCAAGCAATGCCTTCCCGATCTTATGATCTCCTATGACGCAAGAAATGGTGGGAGCTCCTGGATCCCTAAATTTAGGAGGGGTGTTATGTTGAATCATGGAGCTGAGTTGCTCTGCAAGGAAAACTTTCTTATGAACATTTTGCTTACGCTTGTGAGTGCATAAATCTTTAAGAAACTTAGCGTAAGCAGGACTTGCTTGATAGCATCAAGCAACGAAATGTTGACTTGCACTTTTTTAAACACATCCAAGATTTCATCAAAGTTGTTTCTTTTCTTTATTGGTGCTAGACATTGAGGAAAGGGTGCTTTGGGCACGTAGAGTGGCACATTAGTGGCTCTTGGAGAGTCAGAGAGCTTTTGGACTTTGAATGCATTGGTGTGTCTCTCTGCTTCATCTTGATCTTCTGCTTTGGAATTTGATTCATCCCTAGGCATCTCTATTCTGTTGTCAATCTGTTTGCCTGACCTAAGGGTAGTGATTGATTTCGCTTGCTTATGATATTGCCCTTGGTTGGAATTAGAGCCAATCTCATTTTGTCCCTTTGGATTAGCCACAGGTTGGCCAGGGAACTTACCTTTCTCTCTCTCATTCCATGCGGTAGCTAGTTGACCCATTTTTACTTCCAGCTTGGCAATGGATTGCGCATTTGCATGTAAGCTTTGTTGGTTGGCTAGTAAGGTTTGTTGGGTGTATTTTTGGAATTGGAGAGAACTCTGCATAAAATGATTGAGTGTTTTTTCAAGGGATGGTTTCCGTAAATGTGAGGGGACTTGTTGATATTGTGAAAACTGTTGAAGTTATTGATTGCCAGCTTGAGGGTAAGGTTGCATGGGAGGATTTCAGATGGTCCTCCTTGTTGTGGTCCTTTGCCCAAGAGAAATTTGGATGCCTAGCCCAACTGGGTTGTAAGTTTCGAGTAAGGATTATTCCCAGGTCTTTGAAAAGTGTTCATTGCATGTACTTGTTCGAAAGAAGTTCGGGGATCTTTGCATTTGGACAAGACTACGTAGGATGGGCGGGACTAGAACATATGGCACATGCCTCGACTTGAGTGTTTGTGGAGGTCCATTATGCAACATCGAGCATCAACCTTCTTTGTCGGGCCATCAATCTTGGCATAGAGATCTGGCGTGACTCTATCTCATATATACTACCTCTCTTCGTGGTGGGGACTTGTCACCTCTATTTGAATAGTCCCATTCTTTGGGAATTTTCACTCAAGGTTTCAAAGAAATTCCACGCTTCGACATCGCTTTTGGTCATGAATGACCCTCCACTGGTGGCATCAACCATGCGACGGTTCTGGGGTGTCAAACCGTCATAGAAGTATTGAACCTGTTACCACTTTTCAAAACTATGGTGTGGACATTTAAGAAGTAAGTCCTTCCATCTTTCCCAACATTCATGAAAGTGCTCACCCTCTTTTTGTGTGAAATTAGTGATTTCTCTATGGAGAGCATTAGTTTTGTGAACTGGGAAGAATTTGTTTAAGAATTTCCTAGATAGGTGATCCCATGTAGCGATAGATCCAACTTCCAGAGAATTTAACCATGCTTTCACCTTATCCTTCAAAGAAAAAGGAAACAGATGTAGGCGGATCGAATTGTCTGAGAAGTTTTGGAACTTAAAGGTGGAGCAAATGTCTAAGAATTCTTTCACATGATGATATGGGTCCTCCTTGTCTAACCCATAAAAGGATGGCAACAATTGTATGACCCCAGGTTTAAGTTCAAAGTGTGTTGCCGTAGTGGTGGCAACACTATGCATGAAGGCGCATTAAATTGGACAGAGCTGAATAATCTCTGAGAGCTTTAACTTCATTCTCGTTTGCCATTTCAACTGGATTTTTTCTCAATCTTCCATGAAGTGTTCTTTCTATTTCAGGATCAAAAGGTATTAGTTCTATATTCAAAGATCTACGTCCTAGCATAAACTAAGTTACTACAATGCAAGAAAGCTAAACTACGATGCAACTTAAGAGAAATAAAACTAGAACTAGAAACTATGAATTCCTATAAAAAAAAAAAAGAAAAAAAAAAAAAGAACAAGACGAAACTATGAAAACATGAATTGGAAGAAAGAACCCGGAAGGGGAGATGATCAATGATCGACGGATTGAGAGCTCCTCCTCTTTAAAGATAGTTTTATTTTCAGCTTCCTTAATTCCTATAGACAAAATAGAAACAAAGATAGATTAGATTTCCTAAAATAACGCTAGACTAAACTTAAGCAACGGTTAGTTTCTAAAAAGAAAGTTTCTAAAACTAGAAAATAGAAAGTTTCTAAATCCAAAGTTAGAAAATAGAAAATTGCTAAAAAATAAAAACCTAATCCTCAAAATAGAAAGTAGAGAAGAATGGAGAATTTAGAAAGATGTTACCAAATTAGAAGTATATGTCAGGACCCTACAAAACAGGAAATAGATTAGTTTCTAAAATAAAGAAACGAACTCTAAATCTACAGTCAGTAAAATCCTAAGCTATGAATTATGATAAGAGAGAATCCTAAATTCAATTTGGAACGAAACAGTCCCCGGCAACAGCGCCAAAAACTTGATGTTTTATTTAAACCAACATAATTTAAATGATTTTTAAACTCGCAAGTATACGAATCAGATATAGATACAGTACGTATTACGAGATCGTTCCCACGAGGACTGGTCGTCACAATTCAAATCTATGATTCTCCTTAACTAATCCAACAAATAATGGAGCGAGTTACTAAGCACAATTCTATAAAAAACAATTGAGAACAGGGAAGAAAATTCAATCAGAGAGAGCACTAGGACTTTCGAATCCACCCCTAATTATCCTATCCCTTGTTTTATCTGTTGATTCACCCGAATCTAGATTGATATAACTTATATAAAGAAAATACAATCTGTATCCTTAGTCGGGCATACAAAATGTCTAATCTCCTAAAGCAATGCAATGAATAACACATCTCATGTCCTTGGTCGGGCACATAGGGTGTATAATTCATTAAAGCACCCTGTTTCTCCCTCTATAGGAAACCTGTTCATGTTCAGACACAAGCACCTAGAATAAGCATCCAGACAACATCCATATATAGACTTTGGTCAAGTTCATAAATGGAGAAGTACAGAATTTAAACCAATCAAGCACACTAGAGAGAGAAACAAACCAATCGAATCAAGGTAAAATCAACATATAACCAGAGTTATTCAAATTAGGGGCTTCATCTCAGCCCTAGCTAATGAATTTAGCAATCCATAAATTTAAATGGAAAGAAAGAAAAATAAAATTGATAAAAGGAGAACATCTCTCTCTCTCTTTCTTCCCTTTCTTCTTTCCCCGGCTCTGGATCTCCTTCCTGGCTCCCTGCTATCTCTTCTCTTTTTTCAACGTTCCTTGCTTTTATAGGCTGATAGAGTCAGTCATACGGAAGGCTTGTTTACGCAGCAGAGTTCGAAACTAGAAAGTCGGTTACGTGCGTAACTCATTACGTTGATGTATTGGTGGCCCCCACATATGATCTTTGATACAAAATCCACTCCGTTCACTGAGATCAGCACGGAAAAACGGTCAGACATGCCATTTTTCTTTTGTTTTGGTGTGGTCCACACAATCTTTTGTGCTACGTCCAACCTTAGTTTGAACAGTTAAAAACCGATCTCTGCCGCTATTTGAAATACCGCCCCCTAGGCTACAGTACTGTGGGCCATTGTGGTCTAATGGATGGTCCGAATTGGACTTTTGTCGCGTGATGGTGGACCACAACAGAAGATCGCAAGTCCCTATTAAGAAAAATGAAAACGGCAACTGGCGTATTTGAATTTGAGAAGGAGAGTCGGTGGTTTTTCTGTGGGACCCATGATCATAGTTATTTGAGAAATCCAGCCCGTCCACCGTATTCTTCTTGAAATTTTGGTCGGAAATATGTGATTTTCATCTATTGTTGATGAGACCCACATGATATTATTCTCTGCCGTCCATCCAACATTTAAACGGCTAGGATCCTAGTCTCTTTGTTTCTTCAAATATTTTTGCCTAGGCCTTGGTAATATGGGCCTTGGAAAGCCAATGGACGGTCCATATTGGACCCTAGAATCTTGATTGCGGCCCACAACAGAGGACCGCAGGTCCCTATTTTGAAACAGAGAACCACTCTTGCCATTTTTTTAATTGTAGTCGGTCAAACCGACTTTGACCGTGCGGTGCAATCTAGTGCACATCAAGTGCACTTATGCATTGTGCACTCTCAACTCCGGTGGGGTCCATGATGATGGATATGAGAGATCCGTTCCGTTCATCTCTTCTCTCATATCATTTAAACAGTAGGGACTAAAGTTGAGGTATTTCCAAATTGCAAGTGGGCCCAGAATCCATATTTTAGGGGCTGATCTGTCCATTGGGGCATTTCTAGAGTGATATAAGGGCTGAAATTTTATATGTATAGTTAACTTATGGCCCTCATCCCATGTATGAAGTTTTAAGTCAATCGGATGGCGGGAACCCTGTGATCTTGCATTCTGACTGGTTTTCAGGCCTGTTTAATGCGAGTGGCTGGAATTTCTCTGATCTCCGGCGTGTAAATTCTTCAATAGTGGTCCTCTGGAGTTCGTTCCTTACTTTGGTTACTTCAGAGAGTCAAATCCACACTTTTAGTACTCTTTTTCAGTCCACGCTCCTGATTGCATCCTACATCAAAAACACGATTAAAATACCCCATTAAGCATTATCATATATGTCAAATCAAGTAATAACAGGGTCTAATATGTAATATTCGACCCTCATCACAGGGACGGTGGGACTTGCCCCATACGTGTGGTGTCCACACCGTCCAGCAACATGGGACGGTGGGATCCACCAGGCATGTTGTATCCATGCCATCCAGTCCCTGGACGGTGGGACTTACTGTGATGTATATGTTGCACCCACGCCATCCAACGGCTATGGAGCCCACCTGATGTGTGTGTTTCATCCACATCGTCCAATAGGGATGGTGGGAATCCACCCTGAGGTATGTGTTTTATCTAAACCATCCAGCACCTGGACGTAGGATGGTGCTGGACGCACCTTAATGTGTGTGTTGTATCTCCACCATCCAAGTAAGGGACGATTGGACCCACTTGAAGTATGTGTTCTATCTAGGCCGCCCGTTAGTGGGCTGCTAATAGGGCCCACTTGTATATCCAGGCCGTCTAGCCGTCCAGTAGGGGCTAGGATGCTGCTGGACTGGCTGTCCAAAAGCAAGCCCACCCTCATATGTGTGTTGTATTGATGCCGTTTATTTGGTGGGACCCACTGTGATATGTATGGGCCATCATAAATCATGTATTTCATTTAGATAATCCATCTGTTCGACATCCAGCAAGCCCAAAATGTTGGATGGGCTGGACGTCCAGTAAGGGCCTATATATTTTATAACCATGCTATCCATTTATATGTGCGTGAGGTTGAAAGGGCCAAGCTATATGCCCTAGAGGGGGGGTGAATAGGGCAATGCCAAATAAAACTTAAAACAGCGGAATAATAAAAGATATAAATAACAATGCTGAAATAATAACAATCTCAAAGCACATGAAATATGAGAATGATACTAAATCAGTTCTAAGGACAACCTTACACCAAAAACCAATGGCTTATGGTAGGACAACCTTATTTCTAGAACGATCTAGAAAACACAAATGATATGAAAAATAAATCAAGAATAACTTAAAGAAATAAATCTTAAGTTATTACACCATTCAACCACACTTGCTTGAATTTGAAAATTACAACATTCATCCACAAAAGCAATCCACAATAATAAAGGAATAAATGAATAAAGAAATCAAGCACATCCACAACACAACGATATATAGTGGTTCGCCTGTGTGTTCACCAACTGTTAGCCAACAGCCACACAGAATGCTACTCCACTCCTAATATCCTCACACAGGGGATATTAGCATGCACTATCAAAATAGGTTTTCATAGGTTCACCTAAAACCTTCATAATTGTGTCTTTTTATCTCGGGCTTACACAATCCAAAAACCCCTACAATCTGAGTTTTCTGGCTCTCCTCAGATAACCAAAACAATGAGATTTTTCTGCAAATCTCAAACAAAACCAGAGAAAGTAAATTACAAAGTAAAATACCTGGATCTCCTTTTGAAGTAGCCCAGTAGAACCAATCGAAGTAGATGAATGATACGTCGTTCAATGTCCAATACTCACATAAAGAATGATTCTATGTCTAATTGATTTTAGATTAAATCAAGAAGAGCAAGGTCTATTTGATTTTGATCCCAGAAGAAGGAATATCACAAATTCCTCTTTTCTAAATAAGATTGGAATATGGATCAAAATCACAATAGAAAAATGCTAACAAAAGGAATATTAAATATGCACAATAGCTTAAAAAATAATCACAACTTATCTCAGAGTATAGCCTTAAGTCGCTTGAAGTGAATGGAATGGAATGAATAAACTTTGAAATTCGTGCATTATTTATAGCCTGAAAAATCCCATCTTCGACTGGTCTTAGAATCCTATGACTGGTCGTAGCGTCAAAGATTTTGAAAGATTTCTGCGGGATTAGATTTGTTATTCTCACGACTGGTCTTAGGTAGCCTACGACCGGTCGTGGACCACCTACGACTGGTCGTGAGACACTACGACTGGTTGTGAGACTCGAGATAAGTCGCTGGAGTTCGAGTCGTAGGACTACGACCGGTCAAAGGATGAGTCGTAGGACTTCCCAGGACTGGTCGAAGAAAGTCCAGGACTGGTCGAAGGACAACCAGGAAAATTCAAAAATCTGTAACAACTTAGGACTGGTCCTGAGAAACCTAAAACTGGTCGAAACAAAGCTAGGACTGGTCTTAAGATTTCTAGGACTGGTCTTAGAACAGTCACACCAAGTAAATTAAAATATTCGGATTATGTATCCAGAATGACCTATCATACAGACCAACCTAAGGTCAATCTAAGGTCAAACAAACCTTGAAGCGAGATGGACATTGAAGTCTTGAAGGTCTGTATTCTCAGATGATCTTGAAGTAGAAGCTTGAGTCGAGTTGATGGTCTTTCTCGAGCTTGGTACATTCTTGACTTGTCTTGATGAAGTCTTCTAATCTTGAACTTGATAGAAGCAAACTTGGAGTCTTCTATTCTTGTAGACTTCATTCATGACATGTATTGCAAACTTTCTTCATTTATGATCTTGTCTTGAAAACATTCTTCATTCATGATCTTGTCTTGAAGCAATGTGTAGTCACAAACAAGAAACACAAGAAGTACAAGACATATAGGTTTTGACACTACAAAATTTGACAACCAAAGGGATATGAAATCATAGCACTAACAGAGGTCCACCTTGATATATATGTTTCATACACTATGTTGGGCCATTTTCCAGGGCCGTTGGCCCCATTACTATGTAAGGTCCACCTAATGTCCATGACCAGCTTGTCTGTCTAGATTTTTGGAAGTCCAGCAGGCCCATCTGGGGCTAGACGTCCAACCATTGGAGCCCACCTTGTTATATGTGATATATGTACTGTCCACCCATTTTCTGAAGCACATGGGCTGACTTGAAAGGTCCAATATGATGTATGTATTGTATGTACCCTGCCCATCTATTTTCTCGGCCATGGGCTGCCCCATGAGGGCCTGTTATGATGTATGTGTTACACACACTTTCTACCCATTGTTCCTAGGCCATGTTCTGTCATATGAGGCCCTTGTGATGAGGCCCATTGTGATGTATATGAGGCCCTTATGATGAGGCCCATTGTGATGTATATGAGGCCTATGTGATGAGGCCCATTATAACGAGTATGAGGCCCATTATGATGTATGTGAGGCCCATTGTGATGTATGAGATCCTTGTGTAAGGCCCAATTATGATGTGTGAGTCCACCATGATGTATGTGATGATATTTATGTTGCCCATCCATTTTCTAGCTCGTATAAGGGCCATGGACCCCTCATTATAGGATAAATTCTAATGGGCCACACTCTAGGGAACAATGGTGATTAAATGTCCACGTTGTGAACCTCCCTAAGGCCTATTGATGAGCCCATTACCTTGGGAGCAATGGTGGTTAAATGTCTACATTGTAACCTCCCTAGGGCCCATTGTTAAGCCCATTACCATCCTTCCCTTATTGGGCTATCCCAAATCATTGGGCCCCATAAGTATTGCCCATCTCACCTTAGTGGGCTAACCCAAATTGTTGGGCCCCCAGTATTGATAATACCCCCCACCATGCCTTGTAGGATTGTCCAAACCTTGAAGACCACCTTGATGGGTGTGTTATATGCATATAGTTCATCCATATCCAGGCTGCGGGACTGCCTTGTGTGGCCCACCGTATTGTGTGTGTGTTGTTCATCCATTTTCTAGGCTTTGGGCTGCCCACCTTGACATATTGTTTTATACATGCTGCCCATCCACTTTCCCAGTTAGTCTGAAGGTCGTGGGCCCCACCATGAGTCAGATTCAACCCCAAGTGGACCACACTAATAAGCCACCCCCCCCCCCAGGGCCCATTGATAAGTCCCTTTCCCGTCCTACATGTGTGGTAGACAGACCTTGCCGTGTTGGGCTATCTCAAACTGTTGGGCACCCCCATGATGCCCATTTTCCCTTGTCGGGCTACCCCAAAACATTGGGCCTCACTGATAATGGTGCTTTCCACCATACCCTGTAGAACTACCCCAAGCTTTGGAACCCTCCTTGTGATTTCATATTGGGCCTTCCATAGTAAATGTGGTCCACCTAGATGCATGTGTTTGCCCAAGCCTAGTGGCCCAACCCGAGGCCCACTTAGATGATGAGTGGACTACCTAACCCATTTGCAAGGACACATAGTCCTAGATGAATGGATCCTACCGAGGCCCGCCTTGTATTCATAACACCCCCCTCCCCCCCCCCCAATAGAAAGCTCAGTTGTTACATGATTAAGAGAGTGAGGAAGCCCACTTGTTGTATACCCGCTTGACTCATCTCGTGTGATGTGCCCAACCATTGAATCAATTTTGAGGACTTCATGTTATGTATGTATCAACCATACCATCCATTTACCTTCTTAGGACAAGTGTGAGGCTCATCCTTGACATTTGTACATCATCATCATTCCCCCTTGACGTAGATAGAAGAATATGTGACATCAGGATGGGTATATTCACTATATAGGCCTACCTTGATGTTTGTGTTAGATATATCGTCCTTCTGTGGACCCCATCATGTATTGGGCCGATTAATGTTATATTTGTTATCATGCTAATGTGCTTAAGCTAGTAGGACACACTGAGTATATGCTAGCATAACATAATTACATACTTATTTTGAGTGATTAATCATAGCATGTATCATTGGGCTGATTGTTTATAGGACTCCCTGAGAGACGGAGTTGCCTCACCTGAGCACGTGGTATGCACAGGTTTAATGCTCGGAGCATGTCGTTTAGTTTACGCTCTTGGAATGTGACATTTATGGCTACTGTTGTTTGCCTTATCTAATAATCAGGCCAGTGTACTTTATTACATCATGATACATGCCCATGCACATCATATGTATGCTTGTTATGAGGAGTAGCATATGCCATTGGGCTGATTGATTATGGGGCTCCCTGTGAGACGAAGTTGCCCCACACGAGTGCGCAATACGCGTAGGTGTGATACATGATTGGATTGTATGGCTCAAGCATCTTGCGATTTATGTCATATATGTGCCCTAGCGACATCAGGCTTGTGGCCTCCACAGGTACATCGTGAATGGCCAGAGGGATACTAGAAATGTTTGGTTCTAACATATAGGCATGTTATATGTCCATGGGTGAAAGTCCCAACACCCTTGTGGCCAAGGGATGCTCCAACGTCTAGACCGAGTGGATACATGAGTGCCTGAGTGCTGAATATCAGTAGGCCGCATCTCCCACTGTATCGGGGTCGGTTAGAAGGGGATGTTGCCTTATCTGCCTGAGGGTAGGGAGTAAGTTAGGCTAAGTTTGACCAGCTCGAAAATGGGTCTACTATCAATAAGTCGGGTAAATATTGGCAGACTACTGGCCAGGCGGGTAGTGAGGTCTTTTCCACTTGCTGAGCTGCATGGTCAGGAAGGGCGACAGCCAGTTTGGAGTGTACTAGACCCGGGTGATGATCCAAAGATGTACGGTACTGATATGTGGACTTACTGAGCAGGAGTTGCAGACTCAGCATTTGACTCATTCATTCAATCACTATCCATGCAGGCTGGTGGTGCACAACCAAAACATTATATGTACCTTTACAATGGCCAGGATTTTAGTTGAGGTGCGTGACCAACCTGAGATAAGGAGTATACCACATTTAGTCTAGCTATCCAAATTTAGGTATGAGACTGATTTAGATAGAAGTCCCTTGTGATGAACCCCACAGTTTGCCATACCACATACTATCATCCCGACTACACACTCCAGCTTTGTCATTTCTTTTGCATTTGCATATTGCATTGCACCCTCAGCATATGACATTTGGTTTACTATGATTCTGCATTGCATGGCCTAGATATGGCATTTGGCTTATTATGTCTTTGCATCGCATAGTCTAGATGAGGCTGATGGAATCTATGGACTTACCAGTATTTCCACTTGCTCTGATATTTATATGTTTGGGACATGCATTGCACACACATATACCACCTTCTAAGCTTCTTGTAAGCTTATGCACGATAGATACGTGCAAGTGACGCTAGGACACAGCCGAGCTGAGGCAGGAGAGTGTAGCTGAGCTTCTGGAGTTTTGATATCTATATTGTATTTTCCTTTTATGTATTATATTCTAAAGTTTTTTTTTATTATAGTGAATATGTGATAATGATGTTGCTCTTGTGATTTGGGTACACTTGTGGTTATGCTTCTTTATAAAAAAATTCACAATGAGAAATCCTCCTTGTAGGATCTTAGGATTGGAATCTGGTGTATGGGCACTGGGAGCCGAGAATGAGGTACTACGGAGGCTGTCGACACCGAATTCGGTGATCAGGAATTTCGTGAGCCCAATATCCAAGTTTGGGGCGTGACACTTGTCTCGTTCTTTCATTTTCTCTCTTTCTCTTTCCTTTTCCTTTTCCTTTCTTTTCTCTTTCTTTCTTTCTTTCTCCTTCTCTTTCTCTTTCTTTCTCCTTCTCTCTCTTTCTTCTCTTTCCTTTTCCTTTCCTTTCCTTTCCTTTCTTTTCTTTTCTTTTTCCTTTCCTTCTTTCTTTCTTTCTTTCTTTTCCTTTCTTTTCTTCTTCCTTTTCTTGCTAATATGTCCAGCAGGGAGCTGGACGTTGCTCTCTCTCTCTCTCTCTCTCAAGTTTCTTTCCCTCTCTCTCTCTCTCTCTTTCACTATATCTTCAAGATGTTGGAGCGAAATGCTTTTATAGGCGTGAAAAACTCCCTGACGTCTCGTGCGTAAACCTTATGTAATCACGTTTTCACAGCAAGGAAAACGGATGCAGCTACCTGCGTAAGGGTCCATAATAGTTTAGGTTTCTTACTTGGTTTAAAGTGGAAAGGGCTAGTCATCAATCGGATTTGTCATGTTCATAAGATGGATGATCTAGATCTTTCAGGGAGTCATTGATAGTGGGTACCATCTTTGTTTGAATCAACGGTCAACTTCAAACTGTAATATTAGTCGCGACTTGCGACTTGAACTCGAAGGAGAGCTTGCGTCCGTCATTGGTTTTAACACGAATTGATTGCATAGAGACAGTCCACATCTACTATTGTATTTATAAGGCCCTGGCCTATCAAATGGATAGCTCGGATTAACGAATGGGCCCCACTTGAAGGTGGTGGGTGTTTCGATCGCACGGAGAAGATAACCCAGCCGTTAATGGTGGATCATCGTTGGATGGCTGATCCAATGATCAGTAGTGATTAGACAGTGTGAATAGGTCCCATGATCACCATGGGACCCATCGAACAGATGATGATAAGCTTTTATCTGATGGGTTCGAGATTCGCATGTGGCAGTGATGGATATCCATTTAGCTTTTGAGAAAACCCTAGTACGAAGGTCTAGGATGCCTTGGGATGTGCGGTTAAGATGAAATGGCGAAGGCACACAGATTTCCAGTTGTGGAAAGGAGTAGGAAACGGAGTCTTTCTGTTTTTGAAAAATCAACCGCACACAGCCTAACTTGTGGCTGAGATTGTGTGCGTGTGGGAGCTTTTCTGTTTACCAAATGACCTAGGGTACGGTCAGTTTTGGTCCTTGTTCACAACCTTAAGTGTAGGGTCGCGATGTAGTAATAACTCGGTAAGATTGAGGTCGAATCCACAGGGACTAAACTTGTATGTATTCTGAAAATAACTAGAACTAGAACTAGAAAAAGATCTAAATTGAAATCTGAATAATTGAAAGTAATGGTGAATAATATTGATTAAAACTTATGAATTTAAAGGTGAGAACTAGGGTGCCAAGGATCCACTTGTAGTTATCAAGATGCTACCTTACTTGATTCAATAAACACAATTGGAATTGGAGTCCTATCCTATCCAATTGGAAGATAAAGCAGTTTAAATTAAATCTAAACTTTGCATTGATCTAATTCTCAATGGAGGAGAATTGTGAAGATTGGAAGGGATTTTATCATCCTACCATGCCTAGGAGCTGATGGTGAACAATGGGATTTACCAATCTCACTATCTCAAAACAGGAAAAGGAGATATCTAAAGCTATCCAAGCATCTATTGTAATTTGAGTCACAATAAATCATAGAAAATTGAATATATTCCGTTAATATAAAACTAGAAATCAATGAAGTTTAATAAGAACAAGAATCAAAGTAAAATAAACACCCCAATACGCTACAAGCTTCACCTCTTAACCCTAGCTAAGAGGTTTAGCCAACCATATACATGATTGAAACTAAATCTCTTAAACAAATCATGAAAAATAAACTAGGGAAGAATAAAAACTCTTTAGCAGCTGCTCCACCCTCGTGCTATGCTCCTTAAGACCTTTCCAAACCCTAGAAGATGCTTTGGAGGATCCTAAGGAGTCCTATTTATAGTTGTGGAACTCCAACTTTTGCACCGAGTTGGAAAAATCTAGAAACTGCCTCTAATTTACATACTCTATGCAGTTTCTAAAAATAGACTCGAAGTTTAAACCACCTCAAATTTATGCACTCTACGCAGTTTTCAAAAATAGGCTCGGAGTTTCAGAATATGCCTTTTTAGGATAATTTCAAAAATATGTTTGTTTTTAGGACAATTTCAGGATTCCTTTTCTTCACTTCAAATCTTTGATTTTCTTCATTCCTCACTTAGTTTTCTTGTATCTTTGACAAGTGAATTCTTCATTATTGACTTCCAAATCTCCAAATCTTTATTTAGTAATATTTTGAGCATAAATTTTCCTTTTGGCATCAATTTCACCTTTAAGCTCTCGAAATCACCTCGCACATGAAAACATGCATAATTAAATCGATTAAGTACTATCATTTTTATAAAACCAAGGTATAAATAGGGGGGAATATGTAATATTTCACACTCATCAGTCCTTCTATAGGATGGACGGCTTGGATCATCCTTACGGATGATGGTGATGGCCCCTAGATCATCACAGCAAACGATCATCCAATGTTGGCGGGAGAAAGGAATTTTGAATTCCTTTTCTTTTGCAAAAATCATCAAGTCAAACCATGTTTGACCCGACTTCAAGTTCGGTGCATTGCCGGTGCACGTGCACTGTGCATATGCATTTGTAAGTGGGGTCCACTTGTGATGTTTTCGAGTGAATCCACTATGTCCACATGAAGGGAAGTACCCAACTACGACTGTCTATGCGGTTTCTTCAGTCGATGGACACCAAGATCAATGGTCATAAGCTGATTTGTTTATTGGGCTACTTTCACAATGATCTAAGGGCCGAAATTTGACGTGTATGGCTAATCCATGATACATGGGCATAGTGTAAAATTTCACATTAAATGGATCATGGGAACCACGTGATCTATGAATCAAGGGTCTAGATTAATGGTATTTTCATAATTATTACTAATCTAGGAGTTTTGTGACATCTAATTGTTCTACAAGGTTGTAGGCATGTTTCTAAGTTATTCTTATATAAGAACTTCAATCTAAATCATTATGGATGAAGGGTCATTCATTGATTTAGTTAAGGTACGTATATCAACCCACATGATCAATGGTCGGATGACTTGATCTGTGAATGGAGCCTATAAATGGTCAGATTCATTTTAGGGATTGGATGTAAGGTTAGGATAGTTGAACTGGTATCATACATATGTACATGTTACGTTAAATTTAATGGTAACACTCAAGAACTTTCAATACTTGGGTATTAAAATGTTCGGGGTGTTATAGATCGTCAAAAGCTATCAAGAAGAATTTAAGAACCTTGCCAACTGCGTTAAAGGATGGTTAGATTGGACTCTAATGGGCAGCTCGAATACAGTGTCTCATACCACCGTATTCGGCTCACGAGTTTGGGTTGCTCAATGGTCACTACGGGGAGGCACATGGCCCCAGCATAGGCCGACAGCTCAGCCACGGTGTCCCATACCACCATGTCCGGCTCATGAGTCTTAACGGATCGAGGTACCATGGTTAACGGGATTTTCACTGGTAAGTTTGGAACCCTAGGTTCAAACAGTAATGACCTGACATGGTGAACACACATTCGACATATCGGGTTAATTGACGAGCCTGACTAGCTCGAGCGCACAACAAGTTGGGCGATATAAAGCGTAAAAGCACTCCGTGTGGCCAACCACTACCGCCAACCGAAGTACGACTCGGGTTCGTCAGACACATCCATTGTGGCGACATGAATCTCAGCCACAATCTCAAGTCTGGTACCGAATGTTTGGACTATAAACATAGTCCCAAACTCAAACAGTTCTCATCAATAGCATGTGGAGTTAAGCATGATAAACAAAGTAACAAAAACATGCTAGGAGGTATGTCATAAAGCATGTTATAAAGCATGATATAAAGCATGTTATAAAGCATGATATAAAGCATGTTATAAAGCATGTAGTAGAGCACTATACAGATAGGGATACAAATACATATACATCATATGTGAGTGGTTGTAGTAAACAACCACATGGAGGAAATCCTACATGTCTCTAAGGTAGTCGAGAATTCCATCTCAGCACCGACCTACGGTGCAAACATCCAAGCATATGCTCTCACAAGCATTTACACAAACACTTGGAGTACGCTATTTCAACATACATGACGTATGTTAGTAAAACATGTATTAGGGCTATTCTTTCACCAAGCTAGCATTTTATCCGCGTATATCGTAATCATACAACAAATAATCATGACAATTGCGTTTCCAAAATTTACACATACGGTATTTCTAGAATACACAATTTTAACATACATAGTATTTACAAGCGAACATGTATTACGACGATTCTTTTCGCCAAGCAATTAATTTATACTCACATAATATATTTATACAACAATTAATCATGATAAATACATCGCTAAAATATACCCGTATATGGTACTTCTTACAATACCGTATTTCTACATACATGGTGTATATTAGTAAACATGTATTTAGGCGAACCCTTTCGCCAAATAAGTATTTTATCCATACATCATATATCCATACGTCAAATAAACATGTCAAACACATTTCCACAAAAAAATACGTATACGGTATTTTATACAAATACCTAGAGTATGTGAAATTCCAAATTCTACAATTCTAATCGAAACAGAAAACGAAAAGCACTTTGTACATGTGCAATTGCATGCAAATCATGAATCTACCATTAACTGACATTGAAAGCGTTGAAAACCGCAACTTATACACCTAAAGTCCTCACCTTATCTCTTGGAATTTCAACGAATCAGCAAGGTTGGATGAGCTTCCGTATTTGGGAGTTTTCTAGCCTAAGGAGTGAAATCGGTTAGCTATTTCACTACCTATAGCCTATACACTTCAAATCAGACCTAGGGTTCGGGTTTCTCACCTTAAAACGGAGTTGATATCGCCAAAAAAGTACCTGGAAAGAGGCGGTGCAGGCCGTGCGATGATTGAAAGCAGTAGGAGGAAGGTGATCCCACAAATCCCAAGTCTTCTCTCTCTTTTCTCTCTCTCTCACTAGGGTTTTATCCCAAATTCGTATGGCTGTGGGAGGGGCTGTTCTAAGGCCCTTTTATAGCCTAAAACCTCCCCAAAATAGACTCAGGTTCAAGGGTTACTGTTATTATAAGCATTTCGGCGATGTTTCAGCTCAAAAGAGTGTTTCTGGTGGCCCCCCTTGAGCCAAACGTCAGACTTAAGCTCACCACTCATGAATCCACGTGGGATTATGTTTTCAACTTGATCAGATTCCCAGATCACACGTGGCGGACCAGCTTCAGTTCAACGATCAGTGGGCCACGATCCGAAATTTCAAGTACATGTAAATGTTCCTGAAATTTTTTCCTGATCCGAGGGTGTAATTTGGTCTGATTCGACGGTCTGTTGTTGCTTATATTGATCCGCAACCGAATGATGCCAGATCACTATTCCAGATATTTATTTTGTAAAGGAAAGAGTGATTTTCACACTCCCTCACTCCGGACTCAAGCGAATAGCCGTGGGACATCGACTGGACCTGATTTCCGAGATGGTTATCGAGCCGAGCGAGGCGGTAATAAGTCCTTAAGCGTTAATCAGATTTTCGATGTGCAGTTTAGACCTAATACGAAGTTTCAAGTCATTCCCGAGAATAGCCGGGTAATGAGTTTGATCCTAATCTTTAGGGTAACCTAGCGTCAATGATTCTACAAGTTTTGGGTCTTGCAGATCGTATTTAAAGCGATCCCAACAGATTTCATGGCTAATCGAGTTTAGCACTTAGTTAACTTTGTTAAATTTCTAAAGGATTTAATCCTAATTGATTTCTGGTCGAGGTGGTACTCGAGCCAAAGTACGGAAATTTACGGGTCGTTACATACTTGGACATACTTGCTGAAAACGCACAATCATGGGACACTTACCCAAAATCAAGCACCACTTCTAGGCCCACTCAATCAAAGGAGAGGTGCAGATTATACCTTCTGAAAGAGGATGATGATATCAATGCTAAGTGTCTAATCTCATAAGGAAATTTGAGGCCATGGACTAAAGAAGGATAAAGCTAAGGAAACTGTTTGCGGTATTTGTGCTTGCAACATTCATACAACTGAAAATTGTCCAACAATACCTGCATTTCAAGAGGTATTGAATGAGCATTCCAATGTCATGAATAATTACCAATGACCCTTCAATGGACCTACCTCCAATATATATAATCCTAATTAGAGAAATCATCCAAACTTCAGTTGGAGGAATGGACAAACTGTTACCCCTCAAGTTTTCTTTAATCAAATTTCAAATCAAGTAAAACCTTAAGAAGAACTGGTTCAAAATCCTACACAAACTCAGGAGCTTACTCAAGCAATACGAGAACTTACAAAATTTATGCAAAAGATGGATTCATGTCTTACAGTTATAGAAAGGGGCATGCTTTCGGATCAACCTCTCCCCAATCCCAAACCACAATATGAGATAAGCGATCCAAACTCTTTAAATTAGATGGAGCAAGCTAAATCTATCACCACTCTTAGGAGTGAGAAGACCATTGACAAAACTATTCCGATTAGGGCTGAAAAACCTGAGGACCCAGAAGAGGACAATGACGATAGACCAAGCATTGCTCCACAAGAATTAGAACCGGAACTTCAAGGTAAGCCGATTGCACCATTTTCTAATGGTTAGTTGCACCAAAACCTCTTTCTAACTCTCAGGACATTTTAGAGGTGTTGAAACAAGTGAAGGTCAATATTCCTCTACTTGATAATATAAAACAAATACCTTCATATGCCAAATTTCTGAAAGACTTGTGTACGACTAAGAGGCGGCGAAGTATCAAAAAGAAAATTTTTCTTACAGAAAAAGTGAGTGCCATCCTAAAGAAAGATGTGCCATAAAAGTACAAAGATCCCGGTAGCTTGACCATCGCTTGTGTAATTGGGAACTACTGGATTGAGCACACACTTCTTGACTTAGGAGCGAGCGTGAATCTAATCCCGTACTCGGTCTATGAACAACTGGGTCTAGGTGAATAAAACCCACCCGGACCACATTAAAACTTGCACTACAAAAAAAAGGGGCAAAGGATTCAGACCACGTTAGTTTTTTACTACAGATATAAACCTTAGTTATGGTTGCTACGGTTTTAATCCGTAGCTAAAAAGTTAATACACCAATAATAATTAATAGTGTTGTAAGGGGCTCTATGAGGCCTAAAAAAACTATATGTTTTATCTAAGCCATCCATATATTTGTAAATATTACTTTAGAGGATGAAAAAAAAAATCAGCTAGATTAAACGCTCAGGTGGACCACATGGTAGGAAACATGGATATTAAATTACAGTTGCTTCTTATGGTGTGGTCCACCTGGGCCTTCAATATACCTGAAAGTTGGTATCATAAGTTATAATAATTTATTAAAATTATTCATCGGAATGGATAAACTAAATACATCATGGTGGGCCCCACGGAGCTCCTGTCCGGACCGTCTTTGTCCGTCCGTGAGAAGACGCCCAAAATTTGGGAGCGCGCTCAAAACAGAGCCACACCCAAAGATGGGTATTTCACACACTCTCTCTATCTCTCTCTCTCTTCGTTCCCTAATCAGAGTATTCCCAAAGCTCCTTTCCCTAATCCTCTCTCTCCCTCCCGATCTCTTCTCCATCTCTCTCATTCTCCTTCCTCTCTCTACAATGCATCAGCAGTGAAGAACATAGGCCGTGAACACCCTCTTCTCTCTCTCTCTCTCTCTCTCTCTCTCTCTCTCTCCATTGCAACAGCCGTGAATCTCCTACTCAAAGAAACACACGCCGTGAAGCTCCTCTCCATAGGTTTGATATCTTCTTCTATTTGTATCTCTTTTCCTGTCTTTCAGATATGATATGCGCTAACTGTTTGATGAAATGGCATGCTATCTGTTTGTCGAAATGGCTGGATGAGATTTTTTTTAATCTTCTGTAATTTTAGATACATGCTAACGGCCTGTTCACGGATAGCTTCGCTTCAAAGAGGCAATGAAATTCATGCTCGGTCGATCCGCATCGGGTCCTATCTTGATGTGTTTGTCATGAATGCTTTGACTGACATGTATGCGAAATGTGGATGCTTGAACCTCTATTTTGTGATCCTAACCCTTGAACATTGGTCCCTTTTTTTTTGCAAGTTTCCTTTATTTACAAGCCACATCTCAAATAGAAACCAGCAAGAAACCAAGTGCTTCTCTTTATAATCAATAATTATCCAAAACAAAGCCTACCAAATAAATCAATTGCACCAATTTGTTTCCTCACTTGATCTTGATTGTCTCATTTCGTGCAATTTATTAGCACCCACCCACAGAGAACCCTACACACACAGAAACACACACAAAATGTTCCCATAAGGTCAACCTCAGTGTAACTCACACCAAGGTCAAGCACTGCAGGCCCCACCGTGATGTGTATTTGGTGTGTAAACCATCTGGTTGCTCCCCTCTTAAAAGGGGAATGTCCTAAAAATCAGCTAGATCTATTTTCAATCCAGAATAAATATGCCTGAGCAGTTGGGAATAGAATTTTCAGGCATTAGCTAAAATGATATTAACAAAATGAATCATGTGGCATAGAAAAGAATCACTATTGCATGAAACATCGAACTGCCTAAGTGGAAAATTCACAAATGAGAAAAGCCTTAGCCAAAGAGAAACCTCCATCACATAAAGAAATCATAATCTAACTAACTATTTTGGAAATGGCCTTCTAAGCATTTATGCTGGGAATCAAAACATGGATTAGAAACCATAGGGAGAAAACATAGATTCTGGAAGTTCCATATGCATTTACTTTCTAAAACAATTTTCATAGAAGGAAAATATATACTGCATTTTTTATATGGAAACAGGTGTTTCTGGAAATAACATGATCATTTTTGTAAGAACTCTAACAATGTTGTGATCTTAATACAGTTTTCTTGGCACCTTTGTCAGCCATCAAACTGGGACAAGATCTTAACGAATGGCTTGGGGCAACTGGCCTTGCTAAGTGTCCGGATGTAAGAGGCGTGATTGCACCGTAAGTTACTATCCATCATTGTCACATTTAATGTATGCAGATCTTCAATGCCATGACCATTTTCACTATTGTAGTTTATTGATCTTTTGGTGGTATCCAAACTACAGGCATGCTAGTTACT
Source organism: Magnolia changhungtana (assembly GCA_030180095.1). Lineage (NCBI taxonomy): Eukaryota > Viridiplantae > Streptophyta > Magnoliopsida > Magnoliales > Magnoliaceae > Magnolia > Magnolia changhungtana. The sequence goes on from JASAUF010000446.1 coordinate 8,625,271, forward strand.
CGTACTCAAGTTGTTGTGCAACATATGCATTTGCTAACATAGATCCAGCTCAAATGTGAGTGTTCTCTTTATTTTTGTTTGGGACTTTCTGGTTTACATCCATCATGAATCTGGATAATATTATGATGATTCGCAATATTATTTTTGAAGTACATCTCCCTATAGATTGGTTATCTTGTATAAGAGAACCTTTTGTCGGTTTGATAGTTGGGGGTCAATGATTGAATGCCCAACTAATCACTAAAGAAAGTGGAATCCTTGATAAATGTGTCCAAATCAAATCATTCATAAGTATGTTTCTTGGCATAGCAATCTGTAAATGGAAATCTGCTTAATTTTCATTGATCTTGCGCTTGATTTTAGATTTATTTATTTATTATTATTTTTTTAATACTTAAAATAGATCTTTTTGTTGGTAGCTATTTACTCAGTTGGTCTTCTTTTCATTACATTCTCATTCTAAGAGTATATTTCTTTATGTGAGATAGTATGAACAACCATTCTGCCTGCATTCTATCCAATGCCCTGAAAAGTGCCTTCTGGAAATTTTGGATTGGTTGACTCCTAAAATGATCCGATTCTTAAACTGGGGTGCATCACAAGTCCTCATCCAACCTAGACGAAGCTTAGAGAGTAGGAAAACAAATAGTGCAAGTGGAAAACAATTCGAGCTGAGTGATGTTTTGGATTAACAAATAGATAATCCTATCTGTATGGGGCTGACTGCAGTTTGGCTCAAGAAGAGAACTGGCCAGCTTCATTATGTGGCTGAATCTAATATAAAAAAGACCCTGAAATTGATATTCTTTTAAAGTTCAACAATGGAAAACTCGTTATCCTTTTCTGTAAAGGTGGAGCTGTGGAATCATGAAATGAGTAAGCAAGTGGGTAACAAATGGAGTCAAGTGATGTTTTTGATCGACACATGATTGAACCTTTCTGCTGTGCTGTTCACTCCCCAAGTATAGGGTTGTGATGTAGTAATAAACTCGGTAAGACCGAGGTTGAATCCACAGGGACTGAAACCTGTACGTAGTCTGAAAATAACCAGAACTAGAACTAGACTAAGATGAAATCTAATCAGGTGAATATGAAGGAATAATGGTAAAATATTAATCTAAAAATGGTGAAATTTAAAGGTAGGAAACTAGGGATTCAGAGGATCACTTGTAGAGATCAGGGCAATCTTATGCCTGCTTCAAGAACTCAACTATACTTAGAGTCCATCTTCATCTAGTTGAAGGGTGTAACCATAAAAACCAAACTGAACTTACTTTGATATAGTTTTTAAGAGATGAAAGGTATATGAATTAGAATGGATTCCATCACCAAACCATACCCATGAGACAAAGTAAACAATAGAATTAAACTAATCCACAACCAATTAGATAGATGTATGAATATTAGGAAGGGTTCCATCACCAACCATGTTCAAGGGGCGATGGTGAACAACAGGGTTTTCTGACGTCATAATCAAAATAATGAAAGGAACATGCTCAAAGCTATCACAGACCTATTGTAATTTCAGTCACAACAGACCATTAAAAACTATGAAAATTCCTTATAATCAAACTAGAATTCAAGGATAGTTCAACAAAACACGAATCAAAGCAATGTAACCACCCCATCACGCTACAAGCTTCACCTTCCGTGCTTCCCTACAGAGGTTTAGCTTGATATGGGCATGAAAAATCTCTTAGAAAATGACATGATAAAAGAATTAATAGAAGAAAAGGAAAAACTCTTCAGAAGACTAGCCATTCACTCCACGTTCTCTCCCTCTTTCTCTCTCTTTCTTTGCTCCACAGCTTCCCGTCCACCTTCTAGCCTCCACGACTGCCCAGATCTGATCAAAAGATGCCCTCTCTCTCTCTTTCTCTCTCCCTTTTATAAAGGCAGCAAGGATAGGTCGGTGGTGCATGCAAAAATCTTCTCCTTTCGCAGTGAAACCGTAAAACTTCTTTGCACAACAAGGCTGCAGCAATGTCTTGGACAGCCTTCTGATTTTTCTTCCAAATACGTCTCCATGGTTGGAGTAAATGGCCCCTTTCTGAACTTTTGGACGGTCCAGATCAACCATCCAACTGTGATCATGATCACATAACCGACCCACAGCGTTCGGTTGTCCGGACTGCGTAACCGACACAAGTCAGCTGCGCTGCGATGCTCGATGGACCCCACAGTGATGTTTTCAGCGTTATCCACCCCGTTCATTGGATTCCTGGTGAAATTTCGGTTGGAAAGGAGTAGTTTTGGTCGAGTTTTGCTGCGGTCCACTGTAAAAAATTAACTCACCGTTCATCCTCTGTTTTCCATCAATCTACGCGTGTACACGTTCATGGGGCCAAAAGGCGACCTTGGCGAGGGGTGTGGCCACCCTATGGATCATATGGACAGCTTGGATCATCCATTTGGATTATGGGTGGGCCCCGCTACTCAAACCCGTCGAAACCACGTCCATTCGCTGTTGCTGGTGCGGAAGGAGTCGGGTCAGCCGACTTTGACTGGGATTCCTGGTCTAGTGCAACTTGCGTGCAGACGTGCTGTGTACACGCACGTCCCATGTGGGGTCCACCGTGATGTGTGTGAAAAATCTGCTCCGTCCATCCTTTTTCCACCCTATTTAAGGGGTCGAGACCAAATTTGAACTATATCCACATATCAAGTGGGCCCCAAATTGAGGATTTATGGGCTGATCTGTCCGTTGGGCCACTTCCACAAGGATACAATCGTAGAAATTTTACATGTACAGTTAATTTATGGACCTTAGACCATGTATAAAGTTTCGAACCGAACGGATGGTGATAACCCTGTGATCTCGCATTCTGGACAATTTTCAAGCCACTTGAGCTTCAGTTTTTCAATTTTCTTAGATCTCTAGCATGTAAATCTGTCGATCTTGGTCCCCTAGAGTCCATCCCTTGCCTTGGTGACGACGGAACATTAAATCCATGCTTTTAGTACCCTTTTCAATCTACGCTTATAAATCCACCTTACAACGTAAACATGATTACAACAAGCCGTTAAACAGTATTATGTTCATATATCCAGGTAATAACTGGGGTTTAACATGCAATATTTGAACCTCAACATAACCCTCAACCAGCATCTTGCTAGTCCCGAGCAAAGTATGCGAAAAATAAGTTGAGAATTACAGGACAATTTCTATAAACTCAGGTGATTTTTGAAAAACAATCCAGATCTTAAAGTTTTAAGATTTATGAATGTTGGGCATTATTTTCTGTAACGCCCTGAAAATCGAGGGTCGAGTAGCAACTCAACTCCCGAGTTCCAAAACATCACTTATGCAACATATATGCTTATGATTGAATGTTGTCCGTGTTAGTGCGTTAATCATGAGTGGGATTATACCAAAACAGTAATTCATACTCCTGATCAATTAATATAGCGTAAGCAGAAGACTAAAAGATGTATTTATAGACGTGTATGAGCCAAAAGTTCACGATCGGTCTCCAGAGTATGAATACATCACTGAGTCACCAAATACATGTAATAGTTTAAAAATCAAAATGTCAAAAAATAATAATTCAACTACAATGATAAACCCTGTAGCCCCGTCGATCCGGACGGCCTAAGCGAAATCGCCGGAGAACTGCATATACGAGAACTCGTCCTGATCGTCATAGTAATTAGGCTCCGCCTCTGAGTCATATCATCATTTATAACTAAGACAGGGTCTGGTGGGTGTTCAGAACACCGTCCCAGAATGTGGGAGTGAGTGATCAACTCAGTGGAATCATATAGCAAAGGTTAACATGTTATCAACTTAGTCAAGCAGTAATGATAAAGCAGACATATCAGACATTCCTAGATACTCTTATTAATGCAAGGATGAAATGTATTCATGATGCATGCCCTCACTTATACTCCCACGTGCGACACCATCTTACGGTCGCGGCATGCTTTCTTCCCTCTGTTCTCTTCAACCCGAGGCACATGCAGTGCGATGTTATGAGCATGATTACTAGGTTTTTATTAGTCCTTTTTATATAGTAGGATTGAGAAACTAAGGTACCTCCATTATATCAATACCCAATAATGATCCATTCTAGGGTCGTCAATCCTAGTAAATCTCATACGATGTTGCGGTTCTAGGTCACTGCAAAGGGCTCGTCATCTCGATGCAGTATAGGCCTAGTTTATACTCTAGTTTCTACGGAAAGGCTCGTTGCCTCTACGCAGGCTCAAAGTATGCTCGAAGTCACTACAAAGGGCTCGTCACCTTATCAGTGTAGGCCGACAGCTCGAATACAGTGTCCCATACCACCGTATTCAGCTCACGAGGCGTCCATACATGGAGAACATACATCGGGTCAATCGGGTTGCTTGATGAGCTCGACTAGCCCGAGCGTACTACAAGTTGAACGACATGAAGTGCGCAAGCACTCCGCGTGGCCTAACCACTGTCGCCAACCAAAGTACGACCTAGATTCTCTAAGCACGTCTCGTGTGGTGAAACAACCTCAACCACCTAATCAGGGTCGGTTACCGATTGCCTGGACTATATCATAGTCCCAACCTTATTCCATTCCAACAAGTAATCATAGGAGACAGTCACAGCAGTAATGAACGAATAATTCTATTCTTGCAATCATATAAGCATGTCGTGAGGTGCAACACAAACATGATTTCACGTGCATTCATTCCATAAATAAAACAGATATCATAATGTAAACATACATGGAGGAAATCATACACATAATTAAGGTAACCGAGAAGCATATCTCAATCCTCATACAAGGTATTCCCTAGTAACAACTAACTTATTCAGACATTTCTACATTCACTTAGACTGCACACATCTTCATACATGTTGTATGTTGGTTATGCATGTATTAGACCAATTCCTCTTACTAGGGAGTTGCCCCATATACCACACACATATACCCAAGGCGGATAATCATGGCATGCACGAATCCGGGTTCCATACTCATTTAATCATTTCCACAAACATGTGGGCTACACCATTTAACCTATATAGCGTATATAGGCCGTGGCATTATTTAGGGCAAGTCTTTTTGCTAGGGAGTTGTCGCATACATAACAAGCATATAGTCACAGCAAATAATCATGTTAGACACAAATCCAAATTCCATACGTATTCAAATATTTCAATACGTACATAGAATACACTATATTCAACATAGCTCATATATAATCGTAAAGCGAAACAAATGACACATTTTGCATGTGAAATAGCATCCACGTCAAGAATAAATCATTAACCGACATTAAAAGCCTTGAAAACCATAACCTATACGTCTATAGTCCGCACCTTACGCCGTAGAAGCGTAACGAATTCGATAGAGATCTAAGTCTTCGTCAATGATGGAATGACAACCTATAGCACGAGTTGAGTCAGCTATTTCGTTACTAGCGACAATTGAAACCCTAGAACAGATTAGGGTGAGGTTTTCTTACCTAAGAACGAAGTTAGAATCACCGGAAGAGCAATTTGGTAGTGATGGATAGGCACGTAGAATAGCGGAATAAAATCCCAAGAATAAACTCCTAGTTGCTCACTCACTCTCTCTCTCTCTCTCTCTCTCTCTCTCTCTCTCTCTCTCTTTCCTTCTCTTTCTTCTTTCTTCTCCCTCTAGGTTTTCTCAAATTCGTATGGGATGAGAGAGAGGGGGTTTAAGGTCCTTATATATGCCCAAAACAAATGAAAATAGCCTTAGGGCCGTGGTATACTTAGGTTATGTCCAAAGAGCATATGTTTCAGCTCAACGGAGCACTTCCGGAGGCCCCTTTTCTGCGTACGGTCGGACTTAAGCTCCCTTATGTTGGATCTAGGTCAAGCTGAGTTTTCGGTCTGATCGGGTTTACAGATCACCCGTGGCGGACCAGTTTCAGTTCAACGATCCACGATCACCGATCAGGGCCACAAGTACACTGACCTGTGTATGAAATTTCCCCTAATCCGAGGGTGTATTTGGGTTAGATTCTGACGGTCTGAATCCTTATATTTGGCCCGCAAGTGACACGATTAAGATTACTTAAATTCATATTTCATTTCTAAATATATTCACATTTCTCACACACTTTGCTCTGGGCTCAAGTTGTCCACTTCTAGATACTATCTGGATTTAATTTCCGACATAGTTGTCAAGCCCAGCAAGGCAGTCCTAAGCGCTTAGTCTCGTGGTCATCGGATTTTTGACGTGCGGTCCAGATCCGATACGAAGTTTTAATGTGCTCCCGAGAGCAACTGGGTAATGATATTGATCCTAGATTTTAGGATAACCTAGCGTCAATGATTTTACAAGTTTTGGATCTAGCAAATCGTATTTAAAGTGATTAGTGCTGATTTCACATGTAATCTAGTTTAACACTAGTTAATCCTCGTCTAATTCTTAAAAGATTTGATCTAAAGTGATTTCTGCTTGAGGTGGTACTCAGGTCTTTATACGGATTTTTTCAAGACGTTATAATCTACCCCCCTTAAAGAAAAATTTCATCCTCAAAATTAGTACCTTTTCGTACTCCTCGAGAATCTGAGGGTAGTTCTTTCTGACCTCGGCCTCTGTCTCCCAAGTAGCCTCTTCCTCAGTGTGATGCGTCCACAATACTTTCACAAGTGGGATGACCTTGCTACGCAACACCTGCTCCTTCCTGTCTAGAATACGTGTCGGTCGCAACACATATGTAGTGTCCTCACTCAACTGCACCTACTCCCATCTGATAATGTGGGAAGGATCAGGGACGTACTTTTTCAGCATGGAAACATGAAATACGTTGTGTACGCTAGCCAGTGGTGGGGGCAAAGCCAAGCGATAAGCTATCACACCCACTCGGTCTAATATCTGGAATGGGCTAATGAACCACGATGTAAGTTTCCCCTTCTTGCCAAACCGAAGGACTCCCTTCATAGGGGAAACTCTAAGAAACACATGATCTCCAACCTCGAACTCCAGTGGTCACTGCCTCGTATCGGCGTAGCTCTTCTGTCTGCTCTGCGCAGTAAGAAGTCGACGCCTAATAATGTCATCTTCTCTGAGGTCGCCTGTACTAACTCTGGGCCAATCAAACTACGCTCGCCAACCTCTACCCAGCAATGCAGTACTCGACAAGGCGCCCGTACAAGGCCTCGTAAGGAGCCATGCTAATACTCGCCTGAAAGCTGTTATTGTAGCCGAACTCTGTATATGGGAGACAGTCATCCCAACTGTCCTTGAAGTCCAAAACACAAGCCCGCAGCATATCCTCCAAAATCTGATTCACCCGCTTCGTCTACCCGTCGGTCTGTGGGTGGAACGAGGTAATGAACTTCAACTTCACACCCATCGCTTCCTGGATATGAGTCCAGAAGATGGATGTGAATCGCGTGTCTCGATCCGACACAATCTCCAGAGGAACTCCATGTAGACGCACTATTTCTTTGATGTACAATCTGGCCAAGTCATCTACCGAGTTCGAAACTCTGATAGGGAGGAAATGGGGCAATTTTGTTAACCGGTCCACGATCACCCAAATAGAGTCATAACCCTTCCTCATCTTCTGTAACCCCGAGATGAAGTCCATAAGATGAAGTCCCACTTCCATTCTGCTATGGGCATGGGCTGAAGCAGTCCAAGAGGTCGGCGATGCTCTGACTTGACCTGCTGGCAGGTGAGACAATGGGACACATAATCTACTATGTGGAGCTTCATGTTGTCCCACCAGTACGATCTCTTCATATCTCAATACATCTTCATGCTTCTAGGATGCATTGCTAATTTCGAACTATGTGCAGCCTCGAGGACTTCCTATCTCAAGCCATGAAGATTTGGGACGCAAAGGCGGCCATAGTAACATAAGCCCCCATCCGTACCAATTCTCCACTAGGAGTCCTCATCGTCGCTAGCCTGCTCTCAAAGCTCAGATAATCGTCCATCGTCCTTCTGGGCTTCAATGATCCTATCATCAATAAGTGGCCGCACATGAACGTGCGCGATGCTCTTGAACGACTCCTCTACAGTGAGTTTTTGCTCGAAGTCTCGCACAGATTCTACCATACCCCATTCTACCACCATCAGCGAAGCCGCAAACTCTATGGTCTTCTTACAGCTCAATGCGTTAGCCACAAGTTTAGCCTTGCCCGGATGGTAGGAAACCTCGAACTTGAAGTCCTTCAAGGTTTCCATCCATCGGTGCTCCCTCATATTCAAGTCCCGCTGAGTGAATATATACTTAAGGCTCTTGTGGTCGCAAAAGAGCTCGAACTCCTTTCCGTAGAGGTAATGTCTCCAGAGCTTTAATGCAAATATGATCGCTGCTAACTCGAGGTTGTGCGTAGGGTAATTCTCCTCGTGTTTCCTTAACTGTCTCGAGGCATATGCAATCACCCTGTCCTTCTACATAAGGACACAACCCAAACCAACTCGAGACACGTCGGTGTAAATCATATACTTGACCCCTTGTTCTGGTAATACTAGCACAGGGGTAGACGTCAGTCTGTCCTTCAGCTCCTGAAAAGCTGCTTTCACCTTCTTATTCCAAGCGAACTCCAGATCCTTTCAAGTTAACTGAGACAAAGGTCTAACTATCTTTGAGAAGTCCCGAATGAAGCATCGGTAATAACCTACCAGGCCTAGAAAACTCCTCACCTCAGTAACCGAACCAGGCTGCTTCCAGTCCTGAACTGCAGCTACCTTAGCAAGGTCCACCGCTATCCCTTCCTTGGACACCACATGTCCCAGGAACTTGACTTCCTCCTGCCAGAAGTCGCACTTCTTGTACTGCGCAAACAGCTGGTTCCTAAGAGTATCAAAGACCGCTCTCAAGTGCTCCTCGTGATCTTTCTGATTCGTGGAGTATATCAAGATGTCATCTATAAACACGATGACGAATCAGAAAAAGAACGGACGAAATACCCTGTTCATCAAGTCTATGAACACGGCCGGTGCGTTTGTAAGGCCGAACGACATCACAAGAAACTCATAATGTCCAAAACAGGTCCTGAAAGCCATCTTCTGCACGTCCTCATCCCTGATGCGCAACTGATGATACCCTGACTGTAGATCGATCTTCAAAAAATAGTGTGCCCCCTTCAACTGATCAAACAGGTCATCAATCCTAGGCAAGGGATACTTGTTCTTCACCGTCACCTGGTTCGGTCTGCGATAATCGATACACAATCGTAGTGACCCGTCCTTCTTCTTTACGAATAACACTAGTGCTCCCCAAGGGGACATAATAAGTCGTATGAAACTAGCCTCCAACAGACCATTGACCTGCTTCCTCAGCTCCTCCATCTCACATGGAGGCATATGATAAGTCGACAATGAAATAAGTGTCGTACCAGGCATAAGGTCTATGGTAAAGTCGATCTCACACCGAGGAGGCAATCCTGGACTAGTCTCAAACACATCCGTAAAATCGTGAACTACACGCATGTCTACAAACGTCAGACTATCAATACTCTTCAACGAAGAAGCGTAATACCTCAACCGGGAAGTGTAACTGACCTGAACAGGGAAAGAAAAGGCTGTGCCATCAGGTCCATGGGCTGTCACCACCCTAGTCTCGCAATCGATCTCTGCTAGTATCCCAGTGAGCCAGTCCATACCGAAAATAATGTCGTAATGAAATAGGGAAATGATGATCAATTCGACTAATATCATCTTGCCCCCTAAGTCTATCGGGCAGCCCTTGCACATCCTTGTAACGTCAGAGAAGGTCCCTGTGACGGTGATGACCTAACTCCCTTCGTAGGAGCAGTGCCCAACCCCAGTCGCTTGACTGCCGTACATGATATCATAGAGGTAGTGGACCCAGTGTCCACCAGTAAAAAGATTGAAGTACCTTGGATCTATGTCGTGATTTCAAAAGCCACCGGCGCTGCATCTACTGTCTCGGATGCCTCAGCTGTAAGTGAGTGCACACGAGCCTGCCGCTGACGGTTCGACTACGGAACTATGGGCCGTTGAGGTGGCCTAAATCTGGGTGCCGGTGGTCGAAACGAGGGGTGTGCAGGTGCAGTCCATAGGGGTGAAGTCGATAGAACCTAAGGGCGAGGGCGGTCGATTCTCTACGGCGGTGAAAACCCACTGTCTCTCATACGTGTGAAACAGCTCTCCGCAGCGTGACCTGGTCTCCCACAATACGTACAGGTCACACCAAGTCGCCTCATCAGAACTAGTGGAGCCGTGATCCTGGGAGGAGAGTCGGTACGGGACCTCTTGCTGAGGAATGGCCTGCTCGGCATATCTGGTCATGGCCTAGGGATCATAGGCCCACGAGATGTGACAATCGATCCCCGTCCTGCTCTGCTCACATAGACATGTGTACTAGCTTAGCATAGGAGGGTATGCTAGCACAGCACATCTTCAAGCGAATATCAGGCCGCAGGCCCTCAAAAAAATGTCGCATCCGCATCTGTGCGTCAGCAAGTATAGTAGGGATGTATCGGCCTAACTCCGTAAACCGGTACTCGTACTCTGTCACTGACATGCCTCCCTATCTGAGGCACAAGAATTCATTCTCCTTCTCATGCCGGTACGTAAGGGGATAGTACTTCTCATGGAAGTAGTTCTCAAATGCTGCCCACGTCCATACATAATCAACTGCAACGGTCCGTAGGACACTATCCCACCATAAGCTGGCCTCCTTCTCAAACATGAAGGTTACCAACTCGACCTGTTCCAGCTTTGTACAGTGTAGCATCCTCAACATTGTGGAGACACGGTCCAACCAATATTCTGCCTCCTCGGGTCTGTGAGAACCCGTTAAGATAGGGGGCCGCAAGTGCTGGAATCGCTCGAGAAGGCCACCAGTACCCAAGTTCCCCATAAGGTATACAGCAGGAGCAGGTAAAGTCAACCCTCATCCTGAGCAGAAGGCCCTACAGTCTCAGCAAGGTGTACAGATGGTGAAGGTGGAGTCGCACTCCCACCCTGAGCTAGGGCCCCTGCAATAGTGGCTAAAAGCTGCTGCTGCCGCTGTGCCGCGATCTTTGCATGCCGCACATTCAGCGATGGTCTTTGCACTTGCTTCTTGGTGCATCATCATCAATAACTACTCTAACCTATCCGTAGGTGGGGCTGCCTGAGGCACGTGCTGCGTCGAAGAAGACGCATGGTTCTACTCATAAACCGGTTGTGTGTAAGGTGGCGGCCCAACTGTAGGACCAGTAGATGGCTGAGACTCAGGCATCGTCTCACGAACAGGGCCCAAACCGGGGTCCATATGACCATCACTCCGGGGAGGTGCCTGGGCCATTGAATCAGTAAGTGTGAGGCATGTCGTGCTCCGCGTGACCTTAGGTGGCATTCCCTATATGACATAGGGTGCAACTTGTGTAAGATGTAGCATAACAATACACAATCCTTTAAACTTTCACACACTTCATAGCATAAGAGACTATATGCATTTCATTAACCAAAATTTGTCATAATACATGAGACACAGTGTTAAATGGATCATGACAGAAGATGCATGTGAGCTAATACAGCTAAGACTTCAAACATTTAACACTCTACCAACTACTACACTACTAGGCCTATCAACATAAAAACACAAAGGTCCTAACACAGCAACAAACAAACACACAGGATGATGGCATGGATGACTAGGCATCCGAGTCTGGCAAAGGAGGAGGGGCGCCTTTATCATGCAGACAACACAGGATAATTTTCAAGTTGCGAGTCACTTTCTTGAACTTATGTTTCACGAGGCCCCGAAGATCCATCATATGCTGTCGTAGGACAGCCTGACCCTCCTCAAGTCGAGCTAAACGGGCATCCTTAGCAGCTCGATCAGTCTCCTGCTCTGGTGCCATAGGAGGGGAGCTCTCCTCCGTGTCCTGGGCCTCCTCTTCTTCCTCGCTCTCTTCCTCTTCTATTTCAGCTCCACCTTCCTCACTCTCTTCCTCTTCACTCTTCGTCTCATCCTCACTCTCCTCAAGTCGGGCTTGTCGTTGTCGTGACCTAATTTCCATCTGATTAAGAGTAGTTTCATTGATGAAATGTTGCGGCACTAGGAGTTCTACGCCAAGTCCGTAGCCGAACTCACGTGCAATCTTGTATATGAGTCGACCGAAGGGGAGCGAATCAGTCCTTCTATTAGAGCGTGCGATAAAAACTATCTGTCGCAATACAAACGTAGGCACGTACAACTTCTCCCCCTGCCCCACTTGATACAGGAAATCTACCATTAGGCGCGTACACTCGCTATGATTGCTCCACCAGGGGTAGACGTTAAACGTGCAGATATGGTGGAGTAGGCAGAAATCATCCATCATGTTTAACGCCAGGAGGCTATTGTGTGGCTGTCATTGAACTAGTCAACCATAAAGGAAATGCGTACGGCGATCTCTTTCACGTGCACTCTTCAGATTCTTCTCGCTCACGTGAACTTGGCCAAGTGGTATTCTCATGAGTCGAGCTATCAGGTCAGCGTCAATTGTGGCCTCCCGACCTCTTACCGCGGGAATCTTGAACTGCAAGGGCTCCAGCGTAGGCTCTTGAATATGGCATAGAATGCTCGGATAGTGCTCACATTTGCACAATATTTTTCCTCAAACACAGGGCCCCAACCGGCCTCACCTAGGCGCTCCAATAACATATACTCTCTAAAGAGCCTCTCATCCATATGTGCTTTAAAAGGGATCCTACAACCCGCATATCTTCCATGGGACAAATCCGCCAATAGAGCTCCTAGGAGAGGAGCCTGGGGATCGAGGTCCCGCTTAGTCCATATCTCACGTTCAAAGCCCGTGCTTGCGGTGGCGCCTTTCTTTTTTCTTGAACGAGTAGAGCGACTAGGCCCGGCTTCATCCACGGCACCCTTTTTCTTTCCCATGAGAGAGAGAAAGGTGGAAATCGAAAATACGGCTGTAATAAGCTTGAATAGAACCATGGAAAAGTGAAGAAAAGGGAGGAAAGGGTTGGGGTCTTTAGGTCTCCACGGATTTGAGCCTCCAAAGGGTGTGTCAAGGCTCAAACGACAAGGGTTAAAGAAGGAAAACGAAGAGATGGGATGGATTAGTGGGTTTACACAAATTGGAGACTTAAATAAGGGGTTTAAGAGCTCAAATGAGAGAGAATGGAGAGGGTAGGTAGCAATGGAGAAGGGTTTACAGCAGGGTAGTGGAGAGGGTGCATGAAAATGGAAGAGAGAACTCTTGGTGGGGCGATTTGCATGAGGGATATGGGGTTTTTGAAGAAAATGAGAGCTTATAGTGGTGGTTTGTGAAGGAGAGGCGTCATAGGGGGGTTTTAAATGAAAAAACCCTGCATCAGAGGGCCACACAACCCCAAAAATACGTCGGCCCGAGCCGGCCCGCCCGGCCAGGCCCATTTGGCGGTGAGGCCTTGCCAAACCAGCGAGGTCCTCGCCGGTCCCTGGACTTTTCGACGAGGGCTTGCCCTTTGGACAAGGTCCTCCCCCCCTTAGGTCCAAAAATATGTGGGGCCCACCTTAGGTCCCCCTGGACTTGCTCAGTTTGGCCCCCTACTCTAATTCGAGCCAAATCGGGTACTTTCGATTATTTTCTGATATTTCTTCTCATCCACTGATGGTTTCAGGTTGGGATAGGGAAAATCTCGCCTAAACCCATCGCTTGACAGTTTAGAGACAATTTAGGGTTATCTCAAGCGAATACGGAGGTGTACGGACTCGATCTCGGCAATCCATTTTGGTGAATTTCGCCAATTGGCGAAACTAGGAAACCTAAGCTTGTTTCTACAGTTTCCTCACACCCACCTATGTCGAAAAGCGTCAGCGTACATCATGTGACCATAACTCAGGTCCGGTTTAATCCAAATCATGCTCTGATACCAACTTGTAACACCTTGAAAATCGAGGCTCGAGTAGCAACTCAACTCCCGAGTTCAAAAACATCACTTATGCAACATATATGCTTATGATTGAATGTTGTCTGTGTTAGTGCATTAATCATGAGTGGGATTATACCAAAACAGTAATTCATACTCCAGATCAATTAATATAGCGCAAGCAGAAGACTAAAAGATGTATTTATAGACGTGTATGAGCCAAAAGTTCATGATCGGTCTCCAAAGTATGAATACATCACTGAGTCACCATATACATGTAATAGTTCAAAAATTAAAATGTCAAAAAAATAAAAATACTTCAACTATAATGATAAATCCTGTAGCCCCGTCGATTCGGACGGGCTAAGCGAAACCGCCAGAGAACTGGATATACGAGAACTCGTCCTGATCGTCATAGTAATCAGGCTCCGCCTCCTGAGTCGTATCGTCATCTGCAACTAAGACATGGTCTGGTGGGTGTTCAGAACACCGTTCCAGAATGTGAGAGTGAGTGATCAACTCAGTGGAATCATAAAGCAAAGGTTAACATGTTATCAACTCAGTCAAGCAGTAATAATAAAGCAGACATATCAGACATTCCTAGATACTCTTATTAATGCAAGGATGAAATGTATTCATGATGCATGCCCTCGCCTACACTTCCTCATGCGACACCATCTTACGGTCGCGTCATGCTTTCTTCCCTCTGTGTTCTTCAACCCGGGGAACATGCAGTGCGATGTTATGAGTATGATTACTAGGTTTTTATTAGTCCTTTTCATACAGTAGGATTGGAAAACTAAGGTACCTCCCTTATATCAATACCCAATAATGATCCATTCTAGGGCCGTCAGTCCTAGTAAATCTCATACGATGTTACGGTTCTAGGTCACTGCAAAGGGCTCGTCACCTCGATGCAGTGTAGGCCTAGTTTATACTCTAGTTGTTACAGAAAGGCTCGTCACCTCTACGCAGGCTCAAAGTATGCTCAAGGTCACTACAAAGGGCTCGTCACCTTATCTGTGTAGGCCGACAGCTCGAATACAGTGTCTCATACCACCGTATTCGGCTCACGAGGCAATGTTGCTCACTGGTCACTACAGGTGGACTCGTCGCCCCGGCGTAGGCCGACAGCTCGACCATGGTGTCCCATACCACCATGTCCGGCTCATGAGTCTTAACTGATCGAGGTACCAAGGTTAAACGAGATTTCACTGGTGAGTTTGGTACCTTAGGTTCAAGCAGTGGCGTCCATACATGGTGAACATACATCGGGTCAATCGGGTTATTTGACGAGCTCGACTAGCCGGAGCGCACTACAAGTTGAACGACATGAAGTGCGTAAGCACTCCATGTGGCCTAACCACTGTCGCTAACCTAAGTATGACCCAGATTCGCTAAACACGTCTCGTGTGGTGAAACAACCTCAACCACCTAATCAGGGTCGGTTACAGATTGCCCGGACTATATCATAGTCCCAACCTCATTCCATTCCAACAGGTAATCATAGGAGACAGTCACAGCGGTAATGAACGAATAATTCTATTCTTACAATCATATGATCATGTCGTGAGGTGCAACACAAACATGATTTCACATGCATTCATTCCATAAATAAAACAGATATCATAATGTAAACATACATGGAGGAAATCATACACATAATTAAGGTAACCGAGAAGCATATCTCAATCCTCATACAAGGTATTCCCTAGTAACAACTAACTTATTCAGACATTTCTACAATCACTTAGACTACACACATCTTCATACATGTTGTATGTTGGTTACACATGTATTAGACCAAATCCTCTTACTAGGGAGTTGCCCTGTATACCACATGCATATACCCAAGGCGGATAATCATGGCATGCACGAATCTGGGTTCCATACTCATTTAATCATTTCTACAAACACGTGGGCTACACACTTTAACCTATATAGCGTATATTGGTCGTGGCATGATTTAGGGCAAGTCCTTTCACTAGGGAGTTGTCGCATATATAACAAGCATATAGTGTCGGCAAATAATCATATTAGACACAAATCCAAATTCCATACGTATTTAAACATTTCAATACGTACATAGAATACACTATATTCAACATAGCTCATATAGAATCGTAAAACGAAACAAACAACATATATTGCATGTGAAATAGCACCCACGTCAAGAATAAATCATTAACCGACATTGAAAGCCTTGAAAACTATAACCTATACGTCTATAGTCCGCACCTTACGCCATAAAAGCATAACGAATTCGATAGAGACTCTAAGTCTTCGTCAATGATGGAATGACAACCTATAGCACAAGTTGAGTTAGTTATTTCGCTACTAGCGACAATTGAAACCCTAGAATAGATTAGGGTTAGGTTTTCTTACCTAAGAACGAAGTCAGAATCGCCAGAAGAGCGATTTGGTAATGATGGATAGGCACGTAGAATAGCGGAATAGAATCCCAGGAATAAACTCCTAGTTGCTCATTCACTCTCTCTCTCTTTCCTTCTCTTTCTTCTTTCTTCTCCCTCTACGTTTTCTCAAATTCGTATGGGATGAGAGAGGGGGGGTTTAAGGTCCTCATATAGGCCCAGAACTAACGAAAATAGCCCTAGGGCCTTGATATACTTAGGTTACGTCCAAAGAGCATCTGTTTCAGCTCAACGGAGCACTTCCGGAGGCCCCTTTTCTGCGTACGGTCGGACTTAAGCTCCCTTATATTGGATCTAGGTTAAGCTGAGTTTTCGGTCCGATCGGGTTTATAGATTGCCCGTGGCGGACCAATTTCAGTTCAACGGTCCACGATCACCGATCAGGGCCACAAGTACACTGACCTGTGTATGAAATTTCTCCTGATTTGAGGGTGTATTTGGGTCAGATTCTGACTGTCTGAATCCTTATATTTGGCCTGCAAGCGACACGACTCAGATTACTTAAATTCAGATTTCATTTCTAAATATATTCACGTTTCTCACACACTTCGCTCTGGGCTCAAGTTGTCTGTATCTGGATACTATCTGAATTTGATTTCTGAGATGATTTTCAAGCCCAGCAAGGCAGTCCTAAGCGCTTAGTCTGGTGATCATCAGACTTTCGACGTGCAGTCCAGATCCGATACGAAGTTTCAATGTGCTCTCGAGAGCAACTGGGTAATGAGATTGATCCTAGATTTTAGGGTAACCTAGCGTCAAAGTTTTGGGTCTTGCAGATCGTATTTAAAGTGATTAGTGCTGATTTCGCATGTAATCTAGTTTAACACTAGTTAATCCTCGTCTAATTCCTAAAATATTTGATCCAGAGTGATTTCTGCTTGAGGTGGTACTCGGGTCTTTGTACAGATTTTTTCTAGACGTTACATTTTCTCCTGGACTCAAGTGCACGGTAAAATTCAACGTCAAGTTCAAACTATTATTCCATCAATCAGAAAAATTCTAAATATTGAGTTCCAAGGGTGTATAGTGTAATCTCCGCTTACCATCATTAAGAGATCCAATTGTCAATTTCCATGATAAATTGATGATCGAATGAGCATTCAGGACAACCAAAACCTAAACTAAAATGTGTCTCACAGATCATCCTTTTTCTTTCTTCCAGGTTTTGATTTTTCCATTAAAAGTAATGCCGAGGAGGGGAATCAAATCCTCACCTATAGGGAGCAAACCTATGGTGAAGACCGTACACCCAACCATTTTCACATATCATCAATGGGGAATTAAATCTACACCTATAGGGAGCAAACCTATGGTGAAAATTATTCGCCCACCCCTTTCCAAAGGTATCTATTTTTTTTTTAGCTGGGTATTTTCTTTTTCTTCAATTGATCATGACGGGCAAATTTTCCAGGTTAATTGCTTACATGCTTAATGATTACCAAGTTAACCCTTCAATATCAAACTGAAATCTTATTGTGTAAGTGAGATGTGACATGTGAAATCATGACTCAATCAATGTTACAACTTCTAATTCTGGATTAACACTTCAAACTTAAATGTGAAATTTAATAGATAACTGAATCCAAGAGTCATAAATCCAACATTACGTATCCTATAATTCTGAATCAAAGATGGCCCATCAAAAACACTTCGAGTTAACAAGAATTTCCAGAAAATTTTTTAAACATTTTCACAAAATTTTGCTCAAGACCAAGAAAACACTGATTAGAAAACCTAATCTCCCACCCCCAGCATAAAGTCTACATTGTCTTCAATGTAAAATATGTAAGCATGCAATGCACATGGGACAACGAAAGTAAATGAGAAGTGATGGGAAGATAGTACTTGGATAACGAATCGAGAGAGACTTTTCCATAAAGATCTCAACATGAGAGCGGGTTAGCACGAGAGTGAAGACACGAAAGCAAACTATCCTAAAACAATGTCGGAAGTAAACTTACCTAATGGCATTAAACCGTCTAACCTATAACAGCATAAAGCAAACTACCTTAGTCCTATGACAGCAGGGAAAAACTACTCGATCATGCTGCAAGGTTCCTCTTCCGGCTAATATCTTGATAAGTTTCTTAGTAAGTTCCTCAACAGAATCTTCCAAAAGCCCTTTTTATAATAGGCTTGGACGCCCTAGAGTATGACTTTCCAGAAAAATTTATGTGCCTCATAAGAAATTTTTCGTTGAATTGCATGAGGTAGTAAGAGAATATATGATTCACCTGTGACAGAAGAATTTTCAACGTTAGTATCCCATGATGAATTAGAGACTACAAGTAAATAAAGTTCAGAAAAATTCGCAAGAAGTGATGTAGTCTCAACACATTCCGAAGTATCAGACTTTAGTTCCATTTTCATCTCCTCCTCCTTTAATGGTAGACTTTTAGGATCAAGGGAAGAAGGGACTTCAGAATAAGGGTTCTCTCGGTCTATGATGACTACCAAGATGTTATCTTGCAAGGCATCCACTTTGTCTTTTGACATGGGATCATTTGAATCTGCAAAGTGTGACAAGCAATCATCCAAAGAGTTGGGAAGTTCAGCTGAGCGTGACTTATTTTCCACATTAGAGCACGTGATGAACTGCCCAAGGAATCCATATCCTTGAAAGTGGATGGAGGTACGCTCTCTTGATCTAGTTCTGCATAGATAGATTGGAAATCAATAGGGGGAGCATCGATGTGATCACCCTGTTCATTGAAACTACTCAACCGAGGCGTTGAATTGTCAAATGTGTACAGCTCAGATGGTGGCCTCAACTGAGTGGTTTCAAATTTCAGGGTCGTAGTGAGCAACTCGTCCTTCTCCCGAATCACATCATCATTCGATTCAGAGAAGTGGTCTAAACATATTTCACAAGAGTTAAAAGGGTTGGTTGTAAGGGGCTCATTGTAACGCCCTGAAAATCGGGGTTCGAGCAAAGCTCAGCTCCCGAGTTCTAACGCATCACTTATGCAACACAGATAATGATGATTATGATGAGAGCATTGAAACATGAATGAGATTATACCAAAACAACATATCATACCCCAGAGACAGTTAAATTTGCAAGCAGAAGACTGTGATAGATATATAAAATATATAAACTGTGGTGTGTCTCAAAAGTGTGATAATGTTACCAGGTTAATTCATTACAAGTACAATTTCAAAATATACCAAATGCGTAAGGTCCTCTAGTCAATATCCCTGTAACCCCGGCGATCAAGACACGGCTCACATGAAGCCGTCAGGATACAGCACATACAAGAAGGCATCCTCGTCGTCACAAAAGTCCGGCTCCGCCTCATAAGCATCGCCATCACCTGCAGCTACAACAGGGTCTGGTTGGTGTGTACAACACCGTCCCATAACGTGGGAGTGAGTGATCAACTCAGTGGAACAATAAAGCATAGGTTAACATGTTATCAATTCAGTCAAGTAGTAATGATAAAGCAGTACAATCAACATTTCTAAGTACTGTAATTAATGCAAGGATGAGATGCGATTATGATGCATGCCCTCGCCAACATACTCCCTCATGCGGCACCATCTTATGTCCGCGGCATGCTGTCAACCTCAATGCTCCACATCTTCCAGGCACATACAATGCGATGATGAGCATGATTACCGAGTTGTTATTAGTCCATTTCAGACAGCAGTATTGGGAAACTAAGGTACCTTCCTTATACCATTCCCAAACAATGATCCATTCTAGGGTCGTCAGTCCTAGACAATCTCATACAATGGTGTGTTTCTAGGTCACTGCAAGGGCTGTCAGGGCTATTACATGGAATCGTTACACCACTCCCCCATCACCTTATCAATACAGGCCTAGTTTATACTCTGTTACTATTAGAAGGCACGTTGCCTCACTGCAGATTTAGAGTATGCTCGAGGTCACTACACCGGGTACGGTCAGGGCTACCAGGGCTATTACACGGAATCGTTGCACCACTCTCCCATCACTCATCAAAGCGGTGTAGGCCGACAACTCCAATATAGTGTCCCATACCACCATAATCGGCTCACGAGTCTGGTTGCTCAATGGTCACTACGGAGAAGCTCGTGGCCCCAGCGTAGGCCGACAGCTCGACTACGGTGTCTCATACCATCATGTCCGGCTCATGAGTCTTAGCAGATCGAGGTACCACGGTTAACGAGATTTCACTGGTAAGGTTACTACCTTAGGTTCAAGCAGTAGCATCCAAACATGGTGAACATACATTAGACAGATCGAGTTACTTGATAACCTCGGCTAGCTCGAGCACACGACAAGTTGAATGACATGAAGTGCATAAGCACTTCGCGTGGCCAACCACTATCGCCAACCGAAGTACGACTGGGGTTCGTCGAACACATCTCACGCGGCGAATGAATCTCAGCCACAAATTCAATCCCGTTACCGATTGCCTGGACTATACAATAGCCCCAATCACATTCAATTACAGAACAGTTAAAGAAGTAATGGATCAAGATTTCAAATCATACAATCAAATATCCAATATTGTCCGCTTAGGGCTGCCAGGGCTGTTGCACGGAATTGTTACACCACTCCTCCATCACCCTTCACGGATTTTATGGAATACAACTTAAACATGTGAAGTAGTCAGAGCAGAATTAAATAAACAAGTAATTCAAACATATTAACAAGCATGTTATAAAATACAATGTAAACAGGAAATCCAAACACATACGTTTCATAAACCAGTAAGTGATTAAACTAAACACTTACATGAAAGAAATCATACACATCACTTCCTTCATACACATCACTAAGGTAATTGAGAATCCTATCTCAACACCCTTATACATTACAATTTACTAACTACTACTCATTCAGACATTTCAACAAACACTTTAGACTACATACATCAACATACATGACGCATGTTGATCACATAGGTATTAAGCCAAATCCTTTCACTAGGGAGCTGCCCCATTTATAACATGCGTGCACCCACGACAGATAGTTATGGCAAGCAGGAATCCAAGTTCCATATTCATTCAGTCATTTCCACAAACACTTGGGCTATACATTTTAACATATATAGTGTATATTGGTCGTGGCGTGATTTAGGGCAAATCCTTTCATCAAAGGGGTATCGCCTATACAACAATCATATATCTATGACAATTAGTCATGGCAAGCATGAATGCGAATTCTATACTCATTCGGTCATTTTCACAAACACTTAGAATACACTCTTTTAACATATATAGCGTATACTAGCAAAAACATGTATTAGGACGAATCCTTTCAACGAGTGAGTAATATATATATATATAGCATGTTCATACAGTAATTAATCATGGCTAACATACTTTCAAAATTTATACGTATACGGTATTTTCTACAAATACGAGGAATACAGTATATTCAACATAGTTAACGTATATCTAAAAAATGAAATGGACAACACTTTGTACATATGCAATTGTATGCAGATCATGAATCTATCATTATCTGACATTGAAAGCATTGAAAACCATAACCTATACATTTAAAGTCCGCACCTTATGCCGTAGAATCGTAACGGACTTGGTAGGAACGTTAAGCCTTATTCCACGACAGTATAACGACCTAAAACACAAGTAGTGTTAGCTATTTCGCTTATTGAATCAATTGAAATCCTAAATCAGATTAGGGTTAGGGTTTTCTTACCTAGAAATGAAGTCGGAATCGCCGGGAAAGCGATTAGATTGGGATAGTTAAGCTTGGATAGCGGCAAGGTAGAGTATCAGGGAGATCCTCCCACATCTCCCACACTTTCTCTCTCGTTTCTCTCTTCTCTCTCTTAGGTTTTTTGAAATTCGTATGGAATAAGAGAGTAAGGGTTTAAGGTCCTTATATAGGTTAAAACATAACCAAAATAGACCTAAGGTCAAGGTATACTTAGGTTATAACCAAAGTGAGGCTGTTCCGTCTCAACGGAGCACTTCTGGAAGCCCCCTTTGAGTCAAAGGTCAGACTTAAGCTCACAGACAATGGATCTAGGTCAAGTTACGTTTTCAGTCCAATCGGGTTCCTAGATCACACGTAGCGGACCAGTTTCAGTTCAACGGTCATCGGAACTCAATCAGGGTTACAAGTACACTGTCATATATATGAAATTTCTCCTGATCTGAGGGTTTATTTAGGTCAGATTCCGACGGTCTGATTGCTTATATTTGGCCCGCAAACATCAAGTCTCAGATTACTTAAATTTATATTTTATTTCTAAATATTTTCACCTTTCTCACACTCTTCACTCTGGGCTCAAGCGAATAGCACTGGGACACTATCTGGATTTGATTTCCCGGCTAGTTGTCAAGCCCAGCAAGGCGGTCCTAACCGTTTAACTTCGCGTTAATCTAACTTTCGACGTGCGGTCCAGATCTGATATAGAGTTTCGTGATACTCCCGAGAGCAACTGGGTAATGAGATTAATCCTATATTTTAGGGTAACCTAGCGTCAATGATTCTACAAGTTTTGGGTCTTGCAGATCGTATTTAAAGTGATTAGTGCTAATTTCACAGGCACTCTAGTTTAACACTAGCTAATTCTCGCCTAATTTCTAAAGGATTTAGTCCTGTAAGATTTCTGTCTAAGGTGGTACTTGGGCCTTTGTCAACAGAAGAAGATCCTAGGGCAGGAGAGGCTGATGTTCCAAATAACCTATTCGTTTTGTGAGATATCATAAGGGTAATGGTTAAAAGCCCATTTTATTTATGTATTTACTATTTTCAGTAATGTTTAGTTTAAGTATTGTTCTTCATCACCTAAACTTTAAGATAGTGTCTAATGTGAAAGTACTTAGAGACATTTAAAGAACAAGGTAGTAAAAGGTGAGATTTTGAAGGAAATGGGTTAAGAAGTGATTTTAGACTGTGGGATTCAGTTCTGACAAGTTAATAAGGTGTTAGGATACACCCATTGCCTAAGAACGTCTAATTCCAGGTTGGTAAAAAATCCGGGATGTTACACTCATCCACTTTTAAATCAGACATGTCAGGTAAGTGGAGTAGGTCATTATGACTGCTTCCTTCGTGTACTTCTTGAT
This sequence comes from Magnolia changhungtana, assembly GCA_030180095.1. Taxonomy (NCBI): domain Eukaryota; kingdom Viridiplantae; phylum Streptophyta; class Magnoliopsida; order Magnoliales; family Magnoliaceae; genus Magnolia; species Magnolia changhungtana. The sequence goes on from JASAUF010000446.1 coordinate 8,648,513, forward strand.
CATTGACCTGGACCACACTTGAGATTAATTCCAAGGGAACTGGGGCTGCACATTCATGATCGTCATCCCAATACTCATCATATTCTAGTTCAGTGCAGTGCATATTTGGGATGGGATCACTTTCCTCACATTCTATTTCTAGATTGGGTTGAGGTTCACATAAACCAACCTCTACCTCATCATTGAAATTTAGTGTGTCCTGTGAGTGAAGTGTGTCATCATCATTATATTTGAAAGATATCTACGTCTCTTGACCATTCCTTTGGATTGTCATTAAGATCGACTCATCGAAAAATTGAACCATATGCTCATTAACGTAATCCAACTCTTCATTCCAAATTTCAGAGTTCTCCAAAAGCAAGTTAGGATCGTATTGTATTTCTAGACTGGGTTGAGGCTGGGGTGAACTAGCCTCCATGTAACGACCCGTAAAGTTCCGTACTTTGGCTCGAGTACCACCTCGACCAGAAATCAATTAGGATTAAATCCTATAGAAATTTAACAAAGTTAACTAAGTGCAAAACTCGATTAGCCATGAAATTTGTTGGGATCGCTTTAAATACGATCTGCAAGACCCAAAACTTGCCAAATCATTGACTCTAAGTTACCCTAAAGTTTATGATCAAACTCATTTCCCGGCTGCTCTCGGGAATGAAATGAAACTTCGTATTAACTCTAGACCGCACATCGGAAGTCCGATTCAAATGAAGTTAAGGAACTAGGACCACCTCACTGGGCATGACAACCACCTCGGAAATCAGGTCCAATCGATGTCCCACGGCTATTCGCTTGAGTCCAGAGTGAGGGAGTGTGAAAATCACACTTTCCTTTACAAAATAAATATCTGGAATCGTGATCTGGCACCATTCGGTTGCGGATCAGTATTAAGCAACCAGACCGTCGGAATCAGACCAAATTACACCCTCGGATCAGGAAAAATTTCAGGAACATTTACATGTACTTGGAATTTCGGATCATGGCCCTTGACCGTTGAACTGAAAGTGGTCCGCCCCGTGTGATCTGGGAATCGATCGAGTCGAAAACGTAATCCCACGTAGATCCATGAGTTGTGAGCTTAAGTCGACATTTGGCTCAAGGGGGCCGCCGAAACACTCTATTGAGCTGGAAAAGTCTTGAAATACCTATAATAGTCGTACCTCTTGAACCAGGAGTCTATTCGGGAGGTTTTGGCTATATAAGGGCCTTAGAACAGCCCCTCTCACACCATACGAATTTGGGATAAAACCCAGAGAGAGAGAGAAAAAGGAGAGAAAAGCTTGGGATTTGTGGGAGAATTTTCTCCTCTTGTTGTAGATCATCCAACAGGCCGCACCACCCCTTGACATTTTTTGGCGGTCACCGACTCCGTTTTAAGGTGAGAAACCCTAACCCTAGATCTGATTTGAGGTGTATAGGCTTTAGGTTGTGAAATAGCTAACCGATTTCACTCCTTAGGCTAGAAAACTCCCGAATACAGAAGCTCATCCAACCTTGCTGATTCGTTGAGATTCCAAGGTGAAAGGTGAGGACTTTAGGTGTATAGGTTACGGTTTTCAATGCTTTCAATGTCCGATAATGGTAGATTCATGATCTGTATGCAATTGCACATGTACAAGTGCTTTCCGTTTTCTGTTTCGATTAGAATTGTAGAATTTGGAATTTCACATACTCTAGGTATTCATATAAAATACCGTATACGTATTTTTTTTGGAAATGTATTTGACATGTTTATTTGTCGTATGGATATATGATGTATGGATAAAATACACATTTGGCGAAAGGGCTCGCCTAAATACATGTTTACTAATATACACCATGTATGTAGAAATACGGTATTGTAAGAAGTACCGTATACGTGTATATTTTAGCGATGTGTTTGTCATGATTAATTGTTGTATAAATATATTATGTGCGTATAAATTAATTTCTTGGAGAAAAGAATCGTCGTAATACATGTTCGCTTGTAAATACTATGTATGTTGAAATTGTGTATTCTAGAAATATCGTATACGTGTAAATTTTGGAAACGCAATTGTCATGATTATTTACTATATGATTACGATATACGCGGATAAAATGCTAGCTTAGCGAAAGAATAGCCCTAATACATGTTTTACTAATATACGTCATGTATGTTGAAATAGCGTACTCCAAGTGTTTGTGTAAATGCTTGTGAGAGTAAATGCTTGGATGTTTGCACCGTAGGTCGGTGCTGAGATGGAATTCTCGACTACCTTAGAGACATGTAGGATTTCCTCCATGTGGTTGTTTACTACAACCACTCACATATGATGTATATGTATTTGTATCCCTATCTGTATAGTGCTCTATTACATGCTTTATAACATGCTTTATATCATGCTTTATAACATGCTTTATATCATGCTTTACAACATGCTTTATGACATGCCTCCTAGCATGTTTGTATTACTTTGTTTATCATGCTTAACTCCACATGCTATTGATAAGAACTGTTTGAGTTGGGACTATGTCTATAGTCCAAACATTCGGTACCAGACTTGAGATTGTGGTTAAGATTCATGTCACCACAATGGATGTGTCTGACGAACCCGAGTCGTACTTCGGTTGGCGATAGTGGTTGGCCACACGGAGTGCTTTTGAACTTCACATCGCCCAACTTGTTGTGCGCTCAAGCTAGTCAGGCTCGTCAATTAACCCGATATGTCGAATGTGTGTTCACCATGTCTGGTCATTACTGTTTGAACCTAGGGTACCAAACTTACTAGTGGCAATCCCGTTAACCATGGTACCTCGATCCGCTAAGACTCATGAGCTGGACATAGTGGTATGGGACACCGTGGCCGAGCTGTCGGCCTATGCTGGGGCCATGTGCCTCCCCATAGTGACCATTGAGCAACCCAAACTCGTGAGCCGAATACGGTGGTATGGGACACTGTATTCGAGCTGTCGATACTTACGGCGAGAGCCGAGTACGGTGAGACCTGTACTCGTGCTGACGGGCGGCGAGTCCTCTGTAGTATCTTCGAGTATACTCCAAGGTCTGTGATTGGCGACGAGTCTATCACAGCAACTAGAGTATGAGTTGAGCCGACTATGGTGAAACCTGTATTCGAGCTGACGACTAGTGATTGAGCCGAGTACGGTGAGACCTGTACTCGAGCTGAAGGTCAGCAATTGAGCCGCGTACGGTGAGATCTGTATCTGTGCTGACGGGTGACGAGCCCTTTGTGATGCCTTCGCTACGCCTCTCAAACCATAATATCGTATGAGATTAACTAGGACTGACGACCCTAGAATGGATCATGTTTGGGAATGATACAAGGGAGGTACCTTAGTTTCCCAATATTGCTGTTTGAAACGGACTAATAACAACTCGGAAATCATGCGCATCATTGCACCGCATGTGCCTAGTAGATGTGGGGCACTGAGAGAGTTATGCATTCGCGAACGTAAGATGTTGTCGCATGAGGGTGGTTTGGCAAGGGCATACATCATCATGTCATTTTATTCTTGCATTTATCAAGAGTAGTTAAACTTGTTTGATTTGTACTGCTTTATCATTACTGCTTGATTGAATTGATAACATGTTAACCTATGCTTTATTGTTCCACTGAGTTAGCTACTCGCTCCCACATTATGGGATGGTGTTTGCAGCACCAACCAGACTCTGTTACAGGTATAGACGGCGCGACAGTTCAGGAGCCGGAGCCCGATTTCGACGAGGACCAGGATGAGTTCTCATTTATGCAGTACTCTGACGGCTATGCTTAGGCCGACCGCATCAGGGGACTTCAGGACTCATCTTTTAGATTGTATTTTGATTTTTTGACTCAGAAATAGTACTTGTATTTGGGTACTCAGTTAGTGTTCATACTCTGGTGTTCACAAAAAGTTTTGTTTCTTTACATACCTTAAATATACAATTTCAGTCTTCCACTTGCCTTTATACAACTGAACTGGAGTATAAATTACTGTTTTTGGCATAATCTCATTCATGTTTATTGTTCTAACTCAGACAACATTTAACCATCATTATATATGTTGCATAAGTGATGCGTTGGAATTCGGGAGTTGAGTTCATACTCGACCCCCGAATTTCAGGGCGTTACAAGTTGGTATCAAAGCATGATTTTGATTAAACCGGACCTGAGTTATGTTCCCATTATGTATGCTGACGCATTACAACCTAGGAGGGTGCGAGAAAAATTTTAAAAACAATCCTAGGATGTCCGATTTCGCCATTTGGCGACGTTCGTCGAAAATGCGCGTTTTGATCGAGTCCGTGCTCGATCCTGGTCGCACGAGTCTAGTCCAAATCACTTCTAGACCATCTATTGACGTGTCTAGATCCCTATCCACCTAATCCAGTAGTTAAGAAAATCAGAAAAAAATCAGTCCAGATATGAAATTTCTCAGAAACACCCGATCTGGAACCGAATCGAGTCGGGGGCCTCCCCACTTAAATCCAAAGGGACCCAGGGTCGAACCAGGGTGCAATTGGCACCTTGGGACCATGGGGAACATGGCCCCACCACGGCGGCGCGGCTCCGGCCAAGGCGGACCGCAGCGGCGCCGTGGTCACCGCGGCACGCCACCGTCCGGTGGCTCGGCTGGTGGTGGGCCGGGCCTGGGACTGGTCGGCCCGACCTCCTCTACCCCCTGGCACGTGTGGCTCGGGCTGGGGTTTGGGATTTTGGGGGCTGGAGCACCTCTCTCTCTCATTTCACCCCTTCCAAACGCCCAAACCCCCATTTTCATTTTTTTCCCTCAACCCATTCCCCCAAATCTTGTAAATCCTCCATTTTCTTCCATAAACCACCCACTCCAACCATCCACAACAGCCCTAGCCTCCTCCTTTTCCTTTTTTTCTCACGTTGGAGCTCTTATATCACCCATTTGGAGCTCAAAATCGGGTAACCTCCTAACCCATTCCATTTTCCTTTTATTCCTTCTTCATTTCCTGCCCCTAATGTCTCTTCTACACCTATTGGAACCGTTGCTTGTGGAGGATCAAAGAAATCAGCCCCTTTTCCCTTATTTCGTCATTTTTCCATGGCCCTCTTTGGTGTTGTGGTGGCTATGTTCTCCATTTCCTCCATCCTATCTCTCATGGGAAAGAGGAAGACCACAGCTGATGATGTTGGCCCAAGTAGGCCAGCCCATTCCCGAAGAAGATCTGATAATGGGGCCGGCACTAGCACCGTTCGGGAGTATAGGTCGAAGCGAGACCTGGATCCCCAACTGCCGCTCAGGGATGCACTACCGATCGGTTTCGAATACGGTCATTTTGCTAACCGTAAGGTCGTGTTTGAAGCTCACGTGGATGAAGGGATGTTTGGAACACACCTGATGATGGACAATTTGGTGGATATCGTCGGATGGGGTCCTATATTTGAAGGCGAGTCTCCTGCATGTGAGAACACGGTTCGCGCCTTCTACGCTCATATCATAGACCCATCGTTGGAGCCGCTTTAGTTCACTGTCTCTGTGAGGGGCATAAGGCGTACGGTTATTGTGGCTGAGGTGGCACGACTCCTGAACATCTCGCGTGGTGAAGTGCTTCCAAACGACGACTTCTCCAGGAGTGCGCGAGAAAGGGATCGTCGTACGCGATACCTTTGTGGTCGATGGGTCTCTTGGACGCGAGGAAACTACCTTCCATCGACGAAGATGACGGATGACTTCCATTTACTCCACCACATTTTCACATATAATGTGTATCCACGGTCGAGTAACCGTACAGAGTGTACTCGGTTGATGGTGGATTTTTTATACAGGATGGGACATGGAGACAACTTATGCCTACCCACGTTCTTCCTGTATCAGATAGTTCAGGTTGTCCGATCTGTCAGGAATGACCTCTCACTCCCATTTGGCCGCCTGATATGTAGGATGGCTCGTGATGTCGGCTATAGGCTCAACATGGAAGACCTTGCGCTAGTCCGAGTCATAAATGAGATTACACTTAACAACATGAAGATCGGCCCTCGCCAGCGGCAAGCACGACTCGACGAGTCTGGAGATGAGTCGGATAGCGCCGGTGAGGAGAGTGTTGACCTTGAGGCAGAAAGTGATGAGGAGGGTGGTGATGACATACAAGAAGAGAAGGAGGAGGCTCAGGATACTGAGGAGAGCTCTCCTCCTGGTGCACCTGAGTCGGACGCTGCTCAGGCAGCGAGAGAGGCTCGTATGGATCGCATTGAGGAGAACCAGGCCGCCCTACGGCAAAAGGTTGGACAAGTTCGGGCTGAGCTTGGTGAGACCCGAGCCAAGCTTGAAGAGACCGAAGCCTACATGAAGAGGAGCTTTAAGAAGGTGTCTCGTACGTTGAAGGCCATTATGTGCTGTGTACAGGACAAGAACGCTCCTCCTCCATCGCCTGATTCGGATGCCTAGGCATCCACGTTGTTATGTGTGGTTATTTGTTTTGGTTGCCGCGATAGGCGGTTTATGTTTTCATGAAGATGATGTAGTAGATAGTAGCATGTTTTAAGTGTTTAATGTTGTGGATGTATTGGCTATCATGTGATTTTTGTCATGATTCATGTAACTCTACATTCCATGTATTATGACAATTTTGGGTAAACGAAAGGCATGTAGCCTCTTTGTTATGATGATGTGTGGAATGCTTAAAGTGCTTTATGACGTGTGTTATGCTTTATCTCACAAAGGTTGTACCCTATGTTGTATAGGACATGCCGCGACAGTACACGCGGAGCACGGCACATCTCCGTCTGACTGGCTCTATGGACCAGACTCCTTCTGGTAGTAGCGGTCCTGCGGACCAAGGGTTAGGTTCTGATCAGCCTCCTGCTGGTCCTACCGGTGGACTGCCACCTTACACGCCCGGTCGTGAGCGTGACTGGCCGTCTTCATCGCCCAAAGCATGACTCCTGGTCGCTCCGCCGACTGATAGGATCGAGCAGCTGATGTTAATGATGCACCGGCGACGAGATGCAAAGAAGAAGCAGATACAAAAGGCAGAAGCACCGGCACTTATGACCACTATTGCTGAGGCCTTATCCCAGGGTGGTAGTGTGACTCCACCTACGACATCTGCTCGTCCTGCTGAGCACTCGGAGCCTCCTGCTCAGTGTGAGGATGTGCCTCTGCCCTCACTCATTGCGCCTCCTACTGGAGATGTAAGTACCCGTGGTTTACTTGAGCGATTTCAGAGCTTGAGACCTCCTTCATTCATGGGCACTCATAGACCCGAGGATGCAGAGTTTTGGCTTGACCGCATCTCCAAGATACTTCGGATGCTACACTGTTCAGTGGCAGAGCAGGTTGAGCTGGCCGCTTTTATGTTTGAGAGGGAGGCCAGTTTATGGTGGGATAGTGTGCTGCGGTCTGTCGCAGCAGACTACGGGTGGACTTGGGAGGCTTTCGAGTTCCGGTTCCATGAGAAATACTACCCGCAGACTTATCGACATGAGCGGGAGGATGAGTTTCTGCGCCTCAGGCAGGGAGGCATGACGATTACGGAGTACGAGCACCGCTTCACAGAGTTGGGCCGCTTTGTCCCAACTATACTGGTGGATGAGTAGATGCGGATGCATCATTTTTCCTTGGGTTTGTGACCGGAGATACGGTCGAAGATATGCTGCCTCAGTATACCTACCTATGCAGCACTGGTTCACATGTCTATGACGGCAGAGCAGGATGTGGACCGGTTGGCCCGATCTCGTGGTGCTATAGTTACGAGGCCACGACAGGATTTACAGAGCAGGCCTACTCTAGGTAAGAGGCCTCGTGCCGATTCGCCTCCCAGGGCCGCGGCACCAGTAGTTCCTTTGAGACGCCCGATTGTGACCTGCACGTATTGCGGGAAACCGGGACATCCTGCTGAGAGTTGCTTCTCGCGTATGAGGGCTAGCGGATTTGCACCACCGCAAAGGTTGGATCGCCCTTACCCACAGGCCATATCAGCTCCACCGCTATAGACTGCTCCTGCACATCCTTCCTTCCGACCTCCTGTGTCGCGCTTCAGGCCGCCGCAACGCCCCTTGGCTCCTCAGCCGAACCGTCAGCAGCAGGCTCGGGTACATACGCTTGTTACCAAGGCACCTGAGACGTCGATTTTGGCACCGACGGCTTTTGAGGGTACGGCTTACATTCATGGTACTTCCTTTTCCTTATTGGTGGACACTGGGTCCACTACTTCTATTATTTCTTGTGGGGCGGTTAAACGTCTATCTTTGCGTACTATTCCCACTAAGGGGATGAGACTCACTACGGCCACTGGGACCTTCTCGGATGTCACACGATTATGCGAGGGTTGCTCGATAGTTTTGGGTAGTAACACAGTGCTCGTCGACCTCATTGTTGCTCCACTATGGCACTACGACGTTATCCTTGGTATGGATTGGCTCACCAAGATGAGAGCGGAGATAGATTGTGATACTCGGATCGTGACTACATATGGACCTGATGGCACAGCTTTCACGTTTCCAGTGCAGGTCAGTTGGCCCTGCCGTGTTGATTGTTATGCTGCTTTACTTGTGCCGATTGATGGTCCGACATTGAAGGGTACGCCGGTGGTTCGGGAATTTGTTGGTGTGTTTAAGACTATCCCTGGTTTACCTCATCGGCGTGAAATTGATTTTACGATTGATCTTACGCCTGGTGCGATGCCCATCTCATTGTCGACTTATCGTATGCCTCCATGCGAGATGGAGGAGCTGCGGAAACAGATTGACGAGCTTGTAGAGAAGGGTTTTATACGACCTAGTGTGTCTCCTTGGGGAGCACCTGTGCTATTTGTGAAGAAGAAGGATGGGTCGCTATGGTTATGTATTGATTACCGTAGGTTGAACCAGGTCACGGTGAAGAACAAGTATCCTTTGCCCAGGATAGATGATCTGTTCGATCAGTTGAGAGGGGCGAAGTATTTCTCGAAGATTGATCTTCAGTCGGGGCACCACCAGTTGCACGTGAGAGATGAGGACGTGCAGAAGACAGCCTTCAGGACGTGCTTTGGGCACTATGAGTTTCTAGTGATGTCGTTCGGCCTTACGAACGCACCAGCCGTGTTCATGGATCTGATGAACCGGGTATTTCGGCCCTTCCTGTACCGATTCATCATTGTCTTTATTGATGACATTTTGATATACTCTACGAGTCGGGAGGAGCACGAGGAGCACTTGAGAGCGGTGTTGGGTACGCTGGAGAAGAACCAGTTGTTCGCACAGTACAAGAAGTGCGACTTCTGGCAGGAGGAAGTCAAGTTCCTCGGACATGTAGTGTCCAAGGATGGGATAGCAGTGGACCTTGCTAAGGTAGCCGCGGTTCAGGATTGGCAACAGCCTGAATCGGTTACCGAGGTAAGGAGTTTCCTTGGTCTGGCTAGGTATTACAGGCGCTTCATTCGGGACTTCTCGAAGATTGCCAGACCATTGTCTCAGTTGACCCGGAAGGACTTGAAGTTCGCCTGGAATGAGAAGGCGGAGGCAACTTTTAAGGAGCTGAAGGACAAGTTGACGTCCGCCCCTGTGCTAGTATTGTCAGAGCAAGGGGAGAAATACATGATATATACTGACGCGTCTCGCGTTGGTTTGGGTTATGTCCTGATGTAGAAGGATAGGGTGATTTCGTATGCCTCGAGACAATTAAGGAAGCACGAGGAGAATTACCCTACACATGACCTGGAGTTGGCAGCCGTCATCTTTGCATTGAAGCTCTGGAGACATTACCTCTACGGAGAGGAGTTCGAGCTTTTCTGCGACCACAAGAGCCTTAAGTACATATTCACACAGCGAGACTTGAATATGAGACAACGCCGATGGATGGAGACTTTGAAGGACTTCAAGTTCGAGGTTTTCTACCATCCTGGCAAGGCGAACCTTGTGGCAGACGCGTTGAGCCGCAAGAAGACGATAGCATTTGCGGCACCATTGATGATAGGTGAAGTGCGACATGGTCGAGTTCGTACGGGACTTCGATCAGAGACTCACTGTGGAGGAGCTATTTGAGTGTGTTGCGCACGTCCGGGCGCGGCCACTTATTGACGACAGGATTGTTGTGGCCCAGGAGGGCGATATGCGGCTGTCTGAGCTTCGAGAGCAAGCTAGCGACGCCGAGGACTCCGAGTGGAGAGTTGGTTCTGATGGGGGTCTGCGATTTGGTGGCCGCCTATGCGTTCCTGATGTGCCCGACTTGAGACGCGAGCTTCTCGAGTCTGCCCATAACTCGAAGCTTGCGATGCATCCTGGTAGCACGTAGATGTACCGGGATATGAGACGGACATATTGGTGGGATAACATGAAGGCCCACATCGCTGAGTATGTGTGTCGATGTCTGACATGCCAGCAGGTCAAGGCAAAACATCACCGACCTCCTGGACTGCTTCAGCCCATGCCCATAGCGAAGTGAAAGTGGGACTTCATCTCCATGGATTTCATATCAGGGCTGCCGAAGACGAGGAAGGGACACGATTCCATTTGGGTGATTGTGGACCGGTTGACTAAATCGGCCCATTTCCTTCCTATCAGAGTTACGAACTCTGCAGACGAGCTGGCTAGATTGTACATCAGAGAGATCGTCCGTCTGCATGGAGTTCTGTTGGAGATCGTGTCGGACAGAGACACTCGGTTCACATCCATCTTCTGGACTCGTATCCAGGAGGCGATGGGTGTGAAGTTGAAGTTCAGTACGACATTCCATCCTCAGACTGATGGGCAGACGGAGCGGGTGAACCGATTCTGGAGGATATGTTGCGGGCATGTGTGTTGGACTTCAAGGGCAATTTGGGATGGCTGTCTTACGTACGCAGAGTTCGCCTACAACAACGGCTTCCGGGCGACTATTGGTATGGCGCCATATGAGGCCCTATATGGTCGTCCTTGTAGAAGACCGCCGCTTGTTGGGCGAGGTTGGCGAGCGTAGTCTGATTGGCCGGAGTTGGTACAGGCGACTACAGAGAAGGTCGACATTATCAGGCGTCGACTACTTACAGCACAGAGCAGGCAGAAGAGTTACGCCGATACGAGGCGGCGACCGCTTGAGTTCGAGGTCGGGGATCATGTGTTCCTTCGAGTTTCCCCTATGAAGGGAGTCCTTCGGTTTGGGAAGAAGGGGAAACTCACACCGAGGTTTATCGGTCCATTTCAGATACTGGATCGAGTGGGTGATGTGGCGTATCGTCTCGCTTTGCCCACGCCACTAGCATCTGTACACAACGTATTTCATGTCTCTATGCTGAAGAAGTACGTTCCTGATCCTTCGCATATCATCAGATGAGAGCAGGTACAGCTGAGCGAGGATGCTACGTATGAGTTGCGCCCGACGCGTATCCTTGACAGGAAGGAGCAGGTACTGCGTAGCAAGGTCATTCCACTTATGAAGGTACTATGGACACATTATTCCGAGGAGGAAGCTACTTGGGAGACTGAGGCCGAGGTCAGGAAGAACTACCCTCAGATTCTTGAGGAATACGAAAAGGTATAAATTTCGAGGATGGAATTTTTGTTTAAGGGGGGTAGATTGTAACGACCCGTAAATTTTCGTACTTTGGCTCGAGTACCACCTCGACCAGAAATCAATTACGATTAAATCCTATGGAAATTTAACAAAGTTAACTAAGTGTAAAACTCGATTAGCCATGAAATCCGTTGGGATCGCTTTAAATACGATCTACAAGACCCAAAACTTGCCAAATCATTGACTCTAGGTTACTCTAAAGTTTAGGATCAAACTCATTTCTCGGCTGCTCTCGGGAATGAAATGAAACTTCGTATTAAGTCTAGACTGCACATCGAAAGTCCGATTCAAACGAAGTTAAGGAACTAGGACCACCTCACTGGGCTTGACAACCACCTCGAAAATCAGGTCCAGTCGATGTCCCATGGCTATTCGCTTGAGTCCGGAGTGAGGGAGTGTGAAAATCACTCTTTCCTTTACAAAATAAATATCTGGAATAGTGAACTGGCACCATTCGGTTGTGGATCAGTATTAAGCAACCAGACCGTCGGAATCAGACCAAATTACACCCTCGGATCAGGAAAAATTTTAGGAACATTTACATGTACTTGGAATTTTGGATCGTGGCCCACTGACCGTTGAACTGAAAGTGGTCCGCCCCGTGTGATCTGGGAATCCGATTGAGTCGAAAACGTAATCCCATGTAGATCCATGAGTTGTGAGCTTAAGTCTGACGTTTGGCTCAAGGGGGGCCGCCAGAAATACTCTTTTGAGCTGGAAAAGTGCTGAAATACCTATAATAGTCATACCTCTTGAACCGGAGTCTATTCCGGGGAGGTTTTTGGCTATATAAGGGCCTTAAAACAGCCCCTCTCACAGCCATACGAATTTGGGATAAAACTCTAGAGAGAGAAAAAGGAGAGAAAAGCTTGGGATTTGTGGGAGAATTTTCCTCCTACTGTTGTAGATCATCCAATGGGCTGCACCACCCCTTCCTTGACGTTTTTCCGGCGTCACCGACTCCGTTTTAAGGTGAGAAACCCTAACCCTAGATCTGATTTGAGGTGTATAGGCTTTAGGTTGTGAAATAGCTAACCGATTTCACTCCTTAGGCTAGAAAACTCCCGAATACAGAAGCTCATCCAACCTTGCTGATTCGTTGAGATTCCAAGGTGAAAGGTGAGGACTTTAGGTGTATAGGTTACGGTTTTCAATGCTTTCAATGTCCGATAATGGTAGATTCATGATCTGTATGCAATTGCACATGTACAAAGTGCTTTCCGTTTTCTGTTTCGATTAGAATTGTAGAATTTGGAATTTCACATACTCTAGGTATTCGTATAAAATACCGTATACGTATTTTTTTGGAAATGTATTTGACATGTTTATTTGTCGTATGGATATATGATGTATGGATAAAATACTCATTTGGCGAAAGGGTTCGCCTAAATACATGTTTACTAATATACACCATGTATGTAGAAATACGGTATTGTAAGAAGTACCGTATACGTGTATATTTTAGCGATGTGTTTGTCATGGTTAATTGTTGTAAAAATATATTATGTGCGTATAAATTAATTTCTTGGCGAAAAGAATCGTCGTAATACATGTTCGCTTGTAAATACTACGTATGTTGAAATTGTGTATTCTAGAAATATCGTATACGTGTAAATTTTGGAAACGCAATTGTCATGATTATTTGCTGTATGATTACGATATACGCGGATAAAATGCTAGCTTAGCGAAAGAATAGCCCTAATACATGTTTTACTAATATACGTCATGTATGTTGAAATAGCGTACTCCAAGTGTTTGTGTAAATGCTTGTGAGAGTAAATGCTTGGATGTTTGCACCGTAGGTCGGTGCTGAGATGGAATTCTCGACTACCTTAGAGACATGTAGGATTTCCTCCATGTGGTTGTTTACTACAACCACTCACACATGATGTATATGTATTTGTATCCCTATCTGTATAGTGCTCTATTACATGCTTTATAACATGCTTTATATCATGCTTTATAACATGCTTTATAACATGCTTTATGACATGCCTCCTAGCATGTTTGTGTTACTTTGTTTATCATGCTTAACTCCACATGCTATTGATGAGAACTGTTTGAGTTAGGACTATGTCTATAGTCCAAACATTCGGTACCAGACTTGAGATTGTGGCTGAGATTCATGTCGCCACAATGGATGTGTCTGACGAACCCGAGTCGTACTTCGGTTGGCGATAGTGGTTGGCCACACGGAGTGCTTTTACGCTTCACATCGCCCAACTTGTTGTGCGCTCGAGCTAGTCAGGCTCGTCAATTAACCCGATATGTCGAATGTATGTGCACCATGTCTGGTCATTACTGTTTGAACCTAAGGTACCAAACTTACCAGTGGCAATCCCGTTAACCATGGTACCTCGATCCGCTAAGACTCATGAGCCGGACATAGTGGTATGGGACACCGTGGCCAAGCTGTCGGCCTATGCTGGGGCCATGTGACTCCCCGTATTGACCATTGAGCAACCCAAACTCGTGAGCTAAATACGGTGGTATGAGACACTGTATTCGAGCTGTCGATACTTACGGCGAGAGCCGAGTACGGTGAGACCTGTACTCGTGCTGACGGGCGACGAGTCCTCTGTAGTATCTTCGAGTATACTCCAAGGTCTGTGATTGGGGCGAGTCTATCATAGCAACTAGAGTATGAGTTGAGCCGAGTACGGTGAGACCTGTATTCCAGCTGACGGCTAGTGATTGAGCCAAGTACGATGAGACCTGTACTCGAGCTGACGGTCAACAATTGAGTCGCATACGGTGAGATCTGTATCCGTGCTGACGGGTGACGAGCCCTTTGTGATGCCTTCGCTACACCTCTCAAACCATAATATCGTATGAGATTAACTTGGACTGAAGACCCTAGAATGGATCATGTTTGGGAATGATACAAGGGAGGTACCTTAGTTTTCCAATATTGTTGTTTGAAACGGACTAATAACAACTCGAAAATCATGCGCATCATTGCACCGCATGTGCCTAGTAGATGTGGGGCACTGAGGGAGTTATGCATTCGCGAACGTAAGATGTTGTCGCATGAGGGTGGTTTGGCAAGGGCATACATCATCATGTCATTTCATTCTTGCATTTATCATGAGTAGTTAAACTTGTTTGATTTGTACTGCTTTATCATTACTGCTTGATTGAATTGATAACATGTTAACCTATTCTTTATTGTTCCACTGAGTTAGCTACTCACTCCCACGTTACGGGACGGTGTTTGCAACACCAACCAGACTCTGTTACAGGTATAGACGGTGCGACGGTTCAGGAGCCAGAGCCCGATTTCGACGAGGACCAGGATGAGTTCTCATTTATGCAGTACTCTGACGGCTATGCTTAGGCCGACTGCATCGCGGGGACTTCAGGACTCATCTTTTAGATTGTATTTTGATTTTTTGACTCAGAAATAGTACTTGTATTTGGGTACTCAGTTAGTGTTCATACTCTGGTGTTCACAAAAAGTTTTGTTTCTTTACATACCTTAAATATACAATTTCAGTCTTCCGCTTGCCTTTATACAACTGAACTGGAGTATGAATTACTGTTTTTGGCATAATCTCATTCATGTTTATTGTTTGAACTCAGACAACATTTAACCATCATTATGTATGTTGCATAAGTGATGCGTTGGAACTCGGGAGTTGAGTTCATACTCGACCCCCGAATTTCAGGGCGTTACACTCCACCATCTATCAAAGCACAAATTAAGCGCTTCCAATGTTTTTCTAATTTCTACAAAATAGTCTATGTGACTTTGATATGGATTCTCTTGGATAGTTTCTGGTTGGATCTCAAAGGTAGGGGATCCAAGAGAATAATCATTATAACATGTTGTTGGTTCATTTTCCCAATTTTCATGTTTCCACTGATTATAGTCATACGGATCATAGGTGGGAGAATCCGATGGTTGGTAATACATATTATCACTCATAATATAATCACGCATTGTTTTCTTTTTATCGGATGGGTGATAATAATTCTCACTCCCATAGTTATGATAACCCCAATCCTCACGTACTATTTTGTTAATTCGTGGGGTGTAGTTGTTCTCGTGCATATGATCACGTAAGGACTTCTTAACCAGTGGATCTTTATATTTCGGTCGGTTCTTGATGATAGTTTCAAAAAAGTTTTGAGACATTGGTTGATTTCTATCATAATCATCACCCCAATATAGGTTATTCTTCTCAGTATACTGATGTTTTATTTAAACCAACACGATTTAAATGATTTTTAAACTCGCAAGTATACGAATCAGATGTAGATATGGTACGTATTACGAGATCGTTCCCACGAGGACTGATCGTCACAATTCAAATCTATGATTCTCCTTAACTAATCTAACAAATAATGGAACTAATTACTAAGCACAATTCTATGAAAAACAATTAAGAACAGGGAAGAAAATTCAATCAGAGAGAGAGCACTAGGACTTTCGAATCCACCCCTAATTATCCTAACCCTTGTTTTGTCTGTTGATTCACCTTGATCTAAATTGATACCACTTTTACAGAGAAAGCACAATCTGTGTCCTTAATCGGGCATACAGAATGTCTAATTCCTTTAAGCAATGCCATGAACAACATATCCCATGTCCTTGGTCGGGTACATGGAATGTACATTCATTAAAGCGCCCTGTTTCTTCCTCTATAGGAAACCTGTTCTTGATCAGACACAAGCACCTATAATAAGCATCCGAACAACATCCATATATATACTTTGATCAAGTTCATAGATGGAGAAGTATAGAATTTAAACCAATCAAGCCCACTTAGAGAAAGAAACAAATTAATTAATATTCAAAGTAGATCAACCAATACAAGAGCTAATCAAATTAGGAGCTTCATCTCAGCCCTAGCTGAGAGATTAGTGACCCATAAAATCCATTAAACAGATGAAATAAAATTCATAAAAAAACAAAACGTCAAACCGATCGATCTTCTCTCTTCTTTCTTCTCTTTCTCCTCTCTCTTCTCTCCCTTCTCTCCCTTGCTCTAGATCTCAAATCCCCTGGTTCTGAATTCCTTTCCCACGTCCAAAACTCCCCTTTTATAGCTGCTGGATGGCTGGGGTCGGTGGCAGAGTCGTAGAAGGACTCGGAGTACAAATTTTCGCAGCCGAGATCGGTGGGCCCCACAGAGGTATTTTCTGGAAAATCCACCCTGTCCATTGGATTCAGGACGAAATTTTAGTCAAGAATGGGTGGTTTTGAAGGTCCATTAGCGCGGCCCACAGAAGAAATCTCAAAAAAATCAGTTTTGAATGTCACAAGACCGCCTGTTTGTGGCCTCTGTATCATGCACGTGTGTATGCATGGGAGTGGAATATTAGCATGGTTTTGTAGTTCTCGACGCCCTCTACATGATGAACGGCTTAGATTGGCCGAACGGGTGACGTACGGGGCCCACAATCAGCCGCAAAAACGCCCAGCGGTCGGACGTTACGCGGACGCAAACCAACTGCTGTCCGTTCTGGTGGGGCCCACTTTGATAATCGTTTCAAAAATCCACTCCATCCATTGCATGGAGGAGGAAATTTTTGGTAGAAATGCAGATTTTCACCTTTCGTTGATGAGGTCCACCTGACTTCCTGCACCACCGTCAGTCCGACGTTTGAACGGCTAGGTTTCAATCTTGAGGATCATTTTCAAATCGGCCACCTAGGCAGTGATACTAGTTTTCAATTGGATGTGATGGACGGTCCGGATTATATCTCTGGATGATAGGCGGGATCCACAACCGACGGCAAGTGTCGCCATTCGCAGATGCTGGAGAAGAAGCTGACGAAGGCGCGGGTCAGCGGTCGTTTTGACCGAAGCAGCGGTGCGGTGCGCCGCTGGTGCACACGTGCAGGGTGCACACTCCCCATACTCAGGGCCCACTGTGATGCTTACGAGAAATCTGTACCGTCCATCCTTTTTTCCATATTATTTAACCCGCCAAAACCGAATTTAAGGCAATTCCAGATATCAGGTGGGCCCAGAATCTATGGTTTGTGGGTTGATTTGTCAGTTGGCCCACTTCCTGAGATCTTCAATGGATGAAATTTAATATGTACGGTTAATTTACGGCCCTCATCACATGTATGAAGTTTTGAGTTGATCGGATGGCGGTAAACATGTGATCTTGCATTCTGGACCCCTTTCGAGCCCCTTTGGCTTGCTTTCCTCCGATCCCAGGCGTGTAAAATCTTCATTATTGATTCTCTGGAGTCCATCCCGTGCTCTGGAGACTTTGGATCATAAAATCCATGCCTTTAACATCAATTTTCAATACACACTCCTGATTTCATCCTGTAATAAAAACACGAGTAAAATCTGGCATTAAACATTATCATGTATGTAAAATCAGGTAATTCCTGGGTCTGATATGCAATATTCGACACTCATCATATACTGACGTTCCCACTCGTGCATATACATGGTGAAACCCTAACTCTGAATCTAATTCTAAAGGAAAAATCTTATAGCAACAAAGAAAATAAGTAGAGGAGAAGTTAGAAAGAAGTTACTATATTGGAGTTCCTACGTTAAAATCCTGTAAAAGGAAATAAAAGAAGTTATTCTCTAGAAGATAAAATCTAATATAACGAATAGAGAAAGTAAAGATATTAGGATAAAGTTACCAACTGAGAAGATCCAATAAAATCCTACAAAGTAGGAAAATAAGTTAGTTTCTAAAAATCAAATAGAACAAAAAGCCTAAAACTAAAGTTAGTAAAAATCCTAATCTTAAACTAATTCTAAAACCAATTAATTTCATAAATATGTAACCATCAATCCCCGGCAACGGCTTCAAAAACTTGTTCACTCCCCAAGTATAGGGTTGTGATGTGCTAATAAACTCAGTAAGACCGAGGTCGAATCAACAGGGACTGAAATCTGTACGTAGTCTAAAAATAACTAGAACTAGAACTAGACTAAGATGAAATCTAATGAGGTGAATATGAAGGAATAATGGTAAAATATTAATCTAAAACTTGTTAAATTTAAATGTAGGAAACTAGGGATTTAGAGGATCCACTTGTAGAGATCAGGGCGATCTTATGCCTGCTTCAAGAACTCAACTACACTTAGAGTTCCATCTTCATTTAGTTGAAGGGTGTAACCATAAAAACCAAACTGAACTTACTTTGATATAATTTTCAAGAGATGAAAGGTATATGAATTAGAATGGATTCCATCACCAAACCATGCCCATGAGACAAAGTAAACAATAGAATTAAACTAATCCACAGCCAATCAGATAGATGTATGAATGTTAGGAAGGGTTCCATTATCCAACCATGTCTAAGGGGCGATGGTGAACAATAGGGTTTCCTGATGTCATAATCAAAATAATGAAAGGAACATGCTCAAAACTATCGCAGACCCATTGTAATTTCAGTCACAACAGACCATTAAAAACTATGAATATTCCCTATAATCAAACTAGAATTCAAGGATAGCTCAAGAAAACACGAATCAAAGCAATGTAACCACCCCATCACGCTACAAGCTTCACCTCTTAACCCTAGCTAAGAGGTTGTTGGACGTAGGCCTGTGGGGCCCACTGGTGAGCAATCACTAGTGGGTGGGTCCCACAAGTTTAGCTTCTTCCAGCCTCTTCCTTTTCTGTTATATTTCAAATTTAACTTTGAATTTGATTTATGATAGGAGATAGGGATGTGACCGGATAATATGGTCTCATCCAAACTCTCATTCATTCCTATATGAAGGATGAGACTCTCTCCCGTAAAAAAACATCATAAGTAATACTGAGAGTATACGGAGATAGATACAGTGTGCACCATAGTCTGTCCATTTTGGCTTGTCCTTAGAACGATCTAATTCATAGATCGTGATCCGGGGCCACTTATACCGTAGAATCAGAGGTGTGAATAGTTCCATCTGCTCCAGTAGTAGATAGGCGGACCATTGGATCATTTATCTTCTGCTTTGTGAGGGTTCCAAAACTCGTGTAGACCATCAGATCTTGAGGGCTCACCTTCCGCACTTCCCTACAGTAATATCAGAGCATATTTAACGGCGGATCTCTGATTATATTCATCTAAAAAGGTAAGCAACCCATCCTTTCTTTTTGGATTGGAATCCATCTGTATGGTGGATTATATTTTGCAAACATGTAACTCCAATTATGATGGACCAAGGTGATCATGTAGACCTTTATGATACCATACACCTTATGTGTACACCAATAGTTGTTGTATTGCGTTCCCGTCACTTAAATATAGCTTCAAATGACGTCTCTCTCCATACTTGTATTAAGATGTCACACACTCTATAGCTGCCATGCAGATGTACATGTTTATACACATGTTTGCTAATGTGCGCATACACGTCTGTATACATGTTGGCTGCTGTGCAGATGTACACATTCTGCACACATGTTGGCTAATGTGCACATGTACATGTCTATACACTTGTTGGATGATGCGCACATGTACACGTGTTGGCTATACACGTGTTGGTTATTCTGAAAAATAGCTTTTATATATATAACATGTATACACGTTGGCTGATGTCCACATTCTGTACACGTGGCAAGATAATGTACATAAGATGTTGTATTGTAATTCATGCATGTACATCTCACCACACATACAGCTATTGTTGTTGTATTCAGCTACATCACGTGATAGATGCTAGACAGCTATTGTTGCTGCATTCAACTAAAACACGTGGCAGCTATTGTTGTTGTATTCAACTACGTACATACGTCACCAGTATCAAATGTACGTTGAATTGCCTGATGTGCACTTGAATGGGCTGATGAGCACACGTGTTGCTGATGTACACATGTGTGTTATATATAGCTGAAATACACGTGTTGGCTATCTGTACACGTGTGTGCATATGTTAATTTTTACAACACATGTGTACACTGTACACATGTTGGCTATCTGTACACGTGTGTGCACGTGTTGGCTATCTTATGGCTGATGTGCACGTGTACACGGGTTGACTGATGTACACGTGGGCTAATCAGCCATACGTGTTGGCTGTATGCTTATAATATATATGGACCCACTTGTTATAATAGCCAACCCATGTGGAAGCGGATTGGCTGGTGCACCACACACCAGCTATATATAACTTCTTAATTGACATCAGCAACGTATGGGTCTAATCATCAGGCAGATAACTTGTATATTACAAATGTGGAACACCTTATGAATGGATGGCCTTGTTTTGGGCAATGGCCCATCCATGGTGAGACCCACCATATAGATGGCTTGGATCTGTTACATACACGCCACATTGGCATGTGTGTGTGATAGGATTCCACACCCATTTTTCAATGATCTAAACTGTTGAGATTGTTAATCTCATTATGGATTGCCCCTAAAATAAATATTTCCTAGATTGAACAATCCTATAAATATCACATCAACTTGATTAATTGACATATACATGCATATGAATGTTGTTTCCTTTAAAACATTTTCTTCACTGTTGATCAAGAGATCATTAGTGATCAAAATGATCATCTCTCATGATGATCAATGTTGATGAAAGGATCCATCATCTACCATGATGATCAATGTTGATGAAAGGATCCATCATCAACAATGATAATTGAAGGTGATGATCGGATCCATCTCTAATGGACATGCTCACTAGTGAAGATTGAACTCTCTTCATATTTAAGCACTTTCTTTTTTTTTTTTTTTTTTTTTTTTTTTTTTTTATGATAATGTTTATATATGTGTGATATTATTCAACTTGATGTGTTTAGATCTAAGCCCTCCTTAATTTTTCATTGAAAAATATAGAAAAACTTAATGCTTAGATGCTCCCTATACACATAAAAATAGGTTGCGCATAACCTGAGAGGGAATTTATTCTCCTTCACCAAATGATGCATGCAACCAATAATGGAAGGTTGCACGTTATACAAATTTATTCTTATAAAAGCATTAAACTCATCTTAAATAAAGAACTTGATTATTCTACACCGCCCATTCGGGTATGTGGACTTTCAGATCTCATTAAGATGTGTTAACTGCTTTTATACTTTAAAATTTATATAACACGTAGAAATGCTGATGATTAGTGTCAATACCTTAGATCATAGCTAAGTAGTGATACTTATGCGATATAGAGATGGCCACCAAAGTGTTAATCACTGAACAGCTGAAAGGACAACATTTCAAAGGAAACAATACGAAGACTGATCCCGCGCGGTGTGATGCCTTCTGGACGAGGACGACATATCGCACACACTCGATGAAGTTCAAGAAGAACCCATATTGACTGAAAACGGGAATTTACAAGAACATAGGGTTGCGATGACTCGCTATAATAAGTGGCAAAACAGAATCTTCAGCTCATAATGTCCTTCTTAGCACTATGCACAAAGAACTCATACCTACATATGAAGTGCATGACACCACTAAGGGAATCTGGGAAGCACTGATAAATGCTTATGCTCAAAAGTCAGATGCAAGAGTTAGGGCAATGGAATTAGAATTTTAAGAGTATAGGATGCCAGTCGGCTACCCCATCAAAGATCATATCCGTAAGATGGAGCAAATGATAGGTGCCCTTAGGAATGTTGGGTGTAAATTGACTTAAAATCAAAAGATTATAGTCATGCACCGTTCCTTGCCTGAATCTTGGGCCCAAAACAAAAGAATTTTAAACCATACTGATTCTATTACTACGTTCAGAGACTTTTGTGGCCACTTAGTACGTGAGGTTGAAATGAAGGCAATTCAGCAAGGTTTGGCCAAGGCCTTTGTAGCAGAGATCCACAAGAAGAAAGCTAGCAAGAAACGGTTCAAAGCTCGCAAGAAGGCAAAAAAGAATAACCAAGAACAGAAGTCCACAACACCTTCTCCAAATCTCTAGAAGGCGAATGGAAAGAAGAAGCAGAAAAAGACAAATATAGTCTACTTTGTCTGCTAAAATTTCGGTCATTATGCTCGGTAGTGTGCTCATAAAAAAATGATAATTTCTCAGTCACTAGATACTTTGTATGTAGGCGTTTTTTCTGAAATCATTTCCGTTGATACTATATCTAACGAGTAGATTTTGGATTCAAGTGCAACAAAGCATGTGACACAGAGTCGTCGAGGACTCAAGGAATTTCGGCCTATAGCCAATGGAAGTTACAAGCGGTACATGTGAAATAACGCTGTTGAAGACGTACTAGGGATTGGCGTTCTCCATCTCCGTACACGAATAGGGCAAACAATAATCCTTAGTGATACACTTTATGCACTGGAGATGCGTCAGAATTTAATTTCTGTTTTTAGGTTATTATTTGATGGTTTTGGTATTCAATTTTCTGGGATAAGAGTTTTTTTGAGACTGAATAACCTCATCTTTGCATGGAGAAATTTAATTTTAGATTTATTTATTCTGGACGTTGATTGTGATAATGCCCCTTCTTGCTTTATTTGCTACGTCGAATGAAACTGTAGTATCTGAATCTCAAAAATGACACATGAGGTTAGGTCACATAGGAGAGGATCGTATGACAAGACTAGTACTTTCTGGTCTGTTAGACTCCTTATCCAAAGTTAATTTGTCATTTTGTGAACATTGTAGTCCGGGAAGACTTCGAAGAAACCATTTCCCAAAGCGGCTAGGTCCAATGGCACACTAGAGATAATCCATTCAGATATCTGTAGACCCTTTAAATATATGTCAGAAACGGATGTCAATACTTTGTCGCTTTTATTGATGATTACTCATGCTATGGATATGTGTATCTCATTTCACACAAATCTGAGGCTTTTGATTGTTTTCATAAATATAAAACTGAGGTGAAAAATCAGCTTGAGAAAAAGATTAAAATCCTTTGATCTGATAGAGGTGGCGAGTATACATCTGAAATGTTTAAATTATATTGTGAAAACCTTGGAATTGTTCGGCAGTACATAATGGCTTACACTCCATAACAAAATGGTGTTATAGACAGAAAGAATAGGACACTATTGGACATGGTTAGATCGATGATGGCACAAGCCAATCTCTCTACCATATTCTGAGGAGACACACTGTTAACAGCCATTTACGTCCATAATAGAGTCTCATCCAAATCCATTCCTAAGACCCCATATGAGATATGGTCTGGGAGGATTCCTTCTCTAGCCAACCTACGCCCTTAGGGATCTTTAGGATCTGTTTCGCTACCTAGTCCAGATAGAGGTAAACTTGATAGTAAAACCATTGAATGCATCTTCATTAGGTACTCTATGTATTCAAAGGGATACGTTCTAGTTTATGAGGACCATGGACGATGGATTAAGATAGAATCCCGGGACGTGACCTTCGTTGAAGATAGATACCCAAGCCGAAGGCAGCAAAAGGTTCCAACAGAATTTTTTGAAATACCCGATGTATCTCAGGAGAGTGTACTTCTCAAGATGTGGATGTTCCTATAGTTCGTCAGGACAGTGAGAGGACATCTCAGTAGGCTCCAGAGTTACATCGAAGCGAAAGAGGATTGATTCCCCGAAAATACTTTAATATTGAGGGTCAAATATTCTCTTGTGTCGCAGGTGATGATGATGAACCTGATTCGTATCAGGATGCATTATTATC
The DNA here is from genome assembly GCA_030180095.1 of Magnolia changhungtana. NCBI lineage: Eukaryota > Viridiplantae > Streptophyta > Magnoliopsida > Magnoliales > Magnoliaceae > Magnolia > Magnolia changhungtana. The sequence goes on from JASAUF010000446.1 coordinate 8,672,523, forward strand.
TTCTAACTCAGCCGATTAGGTGAATGCTATAGAAGAAGAGATCGCTTCCATGGAAAAGAATAAGGTCCGGGAACTTGTTGATCTGCCTTCCAATCGCAAAGCGATAGGTAATAAATGGGTACTAAAGATCAAAAGAAAGGCAGATGGTACAATGGACAAGTATAAAGCACGATTAGTTGCTAAAGGTTTTACACAAAAAGAAGGCATTGATTACGAGGAGACTTTTTCACCTGTTGCAAAGTTCTCCTCAATCCGCATGATCTTGTCCATTGTAGCAAGTTTAAACTTAGAGTTATATCAGATGGATGTAAAGACCGCATTCTTAAATAGTGACTTGGATGAAGAGATATACATGCAACAACCCATGGGTTATATGGACAAAAAGCATCCAAAGAAAGTTTGCAAGTTGTTGAAATCTATCTATGGGCTGAAGCAATCTTCAAGACAGTGGTACATGAGGTTCTACTTGGCCATCACCACTTTTAGATTCACGATGAGTGAAGAAAATCATTGTGTGTACCTGAAACGATCTGGAAGATCTTTTTTGATACTATCTCTATATGTAGACGATATCCTGTTAGCTGGTAATGACATGTAATTATTGATATTGACTAAAGATTGGTTATTCTTAAACTTTGAGACGAAAGACCTCGGTGAAGCTAACTTTATTCTTGGGGTAAAAATCATCAGGGATTGCCCTAAGAAATTTTTAGACTTGTCTCAAGTAACCTATATACAAAAAATCTTAGAGCGGTTCAGGATGAAAAATTCAAAAGCTGTTGAAACCCTTATGGATAAAGCTACCAAGCTTGACAGGAAATCGTGTCCCCAGACTGAAGCCAAGAAATTTACTATGTCCTCAGTACCTTATGCAAGTGCAGTAGGGAGCTTAATGTATGTTATGCTTTGCATCAGACCGGATATTAGCTATGCAGTTGACATAATCAGTCATTATCAGAGTAACCCGGGATAGTCTCATTGGCAAGCCGTCAAACGTATATTCCGCTATCTCAGAGGAATAAAAGACCTAATGTTGTGTTATGAAGACACAAGCCTCGAGCTCAAAGGATATTCTGATGCTGCTTGGGGTAATAATGCCAACGAGAGAAAGTCTACTTCAAGATATGTATTCTTACTCGGAGGAGGAGCTATCTCATGGTCGAGTAAGAAACAAACATCCACAGCTCTTTCATCTATGAAGGCCAAGTACATTGCATGTTGTGCTGCAGTTCAAGATTGTGTATGGGTTCGTAGATTTCTATTAAGTCTGGGTGTTGTACCGAATGTTCGTTAGCTTATATCGCTGAAGATAGACAATACTTCTGCCATTGACTTGGCAAAGGACCCTAAACACCACTAGAAATCTAAGCACATTGAGATCAAGTATCATTAGGTCCGTGATTAAGCGAGAGATAAGAAAGTCGCCCTCAGCTACATTCCTACCAAGGAGATGATGGCTGATCCCATGACGAAACTTATACCTAGAGATCTATTTCAGGTTCACGTCAGGCAGATGGGATTGAGGAAAATTTGACTGATGTACTTGTTTTGTAATACATTCGATCTTTCATGAATAATATATTCCATTTATTCAGTATTGAACACTAATATAAACTAGGAAAGTAGATCATCAACATTTACCTTGAGATCATGTAAGATTTCTATTTTTGTCGGCAGACCAGTCACCCACTCGCACGGGTTGACCAACCTTGAATGTACAAGAGAGGTACATTTGGAGCCATATTTATACATTGAGGTATAAACTTTCCTTTATTGTGAATAATAAAGGATGAGGATATGAGTGAGTCGTATCTGCTTACAATCTTATAAAGATTAAGGATGAGACTGATAAAGTTGAATAACATAATCACATCATTCTGTTACATGCGATCAATGTTATGGCCTGAAATTAAAGTCAGGTTATGAGGTTATGAGATGAGTCGCATCTCATATAGAATGACCTGCGTATTGTAGACCCGACATTAACCTAGTATTGTCTACTTTACAACGTGGATTGTAGCGACGTGCTGGGACCTTTTACCTATAGATTGTTTTGATTCGATCCAATCATTGCAACGTGCGAGTAGCCAGTCCTGTAGGTGACTCTTTGTGTCTTAAGCTATCCTCCCTTGATTGGCCAGACTTAGTTACGCTAGGAAAGCGGCTTGATTAATTCCAAATTACACATCAACGTGGGGAAGATCCCATGACAGCTACACCAAGTTTCTAGAACTTTAAATACGCACTTGAAGACTTATCCGCTGGCAGCATCGAGTTATTTTTAATAAGACTTTTTCAAATAATATTTTTTCTTAAAAGCATATATATAAGTATTGCTTTAAATCGATTTTAGTCGAAGTTTGTGAAAAATCAAGTTTTCAGAATAACTCGATAAGTTGGATAAGTGCGTATGTTGGCCAAGTACTCTAAATCGGGAGTTAACTCCATCTAGTGTGGTCATGCAGACTAGGACAAGCATTGCAAAGCTTGGGTTATTGAGTACTAGTTAGGTGGTCACTTAGTACTTAAGCACCTGTGAGAAGATTATGGTGATCCAACTGGTCTCACGCCTCTAATTCTTTTGATCACGATGTTTGGTCTTTGATTGTTATTAGGCGAGTTAAATGAACAAAATTTTGTACCTATCCCACAATATGATTGAGTGGGAGATATTGGACGTAGGCCTGTGGGGCCTACTGGTGAGCAATCACTAGTGGGTGGGTTTCACAAGTTTAGGCTTCTTCCAGCCTCTTCCCTTTCTGTTATATTTCAAATTCAACTTTGAATTTGATTTATGATAGAAGATAGGGATGTGACTGGATGATATGGTCTCATCGAATCTCATTCATTCCTATATAAAGGATAAGACTCTCTCCCGTAAAAAAAAATATCATAAGTAATACTAAGAGTATACGGAGATAGATACAGTGTGCACCATAGTCTATCCATTTTGGCTTGTCCTTGGAATGATCTAATCCATAGATCATGATCTGGGGCCACTTATACCATAGAATCAGAGGTGTGAATAGTTCCATCTGCTCCAGTAGTAGATAGGCAGGCCGTTAGATCATTTATCTTCTGCTTTATGAGGGTTCTAAAACTCGTGTAGACCGTTAGATCTTGAGGGCTTACCTTCCACACTTCCCTACAGAGGTTTAGCCTGATATGGGCATGAAAAATCTCTTAGAAAATAACATGATAAAAGAATTAAGAGAAGAAAAGGAAAAACTATTCAGAAGACTGGCCGTTCACTCCACGTTCTCTCTCTCTTTCTCTCTCTTTCTATGCTCCACAGCTTCCCGTCCACCTTCTAGCCTCCACGGCTACCCAGATCTGATTAAAAGATGCCCTCTGTCTCTCTTTCTCTCTCCCTTTTATAAAGGCAGTAAGGATAGGTCGGTGGTGCATGTGAAAATCTTCTCCTTTCGCAGTGAAACCGCGAAACTTCTTTGCACAGCAAGGCTATAACAATGTCTTAGACGGCCTTCTAATTTTTCTTCCAAATACGTGTCCATGGTTGGAGTAAATGGCCCCTTTCTGAGCTTCTGGATGGTCCAGATCAACCATCCGACTGTGATCATGATCACATAACCGGCCCACAGCGTCCGATCGTCCGTACTGCGTAACTGACGCAAGGCAGCTGCGCTGCGATGCTCGGTGGACCCCACAGTGATGTTTTCAACGTAATCCACCCCGTTCATTGGATTCCTGGCAAAATTTCGGTTGGAAATGAGTAGTTTTGATCGAGTTTTGGTGCAGTCCACTGTATAAAATTAACTCACCATTCATCTTGCATTTTCCATCAATCTATGCGTGTACACATTCATGGGGCCAAAGGGCGACCTTGGCGAGGGGTGTGGCCACCCTATGGATCATATGGACGGCTCGGATCACCCATTTGGATGATGGGTGAGCCCCGCTACTCAAACCCAGCGGAACCACGTCCATTTGCTATTGCTGGTGCGGAAGGAGTCGAGTCAGCCGACTTTGACCGGGATTCTCGGTCCAGTGCAGCTCGCGTGCAGACGTGCTGTGTACACTCGCGTCCCACGTGGGGTCCACCATGATGTGTGAGAAAAATCTGCTCCGTCCATCCATTTTTTCACCCTATTTAAGGGGTCGAGACTAAATTGGAACTATATCCAGATATCAAGTGGGTCCCAAATTGAGGATTTATGAGCTGATCTGTCCGTTGGGCCACTCCACAAGGATACAATGATTGAAATTTTGCATGTACGGTTAATTTATGGTCCTTAGGCCATGTATGAAGTTTCGAGCCGAACGGATGGTGAGAACCCTGTGATCTCACATTCTGGACAATTTTTAGGCCACTTGAGCTTCGGTTTCTCGATTTTCTCATATATCTGCCATGTAAATCCTTCGATCTTGGTCCCCTGAAGTCCATCCCTTGCCTTGGTGACGACGGAACGTTAAATCCATGCTTTTAGTACCCTTTTCAATCCACGCTTATAAATCCACCTTGCAATGTAATCACGATTACAACAGGCCATTAAACAGTATTATGTTCATATATCCAGGCAATAATTGGCGCCTAACATGCAATATTTGACCCTTAACATGTGCCAAAATGTAGGTCGGCATGTCTAAATATGGTCATCTTCGTTACATGAATGAGCCATGAATGACAATTAAAGATGACTCCTAGTATTTGGTTGCTCTTGTCAAATCAACCCAAGTCTCTTTCTACAATCCCACACATGTATGATGTATATCTGCTTGTGATTGTTGGAATTCAACACAAGGTCTCCCTAGGCTTTTTCATAGTATAGCCATAATTCTAGTTTTCAAACATACATAAATGTTGTTTGAGCTGATAGCTCATTGGTAGACAAGGTGTGTCAACATTGAGGTCTTTGGTTTGATCCTAGGTTACTCACAAGAAAATAAATAAATGTAACTATTGAAAGCTCCAAAAACTTGAATTAACTCGAGGACAAGTTTTCTCCCAGCTGGTGGGAATTTATGTACCTAGGACGCTTGGCTATCTGATTGAGACTCACATATGACTAATATTTTTGGGTAGATGACAAGGCCTTAACACCTCTGGGTTCATGCATGTGGACTATGGGTGCCACAAGTCTTCTTGGCAATGCATACAACATTACAACCATACTCATGATAATTTTCTTATTTTGGGATGGCCTTTTAATAATTGCTATTTTTCTTTTACATTAGAGATTCATATGTCCATCTCTATTTATTAGGATATAATATTCATCTAAAATTAGTAAAGCCCAGATTTGTAAGATCTTGTTTTGTATCTCTTTCGTAGTATGGTCTATATGAGATTTCTATGTCTATGTGAATGAAGAGAGTTGATGAATTCTATGAATAAAAAGCTGTGAGTTTAGGAAGAAAATGTTCTCGTGGAGAGAGAAAACCCTAAAAGAATTAACCTTTTCAAACTGTATATTTTTTGAAAAAAAAAACTGTTCCTCCTTTTTGTCACATACACATAGGTCAGATGTGGAGGGTTAAATCATCAATTTGGAGTTTGGACTGTCCATAAGGTTCCCCCCTCTCATGTACCATGAAAAACTTATGTTCATCAGATGATGCTAACCTTCCAAATATTGCACTCTCTTTTAATAACTAGCAGTTTTCATAGCCACTGTTGGCACACCATAGTAATCTTATCAAATGGTTCTGCTAAAACTAGCTATTCAAAGTGTATTTTTAGCCCCACAGATCAATGTTGCCACTACAAGGTTCAATATTGAAATGGTAAAGTTTTTAACTATTTATTTTATCTTTGTTTTTTCCTGTTCTTCATAAATAGTTTGATGTCTTAGCCTCCTGTCATTGCCAGCTAGTCTTGTCACTATTTGTACATATATCATCTCATGAGTCTTACTTTTTGTAATTTTCTTACCCCTGTAGTGATTATCAGAAGCAGTGGGCCATCATTGAAAGATTACCCTTGTAGTGAGTCCAATCAAGGTATGGATAATACATGGTTTTAGTTCATGGTAAATGGTACCTTTTATTGTGGATCACCCTTGGACCAAAGACCTGGTACCTTTTGTTGTTGTAAGTTCCTAATTAGTTTGTTTTTGTATTTGCGTCGGAGCTATTCGGATGTTGAGCGGGGGTCCCTAGAAGGTGGGAACCGTTATTATGACCATGATGAAGTTGTTCATTTCCTATGGAGCAATATGGGTGACCTAGCCATTTGGACAGGCCCGTGTTTATGTATTATCTTAAAATTGATGAAGCAGATCTAGATGTGCATCAGAGCTATCCGGATGTTGAGCGGGGGTCCCTGGAAGGTGGGAACCGCTGATATTTATTTTTTCCCTTCACCATTGTCTGTGTTGATTGACACATTCGTCAATTTTGTGAGATACAATTGGAAAATGACATTGGGTGTACGTGTACCTGGATGCTGCTTTAATAGAAAATAACAATGTTACCAGCTAAACACATTTACATTTTGACATATTATCTGTGATATTGTTGCATGCGTGTTTATCTTACATGTTTCATTCACTTGTCTCTACGCATATTCTAGAAATAGCCGAACTCATTAGTGAGATGACATTGTCCTCCAGAAACTGAAAGATGAAACTGAATGTTTGAACCGAGGGCTAGATTAATCCTCTTTTCTCCCTAACTAATTATCAAATATTCTGTACCATATGAACTAGCTTTAGGTCCAAATCAAACTAGGTTATGCATTTTGGAGTTTCTTAAATACATTTTACATGCAACTTCTAGAGGGTCTAAAATAGAACTAAGGTTCTGGAAATATTTTACAGATATAAAATGTAGCTAGTACATTGAGTACACTTTTGATCTAACCAGGATACAGAGAAGAGTGAACTAAGTAGTTCAGAAGAACCATTCTATTCTTTGTGGTACTGGGGTCTAGTTTTCTGAGGTTTTATTTAAACAAAATAAGTGAAATAGTACATTACTAAAATTATATTTATTTCGAGGATGCCTGTTGGCACTTCATTTCTGCTCTAGAAATCACGAGTCTAATGCATCAATCAATCTAAACTTCCCATCAGCAACTAAGTATGACTTTTGAAGTTCTTGAGTTGCGCATTTGATGTTTCAACAGGCCATGTATGCCTTCCTCGTCTTCTTCTGAATGCCCATTCAATTAGTAGAGGAATGCTGAGAAACTTAGAATATCCATTTTCTCTTCATAAACAAGCTGAAAGTAGCTATTAATTCCTGATTTCTCCATTTATTGTTCTTTTGTAGTAAGGAGCTCACGAACCTGAGACTCTTAGCATTGGAATGTCCTAACTTAATCTTCCACTTTGCCATATAGTCTGCTTGCGAATTGGTACATGTGGGGCCACAAGATTTCATACCATAGTTCTTTAATAATAATGTGTATGTAGGTCAGGTTCAAGTTCAAATCAAACCTGATTCAGTTATATACAAAACTGGTATAAGTTGGTTTTGTCTAATTTCTGGTTTCTCACTTAATATAGATTTCCAACTAAGCACCTTACTGCATGTTTTCTTTATCATTAGATGGGATCCATTAACCTGATCAGTTGACCCAAATCTTTTGTGTGCTTAGTTCTTTAAGGGAAAGAAAGAGGTTATAAAGATAAATATTCTACAATGTTGGCTCCGTAAATGTCTGCATTACGCTTAAATTTTCAATTTTTTTTTACCAACTGGGTACATGATTCAGTAATCCTAACCGTTGATTTAGTAAGGCTTACAATGGTGGATCACAAATTAAAAATATAATATTTGGTAAAATTCTAACCTCCTATTTCTATCTATAAAATAGATGGTTAGTAAGAAATGATAGCAATGGTCACATTCAAAATGAAAAGACCAATCATTCGAGGGATGTGATATTTCCTTTCCGGATTATGTTAGTGTGAGTGATTTCAGCGTTTCAGATGGTTGAAACTATGGCCCAAATTATAGTATCCAGCTTTCTTGGATCCCTGGATCAGACGAATTCGGTGGATCCCAGGGCCAACCTTGATATATGTGCCTTACATCTATGCCATCCATCCATTTCGAGATCCTATAAGTGAATAAGATCCAAATCTTAGGTAGACTACATGGTAAATATTAGCGATTGAATACCCACAATTAAAAAACTTCCTGACGACCACCGATATGTTTATTTGACATCCACCGATTTATAAGGTCAGAAAGACCTAGATGAAGCGACCATACAGATTTTAGCTTAATCCAAAACTTTCATGGCCCATGAGAAGTTTTTAATGGTCAATCACCACTGTTTTTTTGTTGTATGGTCAACCAGAGATTTGGATCTACTTCATTTGAGGTTCATGCCCTAAAATGAGATGTCAAAATGGATGAATAATGTGGAGGTTGCTTAGTGGTAGACTCTGAGATCATGGCTTCGACTGCTCATGTGGGGTGTGTGTGTGTGTGTGTGTGTGTGTGTGTGTGTGTGTGTAATATATACAAAAAAAAAAAAAAAAAAACAAACAAACAGCACTCTCATATTAAGATTGATTTTTTTTCCTTCTTTCATTTCTGTGGTTTGTGTTTATCCCTCTTCAATCTCTCCAAAATTTCTAATTTTATTTTTTCTTTTTCAGAATTACAAGTTCTTCCATTTATAGATTACTCTATCTTAACATTCAAAGGTGGAAAAAAATGAGCTATATCATGTTAATATAAACCGATATTTGACTTTAATGGTGCAACAGGTGATACATTCAATCCATGCTAATAAGAATTTTAGTATTGTACTGTTGAATCTTTATAACAGATACATTCATGATAAGTAATTCAATGAATCATGATTTTGAATACTGCTATTCTTAACCTATATCAGAATATGTATTGATTTGGTATGCATGCATTTATTCAGCCTCACATGCACAAGATAAAAGATGGAACAGGGGAACTTCTGGGTTTTGTTCTATTCAGCCTCACATGCACATGATAAAAGAGCGAACATGGGAAAAAAAGGATAGAAAATATCTGCTTGTGGGTTTTGTTCTCAAGAAGATTTTGTATGGAAAAAAAAAGGTGCATGGAAAAAGGATAAAAAAAAAGTATTTCATGTTTCTGCATGTGGGTTTTGTTCTCAAGAAGATTTTGTATGGAAAAAAAGGTGGGAATTTTGAATCTTTGAATTGGTGCTGAAATGGTCTGATTAAGGTGGAATTTCAGTCTTTTTTTTTTCTTTTTCTTTTTTTTTTTTACAGCTGAGTTTTTTCTAAGTGGTTTATTATTGGGTTTTAAATGAAGAAGCTGAAAAGCTCTTCTTTTTTGCTTTATTTCTCATGAAAATGGTGGTTCTGGTGTGAGAATTTTAGGTGGGAGGTTTTCTTGTTGTGTTGAAATTGTTTCTCATTTGGCTTTTACTTTTGTATTTGCGTTGGTTTTGTATATGAAACTTCATGTGGAAATTACTGGCTTTTGGGTTATGGTGGTTTTGGTATATTATCTTTGACAGTGAGAAGAGGGTAAGAGATTTTCAGATTAGAAGAAAGGATGGAAAGGAGAGATTTCCTGTTTTGGGAAATAACTTTACTGGATTTGGTATGGATGGAAAGCTCCAATGCAAACCTTCTTCTTCTGTCATAAACTATGAAGGTCAGTTGGGTTCTCTTTTTTTTTTTTTTTTAACTCCCTTCCCTTCACGCATCATTTGTTTGCTAGGATCGTCTTGACACAGGTTTAATAATAAATTATATATGCTTGTTCGGATTGGCTTGAAATGATGAGAAGTTTGTTCTTTTGAGGTTTCTATGAGATTTTAAAAGACAATTGCATGGACAAAGTCCATGGCTAGACATAAAGATTTTGTTCACTGGCCATAAGGTTTCATTTAACAACTGGCTCTGATGTGTATGTGCACCAATTAGGAACTCTACCCAATCCATGGTACTAGTTGTTAAAGGGCACTACAAGGCTCTGTATGGATTTTCCTGTTGACTTCTTCCATGTGTTAAATTTGTAAAAAATTTATAAGAAAAAAAATGTTGGTCATAACCTTGGTTTTAAACCTCAGAAATCGATCAGACGATGATACCGAATCTGGATTGAGAGCAATGTAACAGCTATTCAGCAAATGCAAAGAGCATTACCAGGAGCATTTTGTAATATATTTGGTCGCCATCATCAGCTCTATTTTAGTACTTGGAGAACTTGCAAACAAAGTTGTAACATCTCGAAAATCGAGGGTCGAGTAGTAACTCAACTCTCGAGTTCCAGAACATCACTTATGCAACAAAATGAATGATGATTGAATGTTGACTGTATTAGAGTAGTGAACATGAGTGAGATTAAGCCAAAACAGCATATCATACTCCAGAGACAATTAAATTTGCAAGCGGAAGACTGTGATAGATAGATAAAATATATAAACTATGATGAGTCTCCAGAGTGTGATAACATTACCAGGTTAAATAATTACAAGTACAATCCTAAAATATACCAAATGTGTAAGGTCCTCTAGTCAATATCCCAGAAAGCCCCGTCGATCAGGACACGGCTCACAGGAAGCCGTTAGAAGACAACCAATACAAGCAGGCATCGTAGTCATTGCAAAGGTCCGGCTCCGCCTCAGAAGTAGCGTCACCATCTGAAATCGACAATGTCTGGTGGGTGTTCAAACACCGATCCCGTAACATGGGAGTGAGTAGCTAACTCAAGTGGAACAATAAAGCATAGGTTAACATGTTATCGACTCGGTCAAGCAAGAATGATAAAGCAGTACAATCAAACACTCCTAACTACTCTTATTAATGCAAGTATGAATGACATGATGTATGCCCTCACCGACATACTCCTCATGCGACACCATCTCACGCTCGCGGCATGCTTTCATCCCACAGTGCTCCACATCTTCCAGGCACATGCAATGCATGATGAGCATGATTACCGAGTCTTTTAATTAGTCCATTTCAAATAGCAGGATTGGGAAACTAAGGTACCTCCCTTGTATCATTCCCAAACATGATCCATTCCAGGGTCGTCAGTCCTAGTTAATATCAGACGATGGTGTGTTTTCTAGGTCACTGCAGAGGCTGCCAGGGCTGTTACGCACAAAGGTTACACCACTCCCCCATTACCCCTTAAACGATTCATCACAATACAAAAATAAGCTTAGTTCATACTCTATATATCGCGGCGAACCCTAAGTGCACTGCGATTTCAGAATATGCTCGAGGTCACTACAAAGGGCTGCCAGGGCTGTTACGCAAAAGGTTGCACCGCTCCCCCATCACCTTATCAATGTAGGCCGACAGCACGAATATAGTGTCCCATACCACCATAATCGGCTCACGAGTTTGGTTGCTCACTGGTCACTATGGGGAGGCACGTGGCCCCAGCGTAGGCCAACAGCTCGACCACGGTGTCTCATACCACCATGCCCGGCTCATGAGTCTTAGCGGATCGAGGTACCATGGTTAAAAGGGTTTTCACTGGTAAGTTTGGTACCCTAGGTTCAAGCAGTAGTGACCAAACATTGTGAACATACATTAGACAAATCGGGTTACATGACGAGCTCGGCTAGCTCGAGCGCACAACAAGTTGAATGATATGAAGTGCATAAGCACTTCGCGTGGCCAACCACTATCGCCAACCGAAGTACGACTCGAGTTTGTCGAACACATCTCACGTGGTAAATGAATCACAGCCACGAATTCAATTCTGGTACCGATTGTCTGGACTATAATCATAGCCCTAAACGTAATCAATTGTCATCCATAGCATGTGGAGTAAAGCATGATAAACAAAGTAATTCAAACATGCTAGTAGGCATGTTATAAAGCATGTTATAAAGCATGATATAAGGCATGTTATAAAGCACTACGTCAATAGGAATACAAACACATATATTGCAAGTAAGCGGTTTAAGTAAACAACCTCATGGAGGTAATCATACATGTCACTAGGGTAGTTGAGAATCCTATCTCAACACCCTCCTAAGGCATCAACATCCAAACACTTACTCACACAAGCATTTTCACAAACACTTAACATACACTATTTCAACATACTTAGTGTATGTTAGCAAACATGTATTAGGGCGAGTCCTTTCACCGAGCAAATATTTTATGTACATATAATATATTTATACAGCAATTAATCATGGCAAACACATCTCTAAAATATACATGTATACGGTGCTTTTACAATACAGTATTTCTACATACATAGTGTATATTAGTAAAACATGTATTTAGGAGAATCCTTTCGCCAAATAAGTATTTTATCCATATATCGTATATCCATACGACAAATAAACATGTCAAACACATATCCAAAAAAATACGTATACGGTATTTTATACGAATACCTAGAATATGTAAAATGCCATATTCTATAACTTTAATCGAAACAGAAAACGGAAAGCACTTTGTACATGTGCAATTGCATGCAGATCATGAATCTATCATTATCTGACATTGAAAGTATTGAAAACCGTAACCTATACACCTAAAGTCCGCACCTTTTATCGTAGAATCGAAACGAAATCGATGGGTTTGCTAAGCTTTCGTAAACGGCAGATTGGCGACCTAAAGAACGGAATAGGTTAGCTATTTCATAACCTACAACCACCCAAGCCCCAAATCAGATTAGGGTTAGGGTTTCTTACCTAAAAATCTAGTTTAGCACCTAGTTAACTTTGTCAAATTTCTAAAGGATTTAATCCTAAGTGATTTTCTTCTGAGGTGGAACTTAGTCCTTTGTAGTTTGTATATAAAGTGATCCAAGTTATACTACTTAGCTAGTTTAAGATAGTGTCTAGGGTGAAAGTGCTTTGAAAAATTGAAAGAACAAGGTAGTGAAGGGTGAGATTTGTGAAGGAAATGGGTTAAGGAGCGATTTGAGATTGTGGGATTCAGTTCTGACAAGTTAATAAGGTGTTAGGATCGACCCATCGCCTAAGGACGTCTAATCCCAGGTTGGGAAAAATCTGGGATGTTACAAAAGTACTTGAAAGCCACAATGTATTATAAGATCAATTATAGGCCTCTCAGATTTGTTCTCAGGTACCTGAATCACTGGATGTAAAATGCAGTGTATCTTTAACCATAAAAGTTGGGAGTATGAAACAAATCCATGAATTCATTAAATATTCAAACTTCAGTAGTCAAAGGAACAAAGAAAGAGGGCGTTCAGAAAGGAATGCATGTAGCCAACTGATACTTATGTTAAGGAGACATCTGATACTTCAGAAAGGAATGCCTGCACCAGTAATGAAAGAGATCAGCTTGAGTGCTTAACTATGGATGAACCTCAAACGATACCAAAGATACTGCATTAAAGTTCATACATGTATTTACTTTTGTGGATTTTCTGTTAATCTTTTTTGGTAGGAAGTGAGGTAAAGGGAAGTATTTTAGTATGGGGGTGATGACAGTTTGAATTGTTGTTATGTATGTCCAAGTATAATATAATGACTGTTTGAGATGCGTATCAATTTCATATTCCCTGCATATCAAATATCACACCCTGCAAGAGTACCTAAGATTTTCTCTTCATACGCCAGACAGTACGATTGAGAAATTGTTGATATAGAAAATTTTCAGCATTGCATTTGTAGGTGCATATACATTGTGATGAAAATTTCATTCAAAATCTAGCTTTGTCAATCTTAATTCTTATCTGCATTGCATTTGTAGGTGCATATACAAAATCTTCTTGAGAACAAAACTATAACGTCTCGGAAAATTATGTACGAAGACCCGAGTACCACCTCAAGCAAAAATCACTCAGGACCAAATCCTTTTGAATTGATAACATGTTAACCTTTGCGTTATGATTCCACTGAGTTAGCTACTCACTCCCATGTTCTGGTATGGTGTTTACACACCAACCAAACTCTGTCTTAGTTGCAGAAGGCGATGCGATGTATGAGGCGGATCTTGACTTCTAGGACGATGAGGAGTTTCATACATGCAGCTATCAGGCAGTTTTACTTAGACCATACTGATCGACGGGGATTACAGGGCTTCTCAGTTATAGATGGACTTTACTTTTGAAATTTTGAATGTTGAACTAATACATGTAAATATTTGATCTGGCAATGTAATCGTACTCTGGAGAGTAGTAACGGTCCGCGTGTTTGCTTATACTTTATATACATCTTTCAGTCTTCTGCTTGCGTAACGTAGTTGTTTCTGGAGTATGGATTACTGTTTGGTATAATCCCATTCATGCTTTATGCACTAACAATGACAACATTCAATTATCATGAAACATGTTGCATAAGTGATGTGTTGGAACTCGGGAGTTAGGAATTTGCACGACCCCTAATTTTTACGGCGTTACAAAAACCCACATGACAAAACCTTATGTTTCTTGACAAGGGGGAAGAGACGCTCTCAAAGTATCTACTTTTGGTGGTGAGGAGGTGCAGCTGCAAGCATGCAACTCAACATCTTCGTCCCCTGTGAGGCTCCTGCTCCAACAGAGTTAGAAGCTAGAGATGGAACTATAGTTCCGTTGCTCATCTCTCGCTGCCTCCCACTAGGCATGTATTTAGTTTGTCCAGCCCGCTGCCAAATATGAACCACATCAGATGGCAAATCAATGCATGTGTTTGTGCGCACACTAGTGCATGTGTTTATAATTTGATGCTTCACAGATTGTAACTCTGTGATGGAAGCTATGTTTTTGAGGTTACAGGAGTAAGTAATGGCAGATGATCAATTTTAAACTACTTTGATTGCTATTTTTCTATAATTTTCCCAAAGATGATTTCTTATCATAATTCTTATTTCCTATCTCATTCATGTGCAGTGGGATTTGGAAGAACTTCGTAAGAAGTATTTGGAGATGGAGTCGAAGCTAAAGTTCGAGCAGGTTCCTTTTTTGTAATTCTTATGATAGGTTGAGCAAAGTGAAGTATTGTTTATTTAGAAATGTGAATGTAGGATGCATTGTATGATTTGATTGCTATTTGTAATAAATGCATCATTTTTTTCCTGATTGCATTTTATGTATTACTCCTATCAGCATTAAGCTTAGATGAGTTATCAATCACAGCAGGTTCTTGTAATGGAAACAAGCACCATTATTATAATTTTTTTTCAAATTTTTTAACAATAGCTACGGATTTTAGCTGTAGATCTTGTTTTGAAAATCGTAGCAATTGCTAATATTGGCATATTGCTACGGATTTCATTCCACTTTTAGCTACTGATATTATTCGTAGCTATAGGTACATTTTGCTACAGAAATTATAGCTACTGCTTTTTTCCGTAGCTAGTGATATCTATTGCTATGGATGTAATCTGTAGCCGTAGGTATATTTCGCTACAGAAATTATAGCTACGGCCTTTATCCATATCTATTGATATATATTGCTATGGATTTAATCTGTAGGCATAAGTACATTTTGCTACAAAAATTATAGCTACGGCTTTTGTTCATAGCGAATGATCTCTATTGTTACGGATATAATCCGTAGCAATTGGTTTTTGACCTTTAGCTACCCCACCAATAGCGACGGACGTGCTACAGATTAGATCCGTAGCAAAAGGTCTTTAGCTACGGTTTTTGGCCATAGCCTTTGCCCGTTTTTCTTGTAGTGTTGTCAATCACTCAGCTCGTGTACCAAGAGGGATAATTGAGGATGTGTTGGTCCAGGTTGACAAATTCTACTACCTGGTAGATTTTATCGTCTTGGATACTCTACCCATCGTGGACATGAGTACTCAAATTCTTGTCATTCTTGGTCGCCCATTCCTTACCACATCAAACACAATCATTAATTGCAGGAATGGAGTCATGAGTTTGTCTTTTGAAAATATGACATTGGAGTTAAATATTTTTTCAATACGGGCAAATAGGTAGAGGATGATGATGATGCTCAAGATGTTGACTTGATCGATTCTTTCATGGAAGATAGAGCACTTCTGACCTTATCCTCTGACCCTCTAGAGACATGCCTGGCCCACTCCCATGATTTTGATGATGACATTATTAGGGAGATGGGGACCATGCTGGATACTGTGCCGGTACTTGAAGTTAACCGGTAGAGGCCTCAATTCAAAGAATTACCCCAAACTGATGTAGTGCATCTACCGTCTAACCTTAAGGCACCGAAGCTTGACCTAAAACATTTACCCTCTGATTTGAAATACATCTATTTAGGTCAAGATGAGACATACCTAGTGGTGATTTCTTCCCACCTCGAGCAAGAACAAGAGAGTATACTCATCTCTACTCTCATTGAGCATAACTGAGCCATTGGATGGTCAATTGTGGACCTCAAGGGAATTGACCCTTCGATTTGTACTCACCGCATTTATCTTAAGGATAATGCGAAGACCTCATGACAACCACAACGTAGACTAAATCCAAACATGAAGGAACTAGTTAAGGCCAAGGTTCTTAAGTTGTGGGTATCATATACATAATATCCGATAGCCAATGGGTGAGTCTAACTCAGGTGGTTCCTAAGAAGTCTAGAATCACCATTGTAGCTAATGCCAATAATGAACTCATGTCAACTAGGATCACTACTAGTTGGAGAGTGTGCATTGACTACAGGAAGTTGAAACCGTCACAAGGAAGGACCACTTTCCTTTGCCCTTTATCGATCAAATTTTGAAAAGGGTAGCCGGTCACTCTTACCATTGCTTCCTTGACGGTTATTCGGGCTACAATCAAATCGAGATATCCCTTGAAGATCAAGAAAAGACCACATTTACATGTCCTTACAGCACCTTTGCTTACCGAAGGATGCCATTCGGGCTATATAATGCCCCCGCCACTTTTCAGTGATGCATGTTGAGTATTTTTTCTGACATAGTGGGGCAATATTTAGAAGCCTTCATAGACGACTTCTCGGTCTTTGGTCCATCCTTCAGCAAATATTTAGAAATTTTAAAAAATATACTGAAGCGATGCGAGGAAAAGAACTTGGTACTGAATTGGGAAAAGTGTCACCTCATGGTTCGTAAGGGAATTATCCTTGGACACATCATCTCGTCCAAGAGAATTGAGGTAGATAAGGCTAAAATTGATCTTATCTCTAACCTAACTCCACCCAAGAAAATACGAGACATACGATCCTTCCTATGACACGCTGGGTTTTACAGAAGATTTATAAAGGACTTTAGTCACCTTTCTCATCCTCTATACAATCTACTTCAAAAGGATGCACCATACGAGTGGACTGAGCAATGCTAGGAAGCTTTTATGAAACTTAAGGGTATGTTAACCACTGTACCTATCATGCAGTCACCCAACTAGAGCCTTCCTTTTGAACTTATGTATGACGCATCTGACTATGCTCTTAGGGCGATTTTAGGCCAAAGAAAAGAAAAGAAGTCCTACGTTATTCATTATGCAAGTATAACTCTAAATCATACCCAAGCGAATTACTTACTATGGAGAAGGACCTCTTAGTCGTAGTATTCGCTTTGGACAAATTTAGGTCCTACTTGATTGGATTTAAGATCATCATCTACACAGATCATGCGGTGCTCAAGTTTCTTCTTTCTAAGAATTATGCTAAGCCTCGCCTGATTAGATGGATCCTCCTACTCCAAGAATTTGATTTAGAAATAAAAGATAAAAATGAGTAAAGAACGTAGTGGCTGACCATCTTTTCCACCTTGATCTCCCTGATTCCCTTAAGACAATACATATAAATAATATGTTCCCTGATGAACAATTGTTCAAAGTCTCTCACTCTCCTTGGTGTGCTGATATTCCTAATTATCTTGCTATAGGTTTCACGCCGACACATTGGACTGCGCAAGATAAGAAAAAATTCTTCGCCGAGGTTCGTAAGTTCTTCTTGGATGATCCGTACTTGTTTAAATATTGCCCAGACCAAATCTTAAGGAGATGTGTGCCAGACAATGAACACCAAAGTGTCATCTCCTTCTGTCACTCTCAAGCCTGTGGTGGTCACTTTTCTGCTAAAAAGACCATGACCAAAATTCTACAGTGTGGCTTTTACTGGCCCACTATGTTCAAGGACACTTATAAGTTTTGCAAAGCTTGTTAGTGTTGTCAAAAATTGGGAGCATTGTCCCAATGGAATATGATGCCTTTAAACCCTATTTTGATCATTGAAGCATTTGATTGATGGGGCATCGATTTTATGGGACCATTCCCCCAATCCTTTGGGAATTTATACATTCTGCTAGCAGTAGACTATGTCACTAAATGGATCGAAGAGATTCCATGCTGGAACAATGACCATCAAATGGTCATTAAATTCTTAAAAGAGAACATCCTTTCCCGGTTTGGAACGCCTCGAGCCATCATTAGTGATGGGGGCTCACATTTTTGCAATAGGTCATTCGTGAACTTAATGAAAAAATATGGCATCTCTCACAAGGTGAGCACTCCATACCACCCACAAAAAAGTGGGCAAGCTGAGATTTTCAATAGGAAAATTAAACACATCTTCGAAAAGACAGTTAACCTTGACCGTAAGGATTGGTCAATCCGATTGACCGATGCCTTATGGGCTTACCGTACCGCATTTAAGACCCCTATTGGAATGTCTACCTCTAGACTTGTTTATGGGAAGGCTTTTCACTTGACTGTGGAGTTGGAACATAGGGCCTACTGAGTGATTAAAATCTGAACTTCATTTTAGATGACGCTAGCTCACTACGCAAACTTCAGCTAAATGAACTCGAAGAAATCTAGAATGATGCATATGAGAACTCGAGAATTTATAAGGACAAAATGAAGGTGTTTCATGACCAACACATTCTTCGAAAATCATTCACATCAGGTCAGAAAGTCCTCTTGTATAATTCTCGGTTATATCTCTTTCTGGGCAAACTTCGATCTCGTTGGACCGGTCCTTTCACTGTTACTAATGTTTATCCACATAGGGCCATCGAGATACAAGATCCGAATAATGGCAAAGAATTCAAAGTAAATGGACATCGATTAAAGCCATTTGTTGAGAAATTTGATTCAGAGGACATGTTCATACCTCTGATTGATCCTATTTACCAAGATTGACCTCCTCGTCTGATGGAGGTGTAGTTAGGTTTACTATTTTCCGCTGTCTTAAGATAGTTTGCTTCCGCTGTTTTAGGATAGTTTACTTTCTATTTGCTTAGGATAGTTTTCTTTACGATTGTTAAATTCTTGTGCTAACCCACTTTCACACTGAGATCCTTTGGAAAAAGCTTCAAAATTCCTTCATGAGGTACTATCTTTCCATCACTTCTCCTTCAATTACGTTGTCTCTTTTATAAATCATGCTTATTTCTTTTACATTGAGGAGAATGTAGATTTTAGGTAGGGGGTGGGAGATTAGGTAAACTAATCAATGTTTTCTCAGTTTTGAGCAAAATTTGTAAAATTTTTGAAAAGTTTGTAATGTTTATCTATTTGGAAAGTGCTAAGTTGTGTATTTAAGAATGTTTTAAATATAATGATAAGATAGGGATTAAATTTTGAATTACTGATGTCTAGTCATCTAAGTAATTTATCACCTAAGTACTTGCGCTCAATTGATTCAGAGGAAGTTTGAATATCATGTTAATCTAAATCACAAGACACGTTCAAATTGTTTTCTATGAATAATGCTAGAATTTTTTATTGTTAGTATGTGAATCATTGATAGATGGTAAGAATTAAGTCTGGAGAATTTTATCCACATTAAAATATGAAAAGAACTAGTTAAAAAATAGGAGATAGACAAAAAGGGTCATGTATGGTGAAAAGCTTAAAAATTTTTGAAAAAGAATGAAAAAAATATGCAAGAAAAGAGAAAAGACTGAAAAGATTGAATGAATATAAATGACCGTCGATATAAAATCAAAAATTGGAAAAAGAAGAAAAAGGGGATAAGTTCAAAATCAGTACTCGAGTTTTCAACCAATCTTAAAGTGACGAGCAGGGCTAACATGATGTAATGATAGTATCCTTAAAGAAAGTAAGTTGATCTTTACTACGCACATTGAAAAACTTGATATACGAACTATGCTCTGACTTAATGGATAAAGAACTTACTTGATTGATTACTTATGTGATTCGATTCTAGGTTTTTAACATCTCACTTTCTCATCATTGAGTCTACTCATTCATACTTGATTACACAAAAGATTGGTTTTTGAAAAAGGTTTAAACATTGCACATTAAAGTTCATTTTTTGCATACTTTGCTCGAGACTAGAAAATTGCTGGTTAGGGATTGTGTTGAGGGTCAAATATTGCATATAATCCCCTACTTATATCTTGGTTTTATGAACATAATAATGCTTAATGTTCTATTTTACTCATGTTTGTGTTGCAAGGTAAATTTAAGAGCTTGGACTGAAAATGGTGTTAAAAGCATGGATTTAATGCTCAAGAATCACCAAGGCAAGGGATAGATCATAGGAGACTAAGATTGAAGAATTCACATATCAAATATCCAAGGAAACCAAGTGATGAAGGAAGAGAATCGAAGATTTGAAGTGAAGAAAAGAAATCTTGAAAATTGTCCTGAAAACAAATTTCGGGGCCAAAAGAGTCTAGTTTTGGAAAATTGTCAGAATGGCCTTCGATATATCGAAGACTTATAGATAATATCGAAGGACATATCGAAGATCCTTCGATTAATTGAGAAATTCAGGATTTTAGGTCAAACTCGCTGGACAATTCTGGACCGATCTTCGATATACCGAGGACTCTTCGATATATAGAATGACATATCGAAGACACTTCGATATATCAAAGTTGTGTAAATTTGAGGCGGTTTCTAGATTTTTCCAAGTCGGTACGAAGGGAGGTGCTGCAAAACTATAAATAGGAGTCTCCAGGGCACTCCTAGGCATCATCTAGCAATTGAGGAGTGGAGCAAAAGCATGAAGAAGCCGTCGCCAAGAGTTTTTCTTCCCTTTTCCATAGTTATTTTTATGCTTTTATTAAGATATTTTAGTTCAATCATGTCTATGGTTTGCTAAACCTCTTAGCTAGGGCTAAGAGGTCAAGCTTGTAGTGTGATGGGATGTTTCTATTGCCTTAATTCATGTTTATATTGAACTCTCTTTGATTCTAGTTTGATTATAGGGAATACTTTTAGTTTTTAATGGTTTGTTGTGACTCAAATTACAATAGATCTGCGATAGCTTTAAGTATGTTCTTTTCATATTTTGAGATTATGAAATTAGGAAATCCTGTTGTTCACCATCGTCCCTTGGGCATGGTTGGATGATGGAATCCTCCATAACTTTCACAATTCTCTCAGATTGATTGTGGGATTGGTAAATCCTGTTGTGAGCCATTGTCTCCTAGGCATGGTTTTGTGATGGAATCACTTCCAATTCTTACACATCTCATCCATTGAGAATTAGGTCAAAGGAAGTTCAGATTTGGTTTTACTGAGATATCTTCCAATTGGATAAGATGGGGTTCTGATTCCAATTGTGTCCTTGAATCAAGCATAAATCTCCCTAATCTCTACAAGTGGATCCTTGGAACCCTAGTTTCCCACCTTTGAATTTCTTAAGTTTTTCATTAAATCTATCACAATTACTCTCTCAAATATTCTAGATTTAGGTTTTCATCTTCTTCTAGTTCTCGTTCTAGTTGCTTTCAAAAAACACATGAGATTAGTCCCTGTCGATTTAACCTCAGTCTCACCGAGGTTATTACTACATCGCGACCCTACAGTTGGGGTTGTGAACAATGGTGGGGTAAACTTGAACTTTGGATCTACCCCATCAGTCAGATGCATCATTACATGGTGGGCCATGAGCTTAAAAATAAAGTCAATCCATGACTTAGGTGAGCCACACCGTATAATATAGTTGAGAGGGGTTTCCCATGCCTTAAAACATTCATAATCATATATTGGGCCCACCTAGATGTGATTCACAGATCCATCCCATTCATTATGTATGTCCCACTTGGATGAGGGGTTAGACCAAGTTTCAGCTACATCCAAAACTCATGTGGGCCCCACCAAGTGCTTTTATAATTTTTAGGATGTCTTCACATAGTTTTAGATGGTATGGCCCACCTGAGTTTCGTATATGGATGATTTTTGAGATATCTCATAACCTAAAGGGGACACATCAAATGCAATGTGTTGATGTTCGACACACATCATGATGGGGCCCACAGAACTTACTAACATCAATTCTTAGGTTTTCACAACGTCAGTTAGTTCGGTCACAATTTTGACCTGAATATTTGGCCCATTTTAGATATCTGATCCATTCACTCTATTTTACTAATCAATATCTTTAATTTGACTAGTTACTCACCTCGATTAGGCTACATATGAGAAAGATATTGGGCATATAAGATTGATCAACAATATGATGGGCCATATCTTCTAATCCAATGGTCAGATTTGAGTGAAATTTAATTTAAACATCTGAGGTTATTTACTCTTCAATCTGGACTGATCAGATTATCCAAAATCTGATCAAGATCTTGACAAACTGTTCGTTTCCCATTTAAAAAGTGCTTTGGACTAATCTGATTCGTTTAAAGTCGTAATGGGCTGAATTTTGTAGTATATCCTAATTAGCACATTATGAATACATTTAATTGTTACATTCAGATCAACATTAGAATGACTTTATTATATAATTAGATCAATCTCGTCATTATAAGTTATTACAATTCATTATAAGTTATTCTTGCAAAATCTCATTTTTTTACGGAACTTTTCAATTATCTTCAAAATACAAATCATTTTTTTTTCAAAATCACTTCATTTTTTTATCTTTTTTTTTTTTTTTTTTTTTTAAAAAAAAATCTCATATTATCTCAAACATTGTCAAATTTTCTTCAAAATTTTTTTACAATAATCACAATTTTATTTTTAAAACTTCCCAATTTTCATTTTCAAAATGTCAAGATTTTGCCAAAAATCTCGATCTTTTTTAAATCTCATTTTCTTTTTCAAAATCTAAATCTTTCTCAATCATCATCAATTTTTATTTTTATTTTCAAAATCTATTATTGTTTTCAAACTTCTCAAATTTTTTATTTTCAAAATAACAATTTTTTTTTTCGAAATCTCATTTTATTTTATGAAACTTCTTAATTTATTTCAAAATACAAAATCTCAATTTCTATATAAAATTCTCAAAAATTTTCAAACTTATTAAATTTATTAAAACTTCACAATTTTTTTAAAAATGTAATTTTATATTATTCAAAATTCGATTTAACTAGTCACTCGCCACGATCGGGTTTCAGATGAGAAAGATATTGGGTGGACAAGATTGATCAACAATATGTTGGGCCATATGTTGTGATCAAATGGTTAGATTTGAGTTTAAGGTTAGTTCAAATTGTCCAAAATCAGTCTAGAAAGAGACAAACCGATCATACTCATTTAAAGAGTGTTTTAGATGGATCTAATTTGTTTCAAGTCATATTGAGCCAATTTTTATTCTCTATACTAATTGGCAAGTACGTTTCGAACATACTTGACCGTTCAGATCAACCTTAGCACATCCCAATTACACTTATTATACTTGGGCTATCATTTTTTCACAAGTGAATATTTGTGGGCATAGATGGTTAAAGGTTCAATTAGTGGATGTGCCTAGTAATTTAGTAAAAAATCTTATTTTTTTCATAGATAAATCTCAATTACCTTTTAAAAATCACATTTTTTTTCAAAATGTATATTTTTTAATCTTAATTTTTCTTTCAAAAGTTTTAACAAAATCTCATTTTTATTATCAAACTTTTCATTTTTTTTAAAATATAAATTCTGAATTTTTATTTTCAAAATCTCAAAATTTTTTCCAAAATATTTTTTTTCTCAAAAATTTCAAGATGCTGATTTTTTTTTCTTCAAAAGCACCATTTTGTTTTCAAATTTTCAATTTTCTTTTTCAAAATGATAATTTTTTTTCCAAAATCTCAGTGTTTTTATAAATCACTTTTTCTTTTAATTTCAATTTTCAAACATTTTCAATATCAATTTTCTTTTTCAACTTCTTTATTTTCCTTTTCAAAATGTCAATTTTTTTTGTTAAAGTATCGATTTTTAATCTTGTTTTATCTTCAAAATTTCAATTCATTCGAACTTCTCTATTTTATTTTATTATATATATATATATATATATATATATATATATATATATATAT
Organism: Magnolia changhungtana; assembly: GCA_030180095.1. Classification (NCBI taxonomy): domain Eukaryota; kingdom Viridiplantae; phylum Streptophyta; class Magnoliopsida; order Magnoliales; family Magnoliaceae; genus Magnolia; species Magnolia changhungtana. The sequence goes on from JASAUF010000446.1 coordinate 8,696,552, forward strand.
ATATTTGAACTCGTCAATTCTTATCAAACTTCTCAATTTTTTTACAAAATACAAACTCTCATTTTCTTTTTCAAAATATTATCATTTTTCAAAGTTGTCAAAATTTTCACATTTTTTAAAAATCTTTTTAATTTTCTTTTTCAAGAACCCTGTATCTGGGTAAGATAAACTTGGAAGCAAGCGCATTCCCAGTACTCCATTTCACATCTATATTACATAAAACTCTAGTGAGCATTCGCTTCTCAGATTCAGAAGGTTTTGCTATAAGAGAACTAATGGGAACACCGTCATCATTAACTAGAAGGTCGATTAACCCAGAAATGAGGTGACAGTCCACATCAATTGGACCTTCTCTAATATAAATTGTAAATGTAAGATTTTCAGTAGAGAAGTCAGTAATACAAGTATACATGGCTTGAACAATAGAGCGGAATGCAGGACCACCCCAATGTAAAATGTTATCCCATCCTACAGATTGAAGAAGAGGAAGGATACCAAAAGGTGTTAAATGATCAATGTTAACAGTCCGTTCTACTATCACGTTACGTAAGCGAATATACCGCACATACTCAGGATCATCCTCGAGTGACCGAAGATGGCGCACCGTGATAGGAGCCGAATGAGAAGAAGAGAGGGACCACAAGATCCTTTCTTTATGTTTCTACCTTCCATTGCAACAAAGAAAACAAGGAATACAAAGATTGCAAAAGAGGTAAGAAGGGTTTCAAGCAAAAAGGGTTTATAGCTAGAAAACCCACCAAACAAGGAAATGGAAGATCAAATAACTCAAATCTACAAGGAAATTGAAAATAATGCACTAACCAAAGAGGAATCGAAGATGGGTTTGACCGGTCGTGGTAGGACTTGTTGGAGAAGAAGAATAAAGTAAAGAGAAAATGTGTTTTTCCCCAAATAAAAAGCAAAATCCGAGTTTCATGACTGGTCATGTATATACTCGACCGGTCGAGCTACAACTGGTCGAGTGTGTACTCGACTAGTCGTGCAGCACTGAAAATTTTCAATTTTTCATTAATTTGAATTTTAAAATTTCAAAATAATAAATATATACATTATGATATAGAAAGGCACAAATCATCAGTTCATATTGCACTACCAAGATCAAATTTCAATTTTGCAAATATGTTTTTGTCGAGCGGTTTTGTGAATATGTCTGCAAGTTGATTCTCGGTCGGAATATATTCCAATGAAATTATCTTGTCTTCCACTAGTTCACCAATATAATGATATCTAATGTCAATATCCCTAGTTCGTGAATGCTGAATTGGATTTTTAGAGATATTAATTACGCTTGAATTATCACAATATAAAATCATGGATTCTTGTGCAATTCTATAATCGCTTAGCATTCTTTTCATCCACACAAGCTGAGTACATGCATTACCAGTAGCAATATATTCAGTCTCAGCTATGGAGAGCGATATGTAACTTTGTTTCTTACTTAGCTAATAAACTAAACAATTCCTGACATAGAAACAACCACCGCTAGTTGATTTACGATCATCAATGTTACCAACCCAATCAGCATCCATGTAACCAGCTAATTGCACACTAGTATCATGTGGATACTAGAGACCAAGATTAGCTAAACTAGCGACATATCGCAAAATCCACTTAACAGTAATCAAATGTGACTCTTTAGGGTCAGACTGATATCTAGCACAAATTCCTACGCTAAAAGGAATATCAGGTCGGCTTATAGTTAAATAAAGTAAACTACCTATCATACTGCAATACAACTTAGGAACTACACTCTTACCTGTTGAATCCTTAGAGAGTTTTAGAGTAGTACTCATTGGAGTATCAAAATTTTTCCCACTCTCAAATCTAAACTTTTTAACTAAGTTCAGAGCATATTCAGTTTGAGAGATAAAGAAACCATCAAGGAGCTGTTTGACTTGCAACCCTAGGAAATAGCTTAGTTCTCCAACCATGCTCATTTCAAATTTAGACTTCATAAGATCTGCAAACTCAACCATCATGTTAGCACAGGTAGATCCATATATAATGTCATCAACCTAGATTTGCACTATTAGTATGTGATCATTATATTTCTTTACAAACAATGTTTTATCAACACTTCCCATTATAAAGTTATGACTTAGTAAAAACTTAGTCAACTTTTCGTATCATGCCATGGGAGCTTGTTTCAAACCATAGAGTGCCTTTTTCAGGCGATAGATATGATTAGCATGCTTAGGGTCTTCAAAGCCCATTGGTTGTTCAACATACACTTCTTCATGCAAATCATCGTTTAAGAACACACTCTTTACATCCATTTCGTATATTTTGAATTTTCTAAAGCACGCAATGGATATAAATAGTCTGATTGATTCAAGACGAGCAACTGGGGCAAAGGTCTCATCATAATTAATTCCTTCTATTTGAGTGTACCCCTATACAACCAGCCTAGCCTTGTTTCTAATAATATTAACAAGTTCATCAGACTTATTTTTGAAAATACATTTTGTTTTGATAATGTGTTTATCTTTTGGTCTTTGAACTAAGTACCAAACATCATTTCTTACAAATTGATTGAGCTCTTCTTACATTGCCACAATCCAGTTTTCGTCAGTAAAAGCTTATTTTACGTTAACCGGTTCTATCTGATGTAAAGCATACGTAGTTACACATATCTTCAAGTTGTTTATGAGTACGCACACCAGTGAGAGGGTTTACAAGGATTTAATTATATGAATGGTCATTAACTGTCCTCAGTTTAGTTTTATTTTAACTTGATGAAGAGTCTGGTTTATCAATTAAAAGAACTTCATCATTTTCTGAACTTGAGACAGGTGTATTCAAGTGATCATCTATAACCACATTAATGGACTCTTGAATTACACTAGTCCTCTTATTAAGAACCCGATACGCTCGACTATTCAAAGCATACCCTAAAAATATCCCTTCATCACTATTGGTGTTAAATTTACTTAGATTTTCTCGGTCACGTAAAATGTAGCACTTGTTGCTGAAAACTCGAAAGTATTTGACAGTATGCTTCTTATCAAACCACATTTCATAAGCCATTTTACTATTTGATTTTTTAGTATAAATGCGATTAATTATATAACAAGCAGTATTTACTACTTCAGCCTAAAAATTTTTAGGAAGCTTCATACTATTTAACATTACATTTGCCATTTCTTGAAGCACTCTATTTTTCCTTTCCACTATCCCATTTTGTTGTGGTGTTTTGGGCACAGAATATTCATGTGATATTCCCTGATCACGATAAAATTTCTCAAAACCTCTATTTTCAAATTCAGAACCATGATCACTATGGATCTTAGAGACTTGTGATTCTTTTTCCGTTTGGATAAGTTTAAGTATCCTTTTTACTTCACCGAGAGTTTCTGATTTCTCTCTTAAGAAGACTACCCAAGTATACCTGGTAAAGTCATCAACAATCACCAGAATATACTTCTTGCCACCTCGACTCTCCGTTCTAGGTAGTCCAATGAGATCCATGTGGAGAAGGTCGAGTGATTTAGATGTGGCTTTGGAGTTCACCTTTTGTAAGCACTCCTAGTTTGTTTACCAATCTGGCACTCACCACATATTTTATCCACTTTCTATATTTTGGGTAGACCTCTTATCAATTTTCTTTTGCTCAATCTATATAAGTTGCGGTAGTGTACATGTCCTAGGCGCTTCTGCCATAATTCAGTCTCATCGGTTTGGACCATGTAAGACGATAGATTAGATGAGATTGAATCACAAACAATGTAGCAGTTTTCAGAAGTTCTGCGACCAATTAATATTACAAAATCATTTTTATTTAAAATTTCACACCCTTGGTTAGTAAATTTTACACTATGATTATTATCACATATTTGAGTGATGCTTAATAAATTATGTTTTAACCCTTCTACATATAAAACATTCATAAATAGAGGGAGGTTAAAGAGCTGAACTGTACCTTGGTAAATAATTTTGTAGTTGCTACCATCACCGAATGTGACTGAACCATCAGTCATGTCTTTCAGATTGATGAACAAACCTTTGTCACCTATCATATGTCTGGAGTAACCACTGTTTAGGTACCACTTTGAATGGCTTGAAGCTTTAAAAGTGGTGTGGGCAACCAAACAAGCAACCTTAGGGACCCATTTCATTATAGTTTTAGATTTAGGAGTATAGATGGTCTTCTTATGTTTATAATTGTTATAAGTCCGACCCACTAAGTTAGATTTTAAGAGCATCTTAAGTAAATTAACAATTTTCTCAGCTAAAGGATTACTATTCTGATTTTTATAGTTGATATAGTTGCTTTTAGGTTTTAAGGTCTAAAAAGTCTTAGCATTTTTAGAATTATATTGATTCAGACTTTTCCCTTTTGAGTTAGAAGACTCTCATTTAACAAATTTAGGTGGAGTATTCTTTTATTTGGGAGAAATACTTTTATCATAGCCCAATCCAGATCGGTCGCCACATTTTATGGATCCGAATAAAAGTCTTTCTAATTTAGGATCACCTTGGGCATACCTCCATGTGTCTTTCAAACTCAAAAGTGAAGAGACTTCTAGTTTTAGATTTTCATTTTTAGATTTTAAGTTTTCAACTTGGGAGGTTTTGAAATCTAAGTCGCACTTAGTTTTTTCAAAATAATCTGAAATGTGTGATTTTTCTAAGACTAGATTATCAAAATTCTCTTTTAGTTTTGAAAACTTTTCTTTCTGAAGTTTTAGCTTTACAGTAATTTTGCAACTTTCCTTGTATAGGGCATCACAAGCATCTTGACGATCTTCTTCATTTTCATGTTCACTATTTAGATTTTCTTCACTGGTTGAATCATCATTATCTGAAAAAGTGAACTTGGCTAGAGTCATTAGGGCTTTAACATCATTAGCTGACTCGATTTCAGAATCTTCTGACTCAGAAGAGACTTTAGAGCAGGAAGATTCATCCCATGTAGCCAACATACTTTTATTTTTAGACTTATCCTTCTTAGGACATTTGTTTGTTAGATGCCCATATTTATGGCAGTTGTAGCATTGGCTGTCTTTTAAAGATTTCCAAGTTTTAGATCTAGATCTTTTCTTTTCAATAGGTTTTTGCAAATCAACCCTCTCTTTATGTTTGAAAATCTTATAAAACTTTTTAGCTAAAAGAGTCATATCATCTTCAGAAGTTTCTAAATCAGAATTATTACTATTTTCTTGAGAAATAATTTTAGAAGACTTTAGGGCGATGAATTTACCTTTAGGAGCTTTAAAGTTTAACTCCTGGGTTTGTAAAGAACCAACCAGTTATTCTACCCTCATATTATACATATCACGAAGTTCCTGGATTGCGGTCACTTTTGAATTAAACCATTCAAGTAATGAGTGCAGTATCTTTACACAGACTTTATTTTCTGGGATCCTATCACCAAGACGCCACATAGAGTTGACAATGTCATTTAATCTTGTATAGAAGTCCATGAACATTTCACTTTCTTCCATACGTATTTCCTCAAATTTGGTTATGAGGATTTGAACTTTAGATTTCTTGACAATTGTTGTACCCTCTTGTGTCATTTCCAAGATATCCCAGGCTTGTTTTGCAGTATCACAGGATATAATTCTCTTGAATTCATCCGGTGATAGTGCGCAAGTAATTACATTTAAAGCCTTTACATTGACACTACTCTCACTTTTCTGAAGAGCAGTCCAAGAAAAGTAAGGTGTGACTTTTATAGTTTTAGATCCATCAGTACCAGTCACTTCAGTGGTAGGAGGGGTCCAATTGGTCACTGTGGCTTGCCACACGCTCTCATCCATGTATTTTTAAAAAATCCTCATTATGGCTTTCCGGTGGGCATAATTGGAGCCATCAAAAGGTGAAGGCCTAGTGACTGAAAGGCTATCAAAATTTGACATCTTAAAAAGCTCAGATCGATTAGCTCAGGAAATTAATCCAAAAATTAAAGCAAGCTATTAGGCTCTGATACCACTTGAAAAGGCCGAGCTAAGAGTCATAGAGGGGGGTGAATAGGATTATGCCAAATTAAAATTTTAAATGCGGAATAAGAAAGAAATCAACAATGATATCACTTAATAATTCAAATAGCATAAATGAATAGCAACCTCAAATGCATAAGTATTGAGAGGTTGATACAGATGTTGTTCTAAGGACAACCTTACACCAAAAACCAATGGCTTATGGTAGGACAACTTGATTCCTAGAATGGTCTGTGTATCAAAATCTCAAACTGATACAGAGAAATAATGAATAAAATAAAAATAAAATTCTACTGCTATTACAACATTCACCACATGTATTGAAAGTAAATTACAATCATTCACCACAAATGCTGGAAAAATAAATTACAACATTCACACACTTAGGCACATTCAACCATTCACAACTCCAGCAATTATAGTGGTTCACTTGTGTGTACACCAACTGTTAAAAAAACAGCCACACAACTACTTCACTCTCAATATCCTCACACAATGGATATTGGCTTTTACTATAAAATAGGTTTTTCAAGGTTCACCTAAAACTTTCACAATTGTGTCTTTCTAGTGGGCTTATACAATTCAAAAACCCCACACTCTGAGATTTTTTGGATCACCTCAGACAAACCAAAAAAGAAAGAGAGATTTTTCTAGCACAACCACAAAAACCAAAAAGAGATTTACAAAAATGTAAATATACTTATCTGGATATTCTCCTTTGATGAGGCCCGGTAGAACCAATTCGGTGTAAATGTTCAATGTCCATACTCACTTATGAAAGGGTTCTAAGTTCTAAATGATTTTTAGATTAAATCACCTTGGGCTAGCTTGATTTGATTTTGATCTCAAGAAAGGGGAAAACTTAATTCCCTTCTTCAATTAAGATTGGAATAGAGAATTCAAAATCAAATGCAAAAAACTAAATTAAAAAGAATATTAAATGAACACAATAAAGCTTAAGAATATCACAAACTTATCTCTCAGAGTGGTGTCTTGATTATCTTGAAATTGAATGAAAAACTCTGAAAATCGTCCTCAATTTATAGGCAAAATTACTGTTCACTCAACTGGGCCAGTGGTCTGTTCGACAGCTCGAAGGACCAACAAGAATTTAAAATTTTAGGCACGATAAGATAAGACTGTTCCATGACTGGTGAAGTGGCCTGCTCGACTGGTTGAGCCCTGCACTCGGGACCTAAAATGGTTGTTAGACTTTTAGTTTAGCCTTCTCGACTGGTCGAGCGCTGTTCACTCGACTAGTCGAGTAGTCTCCGAGGCTGGTCGAGGGTCTAACAAAAAATTCTGAAAATTAGTAACAAACCTTTGACTGGTTGAGGAAATTCTTGGACTGCTCGAGCCAGTACTAGGATTAGTCGAACATAGGCTAAGACTAGTCGAGAAAAAGCCTATAAAATTATATAATGACCCAAATTAAGTATGCAATCCATATGACCTAACCTATGGTCAATCTAGGGTCATGCATACCTTATATGTGAGATTTGAACATTGAAACATCATTCGCTTCGGTTGATAGTTGATCTTGACGTACATGAAGCTTGACATCTTGAAGTACTTTGAAGCTTGAATTGAAGTACTTGTGACTTGTGTTTCAACTTGAGTATATGAGCTTTGAGAAGATTACTCGAGCTTGAATTCTTAAAGTAATGCACACTATCTTGATATAGTTGAAGCTTGAAAACTTGATCTAGTACTTGAATTTGTACAAGAATCTCTTGTTCTTATACTTGTACTGCTTGAATCTTGAATTGGAACATCTTGAACTTGTATTTGAATTGCTTGATCTTGAATATGAAGATGAGCTACACAAGATACAGATTCTAAGAGGTTTTGGCACTATAAAATTTGACAATCATAGGAGCTAGATAGAATAGCATTTACAGAATTCACTGCTCCGAGTTGCAGGATCGGAGACACTAGTCCAGAGGCATCATCGAATTTGGAAGCAGCATCTGTTTTTCCCCGGGCCCTTCCTCTCCATAAGAGCATCGAGGCAGAGGCAGGTGATAGATGGACCCTATTCGTAGATGGGTCATATAATTCAAAACTAGGAGCAGGGATCGTTCTAGTCACGCCCGACGTGACCACCATTTAGTACACGATTAGGCTCGATTTCAAGGCATCTAACAATGAGGGAGAGTATGAAGCCCTACTGGCCGGACTCAGATTAGCTACTAGTCTGGGAGTCCAGCTCCTTGATGTGCGATGCGATTCCCAGCTTGTTGTGAACCAAGTATCTGCCGAGTACAAGGCTAAGGAAGCAAGGATGATAGCTTACTTGGTCGAAGTTCGGAAGTTGTCAAAGAAATTCAAGGATTACGTCATCAGTCAAATACTGAGGGCTAAGAACTCTTAGGCTGACGCCATCGCAAAGCTTGCCTCAGCAACTGAGGGGAAGATCCCGAGGATCGTTCCAGTAGAGTTTATTGATAATCCGAGTATAGACCGAGCCGAGCAAGAAATGATCAACCTCGTGCAGATGACTACAAGTTGGATGGATCCTATCATCAAATACCTCACCACAGGCGAGGTCCCTCGAGACGGGTTGGAGGCTCGGCGTCTGAAGGTCAGGGTAGCGCGATATGTGATCCTGAACGACATGTTGTACAAGAAAGGATACTCCGAGCCCTACCTCCGATGTCTCCGACCGGACGAATCGGAGTACATGATCCGAGAAATCCATGAAGGAATCTGCAAAAATAATTTTGGGGGTCGCGCCTTGGCTCAGAAAGTACTCCGCCAAGGGTATTTATAGCCAAAGATAAGGAAGACTCTAAAAACTTTGTCCGGAGGTACGATAAATGACAGAGATTCGCTGTTGTCCCGAGGCACCCAGCGGAAAAGCTGACCCCCATAAGCGGACCATGGTCATTCGCTTAGTGGGGGAATTGACATCATTGGGCCTCTGCCTCACATAAAGGGGCAGACCAAATTTGTAATTGTGGCTATAAACTACTTCACCAAATGGGCCGAAGCCAAGCCCATTATGAAGATTACCGAACAGAAGGTGACGAACTTTGTGTGAAAAAACATCACATGTCAGTTTGGAATCCTGCGCACTATTGTATCCGATAATGGGAAGCAGTTCAACAACGATAGGTTCAGAGGCATGTGTCGGGGGCTTGGCATTTCTAATGCATACTCATTGCCTCGTCATCCGTAGTCCAACAGACAAGCCAAAGTAGTGAATAAAGTTATCAAGCATCATTTCAAGACAAAGATGGAGAAAGCCAAAGGCAACTGGGCCGACGAGCTTTCATTTGTCTTCTGGGCCTACAGGACCACGGCTTAGTCATCCACGTGGGAAACCCCCTTCTCTCTATCCTATGGCTCGGAGGTAGTCGTCCCAGTCGAGATAGAGCTCCCCACTGCACGAGTAAGTAACTATCAGGAAGAGCAAAACGCCGAGCAAATCGCAATAAACCTTGATTTACTTGAAGAGATGCGAGACATTGCCAAACTCGAAGTCACATCTTGGCATCAGCAAGTCGCTCGTTTCTACAACTCAAGAGTCAGGACGAGGCAGTTCCGACAAGGAGATCTAGTCCTTCGTCGCGTATTCCAAAACACTACAGAACCCGGGGTAAGGTCCCTGGGTCCAAACTGGGAGGGACCCTATCGAGTAGCCGACTCGGCTAAGCTAGGATCATACCGCCTGGAAGACTTGGAGGGACATCCATTACCCCACCCCTAGAATGTCGAGCACTTAAAGATCTACTACCCCTGAAGAAGAGCCATGTATGGGTCGGATCTACTTGTTATTTTGGCTCTTAATAAAATATCGTCTTTTCTACTTTAGATTATCTACTAAATGATCGCCTCGCCATCTGAGTATGCTACAAAGGACCATTTCTCACATGCAGAAATGAAATCCTTCGACGAACCAATCCCTTAAAGAAGAGGTCGGCTCGTCATTCGACAATCCGACAAGTTTAACGAAAGCAATCTACCACAAGCATCCTATCATCATTCAAAAAGTAAGGATTAAAAGTTAAAAATTTATGGGACATCTATTGTCTTGACCAAAAAAAAAAAAATCATTCCCTCCGAGAAGAGGGACCAGCTACTGAGCTGGGGGTAGAGCATTAAGGGCCTGCTTGGCCTCGGCGGTGATAGGAACCTCTCCGGCTTCAGCTGATGGAGCTTCCTCGGCGTCCTCCATCGCAAGGGAGTCGAGATCAATGTCGGGATCGAGACCTCTAATGTCGGCCAGACATGCATTGTAGGCATAGTAATAGACCTTGTCCAGTTCAGCGGATCTCTCCGATGACGACTTGAATTCTTCAACAGCCGCAGTAGCCTATGATGCAGCCGAGGCTTCGAGTTCGACCCGCTGCTTGGCCAGCTCCTCGGCAGCTTCAAGCCTCACCATCCCGACCTCAGCTGAGAGGCATGCATTGTCCTCTTCCACGCGCTCAGTGAGAGCCTTCACGCGCGCCATCTCAAACTCGGCAACGTCCAAGCGAGATTGGAGCCAATTGACCTCGCCTAGGAGCATAAGCTCCCTTAGCTGGCCTTCTCCCACTAGGCCTTTCAACTTCTCCTGTTCTATGACCGAGGCCTTCAAAAGTCCTTCAAGCTCGGCCTTCTCCCCCTCGATCTGAGTCATCGCCCTCAGCCTTTCTTGGATCTGGACAAACATCGGCAACGCCTGAAAAAGCAAAGGGTTAGAGAATAGAAACGACAATCAGAGCAGACTAAGACAAAGTCATTTACGAACGACTCGGGGAGATGGGTGAGAGTGTTGGCAACCGACGCCTCGGTCATGTGCTTAGCCGCCCAGTCATTTATCAATGACATATGGTAGCCTGGTGGAAGCACCTCCGATCTTGAGAGAGGAATCAGATCAAGAGCCCTCCCCACACCGCTGACAGCTGAGGCCCGAGGCTCGGCCTCAGGGACAACACCTTTTCCGGCTAGGACATTCATCTTGCCGGCCAAAAAATCTACCTCAACAGCAGTGAGATTAATGTTGATGTTGATGAGCTCGTCTAAGGCGTCCCCTTCCTAAGAGAGAGTCGCTCCGACTGTCTCTCCGACCACCTCCCTCTCGATCCCAGGTGGATGGGTCGGAGCAGCTAGAGGGGCCTCGGGGGCTAAGGCGGGAGCTGAGACAGGGATTGCTGCAGGTTCGGCCGCAGGGGATGTAGTCTTCTTCTTTTTCACCGTGATTTTAACACACGGCTTAGAAGCCATCATCACGCTTAGAGGAGGGCGCGGCACCGATGACCTCTTCCTCTTCGACCCCAAAGCCTCAGCCATACCTGACCAAAAACGAATCAACTCAGAAACACGCCTATAGAGAAGATAACTGTATAAGAAGTCAGAATACTCACCCAGAGAAATGGGGAGGGGCTTGAATTTATAGAATCTAGAGTTAAGGAGGTTATCCAAACTGATGATATCATATCAGACACGTCGTTCTTCCTTGAGTACCCGAGCCCTAGCGATTTGAGCTTGAAGGAAGGGGGGATGTTGGAGAGCCCTTTCAGGTAAACTGCAAACAAAGAATAGGTTAGAATGGAGAATGAGTCGGAAGTAGGAAGCACTATAAATCAAAGCGGACTCGACCTGGATTGAAAATTTTGGTGGGGACTCGGACCCGTAGGTTACCGAGTTCAAAAGCAAGTGCCTCCCATTCCCCCAAGGCCCAAAACCACTTGTCTTTCCAGTTTTTGTTAGAGATAGGGAGTCTGGTTATCAGGCCCGGGGTACACTGGGGCTTGGCTAAGAAATTGTACTAGAACGGCTCAAATCTATCATGTTTAGCCTGATACATAGCCAGGAACTCATTCAAAGTCAAGTGTTGGTTTTTTAGCTGGTGTCAGAGAATGTAAGAAGAGACTAGAACCACCAGGTGTTAGGAGCCAACTGACCCAGAGATAGCTTCAAACATGCGATTGTCAGGCACACAAATGTATGGATAAGAAAGTGAAGTCCGCATTGAAGGGCACAGACGAAATAACAATGTCCCCATCGACAAACATGGAGCGTCAAGGGGAGAATGAGCTCTGATGTGCACCGAGTCGGGGATCTGGTACTCAGCGCAGAGTTGAGCCATCTGAAACTCAATCAGAACCGAGCCTCCGGGGACTATCGTTTCAGATCAGCCTCCCGAAGGCCTGGCCTTGGTCCTTCCCGTCGGATCCCAAAGTATCCTCTTTGATCCCATGCCATGGCTTTTGGCTTTTGTGCCCGGAGTCTTCTTGACCAGGGGGTGGAGCGGTATTACTTCAAAGGGACCCTGGGAGTCCCCTCGCTCCGAGTCTATGGTTTCAAGCTCAGAGTCCTCATTTGTTGCTCGGATCTCTTGGACTTCATCAAATCGTTCAACATAATGCTTTAACAAGAAATGGAAAAGGAGTTTGTGAAGAAAAAACTCACAGAGAACAGCTCTCCGAAAGGCTTCTCGCTGCGTAAGCTCTCGAAAGAAATGAAGCACAAGAGATGTGAATGAAAAGGCAGGAGAGCCCAAATGAGAATAGGCAAGGGCTTATATAGCTACTGCCAACTGGATGCAATCATGACGGACAACTGTCTTCGAAGCTGAAACGGCACGGTTCCTAACCTGATTGCACACATGGAAGTAGGTTATTCGTCTGAGCCGACGCTCTCTGAATCGAACTCTGCCAACACTGAGCAGCATTTATTGCGCAATTGACTCTTCACCTCTCAACGTCCATGTGATGACATCCTTCTCATTCAGCCAATTTGAATCCTCAACCGTCTCCATGCATTCGCCATCCAATGGCTAGTACTCGAAAAGCTACAACCGTCGTACAACATGCAGATCTCGAAGCACAATCATCATGAAAATTCATTTCAACTTAACTAATTCATCATCATGAGTAGGGCAGCGGTTCATTTTCCCGGATATTTATGCTCGGACTTAGAGAGTAGGGGGTTTCTGTTATAGGAAAATCTGAGTCGAACCCGACAAAGGTCGACTTAGAGAAATCAATGAGTAGAGCCTCGGACTAATAGCACTACATCCGAACCAGCTGCGCCTCCGAACTACGATTCCAAAACTAGGGCTTTTGAAGAGAGGAAGATGGGCCACACCAATGACTAGAACTCTCATCCAAAGAACTATGACCCTGGATCATGCACCGGAGCTTTGACACAGCCTGAAATTCGAAAGAAGCTATTACATGTCTAACCTGTCTACTCCTTCCAGTAGCTCGAAAGATCGTAAGCGAAGCCCGACTTGGATGAGAATATGGCATTACACGTATGACACGTAGGCCAGAGTTGGAGATCTAGTACTCCGTGCCAATATGAGTCATCTAAGATCCGACCAAGATTAACTTGCTCATGGGCTCGGAGGGCCGTGGGCTGAGATCAACTCGGATGCATACATGGCTAAGGATCACGCTAAGGGATTAACCCCAATAAGGCATGCTGGAGAGTTGTCCAGTACACGATCTTAGGATAACGGCTGACATCAGCGCATACGCAGCTCCCTCTTGCTGGAAGAGATCGTGCCGAGATTGACAGGCACATTAACTTCGATCCAAAGGTATAAATAGAGGACATAATAACAAAAATGGGGACACAACATCTCACACCCTAACACCTAGTTACACCACTTAAACCTAGATTCCTAGCCTGACTTTAGCATCAAAGGGTCCCCTGCTCTAGCCAGGGTCTCCTTTATCCTTCTCTCGTGTAGGATTACAGGGCTCAGAGCTAGCCGTCGGGGCACAGTTGGAGAAGCCAGATTTTTGTATTAATAGTGACTATCGTGCTTCTTAACAAGTGGATGAGCAGGTTCAAGAGATGTTCTGTTGCTCTCGGATAGTGCATTACGAGTTTTTAAAAGTCACTACGAAGGGTATTGGACATTGATGGGACACACTGTTGAGTATGAAATATTGCATATTTTCCCCTAGTTATACCATGATTTTATGAACATGATAATGCTTAATTGATCTATTTCTAAATGTTTTGTCTGGAGACGTGATTTTGAGAACTTGAGGTGAAAAGGATGCTAAAAGGATGCTAAAAGCATGGATTTGATGCTCAAGAATTACCTAAGAAAGGATTGAATACTTGGAGGTCAAGATTGAAGATTTTAAGAGTCCAAGATCCAAGAAAACTATGCAAAGAAGGAAGAAATTTGAGATTGCAAAGTGTAAAAAACTGGAACTATTGAACTTAACGGTTCGATGCCATCGAACACAACTTCAATGTTATTGAAGTAAGTGTTTGATGCCATCGAAGGAGGCTTGATCCCATTGAAAATCAGAGAAAATCAAGTTTGTTTGTTAGACAATTGGGTGCAATTCTCGATCCCATCGAAGACACACTCGATGCCATCGAAGATAGTTCGATGACATCAAGATTATCATGAATTTCGGGGAGAACTCGTTGGACAATTTTAAATGTTTCTCGATCCCATCAAGCACATGTTTAATGACATCGAAGCCAGTTTGATGCCATCAAAGGTTGGGCGATCTGATTGAAGGACTTATGCAGACGATTGTTAACAATTTCCAAATTTGAATAGAACTTGACGATGGAACTTCGATGCCATCGAATTCCCATTGAAGTTGAGATAACTACGTAAATTGAAGTCAGTTTTGAAGTCAATCCAAACAAAGCCTATATAAAGGAGTTCTCTGAGTTCTTTTAGGAGGAATTAAGGTAGAAGGAGTGGAGCAAGGTGTTGTTGAGCTTGAAAAGGCCAAGCTATATGTCCTAGAGGGGGGGGGGTGAATAGGACTATGCCAAATTAAAATTTAATAGTGGAATTCAATCGAAAATAAGATAGCCTTATAAACAGATAAATAAAAGACAGTACTTTAAATAAATCAATGAACAGAAATGTAAAGCAACCTTAAATAAAGAGCTTGATACTAATGTTGTTCTAAGGGCAACCTTTGCACCATAAAAACCAAGGGTTTATGGTAGGACAACCTTACTAGAACAAATTGAATATCAAAACTCAAACAGAAAGGAAATAAAGAAAATAGCAAGAAATAAATTCTAAACTATTACAACATTCTCCACTTTACTTGAAATGTAAATATTACAACATTCATATTCACATATACATTCCACAAATCTGAATAATTAAAGATATAGAAATTAAGTAAACATCCAAATCACAAAACACACCGATATATAGTGGTTCGCCTATGTGTTCACTAACTGTTAAACAACAGCCACAGCTTGCTACTCCACTCCTAATATCCTCACACAGGGGATATCAGCATTCACTATGAAAATAGGTTTCACAGGTTTACCTAAAACCTTTACAATTGCGTCTTTCAAATGGGCTTACACAATTCAAAAACCCCACTTCTAAGTTTTTCTAGCTCTCCTCGGATAACCACACAAATTGAGATTTTTCTGGCTTAACCTCAAACAAAACCAAAAGATGAAAATTTACAATAAAGTAAAATACCTGAATTTCTCCTTTTGTAGCAGCCCGAAAGAACCAATCGGAGTAGAAGTTCAAATGTAAGAGTTCAATGTCCAATACTCACTTTAAAATGGTTCTAGGTTCTAATTGATTTTAAATTAATCCAGTTGGGCTAGCTAGATTTGATTTTAATTCCAAGAAGAAGGAATACAACAATTCCTCTTTTCAATTCAGATTGAAATATATAAAAAAAATCAAATACACAAAGCTAATAAAAGAGAATATAAAATATGCACAGAGTAGCTTAAAATGAACACTAACTTATCTCAGAGTGATGCCTTGAATTTTCTTAAATTTGAGTTATAAATCTCTGAAATTCGTGCTCTATTTATAGTTGCAGAAATCGCGTCTACAACTGGTCGTGTGGCCACCACGACTGGTCGTAGGACAAACCACATTTTGAAATTTTAAGCGCGATCTGGTAAAACCGTTCCACGACTGGTCGAAGGTAAGATGGATCAATTTTGTACAAACCCTTATTAACGCGCCGCATATACTTGCGCATATAAGCAAACTAAGGTGCTTAGGATACACGTATTTCAGCCACCTGTTCCTCAAGAGAACGCAACCTCTCATCAAAGCCAGAAGGCTAATAGTCCGGATCATTTCCAGAATCTAAACCAATTTCATCAAAAATATCATCCATATTAACATCGTCAGGAGGAAGATTCCCAGCATCTGCCTCATTTTCTGCTTCAGCACCACTACGATCAACATCCACTTGGCCAGAAACCAATTCCAACTTCAACTTGTTAATATTTGAATTGTTAAAAATAAGATGATGGATAGGAGCCTCTCCAACAGGCATAGCCACGAATATGTGAGTCGCTAAAACAGTCATAAGGTAAGTGTAACATCCTGAAAATCGAGGGTCGAGTAGTAACTCAACTCTCGAGTTCCAGAACATCACTTATGCAACAAAATGAATGATGATTGAATGTTGACTGTATTAGAGTAGTGAACATGAGTGAGATTAAGCCAAAACAAAGATATCATACTCCAGAGACAGTTAAATTTGTAAGCGGAAGACTGTGATAGATAGATAAAATATATAAACTATGATGAGTCTCCAGAGTGTGATAACATTACCAGGTTAAATAATTACAAGTACAATCCTAAAATATACCAAATGTGTAAGGTCCTCTAGTCAATATCCCAGAAAGCCCCGTCAATCAGGACATGGCTCACAGGAAGCCATCAGAAGATAACCAATACAAGCAAGTATCATAGTCATTGCAAAGGTCCGGCTCCGCCTCAGAAGTAGCCTCGCCATCTGAAATCAAACAATGTCTGGTGGGTGTTCGAAATACCGTCCCGTAATGTGGGAGTGAGTAGCTAACTCAGTGGAACAATAGAGCATAGGTTAACATGTTATCGACTCAGTCAAGCAGTAATGATAAAGCAGTACAATCAAACACTCCTAACTACTCTTATTAATGCAAGTATGAATGACATGATGTATGCCCTCACCACACCCTCCCTCATGTGATACCATCTCACGTTCGCGGCATGCTTTCTTCCCTCAGTGCTCCACATCTTCCAGGCACATGCAATGCATGGTGAGCATGATTACCGAGTTGTTATTAGTCCATTTCAAATAGCAGGATTGGGAAACTAAGGTACCTCCCTTGTATCATTCCCAAACATGATCCATTCTAGGGTCGTCAGTCCTAGTTAATATCAGACGATGGTGTGTTTTCTAGGTCACTGCAAAGGTCGCTGTGGTACATTACGCACAAAGGTTACACTACTCCCCCATCACCTCTTAAACGATTCATCACTATACAGAAACAGGCCTAGTTCATACTCTATATACTGCGGCAAAACTCTAAGGCTCACAGCGATTTTAGAGTATGCTCGAGGTCACTACAAAGGGCTGCCAGGGCTGTTGCTCGCATTCGTTGCACCACTCCCCCATCACCTTATCAATGTAGGCTGACAGCACGAATATAGTGTCCCATACCACCATAATCGGCTCACGAGTCCGGTTGCTCACCGGTCACTACGGGAGGCACGTGGCCCTGGCCAGAGGGTGACTCGACCACGGTATCCCATACCACCATGCCCGGCTCATAAGTCTTAGCGGATCGAGGTACCATGGTTAAAAGGATTTTCACTGGTAAGTTTGGTACCCTAGGTTCAAGCAGTAGCGACCAAACATGGTGAACATACATTAGACAAATCGGGTTACATGACGAGCCTGACTAGTGCGAGCGCACAATCAATTAGATGACATGAAGTGCATAAGCACTTCGTGTGGCCTAACCACTGTCTCCAACTGACATACGACTCGGGTTCATCAAACACATCTTACGTGGCGACATGAAACTCGACCACGATCTCCAATCTGGTACCGATTGTCTGGACTATAGACATAGTCCCAAACTCAATCAATTCTCATCCATAACATGTGGAGTAAAGCATGATAAACAAAGTAATTCAAACATACTAGTAGACATGTTATAAAGCATGTTATAAAGCATGATATAAGGCATGTTGTAAAGCACTACGTCAATAGGAAAATAAACACATATATTGAAAGTAAGCGGTTTAAGTAAACAACCTCATGGAGGTAATCATACATGTCACTAGGGTAGTTGAGAATCCCATCTCAACACTCTCCTAAGGAATCAACATTCAAACACTTGCTCACACAAGCATTTTCACAAACACTTAACATACACTATTTCAGCATACATATAGTATGTTAACAAACATGTATTAAGGCGACTCCTTTCACCAAGCAAGTATTTTATGTACACATAATATATTTATACAACAATTAATCATGGCAAACATATCTCTAAAATATACATGTATACGGTACTTTTACAATACAGTATTTCTATATACATAGTGTATATTAGTAAAACATGTATTTAGGCGAATCCTTTCGCCAAATAAGTATTTTATCCATATATCGTATATCCATACAACAAATAATCATGTCAAACACATTTTCAAAAAATATACGTATACGGTATTTTCTACGAATACCTAGAATATGTAAAATTTCATATTCTACAACCTTAATCAAAACAGAAAACGGAAAGCACTTTGTACATGTGCAATTGCATGCAGATCATGAATCTATCATTATCTGACATTGAAAGCGTTGAAAACCATAACCTATACACCTAAAGTCCGCACCTTGTGTCGTAGAATCATAACGGAGTCGATAGGTTTGCAAAGCTTCCGCATTCGACAGTTTGGCAACCTAGAGAACGAAATAGGTTAGCTATTATATAACCTACAACCTATACAACCCCAAAACAGATTAGGGTTAAGGTTTCTTACCTAGAAACGGAGCTAGAATCACCAAAAAAGCAATATGGATGGAGCGGTTAAGCATGGATTGCAGCAGGGAAGCAAGGCAGGAAGGATCTCCCACCACTCTCTCACTTTCTCTCTCTTTTCTCTCTCTCTCTAGGGTTTCTCTCAAATTCGTATGGCTGTGAGAGAGAGGTTTCTAAGGTCCTTATATAGACTTCTGGACAAGGTTTACTTAGGTTTCTAAGGTCCTAAAATCTCACTGAATTAGACTTCTGGACAAGGTTTACTTAGGTTATAACCAAAGCGGAACTTTTTCAGCTCAACGAAGGACTTCTGGCGGGCCTCCTTGAGCCAAAGGTCGGACTTAAGCTCACCAACACCGGATCTACGTTCTATTAAGTTTTCGTTTCGGTCAGGATTCCAGATCACGCGTGGCGGACTAGTTTCAGTTTGAAGGTCAGCGGATCTCGATCGGAGATTCCGAGTACATGTAAATGTGTATGAAATTTCTCCTGATCTGAGGGTGTAATTTGGTCTGATTCTGATGGTCTGGTTGCTTAAAACTGATCCGCAAATGAGAGATGCCAGATTACTATTCAAGATATTTATTTTGTAAAAAAATATGTGTTTTCACACTCTCTCGCTCCGGACTCAAGCGAACAGCCGTGGGACACTGTTTGAGTTTGATTTCCGAGATGGTTGTCAAGCCCAGCGAGGCGGTCCTAAGTCCTTAACCTCGTATTGTTCGGACTCCCGATGTGCGGTCCAGATCTGATACGGAGTTTCAACGTGCTCCCGAGAGCAGTCGGGTAATGAGTTTGATCCGAGATTTTTGGGTAACCTAGCGTCAATGATTCTACAAGTTTTAGGTCTTGCAGATCATATTTAAAGCGATTCTAGCGGATTTCGTAGCTAATCTAATTTAGCACTTGGTTACTTTGTCTCATTTCTAAAGGATTTAGTCCTATAAGATTTCTGTCTGAGGTGGTACCTAGGCCTTTGTAGTTTGTGTATAAAGTGATCCAATTTATACTACTTAGCTAGTTTAAGATAGTGTCTAGGGTGCAAGTACTTAGAAAAATTGAAAGAACAAGGTGGTGAAGGGTGGGATTTGTGAAGGAAGTGGGTTCAACAGTAGTTTTAGACTTTGGGATTGAGTTCTAACTAGTTAATAAGGTATTAGGATCGACCCATTGCCTAAGGACGTCTAATCCCATGTTGGCAAAAATCCGGGATGTTACAGTAAGTAAATGGAATATCACTATGACCGGGATGAAGACGAAACTGAATAATGAAATGACAAATTAAAGAAGGCAGACAGATCTTATAACTAGAGATAACAGAATGCAAAACACGAACCATAAAGGCGGTCAGTTCTGTTTTATTTTCAGAACGTGGATACACATTTGAAATGAAAATTCGGTGAAGAACTCTATATCTGGGTAACAAGTATTTTGAGGGGAGCGCATTCCCTTTATGAGTCCATTGCACATTCAACTTACATAAGTCTCTAGTGAGCATGCGTTTTTCTGATTCAGAGGGTTTTTCAGTCAAACTATGAATTGGAATACCCTCATCATTGACAGGAATGTCCATTAGCGCCGAAATCAGATGGCGATCAACATCAAATGGACCTTCTTTAGTAACAATTTTAAGCGTTAAATTTTTAGTTGAAAAATTAGAAATGTAAGCATACATGGATTGAGCAATAGACTGGTATGTAGGCCCACCCCAAAGTAAGATGTTATCCCATCCTACAGCTTGGAGAATAGGAAGGATACCAAAAGGAGCATTCAATACAGACAGACCATTCAACAATGACTTTATGCATACGCAAATCCCGTACATCAGAGGGATCATCCTCAAGTAAACGAAGATAGCACCTAAAGATAGGAGCTGATCTAGAAGAAGATGGACCACGGGAAGTTTTCTTTTTTCCTCTAGCATCCATTATCAGTATGAAAATCAAAAGATCAAGTAGATACAAAAATATGTGAAAAAGGGGTTTTGCTAGATCAAATTTTTTAAGAAAAAGCTCCAAAATTGCAATGAATCTCAAAATAGATTACTCCAAGAGTGAAAATGAAGTAGTAGAAACTAGAATCTACAAGAGAAACATAAATGATGCACTAACCTTGAAGATCTAGGAAGGTGGGTACGACTAGTCGTGCCTCGAGTCGTTGGAGAGGAAAAAGGAAATGAAGAAGATGAGATTTCCCCCAAATTTAAAAGGTTCCATCACAATACACGAATGGTCGAGGACCGTTCTTGACCGGTCGTACCACGACTGGTCGAGCATTTCCTCGACTGGTCCTATAAAAATAGGCATATTTCATAAAAATTAAAATTTTAAACTAACAAATTATCAAATATATATACATTATGATACAATTTTCAATTTATTAAACCTACTTTTGTCGACCGGTTTAGTGAAAATGTCGGCAAGTTGAGTCTCGGTCGGAATATATTCCAAAGATATTACTTTATCTTCCACTAATTCACGAATATAGTGATACCTAATGTCAATGTGCTTGGTACGTCAATGCTGGATTGGGTTTTTTGATATATTTATAGCATTGGAATTATCACAATATAATATCATTGATTCCTGTGCAATTCCATAATCGCTTAACATACATTTCATCCAAACAAGCTGAGTACATGCATTTCCTGATGCAATATATTCAGCCTCAACAGTTGAGAGCGATATAGAACTTTGCTTCTTGCTAAACCAAGAAACCAAACAGTTTCCAATATAGAAACAACCACCACTGGTTGATTTTCTGTCATCAATATTATCAACCCAATCAGCATCTGAGTACCCAGCCAATTGCACAATAGTATCATATGGATACCAGAGACCCATTTTAGCAGTACTTACGACATATCGCATAATCCGCTTGACAACAGATAGATGTGACTCTTTAGGATCAGACTGATATCTAGCGCAAATCCTAACACTTAAAGCAATATCAGGTCTACTAACAGTTAAGTAAAGTAGACTACCAATTACTGCGATATAATTTAGGATCTATATTTTTACCTGTAGAGTCCTTTGAGAGTCTGAAAGTTGTACTCATAAGATTATCAAAATTCTTACCATTCTCAAATCCAAACTTTTTGATTAAGTTCAGATCATATTTGGTTTGAGAAATGAAAATGCCATCTAGTTATTGTTTTACTTGCAACCCTAGGAAATAATTTAATTCCCCAACCATGCTCATTTCAAACTTAGATTTCATTAAATCTGTAAACTCAACAGTCATGTTAGTACAGGTAGATCCATAAATAATATCATCAACATATATCTGAACTATTAGGATATCATCGTTGTGTTTCTTAACAAAGAGCGTCTTATCGACACTACCCATTTGAAAATTATGACTTAGTAAAAACTTAGTCAATTTTTCATGCCATGCCCTGGGAGCTTGTTTTAGACCATATAGAGCTTTTTTTAAGACGGTATACATGATCAATAAACTTAGGGTCTTCAAACCCTGTAGGTTGTTCCACATACACTTCTTCATGGAGATCACTATTTAAGAAAACAGTCTTTACATCCATTTAATAAATTTTAAATTTTCTAAAGCATGCAATGGATATAAAAAGTCTGATTGATTCAAGGCAAGCAACTGGGGCAAAGGTTTCATCTTAATCAATGCCTTCTATTTGAGTGTACCCTTGTATAATTAGTTGTAACATCCCCAATTTTCCCAAGTTGGCGATGGACGTCCTTGGACATAGAACTGCCCTAGGACCAAATCCTTTAAAAATTAGACGAGAATTAACTAAGTGTTAAACTAGATTATCTATGAAAGTAGCACTAATCGTTTTAAATACGATCTGTAAGACCCAAAACGAGTAGAACCGTTAACGCTACATTACCCTGAAACTTAGGATCCAACTCAAAACCCAGTTGCTCTCGGGAGCATCATGAAACTCCGTATCAGACCTGGACCACACGTCGAAAGTTCGATTTCCCTAAGACTATACGATGATGACTGCCTTGCTGGACTTGACAACCACCTCAGAAATCAACTCCTAATGGTACCCAGAAGCACACAACTTGAGCCCGGAGCGAAGTGTGTGAGAAACGTGAATATCGAATATCTTTAGGAAATGAAATGAAACTTAAGTAAATTAAGTCAGCTCGCTTGCAGGCTGAATCTAAGGATTCAGACCGTCAGATTTTGACCTAATTATACCCTTGGATCAGGAAAAATTTTCGACACAAGTCAGTATACTTGTGGCCCTGATTGAGCACCGGTGACCGTTAAACTGAAAGAGGTCTCTCGCAACTGATCCACTGATCCGATCAGATTGAAAACTTAACTTGACCTAGATCCAATCTCAGGGAGCTTAAGTTCGACTGCATGCAGAAAGGGGCCTCCAGAACATCTCCGTTAGACTGAAACAAACCCCTTTTGGCTGCACCCTAAGTATACCATGGCCATGGGGCTATTCCCATCAGTTCTAGGTCTATATAAGGGCCTTAAACCCTCTCTCTCCCTTCACATACGAATTTGCAACCCTAGAAGAGAGAAGAGAGCAAAGAGAGAAAGAAAGAGGGAGAAAGTGAGAGAGAAAGTGAGGGGTTATTCCCGGGATTCTTCCCGGTTGCTCCATGTGCTTAGCCACCCCATCTGTATCGCTATACCGGCGATTCCGACTCTGTACTTGGGTAAGAAATTATAACCTTAATCTGTTTTAGATATTCAAATAGAGTAAAGGGTGAAATAGTTAACCTATTCCCTATTATAGGTTGTTGTGGTGCCGTAAACAAAGGCTTAGTGTTTAAACTGAGTTCGTTACGAGTCTATCGGCGAAAGGTGCGGATTATGAATGTTTAGGTTATGGTTTTCAAGGCTTTCAAGGTCAGTAATGATTTATGACTGACTTGATTGCTGTCACATGTGCTTAGATGCAATAATTTCTGTTTATTACATATATATGTGAACTATGTTGAATATAATGCATTTCATGTGTTTGTTGAAATGTTTAGATGAAGATGGAATTAGGATTTGTGCTTGCTATGATTACTTGAGTGAGAGTACATGATTTTTGTACTTGTGGAAACTCCTTGTGAAAGGATTTGCTACAATATATGTTATAACTAATTTATTGTATGTATGTTGATTTGCGTAGCCTAAGTGTTTGATAAAATGTCTGAATGAGAAAATACTTATTGAGATGTATTTAATGAGGGTGTTGAGATAGAATTCTCAATTGCCTTATCTATAGTTATAGTTTCCTTCATGTAACCTATCTCGTTATTACATGATTTATGGATGAAATGCCTATGTATGTTAATATGTGCATTATGTGTTCGATAAAATGCTTATATGAGATTTATGTTTGAAATGGTTGCTATATACTGTTTTGACTAGCGCATACGAATGCCTATTATATTTGAAGTATGAGTGGGACTATGACGTAGTCCAAGCAATCGGTAACAATTCCTGTTTGAGTGGCTGAGCTAGTCTCATCACAATTGATACGTTCGGTGAATCCGAGTCGTATGATGATTGTCGACAGTGGTTAGCGCTTCATGTCAATTAATTCAGCATACGCTTGTACCAATCGAACTTGTTAAGTAACCCGATTGGCCTATTGTGTGTTCGCCATGTATGGACGCTACTGCTTAAATCTAAGGTACCAACTTACTAGTGAAAATCCCATTTAACCTTGGTACCTTGATCCGCTGAGACTCATGAGTCGGGCATGGTGGTATGGGACACCGTGGTCAAGTTGTCAGCTTACGCTGAGACGACGAGCCTCCCTGTAGTGACCAGTGAGCAACACCGCCTCGTGAGCCAAATACGGTGGTATGGGACACTGTATTCGAGCTATCGGCCTACACTGATTAGGTGATGAGCCCTTTGTAGTGACCTCGAGCATACTCTGAGACTGCGTTAAGGCAACGAGTCTTTCTTTAGCAACTAGAGTATAAACTAGGCCTACATTGATCAAGTGACGAGTCCTTTGTAGTGACCTAGAACTGCAATATCATATGAGATTTGCTAGGACTGACGACCCTAGAATGGATCATTGTTTGGGCATTGATTTAAGGAAGGTACCTTAACTTCCCAATCCTGCTGTATGAATAAACCTAAGTAAGAACCTGCCTAATCACGAGCATGCACCGCATTACATGTGCCTTTAGCGTAGCAGGTCAAGCACTGAGGAAGGGTTGCATGCCGTGATCGTGAGATAAAGTCACTGAGGGAGCGTAGGCGAGGGCATGCATCATTATTTCATATCATTCTTGCATTAACAAGAGTACTTAGGACCTGATTGTTGTATTGCATTATCATTATTGCTTGACTGAATTGATAACATGTTAACCCTTGCTTCATGATTCCACTGAGTTGATCACTCACTCCCACGTTACGGGACGGTGTTTTAAACACCTACCAGACCTTGTTTTGGTCTCAGATGATGGCGACGCTTACGAAGTGGAGCCGGACTTTTATGATGATGAGGAGGGTTTCTCCTATATACAGCTACAACTATCAGGTAGGTCTATATAAACCATGTTCTGATTGACGGGGTTATAGGGTTGCTGATTAGATGCCATTTGTAACGCCCTGAAAATCGAGGGTCGAGCATAGCCTCAACTCCCTAGTTCCAATGCATCACTTATGCAACATGGATAAAGGTGATTAATGTTGTCTGTATTAGTGCATTAAACATGAGTGAGATGAAGCCAAATCAGCAAAACATAATCCAGGGACAGTTGTAATACGCAAGCGGAAGACTGAAACAAACAAGTATAACTTATAAACTAGTATAAGTTTCCAAAGTATGTATGTGTTTCCAGGTCAATAATTATAAGTATTATGTCAAAATACAGAATGTTCAAAATGGTAGTCCTCTACAACTTATGAACCCTGAAGCCCCGTCGATTCAGAACGGCTCTCATGAACCCGCCTAAATACTGCATATACGAGAATGCCTCCTCGTCATCACAAAAGTCAGGCTCCGCCTCAGGAGTCGCGTCGCCATCTGAAATCAAGACAGAGTCTGGTTGGTGTTTAAAACATCGTCCCGTAACGTGGGAGTGAGTGATCAACTCAGTAGAACAATAAAGCAAAGGTTAACATGTTATCAATTCAATCAAGCAGTAATGATAAAGCAGTACAGTAATCATGTCCTAAATACTCTTGATTAATGTAAAATGATATGTAAGAATGATGCATGCCCTCTCTTACACTCCCTCAGTGTCTTCATCTTATGGCGCGCATGACAACCTCCTGAAAGTGCTCTTCCATAACAAAACACATGCAATGCGGTGCATACACGTGATTAGCCAGGTTCTTACAGCAGGATTGGGAAACTAAGGTACCTCCCTTATATCATTTCCCAAACAATGATCCATTCTAGGGTCGTCAATCCTAGTAAATCTCATACGATGTTACGGTTCTAGGTCACTGCAAAGGGCTCGTCGCCTGATCAGTGCAAGCCTAGTTTGTACTCTTATTGCTACGGAAAGGCTCGTCGCCTCTACGCAGTCTCAGAGTATGCTCGAGGTCACTACAAAGGGCTCGTCACCTGATCAGTGTAGGCCGACAGCTCGAATACAGTGTCCTATACCACTGTATTCAGCTCACGAGACAGTATTACTCAGTGGTCACTATGGGGAGGCTCGTTGCCCCAGTGTAGGCCAACAGCTTAACCACGGTGTCCCATACTACCATGTCCGACTTATGAGTCTTAGCGGATCGAGGTACCATGGTTAACAGGGTTTTCACTGGTGAGTTTGATATCTTAGGTTTAAGTAGTAGCGACCATACATGGTGAACATGCATCGGGTCAATCAGGTTACTTGACGAGCTCGACTAGCATGAGCCCACATCGAGTTGATCGACATGAAGTGCGTGAGCACTCCGTGTGGCCTAACCATTGTCGACAACCGTAGTACGACCCAGATTCATCGACCTATTCTGTGTGGTGAAAGCAACCTCAGTCACCCAATTTAAGGCCTGTTACTGATTACCTGGACTATATCATAGTCCCAACTACATTCAGTTTCAACAACTAATCATATGAGGAAATCCAACGGTAATGAATAGACAATTCAAATCCTATAAGCATTTGATCATGTTAGAAGATACAAGTTAAACATGAATTTACACATACACATTCCATAAATAATGTAGATATTATCGTATACAAGTATATGGAGGAAATCATACACATCTTTAAGGAAGTGAGAATCTCATCTCAACACCCTTAATTAGCACAACTTAACAACTACTAGCCCATGCAAACATTTCTACAAACACATAGACTACACTTTCCAACATACGTAATGTATGTTGGCTACATAACGTATTAGGGCAGATCCTTTGGCCTAGGAGTTGTTACACACATAGTTAGTATATACACATGGCAAATAATCATGGCAAACACACTTTCAAATTTTATACATATGCGGTACTTTCTACAAATACAGGGAATACGATAAACTCTACATAATTCGTATATAACTGAAACGCAAAACAGACATCGCATTTTACATGTAAAATAGCCTCCACATCAGGAATCTATCATTAACTGACATTAAAAGCTTTGAAAACCATAACCTATACGTCTATAGTCCACACCTTACGCTGGTAAACGCATATCGAACTCAGTTCGTTCACTCACGCTCCGTCTACGGCCCAACGGCAACTATTTCATGAAATAGATTAGCTATTTCATTACTTTAACTAATTGGAACCCTAGAACGGATAGGGTTAGGATTTCTTATCCAATAGTGGAATTGAAATTGCCGGAATAGCGATCCGGTAGCGATGAATAAGCATGGAAGAGGCAGGGTAGAATACCAGGAATCTTCACCAACAGCACTCACACTTTCTCTCTCTCTTTACTCTCTCCTCTCTCTTAGGGTTTTTTCCCAAATTCGTATGGAGGTAATAAGAGAGGGTTTAAGGTCCTTATATAGGCCTAAAACTGATGGAAATGGCCCTAGGGCCAAGGTATACTTAGGTTATAGCTAAAGGAGGCTTGTTTGGATCCAACAGAGTACTTCTGGACGCCCCTTTTCTATGGGCGGTCGGACTTAAGCTCCCTGACATTGGATCTAGGTCAGGTTAAGTTTTCCGTCCGATCGGATTTACAGATCGACCGCGGTGGACCAGTTTCAGTTCGACGGTCATCGGTACTCGATCGGGGCGCGCACTAGTATATGTGGAAAGTTTCCCCCGATCTGAGGGTGTAATTGGGTCAAATTCTGATGGTCTGAATCCTTACAATTTGCCCGCAAATGAAACGACTCAGATTACTCAAGTTTGAGTTTAATTCTAAAGATATTCACGTTTCTCATACACTTTGCTCTGGGCTCAAGCGAATAGCTTCGGGATATTATTTGGACCTGATTTCGGAGGTGGTGATCAAGTCCAGCATGGCAGTCTTAATTATATAATTTTGTAGCAATCAGACTTTCGACGTGCGGTCCAGGTCTGATACGAAGTTTCAATGTGCTCCCGAGAGCAACCGGGAATAGAGTTTGATCCTAGATTTTAGGGTAACCTAGCGTCAATGATTCTACAAGTTTTGGGTCTTGTAGATCGTATTTAAAGTGATTAGTGCTAATTTCACAGGTAAAACAGTTTAGCACTTAGTTAATTTAGTCTAATTTCTAAAGGATTTGGTCCTGAGTGATTTCTGCCTGAGGTGGTACTCGGGTCTTTGTATAGATTTTTCTGAGACGTTACACCATTACACTTTATTTTACATTTTTAGAACACCCTTGTATATTCATTTTGTTCATTTTTGGAGTATACATTGATATATTTAACCTAGTCACATGTTCACACTCTGGAGACTTACAATAGTTCATGTATTTTATAGATCTATCGCAGTCTTCCTCTTACGTAATTTAACTGTCTCTAGAGTATGATATGTTGTTTTGGTATAATCTCATTCATGTTTAATGCACTAATATGGACAACATTCAATCATCATTATCTACATTGCATAAGTGATGCGTTGGAACTCGGGAGCTGAGCTTCTGCTCAACCCTCGATTTTCAAGGCGTTACACCAGTCTTGCCTTGTTTCGAATTATATTACCAAGTTCATCAGACTTATTTTTGAAAATCCACTTAGTTCCTATAATGTGTTTATCTTTAGGTCTAGGAACAAGATACCAGACATCATTTTGAACAAACTGATTAAGTTCTTCCTGCATAGCTACTATCCATTTTTCATCAAAAAGAGCTTCTTTTACGTTTACCGGTTCCATCTGGGATGTAAAGCACACGTAATTATATATGTCTTCTAGTTGTCTACGAGTGCGCACACCAGTGAGAGGGTTTCCAAGAATTTGAACGGTTGGATGATCTTTAACAGTCCTTAATTTAGAATTGTTTTGACTTAATGAAGTATCGGGTTTGTCAATTAGAAGAACTTCATCATTATCTGAACTTAGGGCAAGTGTATTCAAATGATCATCTATGACCACATTATTTGATTCTTGAATAACACCGGTCCTTAAGTTTAGTACACAATATGCACGACTGTTTAAAGAGTATCCTAAAAAGATTCATTCGTCACTTTTTGTGTCAAACTTTCCAGATATTACAGTCACGCAAAATATAGCACTTGCTACCAAAAACTCGAAAGTATTTAATAGTAGGCTTTTTATCCAACCACATTTCTTAAGAGGTTTTATTATTAGATTTACATATATAAACCCGATTAATAACATAGTAGGCAATATTCACTGCTTCTACCAAAAGATTTTTAGGGAGCTTCATACTATTCTCATTTCTTGAAGCACTTTATTTTTCCTTTCCATAATTCCATTCCGTTGAGGAGTTTTGGGTTCAGAGAATTCATGCGATATTCCCTGATCGTTACAGAATTTCTCAAAACTGTTATTCTTGAACTCAGATCCATGATCACTACGAATCTTATAAACTTGAGAACCTTTTTCAGTTTGGATCCATTTGAGTCTTTTTAACTTCATCAAGGGTTTCTAATTTATCCCTTAAGAAGGCTACCCAAGTGAATATAGAAAAATCATCCATGATTACCGAGATGTATTTTTTGTCACCTCGACTCTCTGTCCTGGTAGGTCTTATAAGATCCATATGGAGAAGCTCGAGTGGTCTTGATGTGGCATTGGAGTTCACCTTTTTGTGAGAGCTCCTTGTTTGCTTGTCATACTGGCATTCACCACATATCTTGTCTACATTTTGTAATTTAGGTAGACCTCTTATTAGTTCTCCCTTGCTCAATCTGTATAAATTACGGTAGTGTACATGTCCAAGGCGTTTATGCCATAATTTTGTTTCATCGGTATGGACAATGTAGCACGATTGATTAGATGAGCTACCATCGCTTACAATATAGCAGTTTTCAGAAGTCCTGTAACTAGTTAATATTACATAACCCTTTTTGTTTAAGATTTCACAACCTTTATTAGAAGATTTCATGCTATGATTATTATCACATATTTGAGATATGCTTAACAGGTTGTGTTTTAGCCCTTCAACATATAAAACATTCTTAAATAAGGGAAGGTTATAAAGTTGAACCGTACCTTGGCCAATAATCTTACAGTTGCTACCATCACCAAATGTGACTGACCCATCAGTCATATCTTTAAGATCGGTGAATAAAGCCTTGTCGCCTGTCATATGCCTTGAGCATCCACTGTCTAAGTACCACTTTGAATGGTTTGTAGCTTTGAAAGTAGTGTGGGCATGGCAAGTAACTTTAGCAACCCATTTCATTACTGTTTTGGGTTTAGGAGTATAGTTGGTCTTCTTGTATTTGTAATTGATGTATAAGTGACCCACTGAGTTAGATTTTAAGAGCTCCTTAAGCAAATCAACTATTTTTTCAGCTAAAGGGTTTTGGTTTTGAGTTTTATAGTTGATATAATTGCTTTTAGGTTTTTGAAAAGTTTTAGCATTTTTAGAAAAACTTTGATTAATACTTTTCCCTTTTGAGTTAGAGGTTTCTCCTTTCACAAACTTAGGAGGAGTATTCTTCTGTTTAGAAGGTATATTTTTATCATAGCCCAACCTGGATCTGTCACCACATTTTCTAGATCCGGATAAAAGTTTTTCAAACTTCGGATCTCCTTGGGCATACCTCCATGTATCCTTTAAACTCAAAAGTGAAGAGTTTTCAAGCTTAAGTTTGTCATTTTCAGATTTAAGATTTTCAATCAGGGAGGTTTTGAATTCAAAATCACATTTAGTCTTTTCAAAACAATTTGAAATATGGGATTTTTCTAAAACAAGAGACTCAAAATTTTCTTTAAATTTAAAAAAAATTTCTTTTTGAAGTTTTAGTTTTACGACAATTTTACAACTTTCCTTATATAGGGCATTGTAAGCATCTTGAAGATCTTCTTCATTTTCATGATCACTATTCGGATTTTCTTCACTAGTTGAATCATCATGATCTGAAAAAGTGAACTTGGCTAGAGTCACAAGGGCCTTAACTTCATTGCTCGACTCGGTTTCCGAATCTTCTAATTCAGAAGAGGCTTCAGTGCCAGAAGATTCGTCCCAAGTAGCCAACATTCCTTTCTTTTTAGGTTTGTCCTTTTTAGGACATTTGTTTACTAAATGCCCATATTCTTGGCAGTTGTAACATTGACTATCTTTCAAAGATTTCCAAGTTTTAGATTTAGGTTTAGATATTTTCTTATCATTTGATTTTTAAAAATCAACCCTCTTTTTACTTTTGAAAATCTTTTAAAACTTTTTCGCTAAAAGAGCCATATCATCTTCAAAATTTTCTAAATCAGAGTTTTCTTGAAAAATATGTTTAGAAGACTTAAAGGCAATAGATTTACCTTTAGGAGCTTTAAAAGTTAACTCGTAGGTTTGTAAAGACCCAACCAACTCTTCTACCCTCATATTGTCTGTATCACGAAGTTCCTGTATCATGGTTACCTTAGAATTGAACTGTTCAGGTAGTGAGCATAGAATCTTTGCACACACTTTACTTTCTGGGATTTTATCGCCAAGACCCAACATAGAGTTTACAATGTCATTTAATCTAGTGTAGAAGTCCATAAACATTTCATTTTCCTCCATATGAATTTCTTCAAATTTGGTTGTGGGGAGTTGGACTTTAGATTTTTTTACAATTGAAGTACCCTCGTGTGTCATTTCTAATATATCCCAAGCTTACTTTGCAGTATCACAGGATATAATTCTTTTGAACTCATCCGGTGATAGTGCGCAAGTGATTACATTTAGTGCTTTTGCATTAGCACTACTCTCACTTTTCTAAAGAGTGGTCCATGAGAAAAATGGTGTTACTCACATGATTTTGAACCATCGATACCAGCCACTTCTATGATAGGTGGGTTCCATTCAGTCATTGTGGTAAGTCACACGTTCTCATCCATTGATTTGAAGAAAATCCTCATCCTGGCTTTCCAATAGGCATAGTTGGAGCCATCAAAGGGTGGCGGCCTAGTAACTGAAAGGCTATTAAAATTTGACATCTTATATATAGCTTAGATCGTTAGCTCAGGAAATGAATCCAATAATAAAGCAATTAAAATAAGCTATTAAGCTTTGATACCACTTGAAAAGGCCATGCTATATGTCCTAGAGGGTGGGGGGGTGAATAGGACTATGCCAAATTAAAATTTAACAGCGGAATTCAATCGAAAATAAGATAGCCTTATATACAGATAAATAAAAGACAGTACTTTAAATAAATCAATGAACAAAAATGTAAAGCAACCTTAAATAAAGAGCTTAATACTAATGTTGTTCTAAGGACAACCTTTGCACCATAAAAACCAAGGGTTTATGGTAGGACAACCTTACTAGAATAAATTGAATATCAAAACTCAAACAGAAAGGAAATAAAGGAAATAGTAAGAAATAAATTCTAAACTATTACAACATTCCCCACTTTGCTTGAAATGTAAATATTACAACATTCACATTCACATATACATTCCACAAATCTGAATGATTAAAGATATAAAAATTAAGTAAACATCCAAATCACAAAACACACCGATATATAGTGGTTCTCCTGTGTGTTCACCAACTATTAAACAACAGCCACACAGCTTACTACGCCACTCCTAATATCCTCACATAGAGGATATCAGCGTTCACTATGAAAATAGGTTTCACAGGTTCACCTAAAACCTTTACAATTGTGTCTTTCAAATGGGCTTACACAATTCAAAAACCCTACTTCTGAGTTTTTCTGGCTCTCCTCAGATAACCACACAAATTGAAATTTTTCTGGCTTAACCTCAAACAAAACCAAAAGATGAAAATCTAAAATAAAGTAAAATACTTAGATTTCTCCTTTTGTAGCAGCCCGGAAGAACCAATCGGAGTAGAAGTTCAAATGTAGGAGTTCAATGTCCAATACTCACTTTAAAATGGTTCTAGGTTCTAATTGATTTTAAATTAATCCAGTTGGGCTAGTTAGATTTGATTTTGATTCCAAGAAGAAGGAATACAACAATTCCTCCTTTCAATTCAGATTGAAATATAGAAACAAAATCAAATACACAAAGCTAACAAAAGAGAATATAAAATATGCACAGAGTAGCTTAAAATGAACTCTAACTTATCTCAGAGTGATGCCTTGAATTTTCTTGAATTTGAGTTATAAATCTATGAAATTCGTGCTCTATTTATAGTTGAAAAAATCACGTCTACGACTGGTCATGTGGCCACCACGACTGGTTGTAGGATGAACTGTATTTTGAAATTTTAAGCGCGATCTGGTAAAACCGTTCCACGACTAGTCGAAGGTAGTCCACGACCGGTCGTGTGCACTCACCACCCACAACTGGTCGTGAGACATAAAGTTTAGTCACTTGAGTTTGAGTCAAAGATCTAGGACTGGTAGAAGGACGAGTCGTGACCATTCCTACGACTGGTCGAACAGTCTCCAGGACTGGTCGTAAAATAACCAAAAAATTCTGAAAAATTGAAACAACTTAGGACTGGTCTTGGAATTTCTTGGACTGGTCAAACCAGTGCTAGGAATGGTCAAACAAGGTCCAGGACTAGTCTTAGAACAGACCAAATTCATGTAAAAAGATTCATCTTGAATTATGTATACAAAATGACCATTGAAACTAAGGTCAAACTAAGGTCTATCATACCTCGGACATGAAGTATGAACATTGAAACTTCATTCTATCAGATGATGGCGGTTAACCTTTGAACCTTATGAAGCTTGAGATCTCTACTTGATGTAGCTTGATCTTGAGATCTTCTACAGCTGAAAATTAAACTTCATCTTGAGTTGCACTTGAGTCTTGAAATGCACTTGAGTCTTGAACAAACGATCTTCTTATCGATGTAGCTCTGAACATTGATGCTTACAGAAGAGGACAAAATACATGACCTTGCATTTCTTGAAGTCGATTATTGTACTTGACTTGAAGCATCGTGATGTCGTGTCTTGAATCATATATATATATATATATATATATATCAACATACAAACACAAGACACAGATAGAGGTTTTGGCACAACAAAATTTGACAACCAAAGGATCATGAGACCATAGCACTTACAGAGCTTCAAGGAGTCCTCTCTCCTCTTCAATTCCTTTCGTTCTAATTAGTTTTTATGTTTCCTTTGAGAGTTATTAGTTTAACCATGTTTATGATTAGCTAATCTCTTAGGTAAGGCTAAGGGATGAAGCTTATAGTTAATTTCAGTGTTTAGTTTGTTAAAGTCAATGCTATTACTTTGAATGGTGATAATAGATTGGTTTAGTTTAAATTTACTTTTAAAGTCTTTGATTTGTTTATTTCTGGATTTGTTGTACACTCTGGGTATAATGAATGCCCCGATTTAACAAATTTTTAGCTTCAATCTAGAGAAGGAATCAATATGTATAATTGATTGATCTCATGATGCCTGGGGGTGCATTGGATGTTTTTAATTCCTGTGATTGATGTCTGAGTGCTTAATGGAAGAACCAGTCCATTGAAATCATATTCATCTTAATATTTGAGAATGGTTTAACTGCTCTATCATCCAACTGGATAGATTAGGATTTCGATTCCAGTTGTGTTATTTTATATTGAAGAAATAAATTAATGTTGAGATTACTACAAGTGGATTCCTGGATCCTTTGTGTTTTATCATTATTATTTATTTTTCCTTTCACATCATTAGATGAAAAAACCCAGACAAAATAAGTAGACTTAAATTGGTTCTAAACCGTGTTCCCCATTCCCTGTGGATTCGATCTCGGTCTCACTGAATTATTACCACGGTGCAGCCCTACACTTGGGGTTGTGAATAAGTTTTTCGCGCCGTTGTCAGGGAGTGGCGTTGAACATGATTATGTTTAAGGATTTTAGGTTTGATTTCTGTTTTAGGTTATATTTTTTTAGTTTTCTTAATTTTCCTAAACTAAAATTTTTAGAATTTTCTGCATTTCAGGATTTATGTCTTTTGTCTTAATTTTTTTCTGTTTTGTTTCTAACATCACTAACACTGTTTTCTATTTTATTGGATCCCCCACTCTAGTTCCTCTCTTCTGGTAACATCCTTCCTTACCTTCTCTACTTGCTTTCATAATTGTTGTAGGATTTAGAATTAAAATTTGGGTTTTGTGTGGTTCATGCCCAAGTGGGTAAGGGATCATACACCGAGACTTCTGAGTGAAGCGGGTTCAGTTGACGGCCTTAAATCCATTGACAAGTTAGAAATACCTAAATACTCTTGAACCATCATATGCAACTATGGCTGAAGATTAACAAAATTTTGATGAGAATCTTGTGCATCATACACTACCACTTAGGACGGTGCATGATGAGAACAATGTGCACCAAGTTCCACCAGTTCAAACTTTATGAGATTATTTACAACCGGTGAGAACAAGTACACCTTCCTGCATGATTTTCCTAATCAGTACAGGAAACGTGGACTTTAAACCTGGAATAATCCAATTACTTCATAAATTCCATGGGCTTGATTCAGAAAGTCCATATTTACACTTAAAAGAATTTAAAGAGATAATTGCAACCTTACACTTTAACAATGTTACTGTTGACACTATCCAACTACAATTATTCCCATTCTCATTAAAGGAGAAGACCAAATTATGGCTTCACTCCTTAAGGCCAAGATCCATTGGCACTTGGGCTGAGATGAACCAGGAATTCCTTTAAAATTTCTTCCCGACTCATAAAACCAACACTCTTAAACGAGACATAATGAATTTCGCCCAAAAAAGGGATGAAACTTTTTTCAAGTATTGGGAATAGTTCAAGGAATTACTTCTCACGTGCCCACACCATGGCTACAAAATTTGGTGAACAATTAACTTTTTCTATGAAGGACTGAATCCAAGTATGAGCCAATTTATAGAGATGATGTGCAATGACGAATTTATGAGCAAGGAACTAGAAAATGAATGAGATTACTTCGACATGCAAGCCAAAAACACCCAATCATGGGATACATCTAACCAAGCTAATAATTCCAAGATAGTGCTAAGAGAGTGAGGAGTACATATGCTTAAAGATGATGAAGATATCAATGTAAGGTTGGAAGATCTCGCAAGGAAGATTGAGGCCTTCAAATCAAGGAAGGAAGGGATCCGACCCAAAGCAGCTGTTGAGATCGTATGTGGTATTTGTGACAACGATGTACACCTAACAAAAGATTGTCCTACAATCCTTGCATTCTAAAAAGTATTGTATGCTCAAGCAAATGCTACAAACGCTTACCAACGCTTCTTCAGTGCACCGAATTCCAACACGTATACTCTCGATTGGCGGAATCATCCAAATTTCAATTGGAGGAACATGCCAACTATGAATGCTACTGATAATCCTCAAGGGACACCTAATGGACCTCCATCCATAAGAACTCTTGATGATACGTTGAATGCATTCTTGTAAGGGCATCTGTAGGCCATGAATGAACTCAGAATGCCAGTTGCAAGAATTGATACACGACTAAATGTTAGGGAAAAAGGGACCTTTTCGACCCAACCTCAACCCAACCCTAAGGGACAATTTGAGATAAGTGATCTCAATTCTTTAACTCTGCATGTGGAACATGTTAAATCCATCACCACTTTGAGAAGTGGAAAATAAATTGACAAGGAGGTTCCTAAGAAGGATGTGAAACCTAAGGAGTCCAAAAACTCAAAAGATGTTGGTGAATCTAATAATGCTCCACATAACATAGAATATAGGCCCGTCGTACCATTTCCCAACGTCTCAATACAACCAAGAGGCCAAATGAAAATCAGGATATCTTAGAGGTTTTCCAACAAGCCAAGATCAACATCCCCATGTTGGATGTGATTAAACAGTTCCCATCTTATGCCAAATTCCTGAAAGATCTATGTACGGTGAAGCGCAAGCTGAATGTACATGGGAAGGCATTTTTTTACTGAACAGGTGAGTGCTATTATAAACCAAAACACTTCCCCAAAATATAAGGATCCTGTAAGTCCTACAATCGCACGTGTCATAGGAAACATACGGGTCGACAAAGTGCTTTTGGACCTTGGAGCAAGTGTCAATCTGATACCCTATTCGGTATACGACCAATTAGGTCTTGGTGAATTAAAACCCACTAGGACAATGTTACAATTAGTTGACCACTTGACCAAGATACTGAGAGGTGTGGTAGAAATGTGTTGATCCAAGTTGATAGGTTATACTTCCCAATAAACTTCATTATTTTGGATACAAACCCAATTGTATATGTGAAGACTCAAATCCCTGTCATATTAGGCCAACCATTCTTGGCCACTGCCAATGCCATAATTAATTGCCAGAATGGGATCATGAAATTATCTTTTAGGAATATGACTGTAAAATTGAACATATTTAATTTGCATGAACCACAAGAGGATGAGGACATGATTCATGAGGTGAACTTGATTGAAACATTTGAAGATGAAGAGCCTCTTTCAATCAAAACTCTAGAATCTCTAGAAGTCTGTCTAGCACAATTTTCGGGTTCAAACGATCCTATGATTAGAGATATAGTGAGTCCCTTGCGAGATTTTGTCCTAGTGCCCGATATTGGTCGAGAAGTTGATAACACTCATTCCACTAATACTGAATTCTTACCATTACAGGTCGGAGAGGTGTATTCTGAATTGAAGTTTGATACTTTAGATTCTATGGAGACTACGTCGGTTAAAAACTTTTCTGTTATTCAATTGTTTGTAGTCTCTAATTCACCTTGGTACACTAATATTGAAATTTTTGCTACCATAAGTGAATCATTCATTCTTAGGACGCCTCCTGAACATATGAAGAAAATTCTTAATGAGGTGCACATATTTCTCTAGACTATAATGGTTCATCGCATCCAAACTCACCCCCAAAGTAAGCTTCTGGATGATCTTGTTAAAAAGCTTGCTGGGAAATCTGTTGAGATACTTGTCAGAGAAAGAACCGAAGCCTCGGCATGAGTAATAGTTAGAATTATAAATTTATTTCTTTCTTAGGATTTAGGATTGGGATAGTTTATTTTGTTTTAAGTCTCATGCTAACTCTTTTAGAATAATGAAGACTTCGATTGTTTCGAATTCTCTTCTTTAGGTACTATCTTTCTTATCACTCCTCTTTTATTTTCGTTGTCTCATGATTATTTGATTATTCATATCTTTTACATTGAGGGCAATGTAGATTTTAGGTTGGGGGTGAGATTAGGTAGACTAATTGGGGTTTTTCCTAGTTATTGAGCAACAATCTTTGAAAATTTTCAATTTTTCAATTTCAAAAAACTTTTGGAAAGTGAAAATTTATATAGTCAAGTATGTTTTGAGTATTATAATAAGATAGAGAATGGAATTTTTAAAATTTAAAACTTGATTAGCTGAGGAAAACATTGGATAAATTCTTTTTTATGAATTGATTAATAGGAAAGTTTGAACATCAACTGAGACTACCTCACAATTCACACTTGACTCAAATTTCAGTGAAGAGTACTTGAATTTTTGACTTTAGCATCTTCACTACTAAAAGTGCTAGGAACCAAGTCTGGAGATCCTTTTCTATCTTAAAAATAATGAAAAAGAAGAAAAGAACTAGCTAGAAAATTTTACGAAAAGAAAAAGTCTGAAAATAGTGTGAAAGTTGTCGATATAAAATTTTTAAAATGGAAAATAAGTAAAAATGAGATAGGTTCAAAATCAGTTCTTGTGTTGATTTGTCCACTTTAAAGTAATGAACATGGCTAACATTATGAAAGGAAAGTTAACTTCTATGAAAGCATGAATAGGGAATCACTAATCATACTAGGAACTTGATGTTTGAATCCATTCTATTGATTAGTTGATGCAGGACATGAAATGTAAATATGATATGCAAGATTTCAGGCTTAGATCACGTTAGTTCAGAAACAATTACACAAATTCCATATCCCACATGAAAGTCCAAACATTCAATTAAGGGGAATCTATGCGGGTCCAGGCCTACACATGCTAGGGTTGGATCAATAAAAATTATGAACCAAACGATACTCAAAGATAAGAAATAATCATCTACACATGCATAGTAATCAATCCCTAATCCAAGGGATTCACCAATTTCAAATCAAGGAACCCTAGGGTAAGAAAAATGGCATATAACTTAGGGAAAACATAATTTAGGGCTAGGTTTCATGAAAAACGGCTAT
This sequence comes from Magnolia changhungtana, assembly GCA_030180095.1. Taxonomy (NCBI): domain Eukaryota; kingdom Viridiplantae; phylum Streptophyta; class Magnoliopsida; order Magnoliales; family Magnoliaceae; genus Magnolia; species Magnolia changhungtana. The sequence goes on from JASAUF010000446.1 coordinate 8,735,860, forward strand.
GAGAGGATAAAAGAGGATAAAAACCTGAGCCAAAAGACGATCCTGCACGTGGACAACAACAATGGCCCAGACGGACGTGCGTGTGATTCCGGCCGCACGTGTGTGGGGCCCACTATTCAGAAAAAGATCACCTTAGCCCTGGTCGGCCAGGGATGGACTCCAAAACCCCTAAATCTCAGCTCGATCTGATATACGGTTTGTGTGTGGTACTCTGCCGAAGTTTCAGCCCTCCTATAGGGCCAGATTCTGAAATTCTGATGTGGAGAGGAGAATTGCTGCAATAGATGATTGATTCAAAGTGTAGATGATGGGGTGAGATAAGAAGAAGGGATGATAGAAGATGGGTAGTAGAGATGGTGATGGATGGAGGCGAATCGGGATAGATGTGGCTTCGCACCACGGTAGTTAACCCTTGGATGAAGGGAGGGCTTCGCACCCAATTAGGCTTCACAACTCAGAGAGTGGAAAAATGCAGAATTTTTATTAATCTTCAATGTCTCCAAAAAAAGCTACAAGGGGTGCCTATTTATAAGAAAACCCTATACCCCAAAAACTCGCACCATGTGCGCAACCTATTACTTAGCGATGAAGTAAACTAAAATAAAAACCAAATACAGAAATCTAAAGCGCTCACAATGTTCTAAATAATAACAATAAGTAAAACCTAAAAAATGAAATCAATCCGACGAGTGGGCCACGATCATGAGATCCCATGATGGGCTTTTCTTGACTATTGGGCCCACTTTTCTGGACCAAAACTTGTCTTCTAATTAGGGGGCCCTCCCTGTATGTCGTCATCGAGCCAGATCGATGATGGGATCCTCCTTCTGCGTACGTACGTGTGTAGAGGTGGTGGTGTGCGTACACGTGTGCGCGAGATGTCCCTATCAATTCTCCTCGGCTGCGAAAATTTTGCCACTGATGAAATAAAACTCCTGAACCGCTCCAGGACGTCAAGATCAAGTCTCTGAAGATCCTCCGCAGTTAGCCTCGTGTTGTCTGAAGCTGGGCGTGACTTCCACTTGACCAAGTACTTCTGAAACCTGTCGTCCGTCGTTGAAACTATCTGATGGTCCAGGATATCCTCTATTTCCTCTCTGAGTGTGTGAAGGTTAGGTATGGGAGGGAGAGGCTGAGAAGAAATGTCAGGAAGAATAGGTATGGGAGGTAGAGGCTAGGAAAATGGGTTGGGACGAGTAGGTATGGGAGGTAGAGGTTGAGAAAATGGGTCGAGACGGGTATGTACGGGATGTAGAGGCTGGGGAAATGGGTTGGGATGGGTAGGTATGGGACGTAGAGGCTGGGGAAATGGGCCGGGAAGGGTGGGTATGGGAGGTAAAGGCTGGGAAGAAAAGTCAGGAAGAGTGGGTATGGGAAGTAAAGGATGGAAAAATGGGTCAGGAAGGGGCCATGATTCAAGGGATAGATATGGAGATTCATGATGGGTGGGCGAAGGGCCGGACAAAGTATCAGTGGTCTCCTGAAAAGTAACTAGATCCTCCACATCGAATGTGAAACTAATTCTCATGGAAGGTGGAAGATCTATCTCATACACATTGAGACCGTTTCGTTTTATAATTTTGAAGGGTCCAGCGCTACGCACGTGTAACTTACGAACGGCTCTTGGAGGGTACCACTCGGGGCTGACGCGGACCATCACGGAGTCTCCAATATTGAATCCTTTGAAACGTTTATGTTGGTCTGCAGAAAATGTATAATGTTCATTACTAGTCATGATCTTCTGCCTGATTTCTTGATGCCATGAATGAATGTGATGCGCGAAAAACTCTGCAGACTCTGACAGCCTATGGGACAGTGACATAGGGACAAGATCAATAGGTTTCCTAGGTTTATTACCAGTAACGACTTCACGAGGACTTAGACATGTGGACCTATCGACAGAACTATTCAACGAAAACTCGGTTGTAAGTATTACAGTGTCTCATGTTCTGATGTGCTCTATATCCCTCCTGGGGGGAGACTCATCCGGTAGATCATCAGGAAAGACATCACGAAACTCATCTACTACCAGAATGGCCTCAATGGGTAACTCTATACTAGCCTCTGGAGCACTCTCTCTAGCCTCTGGGGCACTCTCTCTAGCCACAAGGCTGTACGTGTTGTGCCACTTAAAATAGTGGTTTTGATGCCCCTCTTGGGGTGGGTGCACGGTTGCATACCCGTGACTGATTCCTTGACTACCTCCATTCACTGGTCTATCCTCCTGGCCACCTACCTGAGATTGGACATTTTCTTTAATGGTGGGGTTTGTCCTGAGGGAGGCCTCTACTTGGTCAAGGCGTTGATCTATGCTTTGTTCCATGCGCTTACCCCAAGATTCGATCTGTTGGGACAGCTTGTTTAATGACTCTAACAGTTGTTCGGTGTCAACCAAAATTCAGCAATATAGTTGTCAAAATATAAGGTTTTTTTTTTAAATATAAAATAAGAAACAACCTAGTTTCTAAAAACAAAAAAGGAAAGTTTTTTGAAAACAAGTTAGGAAAGTTTTTTTAAAAAACAGCCTAGTTTCTAAAAACGAAAAAGGAAAGTTTCTAAAAAAAATAAATTAGGAAAGTTTCTAAAAAAACAAATTAGGAAAGTTTCTAAAACAAAACAAATTAGGAAAGTTTCTGAAGAAAGCCAACCTAGTTTCTAAAAACGAAAAAGGAAAGTTTCTAAAAATAGAAAGTAAGTTAGTTTCTAAAAAAGAAAAAGGAAAGTAAACTAGTTTCTAAAAAAAGACAAAGGAAAGGAAATTAGTTTCTAAAAACAGATTAAGAAAGTTTCTAAAAAACAGAAAAGGAAAGTTTCTAAACCTAGAAATAAAAAGTTAAGTTAATTTCTAAAATAATTCAAATAAGGGGATAACAAAAAATTTCAGCAACTTATGTCAGGGTTTATGGACTTCTAAACAACCATACATGATGAGAATTGATGCGTAATGGACATAAACAACCAAACCCTAAACATGTAATGAATTCCCCTACAAGAACCCTAGGCTCTGATACCAAATTTGATGCAGGACATGAAATATAAATATGATATGCAAGATTTCAGGCTTAGATCACGTTAGTTCAGAAACAATTACACAAATTCCATATCCCACATGAAAGTCTAAACATTCAATTAAGGGGAATCTATGCGGGTCCAGGCCTACACATGCTAGGGTTGGATCAATAAAAATTATGAACCAAACGATACTCAAAGATAAAAAATAATCATCCACACATGCATAGTAATCAATCCCTAATCCAAGGGATTCACCAATTTCAAATCAAGGAACCCTAGGGTAAGAAAAATGGCATATAACTTAGGGAAAACATAATTTAGGGCTAGGTTTCATGAAAAACGGCTATGAGAGGATAAAAACCTTAGCCAAAAGACGATCCCGCACGTGAACAACAACAATGGCCCAGACGGACGTGCGTGTGATTCTGGCCGTATGTGTGTGGGGCCCACTATTCAGAAAAAGATCACCTTGGCCCTGGTCGGCCAGGGATGGACTCCAAAACCTCCAAATCTCAGCTCGATCCGATATACGGTTTGTGTGTGGTACTCCGCCGAAGTTTCAGCCCTCCTGTAGGGCCAGATTCTGAAATTCTGATGTGGAGAGGAGAATTGCTGCAATAGATGATTGATTCAAAGTATAGATGATGGGGTGAGATGAGAAGAAGGGATGATAGAAGATGGGTAGTAGAGATGGCGATGGATGGAGGTGAATCGGGATAGATGTGGCTTCGCACCACGGTAGTTAACCCTTGGATGAAGGGAGGGCTTCACACCCAATTAGGCTTCACAACTCAGAGAGTGGGAAAATGCAGAATTTTTATTAATCTTCAATGTCTCCAAAAAAAGCTAAAGGGGTGCCTATTTATAAGAAAACCCTATACCCCAAAAACTCGCACCATGTGCACAACCTATTACTTGGCGATGAAGTAAACTAAAATAAAAACCAAATACAGAAATCTAAAGCGTTCACAATGTTCTAAATAATAACAATAAGTAAAACCTAAAAAATGAAATCAATCCGACGAGTGGGCCACGATCATGAGATCACATGGTGGGCTTTTCTTGACTATTGGGCCCACTTTTCTGGACCAAAACTTGTCTTCTAATTAGGGGGCTCTCCCTGTACATCGTCATCGAGCCAGATCGATGATGGGATCCTCCTTCTGCGTACGTACGTGCGTAGAGGTGGTGGTGTGCGTGCACGTGTGCGCGAGATGTCCCTATCATTAGTTAATGAAAGAGTACTTAGTTCAATTGTATTCATTTAGGTTTCTTTTCTTGAAAAGGAATTATGGAAATTGTATCAATTAATTTCTTATATGTCTCAGAAATTCCAGAAAACTTTTTTTGTGGACTTTCTACCTTTTATTTGTCGATATCCATATAGTTTAAGCCTGATGCTCGATGGTTTCTAATGAGACTAACCTAGATTCTTTTCACAAATGCTTTTTTTAAGATTAAGGTGATACAATTATCTTGCTGGTGGCTTTATTTGTTCTATGACTTAAACCAAAGTAAGAACATGCGGAAATTGATTATGTTTTTCTAGAGAATGAACTACGTCACCCCTGAAATAATTGTCATTTGGGTGAATTATAATGATTTCAGCCCTGGGTTGAAACTGAGTCATGGATTATTCACAATATAACAATAATTAGTGGTTCACTATTTTTGTTAACTTTGTCTTCGAGCATTGATAATGATGCTCTCAACATTAAGCATGAACTATTTTTACTAATGATGGTGATGTCCTGCAACTCATGTCTTGCAAAGGGAGCATGAATTACTACGTGTCTATGTGCTTACCTTTTTTATAGGTAATATCTATATGGTTATCTTAAGCATTGAGGTTTGTATGCTACCCCAAATGTGCAGCCACTTGACAACTGGGAGTGAGCCACTTTCTTAAAGTCTTAAAGGAACGATAGATGATGAAAATATATCTTTTCTTGATGTTGCAAGATCTACTAGCTACGCCAAAGATCAAGTGGATCTATCTAGCATGTTTGTAAAGAAGAGAACTTATTTTTCTTTTTCTAAAGTTACACATAAAGCAGGGTCCCATACTGGAAAACAAGGTACATTTTATCTTACATTAAAAGCCCTTTTCTTTCCCCATTTTAAATTTTCATTAATGTGAAATATCAGCATTTAGGTGTTTCTATTGGTTTCGTAACTGCTATTGTTGAGTTGGAAAGTATCAAGGTGGATTTTAAATGTAATGGAGGACATGACTGTGAGCAGGGCAATCCTCCATTTTCCCTTATTTGATCAGTGCAAAAGACAATAAGTCGCATGCCTGTGAGATGAATTTTACAAAGGAAACCAATCAATAGCTATAGAAATCTTAAAAGGGCTGATTTTCACCTTCAAAGTACGTCTTAAGGACTAGCAATCACTTGTATATTTGTTTACACTATCTAAGCTTAAGCCTCTAACCCTTCTTGTGAAAGTGGGAATGGGCATTTGATTTTCTATCTAGGATCCATGATTTGGCCTCTTAAGTCGGAGTGGAGTGCATTTGGTTGCACCAAATATCAAGAAATTTCATGATATTTCAATATTAGTCAATCTAATTTGGTGCAAATTTTCATGAAATTTAGTGCAACCAAACACACCCTTAAACATATTGTTTACCCATGACCTTAGAGAGGCAAATGTTAAAATGGAAAATAGTCAATTGTTCAAATTCAATAAGAAAATATCCAATGCATTTTTTTTTTTTGTTATATCCCAATGTTAAGACGAAACTTTGGACATACTTTATGTTATGAAGTAAAAACATTATAATTTTCTTAGTAGTGATTTCATAGGTGATTTCTTAAAACCATTAGGCGTGAATATGTGATTCTCACTACGATTAGTGAGAAAATAGTCAATTACTCTTATTATTTTCCTATTTCCTGCAAATTTCTGGTTCTGTCTCCTTTTTTCTTTTTCTTTTTCATGATTCTAAATTCTTTCTTAAACAAAGTGGGCTTGTAAGTTCCAAATTTAGAAGTGAGATTTGAGGGCCTGGCAGTCACCATAGATGTTTATATTGGGAAAAGAGTGTTACCTACTATACTGAATTATGTTAGCAACTCCATTGAGGTTGATATTCTCGTTACAATACAATCCATTCTCCTAAATCTATTTCATAGATATTTCTATCACGCAGTAATTAACTTGGTTAAAGTACAGTATACATTCAATAAAAAACATACTCAGGCAACCATTCATTTTTCTTATTTGACTTACTTCTTGACATGTTTGTTCTCGTAAACTTGCGGATGAAGAATTTGGCAATGACCGTTGCAAATGGGTAGTAACGCTACTTGGTTGAAATAATGTGTGGACAAAAAGAGGCTAAATATAGCTGTATTGGCCAAGATAGGAGTGGACTACATGGAGGATTTCTTTTTAATGTAGTCGAACAATTTTCAACTTATTGTTGTAAATATTATATAACTTTTATTGTAAAGTCGTACAATTTTGTTTAATATTCATTTTTATTTGTACTACAACATTCTTTGGGTTTCAAATATTTAATATATATATATATATAGGTTCTAATCGAAAAAAAAAAAAAGGATTTTGCTAGTGGTTGCATGGCTTTTACCTGTCCTTTCTAAATAAGGGTTCAAAACTAATCCGAAATTGTTATTTTCTAAATTTTGGGATGATTTTCAATTGTTCCTAATTTTATGTTCTAAAATTTGCAATGACATTCAACCTTTCCTAATTTTTTGTGATGCCCTAACCATTCCTAAATAAGGAATTTGGTGTAGTGTAATAAAAAAAAAAGAAAAAAGTAAAATGATAAACTAGAACTGAATGATTGAAGAAGAAGGATGGACCCGTAGAAGCTCCACCACCCCTTGGTCTCTCTTTCAAGCCCTCATTCGAATCTAGAATAACCTAAAACATCACTTGAAATAGGAAAAATCTGAACTAACTTCAGACCGACTTCAAAATTTTGTACTTTTGTTACACTTCAGTCACACCAACGATAGCCTTCAGTCGCACTAAACATCACTTCAGTCGCATTGACTGGGTCTTTCGGTTGTAGCCGAAATTCCTTAAATTATGTCTGAATTCTTTGTCTCCCTCATGTCACACCGAACTCTCCTTTAGTGGTATCAAATGCATCTTCGGTTGGACCTAATTATCGAGTCGAATTAAGTCTAAAAATCACAGTTTCTTGTTGGATTATTTTTTACACTTTTAGTCGGACCAAACCAACCTCAGGTGGGACCAAATAGTCTGTTATTTTTTATATTGAATAGTGTGATTTTTTAGTCTTTTCTCTCTCCTATGTACTTGGTTTTCTTAGATCTTTGGCACTTGAAAGATTCAATATTATCCTCCAAATCTCATATTCTTCATCACCTTCAAGCTTGATATCTTTTTGAGCTTTAAATCATTCTTTTAAGTACGTATAAACTTTATCTTCCAAATTACCTTGCATGTAGAAAACATATGTTATTAGATCAATTTAACTGTTGAATGAAGCTAAAACTAGTGCAATTGGAAGGATAAATATGCAATAATATTTAGGCGTTATCATGGCCTAACTCAAAACTATTCCCGCCCAAATCTCAGTTTGGGAACTTCTATGCACATCTCCAACCTATCGAGAAATGTTCATCAAGACTCTGAATGACGCACATATCTCTCCTAAAGCACCACTTGAAATGGTCATTGACATGATAGGGCAACTCCTTGCCCCTCGAGTCATTATGTTTTCAGATGACAAGCTACCACAAAAAATCCATGACCATAGCCAATGGTTAAACATAATCGTTTATCACAAAGATTATAGTATCCCACTCATACTTATTGACAATGGTTCGAGCTCAAATGTATGGCCACTTCGGATTACTAAGTATCTTAGATTGGACTCTCCATGCTCAGGCCAAGAAACATGAATGTCAGAGCATTTGGCAATTCCCAATGACAAGCCCATGGAGAGATTGACATCAAACTGTAAATCGGTCCAAACACATCTACCAACACTTTTTAAATATTGGACATCCCTTCATCATTCAATATCTTCCTCGGTTAGTGATAAGACATATATATTGCATATTTATCCCTTATTATACATTACTTTTCCCATGTAATTTCATGTTAAAGTTGCTTAATTAGATTAATTTTCAATTTACAGGAAGATTTAAGAGTCTAAGTCAATTTTATGCCTAAAACGTGGATTTAAAGTTAAAAAGAATTCAAGGGAAGAATTGAAGAATTGGAGTTAGAATTTAAGATTCAAAGTTCCAATGAACCGAGGAAATTAAGTGTTGAGGCAATGAAAATGATTGAAGTTCATGTGCACTACAAACTGGAAACACATGAGAGTTCGATCGATCGACTATCCTAGTCCGATCGATCGACAATTCCTCAAGAGATCTGGATTGTTTGAGTGAAGAGATCGAAATTAATTTGAATTTATGCTTGAACTCGCTGGACAAATTTTGGCATGTTCGATTGATCGAAGTCCAGGGCTTAGTCGATCGACAATTAATGGATTTTTGAATTATGGTCGTTGGAAGTTATTGGAGACCATTGATCGATCCATCGACACATCGATCGATGATCGCAGTGACTGCGTAAGTTCGTGATTTTTGAAGTCGGTGCGAAAGTGCATAAATATAACTATTTAGAGGGAATTCCAATTAATCACTCTAGGGTTTAGAGAGAGAAAAAGTTTGGAGGAGCGCTGACAACACCCTTCTGCTTTGACTTATTCTTTGGTTCTGGCAGTTTTTTATTTTTCTAGAGTTAGCTATATCTGGCTAATCTCTTAGCTAAGTTGAAGGGGTGAAGCTTCTAGTTATTTGAATGTTCTAGTTTATTGATTCATACTTTATGTATCATGATGAATATTTGATTGAATTACATTTGAATTTACTTTAAATCCCTCCCTTGAGTTGTTTATTTTTTAATCCGTTGTGAACTCTAGGTACATTAGATGCTTTGAAGTACAATTGCTTAGATTGATTAGAGAAGAAATCGATATGTAAAATTCATTAATCTATTATAGACGATGGGCACAATAGATGCTTTGAATTTTCTACGATCGATTACTGAGTGCTTCATGAGAGAATTGTGCAATTAAAATCATATATATTGTTGGATGTTTGAGATTGGTTTAACTATTTGATCTTCCTATTAGAACAAATTGAAATTCAATTCTAATTGAGTTATAGAAGATGAATCAATGAATTGAGAATTGTGATTGTTAGAATGAATCCTTGGATCCTTAGTGCTTTCTTAATTATTGTTTTTACCTTATCTCATTCGCTGGAATTTCTTAGATCTTAATCTTACTTTAAACTAGTTCTAGTTGTGTTCTCACATTCCCTATGGATCAACCTCGATTTCACCAAGAATATATTACTTCCCATTCCTACACTCGAGATTGTCCAATTGTCGGCCCTAACTGCACAAGGTCGGGGTCATTCCTTCAAGTCTCCACTAGAGAGTTAAGTACGTCCTGGGGGACAAAGGCCTCTCCATTGTGGCTGACCTTGAACAACTCTTTCCTACTGAAGCAATCTATCCAGGAGAGCCTAACATCCCAATCATTGACACATGGCACCTAGAGAAAGACAACCATACCAGAGTTTTCATTTTAAGGCAGTGAATCATATACCAGCAGCATGTGCCCTCATATCAAACTATATCTTCACTCCAGTCGAGCATCAAATTTTAAACTATCAACTTGAACACTAAGATACCTCCAACGTAATTCATGTACTAAAAAACATAGGCAACACTAGATTGGGATACGATTCTCTCTTGGAAGATAAGCTAGAGGAGCCAGATCTCAAAAGGAGATGGGAAGGCGAGGAGATAGATGCCCTCTTTTCCTCTCACCAGTTAAGCTCATTAGCACCGGATTCATTCACCGAGATGGAAAGTCGGATCCCATCCCGCCGAACTATAACCACTGTCTCACCTCCATGGAGTTGCCCAAGGAACAGGTGGTCAAGGGGCAGGGGGCAAGAGTTACCCCAACTTAAATGGACCTCCATTATGGTCCCGCCAGAGTTGCAAGAGCCTGATGAATGTTGTCAGAAAAGTCTTCACCGCCTTCGACCGGTCATTGGGATTTCTCGACCGGTCGTAGGAGTCATCTCGACCCGTCGTGGTCCGCTCGACTCAAATTCCAGCGAGCTCACCTTTTGGTATCCAGGATTGCTCGACCAGTGTGGGGATTGCTCAACCGGTCGTAGGGGTCCCACGACCGGTCGTGGTTACACAAATTCGTTCCATGATTTTGCGGATTGGGGAAATCTGAGACCTTTTGCAACTGGGATGCGGAAGGGAAGTTGCCTAAACTATAAATAGGTGTCCCTAAGGCTTTTATAGGGTATGGGAAATAATTTTAAAGCTTTTTAAAGGGGTTCTAAAGAAATCAAAGGGTGTAGCAAGGGTGAGATTCAAGGTTGTTCGAATCAGGTAAATCCTCTCTTGTAATTTCTATTTCATAGTGGATTTCTAACACTTTGTACCATGGTTTTTTTCTACAAGGGTTTTCCACATTAAAACTTTGTGTTCTTCTGTGATTGCTTGTTACTATTGAATTACTATCCTAGATCTATATTTATGTGATTTCGTAGTACAAATCCCTAACAAGTGGTATCAAAGCAATCATTGGGACAAGAATTGCGGGATTAGTAATAATGGGAAACGGCAAGTTTGATATGGAGAAATACTCAAGAAAAAATAATTTTGAGTTATGAAAGGTTAAGATGATTAGCCTATTAACCATGCCAGGCGAGATTAAGGCTCTTAAGGAGCGAAAATCTACCATGAAAGATGATGAATGGGAAAACCTTGATAGCAATGCTTTAGCCTCTATCCATTTATATCTCATGGATGAGGTTCTTTATAATGTTTAAAGGGAGAAACTGCAGCTGGTTTGTAGGCGAAGTTAGAGAACATCTATGCAAAGAAGTCCTCTAAAAATTGCCTACACTTAAAGCTACAGTGTTGTTCCTTCAAGATGGCAGAGGGTGGAGATTTAGAAGCCCATATCAGCAACTTTAATAAATTAATGTGCAAATTGTTGGATATGGAAGAAGTGGTCAAAGATGAGGAACAAGCATGTATATTATCGAATTCTCTTCCTGCATCATATGAGTCTTTCAGGGACACGATGTGCATCGCAAATAAAACTCTAAGTGTCAACACCGTTATCTCAGTCTTCAAGGGAAGGCTATGAGAAAGCTAAACAGCGACATGGGGGCATCTTCCGAGGCACTAATTACGAGGGCGGAGATTCTAAGCGAGGTACAGGATCCTCAAGGCCTAGATCCAAATCCAAGGGCAAGGGCAAAGGAAAATTAAAGTGTTGGAATTATGGGTTGTCTGGACACATGAAGAAGGATTGTAGAAATCCTAAAACGAAGAAAAAAAATTCAGTGGCTTCTTCCAAGGAAGCCAATGTGGTCACATCTGATGAAGAATCAAGTGGTGGTGATGTTCTATCTATTTCCATAATTGGTCACTTACACGACAATCATAAAGATGAGTGGATACTTGACACAGGAGCATCTTATCACATGACTCCTCATCGGAGTTGGTTTACCAGTTACAAGGAATGCGATGGTGGACAGGTTTTTATGGGCAATGACAATGCCTGTAATGTTGTGGCTATTGGCACGATGAGCATCAAGATGTTTGATGGGATGGAGCGTACCTTGACTAACGTCAGGCACGTTCCTGATATGAAGAAAAGTCTGATTTCTCTCGGTGCACTCGAGGCTATAGGATGCAAGTTCACCTGTATTGATGGTGTCCTTAAAGTTTCAAAAGGGGCACTCGTGATTATGAGAGCTCAGAGGCACGGAAACCTTTACAGGTTAATTAGGAGCACTTCAGCAGGTGGAGCGGTAGCAGCTATTGCAGACTCCACGTCTCTATGTATGTAGCATGCTCGTTTGGGCCACATGAGCGAGCGGGGCATGAAGGTACTTTCTGATCAATGTTTGATTTCAGCTTTTAAAAATTCTGATTTAGATATATGCGAGCATTATATATATGGTAAATAATCTAGACTATCTTTTAAATCTGAAAAATATGTTTGTAAGGGAGTGCTTGATTATGTGCACTCTGACGTATGGGGGTCATCGCCAGAAGTTTCCATTGGGGGGTCATCATGGTTTGTTTCATTCATTGACGACTACTCCAGGAAAGTTTGGGTTTACTTCATGAAACGTAAATCTGAAGTTTTCACCATATTCAAGCAATGGAAGGCAATGGTGGAAAAACAGTCGGGGTGAAAAATAAAGGTTTTAAGGGCTAATAATGGTGGAGAATTTACTTCCACTGAGTTTAATGATTATTGTAAGGATGAAGGGATCATCAGGCATAACACAGTGCGCCACACCCCCGAGTAAAATAGTGTGGCTGAGCGAATGAATCAGACTCTCTTGGAGAGGGTCAGATGCATGTTAAGTAATGCTACGTTGGGCAAGGACCTATGGACTGAGGCCGTTAACACGGCATGTTATTTGGTGAATCGGTCTCCTTCAACAGCTATTGAATGTAAAATCTCAGAGGAAGTATGGAGTGGTCAGAAAATTGACTACTCAGATCTACGCATATTTGGTTGTAAGGCTTACTCTTATGTACCGTCAATTGAGAGAGATAAGCTAGACCATATAGCCAAGAAGTATATCTTTGTTGGTTATGGCATTGGTGTGACAGGTTACAGGTTATTCAACAAGTTCACACGCCAGGTCATCACTAGCCGTGATGTTAGATTCGATGAAAGCTCCCTATTTCGCAAGAATGATCAAAAGGAGCAAAAGGAACCAGAAAAGGTGATCGTAGACGTTCAGATTGACACAGATGATACTGAGGCAGAGACGATGAGAAGATAGAGGTACAGGATCAGGTGGAGCAGCCACCTGTGAGAAGAAACCCACCGCATGATCGCAGGTTACTGGCAACATACAGGGACAACTCTAATATTGTATATGCCCTCATTACAAATAAGGGGGGACCCGTCTACTATTCAGGAGGCTCTTGATGAGCCTGATGTAGAAAAGTAGAAGGCGGCTATAGACGATGAGATGGACTCGTTGTACAAAAATCTCACATGGGAGCTGGTAGAGCTTCCTTTAGGTCGAAAAGCGATCGGATGCAAGTGGTTATTCAAAAGAAAACAGGATAGATACAAAGTAAGATTAGTAGTGAAGGGTTATGCTCAGAGAGAATGAATCGACTTCACAGAGATATTCACGCCAGTGGTTAAGCAGGTATCTATCAGATTCGTGTTGGCGTTGGTTGCCCAATACTATCTCGAGCTAGAACAGATGGATGTGAAGACTGCCTTCCTACATGGGGAATTAGAAGAGCAAATCTATATGAAGCAACCAGAGGGCTACGAAGTTAAAGGGGCAGAGAAAAAGGGTTGCAGGTTAATGAGGTCGTTGTACAGCCTGAAACATTTGCCTAGGCAGTGGTATAAAAAAATTTGATTCTTTCATGGTGAGTCAGAAATTTACTCGGAGTGAATACGATCACTGTGTCTGTTACAAGACACTGAGTGATGGAAAATTCATCATCCTAGTACTGTATGTTGATAATATGTTGATCGCCTGTCATGATATATCTGAAATCAACATACTGAAGACTCAGTTATCAGGGACATTCGAGATGAAAGATCTGGGGGCTGCAAAGAGGGTTCTCAGCATAGATATTCATAGAGACAGGAAGAGAAGCAGGCTTTGGTTATCACAGGTAGAATACCTTTAAAAAGTATTGATCAAGTATGGGATGGATCAGGCAAAGTCGATGAGTGTTCCCCACGTGGCTCACTTTAAGCTTTCCTCAGAACAATGTCCTAAATCCAATAAGGAAAAGCAGGTTATGTCTCATATGCCCTATTTGAATGCAGTTGGCAGTTTAATGTATGTCATGGTCTGTACGAGACTGGATATTTCACAGGCAGTTGGTGTTGTGAGCAGATACATGTCAAACCCCGATAAGCGACATTGGGAAGCGGTGAAATAGCTACTTCGATACATTCGAGGTACGAAAGACTACGTCTTAACTTTTAAAAAGACAGGAACAAAGTTGGTAGGGTATGTGGATTCTGACTACGCAGGCAGTATAAATTCCAGGAAGTCTACTTCAAGATACTCGTTTGTACTAGCGGATGGAGCAATTAGTTGGATGTCGAAGCTTCAGTCCGTGGTGGCTCTTTCCATGACCGAAGGAGAATATATGGCAGTGACGGAAGCATTTAAAGAAGGTGTTTGGCTCAGAGGCATGATAAATCAGTTGGGACTTCAGTAGGAGGTCGTGCCGGTTAACTGTGATAGCGAGAGCATTATCAATTTGGCTAAAAATTTTGTTTATCACTCACGAACTAAACGCATTGATGTTCGTCACCACTTTATCAGACAGATGCTTAAGGAAGAAGGCGTCACACTGAAAAAGATTTACACCAGCGTGAATCCAGCAGACATGCTCACTAAGGTCGTTCCTACAGAGAAGTTCAAGTTCTGTGCAACTTCTCTGGGCTTGGCGATGGCGTAAAAGAATGACGAAGGGTGCACGAGAAGTGTTGATTGAAGCTATGATGCAATGAAGAGATAAGAGAAGAGGTCAAGGAGCTACACAGTTGAGGATTGAAGACTTAGTGGAGATTATTGTTAGAAAAGTCTTCACCGCCTTCGACCGGTCGTAGGGATTTCTCGACCGATTGTAGGGGTTATCTCGACCGGTCATGGCCCCCTCGACTCAAAGTTTAACGAGCTCACCTTTTGGTATCTGGGATTACTCGACCGGTCATGGGGATTGCTCGACCGGTCCTAGGGGTCCCATGACCAGTCGTGGCCTCGACTCGACCAGTCATGGTTACGCAGATTCGTTCCGCAATTTTGCGAATTGCGGAAATCTGAGACCTTTCCCAATTGGGATGCAGAAGGGAAGTTGCCTAAACTATAAATAGGTGTCCTTAAGGCTTTTCTAGGGTATGCAAAATAATTCTAAAGCTTTCTAAGGGAGTTTTATAGAAATCAAATGGTGTAGCAAAGGTGAGATTCAAGGTTGTTTGAATCGGGTAAATCCTCTCTTGTAATTTCTATTTCACAGTGGATTTCTGTCGCTTTGTGCCGTGGTTTTTTCCCGCAGGGGTTTTCCACGTTAAAACTTTGTGTTCTTCTGTGATTGCTTGTTACTATTAAATTACTATCCTAGATCTAGATCTGTGTGATTCTGCAGTACAAATCCCCAACAATGAATGCCTTGACCTTAGGAATCCACCTTGTTTGACACTAAGTCAAAGCCTAATCCCTGGTTCATCGTGATGGTTGAGCATGACAGAGCAGATACACCCGCTACCTTCTTAGGCCATGCCTCTTGAGGGGAGTGAGTACAAGGCACCAATTGGTTCACGATCCCCATGACGGTTAAATCAGCCGACCAAACGTCTAAAAGTGTCAGCCTAAAAAAATGCCCCTGTAAATAGACATCAGCGCCTTGCGCCGAATTAGGGAAACCCCTAGTTTAAAATGTCATCTTACTCGGTGTTCGATAAATTCAAAATTCCAAAAAATTAGAAAACTCACAAAATTCAAAAATAACAAAAAAACAAAGAGAAGCGAAAAACATTCAAAATTTTTCAAAAAGCCGATAAATTAGAAAATCTTCAAAAACCAAGTAATAATGTGCTAGACTTGTCTAATGAACAACATGAGTTTGAATTTGACATATATGATTTTAACACAAAACTAGACTTTGAACTCTTGAGTTTGAAAGAGGTCAAGGATGAGGCAAATGGTGATTCAACTCCTGAACTAGAGGACCTCCTCAATAAGTTCGATCCCAAAGCCAACATTGCACCCGTTAACTTTGAGATGGTCAATCTCGAAACCTCTCAGACTCCTCGGGAAGTACGAGTTGGAAAGAACCTATTCCCTTATGATAAGTAGAGGATGATCGAGTTCTTGAAACCACGGTTGTTAAATTTTGCCTTCTCCTACGAAAACATGCTACGGCTCGACAAAGACTTAATCGTACATCATCTTCTTACAAAGCTTGAAATTAAGCCAATTAAGAAAAAGTTAAGAAGAATGTGATCAGAATGGATCCTTAAGATATGGGAAGAAGTGATCAAGCAATACAACGCGAGCTTTCTAGTAGTATCCAACCACCCGCAATGGCTTGCCAACATGGTCCCTATGCCCAAGAAGGATGGCAAGGTTTAGGTGTGCATCAATTTTCGCAACCTTAACAAGGCCAGTCTGAAGGACGACTTTCCACTACCCTACATTAATACTCTGGTCGACAACACGGTAGGGAAAAAGATCTTTTTCATGGATGGATTCTCCGGCTACAATCAACAAGATAGTCGTGGAAGACCATAAAATGACATTATTTGTTACGCCGTGGGGAACCTTATGCTTCTAAGTTATGTAGTTCGAGTTGAAGAATGCAAGAGTAACATACTAAAGAGCCATGACGACACTATTCCACGAAATGATGAACCAAGAACTCAAACTCTACGTAGATGACATGATCATCAAGTCTCGAAGCATCGAGAGACATTTTAGAGATCTCAAAAAGATATTCGACCATTTGGAAAAATTCAAACTCCACCTCAACTCATAGAAGTGTGTATTCGAGGCAATTGGGGGCAAGTTACTTGGGTTTATTGCCAATGAAGATGACATCCAAGTCGATGAGTCGAAAGTCAAAGCAATAATCAAAATGCCACCCCCAAGATCGAGAAAGAAAATTGTGGCTTCTTGTGCAGAATCCAATACATCAGTCACTTCATAACCCAACTCATGCCCATATATGAGCCCATATTCAAGCTGCTCTACAAAAATATGCCAAAAGAATGGAATGAGGATTGTCAGAAAGCCCTCGATAGAATTAAGGAGTACTTATTGGATCTACTAGTACTAGTCTCGCCAGTATCAGGACGACCACTGCTACTCTACATCTTAGTAGCTGTAGACACCATTGAGTGCACCCTTGGGGAGCATGACGACATAAGAAGAAAGGAGTAAATGATCTACTATCTTAGCCACCAATTAACAGATTATGAGTCCAAATATTCTCCAATCGAAAAGAAATACCTCACCCTCGTATGGGCCACTCAACGCCTGCGTCAGTACATGATCGCTTATCTTATCCTCTTCAATGCCCGTACGAATCCATTGAAGTATCTGTTTGAAAAACTAGAAATAATTGGCAGAACAGCAAAATGGCAATTGCTGCTTTCTAAGTTCGACATTACCTATGTCACCCAAAAAATAATTAAGAGGCAAGCATTGTCTGATCATCTCGCAACACACTCTTAACGACTACCAACCATTAAAGACCTTTCCTTACAAGGACATCATATTCTTCAAGGGAGAAGAATAACCATAGGAGGATGAGTGGACCATGTATTTCGATGGTGCAGCTAACGCCGAAGGAAGTGGAGTAAGGGTAATCCTTTACCTTATGGATGATATCTCGGTCCCTATCTCAAGAAGGCTAGCTTTTAGATGTACGAATAACATAGAAGAGTACGAAGCATGTATAGCGATATTACGAGAAGCAATCATCCTGGGAGTGAAAAAGTTGAGAGTCTTCGATGATTCTTAGCTCATCATTAATTAAACCAATGGTGACTAGAAAACAAAGGATGAGAAGATAATTCTGTGTCACGTCTATCTCGAAAATCTCATCAATCGATGAATTCCACAAAGTCACCTTTACATAGATGCCATGCATCAAGAATCAATTCGTAGATGCTCTATCTACATAGGATTCTATGCTAAAAATTCCAAAAGGAGCAGTCTAATGAAAAGTCACATTCAAACTTTAGGAAAAATTGACGCTCTGCCTATAAATTGAGGAAGTTGAAATGCCCCTTGATGGACAACCTTACTATACTGACATTAAGAAATACATGGAAGATCAGGTATACCTAAAAAGCATCATGCCAACGGACCATAGCACAATTCAACGACTGGCAGCACAGTTCACTATTAACGGCTACATCCTATATAAATTGTCCTTTAACCAGGTCTTGTTACGATGTGTGGATGAGACAGAAGTTGCAAAAATCAAGTCTTAATTTCACAATGGAATTTGAGGTCCACATATAAACGAGCACATGATGGCTAATAAAATCCTACGGCTGGGATACTACTGACTAACTATGAAAACAGACTCCTGCCATCGTGTTAGGACATGCTTCAAATATTAGGAGCATGCAAATCGAATCCACACACCTGCTTCTGAATTATACAACTTGATGACACCTTGGCCCTTCTTAATGTGGGGGTATCGACATCATCAGTAAAATTAGCCCCAAAGCATCTAATGGCCACGAGTACATCCTAATGGCAATCGATTACTTATCAAATGGGTGGAGGTAGCATCCTATACCACCATAACAACATCACATGTGGTACGATTCCTAAAAAATAACATCATCAATCGATATGGAGTTCCATAGGTCATCATCATAGACAAGGGGACACCCTTAGTAAATCAAAGGGTAGATAACTTTGTTGAACAATTCAAGTGAAAAGGCACCAATCAAGTCCCCATCAACTGTAGATGAATGGAGGGATTGAGGCTGCTGACAAGACGTTCATTCACATCCTCAAAAACATAGTGAAAACATATCATGACTGGTCAGAGATGCTCCAAGCACTATTCCATACGAGCTTACATACGAAATGGATCATTGTCCTAGCAATCAAGGTTGAGATTCCTGTTGAGATGTGGAGCCACATCTGGACGGCCGCTCGACCAGTCGAGTGCCCTGCTCGACCGGTCGAGTGGCTCACTCGACTAGTCGTGGACTGGCTCGACTCAAAGTCTAGCGAGCATTGGTTTTTTGTTCCGCGGTACTCGACCGGTCAAGGCCCATGCTCGACCAGTTGAGGGTCTGCTCGACCAGTCGAGGTTACGCAGATTCATTTTCGGATTTGATGCGGACTGCGGATTTTTGAGTCGGCTTTCGCAAGGGTGCGAAAGGGAAGTTGCCTAAACTATAAATAGGGGTCCCTGGGGCTTTTCTAGGTATTATGAGAGTTATTCAAAGGTGTGGGCAAAAGGTTTTCTTTGTACTTCCAAGGGAAGAGGTTAGTATATTGCCTTGTAATCTTCATTTTTCTTCATAGTGGAAGTTTGCATCCGTGGGTTTTTACCCTTGTTTGGAGTTTTTCCACATATATCTTGTCTTGTGGTTTTGTTTGAAATGCTTTGATTCTTCTTCTAGTTTATATTTCTTCTTGTTTATCATTTGTGGGTGAGACCGGAGATTGGATCTCGGTTCACTGCGTTGTTGGTGTGCTGCGCAACAATTTCATCATTATGCATATTATTGGAAAGTGAGGTCAAAGAAGGAGAATGGTTAGAGGCTCACGACAATTGGCTACATCTGGAAGACGAAAAGTGCATGCGAGCTATATGTCATTCTCAGACTTACAAGAAGAGGATTGCACAAGCGTACAACAAAAGGGTCCGCACAAGAACATTAAGAGTATGACACATGGTAATGAAGAAAATCCTACCTCCTCACTTGCCTGATCCAAGGATCAAATTCAACCCCACCTGTAAAGGTCCGCTCATCATTCGAGAAGTACTCTTTGGAGGCACATTCCGCCTTGCCAATATGGAAGGTGAAGATCTTCATGAGACAATCAACACGAACCATGTCAGAGTTCACCATGGAGAGTAGGATGGTTACAAGAAGCCACCCGAGGTCGAGCCCCATCCCTTACTACCAACATGCCCTAAAAAAGAGAAAAAAAAAAAAAAAAAAAAAAAAAAAAAAAACGTGCACGAAAAAGGGGAAAAAAAAAAAGAAACCTAAAAATTATGAAAAATAATAAGGGCATAAAAAAGAAAAAGAAAAAAGAAAAAAAGTATTCTTGGGAGAAAACCCCACCAAACCTCCCCCACCATTGGGAAGATGTCGACCTCGGGGAGCGCATTTCAAAGCCTCCCACTTCGTTAGAAGCTTCCGTCGGCCGACAATGATGGAATTTTTTACCACATAAAAAGAAGAGAGAGAGAGAGAAGAAGAGAGAGAGAGAGAGAGAGAGAGAGAGAGAGAGTGCGTCTAAAGCAAAATGGGCGATGTGAAAATCTTCAAAGGCGTCTCGAGTAAAAACAACGAATGAACAACAAACTTGGTGAAAGCTTAAAAGGGTGTTGGAGGCAAGAAGGGAGAGTTTCCAAGGAGTAAACAAGAATAAATACTTGGGGATGTGGTGAAAACTCGAAAGGTCACCACGGGCAAAAATGAAGGGTGAAACAGGATGTAGTGAAAATCCGAAAGGGCGCTACGGGTAAAAATGGTAACAAATATATTTATTTTTTTAAGAAAAATGAAACAGGATGGTTCGTGACCCTAGTTGGGTTCATATCTTGAAGGCAAAGCCTAAAAACCATGACATTTCAGGAACTTTCAACTTGGCCCAAATTTAGGAAGGAACTTCTAGTACATACTTCTAAGGGTCTTTTAAAACCCTCAAGAATCAGTTCAGATCTCGTATAGGATGGATGTTGGAACAGTCAAGTATCTGGTCCCTACAATCCAAAGCACTAAAATCCAAACCACAGATTGAATAGACAAGACTAGCACAAAAAGCTTTTCATTCAATTTCTTCCATTGAAAGTTATATTTGCCTTTAAAAAAAAAAACAAAAATGTGCACATAGATGTACGTAACCAAAAAAAAAAATCAATTTCATCTCTGCAGGTTGTATTACTCAAGCCATGGGCGTCTCTCCAAAATGTCTAACTAGATAACAATCTCATCTAACTACCTAGGTGAGTCTCGCTCTCTCTACCCCAACTCTTCAATGCTCCAGCTGAAGCGATCTCTTTCTCTCTGCAGGTACAAAAGCACCATTGATAGTAAAATTGTTGCATCAACCAAAAACACGCCTAAAGTTGGACGCCGAACAGCGAACCCGTCTTCATAAAAGCTTATCTTATCACACCCACTAGATTGTGAGACGACAAGTCATATTTATTTAAAAAAAAAAAATCAAAAATGTACTGCAATAAAAGCTGACTCTGATCGCAACCATTGCAATCCCTAGTGAAAATGAGAGCAAGTTAGATTTATCTAAATTTTTTTAAAGGAAAAATAAGAAACCGCATGACAACGCTCACCCGCAAGATCGAGCAGATATTTTTAAAATAAATGGCATAGAAAAATCCTTCAAAAATATTTTACAATAAAAATCCTACAGAACAGTGTTCTATAGGTATAGATCCTTCTAAAAAATAAAAAAAATAAAAATTCAAACATCTTCAAAAATACCAATATGCACGACATTTGAGGCACTGGGTGTTCTTCCATACTTCCCAATGGGTGCCGATGCAACACCAATAATTGATTTTAGTTTTTTTGACTTGTCGATTTTCTCTAAGATCATATGCGAAACATGGGGTGGCCAGCCTGAACTGTTAATGTCATCTCGATCATCTCGGAATACGGAATGTTTACTTCTGGATTAATGCAACCACACCTCTGGCTACAACAAAGCCTATTACAACCAAAGTGACGAAACCAAGAACTCGAATGGCAAAAGAATAACCCATATGGCTCTAGTCTAGGACACTTGTAAGCCTAACACATTGTAATGTGAAAAATTCGTAAAGCCACAAAATGTGCAAGAAACTGCCCACTATAAATGACTTGTCTTACAAGTGATCTTAGGTGATCATGCAGCATCGAAAACTATCATTTTTAAACCAAAGTGTGTTATCCTCGTAAGGTCGTAAAATGTGCAAGTGCTTTAACCACCCACAATCCAAACTCCCAGACTTCTTCGATGCACACATGTCGATCACGGTGTGAAAGGGTTGCAATTTGATGCCCCATAAGATGCAAAATGAATAGGGAAAAAATTGTAACATTTTCTCCAACCCCCATGGAATGTTCAGGATAAACTCTAACCAGACTAGCCTCTCGACAAATGACACTTTGGTTGTACTCCAAATTTTTAAATAGGGGCATTTGTAGACACCCCACATTAACGAGATTGAATCACGCCCATCGACTTCAGATGGGCCCTAGTCAAAGCACTTATACAGCTAAGGGCAAGCCCAGAGATAGGCATCAGGTCAAATCAGCCGACTCCAAGATGTACAAGTGGCAAGACAACGAAGAAGCATGGTCCCCATAGCACCCTTAGCCATTTTCTATTTTAAAAAAGGTTACGTTCTTCCAAGGATCGGTTTTATGTCAAACTGATTCTTAGCAAAATCGGTCCCTGGTCGACCAGTTCTGGGTAAATGGTGCACTAGGTCGCTCTTATTCACTAGGAAAATGTGTGCCACGCTTTGATTCGTGTCATCCCCTGCCATCTTTGGAGAGTTCTTCATGTCAATGTTGCTCTGATAGTCAAAGTAAAGCCAGAGAAATAGTGGAGTCAACGAGTAGAGTCATAATTTGGGATATTCGGTCATCCCTTTTAACTGAAAAGTGTTGTTTGATTTATCATTTTCCTTCTCACATATCGAATAAAGTCTTATTACATTCTGCACATACCTAAACACCAGCAATACACGCACTTACTTTTTTAATTTATTTTTGCAATCCTCTATCCTAACTAATTGGTTATATATATATATATATATATATATATATATATATATATATATATATATATATATATATATATATATTACCTACCTAAGGTCTAAAAACTTAGGAAGTAAGGCTAATTAATTACATTTATTTTCTTATTTTTAAACCTTGTGCAGTAAAGCTAGGTGCAATTTATTCTCTGTTGGCCTACTCTAAGTCTTAAACTTTGCGAAGCATGTCTATACACAATGACACTAGAATTTCTCTAAATCCTCCTAAAACTGTATAATCTCGTAAAGTAAGACCGTGCATTGCACAGGCGGAAAAGGGTTCCTAAGCATTTTCTTTTTTCATAACTGAGACCCTTACCTAGAATCTATAGTCGCAAACTAACTGCGAGAGTCACTTGAATTGAGGAGTCTTACAATTCCCCGACCTTTTAAGTGATTCTATGGTTTTTAATCCGCCGTAGATTCCAAGTTACTTTGGGCTAGTTGTGAGTTCAAGTCAAACAAACTTTTATACCTAAGTTAACATCACATTTAAATCAAATAAAAAATCAGATTTTTAAAAAAAAAAAAAAGAAAAAAAAGCATTATTCCACACCATCTTCACGTCGTATGAGGGCGTTTATAATATCTTTAGTAGGGATGGATCTTACATAAGCATCACAGTAGGTCCCTTCAAAATCAAGATTGGAATGTCATGCCAAGCTTCTTCTTTTTTCTTGTTAGCCTTTGTGTAGTTACAAAGGGATGATGGGCACTTTGATTTTTGGTAGGGCCCACTATGATATTAATGTAACATGTTACATGAAACAGTGTTGTTACCAACGAAATTTTTACCGACGAAAAAAATTTGACGAAAATTTTTTTCGTCGGTAATAATATTTTTACCGACGAAAATTTTTGTCGGTAAAACTATTATGATTTTTAAGATAGAAAATTTCCGCACTATTTTAAAAATTTTCCCACTAAGAGTTTTACCGACAAATATTTTTGTCGCTAAAAAACAGAAAATCACTTTTACCGACGAAAATTTTCGTCAATAAAAGTGTTGTATATTCAAGGAAAAAAAATTTCGCCCTGAGCGTTACCGACGAACAAAAACCATCGGGAATATTGTTTTTACCAACGAAAATTTTCGTTAGTAAAAGTGCTATATTTTTAACATAGAAAATTTTCCACAGAGAGTTTTACCGACGAATGTTTTCGTCGCTAAAAAACAGAAAATCACTTTTACCAACGAAAGTTTTCATCAGTAAAAGTGTTGTATATTCAAGGTAAAAAAATTTTGCCCTGAGTTTTACCAATGAACTTAAACCATCGGGAATATTGTTTTTACCGACGAAAATTTTCGTCGATAAAAGTGTTGTATATTTAAGGTAAAAAATTTTCGCCCCGAGTTTTACCGACAAAACCTTTCGTCGGGAATAATGATATAATTTTTAACTTAAAAAATTTTCTCGGTGCCTTGAAAAGTTTCGCAGTAAGAGTTTTACCGACGAACCAAAACCGTTGGAAATATTGTTTTTACCGACAAAAATTTTCGTTAGTAAAAGTTTTATATTTTTAACATAGAAAATTTTCCACAGAGAGTTTTACCGACGAATCTTTTCGTCGCTAAAAAACAGAAAATCACTTTTACCAATGAAAATTTTCGTCGATAAAAGTGTTGTATATTCAAGGTAAAATTTCGCCTTGAGTTTTACCAACGAACTAAAACCGTCGGGAATATTGTTTTTACCGATGAAAATTGTCGTCGGTAAAACTGTTATATTTTTCACATAAAAAATTTTCCACAGAGAGTTTTACCGATGAATATTTTCGTCGCTAAAAAACAAAAAATTACTTTTACCGATGGAAATTCTCATTGGTAAAAGTGTTGTATATTCAAGGTAAAAAAAATTTCGCCCTAAGTTTTACCGACAAACTAAAACCATCAGGAATATTGTTTTTACCGATGAAAATTTTCGTCGGTGAAAGTGCTATATTTTTAACATAGAAAATTTTTCACAGAGAGTTTTACCGAAGAATATTTTCGTCACTAAAAAACAGAAAATCACTTTTACCGATGAAAATTTTCGTCGGTAAAAGTGTTGTATATTCAAGGAAAAAAAAATTCGCCCTGAGTTTTACCGACGAACTAAAACTGTCGGGAATATTGTTTTTACCAACGAAAAATTTCGTCGGTAAAAGTTTTGTATATTCAAGGTAAAAAAATTTTGCCCTGAGTTTTACTGATGAAACGTTTCATCAGGAATAATGATATAATTTTTAACTTAGAAAATTTTCCCGCTGCCTTAAAAAGTTTCACAGTAAGAGTTTTACTAACAAACCAAAATCGTCGAGAATATTCTTTTTACCAACGAAAAGAACCAAAACCGTCGGGAATATTGTTTTTACCGACAAAAACTTTTGTCGGTAAAAGTTTTATATTTTTAAGATAGAAAATTTTCCACTAAGAGTTTTTACCGATGAATATTTTCGTCGAGAATAGTGATATAATTTATAACTTGGAAAATTTTCCCGCTACCTTGAAAAGTTTCGTGGTAAGAGTTTTACCGACGAACCAAAACCGTCGGGAATAATGTTTTTACCGACGAAAATTTACGGTAAAAGTTTTATATTTTTAAGATAGAAATTTTTCCACTTAGAGTTTTTACCGATGAATATTTTCATCAGTAAAAAGCACAAGACAACTTCTACCGACGAAAATTTTTGTCAGGAATAGTGATAATTTTTAACTTAGAAAACTTTCCCGTTGCCTTGAAAAGTTTCGCGGTAAGAGTTTTACCAACGAACCAAAACCGTCGGGAATAATGTTTTTACCGACAAAAATTTTTGTCAGTAAAAGTTTTATATTTTTAAGATAGAAAAATTTTCCACTTAACGACGAATATTATTGTCAGTCAAAAGCACAAGACAACTTTTACCGACGAAAATTTTTGTCGGAATAGTGATATAATTTTTAACTTAGAAAATTTTCCCGCTGCCTTGAAAAGTTTCACGATAAGAGTTTTACTAACGAACCAAAACCGTCGGGAATAATGTTTTTATCGACGAAAATGTTCGTCGGTAAAAGTGTTATATTTTTAAGATAGAAAATTTTGCACTAAGAGTTTTATCGAAGAATAGTTTCGTCGGTAAAAAGAAGAAAACCACTTTTACTGATGAACAGTTTCGTCGGTAAAAGTATTGTATTTTCAAGGCAAAAAATTTTCGCCCTGAGTTTTACCGACGAACTAAAACCGTCGGGAATAATGTTTTTACCGACGAAAATATTCATCGGTAAAAGTGTTGTATTTTTAAGGTAATATTTAAATGATTGGTGTATATATATATATATATAGTTTTTATATCATATGAGTGGAATTATATATATATATATATATATATATATTGAAAAGTTTAGAAATTTTAACTACGTTTGAGAAAAATTTTGAGAACAAAATAATGATTTGTAATATCACATGAAAGGTAATATTTAAATGATTTGTAATATCACATGAAAAAGAATATTGAAAAGTTTATAAATTTTAACTATGTTTGAGAAAAAATTTGAGAACAAAATAATGCTTTTGCAGAAAAAAATTGGCATTTTGAAATTTTTGAGAAAAAATTAAAATATGAGAAAATTTTTGAAATTTTGAAAATAAAAATTCAGAATTTGTATTTTAATTTTTTTTGAAATATTTTATAATAAAAAATGATATTTTGTTAAAAGAGTAAAAAAATATACATTTTGAAAAAAAAAATATTATTTTTAAATGGAAATTGAAATTTATCTGTGAAAAATAAAATTACTAAATTATTAGGCACATCCACTAATTGAACCTTTAATCGTTTTTGGGCAATCTGATCAGTTCAAATTGAAGAGTAAATAACTTCAGATATTTAAATTAAATTTCACTGAAATTGTTGATCAATCTTGTATGCCCAATATCTTTCTCATATGTAGCTTGATTGAGGCGAGTAACTAGTCAAATTGAGAGTATTGATCAGTAAAATAAAGTGAATGGACCAGACATGTAAAATGGGTCAAATATTCTAGTCAAAATTGTGACCCAACTTACTGACCTTGTAAGAACCTAATAATTGATGTTAGTAAGTTTTGTGGGCCCCATCATGATGTGTGTCGAACATCAACACCATGGATTTGATGTGTCCCCTTTAGGTTATGAGATATCTCAAAAATCATCGGTAAACGAAACTCAAGTGGACCATAAACGTAAACCTACACTTTTAACCTAAACCTATAACCTACACTTATAACCTAAACCTAAACCTAAACCTGTAACCTTAACCTAAACCTAAACCTAAAACGTAAATGTATTCTCAAATCCCTAAACTTAAACCTAAACCTATAACCTACAACATTAACATAAACTTATAACCTAAAACATTAACCTAAACCTATACTTATAACCTAAACCTATTCTCAAATCCCAAAACCTATAACCTAACCCTAAACCTTAACCTAAACCTATAACTTAAACCTAAACCTTAACCTATAACATAAACCTTAACCTATGACGTATAACTTATAACCTAAACCTAAACCTAAACCTAAACCTAAAACCTAAATGTATTCTCAAATCCCTAAACCTAAACCTAAACCTACACCTAATCCTAATCTCAACTCCCTAACCTAAACTTAAACCTAAACTTGAAAACCCAAACCTAAACCCAATCCCGAACCCAAACCCAATTTTCTAAACCTAAACCTTAACATATTCTCAATTCCTTAAAGCTAAAACCTAAACCTTAACCTAAACCAAAACCTAAACCTTAACCTATAACCTATAACCTATAACCTAAGTTTAACCTTAACCTAAAACATAAACCTACAACCTAAAACCTAAACCTAAAACCTAAATGTATTCTCAAATCACTAAACCTAAACCTACACCTAATCCTAATCTCAACTCCCTAACCTAAACTTGAAAATCCAAACCTAAACCTGATCCCGAACCCGATTGATGTAATAATGTAGCCCAATCACATGGCAACAAACAAGAAAATCTTGCTTTGTTGGCAAGTGTACTCGAACTCAAGCATCACAATGCATCTATTTCCATCTCCACTATCTCTTATAACATAGATTATTTGATATTTGGATTTATCTCATTTTTAGAGTCATGTCCTAACACAATAAGATAATATTAATAAACAAGGTGGATTCATCACCGACATTATTCCAAGACCCATATAACTTCTCCTTATTGGAAGTTGGGTAGGGCACATGCAGCTTGAATCCATCAAAAGAGATAAGGATCACCTCTCATATGTTCTCTCTCTTTTCATTTGTTTTTTTTTCCATAGGATTGTTTATTTTGTGGTGTCTACTCATGTACAACATTTTATCATGTTAATATAATTATAAGTGGCCTAATCTCACCTTTCTAAAAATAACTAATAATAATTTCTACCTGATGAGAAATCACCAAGTACCATTAGGCTCAACTCAAAAAGATAAATTAGCATTTTCTTTCTTTCTTTTTCTTTTAACACACACTCACACACCAGAGTCACTTGCGGCTACAATGGGTATTTGAACTCGTGACCATGTATTGAAACTATTTTGAATCTACCATGAAGGCATGAGTAAAGACCTAGGTGTGTGCGCATAGTCAGCGATGTATTCACCACACTGAATTTTGTGAACCCCACCAAGAAATAGGCTATGAATAATTTTTTATATTTTATTTATGATGTTAAACTTATATGTATTTATGCATGGATGAATGTGATGTAGATAAGATTGTTTGTGTTTGGATGGATGTAGTTTATGTTTGGATGAATGTAGTTTATATTTAGATGAATTTACATAGTTTGGGTTTAGATGGACGTGATTGTGAATATGATGAAATATATTATATAACAGATGTATACCACGAAGAATATGATGAAATATATTGTGACAGGTGTATATCACGAATTTTGTGTAAGAAAAATGAAAAAAAAAAAAAAAAAAAAAAAAAAAAAAAAAAAAGAGAGACTTTTACCTACGAAATATTTCGTAGGTAAAGGTCTCATCCACATTGAGTTTTCTTGTAGTGACATCTCCTCCAACCATTAGTTCAACCATTAGTTCCCTAATCCTAGTTTAGGCCTAAATCTAAAAGATTAGAATAATTTATCATTTAGGTAAGCCATACCAAAGAAAATAGTCAGGGGAGAGATGTCCACCTTTGATTTTTTATAGGGCCGACTATGATGATTATATCCCACACAAATATTTAGGTCTGGGGCGTAAAAGTCGGGCTCAATTGTAATTCATTGTAATTCAGGTGGGCCATGCCAAGCCTGTACACTTTTTCTAATCATATGGTCCACTTGAATCACATATAAGGGTTATTTTCAGGGCATTGGCATGAGGTGATGCACCTGCTGGGTCAGGATGGATTTTCCATGAACATCACAATGGGGCCCACTCAAGCAGCCGACCCATATGCTGGTGCGCAAACCCAACCGGCCCTTTAAAAAATGTCAGGAAGGTAGCGGGATGATAACAATACCAATTAATGAGGTACCTGTTTGAAAACCTTTTTAAAAGGCACTGGAACGTAAATTCTATATTAATTAGGCAGGTCTTTGTAAAATTTCCTACATTAAAAGAGGTCTCACTGCAGCCCGTTGAACTATTGGTTACGGTTCACCACAGCACTGGCAGTGACCCACCCGCAAACTCAAAAGCGAGACATGCATGTATGCCATCTATCTAGACAGTGGAAAGTCAGTAAGCTAACAGGAATGCATCCATGCCATCCAACTTATTTCATCCTATGGTCCAAAATGACACTGATCATAGTATATTAAACTTTGATTTGATCGATTGATATGGATAATCTGAAGTGCGACCATGCTTCTCGACGGTGGTAAAATAGTTTAAATATTTAATTATAAACTTCCTTTTCACTAAAACAATAATTTCACAACTTGGTATAATTGTAATTTTTTATTACATATTTTAATGATGAAAGATCAATTTAGTTAACTTTATAAAAATTGTATGCTCCACGTGCACTTGTGACGCGCTATGTGACTATCTATATTTAAAGAGAAGGTCTCAAGTCCAAACTGTTGGTCATAAGCTACTGTCCACCCGCTGGATAACTTCCAACCCGTCGTGTTTGTCGCATCCAATCCATCAAATAGGTTGGACCCATCATCATAGACCATAATGTAAAAAATCATCCACAGGAACTCATCAAGTAGATTAATGATTAATTTTTTCTCTCAATGTATATAAATTGTTTTGTATTTTTTGTCCTAGATAATGACTTATATAGGGGGTTTATTATTGTACTAGGTAATCGTCATGGTGGGACTGACGTTTTACACGGGTTGGATATTAGATAAATTTCACATGTCGTAAGGTATCCGCCGCTTGGACTATACATTGTGGTCCAACGGGTTGAACCCCCAAAATTGATAAGGCCTCAGGTCCAACTAGTTGGAGTATTATCTACTGTCCACCGAGTAAATAATTTCCAATTTTTCGTGTGTGTGCATAATCTAATCCGTTCATTAAATATTTTAACCCTCACAGCAATCTCCTTGTGGAAAAATCATCCATATACACTCACTTAACGGAATATATAGTATTTTTATCGGCATATCGACATTTGTCGTTTATTTTGACCCATAGGACTATAGGATTTTTTTTGTATTAGAGGATCCTCATAATGGGATTGACCTATTTCAAGGGTTGGATTTAAAATACGAATTAAAGGTATGAATTTATCCTTGTATGGACCGTACAATTTCGTCCAACCGGTTGGACTTGAGACCTTAACGAATTTAAAAGATCAAGATACGGACGCGCGTTTACTGCGAAAGCCTTTTGCAGG
This sequence comes from Magnolia changhungtana, assembly GCA_030180095.1. NCBI lineage: Eukaryota > Viridiplantae > Streptophyta > Magnoliopsida > Magnoliales > Magnoliaceae > Magnolia > Magnolia changhungtana. The sequence continues at coordinate 8,766,288 of JASAUF010000446.1, forward strand.
AAGCGCTGGGAACCTATGTAGGGCCCACCTGAGAAATCCACGCCGTCGGACGAGGATTTCCTGCGAAAGGATTTCGAAGGGAGTTCCTGTGCGGGATGCTACGTGGGGCCACCGTGATGTATATGAAAAATCCACCCGTCCATCCGTTTTTTAAGATCATTCTAGCACGTTAGACAAAAAATTTATGTGGGTCAAAAACTCAAGTGGACCGCACGAGAGGAACGGTGGAGATTCACTGACCAACGTTTAAGCATTTTATATGGCCACAAAATTTTAGTATAAGGCTAATAGTTTTGTGTTTTCACTTCATGTAGGTGGGAATGAACTTATAAACAGTTTTCCCAAAAAATCCCTCTAAAATGAGCGGGATTAAAGACTCAAGTAGAAAATAAGATAAGAAAGATTAGGAATTGAACAACCACAGTTGAAAATTTTGTACCAGCTTAAGTTATTATTATTATTTATTTATTTTTATGTGTTTTCCAGTTCATCCTGCTGGAAATGACCTTATAAAAGGGTTTGGATGTCACGTAAACATAAAGGTGGAGGCCAGGAAAGTTTCAACAGTAGTCATTTCTTTCCCAATTTTCCCTACCGTGTGGCCCAAATGAGCCTTTGTTCCGGCCCATTTTTAAGTATAAATCCTATAATGAGCTCACAAAACGGATGAATAGGGTGGATTTCTCACAAACATCAGGGTAGGCCTCACCTAGGTTGCAGCGCACGAACTTCATGTGAAAGGCTTTGGCACGAAATCCGTGTCCTTACAGATAGCCAACACCGACCAAACTAGCACACATCAAAGAGAGAGAGAGAGAGAGCGACCAAACCACAGAGTTGAAAGATAAGTAGCCCGCGTTTGAGAGAGAGAGAGAGCGACCAAACCCCGGAGTTGAAAGATAAGTAGCCCGCGTTTGAGAGAGAGAGAGAGCGACCAAACTCCAGAGTTGAAAGATAAGTAGCCCGCGTTTGAGCGAGAGAGAGAGAGAGAGAGAGAGAGAGAGAGAGAGAGAGAGATGGGGGTCTTGTTTTCCGGGGTATTGGTGGGATTGTGGAGCATGTTTGTATACGTATATTACATGTTATGGTTGATGCCTGAGAAGATTAGAGGAAGGCTGCAAAGGCAAGGGATCAATGGCCCTCTCCCTTCTTTCCTTTATGGGAATATTCACGAGATGCAGAGAATCCTATCCGTTGAGAAAGATATGTCGCTCAGCCGTACTTGCAATGGTGGACACGTGGCCCACAACTACGCTTCCACTCTCTTCCCTTACTTCGACAGGTGGAGAGAGACCTACGGTACGATTTCAATGATACATGCACACCTACGCTTTCATGAATACTCCTCTTTTTCTTTTTTTTCTTTTTTTTTTTTTTTTAAATCTAGACAGTTGGTCGAGGATGAGGTTTTCTGGCCCATTCTACCCCATCTATGATGATCTAGACCGTTCATCTTGAAGTTCAAGTTCTATATACCCCACGTGGGAAGTGTCTCACTGATTAGAGGTCTTTACCGTCCATTTATAAGTCAGTTTTCATGAATCGTGAAGATATCTTATCTGTGTGGGTTTTATTGGGGGACGCCGATTGCCTGCAGACCCGCTCACCAACAGTAGCCCTGGTGACCTGACTGTGGGGCCCACCTTAATGTATGTATTTTATCGACGCCTTCCGTACGTTTTGCCGCAAGTGGATCACACCACCGTTGAAAACTTTGTAGGGCCCACCATGATGTTTATTTGCCATCTAACCTGTTGATATGGTCACACGGATGTGGATGAAGGGACAGCGGAAATATCAGCTTAATCCAAAGCTTCTGTGACCCTTGTGAAGTTTTCAACGGTAGTCATTCGATCCCCACCCTTTCTTATCTAAAATGAGACAGCAAAATAGATGGACGGCGTAGATAAAACACATACATCATCAAGGTGAACGCCGAGGGGGTATTAAGGCAATCCGCGTCCTTTATTGGCTGGGCTATACCTTGATGTACTAGTGTCTGGATAGAAGGGGTGAACCTGGTGGGTATGTCCGTAGGGGCCTCCTTTGCGATCATCTAAAAATAGAAAAGCAAGTGTACTTGTCAAAAGTACATCTTGCTACTTTGAAAATGGTGGTGACTCGTTCTACTTACACGTGGCATTATTTACAAGTGGGTCGGCTTTTCGATGGAACATATATCCAAGTGTCTCGCTTATTAGGCAATCCTAACCGTCTAACTCATGGCTATTAAATGGATGGTTAAATGGAAAATTGTGAGCTTTTCAGAGTGAAAGGATCGAATCGGACAGTTATTATCCTACCACAGTGGGATAAATGATTTTGGACAGTACAGATTGTCATACAGATATCTTGTTCGGGTTTTTGAGTTACTTTTCATGACTGGTAGTAGTCAGACTCGTTGGCCTTGAAAACCGTCATATAGCAAATAGCTGGTGACTCAGACAAACATGCTTTTGAATGATACGGTTCTCTGTTTATTTTTTTGTTAGTTTGTTAGTCCACCCACTGTCAGTTCCGTGTTAGCCAACCCCACTGGGGAATCGATGCCAAGACCTCGTGTTGAAACGAGGTATCTTTCACTCAGTCTACCACTAAATAACATTTTCCATAAAACAATGACATGGTTGTTCGTGAGTCAACCCAGCGATTTATCTTGTACTTTTTTTTTTTTTTTTTTTTTTGCACGCGTGCCTTTTCTTTTGAAAGCGGTAGAAAGGACTTTTATCTGAGTTATTTGTACTCCGGCTGGGTGATGCTCGATACACAGGCACCGTGAAATTGTACACGTGGAATTATTGAATCAAGTTAAACTGTCCAATCACAGGATACACAGTGAATGGGTCACTATCCAAAATCATACTAGTAAAGCTATTATTAGACACTTTGATAGTGGCGCCAGGTTCACTGCATGCTGACCATTCCTTTTTTTAAAAGAAAGTTTAAACCGTCTATTAAATTTCCACACAATCGCCATTTTTATTTTTTTTTAAATATCAAATCAGTACGATTGTTTGTTGTGTAGTCTATCTAAATATTCTCCCACAACCCGAATGGTTTAATCGTATTCCAGGTGTAATGTTTCTTAGTGCCTGCGTATCAAGCATCATCCTCAACCAGAGTATCAAACTTTTTCTCTGTTTTTTATTTTTATTATTTTATTATTTTTTATTTTTATTGTAATGTGTCCCTTGTTTTCTTGTAAGCGTGTGGGGACCAGTTGGGTGGAGAAATGATGTGGCCCACTTGTTACATGTCAGACATTGATGTGAGTATTAACAGCAAGAGCTCCCCAACTTAGACAAGTGGCCCCCCCTCGCTTCCACCAACTGAATCATACATTGAACCAAATTTTGGGAACGTGGCTTCGCTTGATCCGTGACCGTGTGCCCACCATTATGTATATAACTTACATCCATGCCGTCCATTAACAGCTTGTTTTAGGGCATGATCCCAAAATGAAGCAGATCCAAATCTCAGGTGTACCATACCACAGGAAACAGTGGTGATTAAACATTAGAAACTTTTTGTGGGTACAAATGTTTTGGATAAAGATGATATTTGTGTGGTCCATTCATCCAGGTCTTTTTACCTTATCAACAGGTTGGATGGAAAATAAAAATTCCGGTGGCCCTCTCAGAAGTTTTTAATGGTGGGTATTCAATGAGCACTGTATCATATGGTGTGGTCGGCCTGAGATTCGGATATGCTTCGTTTTTGGAATCATGCACTAAAATGAGCTTTCAAAACAGATGGACGGTGTGGATTTAAGGAACATACATCCCCACAGTCAGGGATCCACTGAAGCCGCGTCCAAATTTTGGCCTTCTGCACACACTTGTGCGAGACCTGGGCCGATCATTCGGTGGGCTCCAACACATGCTACGTTAGCACATGATACCCTCACCAAGCCTCTAAAGGTGCGTGATTGGGTCTGCCCACAGGATATTGATGTGATCTGGATCGTTCATTTGGTGGCCATTATTGGCCCAGAAGCCACTCCTATCGCATGATCTTAACCATCTGATTGTAAGAAATTTCCACGCGGAATTCATACGGTTGTTCTTATTTTCTAACCATCCCTTCTTAGGCATCTGATCGGATGGTTAGCATCGTCCGCGGCTCTCGTCCAAGCAATTTTGCTGCGATCAACAGTTCACTGTGGGGTCCACCACATGGAAGGCCAGATCATATTGACGTCACGCATGTGAGCCCAGTCATGCACGTTATATGGAAGGTCCTAGAGAAGGTTAGCTGGACACGGTTGGCCTTTATGAGATTTGTCAATTCCGCGCGCATGTGGAGCAATTCGTGTCCACACGTGGGTACGAGTTCAAATATAAGACAAGTGTGTGAGATGTGAACTTTTCATCAGGTGAGATACACTGTTTAGATGTTCTGTATAAAAATCAGGCTATTTCACGGCTCAGGTGGACCACAGCATATTAAAACAAATGAATGGTTACAAACAATTATGACCGTCAATTAACTTTGCACATTGTCATGCACCTGAGTATTGAAATCGTCTGATTTTTTAGGCAGAAGATCGAAGGCATTATTTCCAACCTTATGGAAAGCTCGGATCTCACACAGGTTTTTTTCATATTTGCACTTGTGCCCGAAGGTGGATAGGTAGGGTTATGGATGGGTGTGTAATTTGCTAACGTTTCAAGAAGATTTAATACATTGAAATTAGGGCTGTTCATGAGTCGAGTCAGCTCGGATTGACTCGGCTTGAATGGCCAATTCGGACCGAGTCAAGCTAGATTTTGGAAGCTTGGGTTGAATTCAAGCTAACTTCAAACATGAGACATTTCAACTCAATTTATGAATAATTAAAAACATGAGATAGCTAACTCCAGTCTCAACTGGACGACATTAATAAGTATATTAATAAATTAAATAATATATATAAGTTTTTCTAAAAAAATAAATAAATGATCTTTGTTTTAGCCTCCCTTCATCTGGGTTTTTTCTAATCTCGGATTGGATGTCTAAATGAACTACAGACTCTTCCCCCATTCTCAAGCAAGATTATAAGTGATGGAATCAATCACTATTTGATCCTTCAACCCATCAAAAATCTCTTGAGTGCCTTGCGAATATTCTTAGCCTTTTTTTTTACTACCATAATCCATTGAATGTAACAAAAAGGATCGGAATGCCATGAAACCGATCCATGACGTTGAAGGTATAGACCACCTCATCTGCCTTCTGCGCGCTTGCATACTTGCGCATGACACACAGAACGTCTCAACGTTCAAAATCCCTTCCCCACCCATGGCATTGATGAGGTCCCACATGATCTTATACTACCGGATTTGGCTAAAGACTCAATCATGATGTGGTATGATCGAAGCTAGTTTTTGAGAATAGCTTCAGTTACTTGCAAGCTACCACTCAAAGCATGAGACATTTCTCTCAACTCTCTCTCTCTCTCTCTCTCGCAATCAGCTCTCTCTGCAATCATCTCTCTTTCTCTCTCTCTCCGATTAATAAGTAGTATTTTTAAATTTTTCATCTATAGTAGGGTTATGATATGAACAAGCTCGAGCTCGACTCGAACCACTAGCTCGAGTCGAACCCTAGCCTCCCTTGACTTTGGCAAACAAACCAAGCTTTCAATGTTGAGCTCGAGGCCGAGATCGAGCTCAAACTTGAACTCCCATCAACATGGACAAGTTACTATAAGTCTTGACCCACCTCGACTCGACACAAACCGATCCTTGCCCACCTCTAATTGAAAGTTTTCAATATGTTAACGTAACATATGTGATATCTAAATTAATTTTAATATAGCGTATATATATATATATATATATATATATATATATATATATATATATATATATATATATAAGCCTATTAAAATATAATTTAGTAAAAAAATTCTTGAACTTCATTTGGGCCACGAACACAAGGATCATAGATAAATAATTTGTCAATGTTTTTTGTCATCTATTTAGATAACCAACCTTTAGATGGTTTGGATCATTTTATTAATATGATTTTAGTGATGTACCTAGTATTTGGATGGTTTTGGAACATCACCGACATGTGATGTGTAGCGCCCACCTTTCTTAGGCCTGCGCGACTCAAAGACATTTAACTCCCATTTATTTCTGAATCTTGGCGCCTTGGGGGTATTTTATTTCCAAGCATTTATTTCAATTTCATTTCATTTGCATACATTTACTTATATACAAATATACTAAAAATAGCATTTGCCTTTATTTACTTTCAGTTCCCTCCTTTTCCCTTCATTTACTTCTATCCAAACCGATAGGCTTACTATATCAATGGCGTCTTGAGGCCGGTTGGTTGGATCACTGAAACATGGGCCCAACTAGAGGCCGGAAAGTGTGCTGGTCCACTGGCCTAACAGGGCGGGCTGGGGCCCGAACGTAAAATCTTTGGGTCAGGCAGATTTGACAACTTCAGTTAGGGAGCTGATAAGACGCTGCCCTGACTGTGGGCTCGACTCAACATTTTCGATGCCCACCCTAATTGAAAGTTTTCAAAATGTTAACGTAATAATTTGTTTTATCTAAATTAATTAATAATATATATATATATATATATATATATATATATATAGAATATATATTATATAAAAGCCTAGTTTAAAATATAATTTAGAAAAAATTTTTATTTTCATTTGGGCCACGAACACAAATCATAGATAAATAATTTTGTCAATGTTTTTTGTCATCTATTTAGAAAACCAATTTAGATGGTTTGGATAATTTTATTAATATAATTTTAGTATAATACAAGACCTTTACAATTAGAAATTTGGATGGTTTTGGAACATCAGGGCCCGACATAATTGATGCATAGAGTAACCCACCTACCATAGGCCTGTGGGACTCACAGTCATCCATGCATTTAACTCCCATTTATCAAATAAGTGAGGTCTTGGCAGCCAAAAATGAAGCATATCCAAAGGTCAAATGGATTTCAATTTCATTTCATTTGAATTAAACATTTACCATATGAAAATTTATACTAAAAGTTTTAGATCAATTTGATATTTTTTTTTACTTCATCCAGTTCCCTGTGATATTTGAAAAGGTCCCTGGATGACAAATAAATTCACCTATCCAAACCGAAAGGTTTCAACATTATTTCAACGGCGTCTGCGGAGGCCGGTTGGCCTTAGATATCACTGAAACATGGGCCAACAACTAAAGACCGAAAAAAGTGTGATGGATAGAGTGGATCCATACAAATACACATAGGCGGGCTGAGTTTACCAGTACCGTAAAATGTTTGAGTCAGTACGCAATTTGATTTCAACTTCGGGGCCTTAGGCGATCGCCTCACCTGCCTACCCCTTTGAGCCGCCCTGACTGTGGGTGCCACCTTGATTTATTTATTGTACATCCAATGTCATTCATCCATTTTTTTTCAGCTTTTTTCTAAATTTTTTTTTTTTTTTAAGTATTAGGTAAAAAAAATGAAACAGATCCAAATCTCAGGTGGACTACCCAAAGTAAACAGTGACTATTGACAATTAAAAACTTCTTGTGGGCCACAAAAGTTTTGGATCAAGCTGATAATTAATTTTTCCTTTCATCCAGGTCTTTGTGACCTTATCAATAGGTTTGATGGCAAATAAACATTACGGTGGGCCCTAGAAAATTTTTTAATGGTAGGCATTTAATCACCACCATTACTTATGTTAGGGTTTAGCTGAGTTTTGGATCCGCTTCATTTTTGGGCTCATGTCCTAAACTGCGCTGGCAAAACCGATGGAAGGTGTGGATATACAATACATACATCAACGTAGGCCCACGGTCAGGGCTGCACCATGTTGGGTGAGGCCCGCGACTGATGTGGATTAGGCCCATTTTGGGTGGGCCGATTATGGGCTTTTCTTCCGGACCCAGTTAGTGAGCAGACTAATCGCAAACTGGTCCACCAGGCCTGAGTAGGGCTGTTCACTAGTCAAGCTAGCTCAAAAAACTCGCTTGACTCGGCTCAAGTCAGCTCAAGTCGCTCGACAGCTTTGGCAAACAAGCCAAGCTTCAATGTTGAGCTCGAGGCCAAGCTCGAACTCGAGTACATCATGGACACGCCAAGCCAAGCTTGGCCCACCTCGACTTGACTCGGCTCAATGCCCACCTCTAGGCCTGAGGACACTGTATTCTTCGGTTAAAGGATTACATAATTCCTCCATATTCAGCCGAACTGTACTGTTCTCCATGTATGTGGGCCACATGTTGGGTGATCCATCCATTCATACAGTGGGCCATGCCGTCGCTGGAGACTGGCGAAAACTTTCTTCCAGATTAGAGAATATCATCCCTACAATCTATGGCCTTTTCCTTTGTGTTGAATGTTGACATTTGCTATATTTTTAGGAACTTACTCTATTGAGGATTATGGGGTGTTCCATGGTGTGCCCACCAGATCAACATTCTAGAATTCTAGATCGTTGAACCATGGATCCCAACACCCAATAATTCCTCATCCGTAGTGGTAGTATGAGGTAGAGATGTAGGCTTAGGGCTGCAACTGGGCTGGGATGGGTTGTTGAATTCCAGTCCAGGAACTGTTGGAAATGGGCCTTGCTTTGTTTAGATCAAAGGCCCGATAGGTTTGTCTAGCCCGGCCTAATCAGCCTAGGCATTTTAATGGTGGGCGTGGCCTGGGCCAAGCCTTATTCTCAGATCCCGGACTAGGCCAGTCCGATTAGTAGTACATAGAC